>CM077878.1:25750000-26985000 GCA_039720435.1 Amazona ochrocephala
GCACCTCCCGTATGAAGATAAGCTGAGAAAGTTGGGGCTGTTCAACCTGGAGAAGAGAAGGCTGCGTGGAGACCTCCTAGCAGCCTTTCAATACCTGAAGGGGGCCTATAGGGATGCTGGGGCGGGACTCTTCATGAGGGTCTGTAGTGATAGGACAAGGGGTAACGGTTTCAAACTTAAACAGGGGAAGTTTAGATTGGATACGAGGGAGAAATACTTTACTGTAAGGGTGGTGAGGCCCTGGAATGGGTTGCCCAGAGAAGTTGTGAATGTTCCATTGCTGGTGGTGTTCAAGGCCGGGTTGGACATAGCCTTGGATGGCATGATTTAGTGGGAGGTGTCCCTGCCCATGGCAGGGCGATTGGAACTAGATGATCTTAAGGTCCCTTCCAACCCTAACTATTCTATGATTCTATGATTCTATAACCTGATGAAAAGTAATGATAGAAACAACAAAAAATATGTATATATACATAAATCTACACACACACTGTTCAGTTGGTTTGTTGAGAAGGATAGATACCTTTTGTCACAATGATGTAGTGCTTTGATCTGTGCCCTGTTACAAAAGATTATACCATCTCATCAATGTGCCATTGTCAATGACAGCTGTGGATCACAATTCCAAAAAATGATACTAGTCCCCTTCCTGTTGATATATGTCTACATGATTCTTAGAACATATGAAAACATGACGGCTGCCTCTTCTGATTCATAGCCTGAATCTCCTGTTTAAAGAAATTCTAACAGCATATAAGAAACATGTGAACCATAGCAGCGCCAATGAGAAAACTACTTAACTTTCTTTCCTTTCGCAAATTACAAAAGTATGATTCAGTTAACAAAATTAAGCATTGGTAATGAAAGATGAAGTTGTAGAAATAAAAAGATTTAGGTATAGACCATAAGTAAGGGTAAAATTCTACTGACAATGCTCCATGTGAACATAAAGACCAAAAACAATATAAAAAGACAAGAATCAAACCACTTCGTGATGCATTTGAAGCTTTTGCAAAATAGAATTAAATCATATTAGTGTAATATTTTACAAGTTAGCATGCCCTTTTAGTTCAGCACAGTTAATAAATAGGAAATAGATGGCATAGTAAAAAAGATATATGTAGTCTTGAGGTAGAAGTGAAAAGGCTAAGTTTGTTTGTACAGCTCTTTTTAATTTAAAAAGCTGTATATTGTGCCAATCATCAGATCAGTGATATCACAGCAGTAACCATTAAAAAGCTTGTAGTTGAGAAACATCAAACGATATTATCTAAAGCCAAGCAACTTTCGCAGACAAAAGTCTTGCTCTTGTTGTAGTGACAAGTTAAATAACACTCAGATCAGAGACAAATGGAAAGCATAAGATTTCCAGGCTGCTGGAAAAATTGAGGTCCTAAGTATGACAATGAGCAGTATTAGGAAACATTATAGGTGGCATTGTTAGAACAGCTGGGGAAACTGGAGGAAGCAGATGATTGATATATCAAGGTTATCAGAAATGAAAAGGAGGATTTGATATAATGAATGATGTAGAGAGAAAAGCTAACCTGCAGAGCAACACAAATTATTAAATGAGAGAAATAAGGGTTGAAAGATATGAGAGCAGCCAAGCAAGATTTGGAGACAGATTAGAAAAAATAACACAGAAGAAAAAAAAATCAAGAGGGAGAGGGGAGAAACAAGTTCTATTAAATATGAACAAAAAAGCAAACTCATTTCAACAGAAGTAGGAAACTGTTAGAGCAAGTCCAGCTGCGGTACCATTCCCAGAAGCAACATCCACCATGCCTGCTGAGGATGCCAGACAGGAAAGATAAGCATCCTAGAAAAAACTGAAAGCTTCTAAAATTCATCAACTGTATGATAAGAATTTAATCCTTATTTCTGATAATACTTATTGTCAGTGGGGACATTATATACCCTTCCTCCTCCTGCTTTCTGATCATGCTCATTTTCTGGTTGCTGTCAAGTTGGAGCTGTTTGAGAAAGAATCAGTCATGGACAGCAGTTTCCCCTGTTAATGAAATGTTTGAAGATGTACCTGAGATACTGGTAGGGGATGTTTCCTTGCAGATACTACCTGAAAAACAATTTCATATTCCTTTCTATTAGAAAAGCAGCTACACTTATGGTCCTTACCAATTATTCCGTGCAATGAAAAGGTTATATATATGTTTGATGTCTCAGAAGATAAATTTATGGAAGCATTGTAAATCATCAGTCATTCTTATAGCTCCCTTTTCCATTTTATTTCTTTCAAAAACATTACAGAATTTGGATGTCTGATGTAAGTCTGATGCCTCTTGGGGTCCCATGTTATCTGTGATTTGAGACTTGCAGTGGTCTTGAACTTTTAAGTAGCTTTTCTGTTTTCACCCATCTAAATGCATCCAGGAAACATACTTTTTTAAGGCTGTACCATTCACATTCATCAGGTGGCTGCTTCTTTGCACAGTTATAGAAAAAGAAACCAAAACAATCAGACAGATAAAACCAGATAGAAGGTATTTCTCAGAAGCTCAGGTCCTGAATATTGTGATTATGTTGATTTTCTTTGTGCGTTTCAATTTTCATGATCCTCAAAGAAAAGCAGAAGGGTAAATGTGTAGGTTCATTGTTACCTCTACAGGATGAGGAGACTAACTAGTACATTTAGAAGTTGTAGAAAATCTCCAACAAAAGAAGTCTTAAATTGACATTTGTTTCCGTATACAATAGGTCAACTGAATTTACTAGAATATAAACAGAAATTAATCTGGGGAAATATTACAGTATATATTCTGCAGAAGATATAAGAGTTGTCACATGTAGCACCCACATCTAGTTCTGGAGCTTAAACATATTCTAACTGCACAACAGTCACAGTCATGTTACATAGAAGTTTAAGTGCAGATGCAAAACAACCAGAGACTAACTCATAGTATTGCTCCAAAAATCAGACATGTTGACTAAAAGCTTTTGTGACCATTCCTGTTTTACTTTTTATTTTTCAGATTTTTATTTTCTACAAAAAACATTTCTTTCTGCAGATCATTGTAAGCAAGTTTATGTATTGCTGTGCAAATTACTGCAAACACCACATTACCATGGCATCTAGTATTGCACAAAACTTATAAATTAGGTCAAGGTTCTGATTCTGTATGGGAATTTTTAGTCAAAGCATTACATGTGAAACATTAACGTGAAACTCCACAAACACAAGAGTGTTTGTTTCTTCAGAGCCTGGAACACACTCTTAGACCAAACCAGTTCTGCTTCCTCTTTCTGAAGAAGGCATCTTTGTTAATTCAGAAGTCCCAGTTGCTAAATTAATTCTCAGTTTGATCTAGGCTGCATTGGTATAGTATTGCTGCTGGAAGGAAATATGAGACAATGCAAACTGCATACATACAAATAATTCTTCTTAAGATTAGGTCTAGTTAATGTTTGCAAAAATAGTTCAGTTATTCTTTCTATAAAAGAATTTAGGGCTTACCAGTCCTGCTTCTCTCACAGAGGTAATAGCATTTCAGAAAGAAGGTTGTTTCTTTCTGGTTAGTTACTTCATATGTCTCTTAACCAGAAGAGACATGCTTTATACCCAATATGTTAAAGATGCCTACTCCTCATATCACAGCAACCCAAGGGGCCGATATTAGCAAAACAAATTTTCGTAACTAACTCCTGTATTGGCCTTATGTTTTAGTAGAGATTTTACACATTCTGAATCTCAAAACTTTTTTTTTTTTCCATTTTCAAAGCGTATATGATTCTGTAAATGTGAAGCATTTCAACAAAAAAGGGTGTAAGGAAAACTGTCAGAATTATGAAAAGTATGAATAAAATAGCTGGCAAACTTTGTCTTTTTATTCTGTTAAGATTCCGTTTCATTAAGTGATCTTTATTTCTGTGAAGATAATGTGTTATTCAAAAATAAAATAATTTATAGAAAAGTGTCTAATTTTTAGGAAAAACATTTGAGCTTATCCATCATTCACAACCTGTCCATCTTTCGGAATTTTTTATTCATTTTTCATGCTTCTCAGAGACTGTTGGACATGTTTAAACTCATAGTATGATGCAGTATGTCAAAATCTACATTCTTTCATTCAAAGAAAACCAATCTCAAACAACTGAACAATCTGAAATATAAACATTGAGGCTTTCTGAAAAATACACCTATACCACTCAGAAGACAAAGTATTACTACAATGTTTTCCACTGAGTTTTACTCTGGAGCTTCAGCTTTTTAAAAAAGGAAGGCATATACCTTTTATCAGAGTTTCAGTTCATTCTAATGTAGATGATTATTTTGCCTACACTGAACAAAACAGCTTCCATTTTGTATTGCAGTATAATTGTCTGATTAATTGAAGCTAAATTTCCTGAGCAATAACTTAGAAATAAGTGATATTTTCATTACTGTAAAATACTTCCTGTGTTTTTGTTACTAAACATCTCCAGCAAGTCTGAAGGAACTTAAATTCATATCCAAGAAGCCAACAATTCTGGATTTGTGGTATCAAAACACCCTTTAGGTCTTGAAGCCCATCTTATCTCACATTAGATGCTGGAGTGGGACTCAGGCACTTGAGCCTGTCTATACCCCAGAAAACTTCTGCTAAATCCACTGGTAAAGTGGTTGTCTCCTTCCCCATACGGTGCATGTCTGACATCAAAGGTAAGCAGCCTGGATCCTATCGTTGAGGTAGGCTTTGCCATAATATATCAGAGAGCCTACTGTTCTTCCTAGGGCAATGACATTTGTATCTCTTCAAGTTCACTGTCTACTTGCCAAGTCAAAAGACTAGCATACTTGAAGATTGTGGCAACTCAAGCTTTTGTTATCTGTCCAATAGTATACAGGAGAGCTGGAAACTTCCTTCCACTTCCCACTTCACTACCTGTGGGTGCTGAGCAGACCAGACTAATTAGGCTATCTTGCAAATTAAAAACTGCTCAGGTATAGACATGGGCTTACTGTACTGTTAAATGGTTAAAATGGTGCCAAAACCAGTTCTGGCCTGCGATGGCATAGCAGGGTAGGAGAAGTTCTCAGTTTGAATTTGTATGGGCACAGAAGTACCTGACAGAGAGTTTGGATGTGGCAAGTATATTTTGAAGGCAAAGACAGCTTGGCTAGTATGCACGTGGTCAAACTGTGCCTGCTGGGTCTGAGAGGTAAAAAGCAGATCACAGCAGTGTCTACAAGCATAGCTATAGCCATAAATGCCGGTGCCCAGATGAGTAATAAATAATGCCTAGGTCAAAAGCACAGGAAAGGTTAGTAGGGACCAATACCTTCAAGATTGTAGCCTACCTCTTAACCAGCTAGGCACAGATTTAATTCAAGATGCTGAAACCTAAATCTGATGTTGCTAAGTATCAAAGACCTCAGAGATTAACTGATCTTTTTCATAGAGAATGACGCGAGACGTGAGCTGTCACAGGATAATGA
This sequence comes from Amazona ochrocephala, assembly GCA_039720435.1. Classification (NCBI taxonomy): domain Eukaryota; kingdom Metazoa; phylum Chordata; class Aves; order Psittaciformes; family Psittacidae; genus Amazona; species Amazona ochrocephala. The sequence continues at coordinate 25,755,438 of CM077878.1, forward strand.
TTTTAATTTGAATGGAAATTTTAATCATAAACATCAACATTCTTAATTTCCAAATGCAAATTTTAATAAAGCATGGAAACTAGACAGTTAACTTAGCTGGACGTGAAACTGATACTTGAATTTAGAAGAAGCCTTAAAGTCAAGGGTGCAAAACTTATCATGAAACTCTGTCTCAGGAAAAAAAAGGAAACTTGCAGGAAGCGATTCCAGATCTGACCAGATGAGTAGTCACAAAGAAAAAAAGAAAGGATATTAGAAATAAGCAGAGTGCCTACACTGATTAGGGGGAAATGACTGATCATCAAAGAAAACTGCCTTAGAGGCCAAAAAATGTGGAGAAAAAGTGAGAATAACAAAGAGTCAAGCTGAGTTAGACCTTGCAAAGGATATTAAAACACATAGCAGAAGTTTCTTCAGCCATGTGAACAAAAAGAACAAGGGTGGAAAAAATAAGTTGGGCCAGAATGTAGTGAAGATTGAGTAGAAATTAAGAATAAACCATGTGTAGGCTGTAAACTGAATGATGCTTCACTTCAGGTTTCAAGGAAATAGGCAAAGGTTTTTGAACATCGGGGAAAAAAATGAGGATGGAAAAAAAAAAAAAAAGTACAGAAATGGAAACCAGCACAATTAGAGTAGAAGCACAATTTGAGATGTCTAATGTACTCCAGGAGGGACAAAGTGGAAAATAAGTATAATCTCAAGAAGGAACTGGGAAACAAACTTTCAAGTGGAGTAGCGGCTATTTTTTAATAAATCCATAAAACCTGGTTGGTGCCTGATGTTTGAGAAGCATCACACAGTAAAGAAGCTGCAGTAAGAAAGTGGTCTGAACAACTACAGACCACCTAGATTTTAGTTCAATAATCTGATGTCTTAAAAACAAATTTTGAATAAGAGAATTATTAAAGGCACGAAGGTCAGTTACTGAGAGGATTTATCTAAGGCGGGTCATGATTAGCTGTCGATTTTTCTTATTCAAAATAAATTAATTTCTACAAAGAGGAAACAAGGCAAATATGAACTTTCTCAAAATGAGTTAAAACTTTTAATCTGGTGGCCTTTGAAAGATTATCAGCAAAGCCAAAAAAATGTGATCAGTAAAGGAACTGCAAAGCTACTTAAGATCTGTCAGGAAAGGGCACTAGAGCAGCTGGCACTAAAGGAACTCAAAGTTGGGAGAAAATAGCTTTGTTGATAAATGATCATTTTGCAGACAGAACATGAATGTTCCCATTAATGGCTTTGATACAAGAGGTCTGCCCTGAAGCCTGTCAGGGGCACAGAATTAGAAGACTGAATATGGAGGAACTGGGTGATATAGAGAATGGTAGGATCGGGCTAGGATTCAGCAATATGAAAATGACATTTTGGGGGTGAAGAAAGAGTGGAAATTGTTAAGGTGATGAAGAATTTCACCATACGAATTCTTTGCGAGATTAGTGTCAAAATTATACAGAGGTAGGTAAGGATTGGTGGCACTACTGAGACATGAGATGTAATTTTGCATACAGTTCTGGTAATGCATACTGAAGAAAGATGGGTGCAGAAAAGGATTACTAGTATGATCAGAGAATAAAGGGTTTATTTAATTTGTCATGAGAACTAGTTTAGCCTAGCAAATGAAAACTGAGAAGTAATATGAATACATTCTATAAATACATCAGAGAGATAAATACTGCAGAAAAAGAACAGTGATTTAAACCAAAAGATGATGCTGGCACAACAACAGAAAGGTATAAATTGGTCCTTGAATAAATTCAATCTGGAAATCAGAAGATTCTTATCTGTTACAGCAGTGAAATCTTGGAACAGCTTTGCAACAGGAGCAGTGGGAGCAGAAAACCAAACACTCTTGAACTGGAGTTTAGAGCTTTATACCAGGTGTGCTGGCACTGTATTTGCATATATAAGATTGCCAGTCAGGTGGTCTGCTCAACAGCTAATTTCTACATGATGTTTATCATCCTTTTATATATGTATATATTCATATACATATATGTGCATGTGTGTATGAACATACGTACATGCACCTTCTCGTGCACACATTCACAAAACTCCAAAACAATTCCTTTGTTTACTGCACTGCACCAAAACCCAGGAAAATTATGAATCAGTAAGGTGATTATTTGGATTACCACAAAGCAATTTCTGCTTGTGAAAAGCTAGAAAGATTTATGAGCTTGAAATCCCTAGAGAGTGGTTACAAGCTGTGAATGCAGGAAATACTTTTGGGCTGTTGTTAGTTCCTAAATGACAAAAAAGGAAATGCTGATGGGAGATGCTGGCTTAATTAAAAATTGCATGCTGCCTCTGGGCAATTAGAAAGCACCAAGCTGCTCCTTTGAAACAAAGTAGACCCAAAGCTTTTGAATTTTACTTATTTTCTATTAAAACCAGCTATTGACACGATAGGAAACATGAAAATCTAAATAGCAGGAGCGGAAGGGGAAATACAAAAACCCAAAAGTTTATTTGTCTTGTTCTTAAGCTAAATGTCATTCTGTACTCAACTGGATGCAGCTGCAGTGTTGATATAGTGAAAATCAGCTCATCAACGCTTTTTCTGTTTGATCCTAACACTGCCACGAGTAAAGCAGAAATTGAAGGGTTGCGTGACTCTATTAAATTTACTCCTACTGTTATTCCATGGAACAGCTCATATCCACACTGCTGAACTCTCTTACCTTTCAGAACAGTGTGGGGGCATCAAAGTGACTCTTCAGAGGGCTCCCTGGCCCACCCTAAAGTTCCACACTTCCCTAGGAATTGTTTGGGAGAGTGCCCATTGGCCTGGGTCAGAACCATGCCAAGAACTCTGTTAATAATTTAACAATATATATGACTGACTGACTGACTTCCAGTACTCCTGGAATGCTCTCTGGAGCTGTTTAATTTATGAGTGCAGATATAACCGAGGGGTACTGTTGCCCCTTGTTTCCTTGATCCACTAGTAAATCTGCCCCAGCAACAAAGGCAATGTGGAGGCCGAATCTGAAATACAGTATTAAATAATTTTCCAACTATTACTTAAAAGATCAAACTTTCTCAGTAATGCAGTAATAAGAAAATCATCTGGATCCAGCATGCTGAGGAAATGCATCATATTTGAAACTTCAAGAAGCCTCCCTGCAGATGTATGACCAGAAAGGGTCAAACTCATTCAAAGCCTATAGTGCATGGATTAAGGCCTTTGACTGATGAGAATATCTACAGCACATGTTACAGCTGAGGATCCTTGCATGCATTCTGTGGCTCATGTTAGGATTTTGGATGGGTCAAACTAGATGAATATTTGGTTTACATGTGTGCACATGGGCACCAAAGCAAGATAGCAATGAAATGGAATTCACAAGTCTTTTTCTTTTTCCAAGAAAGAAGATTAAGAATTGCACCTAACAAACCACTTCTTCGCTTCGGAGGAGGCCCCATTGTATTGGTGACAGTGAATGGCTGGGATGATAGCAGTAGTGGCAATGTCAGAGTCACAAGGGGAGACAGGATTCTCACCTGTAAGTCCTCATCCTCATGGAGACACTCTGGCGGTGAGTACCCTTTCTGTGAAGAAGGTACAAGGCCAGCTGGAAAACAAAAATAATATTATTCTTTATCCTTTCCACAGTGTTCAGTCTGACTTCTTTAGGTGCTGTCAGAGCTGCTGCTTTTTGTTGTGAGCACTGCATCAGTTTCTTCAGTCTGCTGTTTCAAGGAAGATGAACTTTATTGTATATCAAAAGCTTTAGTTAAAGCTAAGTACAGTCCTAAGAATACAAGGCAAAGATCCATTTATGATGAGACAGTTTCTCCTTTGTCTTGCCCTGATTTTTTTCTTTTTTTCTGAGGACAATCATTTGGTATTAACTTCTACTAGGGCTTCAATAGCCCTCCTTCAGCTCTACAAGTGATTTTGTGTTCCCTTTTTGTGACACTGCTATGTTCTATGACACATTTTCTCATCAAGCTTGCTCTCTCTACCTAGTGGAAGTTGTATGCGTTGGGCCTTTGTAGGATTAGTTTTGCTGTTTATAGGAGTGCTGGGGAGGTTAAGAGGTTGTCTGCCTTATGTGCTGACATCGTTGGATTTCACACTTAAAAATATGCAGCTAAGCCATATATCTTTTGAGTTATTTACTGGAAATAATAGCAGAAAAATCAGTGAATAAGGTAAGTGTATGTTCACACAATTTCACCACGGCACCTCAGTCCAAGACCAAGGACAATGGCAAAACCCTGAGAATTTTAAGTTGTCCTTAGCACTGCTCCTAGATGGAGATGCAGGAGAGTTAAGCAGTTGATCCTCTTGTCTGTGTCTTAAGGTACCTAATTGCTTCTAGCTTGCTGATGACTGGGGCAAATGATTTTGTATTTTTATTTTCTTATGCAATAACTATATATTGTCACATATGAAATTAAGATAGTGGAGTTTTTGTACAGCAATTTGGGATCTATAGATGCAAATGATGTTAAGAATTAAAGATTACTATTTACATTACTATTACAGTTCTTTTGTAGCTTCTGACTGTAAGAGTTTCTGGTATTAGCTGACTTGATTAGATCTTTACACTGTTAGGACATATAGGAACTGTTTACCATATCTTGAAGAAGGAGAAATATCTGTTCATAAAAAGAAATATAGATATCCCGTTCTGGTTCAAAATAAACTTCATGTTGAATAAAAATAACATTTACACACAAAAGAAAAAATCTTACTCCTTCCTGATAAAAATGATTACATCAGAGTCCTGTTACAATTGTTTGAGAATTTAGGGAAGCTAGTGATTATTTTTCTGTACTGTCTCCAACTAAAATGTTGTATTCTTCACAAGTAGTCCTTTTCCCATTGGTGTGAATCCCAAGAGTGCATTAAATAATACACTTCTAGTTGTAAAACAGATGGAAAAATGTTTAAAAAGGTGCCAGGTTTATTTATGGAAGCATGAAATTGAATTTAATAGGAGAATTTTGCCAGTATGAAATGTGAACTCTCAAAACAGGAAGTGGATTTTATTGCTTATTTATTTTATTACCGGATCAGCTGCCCAGAACTGTAGAATCCTTCCTCTCAGGAATTATTTACTTTCCAACTCTGAACCAGAACATCTTGACCATCAGTTGTTACATCTTCTGGCTGCCAGATTCTCAACTATAAACATATGTGATTCTGTCTATCTCAGAGGATCTTTTGCAGATTTATATAGAGAAGTTTTAGTTTCAGATTTATTTCTTGTTTTAAAACAATTTGAACTGACCAGGCTAAGCCAAAGGAAAGAAAATCTCCTTTAGCTCTTTATTACTCTTCAATTAATAATAGGCTATTTCTTTAAAGGGCTTATGACATGTATTCATTATGCACCAAAGGTACAAGAGCTAAGAAGTCAATGCCCAAATTACTCCTTCTCCTCTTCGCCTCCAAAGGGTGCCTATGAAAGAACAGGTGCTATTCAGCTTTCAAAAAGCGAGCAGCATTTGGGAAAATTGCACAGGGAAACACAATCACACGTTTCCGGGGGACAGACTGAGCTACTATACTTGGATGGAGTTGAGTAAGACTATTGACAGCTAGAGTCAGCCTGTAAACCTGTACCTGGCTGTTGTCCCCTTTTCCTCTGCATCTGGCCGGTAAGTCATGGTATTTGGGATGGTGAGTAAGCCTCCATTTTTGGTCAAGTTAAAATTATGATAACCTGGTGGAGATCACATTAAGAAAAAATAAATATAGAAATACATTTTTTAGGAACAGATGAATATGATTTTACACCTTCAAGGAACTGGATGCTATGAATGCCCATATTTACTGGAATGCAGCTGCAGGCTTCATTAAGGAATGCTCTCAATGAATCCTTTGCTTATTGATACACGTAAGAGCTTCTGAGAAGGGTAAATGACTGCAGTGGTACCTTTTACTTAAAGAAACTGAGTGTCAATCAGTTCTTACTATCATAATGTAAGCCCATGTTAGAGCAAATCTTGGAGCTCTGTTTCTTGAGGTCCTGGTCCAGTGCTTTACCCAGTGCCACAATATCCTTAGGCAGAGTGCTGACAAAAATCAATTGTGTGTGTGTGCAATGTACACTTGTGTTCAGCTCAGTGCTGGCACTCACATGCACTCACAAATTTCCATTTTATGCAACAGCACTAAATGTTTTCAGCATGAAACTCATGCGTGTGCAGTTTTGCATGGGAACTTAAAAATAAGAAAAAGTGACAGCCTTGATCTTGCTGCTCTCAGTTTACCAATTATGGATAAAGATTGAAGGCAATGTGGAAAAACATGGTCATGATCCAAGCCCCATATAAGAAAGACATGGTTACAATAGGCTTTGTAGCAGACATTAAATCTCCTCTTAGTAAGTGCATGAGACTTTCTTATGCCTCACCTTTGTTTTACTGTTGTCTCTTAAGATTATTAAATTACTTACAACTGCATCACACCTTGTGAGTCTCCCCAGTGCAAAAGCATGTCTCCAAGACATTCAGAGTGTTTGAGATCCAAGTGCGCCTATATTTTGAAGGTTGAAGACCTGGTTTGGAGAAATAGCTCCTTCAAAATAAAAGTTTTTACTGACATATAGAATCATAGAATCATAGAACAGTTAGGGTTGGAAAGGACCTCAAGATCATCGAGTTCCAACCCCCCTGCCATGGGCAGGGACACCTCCCACTAAACCATGCCATCCAAGGCTATGTCCAACCCCACCTTGAACACCGCCAGGGATGAAGCATTCACAACTTCCTTGGGTAACTGTCTTCATGAATAATTAAACCTAAACATTTGTTAAATGGAAAACAAAAGCAATTTGAAAATGCAAAAGAAACTCACTATTTTAATTTTCTTCTATTAGGATATTGTGAAACTTGCCAGTTTTGTGGGATTTCATATTAAGCATTTGTGCCATTCATCGGCTTCATTAATATGTCACAAGCACAATTTCTGAGATGCATCAGAACTAATTAAGCTTATTTTTGTACATTTATTTCTTGGAGACAGATTGTTTCAATTCAGAAGGGCATACAGTATCTAGCAGATCTGGTAATTCATTTAAATATAGGAGTAAGGCTCTTTTAGTTCTAGCCAAAATTCCTGTGAAGTTTTGTACAATGGGTTTGAAAGCTCTTATATATTTAAAGAAAATCCTTTCAACTTACTCTGGAGTCCTGCTTTATGTTTCATATTGCTTTGAACTTATTACCTCTTCACAATGTCTTGGAACATTAGTTTGGGAGCATTTAAAGCTAATGATTAAATGTATAGTAAAACAACACTTTGATGTTGCCAGAAGCAATTAATTTTCTCTATTTATACACAAAAGGTTATAAAAGACTGTGTTATGACAAACAAAATGATTCAGTGAATTCAAAGGAAGTTAACTGAATTTTTAAAGATTGTTACTACTTGGTGGAAAAAAGGTATCCGTCAAGGTTTATCTTAAGTTAGAAATCTGTGATTAACTTTTGGAGGTTTGAATGCTTTTAAAATTAGGAAAGAAATTATGAATTTGTCAGCTACGGAAAACCAGCCCATAAGAGGTTCATTCAGAATGAAGCTTTCATTGAAAATACCTTACTTGGTGTACATATATATAAATATATATATATAAATGAAGTTTATGAGCTTACAGAAGTCACTGAGAGAGATCACATTTACACATAAGTACCCTGACTGTTGCATGTTCTCTGCACAGATGCCTGTTGACCTTTATTAACAAATGTAAAAATGTACTGTATGTTTCGACCCCTGCATTTTTATAGGCAAAACATCTCACACTTCATTGAGACCATGTGCTGGAGGCAACAGACATGATTAGATTATAAATTACTCAGAACCAGGGACTGGAAGTCAGGTTCTGCAACTTCTGAAGTTTCTTCTACCTATGAGTGGGCATAGATAGGTACTTTTACTTCACTGAGAGCCATGCAGCTGAAGAGGGGCATCACCCACATGTGCACACACACACACACACATGCAGATGTGCATACATATATCCATGCATTCTAAGACTGTGGACATGGTTAAACAGGAAGGAATCATATACTTTCAAACATCAAAAATTGTGAAAATGGAAAAAATGCAACAGAATGGAATAACCAAGGAATTAAGAACTTAAAGACAGTTTAGTTTTTTTCAGTATAATTAACTTCTCATTTTCCACTGAACTGTACAAAGTTTGGATTTCAGGCTAAGTCTTTATCAAATTTGACAGTTTAAGAAATATGCTTGTTACACTGACCAAGATATACACAAATTCTAAACATGATCCTGCACAGTAAAATTTCTAAACTGATAGTGGTGGGAAAAGTAGCTATTAGAAAGGGAAAAAAGGAACCTGCAATGCTTTTGCCCAAAAGTTAGCTCCAAACTTTTCTGATAGTTCATAAACTGAAGGCAATAATTTGGCTTTTCTTCCTTGGTCTCCCTTCCCCCGCTGCTTTATCGCCAGTTAGTCTCTTCAGAATAAAGCAATGAACCTCTGGGGTTTACAGCGAGTTAAAACTATTTGATGAACAGAGCTTAGACTGTCTAACACATAGATTGTTTGCAGACCTCCAGAACATTTAGGGGTATTATTTTTACTTTAGATGTTACACAGCACTAGCAAGAGCTTTTTCTTTGAATGCCAGAATCCCAGTGAAGAAAACCCCTGAAGATTTTTAAAGTTCAGTCATATTTAAGACATGCTTGGAAATGCACTACCTATGTATAGGTATGGCAGATGTGCAGTCCCCACAGAAAGTCCACATCCTTCTCAGCAAAAGCTAGAAGCCAGAAAGTTGCTCATGGTCATCTCAGATACTGTTGAGCACCTAGGTTTAGGTGAATTAAATTGTGCCTTAAATATACTGACAATTAACAATTCAGTTATGTTTCTCCTTAAGCTTCATAAGAGCATACAGCATCTTTTAGGGGTGAGGAAGAATTATCTACAAAAGATTATGACACAAAAGAAACCAGCTAATGACATAAATATCCAGAGGGACTTCACAAAGTACAATAGATACTTTTCACATTTAATTCCACCCAGTGGACATGCCAGCTCTGAATTAGGCATCCATATTGTGTATAACAGCATAAAGATAGTGCATAACTGGAAACAATCTGAAAAATAATAATCTAATTGACTGAATCAAGTGAAAGCAATACATAACCAATAAGAAATACTGGGAGAAAAATCGGGCCTCCGCCCATAAATATTATCGCTAAAAACCAGAGAGATGTTAAACTTTATTTTGAATTATTAACTGGAAATAATGTCCCAAGATCATCTTGTAGGTATGAAGGAGAATCAGCTTCGCTGTTAATTGACCAATGCTTTATGCTTTAGGCTTTTGCCTGGAAGGTGCTGTCAATTTTAGCATACATTTGTCTGATCATAAAAAAAAATTAAATTTTGTTCATATTCATAAAGAACACTGAGTCACTACACTATCAGATATGTTTGGTCTCTTTTCTAGAACACTTTATTCCTTTTTAGTGCAACAGAGAATAAGTGAGAAATGAACTCTTTTGGGGGTTCTCACCTAGGATGAGGGTGAGTCAGGCTCTAGTTTTATTTCACTGAATATTTGATTATTTATTCAAAATGGAACAGCTTCAAAAATATTTTCCTTAAAAATGTTCAAGCAAATCATCTTGACATTTCCAATATTTTTTTTTTGGCTGAAACAATTGGTCAAATCTGGTGCAAATTTGCAGATAGTTTAAATCAACACTAAAGTGCATTTTTGAGCAAACAAAGAATTCTTCCATAAAAATTGCCTGGCTGTAATCAAGGCTGAGGCAATTTTGCACATGCCAACCAGCAGAAAATTAGGTATTGGATAAGCAAGAGTGGAGAGGATCTGGGTTCTACCTAAATCCCCTTGTGGCCTTAGTCCAAAGTGATTAGCCCCAGGTCAGACAGAAAGCCTGTAGTGCATCAAGGAAATTAAATCCAACCCTCCTGAGCTATAGGATAATGTGCTGGTCCCAAGACCTCCCTTCTTGGAGGCTTGAAGACAGGAGGTTATTAAATATAAACATAAAGCAACATCCTGCTCTATGGAGACCCAAGGCATGATGTTCTGGAGGAGGGAGAAGGGGTTGTACATGCTCCCCCAGCTGGACATCTTTCAAGGGAACCCACAACTCTCTCTGCCAATGTCAGGTGCTGTCAACCTCCTTCACCAGCAGTCTACAGCTTGGAAGGCCACTAAGGAGATGTCCTGTTAAACTAAAGGGCAGTGAGTTGTAACACAAAATACTGCTTTAATGTGGACTTGGAATTGAAGAGACTTATTTCCTTTAAAACATCATAGAACAGAGTAATCCTCATATTTATTTTGATGAGCAATCTGAATAACTTCTTGGCAGTGTTTATTAGATCATAATGTAGCTCAGTTGGAAAATCAGACATTTTGCTTTCTCCCCCTTTGAATTACTGGCCATTATTGTCTCTGTTGATGAATCTGGATAATTTTAACTGTCAGATTCTAATGTAACTCTCTGAATAAACTGATCAAATTGAAGTTGAACCCATGTCTGTGTTCAAGCTAAGAATGAGCCTGAACAGAAGTCTCCAAAGTTTCCTAAAATTTCAGGGGGTTTATTAGTAGAAAACTGATTTTGAAATACTGAACCTAAAGTGACTGAATAGTTTTGGTTTCATACTGATGTCAAGTCAACAGGAGATTAAAACTCCCACCACAGCTCAGATGTGACCCAAGGTGAATATAATTGCATGTGAATATTTCAAGAACAGTTATGACTGTCCCTGGAGCTGATCTTTCACTTTATCTTCCTCCTCGCTTTGAAATATCTTCTTTTAAAACAGATTGGAGAACCAATAACTAAAAACTGTTTTTCACTTCTAAGTCATTAGAAATGTAGTGTTAAATGAGTTAGTGCCTCGTGTTTAGAAGAAACATGTTTATGTTGCAGATAGTCATTTCAAGTGCCATTAAAGCAGAAATTAATGCAATAGATATTACTTCTCCATAACTGCACTGTTAAGAAAAGCCTTGCCCCTATGTCCAACCATTTATTAGGTGTACATCTTCTTACCTGTAACAGAAGGAAATGCTCCCCACCCTCTGTAATACTGCACATGAGTTTTCAAAATGTCATGGTGGTCTTTGGTCTTTCAGCCACAGATTCTGAGGTACCATTGAGAGAGGGAAGAAGAGTAAGATGTTAAACATACAGACTATACTCTTAAAAAAAAAAAATCTGTTGATAATCTCACTGTCTGTGCTAAAGTGATAACCCACATCAAGGAGCACCCCTTGAGCGATTCTGGCAGTAACCTCGTTTACCTGGACTTGCACACAGTCAGCAACCAGATGTGCAGCATGACACATCGACATCTGTGCAAAAGCACAGTAGGGCTTAATTGAGATATCGAAAGTGGAAGCAGTTTTTCCATGCTGGATTGGTCCTGCCTACCTAAGTAAAACTGTGGGATTCAAGTGATCATAGTGTTGACCACCAAATTAAACTGAAGTTAGTCAACGTCCAGTTGGGAAATGCTACTTTTACTTGGTTGATTTCTGATCAGTAATGCTAAAATGATTTCAAACAGTTAGAGGTTTTCTTAGGCATCACAGCACTCTTTGTTATTGCTAATATCAGAACCCAGCTTTATGGGTTTATTCCATCATTGCCTGTTACAAGCGTGGAGCAGCTGAGGACAGCTGAGAAGAATCAATCTTTATCTTGTCTTTTGCACTTTACTTTTCAAATTAGCATATTAATTTTCTACCATTTTAAGTACATTAAAAAATTAAAATGTGATTTTTACTGGCTACAATGACAGATTATTTTGGACACATTTAATATGTTGGCATGGTTACCCTTTTGCTTCCTTGCTAACCATGAACAGTTTTTGTAAACTATCCAAATAATCTGGTTGAAAAAAAATATATTTCTTCCTTCCTCCACCTCCTGCTCCGAGACCCCTCTCCACTTCTAACAAATGTTTTTCCTCACAAAATCTTTTTGGGACAATTTCTACTTTTTGTCATATCTGCAGCACACTTCATTTGCATCAAGCAAATTTCTTACTTCCTAAATTTCTTCTGTACAGCTCAATAGATCAATACTACAGAAATGTGTTGGACTGAAATCAAAGCACCTTTTTGCTTCAAGAGCCGAACTGGCACTTTGGAGAGGATTTTGTTTGAAATTAAGATGCTTAGATTTAAAGGCAGGTTTAAGTTCACTTAATACATTAGTATATATTTTCTTCCTTATATAGGTTATACAATGTATAGGTATAAAACATAGGTTTTAATCTTATCAGAGACACATATTTCTTTAGTTTGGGTACTAAACAGTATTGCACTTGCTCTCTAGTTGCTTCTCTAAAAGAATATTGGTCTTCAATAGGCACCGTGTCATATCTGCTGGCACTATGCAGACAGCTTAGATAAGCTAGTGAGTGTGTTTCAAATGGCATGAGGTTTCTGCTTTGAGTTCTGAATCCTGCCACAGGTGTGTTTCTACATCAGATGTCTACTTTTGGATGAATTTTTTTTTCTCCAAACTCCACTTACTGTATTGATTTAATCTCCACGGACTATTGTGAGAATGTAGATACTCACAGATTAACACTACTTGATGATATCCAAACTGAGACATGTTACTTTCAGACTGCATATTGCCAGAAGAGCTTTTAACTTTAACATTTTCTCTTAGCCATGATGGCAGGAATTGCGAACATGCCAGACTATCCACCTCAGCAGTACCTTTGCTCAGTTGTTGGCTGACAATATCTGTGTACAAAGAGGCTGACAACTCATATTTTGGAAAGAGAAATCACCTATTAAACAAATTCTAAAATCAGTTCTGTCTCCTGCTGTAAACTGCAGAGTCCTATCTTCCTTTGCAGGTGGACAAGAGGGAGCTTCAGCAGAAGATAAGTCCTTGAAGGGAAAAATCATGACTTCTTGCTCCGTGAGCAGAAGACATTTACTGGCAGCAGACATTTCTGAGAAGAAAGGTAAGGCAGAAACAGTGAAAAGGAGCTGTTCCTTTTGTTAAAAGACTTGTTTAAATCATAGAATCATAAAATCATAGAATAGTAAGGGTTGGAAAGGACCTCAAGATCATCGAGTTCCAACCCCCCTGCCATGGGCAGGGACACCTCTCACTAAACCATGCCATCCAAGGCTATGTCCAACCCCACCTTGAACGCCGCCAGGGATGAAGCATTCACAACTTCCCTGGGCAACCCATTCCAGGGCCTCACCACCCTCACAGTAAAGAATTTCTTCCTCAGATCCAATCTAAACTTCCCCTGTTTAAGTTTCAACCCATTACCCCTTGTCCTCTCACCACAGTCCCTAATGAAGAGTCCCTCCCCAGCATCCCTATAGGCCCCCTTCAGGTATTGGAAGGCTGCTAGGAGGTCTCCACGCAGCCTTCTCTTCTGCAGGCTGAACAGCCCCAATTTTCTCAGCCTATCTTCATATGAGAGGTGCTCCAGTCCCCTGATCATCCTCGTGGCCCTCCTCTAGACTTGTTCTAACAGTTCCATGTCCTTTTTATGTTGAGGACACCAGAACTGCACGCAATACTCCAAGTGAGGTCTCATGAGAGCAGAGTAAAGGGGTGGGCCCTCTCCAGAAGCTATCGGGAGAACTGGCTACCCTGGATTTGGAGAAGGCTGAGGTTCTTAATGACTTCTTTGCCTCAGTCTTTACCGGCAAATGCTCTGACCACACCACCCAAGTCTTGGAAGGCAGACGCGGGGACGGTGAGGGTGGGGACCCTGGGCCCACTGTGGGAGAGGATCTTGTTCGGAACCACCTTAGGAACCTGAATGTATGCAAGTCCATGGGACCAGATGAAATCCATCCACGGGTCCTGAAGGAGCTGGCAAATGAAGTTGCTAAGCCACTGTCCATCATATTTGAAAAATCATGGCAGTCAGGTGAAGTTCCTGATGACTGGAAAAAGGGAAATATAACCCCCATTTTTAAGAAGGAGAAAACGGATGAGCCGGGGAATTACAGGCCAGTCAGTCTCACCTCTGTGCCTGGCAAAATCTTGGAGCGGATTCTCCTGGAAGTCATGCTAAGGTACATGAAAACCAACAAGGTGCTTGGGGACAGCCAGCATGGCTTCACTAAGGGGAAATCCTGCCTGACCAATCTGGTGACCTTCTCTGAAGGGGCTACGGAACTGATGGACAGGGGCAGAGCAGTTGATGTCATCTACCTGGACTTGTGTAAAGCCTTTGACACTGTCTCACATGACATCCTTCTCTCTAAGTTGGAGAGACATCGATTTGATAGGTGGACCACTCAGTGGATAAAGAACTGGCTGGATGGCTGCACACAAAGAGTAGTGCTCAGTGGCTCAATGTCCAGCTGGAGACCAGTAACGAGTGGTGTTCCCCAGGGATCGGTGTTGGGACCGGTCTTGCTCAACATCTTTGTGGATGACATGGACAGTGGGATTGAGTGCGCCCTCAGCAAGTTTGCCAATGGCACCAAGCTGTGTGGTTCGGTTGGTAAGTTGGAGGGAAGGAATGCCATCCAGAGGGACCTTGACACGCTTGTGAGGTGGGCTGATGCCAACCTCATGAAGTTTAACCATGCTAAGTGCAAAGTCTTACACCTGGGTCGGCGCAATGCCAGGCACAGCTACAGGTTGGGCGGGGAGGAGATTGAGAGCAGCCCTGCAGAGAAGGACTTGGGGGTGTGGGTTGATGAAAAAAATGAACATGAGCCGGCAGTGTGCGCTTGCAGCCCAGAAGGCCAACCGTATCCTGGGCTGCATCAAAAGGAGTGTGACCAGCAGGTCGAGGGAGGTGCTCCTGCCCCTTTGCTCTCGTGAGACCTCACTTGGAGATGAAATCCAACATCTTTTGGAAAATGAGAGAACCTTCTGCTGGCAGTATGGATATGTTAGTGAACAACATTTTATGCTTGTCAATTGGTATCAGTAATTAGTTGCTGCTGAAGTGGACACAGGCATTTGCCTTTCTCATCCAGGTCCTCATTCGTGGGCCTTTCTGTCAGAAAGACAGGCACTAGATACCAGCTCCATAGGAAGTCTCCATTGTGAGCTAGAAGTGGATTTGCTATGGGATGCCTTGAGCTATGCTTTTTGTGTAAGGGTATCTGAAATGCTTTGGCAATTAGGAACTGTTCTAAATACTCCTGGAGTAGCTGCTTTCAATGTGTTTGATGTGTTGCACTAATAGAAAGCTGGGGTCACAGCAAAGATCTTACTATTTCTCTGGGTTTGGGCACGTACTGTGCTGTGGGTGAAATTCCTGAACAAAACCTTTATTGGGAGGAGTAGTAGAAGGGATCTTGAATTCTTACAGTTCTTGGTAACATCTGTGCCTGGGTGACAGGAAGTCTCATATAACAATTTTTGAGCCTCTAAAAGAAACCTGCAGGTCTTACGAGGGACATCTCAGTAGTTTTGGCCTGCAGTGGGGGAACACACCTGAGCACTTCTCAGAGGTCTCCTGGTGCACCATCTCCAGAGGAATCACTTTTGCTGTGAGACACAGAGGTCTCAAGATACTCTGCAGTCCTGACCCCCTGATACTCCAGCCTGACTACAAATGAGAAATTGCATTTGGCTCAGGGATAAGGTGAAATCACTTACCTGTGGTCACATAGGAAATAAACAGCAGAACTTAAATGTGATCCTCTTTGCCGGATCCTCAGTGCTAAACTACAAGACTTTTCCCCTTTTTAATGGTGCTTTATGATTATATTTACAGTTGCTTGTGGTTTCCTATCTATGTTGGAAAGAAACTAGACTCTGCTATATATAATAAGCAATTTAGGGCAGTAATTGTTTCCAGTATTTACCCAGTTCTAAAAATAGCAATGTTAATATGTACTAATTCTTTGTACTTAAAGAGGTTTCAGCACTATACTGGTGTTTTATCTGGAAGCTCAGCAAATGTGGATGTAACCTGCTATGTGACAAAGACCAATAGCCTGACTAGGCAGCTATGTTAAATTTAAAACCAGGCAGGGATGTTTGACTTTATATGGGTTTTAGATGCATCTGCATCTCTGGAGAGAAGGGCAAGAGGCCTGGGACTAAGAGCACTAAATCCTTAATTAAAGAACTCTTAACCATGCCCACTACATTTATAAATAAAACATTTTTCAGAGCTTTTATCTTTTCTTGCAATCATCAGACAGTACTAGATGTTGACAAAGTCAATGATTTATGTCTCAGATTTTTTTTTCATTACAAAATACCAAAGATAGTATTATCAGTGAAATCTTATGCAACTTAAATCTTGGGGCTTTCATTGCTCTGCCTAAGTAATATTGTGGGCCTTTCTCACAAGTCATTTTGGATTATGTTGGTCCAACAGAAGAGATTAAGTGTGCATACTGAAGTTGCATCCAAATGGAAATATTGGGTTGTTTTCCTTGAAAGGATTAGTGGTTAAAAAAAAAAAATAAAAAGAGCACTTTAAAGAATGCTTTAAATTAGTTTAACAGCAAGATATTAGCTGCTGAATTCTAGATTTGCTTGTTATGTTGTATTTAAATGCTTGCTTTCAAATTCCTGCACACCATTATGTATGAAAGATAACTCTCTTGCTTCTTTATTCTAACAGAGCCTTCATTTCATAAAGTCAAAAGATGCCAAAGGGTATAAGTAAAGGTTGAACTGTGACCTTAATTTGTAATCCTAAATGCAAAAAGGAATTAGCTCAAGAACAGACCTAGATTATAAATCCTGGGTGGACATATTGCCCATGTGGAGGTTGAGGAGCAAACATCTTCTACTGCACTATACACCCCGTTGTCTACTACCCTTACTGTTGCCTTGGTGAGTGAAGACCTTTCTTGCTGTTTTCTGGAAACAGGTAGTTTCCATGATTCAGGACAATGGTTCACCCACTGTCACTTCATGGTTAAAGAGATGCTTCATAGGCTGTGCATAATGGTTTTAAACAGATGGTGGAAGATTCTGCCGTACATACATACACACACATATGTATGTACAACAACTTCAGCAGTCTCATTTTTACTATGTAGTGCAGTTAATGCTCACTGCTACAGCAAGTTTGGTGGTATTTTGAATACTGAATACTTCTGAGCAAAAATTATGAAACAGTAAATTGGCAGTTTATCCACGTGCAGTCTTTTTGTCAAACTATTTTCTATTCATCAAACTGTTCAGACAGGATGTTTGCTCTTCTGCACTACAGTATGCACAGAGAAATGCACTCTCCTTCCTTGACTACCCTGTCAAGAGTGAGATCTTGAGCTCATTCAGGAAGTTTCAATGTTTTTAGTGAAACCACAATGTATAGCTGTGCAGATCCATCAGGGATTGAGAGGAAGGGTAGTATCTGACATATTTTCCAGATACTTTAACAAGTTTGAAGGTCTTCAGACCTAAGAGCTCCCAGCCTGTAGGTTAATCATTGGTATGTCCTCAGCTGTTGGTGAAAACAAAAATCTGTTGTAAATTAAACCGTTTTTTTCAATAACTTTACGTGACTTTTCCACTATTCAGAACCTTTCTGATGTGAGTGTTCATGTTGAGCTTTAGAGTACACTTTTGTGTATGTTTGTAACTGATTGCTTCATTTGACTTTCATTATATGTGACAGGGAAATAAATGACCGTTTTATCAAAGCCTATGAATTCAGCATTTTTTCCCCTAAATTTTACATAGGCAATAACAAACCATCTGAGATGTCAAAGAAAACTCACTTTATCCTATTTTGCTTTATTTTTTCTTTTGGGATGGTGGACTGAGGTGAAGAGAACATGGGTTAGAGCTGAGTTTTCTATTTTCCACCATGTTAAACTCCCAGTAACCTTTAAAGGAAAAAAAACCATAAATTATATTTTCAAGTGTACATTCAGAAATTACTATCTTGGATCCACATGAAAAATACAAATGAGCCACAGAGAAAGGAATATATATGGTCTTTCTTACTGTAACTTTGAATATCTTAGAAAAAGACAAAGTAATGAGAGTGATGAAAAATGGGAATGTGGAAACAGTATTTTCTTTTGGTACCTTTGAATAATTTTTAACTCCTTGTGTGCTTTCATTTCTCTTTTTCATCTTTGTGCCTTTCATATGGCCTTTTAAAATTAGGCTTAATCTGTAAGTATGCTAGGATATTCTTTTTTGTGTGAATTGACCAACATAACAAAGGGATCAAATTAATATTATTTGCATTACTGTTTTGAGATATCCTTGTCACAGACATGCAGCTTGTCTTACTGTAAGCAGCATGTAGAAGAAAAAAAGAACACTCTGGTCTTTTTAAAAATGAACATTATAATGGTAGGACAACAAGCAAAACAACACTCAGGAAATCAAGGAAAATATGTATCTCTGTATACTGCTTCCCCATGTAACACTGCTTGTGGAAGACAGGTTCCCGGAGAAATCTGAAGTACCATGAAGTGACATTCAGCTGTTTACTGGGGTGTTGCACAAATTATGAGATGTGAGAAGTCATGAATACATTGGTAGAATACAGGCTGAGCTTTCAGTAGCACTGCAGAAAGGACAGGTATGAGAAAGACTCTTAGGTAGTTTCTGCTCAAAAAAAAAAAGAAGAGAGAGGACCCTTGAGAGAGCAAAGTGGCATCATAAGAAGCAAAGCAAGGATTGTTCTTTCCACCAATATGCTTGTGCACATCAGTCCTAACTTCTTGGCCCCAGGCTCTAAGAAAATGACTGAACAGTATTTCTCTGACACATGGTAGTACTGGGAGAATAAGTGAGCATTAACACCCCACTGCGTTCCCAGTGCCAGTTTATGTCATCATTAGCAAAATGAGGATACAAGCACAGGCCCTTATCATTCACCGATGCGGTTAAATTTTCAGAACCATTCGTTGTAGGTCAACTAAAAATTTTCCAGAGCAATTCCTGGACATAGTGTGCAGTTAAACCTGGCCCAGTACAATTCTGTATAAGCAGTTTGAGTGCAGCCAGTCTCTTTGGACAGAATGCTTTAAAGTATGGCTGTGTCAGGACTGTGCCAGCTGGCCTCAGGGCTAGAGAACATTGACCTGGCACAAGAAACAGGTCTGTGCTAGTTTAGAACCTCCATGCAGTATTGGTGGCCAAGTTCACCGCCTGCCTAAGTTACCCTGGCACACTGAGCATTTGGGGGAAACACTGAGCTCAGTTTAATGCCAACCGTATTCTGGGCTGCATCAAAAGGAGTGTGACCAGCAGGTCGAGGGAGGTGATCCTGCCCCTCTACTCTGCTCTCGTGAGACCTCACTTGGAGTATTGCGTGCAGTTCTGGTGTCCTCAACATAAAAAGGACATGGAAGTGTTAGAACAAGTCCAGAGGAGGGCCACGAAAATGATCAGGGGACTGGAGCACCTCTCGTATGAAGATAGGCTGAGAAAGTTGGGGCTGTTCAGCCTGCAGAAGAGAAGGCTGCGTGGAGACCTCATAGCAGCCTTCCAATACCTGAAGGGGGCCTATAGGGATGCTGGGGAGGGACTCTTCATTAGGGACTGTGGTGAGAGGACAAGGGGTAATGGGTTTAAACTTAAACAGGGGAGGTTTAGATTGGATCTGAGGAAGAAATTCTTTACTGTGAGGGTGGTGAGGCCCTGGAATGGGTTGCCCAGGGAAGTTGTGAATGCTTCATCCCTGGCGGCGTTCAAGGTGGGGTTGGACATAGCCTTGGATGGCATGGTTTAGTGTGAGGTGTCCCTGCCCATAGCGGGGGGATTGGAACTCGATGATCTTGAGGTCCTTTCCAGCCCTTACTATTCTGTGATTCTGTGAGAGATCTTGAGTAGGCAAACTCGAGATCATATGGCTCCTGAAGCACCCTCTTGACACCCCATCAAAATTGCAGGTTAGAATGACCACATACACAAGAGTCCTGCTAGCAACTCTTCCTCAAGGAGCACTGCAGCCACGTACCATAACCCAATACAGTGTCATGCCATGTGCTGTGTACTCAGTCTTCCACTTTTTCCCTGATTACTATACAGAAATAACTGCAATATACTCCTGTAGTTTTTATTTCTCTCTCTTATTTTCTCTCTCTGCACTAATAACACTAATAACAGAAGCCTAAGGAGGAAGGGAGACTGTCATGTAACACAGAAATATCCTGTATATTCACCATTCATCTATTAATATGGACAGAACTGGTTTTCAGATTATCATGTAACATAGTGCATATGATGCCTGAGGGGATGAAGAAAGAGAGGTGCCGCTGAACAACTATTACTTTATCACTTTGTCAGACAGGTAGGCTTTGGTTGCCCCTCCTTAGCCTTCCTCATTCTCCACTCTACAGTTCAGGAAGAGGTCCTCTGGTCATCTTAATATTCTGGATCAACGTTAATTCAATATTAATGGTGTCTTATCCTAAGCTGACTCTGAGAAGCAAAGTGCTGATTGGGTTGACTTGCTGGAGAATGAGAGACTTCTGACGGTATAAATATTAGAGTCAGAATAAACTGTCAGAGTGGGCCATACAATCTGTGCTGGAGGTCTGAGTTCAGTGGGCTTCTGTAATGGACAGGAATTGTCATGATGCTTCAGCTGAGGGCTGGGGCACCCATGACCTGGGTCCCTCCTGTATTCCCAATTTTAAACTCTGTTTAGTGCTACTAGTGGCTTCTAAAATACCACTGTGAAGCCAGGTCTTCAGAAGCTGACTGCTGGGTACTGTCTCTTGCCCACTGTCTGGAGTAGCTAGGGAAGCAAAAGTGTTTTTCTTAGACAACTGTAACAGCTTTGATGGTTGCTGGGACAACATGTTGTCATTCAACAACTCATAGCTTTGTCTCTAACTGAGTACTCTAAAAATAGCTTTAATTGCAAAATCTCTCCCTCCACCGTTTCTGCTGCACACAGGCCTGAGAAGGGGCCTCTGCTTCTCCTGACAGTTTGAGTCACATCCCTGGATGCTGCTCAGCTCTGATTCCAGGCCAGACCTTTGAGCTTCTTGCAAGGGGGAGGATATTTATAACCTTGGCTCATGAAAGGAATCCACAGGGTAAATACATATATATGTGTTCCCTCAGTGCCGATCCCTGAAGGAGCAGCAAGCATCAGCATATGGACCGGGCTGACATCGAGATCAGCAGAGTCTGGCAGACTACGCCAAATGCATGGGTTGATGCATACTGCCAGGCTATAACTGAGCAGTGTAGAAATCTGTCGTCAAAAAGTCTGGCCTATTTGTCATATTTACTGTATTTCCCCCAGCTGTTGCTCCCCAACATGTTGGTAGATAACAGCACAAATTACTTCATGGACAAATATGCGACCTGGGTTAGTTAGTGCTAGCCCTTACTAAGGGTGAAAAAGAAAACTGTTAGTGAGGTGAGTCATTTGAAAATGTAGTACTTTTCAGTCAGAATGAAATACCTCACTGGGGAAAGCCCCATGTTTTGAAAGTGTGTAGAAAAGGAAGACAGAGGCCTTTAGGATGCAAAAATTCAGGTTAAACTTCTGCTTTGCATGAATCTTGCCAGCTTGCACTTCTTCTTCTGCATGTCTTTCATTTTCAATAAATGCTGATATATGCAGAGGGAGAGGAGGCAGTCAGAAAAACAGAGGCTGGCCAGTAGAAAAAGCACTTATCAAGGGTGTGGGAAACAGGCTGGAGGCCTGATAGATCTGAGTTAAAAGATAACATTGACAAGAGTGACTGACCACTTAAAATCAGACTTGGATGTTTTGTGAGATTCAGAAGACAGACTGGCAGCAGTTCTGGGCAGCGTTGCATTTACAGAAGGAGAAAAAGGGCCGCATGGAGGTGTGGCAGCAACAGACGTGTGAGGCATATAGGCCTCTGTGAGAAATTTTCTTCGCTTTTGCTGGCATTTTTATTGCGTGTTTTGAATAAAGAAAATTCGGTGAGGAGTAAGCTGGAAAAGGAATGAGCGCTGAGTACGCGGAACAGCTGGAGCATTTCTGACACACACTTCTTTTACTTGCCACCCTATTTATGGGTCTGTAGGAATGTGGAGGGAAAAAAGTTTACTGCTTTAATATTTCTTGTGAGCAAAATTCATACAGGATCCATCTCAGAACGTGAGGGCAGGGAATAACAGGATGTGTCTCTGTGCCTGTTTGTGATGAATGAGTACAAGGTTTTCTATATTATGATTTAGTTACTGGACTTTTTTCCTCTAGGTGTTCTTTATGTATGATAGTGCATAGACCCCTTCCATCTGAAACATTAAATGCAACTTTTAGAGGAAAAATTATTATGTAGTTATCTAGTTAAACGGATTGGGCTTTCTGGTGGATTTTTTTTTTGTTTGTTTGGGTTTTCTTTTTAATTAAATATTTATTTAGATTCATTTATGGTGTTATAGAGTAAGTCAAGAGATCATCTGTTACTAATAGTCTTCTAAGGACAGTCTTTCTCTTGGCATATTACTGAGTATTCAGCAGAATGAAGGCTTGTTCTGCCATGTTTCCTTGGGCAGTGGAAGTAGAAACATTTCCTTGATATCAGTAGAGATGAGAGGAGCAGAGAAAAATTCAGTCTTTTCTCACAGACATCTGTGAGATAATATACAAATCATTTGCAAGTCGATCCTGTATCATAAGGAAGTTTACAGCTTGGCACATGCTGAGACCACATGCTTGTGTTTCAGCACATGAAGGGAGATGTCCAATTAGATCAGAGACAGGAGAAAGACAGAGGGAAAGATTCCTTTAGATAGTGATGCAAATGGAGCAAGAATCCAGGTTTGGCCGAATATCTCACCTTTTCCCTGTGTCTGATGTAGGATCAACATGTAAGAGGAAACCTTATGCACTGTAAGAGTACTTTATGAGCCACAGGGCTTGAGGAATACAAATTTTACATTACAAAACTGAAGACCAGTTGAACTATGACTGCTGTGATGCTCGCTGGGCCTGTGAGGGATTCTGCTTAGAAGGAATGTCTAAAAGGGAGACCGAGCTAGCAGCAGAAAAACTTGGTCTCTAATTAGTAGTTTCTTTAGAGTCCCTCACCAGCTTTTCTCTGTGGCTTATCAAGGGAGAGATCTGCAGCCTGTTAATCAATTCCACCAGATCTGCAAAATGATAAAATAAAAGAAATTCTACCTTCATAAAGAAATTGCAGGTTTGACAATCATTTTTTTATCATTGACATAAGGGGATGCTGGTGTCAGAAAATGCAGTAATAAGAGCTTAGAATAGCCATAAAATTGTAATCATGTTGAACAGAAAGCTCCTGTTTGGGTTCAATAACTAGCTATAGAAACAATTCAATTTACTTCTATCAGTGACTTGACCAATTAGAAAAATAAATTCAGTCTGTTAGAGCTTTTTAAATTCACTCTTCTTGAGTATTTGTGCAGTCAAAGGTTCATGTTTCAGTCCAGAAGCCACAGTTCATTTGTTCAAGACAGAAAGTTCATTTGGGGATTAAATTGTTATAATTCAGAAGCACTGAAGCCAATAGCAATTTTGCAGATGATTTGAATGGAACATGAAGAGGTCTTTTCTAAAGATGTAGTGTACAATTTTGAGGTTGAATAATCACGGAAAAGACAAATCACAAAGTTAAAATAGTATTTTCCTTACATCAAGTAATTAACCCATAACTTTTTGAACAAATCATAGCTCGGATTGCAGAGAAACATAATTTTGAAAACTAATAATTTAAGAAAGATGCTATAATTGGAAAGGCTAACATCAGTTTTTGGAACACCAAATATTTGACTTAAATGATTTTCAAAAGAAGTTTTTCCTTGTTCTATAACTGATACATAATCACAGAATATAAATAATCACAATTAAATATAAATGTATAATAATAATTTTAATCAGGTAACATACTTTCAACACTAGCACAGCATGTTAGAATGCAAGTAATAGGTGTATGATAAAACAATACTATAACATTTGTGATATTTTAGTACAGTTAGAAGTAGCTTCATTCTCACATACAATTAAATTTATTTTTTATTTGCTCTTGGGATAAAGCATTTACAGTCAGAATTGAAGATTACCATGGTATAATAACACATAACTGGGTTAAAATATGGTATCAGTTTGTACAATGGCATGTTATATGCAGCTGTTTTGAATTATATTACCTTTTTATTGATGTGTTCAGAATTTTTTTCTTGCAGCTTAGACATGTGGGGGCTTTTAAACCTACGAAGTATAGCAAATTGCAGATGAATTGGTCCATGAGGATGGTTTTAAAAAAGTCTCCTAAGGTATATTGTTGAAATTAGAACATGAAAAAAACAGAGGTACTGGAGAAAACTTTGACCTTCTGGAATTCCATTTAAACTACTGTAACAGTAGTCAGATTGTGAAGTCAGACTTTTGTAATATTTACTTCTTCATGAGACTTAGACTACTTAGACAGTGTTAAGAAATAATTACATTAATTAGCTACTTAATATAGTTTTTTTTCAAACAACAATAATTCAGGCCTTGTCTTCAGTTCTAAAAGATGCAATTTTGTTAGTTGGATAATTAAAATATACATGCAATCCCAGAGTAAAAATACACATTATGTACAAGATGCTGTCTCTTTTAGGTAAACAAAAATGGCCTCATAACCTTACCTGTACCATTTAGTAATAAATGAATGCGTCTTGCCTTGATTGTGTCAAATTGGTGGGCTGGCATTATTTGCACTGAGATGTAGCTGTATTATTTACTAACAAAAGCAAATCCTCAGAAGAAGCAATCTTCTAAATTGGAATCCTTCTAAATCGGAAGCCTGCCCACTGAAATGCTGTAATTATAGGTATAGAATCATAAAATTTACATTAATTAGTTTTCCTTTTTGGATTTTACTGGCTGCTGGTATTTTTCAAGTTTCATTTTCTATAGGAATTACAGTGTTCTCTAATGTAATATATAAATTAGATGTACAGTATCTGTAGCAGAATTTCAAAGTTCCCAACTTTTATCGACAGTAAAAGTCAAAACCAATTTGTAGAGGGGCACAGATAATCCTTAACTTTATTACTGGTCCCATTTAAAAAAGTTCTGTAGGTGTATTGGTATTTACATCATGACACTGGTTATTGATGCTACAGGATTAGGAATTTCTGAGGGCTCAATCTGTTATGCACAAGGGAAAA
This sequence comes from Amazona ochrocephala, assembly GCA_039720435.1. Taxonomy (NCBI): domain Eukaryota; kingdom Metazoa; phylum Chordata; class Aves; order Psittaciformes; family Psittacidae; genus Amazona; species Amazona ochrocephala. The sequence goes on from CM077878.1 coordinate 25,780,492, forward strand.
GAATTTACAACATGAATAAAGGTGGTTCACATTAATAAAATAGGAAGCATTTTTAATTTCACATTTTTATATTTTAAAGATATGCAACTTGTTTTGTGGATGTAGAGATATACATTTCGTAGCACAGTTTTACATTTTAAAAATAAAGAATGAAGCCATAGGAAGATGAAATGGTCTCCTAAAAAAAATAAATATTTTGAAATAAAGTCTGTCTTTCAAAAGACTGTCTCTTCCACTGCTAGTATTATGAAATAGCCACAAGAATAATGCAATGTTTGCTTCTCTACCAGTTTAAGTAATTTCTGGGGATTTTTTTTTTTATATATATTTACTGTATGAATTTTTTCCATTATTCACACAAAAATAAGAAAATCCTCCACTTTACAGAGAGGTATGAATATTTTCATAGCTGTCTGAAGTTTCTAATACAGGAACTTCAAGGCTATGAATGGTCAGTGGTTTCCTACCTCTGTGTAATACAATTCTATTGGTTCTGTCTATCTGGAAAATATTTGTATGAACTTTCAAAATGATAAGAGCTTTCCAAAGGTGACCAAAATACAGTATTCATATTCTAAATATCTTTATTTAAATGTCTGAACCTTGCCAAAAGCAATTCATAAAAATCAAAACAGTATAGCAGAGAATGTATAAGTGTATGAAATAAGAATATTTCAGATTTTGGCTGCCTGCTAGCATTATAGTCTGAGGAGCTGAAAAGATTTCTTTCCAAATTCATGTGTTGAATTGACCACTTAAAATCAATAAAAAATATTTCTGATTTATCTGAAATTTTACATAGCAAACCGCTGCATGATGTAAAACAGGGCATGAAATGCAGGCTCATGATTTTGCTACCACAGATATGCAAAGCACTGCTTTAATGGCTGATTGCATGGACAAAACATCATGTTTGGAAGTCTTTCAGACGGCTGCCACATTTCCAAATAAACTAATAAATGTAGGAAAGAGACAAAAAACTGTCTGAAAGGTTTAATAAAAAGCAAGGTAAAATGTCCTACTGCCAGAGACTGAACAACTATTTGGGGTTTAGTTTAACTCTGAACAGAGGATTCATGTTTGCAGACACTGGTAGTGATATGAAGCACTATGGGAAATACACTGAGTCTGCATGTTTCTGTCCAGCTGACCTTGATGCTCACAAAACTATGGCATGAGGCAAATTGGAAACATGCGCTGCAGCAGTTATCTATTTTCATCTTCAGGGAAAATCAATTACTGGGGAGGACAGGAACAACAGAAGCATGAGGATTTATTGTGGCAGAATTTAAGATTTTCTCTTCTTGAGTGTCTTCTAAAGGCAGCGCTGCAGTCACAAAGGTATGATTCTTGTTATTCTGTAAGTTATTTGCAAAATCAAGAATGGAAAGAAGTTGTTTGAAAGAGAATATATACTGAGGAAAAAACCTCTATATATCTTCAGTTTTGAACAACCAGTAGGAGTTCAATTTATATTTATAGGTCAGTGACTCCACTTCTGTGCTGCAGCAATGCCATTACTTAAAGTCAGTGAAAAAACTACAGTGGCTTAAGGGCAAAACAAATCTGATGGTTGTATGAAGCTTAACAGGCTGATCCTTCCTCTCCACCTGCTGAGTTAGGCACTGTGTGAAGGCACTTGATGGGTATCCTTAGCTGCTTGAAAAATTAGGTGCTTTCTCTCAGCTCATCTTCTAGCTAAATTATATATGTGAATGAAAAGATGTAGTAATCTCTGGGTATTTTCATCTTTTCTGAAGGAAATATCTGATACAGATGGGGTCAATCTCACTTTGAAAGTTCTTTTCTCAGTGGATTGTAGAAAGGAACTAGATATCAAATCTACAGCAGACGTATTGCTTTTAGACATCTAAAAATATATAAGAAAAAAACCTGCTTCTGTTTTATTCTAGGTTCCTCCTGTGAGGTCACTTGAAGATCACTCTAGAAATATAAAAGAGAGTATATTTGTGAAACTCTAAACCAACATAAAATTTGGAGTGTACAGGCCATTGTTAATCTAAACTATTCCATTATCTTTGTTATAGATTCTTACTGAGAAATTCTGATTATTATCAGATTTGCCAAGAAGATGCTTTTTTGAAAAATAGAGATATTATTTAGTGTGCAAGTAGATCTTTACCTGGGAATGGAATGAATGCTTTAAAGGAAAACACTTATTTCTATGGTTTCTGCCATCACATACAGTATCTTCTGAGCGCTACAGTTCCAGCAGTGGCATGACACAAGACACAGAGCTTTTTTTGAGCATAGATTCTTGCATTGATATTTTTTCTTATTTGAGCATGCTCATAGTAGGCATAGTACCTCCAGTATGCCCCTGCCCCTCATAGTTATACATGGCAGATAAGAATGACCTGGAAGGCAATGTAGACAGCTAAATTTATGAAGACCACTATCTGACTGTAAAACATCTGCCTGAGGATCCCACCAAAAATATATTGTTGGCCGGCTAGCTAGCAATTACATGCAAACATGCTGTACCTGTATGTCAAATACAAACCAGCTGCAAGATCACTAGTGCTGATTCATCTGCAGAACACACCATAAGCAATTCATTTGACTTATTATGAGATAGAGTTGAGTTGCGTGATGAAGAAACAAGAACAGTAAATTGGCTGCCAGTCAGCTATGCCTTTAACTGAATCTCCTCGGCTAACACACACACATGCTATTGAGCTATTACGTACCTACAGGAGCTTTGAAAGGGTGAAGGAAATAAACTACTGAAACTGTGTGTTGTCTTTCACACCATTAACTGATCAGAAATTAGCTTTTCTAAGGGTCAAGAAAAGCATGTGTTTGCAGTAATATTTATAGCTATCTGCACTATTTTAATGCTAACCATTTCATATGTTCTTGTTGGCAAACCCAGTCCAGCTTGGTTTGAGCTCTTCTGGACTGCAGTGTGAATCCTGCTAGGCTCTTCAACTCCGTGGGATTAGAGGCTCACAAATCACAGATTGGAGCAGAGGTCAAAGCCAGAGTATTTCAGGGGCCTTAAACTGAGAGCCCCAGAATCTCTAGTCCTGCAGATTGCCCAAGTCATTCTGCATTAAAAGTTTGGGAAAATGGTTTTTCTACCATTTTTGTGCTCAGATGTTAAGCAGTTATTAACTAGCAGCTGTTAACCAAGTAACTACATTCCAGTAGAAATAAACACTGTAATCTCCACCTCAGAAGACCTCTCAGTGACTCCAGGCAAGGGGCTAGCATGGAAACCATTAAAACTGTACCTTTTGTTGCTAAAAGTTGTGGAAGAAATATGCAATATAATTATGTCTGTCCTAAAGGAAGCCATCTGTCTAGTCTATTACTAGGCAACACTGATTATGCTCAGCAACCAGCATGTATTGTATTTACATATAGTGGGATCCTTGTTAACTTCAAAGGATTTGAGTTTATGCCCCTGAAATCCTAATCTATACGACCTTTACTATTTCCTTTGGGACACAACTCTTCAACTAAACAGAAAATGTTATCAGGAAGGTCTTTTCCTTTCACTCATATTTCTCTTTAATCCTGCTTTTCCTAACCTAGTCTTTTTTTTCTTTCTTCTTTTTTTTTTTTATTACTTCACTAAATAACTCCTCTTTCATTAACTGGAACATCCATCCTTGGAACAGATTCAGTCTCTGCTTCTCTTACTTAGATATGTTAGGATTCTCAGTATTCAAAAGGTTAAATTTTCTTCCCTCCCTCCTCTTAATTTTTATGTTGAGCCTCTCTACTACTAGGTTAAAGCCAGGGCTGGAACTAGAATTGTTGAAATACCACGAGTATTTACGATGTGTCTGGAACTTTCTGAAATACAGTGAGAAAGACCATTCTTGTGAGATTTCCAGCTCGGTCTTATGATTCAGATAAGATCAGGATAACAATCCAAACTTTTTAGTGACATTTATCCAAATCTTCTGATATTTCTTCATCACTATTAAAAAGCATACATAGACTACATAGTATATGCATCACTGATGCATTTTGTCCTCCCCATTTTCTTATCCTGTATCTCATTCAGATCAGGTCAACATCCTTTAACATCATTAATAACTTGAAACAACTTTAGCCTGTTGTTCTTGACCCCAAGATAACAAAACACACCAACAGCTATAAGCCCACGTTCAGACTCTCAAGGCACCCACTTTTGGTTTTGAGATGATGAGCAAGCCACTGTCTATGCTGTGCCACCCTGGCTTCCCACTCAATTCCTACTCTTGCGTAGCTCTTCTGTAGCCCAATATCTACATTTCCCTCAGGTAATAAAAGACAAGAAGATGGACTACAAAAATCATATCTACCAAATTTTGGCAGGAAACCCACTTTCAAGTCATAGAATCACAGAATTATTACATGGGTTGGGTTGGAAGGGACTTTAAAGCTCATCCAGTGCGATGGGCGGGGGCACCTTCACTAAAGCAGGTTGCTCAAGGCCCCATACAACCTGGCCTTGAACACTGCCAGGGATGGGTCATCCACAACTTCTCTGAGCAACTTCTGTCAGTGCTTCACCACCCTCATAGTGAAGATTTTTTTCTAATATCTAATTTAAATCTACCTTCATTCAGCCTGTCACCTCTCTACATGTCCCTGTAAATGTCCCTCTCAAGATTCCTTCTGGACCCCCTTTAGGTACTGGAAGCTGCTCTAAGGTCTCCCTGGAGCCTTCTCTTCTCCAGCCCAACTCTCTCTGCCTGTCTTCATAGGAGATGTTCTCCAGCCCTCAGAGCATGTTCATGGCCTCCTCAGGACTCACTCCAAGAGGTCAACATCCTTCTTATGTGGGGGCCGCAGAGCCCCAGAACAAAATCACCAGCAGCACCACAGCACCACAACACTCTGACTCCCACATAAGCCAATCTACAGTGAGGGGCTGTGACCATCTTCCATTTTACCCCATTGCACACATATGTATAAGCAATCATGAAAATCATAATCATAAAAATGTCCACATTTTTATGCCTGCTTAAACTGTCATATCTCAAGATTCTGATCCTTTGGTACCATACCAATGTCAAATAAAATTGGTAACATAAGTGCATTCATAAAAAGCACCCTTGTCTGTTGAAGCAAGTTTTGAGGGAAAAAACTCACTTTGGAATAGAATATTTTGAAGAGGACTGACTACAAGGTAAAATTATATTTCAATTGCATATGCCATCATCACTGCGTCAGTCTCCTGTTTTCAGCTTGGCTGATTGTTTTACCTTTGGCTGTTGTGAGCATTCTTTAATGAACTATATACATTTTAACAATCTGAATATCTTATGAACTCCTCTACTCATTCTTGGCAACTTCTCTTCATGCTGAAAGGAAAGGGAAAATTTCAGTGTATCAAGTATCTTTTTGCAACTTGTTCTTTTAAATTGTATTATACTTTATCTTTAATCAGCTCCTAAAATTGATGGACTTGTATACCCTCTATTCTCTTTCAGCTGCTAAAAATTATTAGAAGAGCTTGACCTGTGTATAAGGGTGATATTTTATCCACTGGTTTTCATTGAAATAGAGTGTTCTTCATGAAGATAAATTAAATAACCAGAAATACCTGAGTCTAATTTCAGCTACATTTGTTTTCAATGGTACAATATTTTTTTTGTCTGGTTGCAATAACATCCAACAGATACTGAATATTAGGTGATGAAGGGTGGGCCCCAAAATGTTTGAGTGTTCATCTCAGATAAACACTCAGAAATCTGCCTGTCTGGTATACCTGCTAAGTCCGTTTCAGTCTATAAAATAACACAAGTGGAAATTTCATGTCAGCAATGTTTACATGAGATCTCTGGTACATCGCAGTTATAGCGGGATTTATGCAGTTCTTGTTTTCTGCTCTTCATCATTTCATGCCTTTTCTTTGACTTTGTCTTGAATTTAGGACTTTGAAGCTGCTTTTTTTGGTGAAAGCTGATGAGGGAAAAGGGTCTCTTTCTAGGCTCAAACCAGATTGTGATCTTTAAATCTGTAAGAAGAATCCTTTCTTTTGAATTCTTATTCATCTTAAGCAAAAGAGGAATGAATCATTACAGCAGAACCCTTCTTTTCCTCATAAACCCATTAATATAGCCTCATCTTAGGTTGTTATCTTATTATGAGATGACAATATATTAACACACTAGCTTTTATGTGGACCAATCCATTTTGGCATTAACTTGTTTCTAACATAGGTCCAAAACCAACTTCGCACAAAAAAAGTCCTTTGTAGTTCAGCCTCACCAGAAGCATGGGGAGTAAACACCAGGCTGGGGATGTAAAGTCTTGTTAAACGATGATCCTTTTCATATGTTCGAAGGGAAAATCAAGGCTTGGACCACATCTGAGAGAAAATATTGCATCCTATTAATAATAAAGAAAACGCAGAAGGGCTTTTTGAAAGAAAGATGTTGCAGACATATCATGTATACTTCTTCAAACCATAGATACACCTTTCATTCACCAACATGGTTTGAAGTTTCTATATAATTCTGCTTCAGCTTGATTTCATCTTTTGACCCCTCATCCACCATTTTTCTGTGATAACAGCCCAGCTGGTACATTTGGATAGGAGGGATTGACCTGGGTGAGAGAAGAGTCATTCCGACTCTCTCTGGAGACTGTTCCAAAGGACTTGAGGGGAGCAGAAATGTTAATAGGTAAGTGCCAGTGGAACAGTGGAAACCAGAAAATTTAAATAGGTTCAGTTTCCAGAGATGAATTCCCTTTGCCATTAATCACTCAATGTCACAGGCTCACATCCTGATTTAAAGGATGTTTTTTTTCTATTTCTCATGGGTTGCCTATGCTTCTTTTCTCAAAGATTAAAATTTATCTGGTTTTGTATTCATTCAGAATTAGCATAGAGAAACCTTTCTGATATAGCCCTGAGGATGTGTGGACTTGCAGCCCAGAAAGCCAACCGTATCCTGGGCTGCATCAAAAGGAGTGTGACCAGCATGCCAAAGGAGGTTATGCTGCCCCTCTACTCTGCTCTCATGAGATTTCACTTGGAGTACTGTGTGCAGTTCTGTTGTCCTCAACATAAAAAGGACATGGAACTGCTGGAACAAGTGCAGAGGAGGGCCACGAGGATGATCAGGGGACTGGAGCACCTCCCGTATGAAGATAGGCTGAGAAAGTTGGGGCTGTTCAGCCTGGAGAAGAGAAGGCTGCATGGAGAGCTCCTAGCAGCCTTCCAATATCTGAAGGGGGCCTATAGGGATGCTGGGGAGGGACTCTTCATGAGGGACTGTAGTGAGAGGATGAGGGGTAATGGGTTCAAACTTAAACTGGGGAAGTTTAGATTGGATATGAGGAAGAAATTCTTTACTGTAAGGGTGGTGGCGCCCTGGAATGGGTTGCCCAGGGAAGTTGTGATGCTCCATCGCTGGCAGCGTTCAAGTCTGGGTTGGACATAGCCTTGGATGGCATGGTTTAGTGGGAGGTGTCCCTGCCCATGGCAGGGGTGTTGCAACTAGATGATCTTCAGTTCCTTTCCAACCCTAACTATTCTATGATTCTATGATTCTATATATCATATTACAGCAGAGAAATCGCACAAGCAGATGTAAAGATCAAAAGATACTTTGCAATCTAGTAATCTTTTATCGTATGCAATTAATTGATCAGTATTATTTATATGAAGAAGGGGTCCAAAATCTTCTATCAAACCTGAAATATGCTGTGCTATGCATGAGAAAACATGGCCTGTGGTGCAAAGGAACAATATGAAACAATCTATTCATAATAAAGATAAGGAAAAGGGAATATATGGTAGGAATAGTAAAATCACCCACACTATGAATGTACGTTTAATAGTTTGCTGTTCTGATCTGTTGCATGCCAATGGGTGAGCTGGCCCTGTTGCAGTTAGGCAGTGTAGGCAAGTGAAAGAACAAGACAGAAGCACATTCAATTTCACTGAAATAGGTGTTAGTATTTGGTATCATACAGAATTCTCAATATCCTGATAAGATCATAATAAGATTCACCTGATTTCACTAGTTTTCTGTCATTCCTGCGTGCCAAAGCACTTTCTTTGGAATACTTTTAAGTCATTATTCAGAACTCTCTTTTCCTTCATCTATAAGAGATTTGACACAATCTTGGTGTCGGTTAGTTCAACATCTCCTGATATGCTGAATGCATCAACAATTTGAAGTAACCAGACAAAATTTTGTGACTTTATGTCCAAAGAGGAGCAGTGAGCTGGGTATGCCATGAGGAAATTCTCTTCCAATTCAGGAATTCATGCTGATCATTACTACATAAGACATACTGTTATCTGGCAGAGAATAAAAATAACAATTCCTCAGAAAAAAAAAAAGAAAAAAAAAGGTATTATTTCTCTATTTCTGTTTTTGCATTTTTGAAGCATATTTTCATGTTTCTCGGTTTACTTTTATCTCAAAAATCTGTATTTCACTTGCTTCAGTTTAGGGATAATTAAATAAATGTCTCAAACTGCTTGATGATTTAATACAAAAATTCACTTTTGTCTGACATGCCTTTAAATGCAATCCACATACCAAATTATTCTACATAAGGTTCAGATACACAGCTTAAACTCTGACTCACATAAACCTTTGTATATATGCCCATATGCATGCTTCCATGCACACAGAAAAAAGATTATAATATATGGATGTCTACCCTTTACTTAGAAACATCCATATAAAACAGGGCAATAGCAAAGCATCTAAAGGATTTCTTGGACACTTGCTCTTCTCCCTTACTAGGATATAGAATTCCCTGTTAGAATGTGACTTAAAAGAAAAGAAAAGAGAAAAAAAGTTATAGTGGAGATGTGATTTATACTGTATATGTAGCACCAGTTATAGCAATATTGTTATCAAAGAGGAAGGGTCTGCAGATTTTTTTTCCAAAAGACAGTCAGATTCCAGATTCAATTAATCTCTCTGAAAGTTTATGCAGCAGCTAGATGCACTCAAATGAGTATACTCTGTTCTATGGTCTCATATGGCTCCTTCTGGGCTCCATTATGTCCCTGGTCTCTGACAAGCACAACAGACTTAGCAGGTCCTTGATGAAACTGCAGTCTTAAATGAAACTTCGACCTGGTTCATCACTAGTTTTGAAAAATAGAAGTTACATCTGGAAATTGCAGAAAGGCTTTAATTCACACTGAAGATAAAGTTTGATGTATAACATAAATAGAAAGGAAAAGTTTGTCTTGTTTCAGCAGATTGGTCTATTAATGTATGGCCTGGTGTAGACAGCTATATATAAATATAGATATCTACACACATATTCACATGTGTACATATATATATATACACATACATACACGGGTTGCAAATAGTGCAGTTCCCAGAATGACAGTCAATTGTGGAAGTGAAATCCAGATTAAAAAGAAGTGGTTTTGTCCAGCTCCTTGCTGTAAACTGTAAAGAAATAATGAGATACTTTTTTGTTGTTGTTTGATGTTTTAAAATCATAGAATCATAGAATCATAGAATAGTTAGGGTTGGAAAGGACCTCAAGATCATCGAGTTCCAACCCCCCTGCCATGGGCAGGGACACCTCCCACTAAACCATGCCATCCAAGGCTATGTCCAACACCACCTTGAAAGCCGCCAGGGATGAAGCATCCACAACCTCCCTGGGCAACCGATTCCAGGGCGCCACAACCCTCACAGTAAAGAATTTCTTCCTCAGATCCAATCTAAACTTCCCCTGTTTAAGTTTAAACCCATTACCCCTTGTCCTCTCACCACCATCCCTAATGAAGAGTCCCTCCCCAGCATCCCTATAGGCCCCCTTCAGATATTGGAAGGCTGCTAGGAGCTCTCCATGCAGCCTTCTCTTCTCCAGGCTGAACAGACCCAATTTTCTCAGCCTATCTTCACTGTTACTGGTTAGTAACTGTATCATTTTATCATAATCCCTCCTCATTCAATGTGCAAATATCCTAATTAGATATTGACTCTAATAATGTGTGGAATTCTGGCCACTTTAAGAAAAAATTTCTGGCCTTGAGGAGCTGAAACTTTCAAAAAGATTATGAAAATTCGAGAAGAATATAATCTACAAAATAATGTTATGGCTATGTGCAAAATGTTCACTTTTACATTCTGTCTGAACACTAACACCTCATTTGCCAGCACAGTCCCTGAAACACTGGCTGAAATGTAATGAAAAAAAAAGCCATACCAGACTGTGCAAAGTCACAGTATAAATGTATACTTAAATAAATACTTCCAAGAAAGTTTCTCAACAAGGAATGATGTGTAGTCCTTGATGCTGAAAGTTTAAGAAGTGTTTAAAAGCTACGTAGTATAGACTGTTAGGAAATGCTCACTTTAGGCCTAATGACTTTTCTCTAATTAAATTGTGCATAATTTATAGCAGATGAAAGCCCCTTGCTGACCGTCATTTGCTGTGTGGTCATTCCGTACCTTGTATTTGTCCAAACATTCTTCTGAATTATCCAACTGTTAAACTATTTGGTGTCAAAATGTTTCTGGATTGGTACTTAGAGTTTTTATGTTTCTTGCTTAACTCTGATCTGTAGTTTCTCCATACATAAATACATCAACCTATATTAAAAACAGAGCCTTCATCTGCACAAGTTGCTTGGGGAGTAACTTTCCCTCATCTATGAGACAAGAATGACTGTTGTTTTCTCTTTGATTTAGGGAGTTGATTTATACAGGTTTACTTTTAAAGCTTCTGTTTCAAATGTGTTAACTCCCAAGTTTTTATATATTGCCCAGATTTGCTTAACCATGTTTAGGGCCTGATTTATAAACTGTGTGCCTTTTGACTCAGCAGGAATCTTTGATTTAAGACAACACATTGCAAGTAAGTGTGTTAGTATCTTAGCATTTAACTGAATTTGGAGAATTTATAAGCAAGCAAATGTATAGTACGTGTTCCTGGTTTGTTTCAGTTTTCTATTTCTGAGCTATTAGTGGAATGTATAAGAAAGAATATCACTATGAGAGAATTAAAAAAAGTAAAGTTAACTAAATCTATTCAGCAATGAGAGTTTCTGGGGTGCTGAATGCCAGTGAATCACCGAACAACTTTGGAAAATACCACCTTTACCTCTGCTACTGAATAAAGCCTTTCTGCATATATTCAAGCATATTCAGTGTCTATATTTCCAATTTGCTTCTGAGCCATCAGCATTTTGAAGATGATTTCTGCAACTAGGGTTAGATACACAGCGTTATTTCTCATTATTGGCATAAAAAGGCCCTTCCAGAGATGTCTGGGATGTACATTTATGTTAGCTGGTTTGGAATAAACAATAAAAAATTGCACAGAATAGAGTTCTTAACATTTTTTCTGTTTTGCTGCCGATTAACACAAAGGCACAAATATGTATATATGATATGAATTACCTATTTTTTCATTCTGTTTACTAACTAGAAACTTCTAAGCTTTAGAAACTGCTTAGAGTTTGATAAGGTCTGTAATATGAATGGCCAAAACAGCTTTTGGAAAGTAAAGATTTCATTAACCTCGCATGACAGTTCTTATTCCTCACAGTTCAAAGCCACAATTTTAGGTCACTGGTGAAGAGAAAGAAAAAAACCCAACCCAAACCCATAAGAAAGTCCAATTATTATATCAGTTACGCTGTGATTTTAAAAAATATTCTTTGTGTTCCTGGTCTGTCCACATTCCCTTTGTGATGCATTTGTGGACAATTTGAGTGGGAATGGTGACTAGAGCAGCTGTAGAGCTAACCAGAATAATTTTGTTGGAGCCAGGAAATAATGAAGGATTCAGAAGACCTAGAAATATTAGAAAAATGGGCCTTGCCCCCAGTCTCTTCAGGCTACATGAGACTGTCATTGCTGTTTATTGCCTAAGCGATGTGCAGGTAGCAGCAGCTGCAGCAGTTGTAGTAGGATCCAAGAAAACAGATCAAAGCACTTTGCACCCATGCACATTCAGCACCCAGCTGCAAGGTATCATAGGACAACAACTCTAGTTGTAATGGTTTTACAGAAAGCTATCATAATTGAAATTATTCCCCACAGATACAGAAATTACAAAAGGCAGTAGATGTACGTGAGCAGATGTGTGTTCAAGCAAAAGCATTCAGAACTTGAATACAACCACATAGTGCTATGACATTTAGGGACAGGACAAGGGGAATGGCTTTAAGATGGAAGGGGGAAGGTTTAGATTAGTTATTAGGAAGAAATTCTTCACTGTAAGAGTGATGAGGCGCTGGCACAGGTTGCTCAGGGAAGCTGTGGTTGCCCCATCCTTGGCAGTGTTCAAGGCCAGGTTGGACAGGGCTTTGAGCAACCTCATGTAGTAGAAACTGTCCCTGCAGATGGCAGGCGGTTGAAACTGGATGACCTATACGGTCCCTTCCAAGCCAAACCATTCTGTGATTCTATGATGGTCATATGATTTTAAGAATCATAACTTATGTTTTGAATTTCAGTAACTAAATTATTGAAAAATGAATTTATTCAGAAACCCAGGACTTTTATCATGCAACATTTATTAAAATTGACAATATATGTAAGAAGCTTGTGCTTTGCAAAAATATTTGTGGGTTTAAGTAAAATTGTTTTGATTCAAAATACAGCCTAAGAAATCTATTTTAAGGAGTTTTTACAACTCTTCAGTGAGTAGCTTTTTCCGGCTTCATCTCAATGGCATGTCTTTCTGGATCTCCTAATTTATTTCACATATTCAACTGTTTCTAAATCAGCCTATGTCCTTGCCATTATGTTGCATATTAATGAGTGCAAAAAGACAATAGTTGCTGTCACTTCAGCATTGACACACACCATATACTGTTTAGGATTGTTTCCTTGGGGATGAATGCATTTAAATATTCTGGATATGAAAACTGTTTTGTGGATGAGAAATATCGCTAAATGTTGATTTTCACAGTGTGAAATAAGTGAAATAAGTAATAATCCATTTTGTTAAACAGAAGTACAGAGGCCCTCTATGTTTTTCCAATCTTTTCTACCTGCTCGTGCAACATCCATTCATCCTCTTCAGTCAAAACAACTATGCACTAGACTTCATTAATTCTTATGTTCTTGCATTCATTAATTCTTATGCAGACATGTCAAGCACATAAGACTTGTTAATACGTGAAAGTAACTGGAAGTAATTTTCCTTTATTAATATACAGCCATAAAAGATGAAAATACTTGCAATAGAAATTGCAGTACGTCAGTTAGAGCCAGCAAATGAGTCCATAGTGAGAAAACATCTCCATCTAGTGGCATTTTCAAGATTCGGCACACGTCGTGCCCAGGATTCTTGTGCACTGGGTAATTCATTCAGCAATAGCGTATCAGTAACATAACGACTTAGATAATGTTAGTAGCGCCAGTGTAACTATGCTGGTGTAACCGGTAAGATTTCTTATGTAATCAAAATCCATTTCAATTAAGAGAAAACTCCCATGATAAAGCTGCATTGTTACAATGTTCCCTTCCATGCGCTCTTCAGACTCGCTCCAGAAACTGTGGAAATTTTGCAAACTTAATTCTCATGTCCCACTGTGGTCATACTAAGGTAGTTTTATTGACTTCAACAGACTCAATCCTGATTTCAGCCCATGGAAGAAAGAAAGGCAGATTTTCTAAAAAATTCAGATATCACCACTCAAGAAACTGGCCCAAATACAAATTATGAATGTGAAAAGTGATAAAAAAAGATACAGTGCACTCAGGCTCGGGGCCAGAGGATGAGTCCTGACACTGCTTCGTGTCTTTGAATCATCTAATGGCATTGATTCCAGAAGTCCATTACTTAGCTGCTTTCTACAATGGGTTCAAACAGGAGCAAAATAAATGGTCCTCTGTTTTTCTGTACAGACAGCTTTGTAGGTGGAAAAGACCAGAGCAGTTCCACTGAATTCGAGGAATTTCATTAATTTTTTTTCCACAATCTAAATGGAACCAAAATTTGTCCTTTGGTTCCAGACATTATCCTGAGAGATTCACCTCTAAAGAGCTAGATCATGTAGGCACTACAGACCTCTGCACATGGAGTGAGAAAGAATTATCAATTTCAGAAGTAAATCCACCTATTCCATAAGCTGTGGTGGAATTTCTTAACATGCGACAGACACAGTTATTGTAAAGGAAAATACAAGGAAACCCTGAAGTCTTCTGTATTCCACAGTGGAAGAGCACTAATGAAATTCAGAAACTGATGTAAAATACAGATAGGAAGCTTACTCACAGTCCAAAATAACACAGTGTCTAAAAAAAAAAAAAAGAGGAGGCATGTTTTCAGTCTTCATTGTTCCTCAGTCCCTTTGTAAGATTAAAATAATGTAAAAGCTAGATAAATTCTGCTCTTACGTTGTTTCTGTTATCCTTGCTGAGTTCATTATTCATGCACTCTTTCATTAACATAGTCTCTATAACGTGGTCTTCTTTCAGGATGTGCATTTCTACATCAGACCTTCAATAGCTTGACTATGTGGCTCTATAGTGTGCATTTTTTCCACAGAATTACACTTAGGATAAACAGTCCACTCTGTGCAGACTTGTTTTTTCAAATGTGTAGACTTCCATGCAGTAATTTAGACATTTTCTGTATACACATCTTTAATAAAATGTATCATTAACAATTTTTAAGATGAGAGAAGGAATTTTATTACCCAAGTTTTGCTGGGAAATAGTTGTATAAGTCAAACTAATATCTGAATTCCAGTAGTAACACTGAGTTATTACCTACTACATTTCAGGAGCACTGCACCAGACTTAACATGCTTGACCAATCTGATTTTACTTGCATATGCAAACTGGGGACACTTAACTGCCAGACTGTGTAACCTGCCCTTGGCAAGGTTAAGCAAACTATAACCAACTTGCCAAGAAGCTATTTCAAATAGGGTTCAGTTGCTGGTAGGCCTCAAACATTAGTGCCAGAAAGTAAAACCTTGAACTCCGTGATGTCATTAGGAGAGCTTCCTCTTGTTTCTAAGTATTGAAGATTTTATCTAGAAGCTTTTATCCTGAGGTATCATGTAGACTTTCTAATCTAAACCACCTTTTTTCAAAATACAGCAACATAGAGCCATAGGCAGTGCCATAGCTTAAATTAACTTACCATGAAAAGCAATACAGCAGGAAGGAAGGGAAGGTCTCAAAGGGACTTTTGAAACAAGCTGCACAGCCCCATAAAGCAGTAAGCCAGCCATTTGGATGTAAATTTTCACAATTTCTTGTATTTGTTAACTTATGCTGTTGTAATGATAGAAAAATGACAGGAGAGGGCAGCAGAATACAGCCATGACCCCTGGGCTAAAGCAAATGCAACGCTTTTTAAACATGCTGTTTGTATGCTTGACGGCTTTGGAGTGTTCTATTTCATTCCCACCCAGTTTAGGTGCCTGTCTGAAGAATGTGTTCAATCGCAGTTATTAAGTTTTGAGTAGAAACTGTATATCATATTTGAGAAATCATGGCAGTCAGATGAAGTTCCCGATGACTGGAAAAAGGGAAATATAACCCCCATTTTTAAGAAGGGGAAAATGGATGACCCAGGGAATTACAGACCAGTCAGTCTCACCTCTGTGCCTGGCAAAATCTTGGAGCGGATTCTCCTGGAAGGCATGCTAAGGCACATGAAAACCAACAAGGTGGTTGGTGACAGCCAGCATGGCTTCACTAAGGGGAAATCCTGCCTGACCAATCTGGTGACCTTCTCTGAAGGGGCTACGGAACTGATGGACAGGGGCAGAGCAGTTGATATCATCTACCTGGACTTGTGTAAAGTGTTTGACACTGTCTCACATGACATCCTTCTCTCTAAGTTGGAGAGACATCAATTTGACAAGTGGACCACTCAGTGGATAAAGAACTGGCTGGATGTCCACAAGAAAAGAGTTGTGGTCAATGGCTCAATGTCCAGCTGGAGACCAGTAACGAGTGGTGTCCCCCAGGGATCGGTGTTGGGACCGGTCTTGTTCAACATCTTTGTGGGTGACATGGACAGTGGGATTGAGTGCGCCCTCAGCAAGTTTGCCAATGACACCAAGCTGTATGGTTCGGTTGATACATTGGAGGGAAGGAATACCATCCAGAGCGACCTAGACACGCTTGTGAGGTGGGCTGATGCCAACCTGATGAAGTTTAACCATGCCAAGTGCAAGGTCCTAAACCTGGGTCGGAGTAATGCCAGGCACAGCTGCAGGTTGGGCAGGGAAGAGATTCAGAGCAGCCCTGCGGAGAAGGACTTGGGGGTGTTGGTCGATGAGAAAACGAACATGAGCCGGCAGTGTGCGCTTGCAGCCCAGAAAGCCAACCGCATCCTGGGCTGCATCAAAAGGAGCGTGACCAGCAGGTCGAGGGAGGTGCTCCTGCCCCTTTACTCTGCTCTCGTGAGACCTCACTTGGAGTATTGTGTGCAGTTCTGGTGTCCTCAACATAAAAAGGACATGGAACTGCTGGAACAAGTCCAGAGGAGGGCCACGAGGTTGATCAGGGGACTAGAGCACCTCTCGTATGAAGATAGGCTGAGAAAGTTGGGGCTGTTCAGCCTGCAGAAGAGAAGGCTGCGTGGAGACCTCCTAGCAGCCTTCCAATACCTGAAGGGGGCCTATAGGGATGCTGGGGAGGGACTCTTCATGAGGGACTGTAGTGAGAGGACAAGGGGTAACAGGTTCAAACTTAAATGGGGGAAGTTCAGGTTAGATATGAAGAAGAAGTCCTTTACTGTAAGGGTGGTGAGGCACTGGAATGGATTGCCCAAAGAAGTGGTAAACGCTCCATCCCTGGCGGCATTCAAGGTGGGGTTGGACATAGCCTTGGATGGCATGGTTTAGTGTGAGGTGTCCCTGCCCATGGCAGGGGTGTTGCAATAGATGATCTTCAGTTCCTTTCCAACCCTAACTATTCTATGATTCTATGGTTCTAAGTTTGAGATAAGAAAATTCTACTTGCATTACATTTGCTCTTTGTTTTACTTAATTAAAAGAAACATGGGCTCAGGCTTACATAAGAGGTACTAAATCCTTATTCTGTATTTACTAATTCTGAGGAGAATGCATCTTGGTTTGCTTTGGGAGAATGTTTTGAGACTCCATGACCTGGATTGGGCTGGGATAGAGTTAGTTTTTCTTCTATTAGCTGCAGCGCTGTGATTTGCATTTAGGACTACAATAATGTTGATAACACACTGTTGTTTAATTGTTGCTGAGCAAGGCTTGCAGCAGTGTTTACTCTAAGTCAAGGCAGAAGTGAGTGAGTATCAGAGTCTTTGTGGTACTCCTGTATGGTAATGTGAGGTCAGGTGCTTCTGTAAGAATCATGTGTGCTGCGCTCAGCTTGGGCAGTATCTTTACTATTTAAGGCAAGTGCTGACTCTTTATAACTGTCACTGTTGTGGAACTGATATATCTATTACATAAAATTGGCTAATAGATTTCCTGTGTAAGTTCTGGTATCTGAATTGTTCTGGATTTATTATACTGATGAGCTGGTGAGTTACTCTGCTGGATTTTGGATTTATATCACAAGTTCTCAAGTCACTAAAACAATAAATTGTTCTTTCTGATCAGCTCCTGTTTCACTTTGAGACTGTTGCTATCTGAATTCACCTAAAAGCCCAAATACAGGATTACTGCTGCACAGTTTCTGTTCAGATTGTCTAATGGATGTAATTCAGCCTGTGTGCCTAGAAAGCATACTTCAGCGTGGGTTTGTTTAGCTCAGTCCTGAATTTTAGTGCCAGTTGGAAAAGTCTGGAGACAGAAATTCCCTGCATGTTCTCAGAGCAAGGAAAGGAGTAGCAGGAGCTGTGTGAGCCTTGTCTCTTCTTCAGTGAGCCTCATGGACCATGGTAAGGGCAGAAAGGGCATCTTTGCCATCCATTAAATGCAGCTTCACTGCTAAAGTGATTGGCTCCAGTTTTTCTTGTGGTGGTGGTGCTACTAGGTGAAGGTAAAGCTTGCCCTGGAAACTAAACTTTCCTGCCTGACATCACGCATAATTAAAAGCTGCAATTAAACAGCCATGCACCCTGATTATTAACCCCGGGGCCCATATACTCAGGATGGGATGAGGAAAAGCAATGTAGACAAAGTGAAATCACCAATTCTCAGAAACACTGCAGCCTACTTTGGCCCTTGGATCAGGCTTATTTTTCATCAAACACATGATCTACAGACACAGGCATGAACAAATGTGTCTTTTCAGGCTAACTGAATGTAGTAGTAGTAACAGTGGTAATCATCATCATCACCATCATCATCATATTCTCTTCCTTGTAGTAATGTCTGATACAGTCAGTTGATACTGCCAAGAAGGTAAATCCAAATGATGTACATGTGCTTCCTTTGGACTGACTGCAAATGCAAAAGCCTTTGACATAGCTTGGCCAAAGTTACACCAAACTGGGCTTATTACATTATAGGCTGTATGGTTATGCAAATACTTTTTAAGTTATATTTCTGTATTTGGATTTAAAGATTGTTATGAAGCATATATTGCTTTAAGGCACATATTTTTCTTCTGTCCATTTTCAGGTATGGTTTGACTGAATAGTAAGGTGAAAGACAACTTTCAAAGGTGATAGCTTTTAAAGACCTAGTACAGGCTGCCTGTCACTGCGAATTTATAGGCATTTATTGTTATTCACAGCTTTATTAAAAAAGTGAATCTGAGTTAAAAGTTATGCTAGAATAGCACGACTAGATCAGGACAGAAACCCATCCATTCAGAAGTCAGCTCAACAGTAAGAGCTGAAGTGGCTGTCTAAGGGAGAATATAAGAGCAGAATAAGCATATATATTATCCTTCACACTCTCCTGGTCTCCCACCATTTACAGTTTACTAAGCCAAATATGGTTTCTATATACATAGTAACTTAAGTGGATTTCTGTTCCATAAACTTGTCCAAATATCCACTGAAGTTCACAAAATTATTAAATAAACCATAAGAAGCACACATACTTGGGTCTTCGGTCTCCTGGATATAATGTTCTTTGGGGAGGAATGAGGAAATAAGGAGAAAACTACAAATAGTTAACACAGGTGTTGCTTTCCCCTTGTCAGAACAAGCATGTCATCAGGTAACTGTTTATCTCTAAATATTTAAGATGAGCACTATCATCTTGCTTAGGCATGCAGACCAGGCTTTTGGATTGTGATCCTGAACTATTCTCCTAATCACTGACCTAGCCTTAATTTGCTTTTTCAGAACCAGGTCCAATTTACTAAGGCAGGTACCATTTCTTTTTTCTTATCTTTTTCTTTCCTTTCTTTCTTTCTTTTTTTTTTTTTTTTAGATTTAAGAATATTTCTTCCTTTTCTCTCCTTTTAATTTACTTTCTAACTTCATGTGTGCAACAACTTTTGCTGTGAAGATCTCTTCCTAGAAAACCAAAAGTAATGAGAAGCCAATTTGTGTCAATAAGACGTAAATCAAAGTAGTCTTTGGCTTCTTATCAAGGTACAAAATAATTAATCACTTGGCAATATGCTCAGTGTTTGATTGAATGCATGAAAATCCTTCCTTGGGACACAATAAAGAGGCAGCTCATGACTAAAGAAAGAGATTTACATTGTTGGCTGAATTGCCTGAAGATCCAAGAATTCTTAGTAATGATAGCTAAAACAGAGGATGGTAGAGTGTGATTCATACTCATAATGACTTCTGTCCTTTGGTATCTCTGTTGTGTCATTAATGGATTCTCAGAAGTGTGATTTTTAATTACTTCAAATGGCAAGATATGCTGGCATGTTACCCAACTCCCTCAGGCCAAATTGGTTTGATGTGCAGCAGTGAATTTCCATTGACTCTGCCGGGCAGGATTTTGTGATCTTGGGAGCTCCACAGGCTGATACTAGTCATTCTCACTCAAGAATCAAAGCTGTGTTTGCCTGAAATAGTAAAGCTGCCAGCCAGTAGATGGCTGGAAGTCCAGTGAAAGCCTTGTAGATGCAATACCAGTGCTATGACACAAGTCCTCCTTATCTTTCACAAAATTTAAATAGTCTGCAGTAGAAATTCGACTTCTATGTCTGAGCTTCATTTGGTGCTGATCTTAGCTGTATAGAAATATATTTCAGAGGGGCAGAAAACACCTCTATTTGTCAATGTTGTGGTTTAAACACAGCTGGCAACTATTACTGAGGAGCCACTTGCTCACTCCCCTCCCCTGCTCTCCACATCCCGGATGGGATGGGTACTAGCATTGGAAGATGCAAAACCTGTGGGTTGAGACAACAGTTTAATAACTGAAATGAAGTAAAATATAGTGATAACAGAAATTAAACCAATAATAGCAATACTGATAATAAAGAACAACAAGAAAAGACAAATGACAATTCAGAAAAAACAAGTGATGCACAATACAATTGCTCACCACCCATTGACCAATACCCAGCCAATCCCTGAGCAACGATTGATCCCTTTTGGGTGACTCCCCCCCAGTTTACATATTGGGCATGACATACTGTGGTATGGAATACCCCTTTGGCTAGTTTGGGTCAGGTGTCCTATCTTTGCTTCCTCTCTGCTTCTTGTGTCCCTCCTCGCTGCCAGAGCATGAGACTGAAAAGTCCTTGATCAAAGTAAGCATTACTTAGCAACAACTAAAACATTGGTGTGTTATTATCAACACTGTTCTCAAACTAAATCCAAAGCACAACACTCTACCAGACACTAGGGAGGAAAATAACTCTACCCCAGCTGAAACAAGTACAATCAAGAATACAATCAGTACCAGCCAATTCTAACTTCATCCCACCTGACTGAACAATTCAGTCTTATGCTGACTCTGTAAGGTATTGCTGTCACTAAGAGCTTAAAGATTCTCAGAAAGAGAGAGAGATAGAAGGAGTCAAGAGATGAGGCTTTTCCCCCAACAAAGGTTAGTCAAGACACTGTGATAATTAAGAAAATGTCTCAAATTTTCTCTTTACCTAAATACGTCCTTCTAGCAGCAAGTATTTTCACATCTGCTAAAACATTAAGGTACTTAATAGAAGAATTTACAAAGAAATAAAACGTTGGGCTGGGTGTCATAAAGGAATGGGCTCTTCTTTCCCTGCTCTGATGAAATCAACTTGAAATGAGCTCAACATGGTGGTAACCAGACCCTTTAGCTTTTACATTTATTTAAACAGGCAGCTGACTGGTCCGTTCCCAAAGCTGAAGCAGGGGTGGAGTTCATGGCGATCTTCAGAGTATAACTTACCTGTCAATGGCAGGCATAATCAACCCACCACACTTACCCTCTCAGTGTCGCTGGAATAAGAAAGCAGACACTTTTTCCACTCTTATTCTATGTTTCCAGACACTTACATTATGTTTTCACTTCTTATAACTGCTGCAGGATGCAGTCTGATGAACAAGTTATGCCTTTGGTGCCATCTGACACCCAGCTGAACCTGCTACTAGAATTTAAATAACGTGGTCAGCAGCAGGATGCTGGTAAGCTTTCTACAGCAGTTCTCAGTTTCAGAAATCAAGTTAGAGCAGCCATTTCTCTATAATGGGAACAGCAAGAAACCAATTTAAAAAGCTCACATTTAAAAAAAAAAAATCTTCAACTTGCTAAAAAGCAGCAGAATTGTGTTAATGTTCAAAATTACTGAAAGCCCAATTGTTGCTGTGGTGCCTCATGCTGTGCAACTCACTTTGAAGTAGCTGTTGAGCCTGATTTAGTGAAAAGTAATCCTTCTGTACAAAATCATGTACTTCTAGAAATGAGAATACCTGTCCCTCTTCTGCATTACTCTAGTGGTTAAGCCAAAGACCAGCATCAATTTAAGTTAAACAAAGCTGTCTTTACTGGGTTGATGCTTGCTTTGCATAAAGAAGTACGTAGCAAAATAAAAAAAGAGACTTAAGGCCTCAGAATGAAGAAAAGTAAACTAAAATACTGTCAATGTGAGATTTTTTTGTTTTATTTTTCTGTTTGTTTGTTGGAGTTTTCTTAATAATTCAGGCTCTGCAAAAACTGACTTCCTTGGTTCATTAACTGAATGACTATTAAGCAAAATCTAATTTGTACTTGTGAAACTGCTTTTCTAATTTGTAGATATTCAGGTACCTTTTAGACAACTAAGTACCGTGTAAAAGCACAGGCAACCATTATAAATCATTGTTTTGAGATCAGACCCTTTTAATAGGTAAGCTCAACCTGTAACACGAAGTCGAGACAGCTGTATGGCCTGAATGTAAACCCAGGAGCAGCTGACAGAAGTGACTGTTGTCTTTACAAACTAATTTTTGAGAGTCTGTAGCTTTATGTGGCTCACAGCTCATTGTCAGTCTAAGGACATGGGCAAAGTTTCAGACTAGGTGTCAGAAAAAAAGAATGACAGAAAGAAAAATTTGCCTTCTAACTTATTCTGTGTGTTTGCAAGGCCACTGTTTAACCGCATTGCATTGGGTAGCTGCGACCTGCTGTAATGATGGGTATTGCCATGGCAGAGTCACTCCATGAAAACTCCTGGGAAAAGGAGCATTGCAGTGTCCCAGCTGAAGGACAGAGAATAGAGGGAGAGTGCTGTACAACGCAATGAGAAGCTTCTGCTGGCCTGTGTGCCAGAGGGAGTTACATACTTTTTCCTCCCCTCCTCTGCATCCTCCATGGAGTATTAAACCCTGCTAGTAGCTCTATCAGTCAATTATCAGTGGCATTTTGCACAGATGTTCAAAATTATGGTTCAATTGTGATTTAGACATTAATCTACAGACTAATGTCCATGTGCTGAAATAACAGGAAGAAAAGAAGAAATCATAGATATTCATTCATATTTCTTGGTTGCTCAGTAGGACTTTGCCTATCAGGAAGATAAAAATATCTGAACCAGACAATGTGTTTACGTCAGCTAGGAGTCACATACAGAATATCACCCTCATCAACAGCGGAGCAGATATGTTGCAATTAGCTACAAATTCTTTGAGATTACAAGCTTTGATCACTTAATGATAACAATTGTAAGGCAAATGAATTTCCTAAAGTAAATTTTGATTTGTAAAACCTTAACTGCATAAACCCTCAACTGCATAAAACTTCATTTATTCAATAGTACTAAAATTAACACCTTTTCTACAGTCAAAGGTGGTCTGTTAAATGGCAATATAACGTTTCAGAAAGAAGGAAATGAATGATTGCTATTTTATTTTCTCTAAAGTTTATGAGGATGCTTTATGCTTCAAATTAAAGAATTATTTGGCTTTAATTTTCAGCAATATGATTTTCTGATAACTAGAATTAATGACCGCCATTTTTTAAGCAAACATGGTAAAAACCTACTCGCCTTATCTATAAATCTAACTTGCAATTTTCTTCAGAAATTTTCTTTAGAAATGTTCCCTTCTGCTTTAATAACTCATGTTAGCATAACAAGTAGGCCTGGTTCTTAAAACACAGGAAAAGTAGAAGGCAGCGATGGAAAAATGAAAGAACTCTGTCTGCAGCAAGTTTTACCATGACCACAGAGGAGAAACAAGAAGAATGAGATTACTTAAGTTCCCTTCTGAAACCTGAGTGAAAGAGTCGCTCAAGGCCCCCAGCCAATAAACACTAACTCAGCAAATACCGGCTGTAAGTAAGGTACAACATGCTGAAACTGTGAGATCAAGAGCAACAACTTTGGCAGCCAATAAATCAACATTGTGATGAGTGACTGTTAATCCAAAACAATGAATGCTTATCAAAAATACGATTAGACACACTCTGGTCAGATCTGTTGTTATCTCAACTGTTTGTGCCCCAAGTTGGGCACCAAACAAAAAGAACTGTTGTGGTTTAAGCCCAGCCAGACATGCAGTTGTTAGCTCAGTCCCCCCCTTCCTCCCCACACTCCACGAGGGATGGGGAGGAGAATCAAAAGAATGTAACTCCCACAGGTTGAGATAAGAACAGTCCAGTAACTAAGGCATAACACAAACCACTACTGCTACCACCAATAATAATAATGATAAGGGAAATAACAAAGGAAGAGTATACAACCGCTCACCATCCACTGACCGATACCCCACCCAACGCGAGCAGTGATCTAACCCTTCTGGATAACTGCCCCAAGTTTATATACTGGGCATGACGTGCTGTGGTATGGAATACCTCTTTGATCAGTTTGGGTCAGGTGTCCTGTCTCTGCTTCCTCTCGGCTTCCCATCCTCCTTGGCAGAACATGAGGCTCAGAAAGTCCTTGGTCAGACTAAACATTACTGAGCAGCAGCTAAAAACATCAGTGTTATCAGCGCTGTTCCCAGGCTGAAAGTCAAAAAACACAGCGGTGTTTTATACTCAACACTTCATATCCACCTACTGGGCAAATGACAGGCAAACACTGTCATGCCAATTATGATTTGAAAGATATTTTCTACAGGTGCTGGCAAAAGCAATGTGAAAAAATCAATATTTAATATTAAAGGGAACAGATAATCCATGGTAAATATAAAGTTGGTGAAAGAATTTATACAATAGAGGGGAACATGATAGTTAATGATTTAATAAAAAGTTTCATGATAATTAGTTAATAGATGATGCTTAATTGCTGTGAAGCAGAATTTCTCCATTTACTCCTTGAATTTATGCTAAATTATATCCATTGATAATTTAGCTCATATTTCAGAATTAGGTTACAAACCATTTAGTGTGAAATAGTCAATGTATCATTTTTCTAATTGCAAAGACAAAATGATAGTCATGCTTTTTCTTGCCCTGGAGATTTGTGCAGTTTCCAAAACATCATCAAATGTAAATATTTTCAACAGCTGAAGTGTGTGCACCATATCCTCGTTTATGACAGAAATGCTTTCACTTTGTAAAAAAGCTTTCTTAATGTACAAGAGATAATATAGTTTCCTCTCAATCAGCTACCATTTCTTCCAAGGGAACCGAACAATTATAAAGGTGGAACGGAAATAATTAAAAAAAAAAAAAAAAAAACAAACAAACAAACAGTATTTACATCCACATTCTATCTGTATGCATCTGTAATAAAGTCTGAGCAGTGCCTGGGCCTGAAGCATTTTCTGAATATATCTATATTATCTTGCACATTTAATCTTTGAATCTGGGTAGAGGTGTCAAACTGCTCACAGGTAATAGTCCTGAGTCGTTGCTGTTGTCTGCATGACCTTACTCTGTTCTGTTATGATTTCCTAGCAAACTCAAAGCTGGAGCACCTAGTGAGTAGGAGGAGACCTGCACCTGGGAAGACTTGAGGTCTGAGCTGGCAACTGCGTGAGGGACCAAGGGCCTGGGCATGGATACTGGATATGGTAATATTTAAGGAATATGTGATGGGTATCTAATGAGAGATGCACAAAAATGTTTAAGCTGAAGGTGGTAAAACACTGGAATAGAAGCTTAGAGAGGATGTGGAAGCTCCATCTCTAGAAACATTCAAAGCTTGACTAGACAAGACATCCAGCAACTTGATCTATTTCAAACTTAACCTTGGTTTGAGAATGAAGATGGGGTAAAATGACCTCCAAAGGTCCCCTAAAATGTATCCTGGGCTGCATCAACCGGAGCGAGACCAGCAGGTTTGCGGGCTCTTATTGCCCAAGGGCTCCTCTTGCCCTTGCGGTAGGTGAGGACCTTTGCCGTGGTGGGAGAATGACAACAATCAATATGATCATTAGCCAAGCTCGTTTATTGCATCTGAGGGTCTAGGTTATATACCCTTTACAGTCTGCTTATGCTTACTTGTCAAAATGCATCTGGTTACATTATGCCTGCTAGTCAGGATACAATTGGATACATATTAAAGAATACATCTGTTAGTCGAAATACAGTATACCTTTGTTAGTCTACTGGATGCATCGTACAGACTACTTTTGTTAGTCGATATGCAATACTGGATACATCTTAACAGTTACATTTATATTCCCTTCCCCTCTGTGGTTACATTCTTCCTTCCGTTTTTGCTTCTTCAGTACTTTCCCCAGCCTGTCAAGATTACAGTGTCCTTGCTGTTTCTTCTGGTGTTAAGATGGCACTACACTGTAGCACTCTAAATCTCCGGCATCCACTGTCCCACGGTCTGATT
The DNA here is from genome assembly GCA_039720435.1 of Amazona ochrocephala. Classification (NCBI taxonomy): domain Eukaryota; kingdom Metazoa; phylum Chordata; class Aves; order Psittaciformes; family Psittacidae; genus Amazona; species Amazona ochrocephala. The sequence continues at coordinate 25,806,474 of CM077878.1, forward strand.
GTGTCCATTTTCCAGCAACCATTCTCCAACAAGGTCGAAGGAGGTGGTCCTGCCCCTTTACTCTGCTCTCGAGAGACCCCACTTGGAGTATTGTGTACAGTTCTTGAGTCCTCAACATAAAAAGGACATGGAACTGTTGGAATAAGTCCAGAAGAGGTCCATGAGGATGATCAGGGGGCTGGATCAGGGGGCCTCATAGCAGCCTTCCAGTATCTGAAGGGGGCCTATAAGGATGCTGGGGAGGGACTCTTCATTAGGGACTGTAGTGATAGGACAAGGGGTAACAGGTTCAAACTTAAATGGGGGAAGTTCAGGTTAGATATGAAGAAGAAGTCCTTTACTGTAAGGGTGGTGAGGCACTGGAATGGATTGCCCAAAGAAGTGGTAAATGCTCCATCCCTGGCAGCATTCAAGGTCAGGTTGAACAGAGCCTTGGGTGACATGGTCTAATGTGAGGCATCCCTGCTCATGGCAGGGGGGTTGGAACTAGATGATCTTGAGGTCTTTTCCAATCCTAACCATTCTATGATTCTATGATTCTATATATCTAAATAAACCAAGCAATTTAACTGTTTACCCCTTGGGGATTTCCATAGTCATTAAGAATTCTTGATAGATTTTGCAGTTAATATTTCTGTATCTTTTTGATACACATTCTTCTGGTCCTCAGCAGTTTAATAACAGATGATTTTAAAAGCCTTACTGAAGGCTGAGGGTGACACTGCAGAGCCATTCAAAAAAAGAGCAGTCAAGGTCCCAGAGTATGGAAAAATCTATGGCGAAAAATCAAGCAGTTCTGTCTTAACTTTAAGCAGAAACTTCTTTTTGTTTTGGTAGCACCTGATCTGAAGATAGGAAAACTTGAAACACTGCTCAGAATGAGAAAACCTGGTTCTCAGTCTCCAAAGATCATTTTGAAAAGGAAAATGGTAGTTTAATGAGGAAAGTATGTACTTTCTTGGTACAAAATGTTCCGTTCTTGTTTCCTGTTGAGCAACAGGACTTTATCACTGCTAAAGCAAAAAGAAGTCTGAAACTACCCATATAGCAGAGAAAGAACGTAAGTGGCAAGGGTGGTCACAACTAAGCCGGAAGAGCAGAGCAGAAAGCACTCCATAGGTGGAAGCAGTGAACAAAGCTGAGTTTCTATTGTGTTCTTTGAGGCTTGGATTCATGTTCTGAAAAGCTTTTTATACATAAAATGTGTAGTGACTCCTACAGAAGATGCCACTGAGCTGAAAAATAGAAATTTGCAATGAGATTCAATCCCAAACTTTTTTAATTAAACTGCCACTATTTACGGATGTAGTCTTGACATTATAGGTAAAAGGCAGTGTCGTGGTTTAAGCCCAGCTGGCAACCCAGAACCACGCAGCCGCTTGCTCACTCTCCCCTCTTTCTCCCCCAGCTCCCAGAGGGATGAGGAGGAGAATCAAAAGACTGTAACTCCCATGGGTTAAGATAGAACAGTCCAGTAACTAAGGTATGACACAAAACCACTACTGCTACCACCAATAATAACAATAAGGGAAATAACAAGGGAAGAAAATACAACTGCTCACCACCCTCTGACCGACACCCAGTCCGACCAAGCAGTGATCTAACCCTTCTGGATAACTGCCCCAAGTTTATATACTGGGCATGACGTGCTGTGATATGGAATACCTCTTTGGTCAGTTTGGGTCAGGTGTCCTGTCTCTGCTTCCTCTTGGCTTCCCTTCCTCCCTGGCATAACATAAGACTCAGAAAGTCCTTGGTCAGATTAAACATTACTGAGCAGCAACTAAAAACACTGGTGCTATCAGCACTGTTCCCAGGCTGAAAGTCAAAAAACACCGCACTGCACCAGCTACTAAGAAGGAGAAAAATTACTTCTACTGCTGAATCCAGGATAGGCAGCTCTTCAAAAAAACATTTATTGATTGCAATTTCATTTTCTTTGGAATGTTTTTTTGCCTCCTGCTGTCACTTCACCTATAAACTGGAAAGTATTAGCTGGCTTAATAAAGTTATCATGCATTAATTATCAGAATTTTGCTATTAGGCATCTGGCAATGAAGCATAAGAGTTCAACTCATTCACAGTACAGCAATGGAGAAGACATTTCTTGGTATTTTGGTTGCTTCTGAAACTCCATAGCTCATGTAAATTTTAGTGGCATTACGGTATATCATAGTAATTCTTGTCATAAACCAGGATTGTACTGTATAATGTTAAAGTCCATCCCAACCCTATGGAATGAGGAATATAGATCTTTCTGTGTGTTCTTTTCCTCTTCTTCATTTATGCTGTAACTGTAGAAAACACAATTCCTAGAAATGACAGAAAATTGCCTATAAAGTGAAAGTATTATTTCCCACTTGACAATTAGTACCAGAAAAAGTACACTTCAGAAATTTTATTCAGATCAATTAGATTAGAGGTATTGAGCACATGGACTAAATGTAGGTTATTCTTATTTAAATATCAAGGTTTAAAAAAAATCCAAAGAAAACATATCGCAGCAGCATTTAATTTTTCTGCTCAAGTTTTATGTCACCTCTCTTATCTGGGACTTATATATGGCCCTATCTTCTAATACAGTTTAGTAGCTTTTGGCAAAATGTACACCAGGGATGTAAGATGATTTTTGTGTAACAGCACCTTCAAAACTGATCTGAAGCTGTAGTCTTACTAAGTTGGATACCACACAGACTACATGCAAGTCTGCAATTGAATTTTTCTCATTAGAAAAAGGTGCCTGGAGGCAGATAATATCTCCTGTTATAGCAGAGATGGCAGTGCTGGCTGGCAGCTATTGCAGAACAAAGATAACAGCTGGTCTTTGCCTTTCATGGGTACTTGAGAAGAAAATGCATCCTTTCCAACCCTAACTATTCTATGATTCTATGATACAAGTGGTTCCAAACAAGACTGCTGTTTAATTGCTTTTGTTGCAAGGCAGTGTTCACAAGACTAAAGAAATATAATCTGAGAAGTTTTTACTAAAAAGATAGTGGAAAACCAATATAATAATGCATGAGAAGCAATGGTATAGATTACTGCTGCTTCCTGTGAGTGGAAACATTCTCAACTGCTTCGTATCATGGGGGTCAGAGGCCCATGCTCCCATGTCTGACATAAGAGAGAACCAGAAACTTGCAATGCCAATACAGGAAATATGGCTACCAATGTGGAAGAGAAGAAAATGAAGGAAAAAAATCCAGTGCCTCCTGCCAAGGTCTGCATCTATGTATTGATTACACTCCTATGCAGCTGACTGAATGATCTTGTCTGTCTGAAGGAGACAGATATTTTTGTTTCCATCTGTGTTTTGTACCCGGGCAATGGCATGAAGTTTATGTCCTTCCCCAAACAATGGCTCATTTCAACTGCCTCAGTTAAGGTACAAGACATTCTCTGAAAATGATGGGTTTCATAGGACTATAAGTTGTGCATGAGGAAATACTTTGTATTGTGGATGGGCTTAATTTCTTTTATATTTACAGAAGTAAAACCAAAGCTTTAATGCTTAATCAAATAATGTAATACACTTTATAACCAGCACTGAAATGCACTACAAATGTTTTATTGATTCAGAATAGGTACGTCTAATCTGCCACACCACTGTTTCAACACACCTCATCCTGTTTTAAACAGGTCTCACTCTTTGCTTACTAAGTGAATACTCATTGCATACAGATGTAGGGAGGAGTAAATATCACATGTGCCCAGACTAAAAGAAGACAAGCACTGTTGGTTTACTCATGACATCCAGCTCAGTTTCTGGCTCCTGTCAGCTGCAGATAGTATGTCTGAAAGTACATCGCTGAATTCATAACCTGTTTCTGAGGTGCAAGACGTAATGCCGAGGTGATCACAGCAAACAGCTCAAATGGTTTCACAGAAATGAATGAAAACACTCTAAGGCTTCTAGCTACATATGTGCTTCACACCACCATAGTGACCCGCAAAGCTGCTGGTTAAAGTCTGTAGGCTATAAACCCAGATCTGTGAGGATCTTCAGCTCTTGGTTATCGAATCTACACTGATTAATACATACAGCTGTGGCCTGAGAACAAGAGCCGTTTTTGCAGTGTGAGCTCCACTGTGGTAAAGAAGGAATTGTCTGCCAAAATCCAGCTCTCAAAAACAACAGTGTATCTTTCATATCAGTGTGTCTAATATCTGCCTGTCCTCCTGAGCTTCTAAAAGTATGTGCTCCTATATCTTGAAGACCTCTAAGGCACCCTTTTTTAGCCAGACAGTGTGCATGGAGTTCTAAAAAACTTTGGCTTAGATTTGGCTGGTTTTGGAGATAGTTTTCCTCACGATGTGTCAAAGACATTGAAATTATATTAATTTAAAGGATATATTCCACAACAATAATTAAAAAAATATTGCATTGCATTTTCAGGCTTATGTTTCTAGGACTGCTCTGCAAGAGAATCCAATTAATTTGTTCTCTGAGTTTAACCAGAAGACAGAATCACACTTAAAAAATGCCTTTATCAGAGGAAAGGACTATAAGGCAACCTTTTCAACATAAGGTGACCTTCAAATAGCTTACAGGATCATGACCTACTGGAACAGAGTTATCTAGAACTAGTCAGTAATGAACAATTTCTCACTAAAGCACCTTTAATGACATCTGAGAATTAAATGGAGACTAAAACTCTCCATAGGCCTCAGCAGTACTATTGCAATTAGTGTAAATTCTTTATCTTGATGGTCTTTGCACCAGGTCTTCAATTCACAAGACTAAAATTATTGGGGACTGGGAGAGTCTTAGGAGGAAATACACTATATGCTTGTTCTGTCCTTATTCTTCCATAGCCGTCAACATATGGCTGCTGTTCAAGCTGGTATCCTGCAATAGAGACACACTTTATGTGTGAACATCTGGGCAGCTGCTCCATCAGTGCTGTTCAGGGTACAGCTATTAACATAGTGAATAGCACAAGGAAAATTAATAACTTTATTATGCTGTCAGGTTAGAAGTTTATGATCTCTAATCTTAGGTCTTCTGAATTATTATATTATTATATTTAGCCTACTGAGCTATTACATTATACCTTATCTAAAGTATCAGCTTCAGCAATGATTTTGAATGATACCTTGCTATATATTCTTCTCTCTAATTTTCTGTTTGAACAACTGCTTAATGTCTTTATTCCACATATTTTCTCTCCTTTTATGATGATCATTATAAAATAAAACTCCATTCATAAGCTTCAGTGCTTCTCAAAGTAGAATAGAGTTGTCAGGCAATGCACATAAAGGATACTGCAACGTTGTGCTGAAGATGGGAAATACTGAATTATGTGTGTGAACAAACTTTCTGTGAATAGTTTAAGTAAAACCCCAAAAGCTAAATATGACTGCTGTCCTTTTAGTCATATAATGACACCAGCCTAAGTATCTTCATGGAAATCTTTACCAGGAAACCTTAACCAGCAGAATTCTCACACTTACAGTGCTCTGCGTGCATACATGGACCTTTCTGAGGCTGAAAATAATCCAGTCAGTGTTAAGAGGGGACCCTGTTATAAACTCTCAAAACCAGGAAACAAATTTAATAAAAATGGGTTGATGTGGCTGAGGGTTATGCACTTTGGTGTTATGCAAAGGAAACCTGCCATCGCCTGCCCTTGTCCTTGTGGATGTGTAGCCATCCACAGCTCCTGTTGCAGTTGCACAGACAAGAAATTTGACCACCTACACTGAAGTGAACCCTGTTTATACTATGTTAGAGCAAGTCCCATATTTAAAGAATGTTAACTTCGAATGCTTTTTGTCATTTTAGAGTTTCATATACAAAACACTGAAGATTATTGAACTATTAATTAAAATATGAGAACTTGGTATTTTTTGCTTCACAATTGGAAAAACTGACATTTGTTATAGAAATTAAATCTATCTTTATCGAAAACATCCCTCCAGCCTACAACAACAATTCATCCATCTGAGAATTTCATGGGTCACAAAGATGCACTATGTACTCAAATTGCTTATGCAGTGTCTGAACATTTGAAGTTCTCAGTGGGTGGAAAATTGCTTTTTTGTGTTTATTACAAAAAAGTAAACCAATGTAACCAAACAGAATGATCAAACCTTCAAATTCACAATGACTTATCCTGATGGTTTTGCTTTTTATAAAAAAAAATGTTTTTTGAATGTCAAAACTAACAGAATTAAATTTTTTATGCTTTTTATGCATTATGTATTGGTGTCAAATTATCAGTAGAGGAAACTCTAAAAGGTATCTTCTGTGCACACAGTGTTGTCTATTATTATTTCTCACCCCAGTATGACCAAACTATAAATTCAAGTGATTTCCTCTATAGCTGATTAAAATAATTTGTCTTCCTGCTCACCATAAATTAAATGCTCTCAGTCAACAGTGAAAGGTATTGGTTAGTAGCAGCTTTTTAATTGGAAATAGACTAAGAAACCTGCATTTCACTTCACATGGATAGTCTCCAAATCATGTAAAAAGTAATAACTTTTACTGTCTAACCTGCAGCTGCTCTGTGATTAAATGAGAAAAAATGTGAAAGTAGACTGTAGAGGTAATTATCAATTTCCCTACATTTTCTCCCATTTTCTCCTTTTTAAGGAGTTTTCTTAGAAAGCATAAAGAAAGAATAATAAGTAATCTTTATTCTTTCCCAAGGCAAGCGGTGTTATAGCCTTAGAAGGTTTACCCATCAGAGAAAACTTTGACGGTGGTCGAATACAAACATCCAAAAAATATGCCTGTCATTAAAATATTCTCATAACATTGTTAATCAGAAGAATGCTATTTATTTATTTTGGCTCCTAACAACTTATGTTGTGGATAGCTAACACTAGACATCAGGGAAAGTATTACATTAAGTTCATGGAAATTATTTTGCTCTGCCTTCAGCATCTTTAGATCCTTTTCTATGTGTCTCTGGGCTTAGACCAGTCAAAGGATTGCTCTGGAAGCACAAGTCTAAAGTTGCAATAAATATTTGTCTGGGGCATAAACCAAAAAGTCTTTGGAAAGGGGCAGGCAGGGAATACAGCTGCATGGGTGGCCGTCACAATGCTTTGAAGGAATGGAATTAAATGCCAACAAAAAGTTCAAACAAAGTGAGACCAGCAGGAGGAGCTGCATGGTCGAGGTGGTGGCAGTCCTGATAGGTCTGTGACCCATGGAGGACCCATTCTAGGGAGAAACAAGAAAGAAGAAAAAAAAAAAAAAAAAAGGAAAGAAGGGAAATAAAAAGGTAAAAAACAAGAGCAGCAGAAAGAAACCACTGCACACTGATCAACCTCCTGCACTTCCTCTTGCCTCACCAAAAAGGCAGGGCCTCAGTGTAGCCTGCAGTGATGACAAGGGGCTAATCAAATGTTTCTGTTAATTGACAGTAAATTAAGATAAATTCCCCAGGTTTGCTGTATTTTGCCTGTGACAATATTTCTAACGATATGGAGAGAGGGATACTTTGCACTAGGATATTAAAAATTTGGCTCATGGAATCATTTATCAATTGCACTGGCAATTAATTTAGTGCGGAGTCAGAAGTTTCACAAGTGCTTACTATCCTGCAGTTTCTTTCCATTCTCCCATCTATAAATCCGACTCTTTGGTAATGAACAATGACAGAGCACCAAGATATCAAACCGAGCAGCATGAAGCTTTTAGGCATGGATTCTGCCAGAACTTCAGCTTACACGATTTCTTCTGTTATCACTCAGTCATATCTGTATACATCTGACAATCAAAATATTAATAAAATTATTAAAATTCCTATAAAAATTTCATTTTTTGTAGAGTGATATTTCCTGATGAAGAAATATTTCCTTAGAATTCTTTCATTGCCTAGCCAAATTATGGAACTTACATTGAAGGCACTTTTCCACTAATTAGTTTAAACAACTGCCAAATAAACAGTGCAATAAGAGAGAGGAAGAGATAAGAAATGCCTTGTAACAGAGCTGGACAAACAGAATTCTAGAAGATGTAGTTTTTAATTTTTATTCTATTTGCAACACATTTAATGGTATAATCAGTTGCTCTTCGTTATGTTTAGATACCTGGTGATAAGTATCTTAGATTAGATAGATAACATTGGTTATGAGAAATTTAATACAGTAATTCATATTGGCATATAGAAAAGATTTACTCCTCTTACAGGAAGCTTTGCTAGCATTCTCACTCTCATGCCAGAAATCATTTATAATTACAGCTGTTCAGAAATTCTTTTCCTACATGGTATATGTAGTATTTCAACATTCGCTTTTGTTTCGAAATAAAACAAGTTGAAATATCAGTCTTTCAACTGACTAAAAAGTTCTAAATGCATTTCTGGAAGTGTTGTAATTTTTCATCAAACTGGGGCATTTCATTCAAATTCACGACATTTTTGTGTTTTGAATAGTTGATATTTTTGTGCTGAAAAATAAAATAACACAGACTTGTCAGTCAATTTTTATTTTTTTGCAGGCTTTTCCCACATTCTAATGGCAAGAAGAGAGGAGAGAGCAGGGAACTGCAGCTGAATCATTTTGACCCAGGCTTTAAGAACTATCTTTTAAAATATAGTACAGAGAGAAACCTTTCTTTCCAGTTACCTATTAGGATACTGTGAATGATATTTACTCCCTGTGGGCAGTTATTTTAGATGGGTTGAATTTTCATATTTAGGATATCATGGTACATTTCCTCCTGTACCATTTTCAAACCAAACCAATAAGAGATACTGGAATATGCTAGGAATTGTATCACTGGTGAATAAATGACAACTTACAGCTTTCATGCAAAAGATATTTGTGGTTAGAAGGACTAAAAAGAAATAGCTCATATTGCAGTAGCCCTTTATACATTTCCAGATTTATATTGTAGATGTTGGAGAAATAATAATGACAGAAGCTCCTCCCTCAGTAAAGTTGAATCTAGGCACCCATAAGAAGATTGCTAGATGTAAATATTCCCAAATACACCACATCTGTTTCTCAAGAGTCTCTCCTATTCAAGAGGGGCCAAAAGAGAGCAGGATCACATAAATAGATGTGTTCTGTATGAGTACCAGTTTCAAAATCTTGTTGTGATTTTCAGATTAATGCACTCATTACAGCAAAAATTACTTCGTGCTCTTCCTAATCCTTTCAGCTTTCATGTTCCACCAGCTACAGTTCTCTGTGAGCTTTAACAACTTATACTGAGTACATTGTGGTAACCAATCCCCTGCGCTAGAGGAAAATCTCTTGGGAAACATTTTGCCAATCGGGAGAACAGCAGATGGCACTACAGCCACTTTTCCAAAAGCAGGACATCAGTAGAGAGCGCTGAACCTGGAAAGTGGCAATCGATCTAATTTCATTGCTGTTATTTTACAGATGCTAATCAATCATCAAAGCTTCTTCTGTCTAATGCCCTGAAACTCAGCCTTGGTTTAAAAAGATGGAGTCTCAGTAACGCTGAACGGTGCCCCAAGGCAAACAGAACTCTGAAAAAATGTTTACAGATATGAACTACTGAGAAGCTGCCCAGGTCAATTAGATGTCTATGGATTTAAGAAGAAAATTAGTTTTTTCAAACAACATATTTTTATAGTTTTAAATAAAATTAGGTGACTGTGTGTGGATGTGTAGTTGTGAAACAGTAAAGACTATTAATTTTTATGTATTTCTCTCTTGTTGGAAGGATGTGAGTGAAACCATGCCAAAAGAATGGCTGTTTGATCTATCTTTCCTTGCACAATTATCATTGTCCTTGTCCAGCACTTTATCCTAAACTTTATTAGGTAAAATCCACCAAAACTAGATTGTTCCTTTCAGTTATTTCTGCACAAGCCACAATCACAAACCTCATTGATACTTTTGTTAGTGCATTGAGGAAAGCATTTGTCTTTTTTAATGTAGACATTTAGTGAGAGATATCAGATGAAATCAGATGGAATCCTGCCAGAGTGGACACTGCCCTGCATAGACATTTCTGTTTATGGAGAGGATTTGGAATCAATGATTTTAAGCCTAAATGATCTTAAAATAAATAAGGCAGTTTGACATAAGCTCTTCTCTGGGTGAATTTTCTTCTGACCAAAACAACTTCTGCCAGTCTTCTTGAAACCACCTCATAAATATTAAGTTTCATATGCCTGGACTACAGCACTTATTGTTTCTTTCACCATCCTCTTTTCTCAGTCTTCTTGTTTATTCTTTCTTGAAAGCTATGTCAAAACCAAATGCATTATTTCAAAAAAATAAAAAAGGGATTTACTATGAATCCACATGCAGACCCCTCCTCATATCACATCAGAGTTTCTGCAACTTCTTTTTCCCTGGCAAAAGCCGATCTCTACCACCATACCCATTCAAAACGTTCAGAGACGGCACTGTTCTTCATTGAGTTCAAAGCTTTTATGTTGTTTTCATGGAGGAGATTGTTAAAATAACTGTCCCCAGCAATAGAGTGGAGCCATAATTAAGCGAAAGAAACATGATGAAAAACAAAGCAGATGAGATGTGGCAAGGGTAAGTGGGAGATACATGAGAACAAAGATTATTGTCCATATGTTTATCAGTATATTAAATTAGGATTTATGGATCATTTTTGTTACTTGCAGGCTCAAGTTTCTCCTTCTAGAATTGAGCATGTGACACTCAAAATGATCCAGTTGAGCAACAAAGGTGTATAATCAGCTAATCCACTAAGAATCAGCTGCTGCACTTTCAAGACTTGCCACATAAAAGTGGCACTTATAACTGCATACAGTGTATGTAAGGTTTCTTACTTGATAATGTGAGCTCTGTGTCTTTTATCTGAGTGTTAGTGAACAGCATCCAAATGCACAGCAACTTGACATGCTGCAGCTATGGTGCTGCCTGTTCTGACCAGCACATTAATAGAATAGTTAGGGTTGGAAACGACCTTAAGATCATCAAGTTCCAACCCCCCTGCCATGGGCAGGGACACCTCACATCAGGGCAATTGCCCAAGGCTCTGTCCAACCCATCCTTGAGCACTGCCAGGGACGGAGCATTTTACCACTTCTTTGGGCAACCTATTCAAATGCCTCACCTCCCTCACAGTAAAGAACTTTTCCAGCTCAGGCTGGTGTGGACCAGAGAGAAATACAGCAGCTGTAGCTTGAACTTGAAGCTCCAGGGTGTCCCAGGATCAGGAGGATGCAGGACTGTGCTCACTGTGCCCAGTAACCTGTAAAAAAAAAAAAAAAAAAACAAAAAAAAAAAAACACACCAAACCAAAAAAAAGGCAGCCTTTGCAGTAATCAAGGATGACTGAAATACTGCATCTATAAGGGAAGATAACTTTACTTTTCACTGGTTTTATTCACCACTCACTGAAAATATTGACAATTTGTTTCTCATCAAACTGTAACTGACTGCCTTCCTTTGGGAAACAGCAACTAATTTCCAACAAGAATCACAACAGGAATGTAGTCAGCAGTTTTGTGTGTTCTAGTCTACTCCTAACTGATTAAGTCAGTTTACCAAACTTGTCCAAGTCAATTAGAGCATGCTGACAGTATCAAGCTGGTTCTCCTGTCTCATCACAGCCCCTCTGAGAAGCACAGTGAAGTAATCTGGAAACCAGACACACTTACCCAGCTGTGCATGCTGTTTGGATATGACAGCCTTCAGCTTGTGGAAAGCTGATCAAAACTGTTTCCTGGCTGCGCTTGTGAATTTGTGAATAGACTCATGCTGACCTCCCAGACTGCTCTAAACTATACCAGGTTGAGAAACACATGATTTTGGCTGAAAACAGTGATGAAAGTAATAGATATGCAATACAAACCAATTTAGTGTTTTAGACACATAAAATGGTCTAGACCATTTAAATTGTTTTAGACCAATTTAGACAGATATCCAGTCCAAACTGGATTTTAAAGAAAAGTTATTCTTACTGAATTTCCTTTAACTTAGTTTTATTTGTTAGTCTAATACCAGTTTAAGAAAGTCTCATAATAAAAAAATAACATCTAATTAGCATAGTTTTGTTTGAAAAAAGTAGTCAAAGATCTTCCAAAATATTACCTGATTCATGCTAGACATCAAACACTCTGATATCAGGGAGATCAGCCAATTGTCATCTCATTCAGATTAAGTTTTGCTTTTATATTATACAGGGAGCTACAGAACACCTAACTGATCAAATAAAAATTGTAAATTCATTTTAACACACAGAAGCCATCAAATTTTTACTGAAAAACTGCATAAGCCCCTCATTCTTATGTGCCAGCAAGTTGACACAAGGCCGGCTTTATGTCTATGTATATGAGTATGTATATACGCATAGATATGTATACATACTTAAACACATAGAACCATATTATATCACTTATTTCAATTGCTGTCATGTCTTTACCACATGGGAAGGTATACATCAATACTGAGTGAACAGGAGATTGTGGGTCCAAGTGCAGTTTTGCATTTAGAAGTAGAGGCACTTCTATCAACTCACTTTGACGATTTCAGAGAATAACTGTGGACTATGGACTTATTAAACTAACAAAATTGCATGACAAAATTGGGGCAAAAATATTCCCCCCTCTTGTATATGCAAAAATATAGATGTAGTTAAAACCAAGATGAACACTTGCCTTAAAAATCCCACATTTACAGCTCTGTCCTAGAGTGAGGTTGTTTGAATTCAAACACTAATAAAAGCATCTAGCCTAGCCTTTTTACATTATTTTTTTTCTCCTTTTATAAAGTTTTTTACATATACTCACAGTTAATTGTCTTGTTGATGAGTCTTCATGTCAGAGGAGAAAATTATTAAAGTGTTAGTTTTCCGACTTTAATTTTCCAAATGCATGTGGTTAAGTCCCTTGAGTGAAATAAACATGCTGTTGGAGGAAACAGATAAAATCTTCAACCTTTTTCTCTGTTGACTCTACATACTCTTGAACTCCAACAGCTTTATATTTCCCAAGCAAAACTTACACCAGATGATTTACAATTTATACAAACATGTTGAGTGGTAGCAATGATGTATTTGTAATACACAAAGAAATTATCATTCCGCAATTCTAACAGATTGAGCCATCAGAGCAGTGCTGATGTAAGTCTGCCATAAACCAGACAGCTATATTACATCAGAGATTAAGCTTTGCAGCTGTGGTTAGAGGCAATTCTGTTTAAAATGTCTCTATAACTTCCAAAGCCAAGACCAGCATATCTGTTTACTTCCTTGCTCAGTTTTCCAGCCAAAGGCTTTTTAGGCCAAATTGCACCTATACTTGGCCCTGGAACCTATTAATTTAAAGTTCAGAGTCTTCAGCTTGGGAGACATATATAATTGTAAATTAACTTTGAAGATTTGATTCATTGAATGATCCTTTCAAAATTAATTTTAACTCAAGAATGTGTAATGTGGTGAATTTGTTATTCATCCTGGAACAACCATCTTGACCAAAGAGACATCTGAACTAGCCAAAAATCAAGGCTCTGTGCTTTAGCTGTTTCAGGGTTTTGTGGGTATGTGGGTGTACTTTTGTTTGGTTTTGTTTGGAGTTTTTCCTAACCACCTAACAGCTGTCCAGGTCCTGCAATCACATAAAGTGAACACATACTGGAAAGAGAAGGCAAGCACGAAAACCTGAGACAAATTTCCCCTTGTATGTAACTTTTATTGTAAATGTAATGTAAAGCACCTCATCTGGATTAGATTCTTCACTTTTTCATGAGATGAATTACACAGGTGATACCAGAGAGGCAAGAACTTGGCTATATGAAAAATGGGTGCAAGTCAGAAGCTGTTTAAATGTCTCTGCATTAGAGTTGACTTGGTCAAGTTTGCATTTACAAAATATTCCATCAGAGTTAGAGGTCTCCCAAGACTAATAGAGTTGCATTAGTAGACAGTAACCAAGGATGACCTCTGTGCCTGACAAAATCTTGGAGTGGATTCTCCTGGAAGGCATGCTAAGGCACATGAAAAACAACAAGGTGCTTGGTGACAGCCAGCATGGCTTCACTAAGGGGAAATCCTGCCTGACCAATCTAGTGGCCTTCTATGATGGGGCAACAGAACTGATGGACAGGGGCAGAGCAGTTGATGTCATCTACCTGAATTTGTGCAAAGCATTCGACACTGTCCCACATGACATCCTTGTCTCTAAGTTGGAGATACATCAATTTGATAGGTGGTCCACTGGGTGGATAAAGAACTGGCTGGATGGCCGCAAGCGAAATGTTGTGGTTAATGGCTTAATGTCCAGCTGAAGACCAGTAATGAGTGGTGTCCCTCAGGGATCAGTGTTGGGACTGGTCTTGTTCAACATCTTTGTGGGTGACATGGACAGTGGGATTGAGTGTGCCCTCAGCAAGTTTGCCAATGACACCAAGCTGTGTGGTTCGGTTGATACGCTGGAGAGAAGGAATGTCATCCAGAGGGACCTTGACTTGCTTGTGAGTGGGCAATGCCAACGTGATGAAGTTTAACCATGCCAAGTGCAAGGTCCTAAACCTGGGTCAGAACAATGCCGGGCACAGCTGCAGGTTGAGCAGGGAAGAGATTGAGAGCAGCCATGTGGAGAAGGACTTGGGGGTGTTGGTTGACAAGAAAATGAACATGAGCCGGCAGTGTGCGCTTGCAGCCCAGAAAGCCAACCGCATCCCGGGCTGCATCAAGAGGAGCATGACCAGCAGGTCGAAGGAGATGATCCTGCGCCTCTACTCTGCTCTCGTGAGACCTCACTTGGAGTATTGTGTGCAGTTCTGGCGTCTTCAACAGAAAAAGGACATGGAACTGTTGGAACAAGTGCAGAGGAGGGCCACGAGGATGATCAGGGGACTGGAGCACTTCCCGTATTAAGATAGGATGAGAAAGTTTGGGCTGTTCAGCCTGCAGAAGAGAAGGCTGTGTGGAGACCTCATAGCAGCCTTCCAATACCTGAAGGGGGCCTATAGGGATGCTGGGGAGGGACTCTTCATTAGGGACTGTAGTGATAGGACAAGGGGTAATGGGTTTAAACTTAAACAGGGGAATTTTAGATTGGATGTGAGGGAGAAATTCCTTACTTTGAGGGTGGTGAGGCAGTTGAATGGGTTGCCCGGGAAAGTTCTGAATTCTCCATCACTGGTGGTGTTCAAGGCCAGATTGGACAGAGCCTTGGGTGGCATGGTTTGGTGGGAGATGTCCCTGTCCATGGCAAGGGGGTTGGAACTAGATGATCTTTAGTTCCTTTCCAACCCTAACTATTCTATGATTCTATGACTGTATAGTTATAATCTTGACATCAAACAGGAGGTAAATGTAAAAACGATTTTGACTATGAAGGATAGAAGACTGATACCTGGTAGGATTTTATGGAGACTCAGATGTTAAATAGACTTGGTTTCAGATGATTTTGATAGTTTTGTTAAACAAAAGAGACAATGTATTTTCTTTGTTAGCATTTTTGAAGCAAACCAGCATCCAGCCTCATTTCATGTTTTTTGTTTTGCAGCAGTGCACAAACTGTATTCCTTCTGGACTGCTGAACCCAGAGGATGTGCATTAAAACTAGTCTGAAGTGAATAAATTACATGCACTGAAATGCATGTAGTGTAGATGTAGCCTGTACAGATCTATAGCCTCTACTGAGTCAGTACTTTTGCACTATGCTAGTTGCTGGTGGAGAAGTAATAAAAGGTAACAAAATTGATTCCTGAAAAAGGAACACTTCTTTGTATTGAGTCTTTGGTGGGATAATTCATCTACAACTGCTTAAATAGGAATCAATGTTTAATGTGAATGAAGTTAATAGATATAAAAATGATTAAGAGATCCCAAAGAGAAGTTATTAATTAAAAAAAGTTACAGCATGAAAATGTTTCCTTTGGGATCCTGGAGAGACTATTTAGGACTCTGGGGTGTTCCATATGTTCAGCAAATAACCATAGATCATAAATCTAAAGAAAACAGACAAAAGACTAAATTGCTGACAGAAGACAACCAGACAGTGCAGTCTGGATTATTTGGTAAATTGGGTCCAATTAAAATCAAAGTCATAAAATAGTTGGAAGGGACCATAAAGCTCATCCAGTTCCAACCCCCCGTGCCATGGGCAGGGACATCTTCATCTAGATCAGGTTGCTCAAAGCGTCATCCAACCTGTCAGTGAAAATTTCGGGGGTGAAAATTTAAGTGCTTGTATGTAGAAAACAATGCAGCTGTGTCTACCGGAGCAAGTGCTGCAGAAAAGCAGTGACTCTGAAGCGAGTTAGTTATCATAGTAGGGAAGCAACTGTTTTAATCTCCTGTAGCTGGCTGCAGATATTACTAAGAGATGATATTACTCACAAACACAGCTGAGATGGATTCTAAAATTTGCACCATGCAAATAAGCAATATGAGATGCAATATTAATACACAATATTGTTTTGATTTCTGTTTTCTTCATTTTCTTTATTGTCATAATGATGGCAGTAGATATGTGTGACTAATGATTTCTGTGAGAAGACTTGACTTAAATAAAAGCTAGTTAGAAAAAAGAGAAAAAGTGTTACTAGTATTGCTAATGTTGGGCACTTTCAGAAAGTCCTTTCCTAACTTTTCACAAAACTATGAAATTATTCTATGATATTCCTATCACATATTCCCATTCATTTCCACCAAATGTAGTAGAAAAATTGGTAGCCATTGTCTCATTCTTTCTCTCAGACTTTGTAAGCACGCACAACTCCTTCCAGATTTGCAAATTTAGTTTTTCCTGTTGTTACTTCAACAATGGCCATGTGGGACTTCAAAATGTCAAACCTGTTGCAGTCATGTCCTTGTTTGCCTTGCAGCTCATGATCAATTTGTTCAGCAGTTGATGTGGTGATTATTTTAATTTTTCTAATATTAAGATTTGTAACAAGTTTGACAGGAGGCTATACATCACACACATCTTGAGGTAATGCAAAGCATAACACAATGACATCAAAGGAATTACTTTCAAGCTACTGGCAATTTTCGCAACCATAAACACATACGTTGCCCTTTCAGTAATTAGCAAAGAGTTTTTCACTTATTTCTTCAAGTGGCTGTCATCAGCATTGACCAGTGATGCCTCTAAACATTTCAGAATCTCAGTAGTGAGTCATTTTCACATGGTGGGAATAATCTCAGAAACAGGTCAGTACTTCTCATTCCAGATTCCAGAAAGGTACTACTTAATAATTAGGAATTTCAGGACTCCCCAGAATGTCTAATAAATGGGAAAACACCTGCCACTGCAATGTTCAGGTATCAACCATCCCAAGTTGCAC
This sequence comes from Amazona ochrocephala, assembly GCA_039720435.1. Classification (NCBI taxonomy): domain Eukaryota; kingdom Metazoa; phylum Chordata; class Aves; order Psittaciformes; family Psittacidae; genus Amazona; species Amazona ochrocephala. The sequence goes on from CM077878.1 coordinate 25,823,691, forward strand.
TGCAAAGTTTCAAGACATTGCTGAGGTGAGTAGCTCGAGAGAGGATGCCTTCAACACCTGAGCAGGGGGAAGCTCAGTACCAAGGAGCCCCAACTCAGAGCAGCGAGAGCCACCGAGGGAGCCTCAAGTCCTCGACAGGACTTGTCCAGGAGCTGGCAGCTCAGCCGACGCGAGGAGCTGACTCACAGAGGGCGGAGCCGACTCACAGGGGGCAGAGCCAGGAGAAGCGGCACCACCCTGACTGGTTAAAAACCTGCCCCAGGGAGTGCGAGTGATCAGGAGCGCGGTTTGCGTGGCAGTTTATATAGGCAGGTGAGCAGGATGGTGAGCGCTCGACTTACGGCCAGGGCCCGGTCTGAGAGCTCTGCTCTGGCTGCCCTGGCAGTGGCCAGCGTAGGCACCGAGACAGAGCCGATGAGAGGGGAGGCTGCAGTGCAGAGCTCAGAGTGTAGGGAGCGCCTGCACTGCTCTCTTGAGGTGAGGGTGCACAATGGGCAGGGCTGCACTCTGTGCTTCCTGGTGGAGGTCCTCCTGCAACAGGTGGCAGAGCTGCAGGACACTGTCAATAGGCTGAAAGGTGTCAGGGAAGCTGAGAGGAAGCAGCACTGCTTGCTCCAGGCCCAAACTGTGCTGGGCCTTCAAGAGTCCACTGTAGCTCATGCAGGGAAGGATGAGGCAGCTAACCCCCGAAGCTGGGAAATAGTAACAAAAAACAACAAAAAAAAAAGGAGGAAGAGGACAATTAAAGGCAAGGGGCTTCCCCCTAAATCTGATGTCCCACCCAGAACCGCTTCGCTGTCCTGCAGGGGGCTAATGAGGAACCACACTTGCATCATGAACAAAGGGCTGATGCACTGGTAAAGAAGATCATGACTGGCGATGCCAGGAAAAAGCGGCGGGTTGTAGTAGTTGCGGTCTCTACTCTGAAAGGAACAGAGGCACCCATCTGTCAGCCTGACCCAGTCTTAAGGGAGGTGTGTTGCCTACCAGGGGCACAGATCAGGGATGTTGCAGAGAGGCTGCCTGCTGTAGTCGGTCCCACTGAATATTATCCACTTCTAGCGATCCATGTGGGTGCTAGTGATATAGATAGCAGTAGCCCGGAGAACATAATGAAGGATTACAGTGCCCTGGGAGAGGTGATTAGGGGCTCTGGAGCGCAGATTGTCCTTTCATCAATTCCCCAGGATAAAGGGGAGAACCTTAAAAAGCTAGGAGGATTGGCCAGGTTAATAAATGCTTAGAACAGTGATGCCATAGTCAGGGGAGGAGGAGTTGCTATTTATGTTAGGGGTAGGCTGGAGAGCATGGAACTCTGTCTGGGAACAGGTGAGCAGTCAACAGAGAGTTTGTGGGTAAAGGTTAAAGGGAGAACAGCGATGGGTGACATTATTGTGAGGATCTGTTACAGACCGCCTGACCAAGGGGACTTGCTGGACGAAGCGCTCCATAGGCAGATAGGAGCAGCCTCATGCTCGCACGCCCTTGTTCTCATGGGGGACTTCAACCACCCTGATATCTGTTGGAGGGATGGTACGGCCTGGCACAAGCAATCCAGGAAGTTCCTTGATTGTGTGGAAGACAACATCCTTCTGCAAGTAATAGAGGAGCCGACAAGGAGAGGTGCCATGCTTGACCTCATGCTCACCAGCAGGGTAGGGCTGGTTGGAAATGTGACGCTCCAGGGCAGCCTTGATTGCACCGTTCATGAGATGGTCGAGTTCGAGATCCTCAGGACAGTGAGAAGAGTGTGCAGCAACCTCACTGCCCTGGATTCAAGAGAGCAGACTTTGGTCTCTTCAGGAACCTGCTTAGTAAGGTGCCATGGGATATAGCCTTAGAGGGCAGGGGGACCTGAGACTGTTGGTTGATAGTCAAGGGTCACCTACTACAAGCTCACGAGTGTTGCATCCAAACTAGAAGGAAGTGCAGAAGGAGGGCCAAGAGGCTTCCTACAATGGATAAGGAGCTGCTGAGGAAACTTCAAAAGAAAAAAGATGCTTGTAAAAGGTGAAAGCAAGGACAGGCAGCCTGGGTAGAATACAGGGATGTTGTCCAGGAACCTAGGGACAAGGTTAGGAAAGCTAAGGCCCACTTAGAATTAACCCCGGCTAGGAATGCGAAAGATGACAGGAAGGGATTCTATACGTACATCGCAAATAAAAGACTAGAAACAACATGGGCCCTCTCAGGAAGCTACCAGGAGAACTGGCTACCCTGGATTTGGAGAAGGCTGAGGTTCTTAATGACTTCTTTGCCTCAGTCTTCACCGGCAAATGCTCTGACCACACCACCCAAGTCCTGGAAGGCAGATGCAGGCACTGTGAGAATGAAGACCCTGGGCCCACTGTAGGAAAGGATCTGGTTTATGACCATCTTAGGAACCTGAACATGCGCAAGTTCATGGGACCTGATAAAATTCATCTGCAGGTCCTGAAGGAGCCGGCAAATGAAGTTGCTAAGCCACTGTCCATCATAGTTGAAAAATCATGGCAGTCAGGTGAAGTTCCTGATGACTGGAAAAAGGGAAATATAACCCCCATTTTCAAGAAGGGGAAAATGGATGACCCGAGGAAGTACAGACCAGTCAGTCTCACCTCTGTGCCTGGCAAAATCTTGGAGTGGATTCTCCTGAAAGGCATGCTAAAGCACATGAAAAACAACAAGGTGCTTGGGGACAGCCAGCATGGCTTCACTAAGGGGAAATCCTGCCTGACCAATTTGGTTACCTTCTATGATGGGGCTACGGAACTGATGGACAGGGGCAGAGCAGTTGATGTCATCTACCTGGACTTGTGCAAAACGTTCAAAACTCTCTCACATGACATCCTTGTCTCTAAGTTGGAGAGACATCAATTTGGTAAGTGGACCCCTCAGTGGATTAAAACTGGCAGGATGTCCGCAAGCAAAGAGTTGTGTTCAATGTCTCAATGTCCAGCTGGAGACCAGTAATGAGTGGTGTCCCTCAGGGATCGGTGTTGGGACTGGTCTTGTTCAACATCTTTGTGGGTGACATGGACAGTGGGATTGAGTGTGCCCTCAGCAAGTTTGCTGATGACACCAAGCTATGTGGTGCGGTTGATACGCTGGAGAGAAGGAATGCCATCCAGAGGGACCTTGACACGCTTGTGAGGTGGGCTGATGCTAACCATATGAAGTTTCACCAAGCCAAGTGCAAGATTTTTTTGGTTCAAGCCCAGCCGTAAATCAGCCACATAGTTCACTCGCTCACTCCTCCAGCTTTCTCCCCCTCCCAGCTCCCAGGGGCATGGGGCGAAGAATCAAAAGAATGTAACTCCCACGGCTTGAGGTAAGAACAATTCAGTAACTAAGGTATAACACAAACCACTGCTGCTACCACCAATAATAATAATGATAAGGGAAATAACAAGGGAAGAAAATGCAACCGCTCACCACCCACTGACCGATACCCAGCCCAACCCTAGCAGTGATCTAACCCTTCCGGGTAACTGCCCCCAGTTTATATAGTGGGCATGATATGCTGTGGTATGGAATGCCTCTTTGGCTAGTTTGGGTCAGGTGTCCTGCCTCTGCTTCCTTCCGGCTTCCCCTCCTCCCTGGCAGAGCATGAGGCTCAGAAAGTCCTTGGTCAGCCTAAACGTTCAAAGCAGCAGCTAAAAACATCGGTGTTATCAGCGCTGTTTCCAGGCTAAAAGTCAAAAAAATAGCACTGTGCCAGCTACTAAGAAGGAGAAAAATGACTGCTACTGCTGAACCCAGGACAAAGGTCCTACACCTGGGTCGAAGCAATCTGAGGAACACCTACAGGTTGGGCAGAGAAGAGATTCAGAGCAGCCGTGTGGAGAAGAACGTGGGGGTATTGGTCAATGAAGAACTTAACATGAGCCGGCAGTGTGCTCTCGCAACCCAGAAATCCAACCGCATACTGGTGCTGCATTAAAAGGAGCGTGACCAGCAGGTCAAAATAGGTGATCCTGCCCCTCTACTCTGCTCTCATGAGATCTCACTTGGTGTATTGTGTGCAGTTCTGGTGTCTTCAACAGAAAAAGGACATGGAACTGTTGGAACAAGTCCAGAGGATGGCCACGAGGATGATCAGGGGACCGGAGCACCTTCTGTATGAAGATAGGATGAGGAAGTTTGGGCTGTTCAGCCTGCAGAAGAGAAGGCTGCGTGGAGACCTCATAGCAGCCTTCCAGTATCTGAAGGAGGCTATAGGAATGCTGGGGAGGGACTCCTCATTAGGGACTGTAGTGAGAAGAAAAGGGGTAACAGGTTCAAACTTAAACAGAGGAAGTTTAGATTGGATATAAGGAATTAATTCTTTAAGGGTGGTGAGGCACTGGAATGGGTTGCCTGGGGAAGTTGTGAATGCTCCATCGCTGGCAGTGTTCAAGGCCATGTTGGACATAGCCTTGGATGGCATGGTTTAGTGTGAGGTGTCCCTGCCCATGGCAGGGGGGTTTGAACTAAATTATCTTAAGGTCCTTTCCAACCCTAACTATTCTATGATTCTATGACATGATAAATGTTTCTCATAAAACCACAAATGTGTGATTTCCTCTTTACTCATGTGTGAAATTACCAAATTTAGAAAGTGGGATACTCTGTGAAGAATGTACTATTTAATCTTTTTCAGAGACAGCTTAAAGAATTATTTTTAAATTTGAATGTCACCAAAGGTCTTCTGTCACCCGGTTCTCTTCCTCTCCCTCTGTGTGTTTGCTATTTTCCTCCCAGGGTATCCTGGAAACTTCCCTGCATCAGTGGTTGATAACAACAGACTTAATCCATGTCTTTGTTTCAAAGATACTAAGTTTTTATTTCACATTCTTAAAAAGCAAGACAAAAAGCGTGAAGTGTCCATGACTCTCCTATATGCATATTTCCAGAATGCATTCTGGGGTAACAGGGATACTAAGGGCATCATTTTCTTCTTGGCTTCAAGACCAAACATTTGAGCGGCTGGCTCTTTGGGATACCTCAGTCAATGCCTAATGCTCAGTCCAGAGCCCAGTTCTGACCCTACTGACATGAAGAAGGAAAGATAACTGACATCTCTAGCCTGGGAGTTCCAACATGATGCGCTTAGCTTCTCTCACCGTACTGGGAAAAACAGCACAACAAGCACTTTCAAGGAAGGCTCAGTACCTGAAACACCAGTGAACCAGAAATCTCTGATTGGCTCATTGGCCTTCAAGTGCTTTGGGTGATGAAATATGCTATCCATGGAAGATAGAAGTAAGAGAAACAGCACCTTGTGTAAAGTCTGCAGCACTTTGCAAGAAGCCTTTTTATTTTGTCTGCAAGTTGTTCCCTGGACTACACAGAATTAAAAGAAAAGGTATTGTAAGGCAATCACTCATATCCTAATGTTAGGCATTAAAATGCCTGGGCTGATTAAATGCTAAAATGCTGACTGAATTAAAAAGAATGGGTTCACAAAGTGATCTGATTGAAAGTTTGCATTTTGAGACTGCAGTTCAGCTAATATTGGTGTTATTTTGTCATTATTTCTTTGCTAGGTATTTTATTCGCTTTGTATTTCATGTTTCTCCCTAGCCATACTACAATTACATATTGCCACATTGAAGGACCTGGACTCTTGTCAAAGGTATGCCTGATGGCATCTGCTCCTAAGCACTAACACGAAAAACTCCTATAGAATCCCAAAGACTCCAGAAGGGAAAAACAAGATCCTCCAATTATTTAATGATGCATTAAGAAATTAGAAGAGGACATGGTACAAGACTCAGATGAGCAACAGGAATTTCAACAGGGTTTGGAGGAAGAAGTAGAAATAATCTCACATTTTTTCCTGAGGTTATGAAGCAGTTTTACAGTCCATATAACTACTGTTCCAGACTCAATGCTGTAACAGGAAAAGTGGCTCCTTAGCAGTGCCTGCTCAATCATGTAAGTCCCAGGTGCACTCCTTGTTGAGAATGTGAATAGCAAAGGTCACTTGATTTGATTATGTTGTGAATGCTGCAGAGCTTTCTGTGATGTCTGGAAAATCCCAGTCTCAATTCCCAGTGGAATTTTAGTGCAAGATATGCACCTGTCAGGTCTGTATGTAAGTACTCTATAAAGCTGACCAGTCAAAAATCTGTCTTTAAATACAGACATGAAATAGTTGCTGCCTGTTCTATTCCAAATAGAACAGTAAAACAACAATAAAATCAGATAGCTTGTATTATTTCTCACTTAAGTAACATACTGAAATCGTGGCCAAGAATAAGACACCATAAAAAGCTTACAGAGGTACAATAAAATAGGCTAATGGCAAGCGTAAGCCAAGCGTTAACCCTTTTTCCATTACATACATTATTGGAAGAGGTAATTTTGTCTAGCTTAGAACCAGAATGCGGTGGTTATTACAATTTATGATAGATTTTTCTTCTTAAAGCTAGTAATGTGTTTCATTGTTGGTATTTTTCTCTTTTTACTAGCTGTTATGCCCTACATATATATATATTTATATATATCTTTTCCAATACCTGATCTAATCTGATTTATGATGAAACAATTCCATAATATATACAATAATCTTCCCAAATTCTCAGAATTTCAGCATTCTTTATAAAGATCTGACAACAGAGAGCCTTCTTTATAACAATCTCCCTACATGAAAAGCAAATTTTTATCTTCCACTGTGAGGTCAACCTGAAAACTGACTTTAAACTGCCATGCTTAGAACGTCTGCAGACTTCATGGAATAAAACAAAGTCTACTGCTTTGATTTAGATTTACTATGTTGAAGAACTGAGATAAAGAAGAAGAAAGCAAGATAAAATACCTATTCTTCTTTCTTGGGTGTTACCTCCATCATTTGTGTCTTTTCTTGTGAAAGCCCACCAAAATCCCTGCTAAGCTCACTCTAGCAATTTTGGTTTTGTTCCCTTCTTGTTTAGACTGTGTAAGCACTAATAGAACACAGTGAATGGATTTCTGAATTTTAATGGTTCTTTTGGAAGTTTCTAGATAATAAATAAAGTTTCAGAAGCTGAGAAAGTAGTCAATACAGCCTAATTTTAAAAGTATAATCAAGGGGATTAGAGATAATTCAGTATAATTTCTTGTCTTAAAAAAAATGCAGAAAAAGAAACAATATATTAGAAGTCACTTAAAGAAATTGATAAGTAATAAGATGTATTTGTAAAGAACAAATCATGTCAGATAAAACAGTGACATGATTATTTCCTCTGTATTAAGAAATAGTCCTTGGAGATACAAGAGACAGTAGATGGTATTTAATCTGTGTGGGTTAAGAGTTTTTGCAATGTTCTAAGGATGCTTGGGGAATAGAGTATTGATAACACCACTACAAGATGGTTACACACAAACAAGACTGCTCAAAGAATGTCCTTCAATATTTGAACATTTAACTGGATTAACTAAGTGGAGATTCTGGAGTGGCCTTTACTAAGTCTCTGATATACATTTTATCCATAAATTTGTAGATGAAACAGGTAACAAAAATGTTTAAGTTTTCAGATAAGCATACATAAACACGCTTTGGAGGACAGTGAAAATCTTTCAAAGTTCTTAAAAATCCAGACACTCACCCATCTTGGAAAAATCCTTGGATGCAAATAAGCAAGGAGGAAAGCAAGGGGATTTAACTTGCAGTGAAAGAGATTTTGGTGAATTTTTAATTTAACCTTTCAAACAGTGATGTTAGTCATCTGCTGGATAAAGAGATCAGATTGGGACAAAGTATTTCTATCCATTGAAGTTTTTTGTTAATAAGGCCACTGTTAGAAAAAGTTCAGTAATTAACTCTGCCTTGAGACAACCAAAGGACTAGTTGATTTTATTCCATCTTATCAGTTCCAAGTTCTGGACATTTTTGGAACTGCAAGCTATAATTTCATAACAATTGCACACACTGAACTCATGACCAGGATTCTTACTTAAAAGTTTGTTCTTGCAATACAAATCATCCTTTAAATGACAGTATTTTATCACCTTGATAGGCTCTGATTAAAATGGCAGGAAATTGCCTTCCTGTGAGGACTGGATATACAGCTATAACCAGATGCTTTACTTTGTGTTTCAGGGCATATGACAGAAAAAAACCCTGTGGGACTCAAATGTGTTTAAAGAGACCCTCTACTGCTTGATTTTCAGCAATACTTAGGCAGTATCTCCTCAGACAGAAAGCGACATGTCTCCTGACTTCCAAGGACACAAATACTGTTGGGTTAATATCTATCTCTTGAGATTTGAATTTTGAATGGCTAAACACTGTCATAAGCTCAGATGGTGAAAGGGTTAGCTCTCACATTAATGATCCTCAGAGTCTGGGTGATCTTAGAGAAGTGATCTTCACAGTCTGTGTCACAGAACTTCAGTCATTTACCAGCTCCTTCAGACAACTGCTACATTTAGCTGGTTTAAGGCTTCCCTTGAAATATTCAGAAGCATGCTAGATATAAAGCAAGAGTGCCATCTGTCCATTGCAAAGAGAGAAGAAAATGTTATGTCTGCTGTTGCGAGTATGAAAAAGACTGCAAACTCTCTGGTCAAGCTTTGAGCCCTTATTGAGAAAACTTCTAGGAAAGCAGAATATCAAGATTATGAAAGGTGAACTGCTGTCTCACACACAGGTTTTCATTTGTAATATTGCAAGAAATTTAAATTTTCACGATTGGCAAAATTCAGAGATTCACTTTTTTGTTTCACTGGCTGGATGAAGATTTTTAAAAAAGTGCCCAAGCTAACAGAATTTAGAGCCAATCCTCCCAGATGCTGAAGTGGCAGGTTTTTAAAAATCCAGGTATCCAAGAAAACACTCAAAGCACGGAGTAGCTAGCTTATCTTAAACATCTATTTTCTATTGAAGATCAATATATGAAGCAATATTCAAAAATCTAATTGCCAAACGGAACTTTGCAATAAAATTACAATATTGAAAGAGCAAAGAATTTGCAAGCCACAAAATGAACACTAATGCAAGAAGGAATTCAACACTCATCAGTCATTGATTTTTCATCCAATTACTTAGTTTTATGGTCTTTGCTTTCCAACATGAATTGAATTAGTTTTTGTTTAGAGTTTCAAAGGGAAAAAATGGTGCCTTTGTATTAGCCATAGAAAGTGTTCAGAATGTACTTAAAGCAATAAAGCAATATAATGAAGAGTTGCTAAGAAAAAGATTATGAAGCATGATTGCATTTTTCCTCCTCTCTATTGCTTTCAAATTAACTTAGACTTGAAGAGCCAGTGCAGATGGCTTCATAAGTAAAGAAAAATTATGTGTATATCATTTGTTTTCAGAAGATTCTGGGTTTTTGGTTGTTGGGGTTTTTTTTAAAGCTGTTTTTTACTCTGAAATCACTGCAGAATTCCTTTCTTGAGAAACAAAACACCTGCCCAGTCTTTTGGTTCATTAATATGTGTGTTCACCCATTACTCCACAGCAGATGCTTTTCCTAGCTAATGCATATTTCTGGAATCAGGACTAAGCATAACTACTGGTCAGAAAGGCAAATTTCACTTATTCAGATGGAGAATACCTTTTCTGTGACTTTATGAAGTAGTAAAAGTACTGAAACCAGAGAACAGTTACAGAAGCTGGCCATTTAGTGCCTTATAGTCTCTGTTGCATGCAATCAGAGAGATTTTCTTTCTGGTAGCTTGTTTAGGAAGATTTCATTAAAGTTCTTCATTAATGTTTTTCTTCTGCTTTCTCATCATGGGATATCAAATATTACTATGTTTCTAGAGTTTGTTCCTGCATATATGTATAATTTTTAATGTAATGCGTTATCTCAAGGGTAGCTATAGAAAGCTCTGAAAAAAGTTATTTCTAGAACAAGCTAAATATAGCTGCATTCATAATGTTAAGAATTAAATTAATGCTTAGCAATAACTCATCATGACCTTGATTTCACTGCATGTTGTAGATTAATCACTAGTCGTTGCCAGATAGTCATTGCTCTGAGAACAAAGCTAGAATCACTCAGCACTTCCTACTTTTTTGTTTCTGAAATGCGTGCCAATATTTTAGCATTCCTACCAAATCTGGTCTATTTTGCAGCGTAAGTTTCTCTCAGTCACCCAGCCAACATTAAGAAAATCATGATCCTCATTAAAATTTTGTGTCTTGAAATAAAAAAGTACATGCTTATTTCCTAAACAGTCACCCACACAATTATAATTGATTTTACATTTACTAAAAAAAAAAAATTATTTGCTTGAACTATCTAGAATGTGCTAAGCAAAAACTGCATTTTAATTGGCTAATGCATCTGATAAAACTATGCTATAACAAAACCCTGATCTGATACTGTCTTATAATTGCTAACTGAAGTTTACCATATTTTGTATTAACTCATGGATGTGCGTAAAGAAGATCTTTGATGATTTGTGAGCAAGTACTAGCAAAAGTTACTGGAACTGCTCATCATACTTTTAGATGTTGGAATTCCTGCTTCTACATATCTATGTTAAACATTTATATGTGAACCATTTTCATTGTTTAATTATAGGCACTACAAAAGCCACTAAATGGTATTTTTCAATCAGTAGACTAAGGGAACAATCAGTGTGGAGAGATTGAATTGGTTGTGGAGATTGAGTGCAGCATGAGGAACCTTAATTAGTTGTTATAGCTATACATTCCACCTCTTCTTTTTCTAGGGAAGAAAATAAAAACCAACAAACTCAACAAAAAACTAATTCAGGGCAGCTGTGTTTAAAGTTTACAATTATTTTCTTTTGCACATTGCTGTGTTTAGAAATCTATTTCTAGTACATCTTTCTTGGGACAGGGATTCCATATTCTAACAACAAACTAGTTTCAATTTGTAAGTAATAGCAGTAAACCTTGTGTACTTTTAGCCGAACAACTGTTACAAGTACAGTCCCTTTAAATTCACATTAACTTTACTTTTCATCAGGTATATATGGTTTGTACATACAGAAATATATGTATGAATTATTGCTGTGTAGATACATTCATAAAAATGCGACCGATCTAGATGTTCCATTAGGTTCAAATACCATTTAATTTCTATGATTGTCTATTTGCAAGGTCTGGCAGCAGGATCCTGATTATTTTACTACAACTTCTTTTGCCTTTTTTGCCTCTGTGACATTGAGTAAATTCTCACCATGATATTCTAAAAGTCATGTGACTACAAACGTGCACCACTGGAGATTTGTTTTGAGGACTAAGTGGGTGGCGCAGGCTGGCTGCACTGTGATTAATTTTTTTCCCTTGCTTCTGAACTTCTATAGCCTTTTAGCTTTTCTCCTGCCCACTGCCTCCCTGGGAAGGCAGACAGCTTATGCATAGCACTGTGTGACCCCAAACAGCCAGAATACACTGCAGAAAATTTATAGACTGTTGACTTTATAGTTTCTGTAGCCTTTAAAATTCCCGCCATTTGAAGCATGTTTTCCACCCAATCACTGGGAGAGATAAAGGCTGACTATACAAACCTGCTGTCTTGGAAAGGTCCCATTGACATTGTTCAGACCTCTAAAGAGCTCTTTGCAAATACACTGCAACCAGCTTGACTTTTAGAATTGATCTAAGCTTAGAACCTAGCTAGATATGTGTCTAAACACTCAAATTTCTTATGTAACCTGGCCATACAGTTTTCATATTGGTTTAAATATTTGGCTGATAGATGCAATCTCTTATCAGAAAGTCAAATTCAAGTTCCAATTCCACCTTTCTGTGAATATGTGTCCTGTTACAAAAACACATTAAATGTAAATGAAAAATCCATACAAAGGTGGCTTATTCTACTGCATCTTCCTCCTGTTTCAGATACAGGAACAAGCTACATTTGCTTAAATTTCATTAAATTGAATCAATGATAGGAGAGCTGCCCTCATTTAGTCATAATGAAGTGATTTCAGTATTGAAACAAGCTCCAAGTCTAATGAATGTGATGCTGAAAGTGCTGGTACTGAATCCATCCTGGGACAAATGTGGCTTCTCAGCATTCAACAACAAGTGAACGTTTTTCAAACCGTTTCCTGCAACAGATAAGGTTGATGGGAATTCTGCCATCACTTTTAACAAGGCCAGAAGTTCGCCTTGGGTAAACAGGCTTTCAGAAGGAAATCTATTTACAGAGTTGTGAGCCTCCCCTTTCTGCTACTGCTTTCTCTCATGTCACTGCAGAGCTAAGATAAATTACCATGTACTTTAAGGTTAGCTAATCAAGTGAGACTCTTTGACACCGTTTATGGGCTAGGTCTTCCACTGAGGTTTATACCTTTGCCCAAAGAGATCTTACTGTTTACCTCATGCAGATGGGGTTTATTCCTTTCAATGCAATCACTGATCGCTTAGGTCTCATGAACCATGTCCTATCTTAACCCTTGCAGGAATTTTCAAGGTACTTTAAGATACAATATGATTACCCTAAATTAAATACTGTCAAAAAGGATGAAAAAAAGATTAGGTTTTGTAGGAAGAGTTCAGAGTAGTCAGTAAATATAATTTTTTTCAGTTGATTGAGGTTTTATTTAAAGAAAGGGAAATGGGGTTTGTGATAAAAAGATGAAACCAAAAGGAAAAAACTTGTCTAAGAAAACTCTTTTAGATCACCAAGATGATATCAAAAGCTTTCAAGGGTTTTATTTTCAGAAGTATTTTCTGTCACTCTTGGAGGTCTCTTTTCATGTATTTTGTGCTGCTGATCTCTAGAGGGGAAAAAAAAAAAATAACCAACTAGAAAAAACTTCATACTATTACTCAGGGCTGTCCAACTCCTACCCCTCCTTTCCCCTGCCTCCAGGCCAAATTGCTTTTCAGAGTTTGAAAATAAAGTTTAAAAAACAAGATACCTATGGAATATCATAAATAATTCCATTTCATACTTTATCTTCCTAACAGAGCTCAGAAAGGTGCCAAAACAAGAGGATGGATTATTTATGCCAAGATGTTCGCTACCCCTTTCTCCATATTCTTTATAAAAATCCTAGCTATCTTTAAATGTAAGATTTTAACTTCAACTACATTTACAACACATCCACTTTTATTTTTTACCAGCTCCTATATCTACATATATGTTAAAAAAGAAAAGCAAAAAAGCTCTAAAACAAAACCCCAAAGCCCCCTCTAAACCCTCAAACCAAAGAAAAATAATCCCACCCTGTCCTATACAAATTAATGTTGGAAGTTAAAAACATACGACATAATTACTCAAAATAAGAAATAAACCACATTTCAGTGGCACATAAGAATTTTAGTTGTCTGCCTTTGTACAACGTGATGAATTTCACACTTCAGGTAACTTGTTGGTGTTCACACCGGAAGCTTTCATTGGAGCCTGGAAACTCTGGCTTTGTGCCTGGGAACTATCTACATGCAGGAGAATTACTGTGGTGTAAAACTTGGGTGGAAGCAAAAAACAGCTTTTATGTATCAACTCCAGCCTCTTATCCTTCAGCAAAAGAACCTCAAAAAGCAAGCATATTGACAGGTTAAACCTCCTGTTAATGCAAATGCTGCTCTGGTTACAGCTATTCACAGGTCACAGAGGACTGAGACAGTGGAGTCATTAAGGAAAGAATGCATATATAGTTAGTTCTAAAGTTTCTTTTTTGATCAGTAGAATCTCAGTGTTACACATACTACTGATAAACTCTCAAATACATGTGAACTCAACACCCAGTGTGTGACTTCAAAAGGCAAGCAACTTTCTGTTATGTATCAATATAATTGATTATGATGTTCAAGGTTTCATAGCTTAATAGAATTGGTAGAATAAAAATTACCAGGACACAGTATTTTTGAGAAAGTTTCCATATTTAAGAAGCTGTTGTTTCACTGGGGTAGATTGGATATGATGCTGATACATACACAGTGTTAGTCTTAGCAGGTTTTCTTGGGTTTCGTACAATTTCACATCTTTAATAAGCCTTCACTTACTATCAGACAATATCATAAATCATTACAAATGAAGAAAAGAGCAAAACAAACAAGATCTGTAAAGCTGTGCTTATTAGATCTGTGTGAATTTTTCAAACTGTAATCTTCACAACTAAACCCATGATAAGCAGTTTCAGTCTCAAACATGCCAGTACAGATAAAAAAGAAATATATATATATCAAATGACAGATCAATGTCCTTCATTTCCCTGTATTTTATATACTAATCTACTTTTTCTGTACTTGGGCCCATTCTAAATTTTTCCACATCTTGCTTTTTAATTCATAGAATCATAGAATTATAGAATTGTTAGGGTTGGATAGGACCTTAAGATCATCAAGTTTTGGGACTATAGAAGTGTTCTGATGAACATTTAAAATGGCTAGGAAGTGTATTCTCTAGTTTTGTTTGGTGATAAATTTGTGTCATTTTAAATAATGCATTTTTGACCGCTTAAAGATGAAAGATATTTTCAGAGGGTATCCAGTGCTACATTTTTTACTAAGAAAAATATTTCCTAAGAATTACTCAAAACTGAATTACAGAAATAAATTCCAACAACCCAGCACCAAAAAATTAAAGTCAATAAAAAATAGAAACTTTTTACTTTTGCATTCTCCTTTTTCTACTTTTTCTCTTCACTGTCTTATTGCTTTTGAAATCTGTATCATAACAGCTATGAAAACAGAGTAATTTTTTTTCTTTTGTCTTGATGTGAACATTTTTCTAAGTTTCAGTCTCTTGAAAAATTGTTGAGTGGAAAATTAAACAAAGACAAATTATTTCCCTTTTTTGCTGCATTATCTCCTCATACAGGGAGACTGTAAAATATTGAACTATGTAAAATATTGAAATATGAATATGACTGAAAAATATTTTGAGAGATGCACTTGAAAAGCTGTTACTCACTAGTAACAGGACAGAGGCAGATGAGAGCAAAATATTTTGCTTTTAACATTCTCAGAGAATAACATTTTCTAGGCAAACATGCTGGCTTGACTAACATTTTACCTGAAAGTTTTATAATTAAGAAAAGCTCTGCCTTTAGTGATGATAGAGATTTTCATCAAAAGCTGAAACATGATAGTAAAATTATGTGCATGTGAATGACACTAATTTACAGTTATATATATACACACATATAAAACTGTTAAAGTATATATATTTCTCCTCATTCAGTGAATTTGTTATATTGTTCATGTCACATTCACAAACAGTTTACTCTCTGACCTTGGCTTTGTTCACTGTTCATTTCCTTTTGAGTCCAAAATGATCTATGCCTGACACCTGTCCAAAAACCTTTGTGAGATTTCCATCTTCCAAGTGTGGCACACACACTTCTCTCCTCACAATAAGCCACTGCAAAAGCCAGTGAACTGGACCCAAAAGCCTTGTGAACTCAGATGTCTTCTTTAGTTACAATAATAATCCTATTAAAGTTGTCTGCAATAAATGAAAGCCATAGTAATTTACAGTCATAAAGAATGAGCAATAAATCCTGTTGTCTGAAAATGTTGATTCTAACAACTAAATAACATTAAAAAAAAATAATAATAATTCAGGGAATGTATGTAGTTTGGCTCACAGTGATGTCATACTGCTTACATTCTTCTATAATATTGAATCCCATGCTAAAGGCAGCATTTGAAGAACGATTCCTCTGATCATATTATCAGGCATGCTAGTTAATCTATCCCTGAACTGAAAAAAATCCTTTATCATTAATTTCCTTTGATTATCAATAAATACATAAACACTGGAACTTGAGTTCTACTTCTGCTTCCGTGTGATTATTTTTTGTGATTGCTAACATGAAATTACATTAATATAAAACCTATTAACAAAACATACTGTCTGTTCTCATATCCTCATAGAATGCTCCTTTAAACTCCAGTAATAGATAAAGAACCTGTTTATTGCAGTTCTGCAATTTACTGGTTTGCAAAAAGTGTGAGGACAATGAAGAAATTAAAAAACTGAAGTAATATTTGGTCCAAATGAGCCAGTTCCTCAACTAAGAAATGGCAGCTTTGGCATAAAACAGTTGAAAAGTTTGTATGAAAACCTGGGAGCTGGTGCAGTGCTGTGGTTTTCACTTTCGGCCTGGGAACAGCGCTGATAACACCGATGTTTTTAGTTGTTGCTCAGAAATGTTTACTTTGACCAAGGTCTTTCTGAGTCTCACGCTCTGCAGGGAGGAGGGGAAGCTGGGAGGAAGCAGACGCAGGACACCTGACCCAAACTGACCAAAGAGATATCCCATACCACAGCACGTCATGCCCACTATATAAACTGGGGCAGTTACCCGAAAGGGTTAGGTCACTGCTTCAGTCAGGCTGGGTATCAGTCGGTGAGTGGTGAGCGGTTGTATTCTCTTCCCTTGTTATTTCCTTTATCATTATTAGTATTGCTCGTTTCTCCTCCCCATCCCTCCGGGAGCGGTGAGAGGAAGCAGGGGGTGGGGGGGGGTGGGAGGGAGGAGGAGTGAGCAAGCAGCTGCGTGGTTTCTGGGTTGCCAGCAGGGCTTAAACCATGACAAGGTAGTTTTGGTATGGTACAAACTTATACGGCATATACTGAGGTGCTTTACTGAATGGTATACCCTGGTTCAGCTCTCAGTTCATGTCATGGGAAGACTGGACTGTTTTGCATACGGTTGAATAAATTAATGATCTATTTCTGGCAGGTTTCCTTTGTACACATATAGGACACACATCTGCTTTGACTGGATAGCGCTACCCAAAAACTCTTCAGCGTAAAGGGGCCTGTTATGCTCCACTAAGACATTGAATCTCTTTTAACACTGAAAGTGCTGCCTTGATGTCCTTGGTCATTTTCCCTTCCCAAATGTCCGTCTTGTCTAATCTGTTAGTGTTTCCTCCTTGAATCGCTCAGGTATAGCTGAGGTTCAGTGGTATTGGGCACCTACACACACTGTCAGGGCTGGGTGAACAAATAATGGGATGGAAGTTGCATCAGCTTCTCATTTTAGAAAGCACTCTGGTGTATTTGCAGATGAAAAGTCCCATTAATTGATACTGAACAGCACGCAGACAGTCAAGATGTCCAGTTGCCAGTTCAACATTATAAAACTTGCACTTCCCACATTTTAAAATATATAATGTGATGAATACTGAGAACATTTAAAGATGTATGTAAAATGTTAATATCCTAGTTTTCCTGGTGTGGATTTAAGCACTACGAAAAAATGAGTAATTTCTTTTTTCTATAAATTGAAAGAGGTCATTTATTTTTATATGTTCTTTCACATGGCTAGCTTGCAAGTGCAAAGAAGTGCAAATATATTTGGTTAAAGATCTTATTTAAGACAGCTATTTATATTTCTATATTACTCCACAGAAAAGCCATATAAATGTCGTCTGTCTGAGCAGTTATATTAAACCACTTTTACTATGCTATTAAGCACTTTAAGAACAGTTCTTTATTAAGAATGTTTATTTATGTGTTTTGTTAAAGTAAAATCTTACCTCAACATCAACAGACTGTTCTGATATCCTTTTTGAAAGCCCTTTATGCCTGAATTTGTCCTGGAAATCATCTTATGGATTCCACTATCAGGATGAAAAAGTTATCAAATGTTAATTAAAAAAAAACCCTGAAATGTGAATAAAAAAAGCCTGAAGTGGACAAATTAGGAGCTACCCCTTGCTAACAGTAAAGAATCTCAATATTTCCAGATAGAGCTGTGCAATTAATTCACTATTTATTTTCCTGCTCTCTTTCAGCATTCCATCACCACAAGAAATACTTGATAATCTGTCATAGAAACTATTGATTGATCTCAAATGATGGAAAAAGAGACTCAGCACAGGTGACTGAGCAGTTGGCATTGCCTACAAAGAATAAAAGCCTTGATTTTTAAGAAAACCAAAATGATGCAGGGTAAAACAGTGAATGGTACTCAGAGGCTTCTGAATTCAGACCTTCTGTGGGTCAGACGCCAGCCTCACACCAAGCACCTGTGCTCCACCTGCACTACCATTACTGATGCATCACCTCTGCTGGCACTGGCACTGCGTACACAGTGACTTCCTCCAGGCTTTCTTGCACCACTTTTGATGGGCCACTTTGATTCAGAAGATAAATGCAATTTCAGTCTCTGAAGCTATACTTAGGGAGCTGAAGTCCAAAACTGCACTCTAAAACACCTTTTCTAAGCAGTTGCCTAAATTTAGAAGTAAATAAAAGCCTTTCAGGACTACCAGAGCTGACCTTAGCCTTGCAAAGCAATTTTGCAAACATGCAACTGATTTTACTAAATCCGATACTACAACAATTAGCTACAATGCATTTTTAGCGAGATAGAGAGAAACAAAGATTGCAGAGATTAAAGAGATAGGTCTTGTCTTTAAAAGTCAAATACAAAAGATATTGTAAAGGACAGAGAGAGAGGGAAAAGCCCAGACCTTCTGCAGCTGATAGGAGGGTAAATTCAATCGCATCTTCCCAAAATTTCCAAGGGTGGGAAGAGAGATAAGAAAGCTAATGTCTAGTAAGAGTGCTTAGGTTTCTCAGTTAAGATCTGAGGAGTTCCGATTTCCTACCCACATTCCCAAGATCCTTCTTTTTATTCAGTTACCAGCTCGTGATAAAGTACTTATTACCTAGGTAACCATGTTCAGCTGTATAAACACACTATGAAAAATGAGTGTCTGAGCATCACTTCTGAAGTTGTTCCTAAATATTAGTTAAAGCTACTCTTCCTTCAATAAAGGTTTTCAATGGACAGAAAAAGATACCAAAGCCAAATGATACAGGCAGCCCAAGGGATGCACCAGAGACCTGAAGGGGTGCACAAGGGTTGGGAAAACCTCTTTAGTATTTTACCTTAACTCAGTGGATAAGACTGGTGAAACTACTCAGCTGTAGTCTCACTGAGATTTCTGTCCTTCAACAATCACCCTCAATCTCAGCAGAGATTTTTTTGTCTGGAAGCCCCATCCCTGGCAGTGTTCGGGGCCAGGCTGGACAGGGCTTTAAACAACCTGGTCTAGTGGAAAGTGTCCATGCCTGTAGCAGGAGGGTGGGAACTAGATGAACTTTAAGGTCCCTTCCAACTCATTCTATTCTATGACTATGATTTTATTTCATTAAAGAAGAGGGAGATTGTTTGATATTAAGCATACAATATGGGCAGAAATCTCAGGATTAAATGTATTGCAATATAGAGGTCAATTGATTTCACATGCCTCTGAGATTTAACTAGTCACCAGTTAGAGGACACAAATAAGGTGCTTCAGTGCATGAAAGCCTCCATCTCTCTACTGTGTTTCAGACTTTAGTGATTTGTTTTCGAAAAAACAAATCTGAATTCTTCAATGTCAGTGCTGCTGCCAATATAACAGAACATAATTGATTGAGAGCTTCATGCCAAAATAATCTATGCAACTGAAGTCATCAACTTTCTCCAAATAGGAGATAGCTGAGAATTTATTTTGCCATAATGCTGCTAACAGTCTGTCGCTTTTAGTAACTTTGTGTGTAACTTAAACACTTAGACATGAGGATGGACAATAATGCAGCTACTTCCTTGTTCTCAGTGTTCACCTACAGCTAGCAGAAGATTCCTGGCTTTTTGTATAGGACTTTCTGATTATAGATTTTTTACTCTGTGTGAGGAGCTGAATTGTAATTCAGCCCTCATTCTGCAGGCAAATTTGCAATTCATTTCACTGAAAGCCGGGAACCTGACAATTAGATGCTGCAGTGCTTAAAATAGTTATTTTGCCTGGTCCAAAAGGGTTGGTTTTGGTTCTGTTTTCTTTCAAATATTATGCAGTGTGACTTAAAGATCTTAAGTTAAACCTTTGTTTATGTGTCTGCTGAGCAAGAATGGCTTACCAAGTGCAGGCCAATATCAATCAAGACACCTCCAAATGCATTTTGAGAAGTAATTATGGTGGCACTGATCAGTAAACATTGCCATTTAGCTGTCTTTTCATAAATAAACCCTGCCTGATAAAGCTTGCTTGGAACAGGATGTACACTGAGTTATTTAGGGATACTGCTGATAGAATCTGGATGCGTACAGTTGGGCCACCAGTGGGATTTGATAAACCGCAAAAAAAGACCATATAAAAATTTATTTAATTACATATTATTTCCCCATTACCAGGATTACAGTTTAAACACATGCAAGGATCAAAAAATACAGTTACATCCTCTTAAAACAAATGGATGAGTACTTTTATGCCTTTGACACAAGCAAAGCAGTTTACCCTGGCTTCATCTGAGCACCGTACATATAGGAAGGTCTCTCACTTCTGTAAGTGTTGCTCCATGGAAGGCTTTTGTTACATATATCCCACAATCAGTCAGTGATTAGCCAGACAACACAGCTCCATTCTCAGCAAAATATGACTCTCCAGGATGCTCAGATGGCAAATGCCATGAGCCACAAGGCCATTTAGGGTGCCTGTGCATGTCTGCATTGTTATACCTTTGTTGAGTGCTGGCAGTGAAGTCAGTAAGAACTATAATGCAGACTTTAATAAGGATAGCCTTGCTTCCCAAGTTAAATTCTGTTAATATTGAATATTTACAGTTCATATTTTCATTGACGTTGCTTGTTGTTCTTTTAAGAATGCTGAATCAATTGCTCACTTTTTTTGTGGAATTTAGCATATATTATAACACTCTGAACTGAAAATGCCTAGTTATTGCCACTTTATAGAACAAATGCATTCAGACATTTTGAAGGGAAAAAATACAAGTATGCAGTAAAAATAAATAATTTGTTTTGCTTTTCATGGAATCACAGAACTCAGGCTTCCATATAGCAGGCAGGACCATTGCCAACACTAGATGAGAGCAGCTATGGCTCTGCTTAGCCAAATCCTGAAAATCTTCCAATAAAGACTCCATAGACTCTCCAGTAAAACGGCTCCAGGATTGCACAACTCTCCCAGTGGAGAAACTTTTCCTGATATCAAACCTGAACATCCCTAATTGCAGTTCAGAGCCACTGGCACTTGTCATAACATTGGGCACTACCAAGGATTGCTAATGCCAATGCAGTTTACCAGTTGCACTAATTTCCACCTGTGGTCCCAAAATTTCTGACAGGTCCTGGCTGTCTTCCGGATATTTAAAAAGTAAATAAATAATAATAATAATTGAAAAAATCCAGTAGTCTTTGACACCCCCCCTCCCCCCCGTGCAAAGTCTGAACTTCCATAAAAAAAAAAAAGAAAAAAGGTGAAGAGCTCTGTTAACTGAAGCGAAATTTATTAAAAAGGGTGCTCCAGTGGCTTGGACTGGTGAGCTCTACTCCACTTCTCAGTCTTACAAAGCCTTCTTGTTAGCTCATAAGAAACTCATCTAAATTCTATAGGAATTGTTCCTCATTAAGTAAAATTAAGGTATAGTTAGACTTCCTTATCTCAAACAAAATATTGTGAAAAAAAAAATGTTTGTTTCTTTTAAAAAGTCTCATACACTCAGAAATTTCAAAGGTGGAACCATGTAGCAACCTAAGAAACATAGCTAGAATTTCTTTGAAAATATCTTAAAGGAGCTGTTTTGCTGCTTTTTTTTGTTTGTTTGTTTTGGTTTGGTTTGGTTTTGGTTTTTGTTGTTGTTGTTTTTGTTTGATGTTTTTCCTACGGACAAGAGGAGTTTCACATTTGATTTCACTAAGAACAACTGAACGCTGGAGTAAAACAGTACAGGGAATCACGTATTACAGTGGGAAAAGACTGGTTAAAGGTCAGCATTTGGAAAGGATAGGGGGACCTCCCCTCACTTCTTATGATTTGAGAAATAGCCTTGAGCAAATCACTTTTATGGCCTTTCCCTCCTCTTACTGCAAAAGTGGAACAATACTATCCACCTCTTATAGAAAGTACTGTGCGGAAGCCAAGTGTGCCATAAAAGCTAACAGTATTGCAGTATGACAAAGCCACCAAACACTAATACAGGCAATAACATTGAGTTACTTAGCTTTATCTAGTCTATTTCTTTTTTTCTTGAATGATGTGTGGGATAACGATTACAAGATCACCCTCCACGAAGCTGACATTTTTGTTTAAAGGAGCAAAAGGGCATTGCCATTAGGGATTTTGTTTTTCCAGGTATTTCAGCAAGGATTTGATGGAAAGATCACTGATGTTCACTTACAAAACATTACAAAATACAGGAACTGTGAATACTGTGTTTACCTTAAGATTTCATGATGCTCAAAGGAGTGTTGGAGGCCATTTTGGACAGAATATAAATGCACTATTTTCTTAACTCCAGAACAATAATATATAGTCCATTACTGAAAAATAAAACTACTGGATATTTGATAAGGATAATGTTAAATATTCAGATAGGTTTCCTAGGACTCTTTGGTATTTTGGATTGTCAGGAGGCAGGAATAATTTTCTGTACCTCCATTTCTTTCCCAAAGGAAAGTTCAAATGGATTTGCTTTCTTATCTAAGTCTGTATCAGTCATAAACTTTTGTGAAATGTTTCCTTTACACCACCAAGTAGCACTAAGATGGTATATCTCTTTCATAAAGAGATAATATTCCCAGTTATATAACAGAAATAAATAATAGCATCCACCCTGACTGTTTAGACATAAATTTCTTCAGGACTTTCAAAGACAAAATGAAATGGTTGCAGCTGGCACTTATAGGCATTCTGAAAGCCATATTTGTTTTCTTAAAAGACAAGTCCAGTTTAGATTTATATTCTGTCAGCTTAACTCTTTCTGAACAGTTCCTTTAGCTGATGCTATAGAGGTAACTTTGAGAAATAATTCTTCTAAGCTACACTTCCATGAAACAATAAAACTACTGTTTTGCATCTGCCTTTATGATCATATATACTCAAAAGTAAATTACTGTTTTTAGACATGAAGCAAGATCACAACACAGTAGTAAAACATGCACTTGGGCTTGATTGCAATGCGGTTCTGCAAAGCCCAACAGAAATGCACTATTTTTTCTTGAATGAAAATCTTGCTGTCAGCATCAGACCACAGCAACTGGCAAACTGTGGAGGGAAAGAAAAGGGACATTTCCAATCAAAGAGGTGGAAGGTTAAACTGAAGCAACCCTGAGTAACATGTCATGAATTAAAGATACTAAAGTATTTTATTTTCAATTGACTTCTGCGATAACACATACCTGAATTCCCAACAATTTCTGAGTTGTTTAAATCTGATTTTTATAAGAACATTTTTGTGCGTGTTATTTCTATTTGCCTGTTTGCCTCTATTCTCCCTAGAGCTTTTGAATCCAGTATAGAATATGAAAAAAATAGTGAAAGATTTATGTCAAAGATAAGAAAGTCCTGCTACTGAAAGGCAAACGATAAACAGCCAATGTATTTCTTGAATGACAGAGTGCACATCTCCTTTGGTATTTTTCATGGCTAAACCTGGCCAGGAGCTCATGTGCTCCCTCACAAGATGGATAGGGAAGAGAACTGGAAGAGTAAAAGTAAGAAAACTCATGGGTTGAGATAGATGGGTTGAGAAGTTTAATAAGTAAAGGAGAAGCTGTACATGCAAGCAAAGCAAAACAAGGAATTCATTCACCACCTCCCATCAGCTGGCAGGTGTTTAGCTATCTCCAGGGAAGCAGGGCTCCATCACTTATCATGGTTACTTGGGAAAACAAACACCATCACTCTGAATATGCCCTCTTCCTTGTTCCCTCAGCTTTATATGCAATATATATATCTACAAATCCAAAATAAAACCCATGCTAGCTACTATGAAGAAAATTAACTCTATCCCAGTCAAAACCAGCGCTGTATAAAAAGATCAACACTGAATTCAACATCACCCTCCAAATCCATGCAGCTGCAGTCCTCAATATATTTCTCACAGAGGGAGGATGCACCATTGGATTTATTTTATTCATTGGGATAGAGGAAACACTGATATTCAAGAAAGTTAAATTGTCAAATGATTTGTAGCTTTTACTAAATAATTTGAAATTTGAAAATTAAGCACCTGAGTCATTGAGTTACAGGAAAAAGCCACATTTTGGTCATCTCTTTTCCCTGAAAAGCACCTGTAACACCTAATAAAGCTATCAAAAAATCAAAATATTCTGTTTCATGAATGTTAAAACTGAGTCTATAACTGTTTCCAGTTTAGAGATGTGGATGCAGTACTAATCCAGTTCTTCCTAAATTCCCAGATATTTTTGCCCATTTGTTTTTCTGGTGCATGCCAAATATGCCAACAAAACAATAAATAATATTAGGCTCTAATTCAGAGTATTTCTTCACTTTGAGGTCTGGTTTAGAGGAAAGGACAAATTTGCCTTCAGTGGTGGAGGAATCCATGGGATCTTCTGCTACTGAGATGAGTTCCATTTTAGAGACAGTCTAAACCCTGTTATAAATCACAGTTGCTTGTTTTGAGAATCCCTAAATTGAAGCTCTGTGTGTGCAAGGATGTTTGTTATACAAGAGATTAAATATTTACAGAGCAGTAGCTACATTCTCAAAGTTACGTCAACTCTGAATAACACAGAGTTAAGGCAATTTAAAAGCTTCTGGTCTTTTAGTCTTCTTTTTGAATAGGGTATTATAACAACTTTGCTGGCCTTGTAGAATACTGCAGATTGGTTATTGTGTACAAAATATTATGCTATTGTTGTAAAAACTATGGCTTTTTGACTATAAAAATAAATATATAAATGATATTAACCTCTAAGGTATCACGATAATCAAATAACTTTAAAAGGGATCTTTGCCCTCTCTCAGCCTTACTGATTTTAGTGTGATAAAGAACTAATTGTAAGCAGCTGCTTCAGAATCTGGTCCCTGGTTAATTCTCCTGTTGATTAACTTTCTCACAACTTCTCCTCAATTATATAAGGTAAATGGCATTTTCAATGTGTGCAGGTGATACTTTCAAAGTGTACTTGCTCACCAGCTGTTGGATGATGAAGGGGGGAAATTTTGCTCAGATGATGGGCCTATTGCCTGCTAATTTCTGCTCCCGCCAGTACAAGACTATCAATGTCTAGTGGCTCAAATTCAGCAAATTCAAATGCTGTTTCTACTGATAATGTCAAAGGATACCATGTGTTTTTAACAGGATTCACTGCAACAAAGAAGATAAACAAGTGAAAGTCTCTATCCAGGAAAATCACCAGTGCAGAGTGCTTAGCACTGCATCATTTACAAAACAAATAATTTCTCCAGTGATGATTTTTATTATTATTATTATTGTTATTATTGCTCCTTTTTTATTAGATGTATGAATCCTAAGGCCACTTTTTTTAATATGGACTTTTTTCTGAGTCACAGGCATCTTATGCTCCCTACATGAAGAGGGACAATTTAGAATTACATTGCAAGTCATAGCCAATGGCAATGAAACATGTTAAGTTTGCCACAACAATTTCTGGCTATAAATCATTACTTTTTCAAAGTGAAATTTGCATCTGTTCAACTGCAAAAGAATTGGCATAAATCACCAACTTGCGTTTATAGGGGAGTGAGTTGACTGCTACTTCCAAAGCTGAACCACAACCTCCAAATTATTATTTTAGTTATTAAAAACTGTGCAATTTCATAGTTATGATTACTTTTTTTGCTAAGGTGCTGACTGTCCCTCAGGCTTAAGATATGAGAAACATAATCTAACTGATAATTAATTCACAATTTGTTTTCTTCCCCACATTCCCGGTAAGAATTAGGTGATTGTAAGAATGGTTTCACTGAAACCCACAGCAATGCTACAAGAGGGAAGCATTGCTAAATGCTTAATGGCACTACTGCTTGATTTCAGCGCTTCATTTAAAGAGCACGTGGATTTCTACCAGCCACCTTGGAATTGAAAATCTCAGTTTCCATTGCCATATTTCTTAATCCTGTGTCTGCATTAGTATTGTGTTTAATGAGTTGGATGTAGGATCAGATGTGTTAGCTATGTAGATCACTTTTAGTAATTTAAGCTCCACTCATTTGCACCATAAATGAAACTCTTGTGTGAGCATAGAGGAAAAACTTAATTTCCATTCCAGCTGCGATAATATCTGCAAAGACTATAAATTTGAGATTTGCAATCATCAAATGAACAGCTGCATTAAGAAAGAAGCATGTGTGAATATATGAGGAGAGCTGAGAAATATAA
The DNA here is from genome assembly GCA_039720435.1 of Amazona ochrocephala. Lineage (NCBI taxonomy): Eukaryota > Metazoa > Chordata > Aves > Psittaciformes > Psittacidae > Amazona > Amazona ochrocephala. The sequence goes on from CM077878.1 coordinate 25,849,685, forward strand.
ATTCAAAAGGTCTAAAACTCTCAATTCTCATTTATTTTAATTTATTTATTCAGTGGGAATACAAATTCTGGTCATGTTTGGACTAATTCTTGATTTCATCAAACTCTGAGAAGCCAAAATAACTCTAGCTTTTATCCCTGATAGGATGATGAAATTGGAAGCTGGAATTGCTTGAGAGTCTTAGTTTTGCTTTAGATAATTATTTTTTCTTAAGATAGCAAAACTTTGCAGTTCATGAATCCACCAGCCCAGACACCTCAGTAGATGGCCGATAAATTATGTCATGCCAGCTGACAGAGTAACTTTTATATATTCTTAGCTCTCAGCATCTGCAAGGCTTGCTCAGTGCACAATAAAATAGGTTTTGATGAAATTGTGCTACTTTCAGGTTAAGGTTATGTCCATGTACAGTCACCAAAGGTCAGATGCACAGCAACATCTTAAATGGTGGCACTTGCTCATGTGTGTAGGCAGCTCTAGAATTATGTTACCTTGTCTTTGCTTCTTTCAGTTAAAGGTGCCCTTGTTCCTTGCTATATGTGAAATATGTATAACAAAGCTGTAATTATAACTGTACATGAAAAGATAATTTGAAGATTTGGACTCCATACCTTTTGTATGTCTGAAAACCTTTCGGAAATGCTAGGAATGAAAGTCAGCATGAACTTTCAATGACTGCTAAATAATTATTTTTCATGGACCCCCAAAAAAATGAGCCCCAGATTTTATACCTTGTGTTAATCATCCCCAGTTGTTCAGTCAGGAGAAAACTCTCCTTATTCAAGCAACAATTGTACTATATTGTTCTGCCACACTTTGCTCAAGTAAAATCAAATAATTAAGTCAGGTAATCTAATATTTTCCTCAAGTGATGCCAAAATGATAGGAATTGTGTGTTCCATTCCTCACAGAAGAGAGGAAAAACATTCCTCTTCCATAAAGATATGACTCATCACAGATGGAATTTGTACTTTGCAGAATAGTATGGTCTCAGCTACTGATTAAGTCTTAGCTAAGCTCAAGTTACAGAGATGAAGGAACACAGGCAATGGCGTGGAATTAAACCTATGAAAAATTCTACCTGTTCTTTTTCTTAAAAAAATAAAACAAAATAAAGCCATCATTAATGGACATGCCTTTGAGATACTACTTTGCAGTTTGAGTGTGTTTTCAGATTTGTAACATTAGTTATGAAGTTTCTGAGGTAAAGAATTATTTAATTCAAATTCAAACTGGCAAAGGCTTTTAGACTACCAGGCATACATGCAGAGACACATGCAGAGAAACTGCCAGTGTTTCCAAAGTCTAAAAGTTCTTGATGTATAATTATCATGCCAGAGCTGCATGAAAGCTAGCTCGTAAAGTTTAAATGGGGTGCAGAAATGTGAACTCCTTTGAGAGCATTCTGTCCAAATATAGTTTTGATTAAAGCTAGTTTTCTTCTCCTCATAAAACCTGTAGCAAAATAAGGTAAAAGACATCCATCCACATGCTCAGCACTGCAGCGTGACTGTCTCTACCCAGTCATATTTGATCTGTACTATAGTAAGATGCTCCAGGCAAACTAAAAGAGTATATTTTTTACCACTTAAAAGATGCCATTGCATCAGTACATTTTTTGTCACCTTCACACATTTTTACAACCCTCTGACTATTTTGTACACAGTTTCTCGTGGCAGTGTTTCAGACTGGGATTCAGCTTCAGTTTAGACTGAGCTCGAGGTTACGTAGGTTGTCTTCACCTGCTCCCTATATAGTCAGAGGGGACATATTCTGTGTAAGAATTCTGTCACATATACATACTCAGGGATCTGCACACATCAGGTCACAAGAGGTATATTCAGATGCCCTTCATTATTTCTTCCCTGACAATCTGACCACAGAAGTACTTCAAATGGCTAACTTAGACCAGGCATCTAACTTCAGGGAAATAAAGTTATAGGAGATAAATCTGACTCTTCATATCTGTTTTCAGTCAATAGCCATAAAGAGTAAGACTCCTAAATTTTGCCTTACAGGAATATAGGCAATTACTGTGTTTAGTATTCTTACTGTAACTTGCCTCAAAGTAAAAATTACACTTGGTCTATATCAATTGATTCAAACTCAATGCTATGTACAAACCAACCACTCATTTACTCAAATAATATTTGTCGCTTATTGGTGTAAGATCTTTGCTGATGTCCAAAATGTGATTCATTGCATTTGTTACATTTCTCTTCAGAAAAAAAGAAATAGAATAGACTATTTCAGTTGGAAGGGACCTACAACAATCAACTGTCTGAACAATTCAGAGTTGACCAAAAGTTAAAGCATGTTATTAAGGACATTGTCCAAGTGCAGCTTAAACATAGCCAGGCTTAGGACATAGACCACATCTCTAGGAAGCTTATTCCAGTGTCTGATCACACTCCTGATAAAGAAATGCTTCCTAATGATTAAATTTCCCTTTGAACAATTTGCATGTGTCCTATCACTGGAAGAACAGGGGAAACATGCTACTGCCTTCCAAGCAGCAACTCTGAAGCTGGAGACTTCAGAGTTTTCTTGCCATGTGCAAAATAGAAAATATGCCCCTGAAAAAGAAACCTGTAACCGATCAGTATGAATATACAAAGCTGACATCTTGATTTTTGATATTACAAAATGCTTATATTTATTAGTGCTTTGGTTAGGCAATATTCTGAATGCTTTAAGGCACTTACAGTAATCAGTATAAATACATTATATATTAGGGGATTTCAGCTAGAACTGCATCTAAATTTAAGCAAAAGAGAGAGACAATGACAAAAATAAATCTCAAACTGCCAGATATGAAGTTAAAAACAAGTTTCCCATTGCTCACAAAGCTTTGCAATGGAAAGACCTGAGGTTGCCACTTAATGTAAAACCTGAAAGATTCATAATGTGAATCTTTATCTCTTGGCATATCTTCAGAGATTTTTGTCAAAGACACAGAAAGGAAAGAGGTTTGAAGGGTGTGCTTTGTCATGAGTATGTGGGTTGGGGACATGCTTTGTCCCCACTGCAAATGTGGAAACGGCATCTTTTTCACTTAATGTGTAGCTCTTCTTCAATGAATATAATGAAATCACAAGTCAAGTGTGCATGTACCAAAAGGTTATGTACAGACAGTAACTAGAATTTAAGCACTGACAGAGTCGGAATGCAGCACATAATGTTGCAAGATTAATTGCACTTTTCAGAGCATTTCTACTCATCATCCTGCTTGCCAGCAGATGGAGGTGAGGAACAGGTTAGTTTTTGTTTATGAACATCACAATGGAGAAGGCACAGAAGCCAACAGAGGGCTTTGAAGCATTGCACTCTGCGACCGTATGTGTGTGCTGTAGCAATACTTTGCATCAGCTCAGTTTATAGCTTAGCCATAATTAGTGGCATTGTTAAAAAAAAATATGTAGGTGCTTAATTTCCCCCAACTGATAATTAATTACTTCTCATTAGTAGATTTATATGTAAGGAGCCATAGGTTGCTCTTCAACATACAAAGATGAAGATGTCTCTGTAAAAGTTTGAATTATTTTTGTACACATAAAATTAACATACAGCTTCATGTAATCATCAAATATTAACATGCAGAGATCTTGCACGCACATATATGCATGTCTGGATGCACAGAGGAAATAAAATATTGCTTGACCTTGGTTTTCAAAAAGGTTTTTTCTGTTGTGTTAAGTGGTAAAGGAAAGTTTCTCCCTGTTTAAGCTTAGCATTGGTCTGCAAGTACAGAAGTAAAAGGTCCATGGCTTTGCCCTTTTTACTGAGTCCATAGAGATCATTTGTCCTCTCCCAAATTGAAGTACTAGATAGAGAATAGCAAACTTAATGGTTTAGGTGTGGACTGTAGAAAAACGATCTAAGCAAAACATTGTGTTCCTTCATTCATAAGAGGTTAAAAAGAGAGAAAAATGTTTGCTTGATTGATTCTCTAGAGGTTTAACAAGGCTATTCCACAAGGGCAAGACCTGAGAGCTCAGCTGGTGCTGCACTGCTGGGACTGATGCCAGGAAGGCACTTAAAGCCAGAGCACAAATATAGGGTTGTGTCCCTCCTGCCGTAGCAGAGTGAAACACTATGTTCTGCATGGCCAGCTCTTCCAGGAATATTTTTGTAGAGAGACTAATGCTTTATTTTGAGAAAAATATCTGAAGGTAGCAGTGGTGAAATGTTCTTTTTTGTATGAGTTTTACTGCAGCAACAAAGACCTTACCTTCTTGAATTTTGTTATATATTGTTTCTTATAAAAACCCTACATAATAACTCTTAACAACCAAAGACTGAGTGCCCCCTTAAAAATGAATTAGTAGGAGAAGGAGACCAAGAAGAGCTAAAGGCATTAAGCCGTATGGATGGTAGATAGGCTGATGAAAACTTGGCAGAGAAGTGATTCCAGTGCTTTACATGTCACCTTCAGTTTTAACCTTGACTAATGAACCGAATGCGTATTTTTTTAAGCTTTTTCGCTTTTTTTCACTAGCTAGCAGAGCCTGTTTGTGTTTGTTTCACTGAAGAAAACAAGAAAAATCTTACATCCTAGTTCTGAGATTCTTCTTACCTCTCACCAAGAGAAGAAAAGGTAAAAACTGCATTCTTATGCCAATTTTGTGATTTTCTGCATGGCCTTAAATTACACTCAGTCCTAGCAAATTTATCATGTCCTGTACATTAATTTACTAAGTATTACCATCTCATCAAAAACATTGATGGTAAGAAGTGAAAGGAACAAAAAATAGGTCCCTGAAAAATGTGTGATGCTATTTAAGGCATCCTAGAACATGTATGAACAGACCTCCCAGCCGAAATGCTAGAAACCACTGGGGAGACTCCAGCCCTCTTGAAAGTTACCTGGAAGCCAGGAAAAGGATTTTGTAGGGCACCAGTGAGGCACCTGAATTTTATCCAAAATATACTTACCTCTGTAAAGTAAGATAGAGGTTCAGGCTTTGCTCTATAAATTAAATAGATGCTGAAGCAGAACTAAGTAATGACATTGGTATTTAAAAGGGAAAAGATGATTAATCTATTGTGTTTATTGAATTTCATAAGAATGTTCATTAGGAATTGGGGGATGAACGTAAGAGCTAACTCTGCTCTCCAGAAAAGCAGGTGCCAACAATAGATTGCATTTAGATTTCTAAGTTTTATTTTTCAACAGAGAGATCAGAAGTACTCTGCTTTGGCAATAGAAAGGTTGGACAGAGCCTTGGGTGGCACGGTTTAGTGGGAGGTGTCCCTGCCCATGGCAGGAGGGTTGGAACTAGATGATCTTAAGGTCCTTTCCAGCCCTAACTATTCTATGATTCTATGATTCTAAAGTGAGGAGGTTCTCCCTTGTATTTAGTAAATCACTGACTAGCCCACCTACTTGGGATGAATTTTTATTTTTCAGGATGAGGGTCACACCTTCATGGGTTTCATGGTTTGTCAGCCTGAAAAAGATACGAATCTATTTTTTCTACCTACCTGGAGAGTATACCTGGCTGTTTTGCAGTATGAGTACCATCTGCTCCAGAAATTTTGTTTTGCGAAAAGAAACTGAGGTTTACTGGGCTGAGAGTACGAGCATCTGGAGATAACAAATGGTAAGATGTGGATTCAAGCTGTTGTCATAAGGGATACATTTTTCCCCATATAGTATGCATAAGCAGCCTTTTAGGTAGCTATAAGAACCTATAGTTCCCTGTTCAGATCTTTAATTACCACTCAGTGTATCGACAGGATTTCTGCACTTGGCACAGAATGTGTCATATAATAATTTATTGGAGAATTTAGTGGACTTGTCTAAAATTTACTTAAATATCCTGCAGAATTTCCTTCTAAAATTGCCCAGCATTTTTAATTTGAGCTGTTTGTCACATTAATAAGTTCTAAAGATAGTTTTAATCTTATGTTTCACTCTGGCATAGTATTTCTTTTATTATTGCTTTCAAGCTTCAAATGGTACAAACGATAAATGAATATAAACACATGGTGAATATCAGCCCATTAACTGGTTTAAATAACTCCTAAAAATACTGCAGAACATTGATTCTTGATGAATTTCAAGAAGAGATTACTTCTAATTGGATATATTGGCTGCTATATATTTGAAAATGGAAAAAAGATGGATAAAGTTGTATCACATCCATAATGCATCAATTCTAAATTCAATTAGTATATTTCAAGCAATTATATTTTGTATTTAAATGTTATGTAATACATATAATTGTGTATGCTTATATAACATATTAGTGTTTTGTAATGTGTTTTATGTGGCTATATTTCCTTCTAGAAGAGAATAATCTTTAACCCATAGCTCACACTTAACAACATAGAAAGTTTAGCCCATAAGTAAAGTTTATCAAGTTTTATCATCATAACAATAGAAGAATGTGGTGCTATTAACAGTACAATCTTTAGGTGAAGGTTATTTTTATGACCACATAATTTTGAAAGAGTTTTTTTTATTTTACTGGGCATTCAAATATTTTTATTGTTCCTGCATGTGGTTCTTAAATCTACTGCACACTTGTCATTCTTTATAACTACCTACTGAAGTTGACTCTCCCTCAAGAATATTTTGGAAATTGTCCTCAGGACAAAACCAGAAATAAGGTGCAATTTCATGGTTTCTTTGCTTGATCTGCAGCACATGTAATAAAGCTCCACCTTGACTGCAGGTGATAACACTGCTATATGCTTATATGTAACAGGGTAAATCCTAGCAGTGGTAAAGCTTTAGCTAAACAAATGTTTGGGGATTTTTTTTTAGGAAATCAAAACACAGGGAGAAGACATGAGAGTGTTTAGTGGCTTAGGATGGCAAATTGAAGAAGGGTTAAAAAGCAGTATTTCTGGGCCAACACCCTGAATACATTTGTTCCCTTTCTAAATAACACTCAGGTTCTGTATAGATGCTTAAAGGTATGTCAGGCCATTAGCAAGCAGCACTGAGCAAATATCCAGATTTGCTACATGATCCCATGTGTTTTAGCAAATAACAGTTTAATGCATAAAATCAGATAGATAATGCATAGAATCAGATGCTTCTATCTACTGAGTATTACTGACTTGCATTTAGCACCATTAATTAACTCAGAGTGAGGAACTGACTTGGTTCTTAGAGCACTGTAATTTTTCCCTTCTCGATGAGAGCTTCCTTGTAGTACTGCTTTTGAAAGCTGTGCTGAAGAATTAATGTGAGTCTTAGGTTCTTGGACAGAGAGATATTCTCTTTCCCTGTTAATTCATATAACCTGGGCTTAGCAAAATCAGAACCTCCTGCTGTACATATGATATGACTATCACAGACTGTTTTGAATAATAAATCATAGATTCAAGAAAACACAGGAAATCTGTAAGTGTGCTTTCACTTCATTTTACATGCTCATACTTGTTTGGAAGAAAAGTCACATCTCCTACAGGAATTCTGGTGCCCAGCCTGAGAAGCAGTCTTCAGCGGAGAGCACTCTTTTGCTGTTAATGCCTATCATTCTCACAAGTTCAAAGCACAGTTTTATATGAAGAATACTCCCTACAGCAGACCAAAGCATCACCCTGTGTAGTCACAGTATGGTTACTTATGCACATACATATGCATAGGTATAATTTTCTTTCTTAAATTTGAGAAAACTTGGTTGGAGTAAGGATATCACCGGTCTTTGATTCCTTGCATGCATTTCTACCTTATGATGAAATATTACCTCTTATATATGCTTTTGATTTTAACTTATTTATTTCTAAGGAAATGGATTCATTTACACACCAATCTCAAAACAAGCCACCTGAATAAAGAAAGCAGATGACTGTAATTGAAATTAATAAGAATGACATATTAACAGTCATAGAAACTTATCGAGAGTTGCTAGGAAAATATAGAAACATAAGAGATATATAGAAACATAGAGAATAAGGATTAAATTTGGAGGTTCTTGACCTTTAATAAAATCTAAATACAGTGCTATTGTTCAAAAGGTCTCATACCTGTGCTAAGCTAATGTCTGATCTCAGTCATACCAGGGCCAAATAGAAATAATTCCACTAAACAGAGCTAGATGACACCAGGCAACTGTAAGCACCATGTGTGCTATTCTTTCAGGTATAAACATCTCCACACCAAATAATGTCACAGGCACAGGCATCTTCCACCTGATTCTTCTTACTCTAGGGACATGTCCACAGTAAACAAATATGAGTGATGCTGGGCTTGCTCTGCCAGTGCTCCAGACTGTCAAAAATGAGCCAGTTCAGTGCTGCCTTCAATCTGCTGTACACAGTGGCATGGTGTCACCTAAACATGGCATTCTGCTTTCCACAGGAGCTTTCAGACTCTAAAATGGGGACAGAAATGTTGTACAGAGCTGCCCGTACAGGCTCTTTAGGTGCATCTCTGTTAACAAATTAAACAGAGATTTGGCATAGGTGCATGAGAACAGCAACTTGGTCATTGCATTCTTAAACTGACAGAACACTTGCTGCCCTGTTTTGATATGCGCAGTCTCTCAAATGACCCCTGGATATAATTTGGGAACTGGCACAAGCCAAAGGCCATTTTTAAAAACAATTTACAAGCAGTCATCCTCTCTTGGGAGCAAGAAGAGTCTAGTAATATGTAGTCTGATCATGCTACTTCTGGTCACAGAACCAGAAAGCATACTCCAGCACTGGTTTAGTTTACAAGAAGAGACTTAACTCCTGATACCACTCTGCTCATGCATTACAAGTCTTGGAGCTTCCACATTCAAAAGATTTCTTTATCCTGCCAAATTTGCAACATGTTTTGAGAGTGACTACACAATGATCTGCTGCCTTTATACATGCACTTTGAGGCTCAGAAACAGGCTACTGTATTCACTTAGTGCTGATTTAAGCAGCTAAGGTATGTCTCACTGACACCAATGGAAAGATTCTCACAAATTTCGTAAAAGGGGAATACTGTCCCAGAGAACACAGGAAGGTGTGAGGAGTTCTCCAGCAGAAATACTCTTGCCACTGATTCCAGTAGGAGAAAGCAAGCACTAGTTATTCATTTATAATCAATCAAGGTCTAAATATTCATGCAATGAACTGGATGCCTCTGTTAATGGGTCATTATTTGGCAGAAGCTTTTTCATCTATAGTCTAGTTCAGAACATAGCCATAATAAACTTTTTTTCCATTTTAAACTTTTCTGTCCTAATCACAAATAATTCCAACCGAGTAAAGTGAGCTGATAAATCTGTCTCTCTTATTGTTCTACTCGATTGATTAGTTCTGCTTCATCTCACAAGGGATGTACATGAAGAAGTACCTTTTTGGTAACTATGTGTAATATATTGTAGCTTGAAAATACTATTGAGTGCAAATGTAACATTTTTATCAGATTAATTTCAAAGTAAAATGAATTCTATTTCTCAGGTTCAGATACAGTCATGATCATTAGAAAATCTCATCATTCAACATGTGGTTTAAGTTTTCATGCATTTTTTGTAATGTTAAGGATGAAAATGCTTTTTTTCAGTGGTCATCGAAGCCAAACGACTATAACCATCCTAGGTGGGATGATGATTAGGACTCAGTAAGTAAGCTGGGATGATGACGAATTTAGTGACAGGGCAATTCTTTATCTGTAATGAAGACAAAATTGTGCTGTCCCATAATAATATCCTGCTGGATATTTGACAAATTGAGAACTGATTTGAGCAAAATTTTGTTGTATATGGTAGAAGCTGTCTTAAGGGAATGCCACAGCCTTAGAGTTTGTTCCTATCTATGAAATCAAGTACTGTGAATTGGTTATTCTTCAGAACATGCTACAAAGCCCATTTTTTCACCAGACTTTTCCACTGAAGGTTTTGAAGGCACTAGAGGGAACTGTTATTATTAGATTAAAGAATTACTGTTGGGGTGAGGAAAGGAAGGGAATGGGGTTCGTGGTGGATTACCTGAAATTCCTCCACTTTGAGTATAATTTTATTTTCTTGTGGAAGCATGGAGATATGGGCCCTTTAAGATGCCTTTATAAAAATCAAAGTAAACAAAGAAAAATAAAACCGTGAATGGGATAAATTGTTTTGCTCACAGTATCATAGATTGCCAGCAGCAAGACTTGTAGGGATTTTCACTTGAAAAGACAAATTTGTTCTGTGATGAGAACTGGCCCTACTTAACTCTCAGTTTTCCATCTGCACTATTCACATTACAACTTATGGAAGCCTCCCAATCACACAGTTGCAGAAGCAACTGCTGTCAACAAAATAAAATACTTTAAAGCCTCAGCTGAGGACCCTATAGGAACCAGATAAAATAAGCATCTAGTTACGAGCCAGTGTTGCCCTTAGATAACTTCTGGTCTTGGGGTTGCTGTGAATTACTCCAACCTATAATGAGACAATCAGAAAGTACTAATATCACCAAGCACAGGGATGTCCCAAGCCTTCTCTCTTTATCAGTATAACCTTGCTTGTGACATATTTCCTGTCAACAGTGTCAATAGTCCAACCACCCTTAGGAACCTGAATGTATACAAGTCCATGGGACTGGACGAAATCCATCCGCAGGTCCTGAAGGAGCTGGCAAATGAAGTTGCTAAGCCACTGTCCATCAGATTTGAAAAATCATGGCAGTCAGGTCAAGTTCCCGATGACTGGAAAAAGGGAAATATAACCCCATTTTTAAGAAGGGGAAAATGGATGAGCCGGGGAATTACAGACCAGTCAGTCTCACCTCTGTGCCTGGCAAAATCTTGGAGCGGATCCTCCTGGAAAGCATGCTAAGGCGCATGAAAGACAACAAGGTGGTTGGTGACAGCCAGCATGGCTTCACTAAGGGGAAATCCTGCCTGACCAATCTGGTGACCTTCTATGAAGGGGCTACGGAACTGATGGACAGGGGCAGAGCAGTTGATGTCGTCTACCTGGACTTGTGAAAAGCCTTTGACACTGTCTCCCATGACATCCTTCTCTCTAAGTTGGAGAGACATCAATTTGATAGGTGGACCACTCGGTGGATAAAGAACTGGCTGGATGGCCGCACGCAAAGAGTAGTGCTCAGTGGCTCAATGTCCAGCTGGAGACCAGTAACGAGTGGTGTCCCTCAGGGATCGGTGTTGGGAGCGGTCTTGTTCAACATCTTTGTGGGTGACATGGACAGTGGGATTGAGTGCGCCCTCAGCAAGTTTGCCGATGACACCAAGCTGTGTGGTTTGGTTGATATGCTGGAGGGAAGGAATGCCATCGAGAGGGACCTTGACACGCTTGTGAGGTGGACTGATGCCAACCTAATGAAGTTTAACCATGCTAAGTGCAAGGTCCTCCACCTGGGTTGGCGCAATGCCAGGCACAGCTACAGGTTGGGTGGGGAGGAGATTCAGAGCAGCCCTGTGGAGAAGGACTTGGGGGTGTGGAGTGATGAAAAAATGAACATGAGCCGGCCTCAGTGTGCGCTTGCAGCCCAGAAGGCCAACTGTATCCTGGGCTGCATCAAAAGGAGTGTGACCAGCAGGTCGAGGGAGGTGGTCCTGCCCCTCTACTCTGTTCTTGTGAGACCTCCCTTGGAGTATTGTGTGCAGTTCTGGTGTCCTCAACATAAAAAGGACATGGAACTGTTGGAACAAGTGCAGAGGAGGGTCACGAGGATGATCAGGGGATTGGAGCACCTCCCGTATGAAGATAGGCTGAGAAAGTTGGGGCTGTTCAGCCTGCAGAAGAGAAGGCTGCATGGAGACCTCCTAGCAGCCTTCCAATACCTGAACGGGGCCTATAGGGATGCTGGGGAGGGACTCTTCATTAGGGACTATGGTGAGAGGACAAGGGGTAATGGGTTTAAACTTAAACAGGGGAGGTTTAGATTGGATCTGAGGAAGAAATTCTTTACTGTGAGGGTGGTGAGGCCCTGGAATGGGTTGCCCAGGGAAGTTGTGAATGCTTCATCCCTGGTGGCGTTCAAGGTGGGGTTGGACATAGCCTTGGATGGCATGGTTTAGTGGGAGGTGTCCCTGCCCATGGCAGGGGGGTTGGAACTCGATGATCTTGAGGTCCTTTCCAACCCTAACTATTCTATGATTCTATGATTAACCCATCACTGCCAAGTCTATCACTAAGCTATGTCTCTAAACACCACATCTGCACATCTTTCACATCCTCCAGGGATGATGGCTCAACCAGTTCCCTGGGCCGCCTGTTCCAATGCTTGCCAATGCTTTCAGTGAAGAAATTTGTTCTGATAGCCAATCTAAACCTCCACTAGCACAACTTGAGTCCATTTTCTCTTGTGCTATTGCTTGTTACTTGGGAGAAGAGACCAACACCCACCTCACTACAACCTCCTTTCAGGTAGTTGTAGGGAGTGATAAAGTCTCCCCTGACCCTCCTTTTCTCCAGGCTAAACAACCACAATTCCGTCAGCCTCTCCTCATAAGACTTGTGCTCCAGACCCTTCACCAGCTTCATCGCATTCCTCGGTACCTACTCCAGAGGGGCCCAGAACTGAACAGTATCCCAGATGTGGCCTCACCAGTGCAGAGTAGAGGGGGATGATCACTTCCTTAGTCCAGCTGGCCACAGGATTTCTAGGGTGCTGTTGGCCTTCTTGACCACCTGGGCACAAGCTGGCTCATATCCAGCTAGCTGTCAACAAATACCGCTAGGTTCTAGGCAGCACTCCAGCCACTTTTTCTCAGGTGTTGCATGGGGTTGTTGTGATCCAATTGCAGAATTCAGAACTGAGCCTTGTTGAATGTCATAGAGTTTGCTTTACCCCATCAGTCCAGCCTGTCCAGATCCCTGTGCAGAGTCTTCCTACTCTCCAGCAGATCAACACTCACACCCAGCTTGGTAGTATCCGCAAACTTTCTGAGGTTGCACTAGATCCCCTCCTCCACACCACTGATAAAATATATCAAACAGAACTGACCCCAGTACTGAGCCCTGGGGAACACCACTTGTGACCAGCCACCAGCTGGATTTAACTCCATTCACCACCAGTCTTTGGGCCCACCAATCCAGTCGGGTTTTTTACCCAGCAAAGAGTGCCCCCATCCAAGCCATGAGCAGCCAGTTTCTTCAGGAGAATGCTGTAGGCAATGGTGTCAAAGGCTTTACTGTAGTCTAGGTAAACAACATCCACAGCCTTTCTCTCAGCCACTAAATGGGTTGTAGAAGGAGATCAGTTTAGTCAAGCAGGTATTGTCTTTCATAGAACCATGCTGACTGAGCCTGATCACCTGGTTGTCCTGTATGTGCTGTGTCATGACACTCAGGATGAGCTGCACCAAAACCTTCCCTGGCACTAAGGTCAGGCTGACAGGCTTGTACTTCCCCAGATCCTCCTTCTAACCCTTCTTGTAGACAGGCATTGCATTTGCTAATATCCAGCAAGCTGGGACCTCTCTGTTTATCCAGGACTGTTGGTAAATTATTGAAAGTGGCTTGACAAGCACTTCTGTCAGCCCCCTCTGTACGCTTGGTGGATGCCATCCAGGCCCATAGGCTCATGTGTGTCTAGGTGGTATAGCAGGTAGCTAGATTATGTACATTTCTCCTTGTGTTCTGAAGACTTTACTCTGCTCCTCATACCTCTCTTCCAAATCAGTAGAGTAGGATATGGTTGGCTTTCTGGGCTGCAAGTGCACACTGCTGGCTCATGTTCATTTTTTCATCAACCAACACCCCCAAGTCCTTCTCCACAGGGCTGCTCTGAATCTCTTCTCTGACAAACCTGTAGCTGTGCTTCGGATTGCTCTGACCCAGGTGTAGGACCTTGCACTTGTCATAGTTAAACTTCATCAGGTTGGCATCAGTCCACCTCACAAGCATGTCAAGGTCCCTCTCAATGGCATTCCTTCCCTCCAACGTAGCAACTGAGCCACACAGCTTGGTGTCATTGGCAGACTTGCTGAGGGCACACTCAATCCCACTGTCCATGTCACCAACAAAGATGTTGAACAAAACCAGTCCCAAAACCAGCCCTTGAGGGACACCACTCATTACTGGTCTCCAGCTGGACATTGAGCCACTGAGCACTACTCTTTGCATGTGGCCATCCAGCCAGTTCTTTATCCACCGAGTGGTCCACCTATCAAATTGATGTCTCTCCAACTTTTAGTGTCCTTGTTTATTCACAGAACATTGTGGGAAATAGCAAATCAATTCTTTCACTTTCAACTCTGTTCCATCTTTCCTTCTCTACCAATGAATCCAAATCCCTGTAACTCACCTGTATCACTGCATTGTCCTGAACTTCTCAATCCCTCCACTGTTTTCTTCACAAGCTCATTATCTGCACTTTTCTTGTCCTCTATCAGCTGCTTCCCTTGTTTATTTTTTCCTGTTATTTTTTTCCTTCCCAGGTGCTGCACTTTTATGTTTTTCCACTCTTAGCTGTAGTCAGTGCCATCTAATTTCAGAGAGGCCAAATATAACTTCCTAAGAAACTTCATTCCTTTAGAAATTGGCAACCTTGCACACTCCACCTGGGCATTTGAGGGAAGGCATGAGGGGGTGACAAGAAAGGGAACATGGCAAGGTTAAAAAGACACCTTGTATTGTATCTACCAGCTTGGATGTACCTTTGGGCTTTTAAAATATACATGTTTATGTTTGGTATATCTGGGTTTGATCTGTCAAGGCAATAGTAGAACAGTATTTATGTACTAGTAATTACAGTATTTTCCTTTCCTCCCCTGCCCAGTAGCATAGCTATAGTTCTTAGTCTATCAGTATTTCCATTACAAAGTCCATTTTTCAGAGGTCAACAACTCAGCCATTTAAGACTGTATCAGCTCAAAACTAGATATACAAGTTGTCAAAGACTATTAATTCACTTTTCATCTCCATGGTGGAAGGGAAACATTTGTTGGGAGGGCGGGTGTGGAAGCATTCCTTTCAGTTAACGGACATGTGAGCAATCTAGCCTTTGACTTAGCTCACTCGAGCAGGGAGCAAAAGGCTTTGTGAGGCTTTGCAGGCCGATGAGAGGGTTAACAGAGGACAAGCGTGCGCTGACAAGAAAGAGTGCTACAGTGTAGCGCCATCTCAACACGAAAAGAAACAGCAAGCGGACACTGTAATCTTGACAGACTTGGGAAAGTACCGAAGAAGCAGAAAGGGGATGAAGAATGTAACCACATAGGGGAAGGGAATATAAATGTAACTATGAAGATGTATCCAGTATTGTATATCAACTAACAAAGGTAGTCTGTATGATGTATCCAGTAGACTAACAACGGTATTCTGTAAGATGTATTCAGTATTCTTTAAGATGTATCCAATTATATCCTGACTAGCAGGCATAATATATCCAACTGTATTTTTTATTCTGAAACTTTTCTATAAAAAGGGCGCTTGCGCACAATAAATTGTTCAGCGTTTGATCACATTGATTGTTGTTGCGTTGTTCCTTATCCCCCTCAGGCGGGTGATAATTTATGATATTTTATTTAATTTTTGAGAAAAAACTTGGGTTTACCTCTGAAACTGAAATGTTGCACATAAATTGTCACTTATATGGGCCAAGCCTTTCAAGATTTTTTGACGTAGAGCTGAGCAGCAAAAATATCCAGATAAAAAAACACAGCTACCAAGCGGTCAGTGTAGAAGTTTTTATCCTTTTTTAGACTACAGAGCTTGTTAGTTTCAGCTGCTATGCCACTGGTAAATAGCAGGCTATGAGTTTCCTAAGAAGAGCATGTTATGTGCAAAACAGGGGAAATAAAAAGGCTCAACTTAGAGCATTTGGTGCAATTCCATTGAAGTGCTGGACTTGTGTCAGCCTGTGTCACTGGAAATTTCATTTCATGCAGTAAATAGAAGTGAAGATGCTTCCATCAAATTTTCATCCACAACAACTCTTTTCTTTTGCATTAGGGACCCATGAAGTCATGAATTCAAGTGGAAACATCACTGACGCTTAAGCTATCATACTCCAGTGTAAGTGTACTTTGAGTTTTTTAGGATTTATTTCTACCATACCTGGTGAGACACCTGAGCTAGCTGTGTGGTCACTGGTTTTAGTCATGTTTACTATGGGATGGTTAAGTATTCTGTGAAAGTTGGACTCGTTTGAATAAGCACACTTTTTCATGCCTAAGTATTTTCAAGCAGAAGGTGGGGATAAGGGGATACAGCACAGAAGCTGTGAAAGATGTTACAATTTCTCTGGGATGAAAAATTAAAAGTTGAATGTTTCTAGGAAGCAATAACATTGGCCATAGTGTCATGAAAAGGGGAAGAGAAGGGGTGAACCTTCCAATTTACCAAGCAAGGAGGAAGTTTTTATCTACTTGAAGGACCCAGGTGGAGTCTTTTTTCCCACTAATCTACACTACAGTGTGAGAGTGAAAGGCAAATCAGCATAGACAAGAAGAAAACTGCCTGAATAAATTATTGTATTCTGGCACAAATTTGTCTTCAGAAGGTTTAATGTTTATTTATACTGCATTTGTTATTATAAAGATGATATTAGACAATACCGAACTATTTAATACATTGAAAACATTAAATAGAAGGTGCTTATTTTGCATTCACTATTGCTTCTAGAAAAAGAAAACTGAAGAAAAAGTGACTCCTGGACAAAGGAAAAACAAGAACAGCAAGAAATGCAACTAGAGTGACTGTGTTTGCTATCACTAACTGCTAAGAAAAAGCTCACGTTTCATTCACAACCAAATACTGAAGTCAAATCTATTCTTCTTTACCAAAAATTAGTTTAGTGATACAAACAATGGATGCCTCAGTATTTTTTTTTTTTCACGAACTGATTTTAAGTATTTTACTCAGCCACAAAGGGCCAGTTTGTGCATACACCAAAGCCCAGTCATCCAGAAGGCCAATAAGCATTAGATATAGTGTGCAACTGCTTCCTGAGCCAGCCTGAACACTATTCTGCACTTTCTCATTGCAGTAATGTGCTGCCGTACAAGAGCCATAGGACTTCAGGCAGCTGGCTACCTCTCTCACAGCCCATCTGCATATTTTAGCATAGAATATATTAACAGATTATGAGCCAGTATCACCCTTTGAGGTATGCTGTAACTGACAGAAGAGATGGAAGCATTGCATTGTATATGAGCTATATGCAATACAGTGTAATATATGATCACTCATTACAGTTTACCAAACCTTTGAAACCCCCATAGCAAAAATAGGCTATCACTGCTGGATGATGTGATTTAGCCTTCATATGGTTTAATTTGAAAAACAGTGTATAAATGTGCATTCATACTTACTCATGGTTCTCATAAAGTATAATTATAAATAATCCGGGGGGGGGGGGGGGGGGGGGGGGGAAGAACATAAATGGCTTCAGTTTTTTCAGCACTTTCTTGGAAAAATGTCTTACCTTTTTTCATACCACAGAGCTGTCAAAGGGAAATGACAGTAAAATCAACAAACCACCCATTTTTGCTAAATGTTAATGGGAAAATATCCAAACTAGCTCAAGTACTATCACCTATCAAACACAATAAAACCTAGAGACTGTATAGAATGTAAACTGTCATAGTTCAGTTGCAAAATCCCTGTGAACTGTCAGAGCAAAATTTTCAAACAAAAAATATTCCTTTTGGACTTTGACACAGTTATTTCATGTCAAAGCATTGTGGTCAGGAAGTTCCATTCTGAATAGGGTTTTAATAGTCTTTATATTTCATATTCATGCTGTGCAGAATATATAATTGTGGAAAATATGAGCCTTCTCTGAAACTGCTAACCAAAACTGTTTTCCACTTAGAATAAATTCATCTCACTCAGCATTAGTATCTGAAAATGTGTGCATCTAATCTAGAGAGTTGTTTAGCTTTTTCCTCTACCCAGTGGACAGAAATAGAAATCTCAGTGTTCTTCATTTTAGCTGCATAATACCCTTCCCTCATGAAAGAGTACACTTTACTCCATTAGTAACTGATTTCTAAAATAACCAGAGAGCTTAGACTAGGTGCTTAACTGTGAGACAGGTAAAGTTAGGTTCACATGCACCATCCTGATCACATGAGATTTCCAGATATGCTGCCGGACTCTCAGAATTTAATCTAAGAGATTCTACTATCCAGATGCTACAGCACTGAATTTTATACCTCCAATAGTGGTTTAACGCCAATTTAGAATATTTTGATTGATGTTATTACTCAAATATGGGGCAAATTTTCAAACAAGGATTGAATAATATTTATTTCAACACAATTCTGTGTGACACAACGTGAAATAATTTATGAAAAACAAGGTTCATAAGGCTGAAGACTATGTCTCTGAGTATGGCTGAGGGTGCTTAAGAATCACATGAAAAATGGAACAAGTAGATGTTGAAACTTTCCCATTATGCCTTCACACCTTCCAGCAAGTTGTGGGTCAGTGATTTCATCAGTCAGAGGGACTTCATCTTTGAATGAATGTTTCGTGGTCAGATCTTGACATAGAAGATTCACTGAAATGCTGGAGGGTTGCTTTTTGTGGCAGAATTCCTCTAAAGTGTTTGTTTCCATGCTGCAAAATATGCAAGCAACAATAAATGAGAGTTTGATAGTGAAAACTCTACACAGGGTGAAGAATGCAAAAGCACAGCTTGGCTCCAGGAAGCACTTTCTGATTTATGGCACATAAAATATTGACCCTAGGAGAATAAGAACGTTCATTTCATAGAACTTACTGGTGCTGTCCTAAGCTATTATGCAGATTTGAATCTCCCCAGGTAGCAGAAGGTCTGTTATGAACAAGGGTTCTGACCTTTGGGCTGTTGGAAAAAGAGGATTATTCTAGACTTCCAAAAGCAGGAGAGATGAACGGCTGTATTTCAGTAGCTGAGTAATACCTAACTCTAAGATTGAAGTCTATAAAACAGTAGGAACTTCTTGTGAAAATCTGTCAGTCCACTTTCATCTTGTAATGCATTGTCTCTGCACTTTCAGCTGTCAAGGTCTGCTTTATGCATCAGACAAGGAAAAGCTTTCTAATGCTTTTGTAGTTTGATTCCAAGTACAAATTCTTGATTTTACACTGCTGTGCAAAGTCCTGGTCAAGATTTTGAACTTGTTGTACTCAAATTATAAAAACACACATCAAGACCTTTCATGCACCAAGGATGTTATGAAACTTGTTGCTTTTGAGACATAGGTTGTATTTCAAGGATGCTATAAGCAAAAACATTCTTTCAAATTAACAGTTTTATGCCTGACTCTATTCTGCGCTTGCAGCAATTGTCCTCTTACCTTGGGGACTGGCTGCTGCTTTGAAATATAGCAAATGCAATAGGTACATACCTACATTTTCTATAATGGTCAATAATTGCGGCCCATTGCTGCTAGGAATGGTAAGTGACTTGCCCCAGTATGGAAATATGGGTGCTTATGGAGATCTGCAATACAAATGGAAATGAGGTAGCAGGGCAAATTCCAGGGAGAGCTGATGCCTCCCTCATGACAGTTGCTGCTTCTTCAGATTCTTCCTGAAAACTCCTTTCTTATTCTCAACCCCGTTAAATAATTGCTTGTGTGGTGTGTGGTGGCTGCCACTTCTCATGTTATCCATCATGTTCTTATTCTTGACTTTTGTGCTAGTGATGGCTTCCTACACCTCTCAAGGCTCAAGCTGACAACTCTGTGAGGAGGGCAGTCCTTTTGCTATGAGCTGGTAGCTCAGCTGGGTCCTGATTACTATTCTGGCTCAACAAAACCATGGACACAGCAGTAAAACATTTGACATTTGTCCAGCTGCACTTGAAAGGCTGAGATCATCTGCAAAGTGAGCCTGGTTGCACAGAGCAAGCAACCTAAATCTGCTTTTTTGTCTATCACTTTTCACATACATGTCAGCTGCACATTCAAAACCTGTGCCAAGGTCTACTTAAGCCTACAAGGTTGCCTTACTCCTTCCTCAGCATGTAACTGAGCAGCAAGCACTGAGAAACATTCATTTCCTCCTTTTGCACATCTACCTGATATATTGGCAGAGTTATCCCAAAATGAATTCATATTACATAAATTTTATGGCAGTGCTGACTGCTTCAAACTTTATTTACACATGTGCGAAGAGGCCTATGACTTCAGTTTAGGTGTGAAGCTCTTCCACTTGTGCTTACTTTCGAAAGACTTCAGTTTAGGTGTGAGGCTCTTCCACTTGTGCTTACTTTGGAAAGATGTAAATGACTATGCGATAAGCAGATTAGAGCTTTAAAGGTGCAGAGCAAAAGGAGGCTTACTGGAGAATCAGCAGCACTGCACTTCACTGAATAGATTAATATATATAACAAATGTATTTATTTCTATACAAAAACAGGATGTCATATCCAGTTTTACATGTCTTTCACTGCAATAGAATTCTTGCACAAATTTTTCTAACACTGATGATATTGGTGTTGATGGTACTGATTGCCATTTTGCAGTGCCTCAGGTTTAAATAGGTTTCCCTGCCCATGGCAGGGGTACTGGAACTAGATGATCTTCAGGTGCTTTCCAACCAGAACTATCCTATCCTATCCTATCCTATCCTATCCTATCCTATCCTATCCTATCCTATCCTATCCTATCCTATCCTACCTATCCTATCCTACCCTTTCCTATCCTATCCTATCCTATCCTATCCTATCCTATCCTATCCTATCCTATCCTATTCCTTTACATTTACATTTACATTTACATTTACATTTACATTTACATTTACATTTTGTGACTCTACAATACTTAGCACATTAAGAATGCATGCACTCGATAATCATGATGCAAGAGTTGGAAAAATCAATGTGAACAAAAGCTCAATTAAACAAATAAACTTTCATTAAAAGTCTGAATTCTAAAAAAGTACATAGAGATTGGATCAAAGCTGAAGATGAAACCACTTCAATTTCATTCCAAGTAGACTTGCTAATGAAGAACACATACTTCAAATGATTACTACATGTTGTGCAAGTTACTGTAAAAATCATCTAGTGCAAACATTTGTGTTTGATACTTGAGTTATATTTTCCTGGAATAATCATTCATCATTCTGCAAGTAATTGAGGAGCTGACAAGGAGAGGTGCCATGCTTGACCTCATCCTCACCAACAGGGAAGGGCTGGTTGGGAATGTGATGCTCCAGGGCAGCCTTGATTGCAGCGATCATGAGATGGTTGAGTTTGAGATCCTCCGGACAGTGAGAAGAGCAAGCAGCGAGCTCACTGCCCTGGACTTCAAGAGAGCAGACTTTGGCCTCTTCAGGAACCTGCTCAGTAAGGTTCCATGGGAAACAGCCCTAGAGGGCAGGGGGGCCCAAGACTGTTGGTTGATATTCAAGGCTCACCTGCTGCAAGCTCAGGAGCGATACATCCCAACTAGAAGGAAGTTTAGCAGGAGGGCCAGGAGACCTCCTTGGATGGATAGGGAGCTGCTGAGCAAAATTCAAAGGAAAAAAGAGGCTTATAAAAGGTGGAAGCAAGGTCAGGCGACCTGGGAAGAATACAGGGATGTTGTCCGGGAAGCTAGGGACCAGATTAGGAAAGCTAAGGCCCAGTTAGAATTAAACTTGGCTGTTAATGGATGTTAAGGATAACAGGAAGGGATTTTATAGGTACATTGCCAATAAAAGACAGGTTAGGGATAACATGGGCCCTCTCCAGAAGTTATCCTGGCTACCCTGGATTTGGAGAAGGCTGAGGTTCTTAATGACTTCTTTGCCTCAGTCTTCACTGGCAAATGCTCTGACCACACCACCCAAGTCTTGGAAGGCAGACGCAGGGACACTGAGAATGAAGACCCTGGGCCCACTGTGGGGGAGGATCTTGTTCAGGACCACCTTAGGAACCTGAATGTATACAAGTCCATGGGACTGGATGAAATCCATCCGCGGGTCCTGAAGGAGCTGGCAAATGAAGTTGCTAAGCCACTGTCCGTCATAGTTGAAAAATCATGGCAGTCAGGTGAAGTTCCTGATGACTGGAAAAAGGGAAATATAACCCCCATTTTCAAGAAGGGAAAAGTGGATGAGCCGGGGAATTACAGACCAGTCAGTCTCACCTCTGTGCCTGGCAAAATCTTGGAGTGGATTCTCCTGGAAGGCATGCTAAGGCACATGAAAGACAACAAGGTGGTTGGTGACAGCCAGCATGGCTTCACTAAGGGGAAATCCTGCCTGACCAATCTGGTGACCTTCTATGAAGGGGCTACGGAACTGATGGACAGGGGCAGAGCAGTTGATGTCATCTACCTGAACTTGTGTAAAGCCTTTGACACTGTCTCACATGACATCCTTCTCTCTAAGTTGGAGAGACATCAATTTGATAGGTGGACCACTCAGTGGATAAAGAACGGGCTGGATGGCTGCACGCAAAGAATTGTGGTCAATGGCTCAATGTCCAGCTGGAGACCAGTAACGAGTGGTGTCCCTCAGGGATCGGTGTTGGGATCAGTCTTGTTCAACATCTTTGTTGGTGACATGGACAGTGGGATTGAGTGCGCCCTCAGCAAGTTTGCCAATGACACCAAGCTGTGTGGTTCGGTTGATAAGTTGGAGGGAAGGAATGCCATCCAGAGGGACCTAGACACGCTTGTGAGGTGGGCTGATGCCAACCTGACGAAGTTTAACCCTGACAAGTGCAAGGTCCTCCACCTGGGTCGGAGTAATGCCAGGCACAGCTACAGGTTGGGTGGGGAGGAGATTCAGAGCAGCCCTGAGGAGAGGGACTTGGGGGTGTGGGTTGATGAAAAAATGAACATGAGCCGGCCTCAGTGTGCGCTTGCAGCCCAGAAAGCCAACCGTATTCTGGGCTGCATCAACAGGAGCGTGACCAGCAGGTCGAGGGAGGTGTTCCTGCCCCTCTACTCTTCTCTCATGAGACCTCACTTGGAGTATTGTGTGCAGTTCTGGTGTCCTCAACATAAAAAAGACATGGAACTGTTGGAACAAGTGCAGAGGAGGGCCACGAGGATGATCAGGGGACTGGAGCACCTCCCGTAGGAAGATAGGCTGAGAAAGTTGGGGCTGTTCAGCTTGCAGAAGAGAAGGCTGCATGGAGACCTCCTAGCAGCCTTCCAATACCTGAACGGGGCCTATAGGGATGCTGGGGAGGGACTCTTCATTAGGGGCTATGGTGAGAAGACAAGGGGTAATGGGTTTAAACTTAAACAGGGGAAGTTTAGTTTGGATCTGTGGAAGAAATTCTTTACTGTAAGGGTGGTGAGGCCCTGGAATGGGTTGCCCAGGGAAGTTGTGAATGCTTCATCCCTGGCGGCATTCAAGGTGGGGTTGGACATAGCCTTGGATGGCATGGTTTAGTGGGAGGTGTCCCTGCCCATGGCAGGGGGGTTGGAACTGGATGATCTTGAGGTCCTTTCCAACCCTAACTATTCTCTGATTCTATGATTCTATGATTATGGCCTTTCACATATTGTATTTTTGTCTTTCTGTTACTGAGACGTGGCTAGACTAGAATAAGTATTGATCAGGTATCATTTCTTGTTTGCAAAATGTACATACCAGTGTTTGTGAGTCATAAAAAGCTACAAAACATGTATTTTGCAAATTCACTATGAATAATAGAAGATCTGCAACTCTATAGTTTTTAGCTTTGTGTTTCTTCATTTGATGCAATTAATAATGTCAGCAGTTTTTCCCTTAATGATTGTGATGGCCTTTTGTACTAAGAACTGCCTCCTCTGTTCTGTTCTCTCCCATCAGACAATGAATTTTTTAATATTTTTATCATTTGTGTCTGACAGTACTGATCAGGCCATCCTTGTCTCCCTTCTAAACCTTTCATTCTTCATTTAAAAATCTGGTATTTTGTATTCAAACTCAAACCACTACTTCTGTTTCTTTTTCAGAACTTCCTTTCAGTACTTATCCAATCCTCGTTACCTAAAACCAATATACACTGAAGTCAATGAAAAACATTACAAAGGCTGCAGATTTCCAAGAGCTGTTTTACCTTACAAAGTACATTGTTGATGTTGAGCACATACCTGATAGCCAGACTGCCATGTGGGAATCAATGACAACTTTCAATAATTTCCCGTGCATCTAGGATTTCCGAAACAGTATTTCTCTCTCTTTTTCTAACATAGCTGTTGCATTTCAAACACCTGAGGACATTGGAAGGTATGTTTCCTACCTCGTTCCACAGACAAAATACCTGGCTTTGCTCAAGGTCAGATGAGAGATATGTTGCCTAAAATGTCTTACTGAAGATAAAATCTGCAGGTTTGCTGCACAGTCCTAGTCCGGAACAGGGATTTCTGGACATGAAGAGGAGCTGTCCCCAGTGTTATCCACAGGCAATATAGTTCATAAGCAGAGGAGACAGCAATGCCAAGAAGAAAGAGAACTTGAGACAATTTTTAATAGGGCATTACTATCTAATTATGACTAATGTCAATTTTTTACCAAAACACTTCAAATGTAGCTCTGGTCAATAAGGTACTATATGATATCTACCAGCTGAGAACATTATAATTCTTTCAGGAAAAAAATGCATACATAGATATATATCTATATTTGTTTATTATGCATTGGTAAAGCATCCCAGTCTTGACTAGAGGCTGTGGTTGCTACTGCAGTGAAGATATCCCACTCTAATCATAATCACTGTGCCACTGACAGCAGATGGATGCAGAACTACAAGCTTCAGTTCCTTGTTGATTACCAGACTTTCAGTTCATTGCTTCCTCTTCTAGCAAACACTGAGATGCTCAACCAGAATGATATTATTCTGCAGTGAATAGGCAGATTTATTATGCAGAGCGTGAATGTACTTTAGATTTTGCTCAGCAAACATCCTGTAGGGCTATTCAACTGAATATTAGTGAAAATGTTCAGTCAGCTCTTAGGAAACAGTCTGGGGAGCACTTACAGACTTACAGAGTTTGCTTTAGCAAGTGCTTTGCAGCTGTCAATAACAAATATGTTATCATGACCATTAAAATTTGCCAGTTGCTTTAAAGTAGTACCTTTGCTACATTCAGATCCAATGTTTCAATAAAACATTGTCCTGGGTTCAGCAGTAGCAGTCATTTTTCTCTTTCTTAGTAACTGGTGCAGTGCTGTGGTTTTGACTTTCAGCCTGGGAATAGCACTGATAACACCAATGTTGTCAGTTACTGCTTAGTCATGTTTAGTCTGACCAAGGATTTTCTGAGTCTCATGCTCTGCCAGGTGGCAGGGGAAGCTGGGAGGAAGCAGAGACAGGACACCTGACCCAAACTAGCCAAAGAGGTATTCTATGTCACAGCACGTCATGCGCAGGATGTCAAAAAGGGGGGCAGTTACCTGGAAGGGTGGGGGTGCATTGCTGGGTCAGGCTGGGTATCGGTCGGCAGGTGGTGAGCAGTTGTATTCTCTTCCCTTGTTATTTTCCTTATCATTATTATTATTGGTGGTAGCAGCAGTGATTTGTGTTGTGCCTTAGTTACTGGCCTGTTCTTATCTCAACCCATGGGAGTTACATTCTTTCGATTCTCCTCCCCATCCCAATGGGAGCAGGAGGAGAGAAAGAAGCTGGGGGGGGGGGGCGGGGGGGGGGAGTGAGAGAGTGACCGTGTGAGCTATAGCTGGGCTTAAACCACAACATTTTTGGCAACTTGTCTTCCCCCATATATCCAGAAATATTAACCTTTGAAAGAAATGCTCATGCCTTAAATAACTTTATCTACAGAAGAACATGGTTACTGTTGTATAGGCACCCTATCCAGCCTAACAGAATTACAAAAAGCATTCAGCAGCATAGTATGTTATAGGGGACCCTGAGTATCAACTCAGGTTTCTAAGCAATTTTAAAATGCACATCATTTCATTTTATTGCAATTATTACCAGTTCTCACCAGAGTAAAATTAGTTCAGATATGCCTATACGCGGCCCAGGCATAGCACTGACTGCAGCACAGACCCATCCTGAGCACTGTAATAGATTATCTGCACAAGTTTGTACCTGATATGCCAGCTTGTTCTGTTTATTGCAGTGGAGAATGCCTCTGGACTGCAATGTTGTTAGTATCTGCGAACATATTTTATTTAATCACACATGAAGGGTAAATGGGGAACTCTCACTGATGCCAAGATAACCATATATTCTAGTAAATAAGAAATAGCCACAGGCTGTTCAACCATATTTTTCAGACATACTGTTAAATAATTATGTGCTCCCATCCAACAAAGTGGATCAGTCTGGAAGGGAAGACACAGTGGATCAAGTTAACTAAAAACCAGCTTACAGCTCAAATATGGTCTTTGCTGAAATTGTAATCCTTGAAAAACCTGTTGTCACAACAAAGTCTGTTCTTTGATGCTAGCGAATAAAGTGTTTGGTCCAGAAGTAACCTCAGCTTGCACAGAAACAGTTGCTTTATTTCCCACCCCCCAGTTTATTGGACCTGTCTTTTAATTCCTTTTAGCACAGTTTACTGTCAGTCATTAGAGTCTGCACTTGTTTTGGACGTTATCTTCTTAAATGGTTTATATGATGCTGCATTTTGAACACCATTCAAATTTGTACATTATGCAGGGTATTTCTCTTTCTTGTCTTTAAAATTCAAAAAATGTTTTCAAAACATGTCACTTTGAAACTTTGTAATATAAACTTCCTAAGTGACTGTATATGAAAAATATGTGTAAGATTGATGTTGGATCAGGTTGCCCAGAGAAGCTGTGGCTGCCCATCTCTGGATGTGTTCAAGGCCAGGTTGGATGCAGCTTTGACCAACCTGGTCTAGTGGTAGGTGTCCCTGCCCATGGCAGGGGGTTGAAACTACATGGGGTTAACCTTCCAACCCAAATCATGCTATGACTCTGTGATTCTATGATGATTTATTCCTGAGTCTGATACAGCCATAGTCACAAGAATACTTTAATGTCAGTCATTTTCTGCTTCCTTTGACGTTTAGGAATAGCTTCCATGTGAGCTGGGAGTTCTCTGTCCTTTTTTAGTGGGGCTGCCTAGCAGAAAATCTGCTTACTCATGGTTACATTGCCAGTGCATAAAGATGGACCATGATTGTTCCCTGCCCCTTTGCTGGCATTCTCTTGCAGGCAAGAAAAAAAGTCAGAAACTATAAATTGCTTGTTGAATTAAAAACAAAACAAAAAAAAAATTAAATGCATTAAAGCAAATGCAGTTAAATAAATTATAGCTTGGAATCAATTTGTCCAAGAGCAAAATTGCAGATTATTTGCAACCACTCACAGAACAATTACTGTGCACTAGTAGTACTGAACAAAGGAAATTATTTAGATATTTCCTGCAAGAATTCTCAGCCACTGCATTGCAGGAACAACTCTGAGTGTTGCTAACACATAACAGCCCCTAATGCTTCCACAAATGAAATCCTGTAAAAGGCTACTATCATCAATCATTAGTTGTAAAATGCTATCAAGCAATTTAACCTACAGAATCAGCCCACTGTAGCAACCACACTATAGTTCAGTCTCTGTAATAATGCATATTCAATTATCTAGCTCATCGTCTTCTGTCTTTATTATAATTGACATTCACAAACTGCTTAACTGCAGCGCTCCATAAAAAAGAAAAAAAACAATCTAGAGAAAACTGAAAAGATTGGCATGTGGTCATTCCTGTCTGTGGGGCATATAAAATGGTCAATATGTAATCTATATTTTTCAAACTGTTCTTAATACACGGCCTCCAAAAAAGTGAGTACACTTCAATGCCTACCAAATGTGGCAGATATGCAGATGTCTGTAGAATTGCGTTTAATGGTAACAGAGCATTGGTGCTCTGGACCCTGGACCCTGGAGCTAGCTGCCAGCACCACCAAGTCGTTGGAGTGGCCTCAGTGCTCCTCTGGCCAGGACCACCTATTTTTCCCAAACCAATGCTTGGGAATAGATCAGGGTTAGCACAGGTCAGGAACAATTCCTAGAGGCAGTTTATATTCAGCAGCTCTGTTTCATAGCCAAAATGTACCAGACCATACTACAAAGCTATTCCTGGCACTGTTTGGTGTAGTGGTTGGTATAGATATAGCTGCAGTGCATCTGCACAAAGCCTGTGCTTTCAGGAACAAGGTTAGTACTTTAAAAAGCATGAGCCTGACTTAGAAACCTGAAGATATAGCTTAGCATGGGCCTGACTTCTTCATATACTTCAGATTTTATAGTAGTAATTAGTAGTAATTCTGTCTAATTTCCCAACAACACAGAATGAAAGAATTTTATCTGCACATAGGAATATAAAAACATAAAATATAGAGAACAACACTAAAGATACATCCAACTGAGAATCCCTGTACATCAGCAACATAGGCATGCCTGGGGAGCAAATACAGATTAAGAGCATGGGGTATTTTTTTCCCCTCAGCTTTCTGACCTCTCAGCTTCCAGCAACCAACAATTTAGGGATTTCCTGAGCTGAAAATGACACTCAGACTATTTATTTTATGAATTTCTGCTCTATGAGTTCATTCAGTTGCCTTTCTATAGTTCCTTATATTTCCAGCTTCTATAAAACCACATGGCATCACACACAATTCAGTCCTGTACTGTGTGAAAAGCATGTAAAGGTTGAATGACTAAGTTAAAAATCAGGCTTATGAAGGAAAAAAAATATTAATTTTCTGTATTTTATGAACATTTGTCAGTGCCATGGCATTTTGAAAATAAATGGATGACTAAAACTTTCGAACTTTATAGCTTGATTGTTACAGCTTTTAGACTCTTATGCTCTGCATACTCAGGTCTGAAAACATAATAGTATTTGTCTTTTTTTTTCACCTTTACTAAATACCTATGACAACAACAGTGTTTTCAGGATGTCAGGAAAATATACTATTATAGTAACAATTTTAATGTTATAATCTTGCTCCATTTGTTGATGCAAACTTTTAATGATACTCTCCTGAAGAATTTCCCTTTGGGGAATGTGCTGTATGTATTTGATTTATTTTTATGGCATGTTTTCCAATATTGAAAAAATGTGATTCCTTTTTTATAATCCAGTACAAACAGAAAAATGGATTCATGACATGTTTGTTGATCAGTTATGCAAAGGGAAAATATTATCTCTGGATGATTTGCTGGTTTGTAAGCTTTTTTCTGTTCTCATATTTTTTCATGTATTGTCATTTTACTGAAAGAAACACACTATAAAACCAAAAAAAGTCAAAGTATAGTTGAAATAGAAAGCATCATTGTTTTTGTGTTGGGTGTTGGTGTACTACAGTGAAAAAGATTACACTGGGAAAATCAACTCTCAGAACAGTCTTTAGATCTCACAAGAATGCCCCTGAACACTAAAGGTTATAAAATGTGCTTTCTGAAATGTCATATGGAAGTTTGCAAGATGGTGAATTTTCCTCTCAAGGTCTGGGTTATATAGAGTTTAACAGAGACATCTCCGGAAACAATGCTTTTCAGGAAGAGCGTACTTTTTTCCTGGATTGTTACTCCTGATGATAATGAAGTGCCAATGCTTGATGAAAACCTGAGCACAGATATCAGGAAAAGTGACCTGTCCTGAAGAGGTAGCTTCACCACTGAGTTTAACCCTTCCTGGCACTCAAATCAAATTAGTTTGATATCACAGGGGGAAAGCAAGGCAAGGTGAGACAGAAAGTGTTATAAGATAGGTGAGATGAGTTGCATTCCTAATGCATACGTCTTTCTTTATTGCGTATAAGGAAAACTTAGCTGACTGGACAAATAGATTTTGAAAATAAAATTGTGAAAAGTTCATGGTTCTTGTCTCTGAGGAAACTTGATGTGGATGGTTTGTATCTGTATCACTAAACTCTTTTACCTTCTCAACAGGTTGGCAGGACTGACTAGCAAACCTCCAGACCATCCTAACTCCTAGACTATGCAGGAAGATTAGGCATAGACAAGGCACTGAGTAACCTCCTTCGACCAGTGAATTATACCAGATAACCT
Source organism: Amazona ochrocephala (assembly GCA_039720435.1). NCBI lineage: Eukaryota > Metazoa > Chordata > Aves > Psittaciformes > Psittacidae > Amazona > Amazona ochrocephala. The sequence goes on from CM077878.1 coordinate 25,879,501, forward strand.
CCAAAGACACTTTCCAACCTAAATCATTCTACAAGCTTATGATTATCTAAGAGACTTCCAGGTCACTTGGACCACAGACCTGCCAGTGCTCATAGTAATAGTATAATACAAGGGATCATATTGCATCGATCGCAGGCTCTTTGGCTAGCCTAGATCTACCTATAGAATATATATAGAACAGGGGAATAAAGATGTTAATAAACTAAAACCTGATTCTTTCTTGGTTGCACTTTTGATTTCAGTAAATTAATGTTTTCTGTTCAGATCTATTGTCCTGAAATTTGAGTATCCTTAGTAATAGAGCAATTTCTTTATTCTTTGGTACTGTGACCATTTCCCTGACAAATGGGGAAGCCATGACTTAAGCTTCTAAGGTACAACTGGGAAAAATACATTATTAATAAAAAAGTCTATAATCACTGATGAACTCGAGCAAGTTCAAATTAATATTGCAGTGCTAATACTGCAGTGCTGTGACTTGTGCTACATTACATTGTTGTATAGCTAGGTCTGGGGGTATGCTGCCTTAAACAAACAAACAAAAAAGCAGACATAAAAATAGGTGAAAAAAACCCAAGAACGTATCATACATCAAATTCTGTGAGTCTGATGGTACAGAGACTTTTTTTTGATCTCATCCAAGGGAGCTTGAAGTTCAAAGTTTAGCCCAATATCACTGCAGAAGTAGTTGTCTTTACAATTGTAGTAGACTCACAGATGCAGTTTATGACTTACAAATTGGTAGGAAATGCAATAAACATACTTTGCATTCTACAGAAGTTGCATATGAAAAGAAGTCATGGTTCTGCTCAAGTTAAAAGCATTTTTCCCTCTTCCAACAGAAATACCTTACATTCTTTTTTCCCAAGTTAGATCTTGGCAATGGAAATTATCTCCCTGCTGAGAATATCCTGAATACTCCATGGCACATCGCTGTATTAGAAAGAGTGTAGATGTGTTTCCATTACTTAGTGCTTACTACATCACACCTTAAGAAAATCTTAATTCTCCAGTGTGGAAGGGAATTTTTAGGAGAAGACATTTAGTGAAATAAGGTGATAGTGATTTCATTACTTAGATCTGAAAATAATCTCACTTCAGAATGCAAAAATACCTTTAAAAACCCAACCCTGCATCTGGGATCAGTGTGGGTGCTGATGAGCTTTTACTTGTTTGTTTTAAATGAGTATTCTTTTATGAAACATTAAAAAAAAATCTTTGAACAGATTTAGGATAAAATTCCGCTTGAATCCCATAATCTCTACTTGGTAAGAAAGTGGAGGGCATTGCTGCAAAAACAGAGCAAAGGAACCAATTACTGCTTTATTTTCTCTCCACAACAATGCAGATATGAAAATGCTCTTTGATGGAACAAAGCAAAAAAATACAGACTGAGGTGGGGATAAGGGTAATTACTGTCCAAGCCTAACAAAATTCTCAATCCAAATGGATTTCTCTACTAGAAAAAATAATGGAACAGCAACTTCGGTAAATGATAGGCAAATTGCAAATGTAAGTTGCAAATGAAATCTGAAGAGTGAGGGGAAAAAAAACATTAAATATTATTTATAATACCTTTGTGATACAGAAGTAGAAAAACTGTGAGTAATAAACATGCAGCATCTGGAAAAAAAAATGCAAATACTTGTATACAAGATGCATATATTGGACTGTGGTCGACAAAAGAGTCTTGGGACACAGCAAGACTGCAGCTTACCCAATGCTTACTCCCAGGCTCCAGCAATTTGTAAATCAAGGATTGTCAGTGCCAGAGCTTTTATCTTATATGCAATAACTTTCATAGTATTTTCTAGCTGCTTCATAAATCCATGTAAAATTTAATATCTAAAATATCCCATGAGAAGTAATTAACACCTAAACTGTACCCCACATGGAACAATATATTCTCTTGTTGGTTTTGAAACCTGGAATCAGATGAATCTACTAAGCCTTTCTTGATTTTCTGCATGACACACAGGATCTATAAAATCTTAGCAGGCTTTTCTTATATCCTGTCATCACCACTTTTTCTACCAGACAACTTCTTCCCAGTCTCAGTCTATGTCTTTAGTCATCTTTATGGTCCTCTATGCTTTTTTTCCAGTTTTACTACAGAGACTTTCTGAGACAGGAAATACAGATTGTGGGTAGCATTTAAGATGTGAGCACATAATGTATTTCTACAGTGCCAGAAACTTCTGCTTTCTTCTCTACCCCTTTTCTTAAATACCTACTAATCCAATTGCTTTGTTGAATCTCAGTGAGCACTAAGATGTTTTCACAAAGTTGTTGTAAACTTAGATCTTGTGTTTTAGTGCCAATATTCAACTTAGAAACCAAGCTTAGAGACCACCATTGGCATGTGAAAAAAAGAAAAATCTTTATTTTTTTTACAGGTGAATAACTTTTCCATTAAACTTGTCCTCACTTTGCTTCTCTTATGATGGCTGTTCAATGGAGATGATTATAAAGAAGCAGAGCAATATTTTTATGCCACGTTTAGTCCCAGGATGCACTGGTAAGATAAGTTCCCCAGACCTGTACAAATAATACACAGACAATGTCAGAGAACAGGTTAACAGAGAAGTGCTAAACCAAATTGATTAATAGCTGCAAGGTATGAAAGTCAGATGAAGACTTCAGAAAGTTCCAAGGTAATAAAAACAAAACCTTGCTTAAATCTACTGTTATCAGGGAGTACTGGAGCATGGAAACTGCTCTTCGCCCTTAAGAACTGTATTGGCAATAATCCAGAACTACAAACTAGTAAATTTTACTTCAGCATTGTGCAAATTGCTGGAGGGGAAATGGATGTCGAGTTGAGAGTACATAGATGAACGTATAATGCTGGCAATCTTCCATTGCCTTCTATACAGGAAACCCACACCTCCCTAAAAAAACAGAATTTTTCAGGCAAAAATTAAAAGGAAACCCAATTATAGGAATTATAAGCTTTTAAAACTTTTACAATATAAAATTTTACCATTCCTGGCATTAAGAAATTGTCCATCATTTTCCCAGAATTAATAAAAGGTTAAAAATTTAGAAACGTTAATTACATGAGAGATGATTAAAAGCTGATTTGCATTGGCTTTTGGTCTTATTTAACTTTAGCACAGAAACCTGAGCTGTCCTCAGTCCTTCTCTAGTCAACACCAAGAAATATGTACATTCAGATAATGATTTATCATATCCTAAAACAAACCTCTGATAAGTCAGAGGAATTGTTCTTTGGAAATATGTGTCTTTCACTATTGATGGTAGATGGCGTTCAAAGGAATTATTTAGATCAATTAACTGAATTTTATATAGTCTGAGATGAATCCCTATCTCTACACTGATTCAGAGAAGCCATTGTGTAGTAGTGCTACTAGCATTGTACCACATTTGCATTCCACCAGCCGCAAATATTAGAGTTATTGATCTTGGGTTTGTGTTAAATTTAGAAAGTCCACAAAAAGCTATCTTCTCTGAGGGGTACAATTATTAAATGAAACAAGTTTATTTCTTCAACTGGAGATTTGTTTACTGAATTCACATGACTTCAGCATCTCTGGCTGTATCTGACTAATTCTCAGATAGACTGTCCTCAGCTTTGTGTGACAGAAAGGAAACTGGGAGGGAAAAAATATACATCCTGAGCTCTGTGACCTTTGGGTTCTATGCAATCACCATATTTTCTGCCTCTCTGAATTTTACCCTCACCTGTGCCACAATGCCAAGAATGTTTCGTTTAATTCAGTTTATAAATTATATAAACAAATCAATGGCTCCCATTACTTGTAATGTGAGCTATTGACTTTTCATTTACCTCAGATGAGTCAAGTGAAGGAGTTCCCATGGGGACACTGCAGAGGAGGAAAAAAAAAAAAAAAAAAAAAAAAAACAACCAAAAACAACAGAACAAAAAAAACACCACCAAAAACTCCAAACAAACAAACAAACAAATAAAAAATCCCAACAAAACAGATATGAAGTGAAGCAGAGTGAAAAGAAAGTAGCTTACGGCTTTTTCAGGTCAGAGGTAATGCATATTGTACACTAACAGATTTTGGTGAATAATAGCATACTTTTGTGGCATGAAATGATATTGTGTCATGAAATCATACGTTTTTACTGATCACGCAGTACTTGGAGTAATACAGAATGAAGTGCAAAGTTGTGTTTGTGGGATTTTTATGATCTCATTCATGACATAGAAGTCTCAGAAAACCATCAGTGAAGCTTATAACCAAGCTATCTTTTGCGTTGTTTGTGAAGATCTTCTAGATTTGCTCTTTTCAAATCTTCCTTTCTGCAAGAAGTAAGTTTATGTGGAGCTCGTACGTTTAGTCTGATTATATTAAAGTTCCCTTTTACTTACTTAAAAGTAATAACTAAAGACCCCTCCTAAAACCAAAGATTTCTTGGTTTTAGTCTAAGAAGAATGCAGATGCACCACTAATCTGAGACCAGCCAAATGTTGAAGAAGAACATGAAGAAGTGTTAACATTGATGCCTACCTGTGCAGGTGTCCCTATCTTCAGCCTCGCTGCTCTGTGCCATGAGGAAAACGGAAGGACCAGCTGATTGCCCTTTGCAAGGCCAGCTTCAAAGTCCTGCTCTAAAGGAGGTAAGGCAGGCACTTCAGCCCACATGATCTACATCCACCTCTCCCAGGGCAGAATTAAGACTGCAAATTTGGTGGACTCTGTTCTTTAAGAGATATTTAATATTAAATACCTCAGCACACAATGAAGAGCAGATATCTTTCTCTCCTTTGCCAATGCACACCTTATTGGGAGCTGCAGTCATCATTCCTCTTGCTTTTTCTCCTTACAGGCATGTGAAATTTTCAGATTAACAGAATTTTTGGAAAAAATATCCCTTCCTCATTCCAAATTTCACATGGTACCTCACTCAAGTCTGTGAATAGTGCCAAAGTCTAGAAGACAAGAAACATTTCAGAGTCAATCTTCACCATTTTTGTATTGACTGGTTTAATTGTCCCTCTCCTTGTCAGATATCTGAACACTTAGAGCTGCCCCAAGCTCCCTGGTCAACAGAGAGAAAAGTTAGTTCAGTGAACTGCATGCCAACAGCTGGTTACCTAAAAGCTGGTTCCTTGGCAAAATACAATTCAATTTCTTTCTTGTTTGGGTATTTAGAAAACATCTTCAGATAGATATTACATATGTAGATAATAGTTCACATTGACAGGGTTATTAATATGCTTGAAATAGTCTTTCACTAATATTGACAAGGGAATAGAACAGTCCCTCTAGGGCCTTTTGGAAGCAAGCCAGATGGCAACGACTTGCTTAGAGATGTACATTTCTTAAACAAAAGTTTACCAGCAAACAAGGCTTTGTTACCACCCAGTGTTTAAAGTTTAAAAATAAAACTATGTAAAATCAAGATAATCCATGTTGCAATTCAGTTAGGAGGTGTTTTTCAGTGTGTAATTTTAAATGGAATTATCCATAACTAGACACATTTCTAGTGCTTTCCAATGACCTTGTCTAAGCTGATTACATATTTTCACCATTAGTCTGCAACAAGTGAAAAAATCATTAGTGATAAGGTCTGTGAGATAGAGACATAAATAATAGAAAAGACAGAATTACTCTTTCATAGTCAATTTTCAGAAGGTGCAAGTATAAGGTCATATATGAAGGCACTTATAATTTAGACCTTGTTAAGAGCATGGATCTCTCTCTCTGGTTAAGGCCTGGGTAAGCCTTAACCACTTGCTGATGATGGCAGCAAAGGAACTAACACAGTCTTGCAAGTATAAGCAGGAAAATGTGAAGTGGAACTAGGAAGTATAGCACCCCTCTGTTTTAGAGACTGTCAGAACTATGAAAATACTTAGTTTGCATGTTATATCTGCAATTCAAGCAGGAAGTTGAGAAATCTGAGAAGGTTTAGGAAAAAGTCATTCATATATATGAATAACAAGAAAATTAGCATCACTGATGTGTAAAAGTTCCAAGCCAAGAAACAGAAATATGATTACTGAGGAGTCTCCCTTTCAGGAAGTACCTAGCAAAATCTGGTAACTGTGCTCAGCTAAAGCTGTGTAAATCCAGGCACACGGCTTCATGATATTTTAGAAGTAATGCTATTTATCCTAGTTAGTAGGAAACACAAAGGACTTGTTTTACTGAAAATTAAGTTAAAAATGGAAGTGGCTTTCTAAATATGACCAATTTCAATCACAGCTATTTAATCTATTTTTTTTTTTTAAGCATTATAGAGAATGTGAGAGGTGATGATCAACATGATGATCACCTTATGTGTCTAAAATCTGTGAACAAACCTACTCTCCTATCCTGGAGTGGGGAGGGGCATCCTCTCAAAAAGAAAGAGTTAATGACAGAAATACAAGATGTTTTTAAAACTTTCTGTGTTCTGTACATATTGTTTAAGTAAACAATCTGTATCCTTGCTGTTGATTTCTGATTTGTTTTAAAGGCTCACTTCATTTCAAACTGAATTGTGTTCTGCATACTGAAGATACTAGATTCCAGCCCTCCCACATCTATAGAGATCACCTGAGCTGCTGAACCAGTGTACCTCTGACCTTCCCTTCAGAGAAGATACTGCTGGGATGGGAAAGATTACAGGGCCTAAGAGTTAAACGCCTGCTGATCAGATAGCCTAGTAAAGTTCTTAATGAAAGCAGGAAAGCAGAGGCTGCTGGAGAAAAAACAAAGAAGAGGTAATACCCTTTTCTGACACTTCACATAAATTAGGAAATGGGAAAGTTTGGCTAAACCTCTGCTTCAAGCCATCTACAGCAAAGATTTTAAGTCAGGATTTCCAGCTACAAATACACCAGCTGCTACCAGCAGGCTGGACATTCTGGTTTTCTAGGTTGCATTTGCTTTTGAGATGCATACGGTATCAGACCAAGATTGTGGTGGAACTGCTGCTCTGTGACTTTTGCTCAAATAGAGATTCCCAAAAGCTTCATGTCTGTAAGGAAATGTTGAGTTTTCTAGCACTCAGCTGGTAGAAAGGGCAATTTCTTGGCTAACTCAGCTCTGCTCTGGCAAAATCCTATGCCTAATTGATAAATGTAGGTGTTTTTAAACAAGTTCCTCCAAGTTCACAACTGCTCATTTTAATGCGGGAGCTATTGGTTTCTACATCCATGGGTGCTGATATGTTATACCAAACAGCATGACACACACTTCTTGGTGGAATTCTTTTCCACCAGGAAATCTCTTGCCTTTCTTGAAAGCTAAGGAGCTATGGTATGACCTCTTTCGTTTTGGACTTCACTTCCCTCATTATGAGATTGAGGGCTCTGTGCATTTCTTCATACAAGGTGCTAATTTACTTTCATTCCTCATAATTAGTAACAAACAGAATATCAGAAAAATCAGAGGTAAAAAAAATACATTTCTGGTTGGCATGATTGCTGCAAATAACTGACAGCTTCACCTGAATTAGTTAACTGCTCCTCTTTAACACTGGAGATTCTTTTGTCTCTGCTCTTCATGTTCATTTTGATTGCTGTCTGGAATAATTGCAACATTCAGGATTGGTTTCTGATTATGGCAATTCATTTTAGCCTGTGCTTTGCCAATGGAATCTCTCATTTCTCACAGATCATTGTCAGAACAGAGGACAATTAGCATCCGCTCCTTCAGAAAAATATATTTCTGCAGTCCCAAGACTCCAACCTCATGAAAATCTTCAGAAAATTGTGGTATCCCTTTCTATCAGCAGAATGTTTACGCATATGTTTATTTAATTATAAATTCTATCGAAAAGGGAAAATTTTAATAACACTTTACTGACTTAGCAACACACATCCCATTAAAAGCATATGTGATTGTGGAGAGATCTACACACATCCGAGAAATTAAGCAATTGTGAACTGGAAAGTTTTTACACATCCTATATTTACACTGAGTACTCCCTTCTATAGCTACCAAAATCCAGGGCCATGACTGTAGTCCCTCCAAGCCAGCATGAGCTAACAGCACCAAGAGAGTCTGTCTGGCATTAAAAGATGTCATATTTTCTGTATGCCTGCCAATTCATGATATTTAACAATTCTTGAAGGTGACATTCAGAATACAGTTTCTTCAGAAGTCTCTTCTCAAAGTTGCATATCTTCTTTCTCTTATACAGCTTTCCCTGAGAGTAGGTCCTTAATGACTTCTTTGCCTCAGTCTTCACTGGCAAATGCTCTGACTAGACCACGCAAGTCTTGGAAGGCAGACACAGGGACAGTGAGAATGAAGACCCCGGGCTCACTGTAGGAGAGGACCTGGTTCGAGACCATCTTAGGAACCTGAATGTATACAAGTCCATGGGACCGGATGAAATCCATCCAAGGGTCCTGAAGGAGCTGGCAAATGAACTTGTTAAGCCACTGTCCATCACATTTGAAAAATCATGGCAGTCAGGTGAAGTTCCCGATGACTGGAAAAAGGGAAATATAACCCCCATTTTTAAGAAGGGGAAAATGGATGAGGCGGGGTACTACAGACCAGTCAGTCTCACCTCTGTGCCTGGCAAAATCTTGGAGTGGATTCTCCTGGAAGGCATGCTAAGGCACATGAAAACCAACAAGGTGCTTGGTGACAGCCAGCATGGCTTCACTAAGGGGAAATCCTGCCTGACCAATCTGGTGGCCTTCTATGATGGAGCTACAGAACTGATGGATAGGGGTAGAGCAGTTCATACCATCTACCTGGACTTGTGAAAAGTGTTTGACACTGTCTCCCATGACATCCTTCTCTCTAAGTTGGAGAGACATCAATTTGATAGGTGGACCTTTCGATGGATAAAGAACTGGCTGGATGGCCGCACGCAAAGAATTGTGGTCAATGGCTCAATGTCCAGCTGGAGACCAGTAACGAGTGGTGTCCCTCAGGGATCAGTGCTGGGATCGGTCTTGTTCAACATCTTTGTGAGTGACATGGACAGTGGGATTGAGTGCACCCTCAGCAAGTTTGCCGATGACACCAAGCTGTGTGGTTCAGTTGATACACTGGAGGGAAGGAATGCCATTGAGAGGGACCTTGACATGCTTGTGAGGTGGACTGATGCCAACCTGATGAAGTTTAACCCTGACAAGTGCAAGGTCCTCCACCTGGGTCGGAGCAATACCAGGCACAGCTACAGGTTGGGCAGGGAATAGATAAAGAGAAGCCCTGTGGAGAAGGACTTGGGGGTGTTGGTTGATGAGAAAATGAACATGAGCCGGCCTCAGTGTGCGCTTGCAGCCCAGAAAGCCAACTGTATCCTGGGCTGCATCAAAAGGAGCATGACTAGCAGGTCGAGGGAGGTGTTCCTGCCCTTCTACTCCGCTCTCGTGAGATCTCCCTTGGAGTATTGTGTGCAGTTCTGGTGTCCTCAACATAAAAAAGACATGGAACTGTTGGAACAAGTCCAGAGGAGGGCCACGAGGATGATCAGGTGACTGGAGCACCTCCCATATGAAGATAGGCTGAGAAAGTTGGGGCTGTTCAGCCTGCAGAAGAGAAGGCTGCGTGGAGATCCCATAGCAGCCTTCCAGTATCTGAAGGGGGCCTATAGGGATGCTGGGGAGGGACTCTTCATTAGGGATTGTAGTGAGAAGAAAAGGGATAACAGGTTAAAACTTAAACAGGGGAAATTTAGATTGGATATAAGGAAGGAGTTCTTTACTGTAAGGGTGGTGAGGCCCTGGAATGGGCTGCCCAGGGAAGTTGCAAATGCTCCATCGCTGGCGGTGTTCAAGGCCAGATTGGACATAGCTTTGGATGGCATTGTTTAGTGGGAGGTGTCCCTGCCCATGGCAGGAAGGTTGGAACTTGGTGACCTTAAGGTCGTTTCTAATCCTAACTTTTCTGTTATTCTATAATTCTATAATTTAGAACCCCCCTCCAGCCAATCAGGCAAACTATTAAAGACCACTTGGATCTGAGTGTGCAGAATTCCTCCAGAAACAGATTCAGCATCATTGCCTATGTCCATGATTTTATCAAATTAAGAGATACTGGTGAAGTGTTTTCAATTATCTGCAACAATTACTGCATCCAATTGTTTTATAGGTTGCAGTCCTGCAGGAATTTAACCTGTGGATGCTAGTTTTAAGCAAGTTGCTGTCCCTCTTTGTTTTGCAGTTGCTTGAGGTAGAATTTATTTTGTCTCTTTTTGTGCCTGAAGAAACATGACTGACAAACTCCAGAATAGATATTTATCTTTTAAAGTTGAATATATATATATCCTATCTTTTAGGTGAGATTTTAATAAGCTATCAACCTTGGCCCAATTTACCTTCCTCCAAAATCTGATGGAGCCGTATCATTAAATCCCATGGAAGAAGCAATAAGCCAGAAACTGAATTCATGCGAAAGTTCATCCTTGTTATAGAGATCAAATTGAAACTTGGAAACTAACACCTGTAGGAACATCTGCACTGTACTGAATGTAGCTACTTTGCCATAACCATGGCATGAAGAATACCATAGTCTGTGCTTGTCTTCAGTGAGATATTCAAGGGTTTAGATCCATCAAAATAATAAAATATGTTGCAATTGCATAAAAAGTAACATTATTCTCAATATATTAAACCACAGAAATGATCTGCCATATAAAAAGACATGTTCTGTGATACAAAGCTCAAAGAAACTGTACAGTCCACAGTAAAATCTCCTATTCATCCATTTGCAGGAGAGCATCACTTAATACATGTTATTAACTGTATTCTTAATTTTGCATTGTGCTGCTGGACTTTTTTTTTCCTGCCATGCTGTCAAAGGCTTCATGCTGCAGGACATTGGAGTCCAGTGGACCATACATTGCCAGAACAATGGTAGTTTATGCAATTCAGATATGAAATTTTGCCTGGAATAACAAAATGTGTACTAGTTGCGCTCCACTGTAAAATCCTTCACTACCAGAAGCAAACTTTCATGAAAGTTTAATCAAGATAAAAAAAAAAAAAAATGAGAAAAACAAAAAAGTAGAACACCACAAAATGCTATGCCAGTAATACCTTAGAATCATAGAATCATAGAATAGTTAGGGATGGAAAGGACCTTAAGATCATCTAGTTCCAACCTCCCTGCCATTGGCAGGGACACCCCACACTAAACCAGGTCACCCAAACCATATTGTTATCTAACAGTATCTGCTAACAAGAACTTAAAAATATCATCTCTAAAATGATTTGGCCATGTCTAACGTTGATTATTGACACAACTACAGACATCCATATGCTGTGCTTACCAAGTCCTTCTTTTCAGTAATTACCACCATGTTCTATTTTTTTAGGCTCAGCTATGTCCTTCTTTTGAATACATTCTTATTGTTACCTTCAGCAACTTCCCTAAGTCCAGCAGATCTGTGTGAAGCTCTTCCAGATTGTGTTAGTATTTAGCAATCAAGCATGCTTGTCCAGCTAACCAGATTTTGTATGCATAGTTTTCGCTGGATATTCACTGGACTTGAGAGGCCAAGATAACACTGAATAAAGATTAAATCATGTTGTCTCATTAAATTTAAGGTAGGAAGACAGGATCTCCTCTGAGGCTTTCAAAGACATGCACTCTTCTCCGTTTATTATACAGGGAATCAATGCTTATATAAAATGCCTAAATTAGACCCATATTACATTTTTATTTAGAAATGTTAGTTCCAGTTTAGAGAAGCTAAGTCCAACTGGTACAGAATTTTTTGCATCTTAAAAGTGAACTGCATTATTTTGCACATATGAGTTCTAGTAATCTGACTTTGTTGTCGATCATCAGGGCTATCCATCCATGCATCCATCCATGCATCCATCCATCCATCCGTCCTTCCATCCATCCATGTCCACACAAAGTGTTTTTTGATCTCAGGCTGTAAAAAAAAACTCACACAGGTTTTTGCAGAATCAGTTCTTTAACAGTAAAGTTCTTAGTGAATAGAATATTAGGTCAAGGAAATGCAGCCTTTATTTTTAATATAGATGATAAATATCCTTGAGGCATACCCTTCAATAAAAGCACCTGTCAGTAGCTGCAAAATTTAAATTCAATTTCTCTGGTCATTAGAGATAGATTTGAATAACCAGATGTCAACGCAAGTGCCACACTATATTTGATAGTAAGTTAATGGCCCTTGAAATTCAGAAGCAGTATGTCAGCCCTAACAGCTCCCTTTGTAACCACACTCCCCCTCTTCCAGACTTATGCCTTCCCATGTTTCCACTGCTTTTATTAAGATCAACAGCTGAATGTGAGAATGATGGTGTTCTGTTTAGATGAGATAACATATCATGTTATATCATTTGTAATGCTCATGATCTCTGGGACTTCATGCCTGTGAAGCTTCAGTTCTCTGGGTGTTTTTTTTTCAAACACAGGAAAATTATGCCTATGCACTGCAAATAAACCATATACACTATAAAATGTACTTGCACTTCTTCTGTTCCTGGTTATTTAATATTTCATTTCATTCAGATTTGTATGGCTTTCTATCCTTTCTGCCTTATGAGATGGAGAGTATTGTTTGGAAGGCTAAAGAGGGAATGCTAAAATTTCCTTGCAGAGCAACGGACCAAATGCTGGCTTTGACTCACACTATGCAGTTGGAGGTGCAATTTGGCTTCTAAGGTTTTAAAACATCAGCTTGGGTAAAATAACCATCCTCTTTTCAGGTTCCCTCAAGTGCCTCATCAGATGGCAGCAGTGGTTTATAGCAAGCATTTGAAAGACATGTTGCACACTGCAGGGAATGAAAAGAGTTTTAAAATATAAGGCAGGGGTTTTCCAATTCTGCCAATTCTGCGCAGTGTCACCACTTGCAGTAACATTCCTTGCATATTCGAACACAGAATATCCCTGCATGCAGGATCATAGAATAAATCAGATCTTGGTAGCAAAAACAGTCTGCAAAAAGTCAAAAAGTCCATCTGCTGTGTTGTTGCTACCTGAGCATTTGTTTTTTCCATTTTGGGTGATGATTACTGAAACTTTAACAGTTTTAGTATCTGCTAGAGAATTTTTGCTTGGTACATCTGTCACACTAATCACATTTTAGAGGTGATCATAACATAAATATTTATCCAAACCTGTGGGATATTCAGAAATGTCTGCCACAACAAGCAATGTCTGCACCCCAGATATAGTACTTGTAGACCCAGCCTTGCAGCACACTTAATCAGACCTTCCGCAGGGTGCTACTAGTGGGGTTGATGTCTTCTCCAGCCAATGCAGCCATTGTTATCCTTTCGTTGTATCAGATTTAACAATTGTGTGAGTATGTGTTGAATCAGATCAACTTGCATGTTAAGTGGCTTTGGCCAGTTTAAGAGCTGTTGATGGATGGTGTGTATGGTTCCTTTTTATTGGCTTGTTAACATCAATTGAATGAAATTAGCTGTTGGCCCACTCACCAAAAAATGCTTAGTAACATCATTTCCATTCCTTTGAAGAGAAGGCTTCTGCTATTTAATTTAGCAATACACTGATTTTGAAAAAAAAGGGCAATATGTAAACTAAGCTGCTAAGGGGGAGGATATAATACAATTGAGGAGGAGGGAGGAAAATGAAAGGGAAAAAAAAACAACAGTATTTTCATAGAATTCTGGACATTTTTCTAATTCCTGGGGAAGTTCAGAAGATAACAGTGTCATGAAATTTGTAACTTTACCATTTCAGACTGCCTTTGAAGAATTGAAACAGATGTAAAATCACCCCAGTGCATTTAAAATCCCAGAAGCTGGTGTGTGGCATTAGCCCATGATGGTTTGCCTCTGAGAGCACCCCTCTCCAGCCTCTACAGGAGCACCCAGCTGCCTGAGAGTCACAGGGGAGTCCTAGGCATGCCTAGGGAACCACCGGCGCACATCTGATTTTCTTCTAATTATATCTCAGCAATCACCCCTGTGGAAAACAGTTTATGTAAACATGTCTCATGAATTCTGTCATGTAGTAAAGATCTGCAAGTTACATTTTAATTCAATTGACGCAGAGTGGAGAATACTCGAAAAGTTGAGGCTGGGCAATCTGTATCCATGCCGTAAACATTTGCCTACATCAGTAATCTCTGCAGTATAGCCTCGAGGGAGAAGGGTGCTACACAACCTGAGCTTGTCAGCAAGGTCACACTGAACTGTACAGCAGGGTTCAGACTTCAAATAACTTACTCCACAGACATTCCCAAGTTGCCTTTTATTCCACATCACTACAGAAACATTAAAGAGTTTAATACATATTGAAATTCAATTAAAAAGTGCAATATACATTAAAGTATTCATAATAAGATAAAAAAAAAAAACAAACCACAATTATTGTTCAGATCCAGGAGGGGGAAAAACAGTTTCCTTTCAGTGGTTTTAAATTTAAATGGAAACACTTTAAAAGTGGAAATAATCTCCTTCACATATTTGAAACACTTTCCCTTCAACAGTTAAACAAAATGAACATGTTCCCATGATGACTTTACATTTTGGCAAGCTATTTTCCTGACCAAAACAATCCATTTTAATATGTTTTTCCAGCTCCATTGTTACATTTTTAACTAAGGGATGAATCAAAATGACAGCTATATAATTTCTTTGCCATTGAAACTTTACAAAATTTTTGTTAAAGCTTACTCAGAAGTCAGGTGAGACAAAGTGCATTGAAAAAAGATTTCATGATGGTACAATATTTCTGCTCAGTGAGAAAGAAAGAAAAAGGGGCCATAATATATATTTTTTTTATCTCCCACAACGCCTCCTTCAAAGACCACATCCTATATAAAAATACCTATACAAACTGGTTTGTCATCTATTGAAGTATTTTTTAGGTTAACAAACTTCTGCTCCCGTACAGTGGCAAACAGAGCAGATCCTCATCTAGGACTTGTGTGACAGCCACAGATGGGAAATTCTCTTCTTTGGCAATTTACAGATTTCAGAATTTCTCTTTTCTTCACACCAAAGGAATGACCAGCTCTGGCAGTCTATTCAGTGAGTGCTACCAGTTTTTACTGATCAACAGTGTAAGAAACTGGAGCCGAGGGACAGGAAAGCCAATCCAAATACACCTGTCTGAAAATGAATGCAACAATCTGAGTTACAAAACTCTTCTCAGAAAAGTTTCAGATATAGGAAAATACCTGCATATACCAAACATTTGAATTAAGCCCCCATTTGGTGATGCAAGCTTCGTGAAATTTGAGTAGACTTCAACCACCATTGCATGTCCACCTTTAACATAGTACTTTGATCCACTAATGAGAAGCTTTAAAAGGGAAAAGGCACACAAACTTCAACAAGACGGATAATTTTTGTGCTTATGAACAAATTGTTGTTGGCGATACAATTTTTAATATTTCTTTTTAGCCTTTGAAATATGCCACGAATTCCGTTGTTCTTAACAAACCAAGAAACTCAACCCCTGTTGTCACACTCAGAATTTTCTATTTTTTTCAGTGGTACATTCAGATAAATGTTTGGCAGGAAAGCAGATTATTTGGGTAGAGGGGTAGATGTTTTTGAACTGAATCACTGATCTGCTAGTTTTGAACTTCAGAAGCATTTCAAGACTGTTGGGAAAAAAACAGATGAGTATAACACAAAGGTGGATGTAGCAGTGAAACTTTTGGGTAGGACTGTGGGATGTGTTTCACAGCGATACAGCTTTCTCCGTGTTGTATTAGATGGGCACACATTGTCTTTAATGGTTCTGGGAGGAGAAAAAGAACTACCTTAGCTCCCTTCTTGGATGGAAAAGGAAAGATAATGAGAAAGACCTCATGTAACTCTGATAAATTTATTGTATTGGAAGTGGGACATGGCTTTGTTTAAGTACCCTGAATTTCTATTTGAGTAATTGGCAGTGGCAATCCAAACAGCTGTGCCTGATTAAATTAATTCTTGCTTTCACTTTGAAAGTCAGTAATTCTCTGACAGTAATTAACAACGCACAAAGGCATTCACCTATCCAAAATGAAGACATCTACCACCCCCAGGCTTCAGCTGCTCCTTGGAGAGATCCTCATCTGTGCTCAATATTCACTCTGGTTCAGTATTGTTCTACATTTATCTGACACAGAGATGGCTACTCTTGCACACTTGCATGATTCAGCTACCTTGGAGTTGTCTTTTTAAAAGTTATCTTACATTTAAAAATGCATTACAGTGATTTAAAAAAGAACTGTGGGGTGCCATTAAAAATTCTAAAATACTAAATCAATGTAAGAGGTCATAATTATTTCTGTAATATGTATTACGTATTAAACTTGTAAAACTGAAATAACTGTAATATATTGTAAATTTGTGAAATTGAGAGAATGAAATCCAGAGTTTCCACTTAGACTCTATCCTGGAAAATAGGTCTGCATATATCTTTTAATACTGGATCTTTTAAAACCGTATCTCTACTGGCTAACTTTTTTATACTGTACGTATTTTTTAAGCCAAATTTGTTCATTGCCATCATTCAGACTTCAATTAAAGAAGGTCCCCAGCTCTGAATCCCCTGAATTTGATAGTTTGCTGTCATAAGGGAAGGTGCATGCCTCCACAGGTCACTTACTCCCACCAACAGACTTTTGTAACCACATTACAGAAGCTGGAGGAGATTATTAAGCTACAGATCTACGTGAAGTATTCTCAGTTGGTGTTTCTTAAAGTATCTACATAACCGTAATGGGACTTCAGCATCTCAGCATCTAATTTCAAGGCATTTTGCAGCTAATAGATTTTCCAGCCCTTACATACCCTGCAGTCTTTCCAGCTCTGCCCCTCCTAGACAGTGAACATACAACGTAGTATCCATTCATTTCCTTTTTTAACCTTGCAGCTCAATCACTTCACACTTACAGGAGAATGTAGTAGCCTCATTGTAATTAATTTATGATCATGTCATGGCTGTATTCATTAGCATATGTGAAAGGCAGAGGTCAGCCTATGTTTTATGACACCTACTACTAAATGGAGTACTCCATCCAGAGTGTGGGAGGAAATGCAGCAGAGTGAGGACTCATATGATAATCTCCTCAGCTTCTTTAGTAATTTCACCAGTCAATAAAAAACTTGCATGATATAAATGTTCACTCTTCATATCATAGGACGAATTAATATTTGTTCAAATTTTCAGTTCAAGTACTATCTCTGTAGCGCTTGAGCAGCCCTTGGCAGCACTGTTCATTAGTCTCAGTGTTTATATTATCTTTCTTAATTAGAGACTCTTAAACTTTTTAGTCATGGGAATTCAATGGTAACAAAAGAAGAAGAAATATTGTGCAATTCATTCTAATTATAGATTTACATGTTTTTGGCTGGATTAGGAAGTGCAAGTTATGGTCTTAGTCTAGCTTTAGATAGGCAGTCATGTCTCAGATGTGCCATCTACCACTCATGAAACAGAGCTAACCTAAGATAAATATGAAAGAGAAATTTCAGAGAACATCAAGCAATGGGACTATGAATGGCAGTTTTCTAAAACAATTGGGAATCTTCCTGTTCATGTGCAGAGCTGAACTGAATCATGCATGTGTAACGTCAGTGGAGGGTCAAGAGGAGAATGTTCAAAATACAGAGGTTCCAACGAAATCCTGGACTCCATATAGTCAACAGCATAACTCACACTGACATTAGGTTGTTCGTGACCCTGCTGTGCTCAGTGCAGCAGACAAAAATTGGCTCCTTCTGCAGGATAGGGGTTTGACTTTGCCTTCCTTTGTCTCTGCCAACCAGCTCTTATCACATGTAGTCCCCAAACAGAGGTGAATTTGATTTTTAGCCAAGAACACTAATAAAAATTGGGATGCAAATATACAATTATCTTATTAATGTCCCCTACTTCCCCAATGCCTTATTAACTCTTTTGTGAGCAAAAAATTTGAGCTATTCAGGTAACAAAACCCATAAACTTTTACTAAAAATGTAGTTAGTGATGTAAATCATATCGAAAAATAAATGCAAACAGATTTTTCAGCTATAATTGTGAGGTTTGCAACTACATTTTTTCAATCAGATGACCAGTTTGTCCTAAATTTATTCCTCCTTGCTTTAGGTATTTTGTGTCTCACACTGTGGTTTTTCTGTTGTGTTGTTGATACTAATCTTAAGTCTGTCTTTCACTGGTTGCTTTTTAAGTGTTGTTGATAAATCAATAAACCATTCTGATCACCATTCAGTTTAACCAGATGAACTGAGTAGTTTTTCCCTGCATTGTTATTACCAGATGACATAAAGTTGCTGTTAGCTTGAGGTCTATATGCAGCTCTGGTCATCAGCAAGGAGAAGGTTCCTTGTCTGCCCAGCATGCAGAGTACTGGTATAATCTTGAAAGTCAGCTGCTCAGGCTCTGCTTGTCAGTGTAATAAATTCTTTTTTGTCTGATGATGAGAATTCCTCCTAAGTACAGGAAGGCTGTTTATTTTTTTTTTTTATTTTTTTTTTTTTAGTGATGCCTAAAAATAATAATGTCAGTATATCATATGGTAATGATGATTTCATTAAGACAGCCAGAAATAGTCAGTCTTTTTGACACTTAGTGTAAAAGCCAAGAAATTCTATTATCAGAAAACATAGAAAAAAAAAATATTCCATGCTAAATTTACCTTGAATTTTGGTCCACTTAATGTCTTTCATCAATTTCTACTGTCTTAGTTTAACAAATGGAATCATAAATAATGCAATCTACACCAATTGCACTTATTTGCAATTAGAATTTTTTTGGTGCTCTGTCTTATGAATATTTAATAAACTGTGTAACCTTGATGGAACGGGTGTAATTTCTCTTCATTAGGGATTGTGGTGAGAGGACAAGGGGTAATGGGTTTAAACTTAAACAGGGGAAGTTTAGATTGGATACGAGGAAGAAATTCTTTACTGTGAGGATGGTGAGGCCCTGGAATGGGTTGCCCAGGGAGGTTGTGGATGCTTCATCCCTGGTGGCGTTCAAGGTGGGGTTGGACATAGCCTTGGATGGCATGGTTTAGTGGGAGGTGTCCCTGCCCATGGCAGGGGGGTTGGAACTCGATGATCTTGAGGTCCTTTCCAACCCTAACTATTCTATGATCCTATGATTCTATAATGAATATTTAGAAAGTCTTGCTTTGTGATCTCAACTTCTGATTTTAAATTAATGGCCAGTAAACCTTTCTGCACCGTGCTCAGCTCAGCAGGTCCAATATTTTCCTGATATAGAAATACATGGATAATTTCAAGATATCTTTTTCTATTTCAAAGGAACTAGGTTTGGGTTTTTAAGCTTCTAATAGTTATAACCTAAAATTTCAGAGTAAGTGTTTTAGGGTATGTATTGAAACAAATTTAAAAAAAAAAAATACTCCTAAAATGCATATTTAGGATGCATGATGCCAAAAAAAGAGGTATTACATATAACAGAAGCTACTAAAACAGAAACAGTGATTCATTGCCAGTTCAGTCCTTGCTTCTTGAGGGACAGGAACAACTAGCTGAAAGTTTTATCAGATTTTCTCCAGTTTGCTGCAGTAACTTTATTTTAAAATATACTGTCGTGGGGGAATACTAACCTGCAAGTATGGATTTGCAACATCTACATTTGTCAGCCATTTAAAAATGCAATAAAGAGAAATCCCAAGATGACAATTGGCAAAAAGGGAAATGCGTATATTCTTCTAGCAATAAGAAAAATCTGGTGGCGGAATGGGTATTATTCAGTCAAGCTAAGCCTTATGCTTCTGAAATATGTGTGAGATGCAGGAGAACAGAAACTCAGGATTGGGTATATCTCTGGAGGCAATTCCATAGAGTGCTGTGACACCTGCAAGTTTCCCTGCAAAGTTCTATGGATCAGTACCTTGAAGTATGTAAAAAAAAAAAATTGCAATGGGTGATTGTGAGATCTTAGGCATTGCTCCCTCCACCTTCAGAATTAGCTTAGGAAACTGCTGGAAGAATTGTGCTGGCTTCATGGGAAATAGAATTCATTTCAGAGCCTAGAAACAGCTACAGTTCAAGCACGTGGAAGAAACTGGAGACAGAAATCTAGCTAAAGCACCAAATAAGCCAAATAAACACTTCCTTCAGTGAGAGGACAATGCTGATTTTGCTCACATTACAGTCCTGGAAATTTATTTAGCCCAGAATCAAACAGAGGCAATTGCCAGTGACCTCATTGGCAGTGGCATGCTGTCTCTCTGCAGGCAAAGTATGTGCCCTCTTCCACCAACTATGTTACTGCCCTGAGCACGGACTTTGATGTCCTGTAAGCAGTTGATCACAAACTGCCTAAGTATTACATAGTAGCAATCACCTTCCTGCACGTCATCAGGACCGAAGGGAAGAAAGAAATCAGTCTGGAGGAAGGTGCTGATCAAAAGTGAAACAGCTAGAGGGTACCCATTTCGGGACATGACTTACTCAAAAGAAAGACGAATCTGTCTTGCAAAAAGTTGATTTGCTGGCAAAAAAAAAAAAATAAATAAATAAATAAATAAAATTGTAGCTGCAAAAGCTACTGAAAATGCTAAAGGAAGGAAGCTAATAGCCAGCTGAAATACTAGTTCCTTTCAGTGGAACAGAGTGGGGAGCAGGGATGGGACTGTACTGCACAGCAGTAGTCTGGTTTCCCCTATATTGTCCATCTTCATGATCAGCTGTAATACATGGCCACATGAGCAGTGCCATTGCTATCTGACAAAGAGGCGGCTTAATCACCACACTGCAGATGTCACTTCTTTAGCAGAATCCCCAGAAACTTGTATCACACCTGCAAGACTCTAAGCACCACCATTCATAGCAAAGTACCAAAATTCATGTGTGGGCAACAAAAGGAAGCAAGACTGATTCCAGACAGCCTTACTTTTATGTTAGGGTAATGCACAAATACCAGTACAGCTGCAGAGACTAGAAAATGCACAGATTGAAATGGCTGCTTCAAACATAGCTGCTTCATTTGAAAAAAGATTATTAAATTACTTGAGTTTGGTATTTGATTATAAAACAGCGTTGAGGTTGTTGGCATTCCGTCTGCTATTCTTATCAAAGTTGAGACAAGAAAACATTTATCTTAGCTATGAGAGTGGAAATAATCTTGTGGAATATGAACATTACTGCTAATACATGGGTTTTGATGTCTTCCTAAACAAGCTATTACTTTGTTTGTCTTTCATTTGAGAGTCAAGTTAAAACAAACAGAAATGAGCTCGTTTCCCTGAAGATGGAACTGTTTTTAAGAATATTCTGACTCCAAAGATGGAAACAAGACTTCAAGTATTTGCATCGTAACTGTGCTCAACTAGTGTTTGATTAAAAATTGGGGGGGAGGAGAAATGAAAAAAAGGGAAAAAGATTTATTTGGCAGAATGTTATTATATATACTTCTTCCAGATGGAAAATTTTCCATGAGGAAAGAAATAGTTATTCAAGGGACAACAAGAAATAGTTGATCCCACAAAGCAATCATGCACAGAAGGTGCTTTAAAAGAGAAAAAGTAAGTTGTTAAAGCTGAGGTTGAAAAAGTCGAGAGCTATGATTCATAGGTCCCAGGCTACCATTCACTTTGACTTAGAGTCTACGCACACAGCTGCTGTCTTATGCTGCTATTGCATAAGACAGAGTGATTTGTTATTGCAGAGTGATGTGAATCATGAAGTCTCTGTTGTGGCATGTTTGGAAGAGGAATTTTTACTCCTTTGTTCTACTTTTAAAAGATAACTTTGTTAACAAGGTAACAAAATCAAACCACCAGGGAAGCCGTAATCAGAGACTTCACAGGAGCAGCTCCTGTATGAAGACAGGCTGAGAAAATTGGGGCTGTTCAGCCTGGAGAAGAGAAGGCTGCATGGAGACCTCATAGCAGCCTTCCAATATCTGAATGGGGCCTATAGGGATGCTGGGAAGGGACTCTTCATGAGGGACTGTAGTGAAAGGACAAGGGGTAATGGGTTCAAACTTAAACAGGGGAAGTTTAGATTGAATATAAGGAAGAAATTCTTTATTGTGAGGGTGGTGAGGCTCTGGAATGGGTTGCCCAGGGAAGTTGTGAATACTCCATCGCTGGCAGCGTTCAAGGCCGGGTTGGACATAGCCTTGGATGGCATGGTTTAGTGTGAGGTGTTCCTGCCCATGGCAGGGGGGTTGGAACTCGATGACCTTGAGGTCCTTTCCAACCCTAACTATTCTACAATTCTATGATTCTATGATTTCCAGCCTCCCTGTAGTCAAATAAGATGCCAGCCCTGCGTGTACAGAATTTAAATTTTCAATGAGATTTGCTATTCCCTGAAAAAGTCTGAAGGGGGTATTACCCTATGACTTCTATTTCATTGAAAATACTCAGCTTCCAAAATGAACTGTCTTGCAAGGACAAGTTGTCTACCCAGCAAGTTGTGTAAACAAGCCCCCTTTTTTTCTGGTCTCAGTAAACGTATACATATCAGATATATAACAGCCTGTAAAGGTCTACTTCCTGAGACATTTGTTTTTCATAAAAATGAAATAGCATTTAAGCTAAATGATTAATGCTTAGTGGATTTTTTTGTAAAACTACAGCTAAACCATTTGCATGCTTACAAGCTGTAAATTCTTATAACAAATTCTCCTTGTGGCTCAGATTACATTAGTTATTGATGAATCAGGTGATCGTTTTTGGTTAGCTGCTTCTTTTACTGGAAAACTTCTCAGGGGAGAGAAAACAAATAAACACTTCTAAGTTACTTCCTTAGAAGTTCCAGCTATACACCAATAAAACATTACAAAGGATTGGCATAATTGAAAGAACACCACTAAAATCAGTACTGAAGAAATAAATAGTGCAGAAACTAACATAGTGATGAAAACAGTCAGTTTCTCCTAGGATTCTCCTTCTGCTCCAATCTGGAAAAACTGACATGAGCATCAATAGGGATGAAACAATGAAGATTTGCAGCCATAAACTGACAAAGTAGTTCACGGTAAACTCTTCAATTTTAGTAGTATCAGAACATTATTATTATGGACTTTGTGCTCTGATCCAGTTTCAGTACACTCACAACTGGGCTGCTACCTGTGCCTGATCTAGTCACTTCAGTCCTCTAGCCCATGCAGAGACATTGGAGAAGCAACATCTCCAAATCCCTGAGCAGAACAACCCATGCCACTCATTCAGATACAGCAGTGATGTGCTTCCAGTGCTCTGCAAGCCTCACTCTTTGCCTTACACCCTGTGCCACTGAGCCAGAATGAGTGGCACTAGTTCATTTGTCTTTCACAGAAGCTTATTGTGCTTTCAGAGCTGTCAACTCCAGAACAGCCTGCAGGAGAAACAATGAATATAACACCTTTCATGTGCTAGCACTTTCCTGTGGAAGTGGCAAATGTCAATACAATTTTATCTAATATTCCCACTGAAGAGAGCAGAGTTTCAATCAGTACATCTGCACCACTGGACAAGAGCACTTTCTAAGATGGCCATGGACCACAGCTATACAGAACAAGAGACTTACTAGAAAAAATAATTTTCTCCTAGCCCATATATCCAGATTTCCTTCCAAAACAAATTAGGACACACCGGTGTATGATCACTCTCAGATCTCCATCCTCACAGACAGTTGGAATGGTGCCAGGATGTAAATCTAATTACCAGAGCCGATGGAAATATGGTGAGGCATATTTGTCCAACTTTACCAACACAGCCAAAGGGCTCATGGCATTGCACACAGTAAGAACTGTAATTTCTGGATAAAGGATTGAAACACAGAGATGAATTTAACTCTTTGCTATTACAGTTTTCATGTAGAGAGGTCAACCACTACTAATTTTTGTCACTTCAGCACTATCTAACACACATGGTAGGATGCTGGATAGGCCAAATGGACATTAATCAGACAAGTTAAGAAAATGGGAGGTCTAATAGTTACCTAGGAATTGCTTGAAACTAAAGCAAGTTCGCAGAATCTTATGATGGCATAAAATTACTGTAAGTTCTTATAGAGCATGAACAGAGGGGAAAAAGCAGCAAAAGAAATACAGAGAGGACCAGCCAACAAAGTAAGTCATGCTGACAGGGCTAATGCAATAACACTTTTCAGACTCTGCAAACATTTGTAATACAAATGGTTTATTTCCTTCCTTTAAGCACAGCATGATTTGCTCTACAAATATCTTGAGCTATGTTTTAGCAAAGCATTCAGCCTTGTACTTGCCTCTAAGCACATAGTTAAATTCTACTTGCCAAATCCTCGATTTACTATATTGCAGGATGGAAATTCATGGTGTTTGACAACGAAATAGAAAGCTTTCCTTTGCCCTTGAGAAGTCTGCGATTCATGCATCAATCAAAAAGTTTCTCATTTTCATTTTTTGCACGGATTGAGAATAATGCACTTCTAGGGAAAAAAAAAAAAAAAGAACAAGAAGACTAGGCAGTAGAAGCAAGCTATTCTAATAAAATAAAGTCAGTCATGTACCAAGCTTATAGTAGCATGATGGCTTGGCAAAACCTATTTCAAACCGGTGAATGCAGTGCTCTGCTTTGGTCTGTGCAGAGGAGGTTGCAGCTTGCCAATGCTATTCCATAAAAACCATCAAAGTTTTTTGCATAAACTTTCAGACCAAAGTGGACATATCATGAAAAGCAAAGTGTTTCCCAATCTAACATATCAAACAGCAAAGAGGAGAAAAGAGAAATTAAAATCAAGCCCTAGAAACTGGCTCAGAGAAAAAAGGAGGGGATCTGGGGACTAGCTTTTACTGAAAAGATTCTTAGTAGCAGTGTACTCACAAAGACGTTGTCTCATGTTTCATTCACAGCATGTTCCAAAGGAAAGGAACTTTGCTTTTTTTTTTCCAAAGTAACAACAAAGAATCATCCTGAATGACTGAAATAACCCTTAAGTTCCCTCCTTTTTGGTTAAGTATTTAGATCAAAAGCAATCATTTTAAAGAGCTCTGATAATGTTTCTCATTCTCTATCCTTGTCTGCCTCTGAACTCACTGCCCAATACCTCTGTGTTTATGTTTATAATCAATATATTTATATTTTAATTACCTTTGTCCTTCTTAGTCTCATAGCATTTTAATATTTTAAAGCCATTAAATTGACCATGGTGAAATCTCCCATAATAAAATACTCATTACTTTAAATACGTGTGTTTCATTTTGCATTTTAGAGCATTATCTATCTCTTGATTTTTCACTGGTATCTTTTCCATTATCTGCATCTCTTAGCCTACAAGCTACCGTATAACCTTCTAAAATAAACTTGAACAACAAGGACATCCTAGATCTTAATTTCAGTCCCTTTTTTGACAGTAGAGTCATTAGATGTGCAGTTTCTCCTTCACTGTGCCGGTGTACTGTACTACAGATTATGACGCACTTAATCAGTAAAATTAACATTATGATTAAGTGCTACTTTCTCTGCCATCTCCTTACTCTGTGTCAAAAAACTTGTCTTCTTTTGAACTTCCATGAATTTTTTACAGCACCTCATTGAAAATAATGACAGGTCAGAATTCCATACTGCCGTGGTTTAAGCCCACCCACAAATCAGCCACACAGTTCGCTCGTTCACTCCTCCCCCTCCAGCTCCCCCAGGGATGAGGATGAGAATCAAAAGAATGCAACTCCCACAGGTTGAGATAAGAACAGTCCAGTAACTAAGATATAACACAAACCACTGCTGCTGCCATCCATAATAATAATGATAAGGGAAATAACAAGGGAAGAAAATACAACCGCTCACCACCCGCTGACTGATACCCAGCCCTACCCAAGCAGTGATCTAACCCTTTCGGGTAACTACCCCCAGTTTATATACTGGGCATGACGTGCTGTGGTATGGAATACCTCTTTGGTCAGTTTGTGTCAGGCTTCCTGTCTCTGCTTCCTCTTGGCTTCCCCTCCTTCCTGGCATAACATGAGACTCAGAAAGTCCTTGGTCAGACTAAGCATTACTGGGCAGCAACGAAAACCACTGGTGTTATTAGCGCTGTTTCCAGGCTGAAAGTCAAAAACACAGTGCTGCACCAGCTACTAAGAAGAAGAAAAAATGGCTGCTACTGCTGAACCCAGGACACATACTATTTGATTAGATTTGCACTTTCTAAATCTTCCTGAATCAAATACATTGCATAATGCAGTTCAGGATCCCAACTTATGCAAGATTTAAAAGCAGTAGTTGCTCTAGAACAAACTTTCATGTCTATGGAGATTCACGATGCCAGAAAACTACTGATCATGGTTCTGAGATGTGGTAGAAGCAAGAAGCAAGTGGTATGTCATTCTCTGAATGCAAAACGTAGTGTTACAAAACCAGACATTGGATACCAGTATTTTAAAATGATTTGTATCTTAACCCATTAAGGGGGAATAGATATATATATATATGTGTGTTCTATGTCCTTGGGGTGTGCTGAGCATGGGGACAATTGCAGATTTCCTCTAGTAAATCTAGTGAAACATTGTTCCTTCTCCTCTGTAAAAATTTAGTTACTGCATCATGAAATGTTAGAAAAACACATACCTTTTAACTTGGGAAAGAGAAAGCTCACACAAGAAAACAGGAAGTTAAACAAAAAGCAGTACCCTCTTTCGTCATGAAAGCCTAAATCAGAAATCTGATGCTGGAAAACCTGAGTACAGAGACTTGGGCATTTTGGAGTGCAATGTGTTCTCTTTGACCAGCCAATGCCTCACATGCTTTAGCTCATCCCTTCCTGCCTGGTGAGGAGGTGAGAATTTCATAAAAAGGCAGCTTGGATTTCTCAAGGATATTGTGAGGCCCTCCTGTTAGACCTTTAGATGGGAACGTGCTTTTGACGAGCAAAGTCTGAATATTAAATTACTACATACAGGGGTAGATTATTGGTCTTTTCGGCAGGCAAATAAGAGTGGCCTCCTGGCAGAGGTTAGACATACACTGCACAGATATTTTATTCTGGATTTGACAGTTTATTATTAAGTAGTTTTCTTCTCCCAAGCTAATAAGTGATGCAAGTTAAATAGATGAATGAAATATTTTCACAAAGACAGAAAAAAATTCACTAACAGAAGGTTAGTTACTGCATTTTGGCTTTAAAAGAAACCATTAGCACTTAAAAAGGGACTGTAGTGATAGGACGAGGGGCAACAGGTTCAAAATTAAACAGGGGAAGTTTAGATTGGATATGAGGAAGAAGTTCTTTACTGTAAGGGTGGTGAGGCACTGGAATGGGTTGTCCAAGGAAGTTGTGAGTGCTCCATCCCTGGCAGTGTTCAAGGCCAGGTTGGACAGAGCCTTGGGTGGCATGGTTTGGTGGGAGGGGTCCTTGCCCATGGCAGGGTGGTTGGAACTAGATGACCTTAAGGTCCTTTCCATCCCTAACTATTCTATGATTCTGTGTCTCACAAAGCAAGATATATTTAGCATGTGACAGTAAAGCCAACACCAGTTTTGATATTCTCTGGGTTACCAAAGCAGATTTAATTTGAAGACTGAGATGGCATTTCCACATAATTCTTTTCTTTCCCTGCAGCTTTTCTCATTTCGAAGTACTAATCGAATGGGTAAGTCCTTTCAAGTATTTTTGTATTAAGAGAAGGAATGTGTCATGTACCATAAACAGAATGCTGGTCCCCAAAACAATCTTCTAGCCCCTTTCATCATAATTGCAGGCATGTGTTTTAATTTTTAAGGGTTTTGACCTGAGTATGGAACGGATATTTTGAGCGGTTTTAATCTGTGAAAACAGAATTGTGGGAATGAAGTCATGTTCATAAATATTGACAAAGCATAGATTATTAGACTAGAACTTAACCTTAGCCTAAAAAGAAATCTTTGTCAATTTTCATTGAGAAAGTTAATCATCCATGTAGAACTTACTTAACATAGTGGTGACCTGGTGTTACTCCACAGGTAACAACTGACAAGGTTGGCAAACTTACTTGTTTTCAGATTTCAACTGAAATTTAGTCATTTATCCCACTGAAAATTCTTTATGATTTAAACTTCACAACCAATCTTAAGTGTTTATCATGGTAAATATGTCTAGACTATCCTAAGTGTTATTGCTTTGGCAATGGATAGGATTATTATTCCTATACACCCTGAGGTTATTTTAAAAACTTTTTCAGTAAGACAGGTCAGTCCTTTCTGGAACAACATCAGGGGCTGGACTGTCTTCTTCGAGGTTCTCACAGGCTCTATGCAGTGCTGGAACTGGAGCAGAAGTTTAATTGATGGCCCACTCATATTTTGACAGATGCAGTTCATTTGATACATTAATGGATATTTTGGGTTTAGTGGTCTATTTAAGGCAGTTGCTATTAAATTGTCATTGTTTATCACTGATTGTCACACAATGTTATCTACAGCCTAGAGATGTGCCCTGATTTTGGAATCAAAGCTAAGAGCTACAGGATAATGGCTGACCTTTTGACCCTGCCTTAAGCCTAAGGCTTATTCTAAAGACATTTCCACCATTTAAACGCCAGTTCATCTCCGCTGTTGCAGCAAAATGGAATAGAATTCTTTCTGCCTAACTTAGCTACCTGAATTTAGACATCTAGTGAAATCCACTCATCAGGTTCACTCTACAGCTATTATATAGGGCTCAGAAACTCCAGAGGACCAACCCCAGCTTCCCAATGCACTTGTGCTTGCTGGTATACCAAGTTACCTTGAGGAGGTACATGCATAGCTTGCACTTAACTTTAATGCAACTGTTTTATTTGAGATGAATCACTTGTCTAATCTGAAATTCAAATGCTATGGACAAAAAATTAGAGATACAAGAGAGAGTACTATAAAGACATTTGCATGTTGTGCCTTTCCCGCAAACAGAATCTACCAGATTGACAGACACTTCTGGGTTTTATTGTGTGTGTTTGTTTAAGCAGCAAACTGAAAGTTGATTTCACTAGCTAGAAGATGAAGCTTGCGCAAAGCACAATGCTGAAGCTCACAAGAAGGAAGAATATTGGCCTGGCCGTTAGATCTGAGTTGTCTCTGAAAATTCAAGCTTTTCGTGCTGTAAAATAACAATAGATGGCATCATAGCATCATTCACACCTTGATTTTTCAACATTTTTCAAGTAATAACTCCTCTATTCTTTTTCTCCTCTTATAAACAAATTTCAAATTCCAGCCACTTAACTGGAATTTATTTCAGTCTGTCCTCTCCAAAACAAATGGGATTAGTGTTCATTTATGTACAAGCTAGGTGCCTTTGAATTTGCTGAACAAACAAAGCAGGCTGACATAGCCCACTCAGATACTTATGAAAAGTGACTGATAAAGCCATATTTATCATCCACTAGTCCTGTTATTTAAATGGTCTGCACTTTTTCATATCAAGCAGATACAATAAAATAACATGATAGAAAAATTATACATCTCTTGCAAGACCTGCAGACAGGGAACAGGGGGAAAAGGTCTCTAATCGAAGTGATGAATCAGGGGCTTAGCAAATGTAAATTCAAGAAAAGATACAGATGAATGCCAGTTTATACAGACTGGTCGCAATGTAATTATACAGAGTGAATCTTACTGTAGAGACCTAAATATCCAACACTAAATATCCAACAATACCTTCTTTCTTAAACTGTTTTTTGCTCTGAAATCTTTGACAATACTCTTCCTTCCCTCCATCGTCTCAACATATGGAGCATTAGTTGTGTGCTGGTTACTCTGCCCAGCCCCTGACGCAAGTGTGTGTCTCAGAGTCTGTGGAAAAACAGCAGCTGTCCTAAAAGGAAAGTATTAGTTATAACTTAACTAAGGCTTTATGAAAGACTCTGCTAAACAGTGAGGTAACAGATATTTGAAACACATCCTAAATTGCTCCTGCTTTCTAATCCTCAAACCTACTCTTTGCATCTTCAGTCAAAAGTTTTAGCAAGTTGTTTGGATCTTTCTGTGGAGCTAGGTTGTGAGCATGGGAGCAAGCCACTACAGGACAGTCCTGCTCCACATAGGTGTGTTCTTCCATGTGGCAGGCAGTACACAGGAAAACACATTCAGAGCCCTCTATGCAAGCAACCCCCAGTATAGAAGCTGTGCCTGCCACCAGCCTCCTCTTCCCAATGCATTTGGCATAGCATCCCTCACCATGTCCATCACCTTCATCTGCATCCTTGGACTTTAGGAATGGAACCTTCACATTGTCCCTGGGGCAGCCTGCCTTTCCTGCACCAGAAGCAAATGTTGATGGCTCACTGCAATGAGGATGTGAGTCTGAAAGCGTCCTCATACGATTTTCGGTTGTTTCTTTTCTTCCTATTCCTTCCTCCCTCCCTTTCCTTTGGGAAAACTGAGATACCAAAAGTTCAGCATAAACAAAATAATCTTGCTCTACAGCAAACAGATTAATCAACCAGTAACTGCCACCAAGTACGTCAGTTTGGCATGCACGTCTTTCATTACCAGTAGGGACAAATATAACTATTTGAGAACAGCTTTGCATCAGGCCTGGAAAAATTCTAAGAAAAATAGCCACAAAGAAAAAGGAAATCACCAATAAATTATCCCAAATTATAGCATTCCAGCAGTATAAATCCAGGGCGAAAGGGCCAAACAAGTGGGTATCTTCCCAAGCATCTTTCTGGGAAAGGCCCCTAATAGTTGCACATACACCCAAGGCTGGCTGACAGCTGCTTCTGCTGCCTGAAAGGAATGTTTATGGAAACTAAAAGAGGCCAAAGTATGGGGAATAAGGGATATTCAGAGCGAGAGTCTGTTAAGAACCAAAACATTTCCTTGCAGTTCTGCAGGAATGAACCAAAATGGCACAAATACTTTAAGTACATGTCTGGCAAGGGGCTAAAAAGAGCACAAGTAATGGAGATTTCCAATACTTCTGTCAGGACGTAGAAAATTAAGAATACAAAACCTGTACTCTGCTACCCACAAAGTAGTGGCCTTTGATAGTCATTTCAGTTAAAGTCTCTGCTCTTTCCTGTCCCTGGCAATCAGATTCTGTCAGCAAACGAAATAATGAAGAGGAAAAAGGGAATGTATAAATACTTGCCATAACTTGTGTACTGTTTTTTTCTATACAGAAATATGTGGAATTTTAATTGCTTCTGTGAGAAGCGGAAGCCTCAGTAAAGGTCTCAGGTTTGTAAAACCTTTACAACCAGTAAACACATTCAGGTTTTCAACCTAACCTGGTCTGTGCTCTCAGGCTAGACATTGGCTGATAACTGAAGGGAATGGAGACAAAGCACCTTGTACTGACAAGAGGGACACTGAAGACTCATAGTCTACAAAAAAGGTTACTAGACATTCTATCTCCTGGCAGACAGGGAAAGAAGCCAAAACAAACTGAAATTAATGTTCTTGCATGGGTTGTCTTCTGAGAAGAAAGTGTATGCTTTTATTAAATGGTGCTGTGGGTTGGGAGTAAGTGTTGTGGTTGAAACCATAATGTAACTATCTACCCAAAGTAAAATTATGTAAGACATTTTGCAGTGGGATGTAGTATCTTCTACCCTAGCTGGATTGCTGTTTCAAACGAAGACCTTGAAATCATTCTTTGCATGGCGATTTCCTCATGTTAAGTGATGCTTAAGATCCCAGCACGGTCACCGTAGTCCACAGACCCAAGATAAGGGTGAGATTCAGTTGCCTAAACATAGCTCACTGTTGTCATGTCAGGTACTACAAGGGTATCCAGGGCATGCTACCTCCCATAACGCTTGTGCATTTTTCGCTGGCCATTAGCAGACATTTTGGAAGCCTGAAGACATCTCGAATAGCAGTAGGTGCCTAAATTTAGGCAGCTTTCTCATTTAGAATGAGCTGCATAGACTTCCAGACTCCAGTGATGGTACTGGCTGCGTATCCACTGCCAACATTAACTCATATGCAAGAATCTACACATAAACACACATAAATAAATCAGATGCATTATTCTGAAGCTAAATCCTGATTTTGGATCACATCAAAGCCCAGAAAAAAACAAGAACTGCACCTTAGAATTGGTTTTAAATATGTTGGGGTCAACAAAAGATGAGCCTATTGAGTCTTCTTGATCAAATGACCTTGTGGACTGTGTTCAGCAGCAGTAGTCATTTTTCTTCTTCTTAGTAGCTGGAGCAGTGCTGTGGTTTTGACTTTTAGCCTGGGAACAGTGCTGATAACACCAATGGTTTTCGTTGCTGCCCAGTAATGCTTAGTCTGACCAAGGACTTTCTGAGTCTCATGTTATGCCAGGGAGGAGGGGAAGCCGGGAGGAAGCAGAGACAGGAAGCCTGACACAAACTGACCAAAGAGGTATTCCATACCACAGCACGTCATGCCCAGTATATAAACTGGGGGTAGTTACCCAAAAGGGTTAGATCACTGCTTAGGTCGGGCTGGGTATCAGTCAGCGGGTGGTGAGCGGTTGTGTTTTCTTCCCTTGTTATTTCCCTTATCATTATTATTATTGGTGGTAGCAGCAGTGGTTTGTGTTTTATCTTAGTTACTGGACTGTTCTTATCTCAACCCGTGGGAGTTGCATTCTTTCTGTTCTCCTCCCCATTACCCTGGGAGAGGGGGAAGGAAAGGGAGGAGTGAGCTAACAACTAAGCAGTTGATTTGCTGTTTGGGCTTAAACCACGACCATTCTTTTTGGTGCCGAACGTGGGGCATGAAGGGTTGAGATAACAACAGATCTAACCAGAGTGCGTCTAATTGCATTTGTGATAAGCATTTATTGTTTCGATTACTAGCCACTCGTCACAATGCTGATTTATTGGCTCTCAAAGTTGTTGCTCTTGATCTCACAGTTTCAGCATGTTGTACCTTACTCACAGCTGGTATTTGCTGCATTAGTGTTTATTGGCTGGGGGCCTTGGGCTAAGGTTCTTGTTTCTTTGTACTTTATGGTATTGACTGTAATACAATAGAATCATCAATCATGAAACTGATCTGGCTTGCCTTCCCAGTGTGATCACCACCTCTATACTTTGGGAGGTGAGCAATTACACATTTTTTTCCCCTCCTTGGGTGCTCAGCCTGTGAGGGAGACATTCCTATACACCCTAGTCACACGTACAGCAGCTACTCAAACTCTGACTACAGCAGACAGCGCAGCTACTCCAGCTCCAAACACAGCAGCTACACCAGCCCCAGTGACAAGTACAGCAGAATCATTTGAGAGTTCTGAAGGTTTTGAATGGTCTTCGGGTACCCTTGAGATCTGCCTGCTGATTGTGATGAGAATCACCATGTTGGCACGTATACAGAGTGTGTTTTATCCATGACCATTTCATCTGATCTTGAAAGTTAAGCAGAGTCAGGTTTGGGTCTTGACTAGGATTAGATGACGATACAGGAGGACCAAGAGATTTTCCCCAAGGCTAGACAGTCACGAGTGGCAGGGTGTGTGGGGCAGTATGGGCAAGTATCTAGTCCACTGGGTCCCTCCAGTGCTTTGGAAGCATTGGAGATGGAAGTCAGCTGTATGGAGTCCCTCATGACAAACTGCAAAAACTGCTGAAGGGGAGGGTGAATTATTTTGAGCCTGGTGGGCCCATGACACTTCAGACCATCAGGGCAGAGATGCAACATACAGATGGACTCATGATGGAGGGGTGGACTTAGCAATGGACACCAATCCCCAGGTTATTCACGAGTGTGAACACTGCACACAGCCTCTCCTGCCCTAAAAGATCGTTAAAAGAGATGGAGCTCGACAACATGGACATGATGGACTCAGCAGCTTTATAGGGATAGGTCCATGCACTAAGGAATGATATCTTTCTTTCTCTCTCTCTCTCTGTGGATGTATGCATGTATATATATAAGAGTGATGGTACATTGAAGATGTGGGATCTGAGCATGACGCGAATGGAATGGAATGGAATAAAGGATGGTAACTGTCCTGGGTTCAGCAGTAGCAGTCATTTTTCTCCTTCTTAGTAGCTGGCACAGTGCTATTTTTTTGACTTTTAGCCTGGAAACAGCGCTGATAACACCGATGGTTTTAGTTGCTGCTCAGTAATGTTTACTCTGACCAAGGACTTTCTGAGTCTCATGTTATGCCAGGGAGGAGGGGAAGCCAGGAGGAAGCAGAGACAGGACACCTGACACAAACTGACCAAAGAGGTTGGTCCTCTTTCATACTACAGCACGTCATGCCCAGTATATAAACTGGGGGTAGTTACCCAAAAGGGTTAGATCACTGCTCGGGTCAGGCTGGGTATCGGTCAGTGGGTGGTGAGCAGTTGTATTCTCTTCCCTTGTTATTTCCCTTATCATTATTGATGGTGGCAGCAGTGGTTTGTGTTATACCTTAGTTACTGGACTGTTCTTACCTCAACCTGTGGGAGTTGCATTCTTTCGATTCTCCTCCCCATCCCTTGGGGAACGGGGAAGGAAGGCGGGGGGGGGGGGGGGGGGTGAGCTAACAACTGAGAGTCTGATTTGCTGACTGGGCTTAAATCATGACACCTTGTCATTACGATTGACTTAACCTGCCTCCCTGGAGTGGAGCTGAGCTTTGGGTCAACACTTGATCCCAAACACCGGCAAATAAAATATTTTTGCTGGTTCTGTAGCTTTCATAGCTTTCACAGTTTTCGCAGCACCTGAGAATACCAGAGGCCTTTTTTAAAAAAATTGTCTTCAGAGACACTCTGCAAGAGAGAAACTACTGTTGTTATTGCTATTATTCTCCTTTTAGAGAAAAGGGGACTGCTGAGAGGCCATATTTTTAAGGTATCACTGTCACTATAGGCATATATAGCCCAAGTGAGATTTGTGAAGCACTTCAGGCTCTAACTTAGGCTGAAAAAAATAGACACTTTGTGTCTAAGTGCTTCTGAAAATCTCACTAGGGTCCTATTAGCTGCTTTATTGCCTAACTAGCTTGTGAATTCTGCTGTGGCTTCCTCAAGGTGACACATAATTTTTGGATGCTACTTCTCATCTCTTTCTCTCCTTCAACTTCCTTTGGTTTTGGTCACAAGTCTTTTTCCTCCCTGACCCAAATCCCAAACTCATTCCTCCGGTACATCTAGCATACAGCGCAGGACCTTAAAAAGGCTGGGAGGATTGGCCAGGTTAATAAATGATTAGAAGAATGGTGCTATAGTCAGGGGTTTAGGTACCTTGAACTTGGGACTCAATGTAGTAGGCCAGGTCTACCAGGGGCTGGTGGAGCTGGTCTGACAAAGAAAGAGAAGAGTGGATTTGGTAGGAGGCTTGCCAGACTGCTCAAGGATGCTTTAAACTAGATGTGTTGGGGGAGGGGAGCACCATTCCATCCCAACACACCTAGTCACTTGCCAGCAACTATAGTAAACGTTCGGAGCAATGTAGAGATATTCCACCTGCTCGAGCCAATGACCCAGCTTCAATTGGATCTCGGCTCAGATGCCACTATACAAATGACCGTAGCATGGGGAACAAACAAGAGGAATTAGAGATGTGAGCACATCTACGGGGGTATGATATCATAGGCATCACAGAAACATGGTGGGATGGCTCCTATGACTGGTGTGTTGGAATGGAAGGCTACAGGCTCTTTAGGAAAGAGAGGCCTGGTAGGCGGGGAGGGGGAGTTGCTATTTATGTTAGGAATAAGCTGGAGAGTATAGAACTCTGTCTGGGGACAGGTGAGCAATCAATAGAGAGTTTCTGGGTCAAGGTTAAAGGGAGAACAGCCATGGGAGACATTATTGTGGGGATCTGTTACAGATCACCTGACCAAGGGGACTCGATGGATAAAGTGCTCTATAGACAGATAAGAACAGCCTCACGCTCGCAGGTCCTTGTACTCATGGGGGACTTCAACCACCCTGATATCTGTTGGAGGGATGGTATGGGCTGGCACAAGCAATCCAGGAAGTTCCTTGATTGTGTGGAAGACAACTTCCCTCTGCAAGTAATAGAGGAGCCGACAAGAAGAGGTGCCATGCTTGACCTTGTGCTCATCAGCAGGGAAGGGCTGATTGGAAATGTGATGCTCCAGGGCAGCCTTGATTGCAGCGATCATGAGATGGTTGAATTCAAGATCCTCAGGACAGTGAGAAGAGTGTGCAGCAAGCTCACTGCCCTGGACTTCAAGAGAGCAGACTTTGGCCTCCTCAGGAACCTGCTCAGTAAGGTTCCATGGGATACAGCCCTAGAGGGCAGGGGGGCCCAAGACTGTTGGTTGGTATTCAAGGATCATCTGCTGCAAGCTCAGGAGCAACACACCCTTACTAGAAGGAGGTGCTACAGGTGGGCCAGAAGACCTCCTTGGATGGGTAAGGAGCTGCTGAGGAAAATTTGAAGGAAAAAAGAGGCCTATAAAAGGTGGAAGCAAGGACAGGCGGCCTGGGACGAATAGAAGGCATGTTGTACAGGAAGCTAGGAACCAGGTTAGGAAAGCTAAGGCCCACTTAGAATTAAACTTGGCTACGGATGTTAAAGGTAACAGGAAGGGATTCCATAGGTACTTTGCAAATAAAAGACAGACTAGGGACAATGTGGGACTTCTCCAGGAGCTATTGGGAGAACAGGCTACGCTGGATTTCAAGAAGGCTGAGGTTCCTAATGACTTCTTTGCCTCAGTTGTCACTGGAAAATGCTCTGACCACACCACCCAAGTCTTGGAAGGCAGATGCAGGGACAGTGAGAATGAAGACCCTGGGCTCACTGTAGGAGAGGATCTGGTTTGAGACCACCTTAGGAACCTGAATGTATACAAGTCCATGGGACCGGATGAAATCCATCCACGAGTCCTGAAGGAGCTGGCAAATGAAGTTGCTAAGCCACCGTCCATATATGAAAAATCATGGCAGTCAGGTGAAGTTCCCGATGACTGGAAAAAGGGAAATATAACCCCCATTTTTAAGAAAGGGAAAATGGATGAGCCGGAGAACTACAGACCAGTCAGTCTCACCTCTGTGCCTGGCAAAATCTTGGAGCAAATTCTCCTGGAAGGCATGCTAAGGCACATGAAAAACAACCAGGTGGTTGGTGACAGCCAGCATGGCTTCACTAAGGGGAAATCCTGCCTGACCAATTTGGTGGCCTTCTATGAAGGGGCTACGGAACTGAGGGACAGGGGTAGAGCAGTTGATGTCGTCTACCTGGACTTGTGCAAAGAGTTCGACACTGTCCCACCTGACATCCTTGTCTCTAAGTTGGAGAGGCATCAATTTGATAGGTGGACCACTCAGTGGATAAAGAACTGGCTGGATGGCCGCACACAATGAGTTGTGATCAATGGCTCAATGTCCAGCTGGAGACCAGTAACGAGTGGTGTCCCTCAGGGATCGGTGTTGGGACCGGTCTTGTTCAACATCTTTGTGGGTGACATAGACAGTAGGACTGAGTGTGCCCTCAGCAAGTTTGCCAATGACACCAAGCTATGTGGTGCGGTTGATACGCTGGAGGGAAGGAATACCATTGAGAGGGACCTTGACATGCTTATGAGGTGGGCTGATGCCAACCTGATGTTCAACCATGCCAAGTGCAAGGTCCTACACCTGGGTAGGAGCAATCCCAGGCACAGCTCCAGGCTGGGCAGAGAAGCGCTTGAGAGCAGCCCTGCAGAGAAGGACTTGGGGGTGTTGGTTGATGAGAAAATGAACATGAGCCGCCAGTGTGCGCTTGCAGCCCAGAAAGCCAACTGTATCCTGGGCTGCATCAAAAGAAGCGTGGCCAACAGGTCGAGGGAGGTGGTCCTGCCCCTCTACTCTGTTCTTGTGAGACCTCCCTTGCAGTATTGTGTGCAGTTCTGGCGTCTTCAACAAAAAAAGGACATGGAACTGTTGGAACGAGTCCAGAGGAGGGTCACGAGGATGATCAGGTGACTGGAGCACCTCCCATATGAAGATAGGCTGAGAAAGTTGGGGCTGTTCAGCCTGGAGAAGAGAAGGCTGCATGGAGACCTCATAGCAGCCTTCCAATACCTGAAGGGGGCCTATAGGGATGCTGGGGAGGGACTTTTCATGAGGGACTGTAGTTATAGGACAAGGGGTAATGGGTTCAAACTTAAAGAGGGGAAGTTAAGATTGGATATGAGGAAGAAATTCTTTACTGTGAGGGTGGTCAGGCCCTGGAATGGGTTGCCCAGGGAAGTTGTGAATGCTCCATCGCTGGCGATGTTCAAGGCGGGGCTTGACAGAGCCTTGGGTGGCATGGTTTAGTGTGAGGTGTCCCTGCCTATGGGAGGGAGGTTGGAACTAGGTGATCTTAAGGTCCTTTCCAACCCTAACTA
Organism: Amazona ochrocephala; assembly: GCA_039720435.1. Classification (NCBI taxonomy): domain Eukaryota; kingdom Metazoa; phylum Chordata; class Aves; order Psittaciformes; family Psittacidae; genus Amazona; species Amazona ochrocephala. The sequence goes on from CM077878.1 coordinate 25,917,557, forward strand.
TTCTATGATGCTATGATTCTATGAATGTACCATGGTGGGATGAGGCCCAGCCAGCCAGTTCATCAGCTGTTTTCCCTTGCGAATGGCAAAAACCAAGGCTCCTGCTCATAGCCCTGCACTCACCTTGCGTTTTTTGCAATCAAAGAAAAGTCTTAGTACTGCATTATGGATTATTTCAGTTTAAATTAGTCACTTAAATACATCCAATGAAACAGGAACCACAGCCTTTCTAGGTAGCCATTCTACCGCAGCTTCATAGGAAAACTAAGGGATGTTTATTAAAAGCAAATCTTTGCTACAAATAAAACTATTTCCTGTTTTATTCTAGCAGCAGGACACATGGAAAATAATTTATCACTGTTTTCTTCATAACCACTTTTTCCAGACATAGAAACTGTGAAGAACATTTTTTCCTCTTAAGCAAATTAAACCATTTCCTCATCGTTTATGTTTGTTAAACAGTTTGTCAGTCTATTATGTCCTCTAAAAAAGTCTTTGATTTGTCGATACCTTTTTAAAGAGGGTTTCTCTGTAAGAAACAAAGTTGCTGTTATTTGACACATCTCCCATTTCAAATGGGGGATAGATTTAAAGTAATGCAGCTGAATTGGGGGTGCAGTTATAACTGGGACACAAAGCTTACTGAAATACTGTTATTTTGATAAACTTCAAGTTAGGAAAATGTTTGAGCTATTCATCTACAATATACTTCTATTCTAAAATTATAATATTGAGGAAGTGAACAAATCCTTTTTTTCAGACTTATTTGGTTTGTTTTACAATAGTGACATGCAGATTTGAGAATATGTAATAGAAGATGGCACTAATATGTAGGAAATTGTTTCATCCACCAGTTAGATAACAGGTTCTCTCAGGTTATCTCAGGAGAGTCTGTCCTTTTGTCAGCAAGCTACTTCTCAAACACATTGTATGCCTACGACAATAAATACAGAATGACGAAGCTTTCAAAGAATAGACCTGTTCTGAATGTCAGAAGTGACTAATTACCTCAGTATCTTGTACAATTTTCCAAAGTTATAAAGTAGTATACAGGAGAATTAGCTTATAGCTGTACTGTAATTTCCCTAGCTAGTAAATTCAAGCTCTATCTCTGCATTTTAATGTGTTTTATAATAGGAAGTGAACTTTGCAATTCATCATCCCTCCTTCTCTTTATATAAGTTTAAAATTCAGCTCCTGATCTTGGGTGGTGTAGATAAGCAACAGTGAAATTGAAAGACGATTTTGTACTATTTGTAAGAATCATTGTATCTTTAGAAGAATTATCCAACAAATTAAAAAAAAAAAAAAGAGAAAGAAAGAAGTTTTTTGGTTACAATTAGTTGAGAAATCGCAATGTGACCTTCATGTCCAAAGGAAAAGTGATATACCACATAAATGACAAATGTCCATCAGAAAACTACTAAGGCCAGTGCAGCCACGCTGACAAGATACTAGCTGAAGAAAAAAGCATATCAAAAAACTTGCTGGCTTGAAGGACTTGAAAAAGGTTATAGAGATGCCACTCTATCAGCAATGTTGACTTGCTTTCTTTGCAACTGCATGGGAGACAAGGATCAGAGAAGACAATGTGGCTTCTGTGGTGTGAATGATTATTCATTTCATATTAACTGAGCTGCAACTGTGATTTTCTTTTGGAAAAAAAACAAACCAAAAAATCAGACAGACAAAACATGATTTTTTATGGAAACAAGTTTTGGAATAAAATACTTGATCAAAAGGGAAAATGAAACAAACTTTCTACCTCTGGGGGAAAAAAAAAGGCAAAAATAGCTAATGTATTCTACAGGATTTCATAAGAAGCTGTGATTAATTCAGATATACAGATATTGGTGAATAAAGTAATGACATTTCTTTACAGAATGCATTACTTTCAGGATTGATGGAAGGACCATGTTAAGCTGTTTTAAGAGATATTTTAAACAAGCATACAGTATTATGTCATTTAATATTTGATATATTCTTTCCCTTTGTTATAAACTGCTCTTCATGGGAATTCTATCTTAGAAATGTACATTTTATTTCATTCTCTTTATGCTTGACAAAAGATTTGCCAACAGTCATATTCAAGAAAACTAAAAGGAACAGTTAATTTTCTGTAACTCAAGGAACAGTTAATTTTCTATAACTCAAGGAACAGTTAATTTTCTGTAAGTCATGGGACCTTCCCATTAGGTTTGCTTGTAGGAAATGCAGCACTACTAGAATACAGTAAATCACATTAAAAAATTTATGCAGCTGCATTTTTTACAATGTACACTTTTTTTTTGCCCTGCACATTTTCATCAAGAGATATATAAGAAATTGAGAGGTTTAGGGTATTTCAAGTGAAAGGGGAAAGCCCTTTTGGGAAAGTACCCAGTTTCCTGTGAAAACAGGATTTATGCATACCCATTTGTCTGCCAGCACTTCACCTTACCTCCCCAAAATGAACTAGTTACTGTAGATCTCATATGCCATCCCATGCCTGCTACAAGGCTTATGAATAATTAAGCACTATAGACGGAATGGCAAGACCCACTGAAGCCTGAGATCATGTTGCTTTCATGTAGTAGGCACATAAACAATACAGTCCTAATTTCACTTTTATATATGCTCCCAAAATACTGTGAGATTTTTTTGCAAGTGCAAATTTCATGCTATTGCTGTTAATATGCAGCTGAGCAGAGCCCAGTGTCAGTCTGGTCAGTATCTAAATTCTACAGAATATGTCCAAAAAATTGTTGAACAATGCTTTTCAGTTTGTGTAAACCATATAGCTCTGGTAATGCTAAAGAATTTACAAACTTATATCAAGTCACACTTGTCAAAGAACTGATCTATAAGGCTTACCTATAATCTGTATACATCGTCTAAAAAGGTAACAGTTGACATGCAGAGAAATCCTCTAAGCAGTTAATAACTTCTTGCTTGACAGATGTTTTCTTCTATACAGAACGTCCAAATAATTAGTAATATAAGAGTTTTATTTTCTCCAGGGTTTTCCATGCAAATGTAAGAAATAAATGTTACTTTTGCTGTTCAGAACATCTGACAGTTCTGCAGTATGCCAGCTAAGACCAGCTCGTATAGCTCATCCATTGAGCATTAATATTCATTAAAAGCAAGAATAAAGTGATATTGCCCTGATTTAGCATACTGACAGGAGTACAGGCAACAGTCAAAGCTGGTCCAGAATGCCCTGTCTTGCTCTTAAGTCAAGCATGCACGTGCACCTGCCCACAGCTCATTAGGTCCTGCTGTTCACCTAGTGCTATCCAACCGAGAACAATAAAGTAAGGGTGAAGCTCCACTTCAGTCATGATGCCTGTGCACTAAAACACAAAGCTGTGCCTTGCCATCAGCTAGATAAACAGCATCAATGGCATACTGGGGACAAACTTTTAAAATGTCAATACTTAAACGTATATTTGAATTACAAGTAAATAGTCTAATATTCTGGGGTGGTTTTGAATCAAGCATCTCCAAATAAGCGATATCTAAAGATTTGTTGGTATATTTTGTCATCAAAAACTAGAAACAGTCTTTCCAGACATTTCAGAATACTTCAATGATTAATTAAAATGGTGTTAATAAGGATTTCACCCAACTGGAATTAAAAAGGGCCTGAAAAAGCCCAAACAGATATTTTCTATTCAAAGCTGGAAATAAAAGGCAATTAGGATGATCAATGCTGATTTTATGCAAGAATTTATTACTTACTGTGGGCAATCAGAGACCCAAGAGGGGGAAAACAGCATTTAAAACTTTTATCAAGCAACCACTGCCAAGAGCAAGAGTTTCTGGTTCAAGAGTAAAGATGGCTTACACCTTCAGTTATGCGCACATGATACACACTGTTTGCTTCATGGATGCCCCCATTCCTTCTCTTGAAGGCTTCCGTCCATCGTGATAGTGAAGAAGCTCCAAGGAGACCCCACACTGACTGGTGCTGTCTTGCCCGCTGCAGCAGTAAGTGCGTGCTCCATGAACAGAGAAGACTACTGCCAGAGCCCCAGCTATCACTTAGTGTAATAAACCCAGATTAGTGAAAGCATGAGGTGTTTCCTGCATGACTTTGACAGATCACCATGGATATGCTTAAAAGAATAGATTAAACAGTGCAAGAGAATGTTCCTAAGCAGAGGAACTTTGACTCTATGTGGCTAATCAGCTGGAATGATCCAATGTCCACTTAAGTCTCCCAGGCAGTCCCTGGACATGCTTTGGAAACCAGCATGGGCTCCTGGACACTCCCAACAGTCACTTTTCCTGCAAGCACCCTATTCTGAAAGGTAAAAAAGCTGAACAGCAGTAAGGCAGGCAGTGCTCTGACCATTGACGTCCATGCCAGAGAACAGACTTACTTAGACACAATTCCAAGTATACATGTCAGTATTGGCACCCAGGAAGGCAGGCACAGGTTCTTGGCTCTCAGCAAGCAAGGTTCAGCCTTTTGCTGGGCACACCAGCTCCTCATTGCACACCAAGGGAGAGTTATCAGCATGGGATATTGCCAAAACACCCATTTCCCAGCAAGATAGAAATCATTTCTCTGTAAGGGTCTGCTGAATTTCTGACAGAAGAGTTTAACATTAGCTAGGCCACTCAGTGACAGCAAAGCTCTCTGCACTGGAGATTAAATCATAGGTTCCAGTCCCAGCTCTCAAGCATGTTTGTTTATTTTACTCACTGGCTGTTAAACATTTAGTACGTAAACACTGCTTGGGGCAAGAACAGGAATCCACAACTCACTGCTTTTAGACAAATTTCCTGATAACAGTATTAAATACTTGTGCTTGCTCTTGTGTTTTCTGCTCTGTCCACCGGCTCTTCAGGTCTTTGTTGCACAACAAAAAGGCATCAAGGAAAAGGGAAAATGTCCAACAGATGCTAAGATCATCTTTAGTTCAGACAGTTTCCTGATAAATGATTTTGAATTTCTTTGGCATAAATAACTCATGGTGGAACTGTTCCCTGTCCCCAGGGTAAGTTACCCCTATATAACTGTTTAAAGTCAATTGAGAAATTCATATGCTTCAGTGATCCCGTGTTCCTCTGTCTCAGTTTTTCTTGTTGGATATAGCTAGGGCCATTTCCCTGCTTATGTGTGGGGTTTTAAGAGCAACTACAGACAACTAGGAAGCTTTTGTGCTGTTAATGACATCTTCGGATGCAATTTTCTTCAAGACTGCTGAAGTCTGACTCTTGCTGCTGCTAAGTTAGATCAGTATCAGCATAGAGACCCAATGGGAAAAGGAGAATGAAGTTATCTTTCAATGAGGAAGGAAGAAGGCTAGAAAATAAAACCAAGGACAAAGAAGAATGTAGAAGAATAAAGTGAATGAAGAAGTAGGAGGAAGAGCTTTTACATTTAGAGCCCTTGAAGGCTACATCCACAGCAGCAACTTATCATTGTAATACTTGATTTGAATAGAAGGTGAAAAATAGTTTCCTGTAAAACTTACCTTTGTGTGGTGCTGCTTAAAGTGGGGTCTTTAACTTCAATTGGAAGTATAAACAATTATCCTAGTGATAGCATTGAAATGACAGATTGAAAGAAACACAAGATTCATAAACCATAACATTTATGTTGGGAATGTTTAGGCTGAACTGAGAAAACAGAGGTGCAATCCCCCAGAACAGATCACTGTCTCAGTATCTCAGTACTTAACGCTGGCAAGTTGCTGAGAGGGCTTGAAACCAAATGCTTCCAGCTCATTCTGGTAGGGTGATCAAATAAAGATAGTCTGCATAGAAAGTAGCTTTTACTATTACTCATTAAAGGACTTGAAATTAAGAATAAGGCTTAGGTCCTACATTTGAAAAAGAAACTTAAGACATGTCTCCCATATGGAAAGCAGCCTGTAAAAATAGTGCTTCAAAGAAAAAAAATCTGTTCTAAACTAAACCTTGGACCTGTTGGTCCAGCCCTGTTCAAATCTGAAGCTAGAGCAGTATTTTGTAAAATTAAGACATATGCTTCTCCAAGTTATATTACTTCTAGGATTCTTTCCCCTTTTTAAGTAAGGGAGGCTGGAAGACAGTCCATCTGATTTAAGTTATTTTACTGGAAATTTCTGCCATGTTTTGAGCATGTTCCAAGTGGCAGTTGAGATATAAATAGTAGAATAAACAAACAGCTGCACAAGCAAAGTTGAAAAGTCCGAGACCAACAAGATTATCAGTTGTTTCTGCAGTACTTCCAGCCTGTCCACATACCAAATGTAATAGCATGTGACAAATTCCTTATCGCCAGAAGCTAGATTTGGGGTTTCTTTATTCCCTATTAAATCATTATGAAGCATTTTATCAGTATTTTTAATTCTGAAAATAGAGAAAATCATATGAAAGCCCCCAACAATGAAAGCCCCTTGGTTTTGGTCAAAAATCCTAGGTTATGTATTGTATTTCACTGTGCTTTTATGATGTCTTTATAAACATAAAGGCAGCTGTTTAGGAATGAAATTCCAGAGGTAAAACAAAACGTTCCTTTCCCTCTAAACCAACTCTTACCCAAGGCTCTGAAGCAATAAGATATCTTTTATCAAATATTTGTGTGCAAATATTTTTTATGATAAAATAATGATCAGTCATAAGACTCTCTGGATATCACGTTTGATTGTGAATACTACTCATTTGGCACTTCTTCCTGACTACAAGAACAAAGAAATAGATAATCCTGCAAAATGAAAACAACTAGAATAATGAGAGCATTGTTAGAAAGGCAGTCTTTCAATGCTCTCTACAAATGCAAATAACTTGAAATGTATTTACTGATTGCTGAATAAATACCTGTCTTCACTGGGACTCACTGCCCAGAAATAATTTTTAAGCTACTCTGAAATTCTTCTTCCTATTTTGACATTATTTTTGTATTTTGACTTATTTATTTCAGTGAGAACTGCAGTTTGTCTTTTAAATGTGACAGTCCTTCCAGTTCATTTTCAGACTTGGATGTAGTCTGCTCCACCTCAGGTTCTCATGTCAGCATTGAAGTGATTCCTTTTTAAAACCCTGATCTTCCATTGTTGTTTTCTTGAGTGATGGTTGCATTTGTGAATCCTGTGTGATTGCAATCTGAAAATGGATAGAGTTAATCTAGGAACACTTATTCTGCTACCCTTTAACCACAGTCTCATGGGATGAGCTGAGCAGAAAGTATGGGATGCCCAAAACATTTATTATATCAGACAAGAAATTGGAGCCTTCTGAGCTCTTCCCAAGTACTCGTGATGTTTGACCTATCCATTAGTCATATTTGGTCTATGATCTCTGGAGTATCTTTTATAGGACGTGAGCTAACAGCCACAAAAGATGGATAGTCAGCTAAAACACTTAAAGGGATATAGCATACCAAAAAAAGATGAAGTTGCCCTATATTAATAGTTAAAGTAATACACTGATTTCCAGTCTTAAGGTACTGTAGAGGTGGAATGTGCATGTCTGACAAAAAATGAGATCCAACTTACTATGGTCACTCAAGCAGCATGTTGCAGAGTTAAGAATAAAATTAAGTCTAAGAAAATGTTGCTTTTGATAAACCAACAACAGCCTCTGTAACAAACTGATTGCGATCTAAACAGTTAAGGCATAGGTGGAGGAAAGAAGCAGAGCAGAGCAGATCGGTGAAGGGACAGAGGAGAAGCAGCAATGAAGTGACTTCCCCAAGGAAAATACAGTGACCAAACCAAACTCAGAGTTTGCGCACTCACCACCTTTTTTGTGTTCACCTCATCTGTAGCTCTTCCATGGTATGATGCAGAGGGCTGTACCTTCCTCAATGATCCAGTTAACATTTATGGCACTGAATATCCAGGCCACTAAACAGAGGTCTCTTCTCAGACAGTGGTAAGCAAGAGCTGGAAGAGGTAACCCTTACTTTCTTCAAGATCCTGTAAAAATAACTATTTATACCCAATCTCTTTGTGCTAATTACTATGACCATTTCATTGTCAAGATTTCTCCCTCCTTAGAAAACACTGCCAGTTAAGTTCTTAGATCAGTATCCCTCAGATTTCTCTTTGTCCCTTTTCTTATGCAGAAATACCCCCATACAATTGCAAATCTCCCCTCAAAACTTTTCTTGGCCAGAACACTATACAATGGTTAAGAAACTGCTATTCTGAAGTCCTATTGCACAATATTTGTATAATTACTTGCATAATTACTGATCTTCTGACTGTATCTAGCTATCCTCTCTAGGTTTATAAGCATTTAATACAGGGCAATCCAGGTTAAGCAAAAGACTATGCATGGACTATTGAAATATGAATATGCATTTGTTTGTGGTTTTCTCTCTTTAAATCTGTTTAACCTAGAATATAAACCTTCTATGTAGTCAGTTAGATACGAGAAGAAATTTGAGTCAAAACTACTGACTTTCAGAATTCTTCCTCAGCCTTTGCTGGCCAGGATATCTCACTGAGAAATGAAATAAAACTTCAAGAATAGCTAGTTTTCTTGGTAACAAAAACTTTGGAGATTCTATGATTATGAGATTCTAGAGAAGCAGTATGGATTCTGCTTAGGCCTGTCAGGTATTATTTTTTGTGTAGCAATGGTAAGAGCAACAGGAAATGTGGAATATTGCTAGGGTGTTACTCCTGGTACTTGGACTAGCAATTGATACAATTAAGAGATAATGCAGTTCTCTTGAATATTTCTAAGTTATTTCAAATTATTTCATGCCTTTTATAGAGTGGTGTGCACTGTGTTGTTTTTATTCCATTTGCAGCAGCCATGTTAATCTATCTTCAGGATGATGATTCTTATCATAATGGCATATGATCCAGGACTCTTGCTTTGCAGCCAGGGATTAGGTTAAAACTTGTAAATGCAAAAGTTTTTCATTCTTCCAAGCATAATCTTGGTCCTAACTACTGAAAACAAAATCAAAACCGAAAAAACACTTTGACCTCTTAGCATAAGATTAGAAAAAGAAAATTACAGTGGACCTCTATCTCTAATGAAATTATTACTGCTATCAGGAAGAGAAATATTTCTAGCAGCGTGGATGGCTCCTGACTCTCTGATAGTTCAAGTCCATTTACACAAGTTTCCTTCAGTTCAAGACAGGTACAACAGTATGGAGAACCTGACACCTAGTGTAGACTTTTAATGCTCCATGTACAAGTAGAGCAAATCTGAGATTTGCTTACTGAAACATTTTCTTATCTTCCATAATTTAAAATATTTATTATTATGATGTTTTATTTCTGTCTATGCCACCTGAATGTCTGAAGCTCAGATATCTGCATGTGAGACAAAGTTGATGATGTACCTCATTAAAAAATAAAGCTAAACATTTTGCTCAAAACAGAATCATGTCATGTCTGAGAAAGAGAGTTTAACACTCTTTCATCTCAACCTTTAATGCCGCAACATGCACAGTAATGAGCCACTTTACATAGGGCTTTGATTACATTGCATGAGAAAGGGACGTAATGGCTGACGTGAATATCACTACATTGAGCTCTTCAGCTATTATCTCTTCCCATAAAATGCAAATCATTAACCATATTACGATTTTCTGTCTCCCTTTTTCTATCTATTGCAGTAAATTTTCTGGGACAGTTTAAGGAATCAGAATTTTAGATTGTATTTATTTCCCTTCTCTACTCTTGTGACATAAATTCAGCTTAGCTTAAATCAAGCACTAAAGCTGAGCTTCCTGCTTTGCATGCTGATTGGCTAGTTGTCAGCCCCAAGCTGAAAGAAAACAAACCCAGTATCTCAATATTTGAAAGCCCATTAATGTAAATAATTGCAGTAGCACCATAAAGCTACTTAAAGAATGAATATATCAAGGTGTGGGTGTTGTGCCTCTGAAGCACTTGCGCTGCTACTTGAAGACAAATGAAAGACAGAACACATCAATGCAGCAAACAAGGAAAGAAGAAATTAAATATAAAACTCTTACAGCCACATAAATATTTAAACATCACCTATGACTAGAATTGTCAATAATTAGATCAATAGCAACAGAACTTCCAGAAAGAAGCTCTGATAAATTTGAGAGGAAAATGTCACCTTGTCTTGTCACTGGCTCAAGCTGACCTGAAGTCCCAAGATGAACTGCAATCTAAAGAATTCCATCTTCTTGTTTCATACAACAATAGGCATTTTGTATGACTATAATTTGGTCTCAGTTGACTTGAAAATTGCTCCAGGCCACCATGAAGTGCTTGAAGTTGATAATATAAAATAAGCATATTTTGCAACATCTGTTTCTCAATTTGATTGTTTTGCATATTTCATTTTTCTCCATTCCCAGGCACTTAGGTGATCTCTTCAGTTCTGAAAACACAATGTACCTGTGCAGGTTATAGCACCTATTCCACAATAGTTGAGTCAAAGAGTTCACTTAGTTCTTTTATTATATTTCAAATAAGGAACAATCTTTAGGGAAATAAGAAATCATAGTTAAAATAGGCTGTCGTGCCCATGTGTCTGAATAAGTTCAATTCAATAGCAAAAAAAGTGCTAATAAAGTAGGAGAATGAAACATAAAAAAAGAAAAAAAAAGCATTGAAAGTTTGTGGAATAGAGAACAATATCTTTGTTTCTGAAAGTCAAAGCTTGAGGGTTTAAAGTATATAATATGAAATGTGACAGATGAAATAATTATTTATCATTGGCTAGCACAGAGTGAATTCTAAATGGAAAGCAATTTTCAATTCACTGGTCATGCTACGCTTACCTGAGGTTATGTTGAATAATCAGTTATGAAGAAATGTTATTTGCCTACTGTTTATTTTATGTTCATTTTGAAACTAAAATGCTATTTAAAAAGGGGTGGCAAAACCTGCCAGGAGTCAGTTAACACTGGTAATTTCAAAATATTTTGGAGAGATGGATTATAGCTAATGCCATCTAACCTCAGATAAAATATGGTATTATCCCTCTAAACTAATTCCATGGCTACTTTTACAACCAAAACTATTCAGCTCTCATCACACTACTGCAGTCTATGAAAGTAGAAAGAAACAGGTAATTAAAGAGGTATGTAAAAGGATGCATTTAGATGGTCTGACAATCCCTCTTCCTATGCTGACAGATGCCAATAGTCCCCTAAATTACCATTTATATGACATCCTTTGGTGCCATTCAGCATGCACCTTGAACTGGTTTCTCTCCGAGGGGAACAAAAATTGTACTCCCATTGCACCTAAACCCCTTTTTCAGTGCAGCTACAAGGCCCTCCATCACCCAGCTCTCCATGTGCCTGGAATTGAAGTTATGATGGAAAGTCAGTCAGGGACAGCCATATAGAAATCTGCTTTGTCGCAACTATTAAACACAGTGTATGGCTAAGACAGCAACAGGTGCAGACACCACCACTAACAAAGATGCAAAGTGGCTGTTCTGTCCCAAGACTGTAACAGCTCACACCGTACCAAACTCTGATCCCTATGTCTCTGCACTGCACCATGCACAAATGTAGATGTTCTTGCACAGATATGTATGTAGCTACAGGTACAGTATCGCTCATACAGTGCAACACAGCCACAGTAAATGTGTCACCCTGCATCTCCTTCTGCACTGACCCACTCCAGTGTGATACAATCAAGTTTTTCAGAAAAGATCCATTATTTTGGGTTCCTCTTAAACATAACATGTGTGACTAGCTAAGCTCACTCCTTCACAAATTTGAAGATAAAGTCCCTACAGCACAGGGATCAACAGTAAATTCCCTTTATCACTGAAGGCATGTACCAGACCTGATTCATTTACAGTCTTTCAAGCTTCTTTACTGGTCACCTTCAGAATTTCTCTCTATTGTCAAATAACAATAATGCTCATGTCTTGGAACACCCTGGGTTTCCTGTGCCAAAGCATCAAGTTAAAAGTGCATGAGGAAATGGGAGATTGCATTCAGGATTATTGAAAACATTCCTAAAATTTATCTTGCTTCAAGTAATGAAGGAAATGAATAATTGTGTTAATTTGATTTAATAAGTACATATGTAAATATACAGCAAGTGATGATATTTTCAGTATATTGAAGGGGAATTCTATTTTCCACAAATACAAATATTTCAAATAAGTTGAAAGGAACAGCCTATGCTTAATACGTAGTATGTGCATAAAAATCTAAGGAACAATTGCACAGCAGACATTATTTTCAAAACAGCATTTTAAATATAACCACTGAATCACCCTAGAATTTCAAAGCACTTTATAGAAACTAGTTAATTATATTTTATGTATACTGAACTCTCAATCAGAGGAACTCAGCATCTTTCGCACTAATTAATTTTATCTCCTAATATCCCAGGGAGGTAGGAAAATATTGTTACTTTTCACATTTTGAGGGAACTCAAAAGAAGTGCCTCTCTTCAGCGATGCTACAGGTCACCTACAGCCTCCAGCCTCCCATCTCAAACAGCACTCTGAATGCTACAGAATTGCTGCATGCTTTTTGCAGGTGCCTGAATTGTTTCTCAGAGACACGGAAAAGGTAATGGTTGGACTTGGTGATCTTAAAGGTCTTTTCCAACCTAAAAAAAAAAGAAAAACAAAGAAAAAAAAGCCAGAAATAGCACCCAACAGTCATGACTTTGAATCCCTGAGCCAACCAGAAGAACATTTTCACTAACGATTGTTATTAACAACTTAAAACACTTCTACATCTTCATTTGTATCATCTTTATAAAAGTTTCAGACACTTTTCAGTTGTTAACTGAGTGTGCCTTAGGTCAATGGAAAGGCGATGGTAACAGAGGCAAGATGTGTTACAAAGGGAGCTGAACTCTGCGAAGCAGAAAGAGCAATTTCCCAAGAAGCACTAATGGAAGAAAGCTACAGTTGCATCCCAGTACATCCTATGGTTAAAGCCCTCCTGCTAACCAATGTTTTGCTAATTAAAGATGATGCACTAAGTTCATTGACATAGTTATTAAGTATCAGACACCGTTTATCTCAAAACTTAAGCAAGGTTTTCAGAACACTGGGGAAGGTGTAGCTGGCCTGCAAGCAGCACAGAATGCATGCATGAACTGTGTAGTGTGTTGCGCTGGAACAGCTTTTGTGATACAACAGAAACATCTATTTTCTTTTTCACCTTGCCTACATGTACCAAAGGCATGAGCTGTACATATCAATAGTGTTGCTTACTTGCTTACTGTGTATTCTTCAGCTAGTGGATAATGAGCTGAAGTAATCACTAGTGGTAATGTGTATCATGTAACTTACAGGTAATGCGCTTAGTGCATCAAATCACACAACGACAGGGAAATGTGTCATCTGCTTGAACTTATTCAGTCAGGACTTAAGGATTACTTCACAGAAACCAACTTGATGAGGCTACCAACATATTTCTTTCCCCATTTGCCTGTCTCTGTAGTTCTCTGTGGCTACCTTTAGGAAATGCCAGCAGCATCTGGGAAATGAAAGGAAAACCAGTCTCTACATTCTTGATATTCCTGAAAACACTGGTCAAGCTGTTGCTTATCTTCTGCAGTTAACTATCACCACAGCTCCTCTTGGGGAAAAGGCAGAAAATCTGACTTAACTCAGCTCATAAAATAGCAGGTTCTTGTCTTCTAGCTGCTATCTAAGGTCCCAGATGGGAAATATTTGGTAACAGTTAACCAGTAATCCTCTCAGGTATAGGGACTCCCTCCTGGGACTATATACTGAAGGAGTTTCATTGGCAAAAGAGGATCTCATCTGCTTTACCTTCCTCATTTTTCTGTTTTCCAGGAATGGAGACATAAAAGTAGTTTTGGATGCTTACAAAAACCCTTTGAACATAGCTGGGAGCCAATGGCTGATATGACCCAAGACTCTGCAAAGAAGAGAGAAAAAGGTTTTCTGGATAGTGGCAATCAAATTCCCTTGGAAAACAGCAACTTTGGCTTAAGGTCAAGGTGTCTGGTGCACAAAGACACTATTAATGTTGCAGTTGGATGACGCTGATTGTTGAAAGTTATCATGTATCTTTCTCCACTCTTTTTTTAATCAAAATCTGCACAATTGGTACACTTTTCTTGTGAATACACATTGAGATCTATTGAGGCATCACTGATAAATGTAACACACTTCTTTCTCTTCATTTCCTAAAGTATATAAAGCCATAATAGGAAGGATATTATTTGTAAGGATATTAATTATTAAAAAAAATCAAAAAAAGGACTTGGAAAATACGGATCTATAAGCTGTTTTGGAACCTGACCCTCACCAAGTTCAGTCCTGGCTCTGCTGCCGAAGTCCTTTTAGATTATGAAAAAAACCCTGTATCTCTCTTAACCCCTCCTTTCCCAAGCACCTCCTGTCAATAATATCAACACATTATTGCCAAAGCTATCAGTATAAAGTGAAATGCTTTTAGCCCAGTACCTAAAATTGCTACTGCAACACCTGTGAAAACTAACACACATAATGAATGCCATATATATATATATGAACATTGTGAAATAAGGCCCTTATGGACTCAATCAGATTTTCTGAAAACTGTCTGCTACCGAACACTGTTATTAAACTAAACCACACGAAATCAAGAGAAATCCTTGAAAGAGTGCTTAAGGGCAGAAGTTTATCTTATGCGCATGGACTATGTGAACTGTTAGATACACTGATACGCATGCATAAATATATTTTTGAATTCTATGTACATGTACATACACATGTATATTGATAAGTACATGCAAATAAAACATACGCTAAATAAAACTCATCCCTGCATTTTGTGATGGGTATTCCAGTCAGAATACTGATATACTGATTTTCTTAAACTCTCTGCTTTCACTTCACAGGGGAGAAATAGAATTGCATTTCTTTTCCATTGTAAAACTTACGCAGCAATTTTGGTTCCAGAGATGAGACTGGTACTTTTTCACAGCAGTAATTTAATTCAGGCCCACACACTGAAACTCAGATTGAAAACAGTCTACTGACAATGCAGCATTCCCTACTCCTGCAGTGTGGCTGCACTTCGATCTGTTAAAACCTAAAGGTGATTCACTGCCACTGGGAAAAGTTAAGAAATTATCTTGTCCTGAGAGTTATGTATAACATTAAAGATATAGGGACAAATCCACAGTGAAAAAACAGCCATTCAAAGGACTGAGATACCTAGATCCAAAAATACTGCACTGTAGTACTTAAATTGGAAGCCTGTATATCCCCCCTGTGGCAATAAGGAAATGTAAGTGCATTTAAAGTCTGCAATAGGCCTAATTGAGCATTCTTTGAACTTCACTGACTATATTAATTATTCAGATCTTCCTTCTATAATTCCCCTGATTCCTAGTGCTGTGGAGAAAACTAATTTGAGATGAAAAAGAAATTAAATACTCAAATTCAATATTATTACTATACTATGTGTATTTAACCTGACAAGTCATATCGTTTATTTATATCAGTCAGCAAGATTTATTCTTTAGCACAAAAATTCTTCACAGAATTTCCTATTTCTACATCATCTGATCGTCTCGCTCCACAGTTCTTAGAGAACTGTGTATACATGTGCACATGTGTGTACCTGTGTGGAGACCAGCCTGTAATTAATTAAGAAGTTGTTTAGATAGACTGAATCAAAAATGTAGCCTAAGAGAAAATTAGACATTTATAAAGTCATTTCAGCTTTAATGGTTTAAATACAGACAGTATTGCAGCTTTATTTAGTCACACACAGTTCACAAAAGAAAAAAGCTCTGTGAGCCACTGACTACTGTAAGCCACATATTGTGATTCTTCTCTCATTTTTAATAATGATTTTATTGCCTCCAATGTAAATAGCATTTGCTTGCACAAGGGTCCTAGAATCTGTCCCATTATCACAGAATCACAGCACTGTTAGGGTATACCGTTGTAGACTAAATAATAAGGTTGGGTTTACCTCAAACAGTGAGATTAAAGAATAATTCACTAAGAAACACAGGGAAAAATACACAAAGAAAGTAATAGTAACATTTTATTGGTGCTGAGGTAGCTTGCCTTATTGTGGAATAGTTGGCTGAGATATTAGCAGTTCATATAGTGATGTTTTTCACTTTTATTTAGATTTTAAACGGTTGGAGCAAGGAAATAGCAAACAGTATCATTTACATGTCACAGCAAATCCAAATTACACAAAGGCAGCAGCTTACAACATGAGCAGCTGCACAGAACCCAAAAGCTCCATCAGTCACATTAGCATGGCAAGTCACGCAAGCACCAGAAAAATTATATTGAAAAGGTAACTGGGTGTAGGGAGTCTGTAATGTAACGTAAGCCCTCTCCTGACAAAGGAGGATGCTTGTCAATAGTGAAAGCTAGATTATTAGGTGGTGAAGTGGCTGCTAGCAATAGACTCTACCGGTGAAAGGGTGACAGGACCAAATCCATCCCTGCTGCAGCCTTCATGCAAGGTACAGGTTGTGATTTTGGCCATTAAAGATGGGCTAGATAGCCCTGCTGGCCATTTGAATGGGAAAGTGCTGCTGTGTCTCTTCAGGTGCTAATGAAGATTTTGCCTGACTGAGTTAATGACAGGTTCAATAACACATGGGACCTTGAAGAGACCAAAGATGCTCACTCTATGAGGAAGGCAAAAATACTTTTAAAATGGAGGCAGACATCTGTAAAAATTAAGAACCCCATGTATCTTGCAGTTCCCATGACTTCATGGAGGAGGAAACTGTAAATTAAAAGGGATTAAAAAAAAAAAAAAAAAAAAGAAAAGAAAAAAGAAAAAGGGGGAAAAAAATTTAATTTCTTGCTTGGTTTTGTGTTTTGTGCAAAAGAAATGATGCATCTTATGTTAATTTAGTAAAATTAGCACCCAGAGTGTCTAAGCAGTAGGACAAGAATATGCAATTATATTTGACTGCAGAACAGGAACACACAATTGGCTTTCATCTCTTCTTTATGTTAAAGAAACAGCTGCAATTTTTAATTAATTTATTTATTTACTGCTAGTGCATTTTTGCTGCTTGGAAAACTAAATAAATGGTCAGACAGGAGCCATAACAGATTTTATTTCTTTTTTTTTTTTTTTCAAACTAAGCTATAGAGAACAAACATTTTGTTTTATTTTTTTTTTTAGCTGACTGGTAATAATTCTGAATAAGACAGAACATGGATGGCAAAGTTTAGTTTCAAAATTTATGTGTAAGCATTTCTACGTGCCCAAAGCCCCCTCTTTTCCTCTTTTGATTCACAAACATTTATTTGTTCAGGGACACCACAAGAAGAGCTTGCATATACATCCAAATATGCATATCAAACAGTTCATAAGACAAACACTACAGAACAGCTACTGCGTTTTATTTGCCAGTTATAGCTATAGATTAAGATGGATTTTTAAAAGGGGACATTAGCATTGCCTACTGCTAATTCTGAAATAAAATTATAAGGAGTGGATCAATTTTTGAAAGGTTAAGTAGTTCTGGTTTGATTACATGGTTGAAAATCCACATTTAGACTCCTGCTTTGGAAACCAAGTTGTAAATTTCTCTAAATTTACAGCAATTACTGATTGCTCTTAAACTAGAACTAATGCAGAAGTAGTAATTTTTGGTATTTTTGAACATCTTCTTTTGATCCCTAGCTAAATGAAGAAAGTTCAGAAAGTTCACAAAGATGTGACATGGCCAGACTTCCAAATCTCATAATTTATTCCATTTCTTAATAACTGTTATCCTATATCAATCCATTCCTCCGAAAGCAATGACACTTTAAGAACTCGACATTTTAAAGCTCTGGATGTAGTCAATGGGTTTTGCATAAGGATTATCCGAAGGACTACAATGGGAAAGGGATCTTCATCATGCTGGTGAGTGTAGCAAGCTGAGTAACTTGCCAACCTACCCAAAAGCATCCAGTCTGTCACCATCCATGCAGGACAAGCCTCTGTAGATTACTAGTGCTTGTTTCAGATTTAAAAATACCAGCAGTATCTACACACTACTGTGGTTGGTTTCATTACTTACTTTTTTATTGCACTCAATATTGAAAAAACAGCTACAAACGATAGACCTTGAAAAGCTGGCAGAACACTACTCATAGGTGCACTGCCATCTTCTGGGAGAATTAATTCAATTTTTCAGGCAGATGAATAAACCACCTAGTTTCTGTCCAGTACAGTGAAGAGGTTGATGTCCAGCTAACCAACAGTAAAACTAAGAGCTTTGCATTTTGGTTTTATGATCTCCTGCTTCATTCAGCACCAAGAAACAATCATCATCAGAAGTTGCAGCTATGAGCACTAACTTCTCAGACTGCTGAGGAAAATCTCTTTCATGGCCACAAAAGGCAAGAGATCACTGTAAAATACTATTTTCAAATAAAATGTTCAACATTTTTAACTGTCGGCTCTATAATTCCTGCTGTTTTCCAATAATCCAAAGAAAAACATAATGTGGTTGGGTGCCACGTGAAGTCAGAGACTCATTATGAGTTTGAGATATATTAGCCAATATTCAAATAACTAAAGAGTCATTTGGTATCTATATTTTCCCTAATGATGCACACTGACCCTCTAGAACAGGCTGTTAATAACCTGTTTGATAACATCTTCCATGTTTAGATAGATCACAGCTGAAAATCAGCTTCATGAAAGGGTACATGTCTCTCAAAATATTTTACGGCTGTTAACAAAAAGTCTGGATGCCTCAGATGAAAAGCAAACACACGAGTCTTTTGAAATATTTTCTCTCAAAATAATTCTGTTCTCTTTCATAGAGCACATTGAGAAATGATGCCCAACAGCACCTGCAGAAATCACAGCAATTTTGAATTTTTTAAGTCTTATATATATCAAGTCTCCACTACTTTTTATAAGATAGAATTTCAATCTGTAGGTTCTGCAGTGCCGAGGTAAGGAAGTAGAGAAAAAATTTACTCCATCCTATTATGTAAATAAATGTTATAAAATAAAACAATCTGTTTTAACAAACTCAAAATACCTGTTTTATGAAGCCTCAAAAACCTTAAGTAACAGTATATTCTGCTGCTTCTATTCCCAGGCAAGTTTATCAGTTAATTCACTCAGACTCTCAGACCCTCTACCAGGAATTGCACCCACCGAAACAGATTTTAAGGCAAATGCCATGTCTTGAAATAAAATGAAACAGCTACTACGGCTGATAAATGCTGGTAAGCTCAGGACAGGATGCTAAAACTTCACATGGGTCAGTGACGACTCCTCTGCCACCATCTTGTCACACCTCAGCCTCTGAATAACACAGAACAAAGTTTCATTTGTTTAGTTGCTGTCTGCTATCAGCTGCTTTTTCCATGTCCCACCTAAATCTGACCACTAGAGAGCCTCAACTGGGGCTCTCTGCCAGGTGTTTTGAGGAAAAAGTTAATAGCAAACAATTAGGCTACAATTAGTCATTTACCTTCAGACTTTCTGTTACCAAGAATCACAGAATCATAGAATCATAGAATAGTCAGGGTTGGAAAGGACCTTAAGATCACCTAGTTCCAACCCCCCTACCACGGGCAGGGACACCTCACACTAAACCATGCCATCCAAGGCTATGTCCAACCTGGCTTTGAACACCACCAGCGATGGAGCATTCACAACTTCCCTGGGCAACCCATTCCAGAGCCTCACCACCCTCACACTAAAGAATTTCTTCCTTATATTCAATCCAAACTTCCCCTCTTTAAGTTTGAACACATTGCCCCTTGTCCTATCACTACAGTCCCTAATGAAGAGTCCCTCCCCAGCATCCCTATAGGCCCCCTTCAGGTATTGGAAGGCTGCTAGGAGGTCTCCATGCAGCCTTCTCTTCTGCAGGCTGAACAGCCCCAACTTTCTCAGCCTATCTTCATATGCGAGGTGCTCCACTCCCCTGATCATCCTCGTGGCCCTCCTCTGCACTTGTTCCAACATTTCCATGTCCTTTTTTTGTTGAAGACACCAGAACTGCTCACAATACTGCAAGGGAGGTCTCATGAGAGCAGAGTAGAGGGGCAGGATCACCTCCCTCAACCTGCTGGTCACGCTCCTCTTGATGCAGTCCATGACACGGTTGGCCTTCTGGGCTGCGAGTGCACACTGCCGGCTCATGTTCATTTTCTTGTCAACCAACACCCCCAAGTCCTTCTCTGCAGGGCTGCTCTCAATCTCTTCTCTGCCCAGCCTGGAGCTGTGCCTGGGATTGCTCTGACCAAGGTGCAGGACCTTGCACTTGGCATGGTTAAACTTCATAAGGTTGGTATCTGTCCACCTCATAAGCGCGTCAAGGTCCCTCTCGATGGCATTCCTTCCCTCCAGCATATCAACCAAACCACACAGCTTGGTGTCATCGGCAAACTTGCTGAGGGCGCACTCAATCCCACTGTCCATGTCACCCACAAAGATGTTGAACAAGACCGGTCCCAACACCGATCCCTGAGGGACACCACTCGTTACTGGTCTCCAGCTGGACATTGACCACAACCCTTTGCGTGCAGCCATCCTGCCAGTTTTTTATCCACTGAGTGGTCCACCTATCAAATTGATGCCTCTCCAACTTAGAGACAAGGATGTCAGGTGGGACAGTGTCGAACACTTTGCACAAATCCAGGTAGATGGTATGAACTGCTCTACCCCTGTCCCTCAGTTCCATAGCCCCTTCATAGAAGGCCACCAAATTGGTCAGGCAGGATTTCCCCTTAGTGAAGCCATGCTGGCTGTCACCAAGCACCTTGTTGTCTTAGCATACCATCCAGGAGAATCCGCTCCAAGATTTTGCCAGGCACAGAGGTGAGACTGACTGGTCTGTAGTTCGCCGGCTCATCCATTTTTCCTTTCTTAAAAATGGGGGTTATATTTCACTTTTTCCAGTCGTTGGGAACTTCACCTGACTGCCATGATTTTTCAAATCTGATGGACAGTGGCTTAGCAACTTCATTTGCCAGCTCCTTCAGGACCCACAGATAGATTTCATCCAGTCCCATGGACTTGCATACATTCAGGTTCCTAAGATGGTCTTAAACCAGATCCTCTCCTACAGTGGGCCTAAGCCCTAAGGTCTTCATTCTCACTGTCCCTGCATCTGCCTTCCAAGACTTGGGTGGCATGGGCAGAGCACTTGCAGTGAAGACTGAGGCAAAGAAGTCATTAAGAACCTCAGCCTTCTTGAAATCCAGGGTAATCAGTTCTCCTGATAGCTTCCTGAGAGGGCTCACATTGTCCCTAGTCTGTCTTTTATTAGCAATGTACCTGCAGAATCCCTTCCTGTTATCTTTAACATCCCTTGCCAAGTTTAATTCTAAGTGGGCCTTAGCTTTCCTAACCTGGTCCCTAGCTTCCCAGACAACATCCGTGTATTCTTCCCAGGCCTCCTGTCTTTTCTTCCACCTTTTATAAACCTCTTTTTTCCTTCAAAGTTTCCTCAGCAGCTCCTTATCCATCCAAGGCAGTCTCCTGGGCCTCCTGCTGAACTTCCTTCTGGTTCAGATGCAGTGAATATCTGTGATGTTCAGAGGGATGTCAAACAGAGGCATTTTCCAATCTCTTTTTATTCTGCAACTTATCTTGACCATTTTTAGCTTCCTAAAAATGGAAGCATCTGGGAAGCTCACAGGCATGAATGTTAACTAATGGATAAGTCTGTCAGATCCAAACAACAAACCCTTGTCAAATACCTTCTTATTCTCCTTCCATTATCTACCCAGTTAAAAGGACCTTACAAAGAATGTCAGTCACTGGACATAAAGAGGTTCACCGATAACATTAGTAATGAAATTCATCTTTGGTATTCCAAAGAAAGCTTATGAATACAAATAGGAGTTCACAGAAGGAGACACATTCTCCCTGCACAACAATTCCATGCTGTAAATGCACTCCAGAAAACTTACTACAGATAGACAGTTACAGTAAAGAGTAACCAAAGCTTGTTTTGGGGATGGGAGAGGACTGCAAGGCAAGGGCTGAGAGATTTCTCCTTGTATTGTGATGCACAGGAATTAAGTGTCCACACTCACTCACGTGAAATGAAAATGAGACTATTCAATCTGAAAGTGGGACCAGATGCATTTCTGAAATTCAAGCATGTTTCTGGAGCTGCAGATGAATGGAAATAATTTGCTGATCAGAAAAAAATCAATCCATGATTTTGTCAAAGCCAGAAGTCCCAAACTAACAAAGTAAACAAAACCAGTATTTTTCTAATGCTGGATAGAGAGCACCCCACACTGTCTCGGGAAAAAAAAAAATAAAAATTATATATATATATATATAAAAAAGGATTTGGAGATAAATTTCATTAAAATAGGGACATAAAAATAGAGTAGATCTGCTTTTGGTTTCCAGACAGGATTAAAGTAAGCCTCTACTTTCCTCCCCTGGAAAGCCCAGTGTTGCCTGGGGAAAGTTTGAATATTCTCCTCTGTGTGGAGAGAAGATGCAGAAACCGTGATGACCTAGAACACAGGACTTTTCCAAAACCAGATTCAAAAACATCTCCCATCCATGAGAATGAGAAACAGAAGGACTGGAGGGATCTCTGGTGCAAGGATTATTAAAACCCACAGAGCATAGTTGTGACTACTTAGTCTTCTTTACCCCTTTTGGTTTCTTCTGTAAACCTCTGATGTTCTTTACACCAGCAGTGAAAGCAAGCAGCTCTTCTAGTGTGGATGGCAGTAAAAAAGTAGGTTCTAGGAAGATTGAAGTTTGTAAAATTATTGCAAATTAATTTTCTTGCTCGTGAAGACAATTAACTCATGATGTTGCCCCTTGGCTTCAGACTACAGCTGCCAGTCCAAAAGTTTGCTTCCAGAGGATAAAGTGTTTGAACAGCTCCCTCCATTGCCCCACTCCAGAATCCTTGCTCCTTGCCCTCCTCCCAGCCTCAGCCTGGCAGAGACTTTCCTTTGCGCTTCCCAAACTTTCTTTCCAGTGAGACCTTCTCTTTTTTATCTTTTTCTCCTACTGGCTTTTTTTTTGCCAGTAACCTCCAAGGAACAGACATACAGCTCTTCCCCAGTCTGGGAGGCAAAAACCCCTGCACTCTCTTCTACACGTGTGCCATGTCAGAGCACTCAGGCTGGGCTGTAGATTCCTTCTTCCAGCCTGAGCCCATTTGAGGTTCATAGATTTGTGCTGCTGACAGCAACACATCTCGGCAGTGATCAGAGCTGCAGCTTTCTAGCCTGATCCTAGCAGTACTTCTTTAGACGGGTCTAGAAGAAATAAAGATGCTTTGATAAAAATTATTCTGATTGATTCTAAAGCCCTACAGTATTTATTAAGGATGTGCACTCATTTGGGACACAATGAAAATTCTGGGGTTTAAGAATTAGTTGAGCACCTCCTACCTGATTATGTGAAGACAAGAAAATGAAGCATCAAAAATCACCAGATATTTAAGCAAAGCAAGCAATATATTTTTGCTGACATTTGATTTCACACAGAAAGTGACTTTGTTATATTCATTAAGGCATAAGTTTTTTGAATGAGTAGGGATAGATGCTGGAATAAATAATTGTTTCTTTATGCTCTCAGAATTCAAAATTGTTATTTTAAATATTTACAAAGCAAGGACTGCAATACAGTTTCTAGTTAACTAATCTAGAACAAAAATGATTGCTCACTTTCCCACAGGAAGAAACCATCGAGGTTCACCCATGGTCCCTTTCCTGTATGATTAACTGGTACTTCTGAACCAACAGATGACCTGCAGTAACCATTCACAAGGGGGCTAAGTCATAAATAGATACAGTCTAAAAAATATATATCTAAAAGCAAAAGAACTCTTGAATCAGCTGAACATGATAGGCTTGCTTGGCACATATTACCAACAGGGAAGGGCTGGTTGGGAATGTAACGCTCCAGGGCAGCCTTGATTGCAGTGATCATGAGATGGTTGAGTTTGAGATCCTCAGGACAGTGAGAAGAGCGTGCAGCAAGCTCACTGCCCTGGACTTCAAGAGAGCAGACTTTGGCCTCTTCAGGAACCTGCTCAGTAAGGTTCCATGGGATACAGCCCTACAGGGCAGGGGGGCCCAAGACTGTTGGTTGATATTTAAGGATCACCTGCTGCGGGCTCAGGAGCGATGCATCCCAATTAGAAAGAAGTTCAGCAAGAGCGCCAGGAGACCTCCTTGGATGGATAAGGAGCTGCTGAGCAAAATTAGAAGGAAAAAAGAGGCTTATAAAAGGTGGAAGCAAGGTCAGGCGGCCTGGGAACAATACAGGGATGTTGTCCGGGAAGCTAGGGACCAGGTTAGGAAAACTAAGGCCCACTTAGAATTAAACTTGGCTAGGGATGTTAAGGATAACAGGAAGGGATTTTATAGGTACATTGCCAATAAGAGACAGGTTAGGGACACCGTGGGCCCTCTCCAGAAGCTATCGGGAGAACTGGCTACCCTGGATTTGGAGAAGGCTGAGGTTCTTAATGACTTCTTTGCCTCAGTCTTTACCAGCAAATGCTCTGACCACACCACCCAAGTCTTGGAAGGCAGATGCGGGGACGGTGAGGGTGGGGACCCTGGGCCCACTGTGGGGGAGGATCTTGTTCGGGACCACCTTAGGAACCTGAATGTATACAAGTCAATGGGACTGGATGAAATCCATCCAAGGGTCCTGAAGGAGCTGGCAAATGAAGTTGCTAAGCCACTGTCCATCAGATTTGAAAAATCATGGCAGTCAGGTCAAGTTCCCGATGACTGGAAAAAGGGAAATATAACCCCCATTTTTAAGAAGGGGAAAATGGATGAGCCAGCGAATTACAGACCAGTCAGTCTCACCTCTGTGCCTGGCAAAATCTTGGAGCGGATTCTCCTGCAAGGCATGCTAAGGCACATGAAAACCAACAAGGTGCTTGGTGACAGCCAGCATGGCTTCACTAAGGGGAAATCCTGCCTGACCAATCTGGTGACCTTCTCTGAAGGGGCTACGGAACTGATGGACAGGGGCAGAGCAGTTGATGTCATCTACCTGGACTTGTGTAAAGCCTTTGACACTGTCTCCCATGACATCCTTCTCTCTAAGTTGGAGAGACATCAATTTGATAGGTGGACCACTCGGTGGATAAAGAACTGGCTGGATGGCCGCACGCAAAGAGTAGTGTTCAGTGGCTCAGTGTCCAGCTGGAGACCAGTAACGAGTGGTGTCCCTCAGGGATCGGTGTTGGGACCGGTCTTGTTCAACATCTTTGTGGGTGACATGGACAGTGGGATTGAGTGCGCCCTCAGCAAGTTTGCCGATGACACCAAGCTGTGTGGTTCGGTTGATACATTGGAGGGAAGGAATGCCATCCAGAGGGACCTTGACACGCTTGTGAGGTGGGCTGATGCCAACCTGATGAAGTTTAACCATGCTGAATGCAAAGTCCTCCACCTGGGTCGGAGCAATGCCAGGCACAGCTACAGATTGGGCGGGGAGGAGATTCAGAGCAGCCCTGAGGAGAGGGACTTGGGGGTGTGGGTTGATGAAAAAATGAACATGAGCCGGCAGTGTGCTCTTGCAGCCCAGAAGGCCAACCGTATCCTGGGCTGCATCAAAAGGAGTGTGACCAGCAGGTCGACGGAGGTGCTCCTGCCCCTTTACTCTGCTCTCGTGAGACCTCACTTGGAGTATTGTGTGCAGTTCTGGTGTCCTCAACATAAAAAGGACATGGAAGTGTTAGAACAAGTCCAGAGGAGGGCCACGAAGATGATCAGGGGACTGGAGCACCTCTCGTATGAAGATAGGCTGAGAAAATTGGGGCTGTTCAGCCTGGAGAAGAGAAGGCTGCGTGGAGACCTCCTAGCAGCCTTCCAATACCTGAAGGGAGCCTATAGGGATGCTGGGGAGGGACTCTTCATTAGGGACTGTGGTGAGAGGACAAGGGGTAATGGGTTTAAACTTAAACAGGGGAGGTTTAGATTGGATCTGAGGAAGAAATTCTTTACTGTGAGGGTGGTGGGGCCCTGGAATGGGTTGCCTAGGGAAGTTGTGAATGCTCCATTGCTGGCGGCGTTCAAGGTGGGGTTGGACATAGCCTTGGATGGCATGGTTTAGTGGGAGGTGTCCCTGCCCATGGCGGGGGTGTTGGAACTCGATGATCTTGAGGTCCTTTCCAACCCTGACTATTCTATGATTCTATGATTCTATGATTGAATCTTCCCGCAACTGAAAGTCTATGCAATTTTCTTAGACGACCTATGCAAGGAAAGCAATAAAAGACCTAAAAACTGAGAAAATGTATCAGATATAGTTAAAAATATCTATGCTGGTAATGAATACAGTCTGGCTATATTTCACTGATAGCAAAAATAAAATGCAGAGCAGTTTATTATGACTTCCAGTTATCATGACTTTCAAACCAGAGTAGAGAATCACAATTAAGCTCAGATCTCAGCATCAACGGAAGCTCAGTTGTACCTGTATCAGCAAAGTCTACATAATATAAATATCTATTAATAGTGAGAAGCAACTATACCAAAGTCATGGATAAATATAGAAAAAGCCTATAAATAAAAAAGACTGCATATAACTGTCCGAATAGACTGTGCTGGAAGTTAAATCTTATTAATGCTTTAATGAAATTAAAGTTACTTTCTATCAGCACAACGTGCTCTAAAGAGTTTGGAAGCAGCTGGAAACACCTATTGAGGGTATATAAGCTGTCCTCCAAAGATGCTACCCCAGAAGTTGTGATCCAAGAACATCAGCTTTTTCAGTTTTGTTAAGTTCTCCCACTGTTGTGGTGGCAAAGCAGAGCTCAAAGGTTTGCATTGCCCTGTTAATTCACTCCAGGCTTTACCTTCTTGCCAATAATTCACGTCAGTGTTGCTGGTTCTTTTCTTCTTTAACCAACAGGAGGAAGGACTGCAGATCTACATAGCCAGTTGCTGTGTGCTGCCTTACTTTGGTTTACAGAAAAGGGCCAAAGAGCAGGGAGAAATTTTGAGACTTACTAGAAATATTTTCCCTTCCAGCTAAGGAGCCATGCACATATTTCAGCTAAGCTAGAGAGTAACTAAGCAAGAAAACTGGCCAGGCTCAAAGTGGCACAATATTTACAGTATGATTCACAGCTGAAACCTTGGTAGTGGAACAGAGATGTCATTTCTTTCCACAATACTTGTAGAAGGAGCTAAACAGGTAGGCAAAGCACAGAAGAATAGGATTACCACATGCCTCACTTTTTTCCATTATTTCACATTACCACTTAAGAGGCTGCTTGAATATAAACTATGTATCTTGAAGCTTTATAGCACTGATCATAAACAATTCAGTGGCACAGGTGAGTCAGAGAGATTTCATCACTCACACAGTGAATGATGAAGCTTTAAAAACCACAGAAGTCTGGCATCCATCCAGAAATTAACTGAAATACTATGAAAATTGAAAATTACAGGAGACTTAGTACATAGTTTAATGATTATGTAGCTGCTATACTATTTATAAGGCACCCTTCAAGCACGCTCATGGACTGGCTGATTAGCATGTCAAACACAGTAAGATATATGAATGTAAGCAAAACATAACAAAGAAAGTTAGGTCTTGGCTTTAAAATGAAAGAGGTTACATTTCACAGCCTTGAAGCCAGTTTTGGAATAAGTTTAGTGCTAAGAAGTAATTTTAAAAGTAATAATGATCCTCTAAGGAACAGAATTGAACTAGTCTAAATATAAAAAGTGGTTATATTTCTGATATCAGCACACTGAACCAAACTATATCTGAAAAATTAAGAAAGTATGAAAAAAACCTGTCTGACCTGTTTAAGGAGAAACAGATCGGATTTCAGTGAGCTAAATGGAGTCAACGGGTTAAGGACAAAGGCTCAAAAAACCTAGGAGGGATAAAAACGCAAACTGATGTATTCAAAAGAGCTCAGCGAAATCAGACTTTCGTGTGCAAACCTGTCAGAAAACAAGATTTCTTGTTGTCATGCAAATCCAAATAAAACCAAAGCCCATTCCCAATCACAATGGAAGGGTGGGATTTTGAAATTTTCTCTGGAAAAAAGTTTCCAAGGGAAAAAAAAAATCAATTCAGAGCCATAAAAATATGTTGATTCTGACCTATGAAATGCTTTGTGTAGTTAAGAATCAGGATTTCATTTCAGGAGTTCAGCTCACCTCTATTTATATGATTAAAATATTAATAGCTATGTAATGATTCTATGATTCTATATAGCAACAAATACACTTTGCATAGAAAAACCTTTTAAGTACTAAATGCAAATACAGGCATGACAAATCAAACAGATCACAAAAGCAAACAAAAAAAAAGATTCAATATTTCTGGTTTGTTCTTTGGCTTTTAAAATCAGACACGAAATGGAATTATTAGTATGCCCTTATAAG
Source organism: Amazona ochrocephala (assembly GCA_039720435.1). Taxonomy (NCBI): domain Eukaryota; kingdom Metazoa; phylum Chordata; class Aves; order Psittaciformes; family Psittacidae; genus Amazona; species Amazona ochrocephala. The sequence continues at coordinate 25,945,784 of CM077878.1, forward strand.
GGTGCTGCTGGGAAGATTAATCACATCAGTATAGTGCTCACATACCAAAATTATCTATACCAAGAAAAATTAAGTAAATATGACAAAGACTGATAGTAAACTTGGAATTTGCTCATGGCAGCCTGTCACTGCATCTCTGTCATGCTCCCAAGGACCCTTTTGCGAACACTAAGTTATTTCACTCTTATTGACATGATTACCATTTTTCTCTAAAAAGGTCCTTCCTCCTTTTCCACCAGTGAGACCATAGGAAAATAGCACCACAAAGGATATCAACTTCCCCCCTCAAGTCCAAGACAGCCAAAAAGGCAGTTCAAATGTACAAGGCTGGGTCCCACCATCTAGCTGCTTTCTCCTTATCACACCACAAGTTCTTGGGCTAGGGACACCTCTGCAACACAAGTAGGTAGCACGGTAAAGTCCTTACTTGTATAAGTTTTCCTACCCCCAACAAACTGACAAGTTGCATGAAATTTTGGACTGCAGCCACAACTATAGAGTCACTGAAAGAACAGTTGGGTCTCCACCAAGAGGACAGTAATCCAGGGCCTTTTCAACTTTCAGGGGAGCTCCTTTCCACCCACTCCGCAGAAAATTAATATTTTTTAAAAACCTGCATCATCGGAGCAATCTGCTTTACCTTTACACAGATTTATATCAGCACGACTGAGATACCAAGCAGCTTGAGCTGGAGCTGGGCAAGTGGCTGAAGAGAAGTAGGAGGAATTCTGGAGCCACTTCTACCATTAACCCTTCTTCTTCACTCCCCCTGGGTTGAGCTGATCTCTTTTGTTCCTAACCAGTACAGAAAGAACCCCTATGCTTTGTCTTCTTCAAAAGCATTTCACGTACATTAAGATCGCTCTAACTGCCCAAGCCTCCAAGCCTTCTCCTTGCTAGACTGAACAACATAAATATTAACAAATAATATTGTAACAATCTCTTTTTTGACCCTACTTCTCCATTTTATTACACTACTTCTGCTTACCAGCTGCTAAGCAGTTACTAGTTGATGCTAGTTTATTTACTGGAAAGAGCACTATTCAAACCATATTCACCAATTATTTCAGAAAATACAAATCATAGAATCATAGAATGATTTGGGTTGGAAGGGACCTTAAAGATCATCTAGTTCCAACGTCCCTGTCATGGGCAGTAACACCTTCCACTAGACCAGGTTGCTCAACGACCCATCAAACTGCACCCTGAACACTTTCAGGGATAGGGCAGCCACAGCTTCTCTCAACAACCTGTGCCAGTGTCTCACCACCTCATAGTGAAGAATTGCTCCCCAATATCTCATCAAAATCTCCCCTCTTTCAGCTTAAAGACATTCCTCTTTGTTCTACCCCTACCTGCCCTTATAAAAAGTCCCTCTTGAGATTTCTGTCTAAAATCCCCTTTAGGTACTGGAAGCTGCTCTAAGGCCTCCTCAAGACAAATTCTCTCAGCCTCTCTTCATAAGAGGGGTGCTCCAGTCCTTCAATCATATTCACAGCTCTCCTCTGGACTCCATTTGTAATTACTACTTAAAAAAAATTATCTTTTCTCTGTTCAGCTTTCACTCCCACCAAATCAATCACATGAACAGATAGGGTCAAACAGGCTTTTCACATGGGTTTTTTTCGTGCTTTATAATGAGACTCTCACTCACAAACTTGTTAAAATGAGCTTATTTCCTTTCTCAGGAGGTGATTTTTCTTGTAACTACTTTTTATTTTCTGTCTTGAGCGAACTAGATGATTCATTTTTCCTTACCAATCACCACAGAGTGTCACATACATCAAGGGAGGCAATGGATCAGTAACAGCAAGCAGGGAGAAGACACAGATTTTTTTTTTCCTCCGTCTATATTCTCCAAGGAAAATAAGCCTTTCCCAAAGAATACAGCTATAACTGGATGAAAACAGTTTTTTTGTGAATAGAAAATTCATTGGAAAAGTCTGTGACAGGAAGACTTACTTTATTTCTGTATCCAGCCCACAGTTGGTGGGAATTTTCCACAAAACAAATAAATGGAATAAAAACAAAACAAAAAAGGCAGGAGGGCCTTTGGAACAGGGCATATTTCATTGTGAAATTTTCTGAAAGCATCTTGTTTCCAAACATTCTGAAATGCTGCATTTCAACATATTCTAAAAAAATACTTTTTCATTGTGAAACTTTTTTTTGTTTTTTTACGTCAAACCAGCCTAAATTTAATTAGATGCAAAAGAATTAACCCCTCAAAATCAAACAGAACATGAAGTCAAAAAAGCTTAAGAGTTCTTGATGATTTGTTTAAAATAATTCGGCCCAGTAACCAAATAGAAAAATCTATTGTTTGCTGTAACAAGTTATACTAATTTTTTATATAGCTGACAGAACAGCACAGGGGATGATTATTTCCACTCCTTCATATTAATATGTCCTTTTTTTTTTTGTTTGTTTTCTTAGACATTTCATTAAGGATTATCTTAAGCAAGTTGTCCAAAACTAAAATCAGCTCTTTCAAGAAGACCTCAACTTTTTCCACTACTCCCAAATTAAGTCACCATTTCCCCAGTAACAAGAGGTCTTCAAGATCACCACCCCCTTTTTGACCACGCACTCCCCACAGGAAAGGAGCACATAGACTGAAAGACAACTGACATCCTACGTAGCTTAAAAGTCAGAAAGAGAAGCAAAAGATGTGATGGAAAACAGAAGTGCTGGATGACAGAATGGCTGGCACAGGATCATATGAAACTTCAATTAGAGCCACAAATGAATAGCCCAGTCTTTTGTATCCGAAAGCCACTGCTCTACACCACGAAAGCCATCCGCCTGAGCCAGCCCAGATCCACCCCTGATACTCCATGCTCTCCTGCACTGCCATACCTACAGTTTTCTACTCCTGGTGAAAGCAGGATTGATTGAGGATCCCTTCAGTATGATTTTTCCCCAAATGACAACAAAATTCTTAGCTGTCTGCTTTTCCAGCACTTGTTCTGCCTTCACACTGCCAAAGATAACTTTTAATTAAGGTGTCAAAAACTCACTGGGTGGATCATAGAGATGATTTCCTTCATGCTGAGCTGTCTCAGATTCTAAACTTTTTCAGCTGCTTTTCTTGACCACTTAATTAACAAACAGTTCATCATCTGACTTGCCAAGAGAAAGGTATCTCAATCTCCATGAAAGGAGTCAGAGGTAGGAAAGAGCCAGCAGTTTTTCTTTCTTGTCCTTTTTTTTTTATGCTCAAATGTATGTACAGCTCCTTTTTATTTTTTTCCAACAAAGATCACTCTGAAAACTGTGGAATTGTTTATCCATAAGAGTTATTCACAGACTTTTGCCTGCCTTTTTTCACCACACAAAAATCCACACATTTTTCTTCTCTTTTTCTCCTCCATTAAAAAAAAAAAAGGGGGGGGGGGGGGATCAATTAGCCCACATATGGTTTACTGCAAACGTTTTTTTGTATGGTAAATTAGATTTGTGATGGGGAAGTCACCTGCATTGTAAAGGAATGGGATATAGAAGTCATATGTGGGAGAACATGATTTTGATTTTAGCAATACGAAACATTTCTTCCTGACCTCATTCCCTTCCCCTTTTCGTTCAGTTTGCTGAATAGCTGGGAACATTGCAAGGATTATATAGCCTGACACATGCTGCAGGCCTAAAAGGGGAGCATGTGTTGCCAAAGCCCTCCTGCCAAAGCCAAAAAGAACCAAAAGAAAAAGAAAGATCACGAAGTGAGCTAGACTGTCCCCAAACAGACTTATCTCCCACATTGGTTCATCCATTCTGAAATGACTGCAAGAAGAAAGGCTGCACTTTGCCAAAACTGTGCTACGATGCAGTCCTCTTCCTTGAAGATGTTCCTCTGTAAGACCTGAGAAGACAAGCGGGTAAAATTTCCCATCTTTGCAGCATATCCTCTCTACGGACTTGGTTCTTGTCATCAGCCCCTTTTTCCTGCTCCATTACCTCCTTCCAACTGCTCTCGTTGCATCTCTTCTCTGATTTCAGGTCTGAAGAAGCATTTTAATGCCTGGGATAATTGGCATCGGATTGATGAGGACATCCTGTATAGGGCAGAGAAGGTTGCAGTCCATGCACTGTACTTGTGCAGCAGAAAACCACTCATGCAGAGATGTCATCTTCTTTCCACCCATCACCCCAAGTACATCAGCTGATTGATACATCCATCATACAGATTCCCTACTTTGATCACCATATTCCTCCAACACTTATTTTCATACGGAAACTCAGTGGCCCTAAAGACTGTCCAAACACTGAATTTTCACCTGTATTTCATTATGCTGAAGAAGGACTTGGGGGTGTTGGTTGATGAGAAAATGAACATGAGCCGGCAGTGCGATCTTGCAGCCCAGAAAGCCAACCGTATACTGGGCTGCATCAAAAGAAGCGTGACCAGCAGGTTGAGGGAGGTGATCCTGCCCCTCTACTCTGCTCTCGTGAGACTTCCCTTGCAGTATTGTGAGCAGTTTTAGTGTGCTCAGCATAAAAAGGACATGGAAATGTTGGAACAAGTCCAGAGGAGGGCCATGAGGATGATCAGGGGACTGGAGTACCTACCTTATGAAGATACCATGAGAAAGTTGGGGCTGTTCAGCCTGCAGAAGAGAAAGCTGCGTGGAGGCCTCATAACAGCCTTCCAGTATCTGAAGGGTAGCTATAGGGATGCTGTGGATGGACTCTTCATTAGGGACTGTAGTGCTAGGACAAGAGGTAATGGGTTCAAACTTAAAGAGAGGAAGTTTAGATTGGATATAAGGAAGAAATTTTTACTGTGAGGTTGGTGAGGCACTGGAATGGGTTGCCCAGGGGAGCTGTGAATGCTCCATTACTGGCAATGTTCAAGGCCAGGTTGGACATAGCCTTGGGTGGCATGGTTTAGTGGGAGGTGTCCTTGCCCACGGTAGGGGGGTTGGAGCTAGATGATCTTAAGGTCCTTTCGAACCCTAACTATTCTATGATTCTATAATTCTATGCTACTTTCATTCTTGCCTTAGCATTACTCCTATGGCAAGGCAGAAAAGAGAGGATAAGAAATCCTTGAGCCACCTTTTCCCCCTTGTCTCAGTATTTGCTTTCAAGGAACCCTTGTGTTTTCTAAACCCATTACAGATATCCTAAATTTTCCTGGGATTAATTAAAACATTAAGTGGGGCACAGAGGTTTTCAGCAGATGGCAATACAGTGAAAGCATGTTAACAAAACCCAACATTGCTGCAAGTGCCCTTGACAAAGGCCCATGTTCCCACTTGCATGCTTGCACTGCACTGCCTAATGGGATCACTTCATATGCACCGCACATCCCCATAATGCAGCAAGTGCTAGCACGGTAGATAAACAGAGGTTACCTTTGGTGCCAGACATCTAAAAGCCTGCACAATAATGCTTTGACCACTGTCCAATCAGTCTGCATATGTCTAGATATATAAAATACCCAAAGAACTAGCCTCTCATTTACACAGCAGTCTAAAAGCCAAGAGTACATGACACAAAAAGCTGAAACTAGAACAGAATCAGATTAATACCTCTATTTCTATTAACCTTTCATTCCCTGAACACTGCCAGAACTTAAGTTTTGTGGTTTGAGATACGTTAAATATACTACAACTATGCATGAATCCACGTTGCTTCCGATGATGATTAAATTAGTTCTCAAAACCTGCAACAGTGCATTTGACATAACTCCAGACTGAAATGCTGTACCTTATATTTTTCTTCAGATTCAAGTGTCAAAAAAAAATAATTCTCCAGATAAATATTATCTATTATTTTTTTTATTCTTTAGTCAAAAAACCCCTAATGCTGAAGTGTGCAATGCCAAAGGCTAAAGATCAGAATTACAAAATATATGTTAGAAAATTAAAGCTCCCCCGACATCCTACCCACCATCCATTTCTCTTTCCATGCCTATAACTAGAGTTATTTTAATCTTAAAAATAGCCAGCAAGGAAAAATATTGCTGTGGTTTTGCTATGTTATGGTTTTACCTTAAAAAAAAAAAGAAGTTGGAACAACATGGAAAAATTATTGCCCCGAGGGAAGCGGGGTGTTTACAAAAAGTCATGTTCATTTTTAACTGCCTTAACTTCAATCACCCTTCATTTCATTCAACACTCTCTATCACCACAGAACGGAAAGATTGTTACTTCATCCTCTCCCGAAATATTTAGCTGTACAAGAAAAAAAAACCCAACATGTTTTGTTTTCCACCCAGGAGGCTTATGAAGCCATGCTGTCAGACTCCAGCATCATTCTGGTTCATAAGGAAATCCTGCGCACTCAACCAGCATTTTGGCACCATGAGTTATTTATTCGTTGTGTTTTGGGGTTGTTTTTTTCTCCAAAGATCCACAACCCAAATGGATAGTTATTTGTGCACCTTGGAGTTACATCAATGGGAATAAAATACCGAACTTATACATATTCCTGTCTCGGGACCTGAGCTGGTCTTCAAATACTTGATTAAATACACACCTAAAATCCCAACGTTCACAACACAGAAGCAGTCCCTAGAAAGGGATAGCATTGGGTTAGAAAACAGTGTGGTCTGCATGAACTGGCCTTTGGGGAGGTAGAATAACATCACTGAATTGGTGTTGCCACTCTCCTACACCTCTATGAGACCTGGGATAGAAAACAATAGCAAGAAAGAAGTTCAAGGTTCAGGTATTCAGCAGCAGCTTTTTGAAGGCTACTCTGTGTTGTGTCAATCCAAGGGCTTTTGCTGAATCACACACAGGTAGAGATCTGTATATAACCTTGAACCCATTCCATTAGCTGGAATAAGATGTTATCCCACACGCTTTGAGCTGCAGGTACAATATGTCCTTTTCTCTAAGTCAGTTTCTAGATGTGATGCCACCTCTGCCTTTTATGCTGACTGGAGCTTGGATGTTTCTGAAGTGCTGCACATGCTATAAATCCTTGCAGCTTCTACCCAATTTCCTAGAAACCTGGAAACTGCAAGTGTGAAGGAATTCAAGACAGTTTCTCTAGTCCAATACTATTTTTTGACAGCATCAAATGCTATGCATTTCACAGAAAGGGGTTTTTCCCTGCTCCTGAATTGTGAACGTTGGGACTACCTTTTACTCCTTAACTACCTGTAACAGCTGTCAGCCTATACCACAGATTACCACTCCCTGTGCTGGTACCACTCTTTAGATACACCAGTGAGGTGGGAGAGCAATAGCCAGAGCAGCAGTCAATAGCAAAGTCTTTTAACTTGTCTAGAGGCACAAGGTGACCTTTTCTTCTGCTAGATTCTGCTTGGACCACAGGCTCACAATGAAAAATTAACTACAACTGCACAAGAAATTGAAAAAGAGGTCTCAGCAAGTCAGGACATTTTGTTATGCTTTGAAGAGATGCTGCAATTATTGTACAGCAGGAAAGTGCTGAGATAATTTTAATGGCATCTGCTGTCTCTTGATTGACAGAGCATAAACATTTCAGAAATACAAGCAACAGCACTGCAGCCATATGGCACTAGACAGCAATATTTACTGACTGCGACCAAGCCATTGCCATCAGTCATGAATGGCACGTCTAGCACAGGGTTATTCTGATTTTGTCTGAGAAATATCCTCTTTTGGATGAAGAGGTATTAGCAGCTTCGAAAACACTGTCAGCTAATCAAAAAATACTAGAAAAACTCTCCACAGCTTAGTGGTTTCCTGTCACTTGCTCTAGATGTTAGGAATGTGTGGAAATGAATAAATGTATTAATACACAGCAGCCTGTCAGAAGCCCTTGGCACACCACAAGCCCATGTACTGCATTTGCCAGTCAAATCTATGTGATGCTCTCAGCATTCCCAGACACCAACCCGTTTGCATAAGAATAAACATGGAATCTGCTTTTAAAGGGTCATATTTCGCAGTATGGTGCCTGACACTAATTTCTACCTAAGCCGTAAGCAATATTTAGTTTACAGGCCTGACAAGATGTGCTGTTTATTTAGCTCGTATTTATGCTTATTAATTTGAGCCAGGTTGTAAATTTTCTAACAAAAAAGCACAGCCCATACGTATGTTAATGACTGATCATATTCACAGCAGGAGTCATCACTAACTTCATCCTGGCTGAGTTCTCGCTGCTGCCATCCAAGTACATGAAACATGCCTTTCTTAGCTGAGAGAGACCCTCATTCTGGGGCAGGAATAGGACTGCTGGAATACCGACTGGGTGGGAAGGGAAAACAGGGTGATAACAGGAAAGCATATGAGGCAGAAAGAGAGTAAAGGGAAGAAAAGCATGGGTGGAAAAAAAGAGGAAATAAAGTGAAAGCAAGTGAGGACTCTTTCTGTCAGCTTTTGTCTCTTTTCAGTTTTTCTAAGGTCCTCTCAGGCTTTTCCATCATCCCTTTTGATTAACATCTTCCTAACTTCTCCTGTTTCTCTTTTCTCATTCATCTATATTGGCCTTTTCCCTATTCTAACACAATCCAAAATATGGTGGCAGCAAGGCATGAGCTGTGGACAGGTGGATGACAGCCCCTGCCAGTGGGAAGCTACTCAAACAGAGAAATGCAATGCAGTGCAGTGGTGCCCTTCCATGCTACACTAGAGAAAACCACTTCAAAGATGAACACTACTGCGGAAATGCTGGATATTGAAAGGGAAGTGTTTGCTCTCAAGACAAAGAAACTAATAACATGCCAGAAAACAGTTTTGCATAAAGACAAATCTCTCCCATAGAAAATAAGACACATATCAGAACAGTAACCTTTTCTGTGCTTTGGGGTTTGAAACAGAGTAGCTGAGTGGAGAAGCAATCTTGCTCCCAGTCATACTTATGTGAAACCAACATGCTCGATTTTTTCAAACAAAGGGAACAGAAAACAAAGCCATTTTTTAAGATACAACTGATTTGAAAAAAAGCCATAATCTCATCACGGAAATCAAAATTACATACATTGCATGATACATGGGTATGTACTTTACCTTCTGATATGTTCCAGAAGACACCTCACGTTTGGCTGGTTTTGGGGCTTTTGTTGTTGTTGTTGCTGTTGCTGTTGTTTTTTAAACAAGCTGTATCTATGCACAAAGAAAGTCAGAGGAACTTAAACAGTGTCACAGCCTTAATACTGATTCATGTGCGTGATGAAGAGCTCAATAATTTAATGACATATTACCAGTCTGTAAAATTTAATACAAAATTTGTATAGTTTGTGATCATTAGGTAATGCTCGATCTGTAAACCAAAATTTTTTCAGTAGCAGCCTTTTCTCAATTATTTAATACAGATTTCTTACCAGTTTTGTTCCATTACAATATTTTTCATTGCTTTGTTTCTGAACTTCAGTAGCACTGTGACACATCTTTATATGGAGACTACCAAGAGAGTTTCTTTAGACAGAGAGTAATTTTTATGCTGTTATTCTGCTGGTTCCTATTAGATCTATACACACATACATATTTAATATTTTATATCACTGCATCTTTGTAATGTTAATTGTTCAGTGAGAACAAAACACATTTAGGCTATCTTTCCGTTTTGGTATTCCTGCACTAACTATGGGATAAATTAACCTTAATTATCTGTCAAGCACCACATACACTTAGAACACTCGCAAGTAATAAGACAAATTTTTAAGTTTCTCCAAAGCCCAAAATAGTTTCAAGTCCCACATCCTGATATCGGTGCACAGCAGTCCCGAGGGACATCTATTTCTGAGGTATAGGTTGATCCACCCTATTCTTTTTTCATAGAATAACAGACTCATAGAATGGTTTGGGTTGGAAGGGGCCTTAAAGATCATCTAGTTCCAAACCCCCTGCCATGGGCAGGGACACCTTCCTCTAGACCAGGTTGCTCAAAGGCCCTTCAAACTGCACCCTGAACACTAGGGCAGCCACAGCTTCTCTCAACAACCTGTGCCAGTGCCTCACCACCTCATAGTGAAGAATTGCTTCCCAATATCTCATCAAAATCTCCCCTCTTTCAGCTTAAAGACATTCCTCTTTTTTCTATCCCTACCTGCCCTTGTAAAAAGTCCCTCTCGAGATTTCTTGTAGGTCCCTTTAGGCACTGGAAGCTGCTCTAAAGCCTCCTCAGAGTCTTCTCTTCTCCATGTTGAACAAGCCCAATTCTCTCACCCTGTCTTCATAGGAGATGGGCTCCAGCCCTCAGATTATCTTTGCAGCCTCCTCTGGGCTCACTTCAACAGATCCATGTCCATATTATACTGGGCACCCAGAGCTGGATGCAATACTGCAGATGAGGTCTGAAGAAAGGGGAGTTGAGGGGGAGAATCATTAGAAAACCTGAAAAATTATCCCTCTGAAGACACTAATATTGATTGCCATCTTCTGGTTTTACTCAGTCTTAATGTCAGCTTCTACCGAGTTTGATCTGCCTTGAGTAGAAACTCAGAAAGGGTTTCAGCATTTAGCCCAATAGCAATTAAAAATAAAAAAAAAAAAAAAAAAGAAAAAAGAAAAAAAAGTTAAGCCTCTATTTAAGGAGAATATCAACATCACAGCATCTTTGATTCTCCATTGCCCAGCAATCATATTTAGTTACTAGACAAATGAAAGAAAATGAAACGCTATGGATTTCTGTAAGAACCTCGAGTTTCTCCAGTACTCCTTTATGCTAGGCTCAGTGGCTGCCTTTACTTTTAAGTAGCCCTAGAAGATCCAGTCTGAACCACAACAGGATTAGCTGGTTGCATAAGAAAACCCTGGAGAGGAACGCACAGAGCTGAAGCATTTTGCCAGGCAATGAGCAATGTTCCAGCCCATAGTACAAATGAAGAAAGTTTCCGTCACCAACAGATGAGCTCTAGAAAAAGGAGCTGAAATAGTTTCATATGAGTGCTCACCCTACATCTCCAATAGGTATGGTAGAGGAGAGTATGTTCATACATCTCTGCTGCTTGGCATTACAGCCCTGGGCTGAGAACCAGTGCAGCCAAGACGCTGCTCGTATTTGCTCGTACTGAGGCAGCAACCTCCAGCAAAGGAGTAGTGCTGACAGCAGGGAGCAATAACTGATAAAGACCACCTCAGATGTTTGCTCCAGTGCACACAGAACAAAGACTCTAGGGAAGCCACCATGGTGGTCTTAATCAGAAGAGGGTCTTTTCCTGGCACTAGAATCACCCAGGTTTGCAATGGCAGAAGAGGTGACATTAAGCTCTGTCCTCCCCACACCAGATGCTTCATTCTGAGACTTCTGATGTAGACCCTGTAGGACCTGATAGAGCTTGGCCATGCTGGACACTGGGAAAAATACAGGCACAATGGGAATAATTTATTTTAAAAAACTAAATATGTATTGTGTTTTGGAAAGAAATTCATAAATATTATGCTTCCATGGAGTAAAAACAATATGTACCAATATATTTTCTGCCCCAACACAGGAAATGGGTTCCCAACTCCAAAATTACATCAGTGTGTTAGTGAGCACAGTTTTACATGTACATAATTCCTTTTTTTCCTGATGTATTTGTAGGTAAAAACTTCACCAACTTGTGCGATAGTTCTTACATATATTTAATATATCTCTACCTGAAGAGCAGCAAATTATAAAAGCAGATTCTGTATAAGCTATCAGATTGCTGCAGGGTAAAAACAACCAATCAAACAAAAAATGTTTCCAGAAAACCAAACACGGACCTCACATGTAAAACTGTTTTCCTGACTTCTCCTCCCCAAAAAATGCATAACACTAGTTGTGTAAAAACTAAACCACCATATGAGGCATATTTTAAAGCCTCATATAAACAACGAAGCTTTTATGGCATCCTCAGAGCAAAGAATGTCCAAATATGGCTGCAAGTTAAGTACCCTGAGAATTAACTGCTCTTAATAAATTCGCTGACGTTTATAAGTCCATATTTACCAAGAATCAGAAGAGAAATAAAGTGAAGAGAACACTGTTCAACTCATTTTCCTGTACCATTCTCTAAAGATGTTGTGTTATAAGCATCCTCCATATCTTGAATGCTGGACGCATCTGTTGAATCTTGGTCACTGACTACAATTCCTACTGAAGAAAGGCTAGAAATGAAGGAGTGCATCTTTTTTGCATAAATATCCCTAATGTTAAAATAAGGTAGGTCATTACATTTCTCTTTGCGATCATTGTTGCATTGGTCTGGATCAATATCTTTTTGCTTTTGATAGTACTTAGAAAACTTATTGAAAATAATGGTGATTGGGAGTGCTACCACTAGTATCCCACAGATAATGCATAGGGTGCCGAGCAGCTTTCCAGCAAGAGTGACTGGGTAAGTGTCCCCATAACCAACAGTGGTCATGCTGATGGTTGCCCACCACCAGCAAACAGGGATGCTTTGAAGTTCTGATGAGTCATCATCTTTCTCCACTGAGTAAACAAGCACTGAAAAAATAGAAATCCCAACAGACAAAAACAAAAGCAGAAGTCCAACTTCCTGATAGCTATGTCTCAAAGTGGCACCTAAAGACCGCAGTCCTACGGAGTGCCTGGCCAGTTTCAGGATGCGAAATATCCTCATTAACCGCAGGATCTGAACAACTTTCCCCATGTTTTCTATGTCTTCACTTTCTTCTTCCTTCGTGTCTACAGCTAACGTGGCATAAAATGGGATAATAGAGACAAAATCAATGATATTCAGTGGTTTCTTCCAAAACTTCTTTTGACTTGGAGCAGTGATGAGCCTGATCACTAGCTCAGCAGTGAACCAGATGATGCACGTGATCTCCACAGCTTCTAGCACAGGGTCTTCAATCTCCCTGTCATTGGCATCCAGCCTTTGAAACTCTGGCATGCTGTGAATGCACATGGCCACAATTGATGCCAGGACAACACTCAGGGACGACACGGCAATTAACTTGGCAGATAAGCAGTATGCCGGATTTTCCATTCTGACCCAGATCTTCTTTCTTATTTCACCAAAACACAGATTGTCAAACTTTTCCAGCTCTTTATCAAATATGGATGATTCTTCGTTAGAGGAGTCTATACTTCTGTCATTGCTCTTCTGATCCCAGTCTTTCTCAGGACCTTCTTCTTTCCTTTCTTGGTACCGATTGCTGCAGCAGGAATCAATAAACAGCTCATTTATCCCCCAGTACTCTATTTCCTGGCAGAAGGAAAAGACACAAAGCTCTTCCATGACATGAAGTTTGCCTGTATAGTAAAAATTCAGAACATATCGGAACAAGGAAGGATTCCTGTCAAAGTAATATTCCTTGTCTGCAACACTATAATCATCACACAATTCTAGGATAGCCTCTTCTGAATGGCATTTGAGAAGTTTCCCAAGTCTGGTGTGAGGAAATCGGAGCAAGGTGCTTTGATCCACCGATTGCTTAAAGCCACCCACATTCAAATTGATAAGTTCTGCATCTTTGCCAGGTCTGCGGAAAAATTCACCATAAACCATTTTGAATAGATGAGTTCCGCTTCTGGTGCCCAACAAGATTACACTGAACCTGAAAAGAACATAAGGTATTGTTAGAGCATTTAATTCAGTTTTGCTCTTGTGCCACATCGTTTTGTCCATGTCTGGTTACAGTGAAATGCTGTAAGAAAAAAAGAAATGAAGTAATGAATACCATTATTCAGCATTTCACAAAAGCACATTTAAATCAGGTTTATGGCTTAACACAGCATTAGCAAGTCTTAAATCAATAGGTTCTGGTTTACTCTCCATAATTTTTTCTATTATGGAAGAAGAACGCCTTCTTCATCAGTAAATCAGTCCAGTCTGTGTTCTACTATCATACTGAAATTAGTATACTTTTTTTTATACTATATTGAAATAAGTTTACTTTTATAAAAATCTTTAAACTAAAAACAGAAAACTTGTAGACCCAGCAACACAGTTCATAGAATCATAGAATGGTTTGCTTTGGAAAGGACTTTTAAAGGTCATCTAGTCCAAACCCCTTCAATGAGCAGGGTTCAACACATTTAGGACAAAGCATAAGAGCAGATGTGTCTCAGTTATGATGCAAGTAGAACTGCATTGATTAATATGATGTTGCAATTTATAACCCACTACTTTCAATATTATCTGCTTGAATGTGGACTGCAATTACTTCTGTTTTCATATCAATTAATTTCTTTTTAGAGTCAACCACCGCAGAGCATTCTGTAATCTTGAAAAGATATCAAATGTGCATTTGAAGCTTTCCAATTTCTGACCTCAGAGTTCTGTCTAGTACGTATCTGGGTACCTGCACCTGACTTCCTACTCACCTGGAGTGTCACAGCCCTCTTCAACCTTGGCCAGTTCCAGAAGCAATTCCTATTTTGCCACAGCACAGGCAAAACCATAAACGCAATGCTGAAAAGTTGGTGTTTAAATGTAATTTCTGGAAGCAGGAGCTTCCAGAGATTGAAGTGCCACAGTAATTTTACCTCAGCAAGTAACTGTGGATATCCGCAGATAAACAGAAGGACATTTCAATGTTTCCATACTTTACTGTAGGTTAAATCATTCACCTGAAACTTAATTCAAAAGGCAGATATAGTTACTAGAAAATAAGTTAAATTTTTCAGAACTTAGCCCTTGCTTTCCTTCTAAGGAACAGTTGTCTTCAAGCCAAAATTGGCAGTTCTTACACTTGTCATGAGATTATGTATAACTTCTGAACACAAGGAGACCAAATTTTTTTGATCTCTGACACTTAAGCATTAATTGATGTATACTGAGCTAATTCGTTTCAATTCAATATGGAAGTCCATGAATTTTAAATGTGACAAGAGTGCATTGTAATTCTCCAGTCCTAACAGATGAACTCATATGCAGCACAGAAATTGCTTTGGTGCTCTTTAATGGCTTGGGTAAGCTACTCAAGGAACAGACTAATGTCTATAGCTGTCCATCTTCCAGTGCCTCCTGCAACAGCAACAATTATGATTAGAAGTTAGGACATGTTAGAGTTTGGATATTTTCTGTAGCTCCTTAAGGTCTCCTGACTCAGTTAATGAAGGTCATTAAGATTATATTTATATCCCTGTTGGTAGTGTGTGCACCATGGCTGCATCCCTGCTATATGCCAGCATGACAGGGGAGTACCAGCACTGCTTTACATAAAAGAATCCTGGGCATTTTCCTCAAACAGGAGTCAGTGTAGACTTTAATTAGGGTGCCAGAGTGGATGGATGAGATACTGGGCCTCGAGGCTGAGCCCCACTTTACACCATCAGAACAAGTAGGAAGCAAAGAAAAAAAAAAAACCAACCCCTCTCAACAATCTTTATTCACTGTCAGCAAGAACAGTTCAGCTTTCATTTCAGCCTCAGGTACTTGCATTAATGGACTAGTTCTTTTGAGCCATATACCCCACACCAGTGCCTTCCACATGGGATGATCACTGGGAGCCCATAGTAGCACAGTTCCAGGGCACAAGTTAAGGCGCACCAGATTTTAATACAGATCCATTTTTCTGTTTAGGGTGAGGTTACAAAGGACTTTTGTCAGGATCTTCTCACTCACCTCGCCTTTAAATTCCCCCCCCAACAAGGTTTTTTTAGGTTTGTCACAAATATCGCCAGAGATCTACTCAGTGCTGTTCTCTCCCATTATTCACCTTGTATAATTATTATACTTTGATAGTTCTTCATGCAAGTAGGAACACAGGGTCTGATGCGATAAACCTCACGTGTTCTACTTCTTCTTCATGGGATTCATTCCAACCAAAGCTACTGGAAATCTCACAGTAATCTCCCTGTGTATAACAGCTACTGACACATATAACACATGATCAACCAGGCCTAGAAGATGCTGAAACTACATATTTGCTCTGGTAATTAATTTTGCAGAAGCAGATCTACATCGAGAGTGAACTTTATTTATATAGTGAAAACATTATTTTGAAAAATGGGAAAAAGCATTTCTTTTCATGGCCCCAGTACAGCTCTCTCTAAACATTTAAATTTGAGATGAGTTGTTTACCATTTGCATAGCCTACTACACAATCAAAATAAAGTTCTTGCTCTGCTAAGACATAGGGGGGTAGGAAAAGTACTATATGAAACATACCACTTTCTAACTAAGCAAGACAGAATAGGCAGGTTTTATGGCATGATAAACTGTGTACATAGATGTGATTTTACATCTTAAGATGTAGCTTTAAGATAGGTATTTACTAGCTAAATAGAATGACTGTAAGACACACTTACTCCAATCACTTCCCAAGGCTCAGCTTTTAGGAATGATTGAGACATAAAATAAAAGCACCGATCTCTTCTCACAGGTGAAGGGCAGCAGGACTCAGCTGATGAACAGTACCATACTTCCCTCATGATCTAGAGCCAAGCTGTGTTTTGCAACTCCCTAAATTAAAAAAAAAAAAAAAAAAAAAAAATTCTCATGGACTGGAGTAACTGGAGGTCAAAGTGCATTCAAAACCAAACATTCCGCTTATCGATTACTTTCAGTAAAATCTCTACTTCACTTTCAGCAGTTAGAGCACTAGCAATGTAAGCTAGTACTATAAATCCAGACAAAATCTCAGATGATCTAGGGGCTCTTCTGACCATAATAAAAACAAAGCAAGTTTTACTCAGAAATAACTAAAGCGAGAACTCAGTGCTCAGCAAATCCTTAGCAAACTATACTCTGACTTACTATTTTATACAACAATATAAAACCATATTGATTATGTAGATGATATTCATAATGGTGCCTCCATGTAATTGCTCTGTATAATCAATTAAATGAGCAACATTTTACTGCTTTGTTTTGAGGGCACTGTAGTCATAATTTGTGCAAGATACAGGGAAAAAATAGATCTTGCTTAGGAAGGCCATGATCCAGAACCTGCTATAATGCTATTATTAAGTTATTTTTAGATTAAATGAAGAATGTACAGGAAACTATGAATAGGAAATATGCTAACTATTTCAAGAGAAGCTTCATGATCTGAAGAATGTCTTGTTTGACTTTCAGGGACCTTGATCCCTGATCATGGACCAAGACATTGTTATGCCAGGCACCATCAGAATAATTTGTGGCATTCAAACAAGTGACTTCAGCCACAGGGTGAAGACCACAGAAGACAACTTCTGCCTCAGCCCAACTTGCGCTCTACTCAAGCGAACTCTTTATTCACTCAACCAAAGCTAAAACTGCTCAGCTGGAAACAACGTTTTCCTGGTGTGCCAAAACCTGTGTCATGAACATCCTAAGAACATAAAGCTACCACGAACTTTGCAACTCTCAAATTGAAGTGCAACATTAATGTCTTTGATCTTCCATACACAACAAATACTCATATATAACATCATAAACTGCTAAACATTCCAAAGCACGCACTTCTTGTCCTGGAGAGAGTATGAGAGTAAACAATCACACACCAGATGTTAGTTATTTGTTTGCTTTCATTGCTTCAGTTGTTTGAATGAGCTACTGGGTAAGAACTCATACAGAACAGGAAACAAAACAGAATACAAAAGAAAGATGCTTACTGGAAGAATTAACATTATTTTCCAAGACGATGAAAAACTCCAACAAATAAAAGTTCCAAATGTTAAGCTTGAGGGCTAAATAAAAGCCAGTCATAAGGAAAAGCTGTGTGAAAAAGGATACAAACATTAGAATAAAAACCAAAATGACAGGATCCAACTTCCAGTCCAATTCACAGATGGGCTTCAGCCAGAGCTTCTGCAGTCATACATTGTTGGCAAGGCCACAAGCCCATTGTCTGGCTATGGAAGTGGGATTGCAAATTTCTGGGCTTTTACACACCGTGAAATCCCTAAAGCTCACAAAAGGAGACCCACTGAGACAGAGTCTGTATATACAGTTCCTTCTAGAGAACTATGCCACAGGTGTATAACATACCCCAAAATGCTGTGGTTTTAAAACTCTTCTAGAGCAAATCCCTGAAAGATTTTCAGTGGCAATGTGGATTCCCATGCCACAGCTTTATCTGTCAGCAAAGTTTCTCTTCTTCAGTTATCTTTCACACAATCTCTACACAAAGCCCCATACTCTGCAAGAGTCTACATCACAAGCTTCAGTACGTCTTCTTTGACGTGTTGCACATTTGAGTATGGTAGTACCTCAGCTACTGGTAATTCCAAAGTGGGACGGTTTCAGTTTTTGTTAGCATTAATCGGTCTGTGATTATCCAGACACAATAGAAAGTTGAACTAATTTACAGTTAGACAGGATATATTGTGCTTTGCTACTTAAAAGACTGCACAGACCTACAGATTTTCTCCAAGCATGCTTCATGGCTATGTTATCTACAGCCTCACCTTCTGCTTGCTACACAGTAGCACTTCATAAACCTCTCAAGACTAACACATTTCAGGATGGCTTCCTCTAAGTTGAAAGAATATAAATAAAAATCGCCTATAGTCCTGCTCACACTAAAGTCAAGAGGAATTTGATACTGATGTGCAATTGAAAAGGCATGCAAATCTCTAAAACTCTACAAAGTCTTTCCAGAGATCAGGGATATTTTTCCCCAAATAATCTGATAATCTAGGTAGATTTTCCATTTTAGGGTTCCCAAGTCAGAAAATCGAGTTTGAAAATTGAGAGTGTCTTATTTGGGCACCCAATCACCCCCAGGCATCAGACCTTTGCCTCCTAATAATGCAGGTAACCAACCACCCAGGATCTAACTTCTGCTAATTTCCTCACAGCTCAGAGCCTCTACAAATCACCCTACCTACACATATGCAACTTTAGACACATAAGTACTTTTAAAAAGCTCTGGATATGACCCTAACAAGCTTCAGCTCAAGATCAACAGTTTCACTGATTTTTTTAAGTGTCCGAATTTCTCCACTTATCACAGGGCAAATACTTGTCTAATGCTCCACCTAAAAGTACCTTCTTTCCTTTGTGACTCACTGAGCATAGTAAAACATCTAAATGCATGTATAATTTACTTGATCAATCACAATTAAGGATTTGGACTGAAATCCAGTTAGTATGACTTAACCTACTGTCTGTCAGCTGGGCAATATATAACTGCTTTAGCACATGTAATTAAGCCTGAAAAAAGATGTAAGGCAGTATTACTTGTCGCAGCCTCTTTCAACGTGATATAAGCTGTTACCGTCAACTCTCCATTGTAGTACTTGACACAGTTAACTGTAAAGTCATTTGCAAACAGTCTGTGGCAACAGAAGTTAACTTTAAAAAGTCATCTAGCACAAACAGCAAGACAACCTGAAGAAACTGGTCTGTGGTTATGGACGTTCTGTGAGGCAAACAGGATAAATTCATCGGCTAAATTATCTGAGCAGTTGTAGTATTATTTTTTTTATATACTCCATAGGCACTGACATCCTTTATCCAGAATACTACCTGAATTTTTGTTCTGCTATTACTTTCACATAAACCTACTGGGCTAAGTTCATCCCTGGTACAAGTGCACTGGTGTCTCCAGACTGTTTTAGAAACTGAACTTGGGCCAAATGTTCACGCATCTTTGCAATAAAATGGAGATCAGAAAGAAGATCATCACTTGGAAACAGCAGCAACTGCTAGGAGCACTGCTGATAATAAATGTAAAATTATCTGTATCTGTGGAAGGCAAAATATATATATACATTTAAATCACCTCCTCCAAAAGACTGCATAAGGAAGAAATGGAGCTGTTATAACTCAGAGTTATAAAAGAACACAAGCAAATATAGAAGAATAAGCACCTGAAGCCCATGGCTCATACCACTTAGCTTAGGCATACATTTTCAGATGGGCTCCAACTCTATACTGACTAGATAAGCAGCCTATGTGAGTAGTGTCATAAGGTGCCTGACTTGCATGTGGCTAATACTAGGTAAAATGAATCCTCCCAAAGTGAAATTCTGCTGATTTTCACTGTGATGATGCTGGCAAGGACAGAGTATATGCCAAGGGGTGGGTAGGAGAAATGAGCAAGGGAAAAACACATAGGCTATAGCATCAACACGACAGAAGCTTCTTTGGGAATGAAGTCTGATCTGAATTGCCTTCTCACATACGTAAAGAGCAGAGAGCGTGATCTAATACCATCCAGTTATCAGAATGTCACCTTGTAAAATGATTGAAAAGAAAACAGAAAAAGAAAAATGTATCATTTTCCTATCTTGAAAAGCTCCTGGAGATAACACACACTATGACAGTTAACAAGGCTTGCACCTTGCAGTGCTTCCAAAAGCTCTGTAATTTATATTCTATTCGTATTATCCACCTTAACTAAGTGGAAATAACAGATTAAAATGCTTGAAAATCTATCCATAAATCCCCACCAATTAAGCATAGTTATAATAGTGCACTTATAACACCTGTTGGCTTCCACAGCCAGCTGAATATATTAAGCATCTCCTTGAGCTATATTGTCACAATTGCTGCAGTTCATACAAATATTTGAAAAGATTATAAGATCCCAAAGGTATTATTACTACCAAGTCATCATTGCTGTGGTTTGATGGTAAAAGAAGTTGTTTCTCTGCACAAAGGTGAATTATACCCCCAGTGAACTATAACTCTTCCATGTGAAGGAAGCTGAATATGGAATTTTGTGAAATTCAGAATATTTTTACCTCTTGTGAAAGGGGAACAGAGAGTTAAAATTAAGATTTTAATTCACTGCCAGGCACATTGACCTGATATTCAAAATTTTCCATTCATTAGTCCATCCTACAATTCTTGATTGTAAAGAAACACCAGTTATTAATTTCTCACTTTGGAGTCTGAGGAATTGTCCTCAATTTCTTAGCATAGATGAGTCCTGATGCTGCAGGATTGTTTCTGCTCCTACATTATCTCTTCCCACACACAGAGTCCAATCGCAAAAGTAAGTTTCATTAGGTGAAAAAGTTTTTCTAAACAATGAAAGACCAATGCACCTCATAAAGGGCTATTTTGTAAAACATCATAGCAGAAAAAGGATGTTAGCAGACATGCAAAATCACTCCTGCCTGTGCTACCAGTCACACCTTCAGTAACACTCAGTCATGGGACCAGAATAGCTATAAGGGCAATTCAGCTGCAGATGGCAAAGTACTAATCCACTCCATTATAGTTCCATTCCAAAAGTCCTTGCTTTGGGGTAAGCTGCTTAAAAAGAAATTATCTCCCTACAATGTTGTTGCAGGTGTAGCTCAGTCACTTTGGGTCCTTTTATTTATTTATTAAATGGTTATGTTAGCAATATACTATTGACTACAAAAATTAGGTCAGAAATGGACCTTGAAGAGTAATACAATCAAATTTTTCCCTCACCTCAAGGCAGGATGAGTTATTCCTAAACAATTTTCATCATGTTTAATCTCCCATAATAAGGCTTGCTCAGTGAGGTTGTGGAATCTAGTCCAGTACTGAATGCCCCTGTTCTCTCAAAATTATCTTCCTAACATCTACTTCAGCATACTGTGCTGCAGTTCAGGCCCATGGAATGGACTGAGGATGGACAGCAGAAACAGGCTATCTACAAATTCTCCATCACAGTTCAGTTTCTTCCTTTTCTATATAGCTAATTTTACTTGTGAGCCTGAGTAGCTACAGCTACATGGTATTTATTTCTTTATGTTTTGAAAAAAAAGGTCTGCTAATCTCAGAGATGAACAAAGGCTTTCTTTACCGCAGTGAAATTCTCCAAGATACTTATAGTCTCTTAGGCAACAAGAGCATAAGCAATTGTTATTGTGAATATTTTAGGTGAAACCTTCAACTGAAAAACTGTAAAAACCTGTTTGAAGCATGTTAATGTCACTATAGGAGTCTGTTGTTCAAGATAAAAATTCTCTTGACCCAAGGCAACTCTGAAGCAGAGCTCCAGATCTCATTTATGCAAGTCCTGCAATTTGCTTCAATCCAACAATCACTTTCCAAGCACACAAGCAACTTTTACCATGTATGAGTGTGTGTGATATGAGGAAATAGCAACAAGTGACTTTTTAGAGCATGGAAACCTCTGGATATGACAGAAGTTGGACGTGGTCTTCCAGCTGACACTGGGAGCTGCTGATCCAGCATGCTAGGTATGTTCAAGCCAGCCACCTGTATCCATCAGGTTTCAACTCAGAGTGGGAGACGAACTGTAGCCTGGTGTTATGGAAATGTTTGATGCAGATCAAGCTCTGAGGACATACTGTTTGAAGCCACTGTGTAAGCCTTACGCATACTTAGGCTTTTACAAGCCTCAGTTTCTCAGAGAACTCAGATTTTGGGTCAGATGCTCACCACTCCTACACTGGACATCGCTTTGTTCCACCCTTCCTCTTAGCTTTCCAGGTAGTATCACAAACTAATTTTCATTTAAAAGGTCTTTTGGATGTCATCTTTGCCAACTCAGTGCTCAAAGATGGTCCAGTTAGAGCAGGCTGCTCAGAGCCAACTGAGTTTTTAAATATCTCCAAGATTTCCCAAACTCCGGGCAACCGAGATCAGTGTTGCATCCCTCTTCTTGTTAAAATATTTCTCCTAAAGTCTAATCAGATGCTTTTTTATTCCAAATTGGATTCATTGGCTTGCATCCCACAGCTGTCTACCTCTGAGTAAAGTTACTCATCAGGTAACTGTAGATCACAGTAAAGTTTCCTCTGCACATTCTGTAGATCGAACAATCCCATCTTTGTCATTGTCTCCTTAAAAGCTGTGTGTTCCAATCCCCAACCATCTTGATGGCCTTCTGCAGGACTCACTGCAGTATGTCAATGTCTGGAGTGGAGAGCCCAAATCTGGACACAGTCCTCGATATGCTGTCTCATAGTGCCAAGCAGGCAACAATAACTGCTCCTGTGGACCTGCTGGCTATAGCCTTGCTAATAAAGCCCAGGATGCACCTTGACTTAGCTGTGAGAGAACATTGCTCACTTGTGTTCAACACATTGCCTACCAGGATGCCCATGTCCTTCTCTACAGAGCTTTTTCATTCAGTCAGGCCCCCAAACTGTACTATTGCATGGGGCTACTGCAGCCCAGATGGAGTTTCTCCAGGATGCCAAATTCCCTTTTGATAGCATCCCATCAGCGTATGAGAGTTGTATTAGACTTCTCAACCCTCAAAAAACAAAGGTATGTCCCCCACTTACTTCAACTTGGCTTCCCCCTCAAAGCATTGAGGAGGAAAGGACATTTGCCAGAAAATGTGTGAACCAAGTACATGACAGGCTAAGATATAAAATTACATCACTGTGCCACTGTTCAACTGAATATTCATTGAAATAGCTGAGGCATTGTCATTATACACAAAAAGGAACAGCCAACATGTAGGTTTTTCACCAAATAAGCATTAATCATACCAGTGCAACTCATCTCAGCACCTGACAGTATTATTATCCATAGCTTTTTTTCAGGAAGATTTGGATTTACATATGCAAAATAATAATGCATATTTACACAACTTGTAAGGTACTGTTGATGTTACATGCGTGGTATTCTGGCAATATTAATACACAGCCCATGTCAATATGGCCATTTACTCAACCTAATATAAGGCCCTATAAAGTTACTCAGGTGTAATTTTTACTATTGCCTTCCAATGACAGAAAGTTTGGAACAGAATATAAAGCCAAACCAAATTGGAAAGAATTTCACAATCCAGAAACAATTCTTCCTCTCCTTCCTTCTCTCACCTTATTTTTACAAACATGTTTTTCTAACATCTAAGATGACCGATACAAGTATTCAGGGAAGAAAACTGAAGATAGACAGCTGGGTATCCTAATCCCACAAAATCAGCAGAGATTTTGATGAAGACTTTAACAGAATGAGGAATTTCTTAGGCTTTTATTTGGGCTAACCTTCAGCTGGACAGTTTCATAAACTCCACCAATGAGCCCCAAGGATTTCAAAGGCAGTTCACACCAACAAGTCCAGAGGAAGATCTGAGACCCTGACTACATACCTTCAGAGAAAAAAATAGATTTAATTAAGTACATGCAGTGCACTGGGAGAAACTACTTTAAGAGCAATATGTATTTGGTTTTAGTTGGTAGTTTCCCTTTATAAGCTGCTGCTTGAAGCTAAGTACCATCAAATACAACTTTAAGTGAAAACCTGTTTGGCCTTAGCAGCAGTGCTAATCCACAATTCACAAGGAGTAAAAAGAAGACACCTGAAATTGCATTTCTTTTGATCTTTGTTTGAATGAAGTAATTCATTATGTGCTCAGTAAAGCCTCGGAGAGAAAAATGATGACTTTTGCCTCTCAATTTCTGTGGCAGTTTCCCACAGGCTCCAGGGGCCCCAAAGATCTTAAAAGTTCAGCCTTTGTAGCTGAATACATAAACACTTGATACCAGCCGAAGTCACCAAGATTTACCTCTAAAAGAAGCATGTCTGACTGCCCAAGATCCAAGCCTCAGGCCTAGGGCCAGAAACTGTCAGAGATGTCAGCTAAGACAGTCCAAAGTTTCCAGATAGAGGTGGATATACACAAGCAAAAAGTGTCTGAACTGCAGCTTTTGTTCAGCTTCAAGTTCAACCGGTAGCTTAAGAAGGCTGAAACACATTCCTTACCCTCTAGCACCCACAGAAAAACTCAAAAAAAGCTGGCTTCATGGCTAGGAGATGGATGGAGCATCCCACAGTCATAGGAATAAGCACTTTGAATAGCAGTAAGGGCTTGCAGATTAGGCTTTTCTCATTTTTAAGATCCACAGGTTTCAGCATGTCCCACAAGTACTCTTGTTTGAGTGTCAAATATGCTAAGAGACCCAAAGAGCTAATTTGTCCTCAGTTTTGTACTTCCCTGTCATCCTAACAAATCAATCAAAATGAGTGGGAAAAACTGCTCTCTGCCTGGCATAACAAACAGCAAACAGTAAAACAAAATCACAACTCCCTGAAAAGAACAGCTTACAAAAAATGAGACCATAAACACCACTCCTGTTTCCAGACTAATGGCACTGAGCTAAAACATCCTCAAGGACCCATGCTATTCCCCTTGTTCAGCTCAAGCTTTTACCAATTTCATGGGTGAATTAAAAGAGCAGTATTTATCCATATTGGCTGTCCTTTCCAGTGCAAGCATTACACAGGATGGGGAGACACACAGATCTCCTTAGATTAAGGAGAATATACAAGGCAGCATCTTTTTCAGCAGCTTATTCAGGGAAAATGTGTATGCCACTGAAATGTCATGCTGAAGCCATCATTCAGTGCTTGTCACTAGCAAGGGCTAAACCACGGAGGACTCATTTAAATTTGTGCTGCAGTAATGAGTTAGTTATTTTTAAAATCAAAACCTAACTTATGTCTCTATTTGGTCTTCTTTCAATTGGCAACAAATAGAGTTCATAAAATTACAAAGCACCATTGGAATCATAGAACCATAGAATAGTTAGGGTTGGAAAGGACCTTAAGATCATAATCCAGTTAAATCAGCAGTCACAATGCTTCAGATAACTGAAGAGTTTTAATTAAAAAAATGGAAAATAAAAGATATAATAAAAAGTTTAATAAAAAGGAGTCTTCTTTGGGACACATCTGATTCTTTGCAGCCTGCTTTTTAAACATACTGGTTGACAGTAATTGTACACTAATGTTATCGGTTTATCATCGCATCTCACAAACTGTGAGGTCTATTCTTCTCTCACTTAAGTCAAGAATGAGAATCCCCTTGCCCTCTGCAATACACTCTTCTCTGGTACCAAGGCAGTTTCTGAACTGAAGCCTTCACAGCAGTTAACACCACTGGAAGCAGCATCAGCTTTTGTGAGCTCAAGAAGAGCAGGTAGAAGAGAAGAAAGAAGCAGAGCTATCAGAAATGCTTCCAATTTTTATCAAACTACCCAGGCTGTGTGTCAACTCCTCCATGCAAAATCAAAGCCGTCATAAGCTTTCCCTCAAGTTGATTTTCTGCATCCCACAAGTAACCTGCCTGTAAGTACAGGAACAGCAGCAATCAATTTATTGGGCTCAGAGAAAAAGAACAAAAATACAGATAAATATAAAATGCCTTTGATATGGGGCAGCAAATCACTAATACTATTACAA
The DNA here is from genome assembly GCA_039720435.1 of Amazona ochrocephala. NCBI lineage: Eukaryota > Metazoa > Chordata > Aves > Psittaciformes > Psittacidae > Amazona > Amazona ochrocephala. The sequence goes on from CM077878.1 coordinate 25,971,684, forward strand.
GACTATTACAAGACTAATACTATTGCAAGACTATTACATACAAGACAGTTTTGTTCATAAATCTCACAGTACTTTTTAAAAAGTGCTGTGAGGCACATGTCTTAAGCTCCATGCTATGGAAGCCAAACCTGAGACTTGAGAAGTGACCTGTTCTACATTGCACTGTGGGTCAACATGTTCTACTTGAACATTCCCAAGTTCATAAAGCCTCTGTTTTTCTTTGATTTTAGTGAGAACTAAAAGAGAAGACAAGCAATCCTCTGCACAGGCTGAGCTTCAAGCCTGTGGTTAGAGTAGCACTGAGCTAGAATGATTAAAGATAGAATTACCCAGTTTTTAAGGTATCAGTTAGCATCTAAATTGCTTGTCCAAGTTGACAAAGAAAGGGCAAAAATGAAGAGGAAGAAAAAGGGGGGAAGTAAAATTCTCCATCTCAGATGATAAATAACCTGTCCTTAAACAAGCCACACTCCACTTTGTGGCCTTTGTTAGTTTTTAATGGCTGGTGAGACAAAAACATTTCAAAACGAGTGGGGGGTGTAAGGAGAAGAGACAAAACCAGAGAAGTTCATTTATTAGCCTTTACCCCAAGACAGTCCTGTTCAGAGCATACATGGCTCCAGCAAAACAGGTATACCTCCAAGAGACAGCAATAAGAAGACAGAGCAAACTGAAGTCAGCCTAACGCCTGCAGTCAGGGGACATGCTACTCTGAACATTTGGGAGTCCAAAGGGCTGAGCCATAATGGCTTCCCAATGTGCCCGCTCCCAGCAACTACTCAGCAGCTATGAGAACCAGTAAATCAAATATCTCTCACCTCATTTCCCACTCACCTGCCAAGGATGGGAAGGCAAAACAGATAAGGCACTTTAGTGTGAAGGGCAAGGAGATGAGTTTGAGAGCTTGAAGATAAAGCTCTTGAAATTAAAGGGGTAAAGGAAGAGCATAAAGTTATGCTAAGACCAAGGACATCAGGACTACCTAGCAGATAGATATCAGTATGAAGCTTTCCATGACCCTTCATATCAACACTACTAAAACTTCAACTACAGAGATCACCATGTTTACTCCAGACTTACCGTAGCTCCTCACAGAATAGTACACAAAAATCAAGGTCTCGGGCTTTATCTCTAACAGAGCAAATGGCCTGAATCCAGAGTAAATGAGCTCTAGCACAAGAACAGTGACCACAATGGGACTTCCTAACATAAGTGATGAGGCTCCTATTTCCAAAAGACAAATTTATCTTGAAAATAAGATCACGACTGTGGAACGAGCTTCCTCAGAAACTAAGAACCAATATGGTCAATACCATCTTCCTCTCCAAGATAAGTATTTTAGAAGTCGTCTCTTCTAGAGCCAAATGAAAAACAAAACCATTACAAGCAACTGTCACATACAGAACTCCATTCTAAGAAAAAATGAGCAAAGCTATCCACAAATGACAGATAACAAAAGTTTGACACACCACTTCAGATACATCATGAATGATGGTCAGACAAGGCAGACTAGAACATGTGCATTGGTAAAATATGGAAAAAAAAAAAAGCAGAGAGAAGGAATGGGAAAAAAAAAAAAAAGAATAATAAATTGTTAAGTATGGAGAAGCATACTGGGGTTATACCTTGGAGCAGATGATCACCTGACATTAACTGGTGCCAAACCACTGACTGGAACAGGCGAAGGACAGTTTCTGTCAGCTGGGAATTTGGCCTTCTACACAGAACCAAAGGCACTCAGGCAGCATCTTGCCTAGTTTTCTGGGGGTGATTTTCCCCTCGAAAAGTAAAAAGGCAACATGGGAGAAAATAAGATGATCCCATAAATTAAAGAGGAGAAAGAGGCTAAACAGAAAAAAATTGATGTAGAGCAAGAAATAAGAACAAAGAGGGCAAAGGCAAGATAAGAAGAAAATATCCACAGATTAGTGGAATACATTTTATTTATTCATAAGCTCTGTTTTATTATGTGTCCTTGGCAGACATCCCATAACTGAAAAATTGCAAGGCAAGGAATGATGCGAGTTTAAGAGACTTGTTCCTAGTCACTAGCCTTGGCTGTATCTTTTTTAATATATGTGCACCAGTAGCAAGTAAGCAAGTTCTTTAAATCAAGAGCCTTTAGACAGGAGGCACGTTGCAAACAAATGAGTTTAGCCAGAGGGGGATTCCAGGAGAAAAGACAGAAAGCATGGCCACAGCTTATTTCAAGTAACCAAGCTGACAGACAAGCTGTCAAGAAAGATACTGTCCAACAGGATACAGTCTGCTTCTCACTCTGACCATAGCTCATGTCAGATTCTGCAGAACATCTGCCTTTCACACACCCCCCTTGTTAACCAGCACCTACTTTACCTGAGATCACGTGGTGCTCAGATTGCTCAGCTGGGAGGTAGAACGAATGCAAATTGCAGGCAGCCACAGGAGCAGTGGCAGAGGTCTCTGGCAGTGATCCCAGCACAGAAGCAGGCAATGTGTCCAGTGCCAGCTTCACTGGGGCTCAGCCAGAACAAAAAGCTCACCTCTGGCAGATGTACCAATGCTCAGTAGGGAATGCCCAGATATCTCCACCCTCCATATGGGTTTAAGGTGCCTGTGCACCTCAGCTCAGTCACTGCTGAATCGTGTTTTGCACTGATGTTGAGCCTGGCTCATGCTCTTGGCACTAAGGACTAATAGTTGATTTTACCTTGCCTATAGCTGTAATTGCCCAGCTAAGATGGCTTAATATTGATTTATCATCTGTTTGGGTTTGAGATGGTTTTATACTTCTTGACCCAGGAATTTTGGTAAGTCCTGGAGAGGGTAAGCAAAGAAATGCCTTTCCTTAAGGGCCTGTTCCTACAGAGGACATTTTAGGAAAACACCTGACCTCACCTGTCTCAGGAATAACATTAGGGACCACACTGGACTTTGCATTTCAGCTGAAAACTACTGTTCACTGATCTTCTTTTGCCCACACTCACAAATAGGGAGTTGAAGGGCTGCTACCATTTCTGTGGATTGCCTTAGAGCTGAGACTGGTACAAGACAGATATTTGGATGTAGTGTTCAAGACAGTCTCTTCAAAAAGACCTTTAATGTCCTCTGCTGTAAGTACATACAGGTTTTTCTTATTTTAAGATCAACTTAAACAAACCTGTTAGCCTGTATAAAGGTCTAACAGAACAGAAAGACAGAAATAACTGTGACTTAGGAATGTGGACACTATAAATGGACCTTTTCCCATTCCTCAATTCCTGCAATTAAGAGGAAAAAAAAAAAAAAAATAACAACAGAAATGATACTGCACCTCTTTGTAAAAAGAACCATTTTGAAATCTATAGATAACAACTAAAACTGTGTAAAATAACTGTATGAAAGTATGAGTACCGTCAGTTAAAGCTCTTTATCATCATTTAATTATCACTTATATACAAATAATCTACACAATTTCTGAAAACAAAATCATCTTTTTCTACCCACAGTGTTATCTCAGCAGAGGTACAGATACTGAAACTAAGTTTTTTCCTTCTAAGCCAACTGTCTTCCACTCCCCCAAGTACTACCTTTTGAGCAGTGAAATCTAGAAAGACGAAGTCAATGAGGAGAGGATGCAATTCTCCATAAAATCCCCCTCCAATCTCATCACAAATGATTACTGGTTTCAACACTGCTGCAACGGGCAGCTTCCCCCCAGCAGCAGTTATGAAATACACCTCGCAAAGTTAAAGAGCCACCTCTGCATCCCAGTGTACTTCGGGTATCAACACTGACAGAACTCTACCAAAACTGTACAACTGAACTCTCACTGCCTACAGCAGAGGATGATTTTGGAAAATGCTGCAGTTGTGACAGAGGACAATAAGAATGTGCGGCCCAAGACATGCTTCTGAAAATGAGACCCTCCCAAATTACCCCAAGTCAGGCACCTAGAATTTGACTCACAAATATCCTCCGAAAATCCTGGCTCTTTTACAAAGTGCATTCTTGCCTCCTCTGTCCTCTTAGGATGTTAGCCTGAGTACCTTATGCCATCTATTGGCCTAGAACAGCGACCGACGCTCTGAGAAGAGCTTTAATTCTGGAAAGTGACTGTGTTAAAAGGGATCTGTTGGTAGATCTGTAAATTCTGCTAATGGAATCAATACACTGCTGCCGCTCAGATCTTGAGGTTTACCTTCCCCAGCAGTCACTCTGAGTTCAGCTCCCAGAATAACCAGCAGTTGTGCTTTTGCATTAGACAAAAGAGGAATAGTATTGACACAGGGCTACCAGCAGGAAAATCCAGAAAATGAGCAACGAGGATTTCCACTGCCGTACAGCAGCACGTAAGGAAAGCCTTTTTATTAAAAAAAAAAAAAAAAAAAAAAAAAAAAAAAAAGAGAGAGAGAGAAAGTCCCTTCAAAATCTGCCTGGATCTAAAATCAAGTTAACTATCCCCAACTTAGTAAATCTACTTTAAATTGGCTATTCAGAAAGAAGAGACTTCCACATTTCTGCAGCCATACAGGCTACTGTAGTGACTCACGGCTGCTTATACCTAGTTTACTTTTTAATCCAAATGCGTTCTTAAAAGGCAAGGCAGACCTCTAAATGCGAAAGGGTTCAGAGACATCTCTATTGATCCGCTTCCGCACTAGCCATTAAAAAGCAGCAGCGAAGAAGTCAGCAGAAGAGCCGGGCGGACGCCCCGGTAGCGGCCGTCCCCCGTCAGAGCCCAACTGGACCCGCCGCCGCTGCCTCCCTCCCAGTGTCGGAGAGGGGCGGCAAGTCCCGACCGGAGAGTGCCGGGCGAGACTTCGGCAGAGCAGGGAAGCCCGCCGGAGCTTCCCCAGCACCAGGCTGCACACAGGCACCCCTTCCTCTTTCTCCTCCTCCTCCCCCGGCTGGTGGCCCCGCAAAGCGCAAGAACAAACCACTGCGCCTCCGGCGCGCCGAGCCGAGCGGAGACGTGCGGGCCGGGCTGGGCTGCGCGCCCTCCCCACCAAGCCGCGAAGGCGCCCACCCTGGGGCCGCCACGCCACGGCAGGGACTAGGGACCGGGACTGCGGGCTGGGGCACGGCGGGAGGGTGGTGCTGCCTACCTGGAGCTTCGGGCTGTTGGCTGCCCCGCCGCGCTCCGCCCGGCTCCGCGGGGCCGCACCGCGCAGCACGGGTGGGAGGGGGAAGGCCGGCAGCCGCGGGCGGGCTCTGGCGAGTCCCACTTCTCCCGCGGGTCCTCTCAAACTGGGCTGCTCAGCTTTTACCTTCCCGCTTTTGTGCGGCAGTGGTGCCAAGTACCACGCAGATCGTGACGGTGAGAACGGGATTGATCCGCGATTGATTCACTCTCGCTGATTTGCTGAAGTGGTAAATCCAGGACTTCGTTTGCCAGCGGTGCAGCGGGAGATGCGGCATGTCCCCCCTCACGCTGCAGAGGGAAGTGTTTTCTTCTCCATATTATGCCCCAAAGTGGTTTCCTTAGTATAAGGGCTTATTCTGCCTTAGTCGAACGCAGAGGGTAGTAGGAAGCCAGGCCAGCTCAGGGTGTAACAAAGCATACCCGCATAAACTTTCGAGAATAGAATATTATGTCAATTCCACTTGGCCTTATTCTGAAAATTGCCAAGGGTGAATGTGGAGGTTTACTCCTTCATTACAAATTTTGAGACAAAGAAAAGTATTTGCTGCACTTTTGGCAAACATTCCCAAAATTTTAATTTGAAAAAAGCCATCTAAACCATTAACATCATCATAACAGCATATATTTGCTTAGTAACTGTATATGCCATTTTTTTCCCCCCTAATCAATATTACCTGGGAAAAAAAACATGCACGAATGTTGCTGTAATTTCCCTGTTTTTTGGGGGGGATTGGGTGTGGGTTTATTAGAATTCATTACATGTTTTAAGGACTTCAGTGACCTCTTGTTGTATAGTCAACATGAATACTCATCATGCTGTTGTGTCACTGGTAATAATTTTGAAGTCTTACAAGAGTCCTCAGTTATGAAGACTGAGGAGACTGGGGATCCTAAGGTAGTACATTTCTCTTTGATTGTATTTACTGATTACTTAAGTTACTACTGCTGTGAGGAAAGGGTTCTTTCTCTTACAAGTTATGGCGTATAATTGCATTAATAAATTCATTGTTTATCACCTTCCTGTTTCATTAATCATTGAAGTTTTAATCACTGCAGAATATGGCTTATCCAGACATTACAGCAACCTTTCAACATTGGGCATGGCAATCTGCTGAAACCATAATTAACCAGCAGTATATTAACACCAAAAGTAATTACCTGCACAGAATGACATTTAGTTACAGAAAGTTGGTGAGAAAGCAATGCACTGAGTGCAGAGTGAATTTGTTAGAACTATCCAAATCCAAGAATGTGAGCAGAATACTTCCTGAAGACAAACGAGGTCATCTTAGTGGGTCATTTGGAGATTTCAGCATAAAATTTGACAGATCCTGCAGAAATATCATTACTGACTTTGGAAATGGTACTGCAGCACAGCAGCCCATCAAGACAGTTACACAGGCTGAGTCTCACAGGCAACAATGCGGGATGCTGGAAATTACCCAGGACACTGAAAGGCAACTCTCTGGGCAGCAAGGACACGTTTCTGTAACTGTCAGTGAGATCTGTAGTAGCAAAGGGGGATGTGGTGAGCTCATTGCTTGGGTCGATACACCCGGTGACACTGGTGACCCTGTCCTTAGCCACTGTTGTGGCCACTGAGTATCTCCCATGATCCTGCTCCATGGTCCTCCTGGCATGGAGAGCAGAAACCTGCTGTATTGGCTTCCCACCGAGCCTGTCAAGCTGCAACCTGCATTATCACAACTTACAGCTCCTTACATCAGCATGATGTTGCATTGCTTTTTTCTGGACAACAGACCCAGTCCCTTGGGGGCAGCACATTTAGAAATGCCAGTTCTCTCCTCCCAGTGTTCTGCAGAACCAGACATCTTCTCTTTTTTATCAGCATCAAGAAATATCGCAACACTTAGGAATTGCATTTATTTCTCTATTTCATAGTTTCTTTTCTCATAAGCAGTGTCTGAGCACTGAGCTGTCTGAAAGAGCATCTTCCCTTACAAAGCAGTTTTTCATGTGTTTCCACTAAAACACAGCGGCTCTCCTGAACTGTGATCGTGCTTTTACACAAAGGGAAGACTTGATGTTTTTGGCAGGTTTTTGCATCTTCATTTGAAAACATGCCCTGGAATTTGCTTGACTCATTCATCTGAAAAAGGAGAGAGGTCATCTCTAGATTCCTGATGCAGGAAAACTTATTGCCAGTTGTTTATGTTGGGCATGAGCTTAGCTGCTGGCAGTGGGGAAAAGAGATGAAGGGAAATCTAGGCTATACCACCATCATCTCCATTGCACTGCAGTGGTTTATAATAATGCAAAACGGTGTTAACTGTTGCTCATCAGCTCGAAAAGGACTGTGAGATGAAGACTGTTAGGAAAATGGCACATATAAGGCTGGCTTACAGTATCTTGTACTCTAGCCAAAGGTCAGCCAAAAATAATTGTATTCTGGAACAAATCATTACAAAGTCTGCAGAATAGTTTTTACAAACATTAACTCCTTCAAAGCTGCTGGTAATAAGTTAACTCAAGACAAAACTTTTGGTTGAAGTCCCTCTTAAGATGAGATGATTTTCACCAGTGGAGTGGAAAGTTTGCACTAGTGAACATATGGCTACAGCAGAAGGGATTGTGACTCCCCCATAAAATATCTCACATTCTTTTTATGGCTCTCTAAAGCATGAAGTGAGCCTATCCAAAGTCAAGCTGCCACTGGCTAATCCAAACTGGAAACAACAATGCCCTGAGCACTGTTGAGCATGAGTTTGTTGCGTTTGTGTAATGCTGACATCCCTAGGGGCTGGCCATTTTATCCCCTATTTGTTTTCCTGCCTGAATTGCCTTCATTCAACCAAATTTTGTCAGCAGTTACACCAGGGGGACCCATTATTAAAGGCAAACAGATTCAATGTTCTTCCTCTACAAATGCTCATAATTTAAACTGCACAGCTGTGGACAAAGTGGGAGTAACTCTGCCTTAGGTACTTTCTTGGGGAGAAAAGGCAAAAAAAGGCAGCTGGAATGGCAATTCTCCTGTCAGCAAAAGCTGAATCTGATCTCCAAAAGCTGAATTGATGCTGCAATTCCATCCACCCCGGCCCACAGGAGGGCATGTGGAACAGGGACTGCAAACCTACTTCCAGCCCCTGCAATACTTGGTGATGGACATGCATGGCTGCCACACCAGCGAGCAGAAGGAGTTGTCACTTCCTACACAATTCATGCCAATCATAGCATTTCGTTCTGCCAGTGACTTATGTGTTTCTCAGTGCAGGACTTTGGGTTTCATTTGCCCCCTGGCTGGATGCAAAATGTCCCATCCAACTGAGTTTTACATGGAGTTTGCACTACATCCACAGAGGCTCAGACCTCCCTTTCATACAAGTCAGGGGAACTACTGTTGTAATATTATGGTTTTACATTGTCACAAGCGAGAGATAGATTGGAGAGAGTGTGCTCCTGTACTTGCTTTTATGTTCCAAATCTGGGGACTGTCTTTCAATTCATGAAAATCACTGGGAATTTACAGCTTTTGCTGCTTAGATCAGGAAGACAAACTTTCTTGTAAAGGTTAGGGTCCTTCTTAATTAGCCTGAGACAATTACTTCATATAATGCAATGAAATACATTCAATTCACCAAATAGCATACATCTAATTATAACAAAATATTATCAAGAGAAAGAGTTTTAAAGGGTTTGTGAGGCAGTATGATTCAGTAACTTGAGAAAACATCACATCAGAACCAGTAACAAAACTTGGAGCCTCAGAGTTTTTTACTGATTTTTTTAATGCTGAGTTTGGTAGTAAATTATAAGTAGTCAAAGGAGAATACTGATAGCATTTGCATTTAAAAACATCAGTAAATGTTTCTAGGAATATGTGAACCATATCAGATCTTCAGTCAAGCAGAAGTGAAGACATTTATCAATGCCAGCTACTTCCTGATTACCAGACTATTGACACATTTCTTAGAGAGGTCAAATGTCCACGTGCATGAAGTATATTCCATTTCTGGAAAGGATGTTTTCCATTTATTCTGAAAACATATTAATACAGAGGCTTGCTTAATAGAAAATGATGGATGGCAAGTTACCAAATCACTATTCACTGAGGTAGATAGGAAATTCCTGGTACCTTTCCTAACTCAAACTAGTCTGAAATTACAATGTGACCTGTAGCAGAAATGGTCTAAAGTAGGGCCTTGGACGCACACTCCATAAATGACAGCTCATGTGGAAATGCTGAATGCAGCAGCTATCATTATACAGGCTACTAATACAGTCATTACACATTGGCTATATCACCTGGCTTGGTGTTGCAGCTAAATTCTTTCTTACAACAAATATGTTGGGCTTTACAGTGCTGCACATTAAAAGAAATAATAATGGGAAAGCATAGTTAGTGAGGTAAAACAATGCAAGGTCTTCTAGTGGGCAAAAGATATCTGTAAAGAATGGTGAAGAAAGATCAAATGTAATATTTTCATTGCTTAAAAAAATTAAGTAGAAGGTGGGGCTTTCTTTCTGCAACCTTTCTCTTTATTCTTTTATTTCTCCTTTGCTGCCTTTATTTTTGCTTTTCAACTCTGTTACTATTCAGTGTTACCAAGGTGGTGTCTTAGAAACTTCAGTCCAGGCACATGACTTCATTTGGGTAGATGTGATACAATCAAGTACAAAGGAAGAAATCCTGATGATTGGATAAGACAGGGCTATAGAAGAAAGTGAAAATCAGGGTTTGGAAGGCAAGGCAATACTAAAATGACTAGAGCCATATTAAAGCTATAGCAGTGTTTCAATTTGCTTAACTTTTAAACTTTATTTTCCTCTATTTCTTTTCAAACCTAACAAAAATTTTCTAGTTCTAGTTTCTTTTCTTTCTTTTTGGGGATTTGTCCTTACTTTGAGTTTCTGTTCAGCTCTGAAGTCCTTGACATGTCCATTTCTCTGACTTGCCATCAGTCATTGGCTGTGTGGGTAAAAGATAGAATTGCAAAGATTTCTTTCAATACTTTCAAGAAAGACCAGGAATCAATATTGCTATACAGGCATATAGCACTGATTATTGAGATGTAGGGTTATTTACATCTGAAAGCATTCCACCTTGTTCTTCTTATTAATAATAAAAGAAGTTATGGCATTCTTGTGGGTCTGGGTTAGCTAAATAAAATCTTTGGAGCATATGAAGGGACTATTACATCTTCATTGCCATCCTGTGTTTACTTAATGTGTTCTGGAAAAAAACAGAGCACTAAAAGCTAAGAACTTTGTCCACATTTTTGAAAGTTTCTATTCTGAAGAATCTATCTGGGCAGATATTGACAATATTATTATGCAATTTCCAAAGAAGGTCAATACAGAAGTCTTTCAGCTCTAGAGATAGTAAAATGGTATGAGGTTCACCCATTTACATTTCTTCAAAGCTTATGTCTTCCATCTAAGATAATCAGTTATGACCTTCTTCTGTCAGTGACAAGTGATTTATTTTATGTATCTTAGACGCACAAATGGTAAAAATTGCTTTTTTGAAGGTGCTCATTTTCATCTGACTGACTACAGGGAAAGCCTAATGGCTCAGGCTAAAAACCTAAAATCAGAGGACTAAAAGTAAAGTTAATCACATAGAATGTGATTAAATAAAAGGGAATTATCTTTCTGGTTCAAATAGTATTTACATTATTTATTCTTTTTATTATTTAGCAGTTATGGAAGAAGTACCAACCAAAATGGCAGCACTAGCAAAATGACTGCACAGCCCATTGCAGATGAAGCACTAACACATTCTTGGTGCCACAACCAAGAAGAGAATGGATGTTTAAGAAAGAATGCTTGTTCTCCCCTCAAAAGAATCAATAGCATTCCTCATCATTACATCTGGCTAAAAATGTAGATGTTGAATGGAAAATGTGGATGAAGTGGGGTGCTTTACCTTGCTTTACAGTCGTCTGTAAGGCCCTGCTTTGCAAATGTCTTCTTTGGCTGCTATTTTTCCATCAAACAGCAGTGTGCTCTGTTGCATTATGCTGGGCATGTACCACAGTTTCCCCAAAAATTTCCCTGTACACAGAGCATTAACATCTTTGAAACCCCGAAGATGAGCTTAGAACTCATATCAGATCCAATGTTCAGCAAAGAATGATTAAGCAAGATGCAGGCTGTACTGGTGCTTAGTAGTGTGTATAGTGGCTCACTTTTCACATTGCTGTCATGGTTTAAGCCCTGCTGGTAACTCAGTACCAAGCAGCCACTTGCTCACTCCTCTTTCTTCCTCCCCCCATTCCCAGGTGATGGGGAGGAGAATCGAAAGAATGTAATTCCCACGGGTTGAGATAAGAACAGGCCAGTAACTAAGGTATAACACAAACCACTGCTGCTACCACCAATAATAATAATGATACGGGAAATAACAAGGGAAGAGAATACAACCACTCACCCGCCGACTGATACCCAGCCTGACCCCAGCAGTGATCTAACCCTTCTGGATAACTGCCCCCAGTTTATATACTGGGCATAACGTGCTGTGATATGGAATACCTCTTTGGCTAGTTTGGGTCAGGTGTCCTGTCTCTGCTTCCTCCTGGCTTCCCCTCCTCCCTGGCATAACATGAGACTCAGGAAGTCCTTGGTCAGACTAAACATTACTGAGCAGCAACTAAAAACATTGGTGTTACCAGCGCTGTTCCCAGGCTGAAAGTCAAAAACACAGCACTGCGCCAGCTACTAAGAAGGAGAAAAACGACTGCTACTGCTGAAGCCAGGACAGTTGCATATACCTTTTTTGTGGGGCTTCTCTGTCCTTTCTGGGAGTTTTTTGAATGTAAACAAGCTACATTTCATATAACCTTATTCTTTGGGCATGATATTGTTTTGTACCACTTAAAGGTGGGAGCCATTTCCAGTAGTTCAAACGCAGCAAGAAGATAAAGCTTTTGCTGAATCCATCTGCTCAGAGTTTTGACTAGAAAAAATAGAGAAGGATGTCATTAAAGTAATTGGTCACAGCATGGCTATGAGCCATCAACAGATTGTGAGCATAAAACCCCCAAGATATTTTCAGTAGGGATAGAGAAACATCTGTATTGTTTTATACAGTGCTGGTGAAACCTCATCTCTATTCCATATCACAGGAAAATACGTTAAATATTTTCAAAGGAATGGAGAGTCAAGTGTAAGGTAGCATGAGAAAGACTAGGATGCTTCATTCCACAACATAAAGAGTAACAGTGAGTATGAGTTGTCCTTTTGAAAGTGAGAAATAAAACCAGGAGGTAGATAAGAGTAATTTAGGCTCAAGAGCTGTACTGATACGAGAACAATTCAACATAAACTGCTCAAGAACACAATCTGGATAAAAATTAGAACATTCCCAAATGGCAAAGAAGTCAAGATCTAGAACATTCTTTCATTAGAGAGTTGGGTGGGTGCAACAAATTTGATTGGTTTTGAAGCAGGATTCAATCAGCTGATGAACACGATCGCATAGAGGATTGCCTGCAACAGTGGGGTACAAAGTACGTGGATTTGTGGACTCATAAACTGAGATTTTTAAGGAAATCACTGCAAGCAAATATGAAAATATTAAAATTAAAGTAGGAGCATTTAATATTTGCACAACAGGAGCTATGAATAGTTACCCTGATAATAGAATCATAGAATAGTTAGGATTGGAAAGGACCTCGAGATCATCGAGTTCCAACCCTTTCTCACAGTGATTAGAATCAGGTGCTTTAATAATGTCTTCCTTCAGCAACAAACACCTGTTTGAATGTGGAAACACCACAGAGATCCAAACAATGCATCTGATGACACTGAGTTTACCAACATAAAAACAGGTGGGCCTATTATAAATCAGCTGTGGAGCAACCTGATTGTTTAATAGAAAGATGCATGAATCCCACACTGAGCTTAGGTTTAATGGATCTGTAGCACCCCCTTGTACAAATGCAATACATAGTATTAGATTATTAACTATTATTAGGTAATACATAGTATTAACTCAGCTAAATATTTATCTGAACTATGAGGGTTCTATCACAGTGTCAAAACATGAGCTCTTTGACCCCTAAAGGTGAATGGAAATTTTTTGGATAATGCCTATAACACTTGGATTTTTCCAGATATCTGAGTTAATGTAGTTGGAGGAGAATCTGTTCTTTTATTAATACTTCTTGAACACCAGCCACTGCTCATTGCCTTTCAAGAGGAAAAACAGCACTCATCGCCTTAAGGAGCTGAGGACATTCAAAGCACATAGTGCTTTCTCAACAGAAAATCAACATCAGCATTGCTTCCCAGTCCTGTGCTGTAAAGAGAACGCAAAGGAGTTTAAAGCAACCGCTATGCAAGCATAGAGAATTCACTTGCTATGCATAGGACCTCTAAAAGCAGTCCTGGGATGTCTACTGGACTAATATGCAATATTATCAGGCTAACAGTTTTAGAAGCTGCATCATTACTCCATACAGATGTCAGAGTACTGCTCTTTAATTTAAAAATAACATTGAAAGGGGATCCCTCCAAATTACATACAATTAAATCATATTGTGAAATCTAGCATGATTTTATTCTGAAGCTGTGGTTGTCTTGGCTCTAATATGCATAAAATTTAAAATAGCATATTTATGCTTTGTTTAAGGTATGGCAACTGTACCATAAAAAGTGAAGACATCTCCACAGATCTTCCCCCTGCTTTTTCTCCTGCTCTTAAAGATTTAAGTCTTCTGATAAGATTGCTTTTGCTGGTCAATATCTGAGTCTTACAAATGGACCTGCAAGTTCAGCACAGTAACATAGTAGGTTTATAAAAACAGGAAAGGATATGAAGCATCTGAATTGCAATTTTTAGGAGGCTTAACTAGTAGTTACATGCCATGCTCAAATCGCATCTTACAGTTGCCTCACTTGGGCATTCTGATTTCAAAGGAACAATTTCTAGTTTCCTGTGATAAGAGTAAGATCCTAATCAAATACTCAATTGTTTGATAAACTGGGGGGGGGGGGGGGGGGTGGTGGTGGTGTTTAAGAACCATTTTCTGATGCTTCTTTTAAAATGGAGACAAACAGAAGTGTTGGCATGTTCAGTAGAAAATACGGAGCTTTCACATGAAACCAGTAAAAGCTAATTTGTGATTTTTTTTAATTAGATTTGAATTCTGAAATCTTAGTGAATAAGTGTTTTCTGTCAGCAAGGTGAAATTAAGATGCAAAACTGAACATACAAGTCAAGGTCAAACCAGAACTGGTTTCAGAAACGGTTGTGTTTTTATGCCTTAATGGCTTATAACCGTTCTGATTAGTGTTGGATAAAAGTGACTTCCACATTCATCTACCCTGGGATTTCTGCATCACGCTGACTCCTTCAGCTGTGATTGTAATTACTAAAGAATCATAGAATCATAGTATAGTTAGGGTTGGAAAGGAACTGAAGATCATCTAGTTCCAACCCCCCTCCCATGGGCAGGGACACCTCCCACTAAACCATGCCATCCAAGGATCTGTCCAACCCGGACTTGAACACCGCCAATGATGGAGCATTCACAGCTCCCCTGGGCAACCCATTCCAGTGCCTCACCACCTTTGCAGTAACGAATTTCTTCCTCATATCCAATCTAAACTTCCCCTGTTTTAGTTTGAACCCGTTACCCCTTTTCCTATCACTACAGTCCCTAATGAAGAGTCCCTCCCCAGTATCCCCATAGGCCCCCTTCAGATACTGGAAGGCTGCTATGAGGTCTCCACGCAGCCTTCTCTTCTGCAGGCTGAACACTTTCTCAGCCTATCTTCATACGGGAGGTGCTCCAGTCCCCTGATCATCTTCATGGCCCTCGTTTGGACTTGTTCCAACAGTTCCATGCCCTTTATCTGTTGAGGACACCAGAACTGCACACAATACTGCAAGGGAGGTCTCACAAGAACAGAGTAGAGGGGCAGGATCACCTCCCTCGACCTGCTGGTCTCGCTCCTTTTGATGCAGCCCAGGATACAGTTGGCTTCCTGGGCTGCAAGCGCACACTGCCAGCTCATGTTCATTTTCTCGTCAACCAACACACCCAAGTCCTTCTCTGCAGGGCTGCTCTCAATCTCTTCCCTGCCCAACCTGCAGCTGTGCCTGGGATTGCTCTGACCCAGGTGTAGGACCTTGCACTTGGCATGGTTAAACTTCATCAGGTTGGCATCAGCCCACCTCACAAGCGTGTCAAGGTCCCTCTGGATGGCATTCCTTTTCTCCAGTGTATCAACCGAACCACACAGCTTGGTGTCATCAACAAACTTGCTGGGGACACACTCAATCCCACTGTCCATGTCACCCACAAAGATGTTGAACAAGACCGGTCCCAACACCGATCCCTGAGGGACACCACTCGTTACTGGTCTCCAGCTGGACATTGAGCCATTGACCACAATTCTTCGCGTGCAGCCATGCAGCCAGTTCTTTATCCACTGAGTGGTCCACCTATCAAATTGATGTCTCTCCAACTTAGAGACAAGGATGTCAGGTGGGACAGTGTCGAACTCTTTGCACAAATCCAGGTAGATGGTATGAACTGCTCTACCCCTATCCATCAGTTCTGTTGCCCCATCATAGAAGGCCACCAGATTGGTCAGGCAGGATTTCCCCTTACTGAAGCCATGCTGGCTGTCACCAAGCACCTGGTTGTTTTTCATGTGCTTTAGCATGCCTTTCAGGATAATCCGCTCCAAGATTTTGCCAGGCACAGAGGTGAGACTGACTGGTCTGAAATTCCCCACCTCATCCATTTTCCCCTTCTTGAAAATGGGGGCTATATTTCCCTTTTTCCAGTTGTCAGGAACTTCACCTGACTGCCATGATTTTTCAAGTATGATGGACAGTGGCTTAGCAATTTCAATTGCCAGCTCCTTCAGGACCCACAGATGGATTTCATCAGGTCCCAAGGACTTGCCTACATTCAGGTTCTTAAGATGGTCTCGAACCAGATCCTCTCCTACAGTGAGCCCAGGGTCTTCATTGTCACTGTCCCTGTGTCTGCCTTCCAAGACTTGGGTGGTGTGGTCAGAGCATTTTCCGGTGAAGACTGAGGCAAAGAAGTCATTAGGAACCTCAGCCTTCTCAAATCCAGGGTAACCAGTTCTCTCGATAGCTTCCAGAGAGGGCCCACGTTGTCCCTAGCCTGTCTTTTATTTGCAACGTACATGTAGAATCCCTTCCTGTTATCTTTCGTATTCCTAGCCAGGGTTAATTCTAAGTGGACCTTAGCTTTCCTAACCTGGTCCCTAGCTTCCCGGACAACATCCCTGTATTTTTCCCAGGCCGCCTGTCCTTGCTTCCACCTTTTATAAGCCTCTTGTTTCCTTCGAATTTTCCTCAGCAGCTCCTTATCCATCCAAGGAGGTCTCCTGGCCCTCCTGCTGAGCTTCCTTCTAGTTGGGATGCATCGCTCCTGAGCTTGCAGCAGGTGATCCTTGAATATCAACCAACAGACTTGGGCCCCCCTGCCCTCTAGGGCTATATCCCATGGAATCTTACTGAGCAGGTTCCTGAAGAGATCAAAGTCTGCTCTCTTGAAGTCCAGGGCAGTGAGCTTGCTGCACGCTCTTCTCACTGTCCTGAGGATCTCGAATTCAACCATCTCATGATCGCTGCAATCAAGGCTGCCCTGGAGCGTCACATTTCCAACCAGCCCTTCCCTGTTGGTGAGGAAAAGATCAAGTATGGCACCTCTCCTTGCCGGCTCCTCTATTACTTGCAGAAGGAAGTTGCCTTCCACACAGTCGAGGAACTTCCTGGATTGCTTGTGCCAGGCCGTACCATCCCTCCAACAGATATCAGGGTGGTTGAAGTCCCAGATGAGAACAAGGGCCTGAGAGCATGAGGTTATTCCTATCTGTCTCCTTTCAGGAAGATGTCATTAATATCTATATTAAGACTTGCTATGACTTCCTGCCAAACTACTGAGTGTCCATGCAATTCCGAAATGATTAGTATTGGCATACTGTCACCAGCTACTATGATACCTCGTGGAAGTTGTGGTTGGATCCCTGAATATCTGTTATTCTCCATGGTCTGGAGTCTCTTGCTGTGCAACATCTTCCAGGACATGGAACAGACTCTTATCCATCAAGACAACAGTGTATGTTGGAGATAGGGAACTTTGGCAGGAGAATTTGGTCTGCTGTGGAGAGCAGTGACATCATAGGATCATATAGATTAGAAAAGATCTTTATGATTGAGTCCAACTGTAAAGACATTTAAGCTATAAACTCCAAATGATACCACAGAACCTCAAGAGATTTCAACACAACGTCAAAGCATGATGACGCAAAGCCCCTAGATTCTTCCAGACTGCATTTCTTCTGAATTCTTCTTCTTCCCAGACTCATGTTCACTTCTCCTGAACTTTTTCCTCCACTACATATTTCATTATTTCTGATCTTTATCTCTATTTGGGAGTAAAACAAATGTCGAATTCATTACAAGGACATAATTCCATTTTTTTTGACTTGAACTGATGAATGTTCAATGACATTTATTGTGGAATCAATAGGAGTACATGAAATGCAGAAAAGATGTGAGCAGTATCTCCTTAGGCCACAAACTAGTCTCTTTCCTGTAAAATACCTAATCTGGGACCAATTTTCCCTGTAGTTACCCAAAAGCAGCTTAAATCTAGATAGATTATATTTAAAATATTGCCACTGTAGTAAAACATAAATGACCTTCCATATCCATATGGCTTGTATGGCTCTTTTGCTACACATATTCTGTAGTGTCTGGGCAGTTCACAAGCTTTTTTGGTATCTTACCTAACAGTACTGTGAATCTGTCTTATAAATGGGGGATGTAGATACTGATGCCCAGTGACACTTCCAAGATCACACAGAAAATCTGAGGCATACTGCCCCAATCTCAGTATAATGTTCTAAAACAGTGCAATAATTCCTTTTTTGTCTCATTGCTCAAGATGAAGAGGGGAAAAAAATGGAAGAGGAGTTTGGAAGACCCAACACAGCTTTTCTTTAGCACAATCTTTTCCACAGAATGCTGTGGAGTCAAAAAAGGGTAAGCCATTTTGCCTCTCTGGCCTTATTCATAGTGTACTCTCCATATACATGATCTGCTCTTTATGAAATCCATTGCGCAAGGTGGGGATATTCCCAGACAATATCTATATTTTATGGTCCTGCATAAAGGTCATTTATCATTTGCGTCTTTTTGATTAGATTCTGTTTCCACAGAAGAAAGAAATATGGCAAAAAGCTGGAGTTGTCCCTTAACCATTATGAAAAGTGCTGTAAGAATCATAGAATCATAGAATAGTAAGGGTTGGAAAGGACCTCAAGATCATCGAGTTCCAGCCCCCCTGCCATAGGCAGGGACACCTCCCACTAAACCATGCCATCCAAGGCTATGTCCAACCCCACCTTGAACGCCGCCAGGGATAAAGCATCCACAACCTCCCTGGGCAACCCATTCCAGGGCCCCACCACCCTCACAGTAAAGAATTTCTTCCTCAGATCCAATCTAAACCTCCCCTGTTCAAGTTTAAACCCATTACCCCTTGTCCTCTCACCACAGTCCCTAATGAAGAGTCCCTCCCCAGCA
This sequence comes from Amazona ochrocephala, assembly GCA_039720435.1. Taxonomy (NCBI): domain Eukaryota; kingdom Metazoa; phylum Chordata; class Aves; order Psittaciformes; family Psittacidae; genus Amazona; species Amazona ochrocephala. Next base: position 25,990,331 of record CM077878.1, read on the forward strand.
TCCCTATAGGCCCCCTTCAGGTATTGGAAGGCTGCTAGGAGGTCTCCACGCAGCCTTCTCTTCTCCAGGCTGAACAGCCCCAATTTTCTCTTTAACTTAACGCTGGATGGCGGCCAGTTCTGGGGAGAAGAGATGTGTCATACAAATTTGAACTTATCTTCTGCCCCACAGGCAATATGGAGCTCTATCAGCAGTGCAATGCAGATAAACACTGATGAAATTGAGTACGCTTCCGAATTTCAAAATATATCAATCAATAAAAAAGTTTGTCACTGTTTACAGTGTGCTGGGAACACAGAAAACCTCATCCTCCAAACATCAAAAGCCTAATCCAAAGCTCACTGAAATCAGAGAGGATCTGATTGTTGTTTATTCAAGACTGCAGCATTAAACATTAGAGACTTCAACAAACAAGCCTAAAATTGTATTTAAATAAATTACAATGAGATTTTCAAGTTAAATTTTATAAAGATACTCTGGGAAGATTACTCTTCTCTTGGTTCTATATTGCTTCATTTTGACTGCTAATGAGACAATGGAATTACTTGAACAGATGGAACAAATCTGTTTATTTGCTGCTGTTTACACACTATTTTCACTTGCTATCTCTGTTGCTACAAAGTCTAATCAGTACTGGTGCATGGTTTTGCACCAAATAAAATTTCCTTCATTCTTGCAGCACTAAAGGCTTACTTACTAGACAAGTAAATGATACAGGAAAATCTCAAAGAGTTTACATAAACAGATAAAAGATAGGATTCCAAATCAGTGAAATAGTGAGCATAAATACCAGGAAGTATTGGAAGTGACTGAAGACAAGAAATCTGTCTGAAGAGAAGAATCTTGTCTTCTGAGCGTAGGCCTGAGTGTTTTGGGTTCTTCAGCATTACAGAAGGATTGAAACTGAAGAACAGCTACAAATACAAAATCATTGTATCTGCATGACCCATCTGCATAACAGGAGCTAGTTTATGTGTCCATTACTTTGAGGGACATAAATATGCAATAACGTCTTTAAATTTAGACAAAGAGAGAATGGAAGGGAAGAGTGAAATGTGTTTATCTATATTTGAACTAGAACTGGATCACAGATTTTATTTTCAATTTAAGAACAAGTAATTCTTTCCTTGTTTATTACAGTTGTCAAGTAACCATATATAACTACCTATAGACAAAGACAGGGTTGTACGGGGGCAGCAATTACTAATGGACATCACTGAATGATAAATAAAAAGCTAGCTCAGAAATGGTATTCATTGCACACAGATGTCTGGACCGTGGGCAGATGTCTTAAATTGTCTATACAAAGAGCTTTTGTGCTATCACAGTAATCTAAATTGCTTTGCATTTGGTTCCAGACATTTCTACAAACTGCTTTCCACCGCACATAAGTTCCTATTCTCAAATCCTAACTGGACTTCGAGGGCCAAATTACTTCCTGGCGTAACTCTTTTTTGCTTAATTTGGCTCAAGTTTAGTGGTGCAGACAAGCTTTGAGAATTGTATTATCAATTATAGAAGATATCGTGCATAAGTCCATAGGTTATGGTCCTGCTTCAGAGGAGGGCATTCACTCCTCTTGCACCATCGCACTGAAGGAGGTGACACAAAAGGAGATGAGCGGGGAGAAGGTGGGGTGGAGGCATGGCTCTTTGTGCAAAACATGATGCGCTTCACAAGACAATATGGTTATGACCAACAATCTTATGGGGAGGCTTGTTTCAAGTGTCCTGCTGTATCCTATTCAGAGAAGAAAGAACTACCGTATCATGCCTTATAAAGCTTTAACTCAGGACCTGAAGTACTGCATCCATATCTGGCACCCCAAACATAAGAGGGTCATAGACCTGTTGGAGCAAGTCCAGAGGAGGGCCAGAAAAATTATCAGAGAGCTGGAGCACCTCTCCTATGAAGAAGGGCTTGTTCAGCCTGGAGAAGGGAAAGCTTTTAGAAGGGAGACCTTATAGCAGTTTTTCAATACCTAAAGGGGACTACAAGAAGTCTGGAGTGGGGCTTTTTACGAGGGCATGTAGGAATAGGACAAGAGGAAATGGTTTTAAACTGAGAGATGGGAGATTTAGATTAGATACGAGGAAGAAATGTTTCACTATGAGGGTGGTGAGACACTGGCGCAGGTTGCCCAGAGAAGCTGTGGTTGCCCCATCCCTGGCTGCGTTCAAGTTTAGCTTGAGCAACCTGGTCTAGCGTGATGTGTCCCTACCCATGGCAGGGGGGTTGGACCTAGATGGTCTTTAAGGTCCCTTCCAACCCAAACCATTCTATGAGTCTATGACATTTGTCTTGTTAAATGTGCAGGTCCTGGTTTAATCTGTGAATTTTTAGCTGGCAATCATCATACCTCTTGCTCCTGAGTATGGGGAAGCACACAGAAAACTACCCATAACTCTGAGACAGATTGTTTCCTCACTCTCTGGGGATTTTAGCTCTACTCTACTCCCATAACATGACTGTGCCTAACTGAAAATCAAATCAATGATGGTTTAGGATATCATTCACATCCCCAGAGGAGGCGTATTTTGCAGCAAAGACAGCCCAGCATAAGTTGTTGAGTTTTAGTTGATGGCCTCATTCTATCTAATGTGTCTGCTCTTGCAGATATCACTTACAGATGAACTGTGTGTTTTCTGTCTCCCCATCATTTATTTATTTATTTTTACACAGAAAACATTTCAATTAGACCAGCACACAAGCACACTGTCTAGGAACAGGTTGATGGGAGGAAGTGGAAACAGAGAGAGACAGAGTTGATTGAATATTATTCTGCATTACAACCCTGTGAAAAAATGAGTGGTGGACATTTTACAAGGGTCTCTTTATAAGGGTGAGAATGGAAAATCTCTCTTTGTTTAATTATGCCTATCAGCATAGAATTATCTATTACCTAATCCTAGAGGAACTATGATTTGACTAATTTGTTGTGTATTTTTTCATGAAGTCAAAATAGCTTTTGAAGTATGCTTAACAGGTAACTGTAGTAGATAGTATGGACCTCCTTTTCTCCTTCATCCAAGGGTCATGTCATACATGATCTGATCCTATTGCCCAGTCACTGCTTGCTGTGGGAGAATTATGCTACCAGCGACAAGGCTGGTGAGATTAAGATACATCGACATCAGCGCGTGGTTCAACGTAATTGTTAGGCCTAAAATGCTCATAATGCTACATCATTTCTTCCTGGGTTTGCCCTGATACTGATTGAAAGGCCAGAAGGAAAATTTTGTCTGTAATCTTCGACATTTTAGCCATAGAGCTGAAGTAAAGCCTTTAAGATTTCAGTATTCTTTAGAAATTAAAATTATGTCAGACAAGAATTCTTCTTGCTTTGTAGTTAAATCAGATGGTAATTTAGGTTTGATTGGATATAAATAATCTCAGATTTATTGACGTTATTTTATTGCCCAGAATCATAATTATGGTCCAAGACATCATGTGCTACATAATAAAAAAAAAAAAAAGAAAAAATAAAATAAAAAAAAAAAAAACCACAACAAAAGCTGAGTTGTAACAGGACTAGTGCAATTCTCTTCCCATTCCAGTAAATGGTTGCTAGTTATCATGATCCTGTTTAAACTGCGAGAAGTAAGGAAGACACATCCAGGATGCCACTTTCCCCCAAAACCTCAGCCTGCGTGTGAGTATTGGCAGATGGAAGGATTATTGAAAACATGGCTAGAATCTGTTTGGGGTGGAAAAGCATGAGCAGCTTTGACGCTTTCCATATAATTACTGCAATGGGCTTGTCAACAGGGCAGATCTTCTTTAAATGTCAAGTGTAGTTAATGCAAGCTGGAGGAAATCTCAGGCTCTTCCCTGGCGGTACCTAAAATCAAGCTCTGGGGAAGTGAAGTAGCTGTTTTGTAATATTGTAAAAACACACCACACAGTGAAATAAAGCCATAATTCAAGTGGTCTCCACTCCAAAAATAATAAGCAGGGGTTCATGATCCAATATTTAATCCTGACTGCCTGATCATAGTTTTATTTATTATTATAATCCATTATTTTTATAGTATCCTTGGTGGAAAGTGCTTCTCAGGAAAACTCCCTATAAAGCTAAAAAATTACCACCTAGGGAATTTCAGAAGGAAACAACAGCAACATGAACACTTACTGATGGGGTAAAATCCATCATTTTGGAGCACAGCAAAGCTTGGGGTTTACATTCAGTTAGTTGTTTGACACTCCTGAGGATGTGGGAAGGGTGTAGTAAGGTTAGCCGTGATAAGCAGCATAAATACGTATGTCTGCCTGTGTAATCCTTTCCAGGTTTAAGGACAAGCCCCGGCCAGAGGCGGCGGCCGAGGCCGGGAGGGAGCCGCGACCGCGGAGGACCGGGCCGAGCAGCGGCAGGAGGGACTCGTGCGCCCTCCCGAGGACACGAATGCTAATTACAAGTAAACCCTCCAGCTCTGCGTTTCCCGCAGCCTTCCCGTCTGCCTAGCGAGGAGCAATCTCCAAAGGTTACAGGCATCAGCCTAGGACAAGAGAACCCCCAATATAAGATTAGGCGAGATACGAATTATGTAGAGAGACGCAGGCAGCTCTGACCATGCATTAAGCATCACTGCCAAGCTTGCCTCTTGGCAAAGGTGTTTCAAACAGAAAAATGGCATGCGCTGACATGCACAAGGTGAGTGAATATTCCTTACATCCTGCTAAAGCTGCTAGATACAAAGTGCACAAAGAAAATGGGGAAATGAAAGCAGTGGTTTAGCCATGAAAGAAGAGATTATTTTTTTACCTGTAACAATTTCATTGCCTCGGGAGAACTATGCCTCTGAGAGTTGAGGATGTGTTTGCACTGAGTGACTGATGGCATAAGAGAGTAACGTCCAAGACAAGGAATAATGAATTCCAGCATCCTTTATTACATAAGAGTGTTGCAGCTGTTATTGTTTGTGCTACTGATGTTGCTACATTTATACACAAACAGCGCTTGACACTCGAAGGCAGTGTGAACAGACGCTACAGCAACTCCTTTGCGTGCTAAATGACGTGGCCACCTTCTGACCATTAGCAGCTCAGCAGCTCTCGGGACATCATGTTCCCCCACATCACTCACAGCAACCAGAGTGCATGGGAAACAGTTACTGACCCAGACCCAGGGCCACAGGCATGACTTCTCTGCCTTTTGTCCAATCTGTTTGTGGTCAGATCCGCTCCTCCACAGTTTTTGGGTTAATTTTCCCCAAATTTGGTGATGATTTCTGGTTATCCTATGAGACAGTTCATTTAGTTTGTGACACCCATCAATCTCCAGCTAGGTTTTCTTTTACTGTTAGTTTTGACCACTTACCTTAAAGGTCAACAGCTCCTTACATTTCTTGTTACACCAATTGCCTTAAAACTATATTTTACACATTCTCCTCTGGCAGGCTTCAGCTGTCCAGGGAAGGTTATGCAAAGTCCTCCACAGAAGAGACAGGTGTACTGGGTTTGCATGGGAAGGTTCTGGTAGCCAGAGGCTACAGGGATGGCTTTGTGAAAAGCTAGCAGAAGCTTCCCCTGTGTCTGACAGGCCCAGTATCAGCTGCCTCCAAGACAGATCTGCTACTGGCCAAGGATGAGCCCATCAGTGACAGCAGCAGCACCTCTGGGATAACATAGTTAAGAGGGGAAAAGGCTACTCAGTCAGAGAGAGAACTGAGAATACGTAAGGAACAGCCCGGCAGACACCCAGGTCAGTGAAGCAGGAGGGGAGGAGGTGCTCCAGGCGCCAGAGCAGAAATTTCCTGCAGCTTGTGGTGCAGACCATGGTGAGGCAGCTGTACCTCTGCAGCCCAGGGAGGATCCTACACTGGAGCAGAGAAAGAGCACAAGGAATCCTCCCCTAAGGAGGAAGGAGAAGCAAAGACAACATGTGATAAACTGGCTGCAAACCCCATTCCCTCTCTTCCTGTGTTACAGGGAGTGAGCAAATACTGAAAATCAGGAGTGAAACTGAGCCCAGAAAGAAGGGAGGGGTGGGGGGAAAGTGTTTTTAAGATTTGATTTATTTACCATTATCCTACTCTGGTTTGATTAGTAATTAATTAAACTAATTTCCCCAAGTTGAGTCTGCTTTGCCCATGATGGCAATAGATGAGTGATCTCCCCCTGTCCTTATCTTGATCCATGAGCCTTTCATTGTATTTTCTCCCCCCTGTGCAGCTGAGGAGGGGAGTGATAGGACAGCTTTGGTAGGCACCTGGTGTCCAACCAGGGTCAAGTCACCACACAGGATGACGAATCATAACTCCCAATCAATGGAAAGCCAGAACAGCACCAGTTTTCATGTTGTCCCTGACAACGTGCTAGCTAGGAGCTAACAACCATCAAAAGAGGGGGAACCTAGGGAACTAGGGAGGAGCAGATTTAATCAGTAAAGCAAATGAACAGCTGACATGAATTATAGGCTCATAGGAGATGAAAATGAGTTTCATCAGTATAAAGGTGGCAGCCTTTCCATTTAACCCAAGACTCTGATTGTTCAGAAAGGCTTTGGTATCTGTGTAAAGCTTGCGAGGGAGGCTTTTGTTTATGTTTGGATCTAAAGCAAAAAACACCACAAGGAGAGTCTGCGCTTATATATAATGGAGCTGAGTCTGGTGCAGAGGTGAGAGCTTCAAGGCTGGTAGATATAAGTGGTCATTAAATGCATGAGGTTTTCTGGTTTACCTTTCCTACTTTTCTAGAGGTGACTGAGGAAAAGCTGTTTTGTAATTTCAAAATCTGGATCTGTAGCTCTAAGCTGAAGACTAGCTTAATATCCAGACTGGAAATTTCTTAGCACAGAAATTATTTTACCAAGCTGTCGTCATAGCTGAGGCTACTGCTAATCTGTGTCTCTCTTACAGGTTGTTACTAATAGAAATACTAATCTCTGAAATATGGACCCAGGAAAGACCAGGTAGTGCTGTTATAAACTGCTCCCACATAACAATTTTAGGCTTTCTCATGGGTGATGTCTGTGTGTTGCAGAGGAGTGCACATTTTTCTGAGAACTCCAAACATACAGGTGTCTATTAGTAACTCCGCTTTAGGTTTATGTATTATCATATTAAGCAAATGTTTCTACCTTTCTGCCTCTCACCCTGATAACAAGTGCTGATGAGTTAATAGGAACTTCATTGTTCTTGTTTTCTTGACCCTACTTAATGACCATACAATATGTAAGGTCTTTTAGATGCTGTAAAGGCGTCATCACTTTGCCTGAGAAGAAACAGTTTTCTTAGCCAAAATTGCTGTCTGCTTTAACTTTTTCCTTGTAAAACAGAGCTGGTCCTGGAACAGCAGATGCAGAGAGCTGGTTCTAGTATTGCTTCCCCTACTCACTGCAGGTGCTGTATAAACATATTAGCATTCACCAAAGATCAAAGTAAAAAGATCCTGGAGGAGGTTTTACCCATCTTGAAGCAATTATATGGCAGCTGCACAGAATCAAGTTAGAAATACGGGCAAAATGAAATTGTGTTCGCTAGCATCTGTCTGGTGTTCCCTGGTATGACCATCTCTGACATGGGAGTGTCATCTCTGATTAATTTAAGGATATAGTGCTGAACTCTCTAGGAAAAAGTATCCACTAAGCCGTTGAAATGTTCCATTACTATAAAAGGTCTAATTGGCATTAGCTCGCTATGGCATAGAAAATTCTGTTTGAAACAACAATTCCCATTTTATTAGAAATATATGTCAAATGAAAACTCTTCTCTGGTTTTGAGTCCTATATGTAGCATGGTTTGTACCTACTTCCTGTGTTTAAGAGGATTGGCAGCCATAGCCTGTTGACATTGCAATCATAGCTTGGGACTTGGGCATCTCAGGCCATCTTGTTTGCTCCTGTGTGGTCTTCTCCCAGCATGAGTCAACGTGGTTTCTGGTACTTGGGCAGGTGAACAGGGTAGTCTGATGGGTAGCTGAGGTGCCTCCTCCCCACCCAGACTTGGCTTGCAGCTTTTCTTGTGAATAGCTGTATATGGGCTTTTTGGTTTTTTGTTTGGTTGGTTTGTTGTTGTGTTTTTGGTTTTGGTGGGGTTTTATTTTATTTGGGGGGCTGGGGGTGGTGTTAGTGGTTGCTTTGTGAGTTTTTGTTTGTTTGTTTAGGTGTGTGCATTTTTTTTTTTTTTTATATAAGGATTAAATTTTCCTCTTTCCAGGATGGTAGGGGGGATTTTCTTGTTCTCTTTTATTCCACTGAAGGGGTTCAGATTGGAGTAGCTAATTCAGTACTTTTTTGACTGTGTTCCAAAATCCCATTTCCATGAGTGGTTGTTGCAGGTAGCATTGCCAGCTAATCAGATGGTTACTACTGGAATGCTAATTTCAGGTCTGGCTTTTCTCTTACAAATATTGCCAGTTTAAAAATTAAAAACAACTGTAAAGCCTCCTGGACAGAGATGCTGGAATAGGACTGTCACAACACTGAGTTTTTATAAAGCGATCTGGGAAGTAACAGATTTCTGTTTGAATGTTACCTTTAATCCACTACTCACTAGCCTTTCAATATGTCCAACACAGGACCAATGAGTGCAGAATGCTTTGGGAACCTTTTGCGTATAACACTGAGTGCAGAGTACTTTGAGGACAAATACTTATCCTTCTCTGTTGTTGGTAAGTTGATACAGAAGAACTTGAAGAGGGATCTGCACATGATGAAATGTTAAAAATTCTCTGCGATCCTCTTATACTGGAATTCCCTGGCTTATTCTAAGACCATAGAGCTTAGTAGGTTTGTCTTCATTGTTAAGTAAAGCAAAAGGCTACCTTTGCTTCTGTAGAACATATCCTGTAGACTTGTGTAACTTAGCAATATCAGGTCTAATCATAGTGATCTTCGGCCTCATGGTAGTTTCTAGGTGTGGATTTCCATCCTGGTAAAAATGTTTCCCAGTAGCAGCACATACTGTTCTGAAAACTTATTTGAAGCTGGGACTACATTACTGATTTTGCATTAGCGGCTTTCCACTTTTTTGCTTACAGCTAAGGGACTTGGTGGAGGTGTATAAATTCTTACTGAATTTTATGAAAACTTAACTGGGCCCTCTGGCTATGGCCTCAGTAGTCAACAAGTGGTGCATTTGAGTGAAAGTATCACGCAGTGCCCTGGAAGGACAGAGTGAGAACTTCTGGGATACATAAGTCTCAGGTATAAGATTATATGCTGAAAATGTAAACTCAGCCTTGAACTATGTTTCCATGCTAGTTAGCTGTCTAACTAGATTTAGTCAATGACATTCAGTGACACCTATCTTTCTAGAATGTTAAAATTGGGTAAAAACATGCTTACTAGTGTCTTTGTTCAGGCATTCATACACAAAGAAAGACACTCTGGGATATGTAGAACTTGAAAGTAGAAAACAACTGTCTTGGGAAGAAAAAAAACAAAACAACTAAAACACAAAGAAATGTCCAAAACCATTAAGGCAGCTTTGTAGCCTAAGAAAAATCCAAGCTAAGCTTTAGTGTGTTTGCCATCCTGGTAAGACCCCTGAAGAGAATTTGTTGGTCGGGCATGCACCAAGAGAAGCACAGGCCTGTGCCAGCCATAGATCAAACTGATGTTGCTAGTCTGTCACCATGTGCCAATCCTGACAACTTTGGTGCTGATGACCTAACTGACTCTTCTGTGCTCACTAGGCTTTTTTTTTTTTCCCTTTAGGATTTAATATCATTGTGTTGGTGACATTCTCTCCCTTCCTCCCTGCATCTTGAGTCCTTGGGCTGCAAGTGCTCCCTGTCCCAGCCTGCCTCTAGTTTTACTTTTGTTACTTTCTATAGGCTTTGTTACAACTATTTTACCACTTTGCAATTTTTCTATGTCTGAACCCAGGGTATGCAGCTGGGCCATATTGGAGCAGGGCCAACTGAACCATGGGGCCAGGGCAGGTAGCTCAAGGAGTTAGCTGAGCAGAAGTTATACTTACTAATACAGCTCTTCACTAATTGCCTGTAGATCAATCTGGCATAGCCTGGGAGATCAATGAGGCCTTGGCGTCACAGTGTGGCTATACAGTAACTTACAACAACTGGAGTAACATTGAGTTTCGTGCTTCTGCGCTGAGCTGCCATTCTCGCTTAGAGGTGAATCTATTATAAGTGTTTTGATTACAGTGCTGTTATACATGATTTATGTGAAACAGTACCGAGTTATTGATAGATATGAGGTGTGGAATGTCTTGAGCATCTGTTAGCAGAAAATTATTTAATTCTTCTCAAATATATCCAGAGGTCTTAGAATAGTCTATGGTATTGACATTTGAATGGCCTACACATGAGCACATAATGAGGCATATCACATATGCCCTTGAAGGGCAACTCTTTCCTTTTGGATAAGGATAGGGAATTCTGTCTGGCAGCTGCGTTGCACTCTGCCCAAGTGTTTAGTGCCTGAGACACATCAGAGTAAAAACACCGTAAAAGCTTTGGCTGCTTTAATTTCTCACTGCTGCTATATCATAAAACTATGCTTTAGGGAGAGTTATTTTTTGTCCAGTTCTGGGACTATGTGAAAGGTTGACTACTCCCCAGAGTACTTGTGTTGCCATTTAGCTATGCAGCTACATGCATGTAGTATATGTAGTTAATCAAGTAGAAAGTAATAATGCTTCAATATGGAGTTGCTCTTCTGTGCAGAGACTGGCGGATGGGTTTTGTAATGTACTGTTGGGTCACTAGGATAGATGGTCCCTAATTAGAGAAAGTCACTCTAACAAGAAAGTGTTCTCTCTGTCCATGCAGGAAGATATGTTCATAATAACTGTAGAAATTAAAATATCTCATGCTGCTGATATGAAAAATGCTACAACTCATGTGAAAAGTGCAAGTTGCTCTTACAGTCCATGGAGTGCAAGAGAGCTAGTATGTGAAAGTAACTACATGGAGGTAAGTACAGGAAATACTGATAGGAAGGCACTTAAAAGTAAGGTAAGTACTGGAAGATGCTCTCTTTGAAGCTGATTAGATATTAGGCATGTGTATTGGAAGCAGAAATTGAATGCTCCACCATGAACAGCTCACTAGTGAATGCATAGCATGCATCTTGAGTTTAAGGGTGCATTCACATTATGCTTACTTAGCCCAATTGTAAACATTAATAACCAATTAGTTGTGAAATGGTGTTCAGAAGGTTAAGGTAACTTGCTGTATGTTTTATCAACAAATCTCATTTGAGATAACAAAAATGTTTACTTTCTGATGGAAGTTTTTCTACTGAATTTGCTGAGGAGAAATGCAGAGAGGGAACAAAGGGCTCCTTGGAAGAGTACATGGGAGTCAAAAATCAATTTCTGGCCTTAACTGAAAGTAGAAATGGGAAGACAGGCAAAAAATTAAAACAAGCTGAAACCAAATGAGTTACAGAAAATGCACCATGCATGATGACATCTTGTGCCATAATCTTTTACTCGGCAGGAGGAAATCTCCCTCTAGGAAATGCTAGTTTCCCTTGGAAAAGACTTGTAAGCCATTGAAGACAAGGAAACAAGCACTATCAGCAGACCCCTTACAGAAGCTCTTTCCCCTCAGGTTTCTGTCAGGAGGAAGGTTCCACAGACTGTAGAGGACTTCATCCAAGATGAACCTGAAGACTGGAATCTTTCCTTTCTGGGGGTAAAACCACAGTGTTTTTTTCCTAGTAAAAGCTAATGCTACTTCAGGTACAATCATCTTTCTGTTCTATGTCCACACAGTAAAAAAATGTCCTTTTTCAAAACATTTAAGTAGGAAGAGTGGAACTTCTGTACCAAGTGGTTTTAGTATAGAGATTTTGATATGTTAGACAGCTGTAGGCAATGTTGCCAATGAGGAAATGGAAACCTATTTCGCAAAAAGCCTAGAAATAAAGTCTTCCCTAGGCAAAAGACTGCAACAAAAACTGTCTTGAAGACCCCATGACACAGGAGTGAACCATGGATAGACTTTTTTCTTCTTGGACCCTGTATTTGCAGTGCAGTTAATCTTTATGCTCTTAATATTGAAAATTTTCTGAGGGAAGCTAGAGGGGTATTCCAATAATGGTATTTAGAATGAGGCAATAAAATTGCTGGGCAGTTCAATACAATAAATCATTCAACATAGTAAATCTGTTACTTCAACAGCATGTTTAAACTGTTGATGAATTTCTCTGGATAGGCAAAAGCAGGAGAAGTCTCGATATGGCAAATAGTTTTTCATCAGCCAGAAGAAAAAACAGCTCTGCTTGTGACTGATGCTTGGAGTGCAGGTTGTGGACTCAACACCACAGACACCAGGGTTGTGCTGCGAATACCATATACTGCTGCACAAATTCAGCTGGTCAAGGTTGGTACACTCATTCCAACCCAGCAAGCTGCCAGGATGTGAGGTCTAATCAGATCTCTTCCTACAGGATCATGGAATTACCTTCTCTGCAGTGAGATCAAGTATATTTTACAAACAGCGATGGATGATCCTGATGGTGGATACTGCTGTGGCATGTCCTGTGGGTGAGAAATGCAGTACCTTACTCCAATATGTAAATGTACAGGAACTGACTTACAACTGTAGTAATGAGCTTACAGATTTCATATCTTGTCCCTAAGATGGTGTGGACTACATTAACAAAACAATCATCTGGACTGTTCCAAAATATATTCAACCAGTCTCTGCTGGAGAAACTAGCTTTAAGGATGTACTTGTTGAAGCTGGTGTGGATCTACACAAACTCTCTGCAAAAGAAATGGCTTCCAGGAAATATGTGTTATTGAATGACTTGTATGCAATTATGATGATGATACCAATAGGTGCAGAAGGTGGCTATTACAAGGTTAGTGACTTATGTTAGGTGCCAGGCAACAGACTTTCTGTGGGTAGTTTTTCTTTTTTTGGGGAGATGGCCTGAGACTTGCACATTTAAATTTAGCTGCTTGGAGTGAACTGAATCCTGGGCAAATGTAACAACTTAACTGCAAGGAAGTTGCAGGAGGAGCTCTTTCACTACTGAAACGGTCCCCTGCTGCTTTGAAGCTTGGGAATGGGAGATAATTTTGCAAAGGGAGTGTTACAAGTATTCTGAGATAATCTGAACTCATAGAGGTATAGCAAGTGCCACTAAGGAGTTTGTGATCTCTGAGCTGAGAGAGGACAATTGTTTGGATCTGTAGCTCTAGCTGAACTTGAGATGCTATGATACAGCCTTAATGTGAAATTGTGTTGTTCTAAAGGCTCTTGATTTGAAATTCTAGACTTCCGTGAGCAGTGGACAGCATGGGACAAAATATGCTATCAACCTGTTCTTGGAACATCAGTGGGAAGATAACAAATGGGGACTAACTAAATATATTATCATCAAGGAAATAGAAACGCCATTTGAACAAGTGGAACTTGTTATAACCAACAGTAAGTAGCATAAAAATCTACTGAAGTTTCTGGCACTGTTAAGACTTCAATGCTATTGCATTCCTTTTCAGATTCAAACCCGAGTTTGAGGCTAATGAATGTTACAGTGGGAACATTCCTCCCAGATGTGAAGCTTGTGAAATTAACCATTGAGGGGACAACTGTTACAGTACCTGAAGCTGTTCAACATGGATATCTAACATACGAGATCAGATATGCTAATGGAAGCAAAACCTACATAATACAAGTCCCACTTGATGCACCAAGCATTAAGAAAGAGGTGTGTACTAGGACACTGCAGAGTACTATGGTATAGAAGTGATGATATCACCTGGTGATTTTAATTTCTAAATATGATTTTCCTAGTACATGGGAGCAGATATGAGAGCATACACCCTGAATGTTACACTTGCATTCATAATCCATTCAACAAGTGAGACCTTCACTGTCCCAGTCATAACGGTGTCAGCTGTTAAAGATGCAGGTAAACTAGTGGAACTTGGGCAAAATGGTACAACCTGGCTGTGAACTTTGCTATTAACTGTGCTAATTTCAGCCACTGATACTGTCAGTCCTAAATAACCTTATTAAACTCTGATGGCAGATAGCACACTGGTTGACTCTTAACTGTATTGCAGTACTACCCAGTGCGAGAGGATTTTGTGATGGGAGGAGCCTTCATGTCATTATCACTCATGGGAATGTGGACCAAAACTGGCTTCCCTTCATCTCGGACAGGCATCTGACCCCAGAGTCTGTGAAGAAGTACAACTACAGCCTGAGAGACAATGGCACTCACTTAGCAATCTCTGTCCCTTTCCTTTCTTCCGATGTGAACTATGAGGTAAGAATGCCAGCATATAGCAATTAAAAAGCATGTTCTGGCTGTGAAATATGAACATGATACAGTATGTCCTTGAAAGTGAAATAAAACTTCTCTTTGAGATAGACTGTTAAAGGGTTAATGGAGGACTCTTCTACCCTTGGAAGACCACTTTAATTTCCCTTGGTTAATGTTGGCAGAAGTAGACAAGCAAAACAAAGATTCTGCAAGCATTTCAAGGCTGAGCTATCTTTTGATGACAACTGTACATGCAGTGGGGTTTCTATTGCACTCTATTGCAAAATGACGGAAAAAAGCTGATTGTGTGAGCTTCTAGATTAAAAATATCTCCTGTGGATTTGACTGATCAAGCACCATTATCTTTGTCTTGTGATAACCTCCTCTCCTACCTTCTCTCCTAGTTTCTGAATATGTTAGTTGAACAATGTGTTTTTATTACTTTGTTTAACCTGTGATTGTCATCTCCAGGATTTTCATGCCACTGGAATAAAGGCCTCACTCCACCTAACCTTGAAAGATGGCATCACCTTGGCTAATAGGAGGGAATTCTCAGTTTCCTGCAGCTTTTCACCTTCCCAGCTAATACGTAATAACATGTTGGGGATTAGTTGTTCATGCTCTTTGAGTTGCATAACTAAGTTGCACAAACCCACGAAGTCTGAAATGTTTCTAGAGTTTGTACTTGTGTGATACTCTATTTAGCTGTCAGGTTTCTTATAAAGTAATATGCTAAGAAGCAAGTCAAATTACAGGTTGGAATGACTATCCTGTCTAGTACAGGAGATGGGAAACTCTACTTCACCTCAGAACTTCAAGATTATGATGCTTTTTAAAGGATTCTTGTGGTTGGTTTGCATGTTGAACAGTTGGATTTTTTTTTTTTTTTTTTTTTTTGTTGGGGTGAGGGGAGGATCAGCATATAAATTAACCATGCTAAAGCTACTCATGTGTATTGAATATGCAGAGTATCTCAGCTAGAAAAGTCCTTTCGGGACAGGGTTGAGAGGTCCTAGGAGGGGAAAGGTAAGTGAAGTCACCAGTTGAACTTGTGCTGCTCACTGTACTAGTAGTTAGTCTGAAGATCTGGTGTTAATGTTGAAGTCAGTCTTGCTCAAAACTTGTGATGTGCCAATAACCTTGCTAGCAAATCCATGCAGAACTTCTTTATTGTGCTAGGCCATAGAACATAGGAATGTGAGTCCTGATTTGTATGAAAATGTATTTTTCTCTTTCAGAGTGCCTACCCAATGGTACTGTGGTTGTTACTGCGGTAAAATTGGCGGGAGCTGAAGACGTGGACACCAGCCTGTTTGTTTTAAGGGACAGACAGTGCAAACCCAGTCTAGTGACAGAGAGGACTGCAACCTTCAAGTTCAATGTGAACACTTGTGGAACAAGTAGAAAGGTAAGGGCTTAGTCATGTGAAGTTTACTGTGTATTGGGGTAGGGTTATTACTAGAATGGCAGAGGTTCATGCGTAAACATAAACTGCAAGAAGATCGCAGCTGACTTTAACTGCTACATCTACACTCTTTTTCTAAGGATATTAAATTCAGTTGGACTGGAGTTCTTACTTAGCTAGTAATATATTTTTAAGGTCAGATGTTTTCTGAAACTACCTTTCAGTATGACACTTTTGTAATGCTTAGTAATGGACTTGGATGTGAGTTTATGCTGTTGAGAGGTACTCATATGCCCTCTAGAAGCTGGCTAGGTGTTGCTAATGAATACCTGGCCCAAGATTAGAGTGGGCCCTGTTCCTGCCATTTCAGTACTGCACAGATGGAAAACAGACAAGATAACAAAGGGTTATGCTCAAGTTCAGGTCACCACAACTGCAGCTTGCTCCTGCAAGTGTTATATCTCATGCTGTACATTGATTCTGTCAACAGAAACAACGAGCTTTTTCTTAGGCCCAGTGCACTCCCTTTCTGGGGTGTTATGTCATATACAAGTTACTGTTAGCTAATGAACTGTTTCTTCTTGATGATGTCATAGCTGTCACCTTTAGTTCAGTAGGCATATGGCTGTTAGCGAGCAGTTTATGGCCATTCCTAAGTGTACTCTGCTCAGTGCAATCTGCA
Organism: Amazona ochrocephala; assembly: GCA_039720435.1. NCBI lineage: Eukaryota > Metazoa > Chordata > Aves > Psittaciformes > Psittacidae > Amazona > Amazona ochrocephala. Next base: position 26,006,612 of record CM077878.1, read on the forward strand.
AGTCAAGAGAAGGGATGTGGATGTTGTATCAAAACCAAAGGGAACTCTAACGTAACTGTCTTGTTTGTAATGATGTGTCTTTCAGTTCAATAGCACAACTATGACATATGAAAATGATGTACTCTATTTCAGACCCGGCAGTGATATGCCTATATACCGGTAAGTGTCATTCCCTAGAAAAAGGTTGCCTGAGGTATTTTGTTTTTTAAAGATTTCATGCTAAACCTCTTTCCTCAGGCTGAAATTTGTGTGCTGGTATGCAATCAAGCAGGCTGTTGATGTCCAATATGAATCTAAGAAGAACCCACCACCCAATATTAAGCCAGGGTTTGGCTCTCTTGCTCTTTCACTGAAGCTTTTCAAAGGTAAAATTTATGATTAGGCTCTACAGAATCACTGAGTAGTTGAAGTTGGAATGGTTCTCAAAATTATTTTGTCCATGCACTCTGCTCAAGCAGGGCTACCTAGAGTAGTAGATTGCCTAGGACCATATACATGTGTCTTTTGCCTGTCTCCAAAGATGAAAAGTAAACCTCTTTAAGGTCTCTAAAAGGTTTTTCCATTCCAGAATGCAAAATAAATGACTAAGTACCTGTAATGGAACAGACTTAGTATTACTGATATGTGGTTTCCCTGCCTGGTCTAGGCATGCTGAAAGTTGTATAGTGGATGTAATGTGAGCTTCTCTCCTATCACTTCCTGAAGTGATGATGAGCAGACAGCACTGACTGAAATAATTGCGTCAGAGAAGGAAACTACATGCAGTACTGCTGTAAAATGGAAGCTATGCTAGTAGAACGGGTTGAAGTGTGGGCGAAACCCTCACCAGGACTGGAGTGACTCTGATAGTATTTCTACTCCTCTCCCTTCACCACTCCATACCTTCAAAAAGGTGCTTTTGAATGAACATCTTATTACAATGGGTTTTTGCAGAAGGAGGAGTGTCTCACTTCTGGATCCTCAGAGCCAAGGAATGCAGTTCAGATCTTTGCTTTCATTGTTGCTTCTTGTTTTTCTGTTACCCTATCCCCATTTGTTGACATTCATGCGCTGTCCCGCATTTTGATGTTACTGTGCCAGAGAAAATGGTGGTGGAAAGTGAAGCAGAAAGCTTGTGAATACGTGCTCTGTAAAAACTCAATTCTAACATCAATACTCTCTTCTAGAGAAATCCTACACAGAGCCCTACCAGGAACTGGAATATCCTGTGGTAAAATACCTGAGGGAGGCACTGTATTTTGAAGTTGAACTGCTCCAGCCTAAAGATGTGAGACTAGAACTAAACTTGGATGACTGCTGGGCTACAAACTCTCAAAGCCAGAACAGTCTTCCACGGTGGCCTATGCTTACAAATGGGTAAGGAGTGCTTTCCTCCTATGTTTGCTACCTGTGCAGCACAAGACCCCTTATCTTAGGTAGGGTGAAAGGGAAAGAGGACAGAAGTCAGCTTGGATGCATTGTTTTATCCTGATGATCAGTTGCTGCTAGGCTGAGAGTGCACATAGGCATCAGCACAGAGATTATGCCTTCTGGTGGCAGCAGTCATTGGGGTGCCCAGGAATGGGTCTAAAGGTTTCCATATGGAAAGAACAAGAAACAACCCTCTCTGTGGCCAAAAGCAGGGATCATAAATAGGAGAGGCTCTATCTTTATGCCTGTGACCTGAGGGAAATGAAGAGGGAAGCTCCTCTATTTTGCTTCCTTGCTTTCTTTGAAAATCTGATTCAAGTGATGAGAGTTCAGATTAAATATGCTTTCTTTCATGTTCCCTAAAAGGTGTGAAAACAGTGAAGACTCCTACAAAGCTGTCTTCCACAAAGTTGATTATAGCCTCAGAGTAAAATTTCCTCAACACCTGAAGAGATTTGAAGTGAGGATGTTCACCTTTGTACAAGGCACAACTCTGTTACAAGAGCAGGTAAGGCATCTCTTTCACATGCTGTCAGCAGTCTTGATATGTGGACCTGGAGTGGTGTGTGCAGGAAATTCTGTGTAAGGTCTCAGCTGGGCAGGTGTTTTCTGGGGCTGTTAGCTACCTCCTTGAAGGCATGGTACTGTAAGTAGTAAATAAAGACTAGCCGCTTAGCACTGCTCAGTTCAACTCCTTTACAGTCAGTACACGTGTCAGATGTTTGCCAAATAAGACTCCCCTGCGCATAATATATTTTTGCCTTCTAGCTGTATTTCCACTGCAGTGTGATGATCTGCAGCACTATGCAGCAGCCTTCAGGCTCTCTTTGTCTAAGGAGATGCAATCCCGGGAAACACAGACTTGGTAAGAAAATTGGTGCTTCTCAAGTCACCCCTGAGTCTTTGCTCAGCAGTATGGCACATGCGATCGCGAGCCTTGTCAGATGACCGAGTCCTAGCATGAGCTGTACGGAAAACTAAAAGCTGAAATGTCTTGCTAGACCGCAGTGCAGAACCACATCAGCGTGCAAAAGTGTCATCTGGACCAGTGCTTATTAGGAAAGAAAACAATTAGCAGAGGTTGGTGTTAGTCTTAAACTACACTGCTGAAATACCAAGTATCAGCTCTTGTAACATAACATAGCTCTGTATGCCTCCCTTCTCCCTGCAGGTGAAGACACTGACATCTGACAGGGACTCAACAAGAACTATTTACTTTATTGAAGCTGCAGCTAGGTGGCCTAAGCATGCATAGCCTGCCCAGGCTTAAAAGTGAAGACATCTTGAAAGTATCTACTAGGAAAATATATTGATACCCTTTACTCAGAAAAGGGCCAGCTAACCAGTATGGATATATCTTTTGTCTTTAACTTAAATTAGACTTGCTCTCTTGTGCTCCTCTACAGTGTCAATCTCTTTTGTGAGTCTTTTGTGTGACTTGCATCTGACCTAGCCTGCTCAGCTAACTTGTTTAGAACTTGTCTAATCAGTTTGCAGTTGGAAGCGTCTGGTTTGGGATGCAGGAGAAAGGTGGCAACAGATAGGAAGTCAACAGTAAATCGCTCTGAGCTTTTTCAAAGCTCCAAAATGAGCAAAGGATTGCAGGGAGCTTAATGTCAGTAAGAGAAAGTGTGTTATGAAGCAAATTGGGGCTGAACATATGTGATCCTGTAGTGGTTATTGACAGAAAAACTCTAAACTGTGGATCTCACAGGAGTGTTGTGGCTCCACAATGTCAAGTTGCCTTCCCTAGGTGGGGAGAAAATGCTGACAGATAGCATCAGCAACTACATAGACAAGTAAGTTGTCAGCCTAAACTAAAAAATAAAAAATCCTTGTAATGAAGACTTGTAGCAGTAATGATAACACATGGACTCTATCCACAAAGTGTTAAAGATTCTTGCTTCCTAGAAAACATAATGCTCAGGATCTCCAGTCAGGTTATCCTGTGTTGATGTGAGGTTTTTTTGGGCTTTGATTTGGGGTTTTTCTGTTTTATGGGAGGAAAATTTCTTGGTTTACTTTTTTGCATCTGAACAGTGATGTGAAAACAGTTCAGATTCAATATTTTATTTTCCTGTTCTAAGGAAAGCTATTGCTTAGCATGAATCACTACCTCTTAGGGCTAAAGATGCAATAATGGATGTCTGCTTTTTAACTTTATATTAAATAGAATTTCTGTGAAGGCTAGCTTGAGCAAGAAATTATTTTGTCAATCTATTTGCACTTTGAATAAGTACAGTGTCTGAAAAAGATTGTAGTTCTGTTGCTACACTACCTGTACAGAGATATATACTATAATTACAAGCTCGCATTAGTAAGTCTTGTCTGTGTTCTGGTTGCCTGCTAAGCATATCTGCAGTAGATGCCTTACTATAATTTCTGGGAAAATCTATGTGGGCTTCATGATGAGGAACACGTCAAGACAGGGACAGTGGGATTGAGTGCGCCCTCAGCAAGTTTGCTGATGACACCAAACTGTGGTTTAGTTGATACGCTGGAGGGAAGAAATGCCATCCAGAGGGACCTTGACATGCTTGTGAGGTGGGCTGATGCCAACCTGATGAAGTTTAACCCTGACAAGTGCAAGGTCCTACACCTGGGTCGGAGCAATCCGAGGCACAGCTACAGGCTGGGCAGGGAAGAGATTGAGAGCAGCCCTGTGGAGAAGGACTTGGGGGTGTTGGTTGATGGAAAAAAAAAAATGAACATGAGCTGGTAATGTGCACTTGCAGCCCAGAAAGCCAACCATATCCTGAGCCGCATCAAGAGGAGCGTAACTAACAGGTCGAAAGAGTTGATCCTGCCCCTCTACTCTGCTCTTGTGAGACCTCCCTTGGAGTATTGTGTGCAGTTCTGGTGTCCTCAACATAAAAAGGACATGGAATTGTTGGAACAAGTCCAAAGGAAGGCCACGAGGATGATCAGGGGACTGGAGCACCTCCCGTATGAAGATAGGCTGAGGAAATTGGGGATGTTCAGCCTGGAGAAGAGAAGGCTGCGTGGAGACCTCATATAGCAGCCTTCCAATATCTGAAGAGGCCCTATAGGGATGCTGGGGAGGGACTCTTCATTAGGGACTGTGGTGAGAGGACAAGGGGTAATGGGTTTAAACTTAAACAGGGGAAGTTTAGATTGGATCTGAGGAAGAAATTCTTTACTGTAAGGGTGGTGAGGCCCTGGAATGGGCTGCCCAGGGAGGCTGTGAATGCTCCATCCCTGGCGGTGTTCAAGGGCAGGTTGGACATAGCCTTGGATGGCATGGTTCAGTGTGAGGTGGCCCTGCCCATGGCGGGGGGGTTGGAACTAGATGATCTTAAGGTCCTTTCCAACCCTAACTTTCTATGATTCTAAGTCGCTGGCTGTGTATCAAATCTCTTTTCCAATAGAGGAGGCTACCATGCAAAAGAGTTATATTTTGTTATTCCGGTGGTAGGTGAAAACTAAAGCCATGGAGATATTGAGGAACGAGATATAAATATGTTAGCATGGGAATAAAAGGGAAATGCAGACCATAAGCCTGACAGCAGACTTGACAAGTCAGTGATTTGTGCTTAGTGCTTTCCCCTACATTAACCCTGTGGGTCAAGTTCTTACAATTCCTCAGTCTGCAGAAGCAATCTATTGAGAAATCAAAGGACACATATAATATGCTGCCAGGGTTTTGGACCTAAGAGAACACAAATACGAGCACTCTACGTGGTATGGTGAGTTTACTGTTTATCTTGCATCATGTTGACAATCTCCCAAGAAATGATACTGATACAGTGTTTTCTCCAGATAGGTGAGTAGCAATCTTCATCTGCTGTGACAGCACTCTAGCAGCAAAGCATAGGCTGTCTTGGGTAGCTTGTGCTGCGTTTTCCCCTCTTAGAGATGTATAGTGGGAAAATGTAGCTACTAGGGACTGCTGTGAGATCCAAGTACGGGGCTGGGCAGTCTATTTCAGTACTGTTAACACAGTCTCAGTTGTGGCTTCCTGGCTTTCCAATTCCTGTCTTCCAGCCAAGACTAGAGGACAGCATCACTTAAGAATAGAAAGCTGGTACTTACAATCTCATCTAAGACACCTTTATTTCCTATTGAAAGATTAGTCAGTACCTTGAGATTCTTTATCTGTTGATGAGGAATTTAAGAATTGTTGAAAAGCTGAACGATGCCCAGGTAAACTGTGGGTCTACTCTTCAGCTCTTCTTGAAGTTCTGTTTAGTGCCACTTTTCAATATGAGGATGGTAAAATGATCCTTTACCTTTTTGATGTGTGGGAAAACGAAAAGTCAAGGAGGTTCACCTCCATGGTTGAACTTGGATTTATATAAAGCTTCTTGTCAGATTTTTTTCAACAGTTTGCAAGACTCCATGTATTTGAACATCAGTAAAATCTTTCAAAGATGTGACAGTAATGGTCTTTCCACCTCAGAGGTGTCTGTTTATACTTAAATTCAGGAACTGCCTTCCTGGATATATATGTAAAAAAAAAAAAAAAAAAAAAAAAAGAGACAAAATCCTCTTCAAGTGTTGCATCAACACCTCTTTGCCTTTTAAGTGGATATTTTATGGCCACATGCTTTTCCCCTGGTATTTGGGATGTTATTTTATATCCCTGTTAACACAAGTTGAAAGCAAATCAATCTTCTTTGTTTATGCTTAATGTCTTCTGCAATTCCAACAGGTGAATGATGAAAGTCTAAGGGAAAAGGGAAGTCTAGTATGATTTGTTTTTATAGGAAAATAGGAACAATGCAGAAGTGTGCTGCAGACATTTATCACAGTTTATTTGAAATGAAAATAAGTTGGTGCTGCAAGTAGCCTTATTATATGTGGTTACTGCAAGAAATGCAGAGCTCTCATTTTTATTATAGTCTATATTCATTGATATGGCTGATGTTTTAAAACTTTACTGCCTTGGTGATATAAAGCAGCAGCATGAAACTCCCTACTAATACTGGAAAATTAATAAAACTGACACTTATGTTTTCTGGCCACACTTTCCTTCTTGGTATTTCGCTTTTCTTTTTGTTTTTAGTCTTAATGTCTTCACTAAATGCTATGCAATTCTACCCAGAGGAAAACACATTCTCACAGTGAACCAAAGCTTCCCAAATGCTTCCATCAAGTTTTGGCTTCTGCTACATGTCTAGTTAAGTTTTGAATCTTTAGCTAGTCACTCCCAAGCAATTGTGCTTTTCCTGCTAGATTCTTAAATCCCAGATAGACCTGTGCTTTGAGAGAAATGCCTTGCAGTCTAAATAAGCTGCATCAGTCTCATTATACTATTAAGTGCAGTGGTAAGAGACCAAGCCTGGGCTTATCTTGCTGTTTAAAGCAGCACAAAGCCAGGTGCTTGTTCAGGAAAGGGGTTCAGATGGATCCAACTTCTACATCTCATTAAGACCCAGCTGCTCCATGGAGTGCTGGGACTCCTCAATCTGTCAAATGCAGTAACAGCATTTGTGGTTGTATGGCAAATAACTTGAGGAGTAGAAGTAAGTCAAATACTGGCGCCTTTGAAGCTGAGGTGTATGCATATCGTTGTGGTTGTTTTGGACATTTTTAGCTACTGCTATGTAGACCTGGAGGGATAGCCCTGGCATTCCTAGGCTCAGGGAATATGGAGCTGTGGCAGATACCAATTAAACAGCTCTCCCAAGGAACTGGGTGAAGGCCTTTTCCAGGAGGCTTTCTTCCCCCTCACCCTAGGCACACCTATGTGCAGCCCAAATGTGTAACCATAAAACCTCTTGGCACCTATATGGTGCTCCCTAGCATAGAATTTCAAAGTGCTGTGTTGAGCAGCCCTAGGCTCCCCTCTGCTGTGGGGGGTGAGCTCAGTGGCTCAGAGCCAGGGCTTGTCTATGGAATCTCTTCCATGTGTGATTCTTTAACTACTAGTGAATATTCTCTCTGTGGTACTTACCCTTCCTGCCAACAGGGAATTTGGCCTGCTTGCTGTCTTCAGGGTGCTTTGTCTAGGTGTTATTTCTGCCAGCAGGCAATGTGCTGCTGAGCCCTTTTCATAGGGTGGGCAGAGAAGTTGTCACTCTCCTGAATTCAGGAGAGAAAACCTGCCCTGGAGAGTGAAGCTGTACAAACCTCCTGAATCCTGGGCTAATATGCTACTTATAAGGCTTCCTCCTTCGCATTGGTGTGCTTTCTCCTAAGTAAAGCACCATCACATACTCCCAGCTGCACCGGAACAGCCTCTGGACTCTGAGGTATGAGAAACCCAGAGCCTATTCTCATACTGTCGAGAGCAACAACTCCTCCCTCTAGCAGCTGATGGCATCAAAGGAGTTAATTTGTGTAAAATCTGTTATATGTAACCACCTGCTCTGCTCTGCCTTATTCTTTCCTAATGCAAGGTTTGGGATGGTTGTGGGGCAGAAGTTCCTCTTTTCTCTGGCTTCTGCAACTGTCTGTGATCCCAGCTGGTCCCCTCTCAGAAATTCACCTGGAGTGGTGGCAAGAGAGCAGCTGTGAAAATGAAGAACTTCTTAAGAAAGCAATCAGTGTGGTGCAGCTGTCTCACCTATGAGCAGATGCCCCTTGCTCATCTTTTGTCTTGCCTTTAGCCTACTTTGCTTCACTGCTGTCCAGTGTCTTTGGGCAGGGTCTATGCACAGTCTAGGCGGTTTCTTTCTGGCTTGGTCAGAAACATGTTCCTTTTGTTGTTGCGGGGAGAGGGTATATATCTGGGAGCATCTTTGCTTCAAAGGCAAAATATCTAGCTGGAGATTGCAGCAGCTGACTGGGACCTGCAGAATAGTGTAATCATTTCACCATTAAACAGAGTGAAGGACTAGTAGTTCAATACAGTTGTATCTGGAAGCTTTTCCTGAGATTTTACAATCCTTTTTAATTAATTTATTTCTGTAGAAGGTTTTACAATACTCTTCATCCCCTTTCTGTTTAACATTTGAGCATTTATCTGCCACCCTTTCAGCTTTGACTAGTATCAATCATGAAATTTCTTGTATGAGAAAACTGTAAATAGAGCAGGAAAACTGTATTTCACGGTGGTGGCTGCTCTTTTAGTACTTACGTTCTGCTTTCCAAGTTGGTAAGGAATTTCAGTGACATGATAACCTGGAAAACAGCGCTTTGGGGGCTGGATGAGTTTATTTCAGTAAACTGGGGACTAACCCCAGTTTACTCTCCTATATCACTCTCACTTTAGCACAGTAAACAATTCTGTCCCTTAGGCAGAATGGAATTTAATTTGATTCCTTAGCCATGGCCTTCCAGTACTTGGGCTGCTACTTTATTTCTATGCAGGTTTTTAGCATGCTGTATTAAAAGAAGGTGCTTTTAAGTGAAAGATGTCCTCTACTTCTCTAACTTGTACAACTTTGTCAGATTGAGGCTCCACTTTTTTTTGCCTCTGTTTTATGGATTATTGTGGTGTTGCTGTTGGAATTCATTATAGCTTTATGTACAGTCCTGGAGGCTAAACCTTGTACCCTTAAATGTGGCACTTGGTCTCCTTCACATCAATTAAATTAATTCTGTGGATAAAGGAAAGGGAACAGAGGAGGAACCTTGACTGTATTCCATTTTATTGAAAAATAAAAAAACCTCAACATTTAGTAGCAGCACAGCTTGTACTATCATGAACATAATAACTCAGCCTATTTCTTCTGGATTGGTAAAATTTCTATGCAGGGCAAGAATTACAAAAGGAGGGGGTTATAGAGATATTCTGTGTCAACTAGAGAAAGAATTAATTTCTTTCTCAGAGGGGAGAAGCAAACCTGGCAGCTCCTAGGAGCTCTCAGTCACAGGCAGATACTGAACATACCTCTGTCTCCTACTCATGCATCTCAGACACACACACACGCAGGTGGAAGGACACATCCCCTGAAGGGGAGAATCTGAGAAATTAGACAGTGCAAGAAGGTAATGTATTCTAGTAAACTGACTCTATCTTGGACCAGGGCTTTGGTGCTCTTGCAGTACAAGTTGTGATTTAGGGCAGGTGATTCCCTGAGGTCCACTTAGATGCAGTCAGGCTGCTCTGGAACTCAAAATATTTAAAGGTATGGCAGTGGCCACTGGAATTCTGGAGCCAGGGAATAGGCACAGACAAGATCTAGTTCACTGCTGTTGAAACAGTGAAGTGTCCTGAAATGCAAAGCCTTGCCTTTGTGGTTACTTGAAGCTGTTGCTGCACCTTGGACTTGGAGGAAGACAAACGCGCTCTACAAGCACCTCACAAGCTATAGCCCAGAATGTTCAGGCTCATAACCTGCCATAACTTTCTCCAGGGTGGTGGGAAATGCTGACCCTGAGCCCCTTCTCAAATCTGCAGAGTACCTCCTCCTGGGGTGCTTTTCCTGCATGCAGCATTGCTTAGCTTTGCCTATGAGCAGTGGCCTTCTGAAGCCATTAGCTATCAGAGGCTTCATTTGTAGATGGGTAAACTGAGGTGCAGCAATGCTGGATCACCAGCCAGGGTCGTAGAGAAGCAAGCAATGAAAGTGGATCCTTCTAACTCCTTATTTCTCTGCTCTGGGTCCTATAAGCTTCCCTAGAGCTGAAAAGCATAGTCAAACTACCTATAGTTTCAGGTGGTGTAGATTTAAGGAACAAGGTAAAAAGTCTTCCCAAGCACAGACAATACACCCACTCTACTTGTGAATGATGATGGTCTTTAACATCCCAGAATGATTGGGCTTTCTTCCTGTGCCAGTACCAGTAAGCAGCTACAGCTGTCAGCAGCAATGAGAGTCTTTGAGAAAGTCTGTAGGATCAAGCTCTAAGTTAGGCAAGATCTCACATGGGATTGCATGGGCAACATGCGATTTCATTTCCTTGCAAAACACAATCTAGACTGACCCTGTCTGTGTGGCTTCTCATCTGCTTAAATCTGGGCCAGCTTCACAGGTTTATACTGAGGGATGTTATGCTGATATTAGTGCTGCCATCTCGCATGTGCATAAAGTTTTCTCATGGTTGATGATTTTAAAGGGCTTTTGCAGTGGGTGGACCTCAGCTAGATACCAGGTGTCCACCAAAGCTTCTCTATCACTCCCCTCCTCAGCTGAACAGGGAAAAGAGAATGGAAGGAAAGGCTCTTGGATCAAGGTAAGGACAGGGAGAGACCACTCACCAATTACTATCATGGGCAAAACAGACTCACCTTGGGGAAATTAGTTTAATTGATTACTAATCAAACCAGAATAGGGTAATTACAAATACAAACTAAATCTTAAAAACGTTCCTCCTCACCCCTCCCTTCTTCCTGGGCACAACTTCACTTCCAAATTCTCTATCTCTTGGCCCCCGGCAGCACAAGGACATTAGCAATGGGAGTTGCAGTTAGTTCATGATACATTTTCTCTGCTGCTCCTTCCCCCTCAGGTGAGGTCTCCTTGCACTTTTCCCTTGTGCCAGCTTGAGAACAGTCCTTCATGAACTTCTCCAGAGTGAGACTTTCTCACAGGCTGTGGTTCTTAATTAGCTGTTCCAGTGTGGGTCCCTTCCACAGGGTGCAGTCCTTCAGGGACAGGCTGCTTGAGCATGGACCTCCATGGGCTGTACGGGCACAGCTGCCTCACCACTGTCTGCACCACAGGCTCTAGGGGAATCTCTGCTCTGGCTCCTGGAGCATCTCCTCCCCTCCTTCCTCACTGACCTGGATGTTTGCAGAGCTGTTTCTCTCACATGTTCTCATATCTCTCTCCAGCTGCACTTGCTCCTGAGAAGGAACTTTTTCCTTCTTAATTATGTTATCCCAGGGGTGCTGCCACCCTCACTGATGGGCTAGTCCTTGGCCAGTGGTGGGTCCATCTTGGAGCCAGCTGGTGCTAACTCTATCACACAGCGTAAGCTTCTGGCCTCTTCTTATAAAATCCACCCCTGCAGTCCCCCCACTACCAAAACCTTGTCATGCAAATCCAACACAGCTTAAAAAATTATTCGCCTTATATTCTTGCTAAAATCCAAAAGATTGTGAGAAATCTAACATGGGTTAAAACAAAAGAGAAGCATATGGGATATGCTTAAATGTGGCTACATCTTGAGGAACAGTGTTACCTGCATAAATTTGAATGTAGCTGCTTTTTGAGACACTGATGGATGTCACACTGTTTGCAGCAATATGCATGTACCATGTGAGAAGAGCACAGAGTCAGCTTAAGCTGAGCCTTGGACTAAAAAATGGTCAAAGATAATTGTATTTCCTTCCCAACAAACAGAAAGAGAGAAAGAGAAAAAGAGGATACCACAAACTTTTGGCTTTACAGTGCTCTGCTACAGGATGTATCCACAAACCTAAAACCTAAGCCATCTGTCCCACAGAGATATGCTGATCTGTCCACCCCAGTGAGACAAGCCTGTTAGCTCCTGGTGCCTGCTCTCGCTGTGCCTTACATCTCCCCTTGAAGAAAAGGTTAATCTGTCTTAATTAGCTCCACACAACTCAGCCCTGGGATTTGCTCCTCTCTGTGCATTCCTGGCCTAAGCACAGACAAATCTGATGAATCAGTCTGCAATGGGATTTACAAAACAATCCCTATTTTTTGGTGGTGTGGCAAGACCTCTGTGATGTCTGCCAGAAGAAAGTCAAAGTAATTAAGGATTAAGACTATGTCCCCATTAGTTTGGTTTTGGTTCATGCATTTCAGGACTGTTACTAGCTTTAGGGAAAGGCTGATTTGACAGCTTTTAATAAGGAGACATTATGGTTATTAGAGCCCTCATAGGTTTCAGTACACCTTGTGGGTAAGATTTCACATCTTTCTGATACCTGAATCAATTTATTTCATGTTAGAGAGAAGGAAGAGCAGGAAGATAATTCAGCCTAACCTTATTTGTTCTAGCAATTTGATGTAAAAACGTCTTCCACAATTTATCAGGCATTGAGACAATGATGTTTTATACATTAAATACAGAAATATCATATGTTTCTGTATATATTAATAAAGAAGAGAGGGTTATAACAGCAATTTATCTATACAAAATGTTAGTTTGCTTATATTTCATTTTCAATATATAGCAGTAATTGCTAGATTACTTATCAATCAGGTATACAAGGTACAGGCTATGACATGGTATTTATTTGTTTGTGAGCAAAGATATTGTTGTTATTACTTAGTTTCTTGATTTTTTAGGTACAGTGTAAACATGGATAAATAGACAGTACTTGAATTAACCATACATGTTCTTCCTCATCCTAGTATTAAAGTGCGTACAAATCAATACACATAGTATCCTTATAGCATTGTTATTTCCTTTGTTAAAATTCAGTTTAAAACCTATGTATTTACTATTGTCCTTAATAACCAGAACATCTGTCAGAACAGCAATAGGTAAATCCCAGGAAGATCAGTTGGCTTTTCTTTTTTCACTTTTGTATCAGAATAGGTTTAATATTTCTCAGAAGCTTATTATTAGCAAAAAAAAAAAAAAAGATATAAAAAAGCAAAAAGAAAGACTTCTGCTTCAGCAAGCTGCAGCTTAGGTATTTAGGCAATCCTACATCACCTTCCATCATCATGTCATATGTACAGCAGTGGCCCTTGCTCTCCCTCCCTCGTTCTGTCCTCCTCTTGTGACCCATGCTCTGGCAAGGAAGAAATTTTGCTGGCTTTTTGTTTGTAAAGACCCTGAGCGTGCCAGGGCGGGTGCTCCAGGTGGGGTCTACACCCGCTTGACGCTGTTGAGGAGCTCCGTCAGTTCGCTGATGTACTTGATGGTGTACTTCAGGGTTTGTATCTTGGTGAGGGGCTGTCCCCTCTGGCTGTAGACCGGGGGCAGGTAGTTGCGGAGTGTGTGGAGTGCATCGGCCAGGGTCCTCATCCGCAGCTTCTCCCTTTCGCTGGCTTTCCTCCTGCGCTGGGCGGACATCCGCACCTTGGTGCCCTTGGGGAGCCGAGCCTGCCCGGGGCTGGGCAGATAAGCAGGGGGAAAGTCCACCAGGCTGTAGCCCACCAGGCTGCCACTGCTGCTGCTGTAGGGGGTCTCCACTGCTGCTGGGCAAGGGGATGAGGAGTAGGATTCAAAAGAGGGTGTTGGGGATAAGCTGTGCGGAGATGAGACGGGGTGCAGCTCGAAAGACCCAGTGGTGCTTTTCCAGTCCCAGGACGATAAGCGGGCAGAGTGTTCTGAACCCAAAGCATCTTCCATGTTTATCAATGTCTCATGCAGTTTGTCCATGCTGGAGGAGCACTCAGGAGAAGCAATGCCCTCTGCCTGCCAGCAAAGGCTGGAGCCGCTGGCTGCTGAGACCTTTTTATGATAGAGGGAGGAAAGTGACAGAGTGGGAACGCGGGTTTGGTGAGAGGAGTTCAAAGGAGCACCACAAGTGCTAAGATGGAAAATGAACTCCTGATGTGCTAGTTTCTTCTCAGTGATAATTGTCAACCTTCAGCTAAAAAGCCTTTAAGCTAGCAGCCAACAGCCAGAAAGGAGGAAAAAAAGATTATCTTCTTGCAACTAAACCAATTAAGGCTGCACATATACATTTAACGTTGTGCTGGGGGGATAAGTTGTAAGAAAGAAAAAAGAAAACCATTTTACAAACAATTTACAGACATGGAATTTAATGGCTGCTAACACAAACTCTGAATTTAAGTCATTGAGCCCTGATTTCTGTGTAACTAAATGCGATGGCACTACAGCAGGGATGATCTGATTTTGCTTACTGCTGCTGAAGTAGTCACTCATTATCTGCAACTTAATAATGAAAGTCAAAGATGGTTTTTTTTGGATTTGTCTGTGCTGTGCCTCTCAGAGCTCTCTTCCCATGAGATTGCAACTTCTCTCCAGATCGTTTTGGTTTTCAGCAGCAGAAAGGAAAAAAGAACAGCAATGCATTCCCCTGCAGCTTGTAGATTCCTTTGCTATTTTAAATCATGACTGGGAAATCAAAAAAGAAATCTGTAATTGTAAACAAAGTCAAAGTCACATTTAAAAAAAAAAAAAAGAAATAGGAAAATATAACCACATAAAAAAGTCTATTAAATAAAATGCACAGTGTATCAACTTTGGGCTTAGATAAATATTTTACATAGAAATGTCATCCAGAGAAATATACAGATTACATGTGTGTAAGAGAAGACTAGAAGCTACTTCTGCAAAGTTTTCTATCTCTAGGTACCCATTCTTCTGTCAAACAAACCTTTTCCCAGCCCTGACTCAACTCAACAGTGAAGTTATATATTAGGCAGTTCAGTGAAAAAGTATATCCTATAAATTAATAACATTAATTATGAGCACTTTTCATACCTAGGCTTCAGAATAGCTTACAGTGATGATAAATGACTGCTATTATTACTCTGGGGAAATAGATAAGCAGAGGCAAGGAGTAATTTGCCCAAAATCACAGAGCAAATCGTTAAGAGAGCCAGGAAAACTGCCTGAAACTGCTGAGTTCTGCACCTATACTGAGCAGCTCAGCTGCCAGCCATGACTTTGTATCTGCCCATAAAGAAAGCAAAAAATTGTATATAATGAAAAGAAGGGGAAAAACAAATGTAGGATTTACTTTAGAGATTTCTTCTGTGTAGCAATCTCTGTGTCCACCATAATCCACTCTGAAAAGTGGGGGGAATGCTTCAGCTGTGCCATTCTAGAATACGTTTCTTTCTAACTGTGAAATCCTGATCTCAGCCAGAGAAAAACACAACAATCCAATACTCACCACAATCACTATGAAGGTTTTTGTGAGTTTTGATGGGTTTGGAATCAAAATGCTGGGAAGTTGGACTATGATGACATCTAGACATCTCTTGTGTTGGCAATTCTGGGATAAAGGTTGGATTTGATGATCTTAAATGTCTTTTCCAGTGTAATTAATTCTGTGATTCTGTGCAGAAGCTCGGGGCACAGCTCTCCACAGTCAGGATTGTGTTGGGGTTTTATGGTTACCCTGCCATATTCTGAGCTCTACTTTACTCATTTAAGGAAAATGAGCTGAAACAGTCATAGGAATCACAAATGCCTGCTACAAACTAAAATTAACACAAGATGAATTACAGGTATTTTCTATGACTTCAGTGAACTGGTGTGTTTCATTGAGCACCAAGACAATGGTCACAAGGCCAGAAGTAAGGCAGGAGGTCTAATTCGGCATAAACAGGGGATTCATTTTTGTCTCACTTAAAAATCTCTTTCCCACTCTTTTTCCCTTTTCCTTCCCATATTTGTGTCTATGGTGCCTTTTCCATTTGCATGTCCCTGCTTTTACTTTATATCTTTCCCTTTTTGGTAAACACCACAATTAGAAATCTACAAATATAAAAAAGCAGGAGTGGGAGGTGGAAGAGGAGGAGCTTCTGCCAGGGTATGCCAAGAGAAAAGAGCTTGCAAATATAAGTATGTGTATATATGTATATATACACATATAAATATATGTATATATAAATATATTTAAAACCACACACATTGAACATATATGTATATATATAAACTGCTCTGTTCAGCAGTTTTGATTATGGAATTATATGCAGTCAAATTTAGAAGCAAAAATTTCAACAAGTTGCTTGTTTGCTGACTATAAACAATGCATGCTGCCAGTTTATTTATACTCCTATTTTACGGGTAAATCATAGAAAGTGTCGCTTACACACCAAAGGGGAAAAGATTTTGTGTGTGTCCAAGCTCCTGCTGCTGTAGAGGATGGGTGAACACTGATTTTGTCTTTGTATTCTAGCATATAGGGATTCAGATGAGATTGCACAGGGAAGAGGAATGTAAATTATAGCAATAGCTACATCTTTTCTTAAATCTTCTGGGTTAATGTTTAGAGTAACCATGGAAGGATATTAGAGTATGTGACAACTGCTCTGCTTACATGAAAAATCACTGTATCTTATAAGCTTATGCTCTTCTAAACTGTTTCACAGACAAGAAAATTTTACAGGCTTTTCTGTATTAAGAGATAAGAGGTTAATGCTCATACTTGAAAACTGTCCTGCATCTGTGCATCCTTGTTTATTACTATCATATTCCCTGGTGCTATTTGAGCTTGGACTCATCTAGTTATGCCCAAACATTGCCTGACTTTGATTCAGGGGACGCCATCAGAGGCACAGACGTGAGGAAAGGTTTTACCCATATGAAAGCAAGTTGTTCCATGACACATCTTCAGAGCCAAAGAAGGAAGGAGCTGTGGCCCTGTTGCTCTACTACTATAGCTGCAGCCAAAGGTTCAGTTTTGAAAAACAGCCACCCATGTCTACCCACAGTCCCTATGTTCCCCAAATGTACTCACATTCATGTGTGCCTCAGCTTTGGGCAAATCAGGAAGCTATGTGATCTCACTCCACAACGCCTGTATGATCCATAGCCTATGTGATGTCTCTCTCCACCGTCCCTGTACATAGCCTATGTAAGCTAACAGAGTCTCGCGGTATGTAGTTTTGGATAGCACTACATTTCTACCCGTTAAGTACAAAAATCCTCATTTAGGAAACTATCTCATGAAGTAGAGACAACGTAACAGGCAGAAATTACCAGCAGAACAGGTCACAGTGTTGTTTTATAACAGGGCTTTAAAAAGCACCATACAGAGCAAGGCACAGCTACAGGCTGGAGACCAGGTTTATTTATCTATACGCTATGACTATTTGATGTTCTCTCACTAAAGAGCTAAGAAAGTCTAATATTTCAGTTGGCACCTTCCTAGAAAGTAAATCAATCTTTATTTCATATGCAATCTTTATTTCAATCTACCTCTCACAATTTTTAGGAATTCCGTTTTTGTCGGGCAGTAGTGTCAGAACATCGAAGGCTAGTGAGATATGAGGTTAACAGCAATGAAATACAAACTGACACTTAACAATTGATGATGCACTTTCTGCTTGACTGATAGTTTTGGTTTTTCTGTCAGTAATCTATCCTGCACTGTAAAGGCTAACATCTCAATCTTCATCTCTTTTAAAAAGAAAGCTTCCCTGCTCATATTTCTGTGTTCATTACAGAAGGGAGGAGAAACATGGGAGGAACAAAAATCTTTCTGCTCACAAACAAACATACATGGAATAGAAAATTTTTAGAGCTTCCATATGTGTCTGATTAAATTTACAGTAAGTTGTGCAGATAATCACTGTCATCCTCGAGTATGGTAGATAAAGTTTTTTTTTGGTACAAAGTTATTTAAAGACTGATCTACTTTATTTAACTTATATTAGAGTATGTTTCCACCAAGCTGCGAGTTTGGTAGGAGAAACAGACTTGTGACAAAAGTAAAAAATCATATTGGATGGGAAGAATGCAGGGGCTGAAACTGAGTAAACATGGATAAATGTCTTTCAATAACACTATTCCCATAACAGTGAGCTTCCTTTGCAATTAGGATGGAAGTCTAATCTTATTTTATTGACAAGAAGTAGATCATACTAACATCCCTGTAGAGCACTTAAACGATAGGGCCTCACCTTGCAGTTTGTGCCATGAAAATATCTATCTCTCAAAAGCTTTTAAAGTTGCTTCACCTCTCATTTAATAAGATGTTTCCCAAGTATTAGCTGCTACTCTGCCCACTCGCTAAGGAGGTGGCTGTCACCATCCGGTTCTATAGAGGCACGGATGAGGAGTCAATCCCCTGTATATAAAACGTGGGGCAAGCAGCTGCAGGTCTCACTAACTCCAGCAGACGCAGCAGCTGTTCAACACTTCCAAAAAATAGTGTTGAACACCTCAGTTTACACCCAAGTTGGCAATAAAGGAAAGGAAGGATCCACCACATCTGTTATCCAGTCACACAAGCCACCAGACTATGCTTCTCTCCTTCTTAAGGCTTTCCCTCAACTTTGACAGATGCATTTATTTTTAAATGTGTAGATTTTGCAGCTTGTTTTTTAACTTGTGGAAGATGGTTTAATCTGGTTCCAACCTCTATTCAAATAGATAAGACTTCTAGGTAAGCAAGCTGGTCAACAAATACATACTTTTTCTCCTTTTTATTTTCTTTTTTTCTCTTTCTTTTTCTTCTTTTTCTTTTTCTTCTTTTTCTCCTTCTCCTTCTCCTTCCTCTTTTCCTTTCTCTTTTCCTTTTCCTTTCTCTTTTCCTTTTCCTTTCTCTTTTCCTTTCTCTTTTCCTTTCTCTTTTCCTTTTCCTTTCTCTTTTCCTTTTCCTTTCTCTTTTCCTTTCTCTTTTTCCTTTCTCTTTTTCCTTTCTCTTTTTCCTTTCTCTTTTTCCTTTCTCTTTTTCCTTTCTCTTTTTCCTTTCTCTTTTTCCTTTCTCTTTTTCCTTTCTCTTTTTCCTTTCTCTTTTTCCTTTCTCTTTTTCCTTTCTCTTTTTCCTTTCTCTTTTTCCTTTCTCTTTTTCCTTTCTCTTTTTCCTTTCTCTTTTTCCTTTCTCTTCTTCCTTTCTCTTCTTCCTTTCTCTTCTTCCTTTCTCTTCTTCCTTTCTATTTTTCCTTTCTCTTCTTCCTTTCTCTTTTTCCTTTCTCTTTTTCCTTTCTCTTTTTCCTTTCTCTTTTTCCTTTCTCTTTTTCCTTTCTCTTTTTCCTTTCTCTTTTTCCTTTCTCTTTTTCCTTTCTCTTTTTCCTTTCTCTTTTTCCTTTCTCTTTTTCCTTTCTCTTTTTCCTTTCTCTTTTTCCTTTCTCTTTTTCTTTCTTTCTCTTTTTCTTTTTCCTTTTTATTTTTTTTCCTTTCTTGAGGTCAATATGCTAAAGAACATGGATGAACAGCCAGCTGCAACTCCCATAGGGAAAGAAGGCAGTAAGAGAACCATGACTGATCCTGAGTCCAGCCCTATGAAAAGGAGGCCACAACCCTTACTATAATCCATGAAAACCATGTGCAAATTAGATGTCTAATTGTTATTACTGCTTTTGGCCAAACAAACCTATGGCTAGCACAAGAGCAAACATTGTTATTCATTTGTAGTAAGACCAGAAGTAGGCTAGTTCTAGTGCTGCTAAAAATTCCTGCCATAAACGCTTAAAACTTTAAATGTTCTCGAGGGCACAAGTCCAAAACACCAAACTAGGAGCTTGCTCGTGGAGAAAAGACAGTCAAGTAAGTAACACTGATTTCACAGTGACAAGCACCTCTCTGGCATTGCTCTGGTAGGATCAGGACCTATCTATGTGCTTTTGCATCCTTAAATGTAAGTATTTGATCCTCCCAATAGTGGCAGTCTCCATGGACTGACAAGTGACATCAGCTCTGCAATTCATTTAAAACATCTGATCTCTAAGCAGCTGGCTTCCCAGATGAAAAGGCCTACGTGTGGAATTTACACCTAGCCACCTTTAAGTAGGGAGTTTATTACCTAGTGGTTTTCAGCTGATATTTAGGAATGCCTTTTTAATACCCCTGTTAACAGAAGTTGAAAGGAGGTTTGACTATGTGGTTGGTCCTTAGTGTCTACTGGTTGCTTCAGCCAGAAGGAAAGGGCAAAGCTGTGGGAGGAAGGGGAGCCTAACAAGCTTTATTTTGCTCAGAAAATGAAAAGCAACAGATATAATCAAAATAATAGAAGCTGTTTCAGTAGGAGAACTCCATTATTGCTTAGTGCAGCTTCACTGTATCAAATTTCACATTTGGTTTAAAAAATTTTGTCTGCTGTAATGAAGTGGATCTATTTCAGGTTTTTGTGGGAGAGGTGGAGTAAATATTGTAAATATTGCAGGATCATCAGGATTGCCTCCTTTTCTACCCAAAAACACGCATTCAATTTAATAAATGATAAAGAATAATATCATTTATTTCCAAGTGTTTCTTTTACTTGCCCCATGAACATCCTGACGATTGCTCTTGCCATGTGTGATAGTGGTTGCGCACGGCTTTTTAAAGAACCGAGATAGCACCTAAGGGTTTGTACTTTTGCTTTCCTCTATTACAATGGGCTTTCGTGCTCTGTGCTCTAAATGGTTCATTTTGCAGCATGAGGAATTTCCCAAAACGAGGTGAATCTAACAAGAAATTCCAATAACTAGGAAAATGCATTAAAAGCTCAGTTATGACTATTTCTAGCCAAGCTGCACAGCTAAAGCTGGGTGGTTTTGAAAGGGCCTATTTTTCAATTGCTGTGATTACATTTCAGCCCAGGCTGTTCTTTTTCATCCGCTGAACCTCCTCATCAGTATCTGCTCATTTCTTCCTCCCGTGTGTCCCAGCACTGATGTGCAGAATTGCTGCATCCTGCTAATAGAAAACATGTTTCATGTCTGCGCTAAATGAAGTTATGCTCTGGACACAGCCTGCAGTTCAGTTTAATAATTATAAAATGGATCAATAGTCTGGATAAAAGACAACATACAAGTGTTAGATTATAAATTTTATTTAGCTCTTACATATTTCATATTCTGAAATAAAGCATTGTGTGCCTGTTGAAGCCACCTTTCACGAGCATGTGCTTAACCCACGGGTGAGGAACATTGATTTTAAATTGCAATCATAAATTTCTTGGCAAGTTGCTAAATCTTAATTTTAATTACATTAAATCCCACAAAAAACCAAGCCTGTCGTGTAGTCTACTGATGAATAGGAATGGTATATTAAGTTTGGGATATTTTTATTTTCAGTTGCTACGAATGCTTTCACAAATTTTGCCTAACAAATTACACTCAAGTTTATAACAATACCATGAATATATTAAAGTAAAATGATTCCTTTTTTTTTATAGGTAACATTGCACATACAGAGCTTTTCAGATTATACTGAAATGTAGGAAGTGGTTAACATGTTGGAGAGCAGAGCTGCCATTCAGACAGACCTGGATAGGCTGAATAAAATGATCTGGGTGCAGTCTCCGGAGGTGTAAGGAAAGGGAATGCAAATACCTGTGCTGGGTGGGATAACCCCATGCAGCAGCACAGGCTCACAGTGTCTGGACAGGAGGTGGCTTCTGAGAAGACTTGGTGAACCTGGTGGGTTGAGAGACTTGAGCAAGTCCAGAAAATGATCACCAAGCTGGCCAGGGGGTGGTGAACACAGCCTATGGGGATTGCTCAGGGAGTTGAGTCTCTCCAGCCTGGAGACAAGAAGGCTCAGGGGAGACCTTACCACTGCCTGCAACCTCCTGGTGGGAGAGTGAAAAGAACAACCAAACTCTTTGCAGA
This sequence comes from Amazona ochrocephala, assembly GCA_039720435.1. Lineage (NCBI taxonomy): Eukaryota > Metazoa > Chordata > Aves > Psittaciformes > Psittacidae > Amazona > Amazona ochrocephala. The sequence continues at coordinate 26,028,037 of CM077878.1, forward strand.
ATTTCACAGTGGAAGAAGGAGAGACAACGAACACAGCAAGTTCTGATGTGGTGCCTTTGACCTTTCAATGATGCACTATAGGTTTCCTGCTGTACTTACGGTGATAGAAAGTACCAATACTTTTCCTGTCTGATTACATTTTTTGGACAATTGTGTTTGGGTGACAAGGGAATGGTGTAGAGCTGTATTTTCCACCACTGAAGACCCTGCTCCCTTTCTTTGCCTCATTATTAGCTTTTATTTTCCATTTCTTCTCATTTTTACTACCTCTAGCTTGTCCCATCTCTGACTAAACATCATTTCTTTTCTTCTTTTCTCTGTCTTTTCCTTTCTCTCTCCTTGTTGTTGGTTTTGGTTTGGGGTTTGTGTTTTTAGGTTTCATCTGTTTGGTTTTCAGTCTTTCTCATTTTTTTGGTGCTTCTTGGTACTGACAGTAGAACATGATGCTTTTTAACATCCCTTACCCATATAAATCATGCTTATCTGCTTATCTGCTCTGTTGCATGGATAAAGTTAATGTTAGAAGCAGGAAATATTTAACTATTTAACATTTGAAACAGGCTTTTCAGGAAGTCCAAAGCGCAGGTTATTGATTAAATAGTTACAGTAGTTATAGTTACAGTATACAATTACACATAGCGGCTCAGTTAAGGTTGTAAAGTTGCAAAAAACCATTTACTTCAGGCCACTGCTGTTTAGAGAGCTCTTACATGATTTTCATTTCTGTTTTGAAACACGAGACCAGAAAACCTAAATTCTTAGCAGGAAAACTTCTGTGTGGTAAAGCAAGTCAAGCTTGTAAATCTAGCAGATGGAACAAAGAGAAGGTAAAATGTAGAACTAGCAGGAAAAGGGATTACTAATCAAACTTTAAGCTTGTCTTCACTCTGGCAGCCCATTTAACTGTATGTGCTGGCCACCTTGTCATTGATGAGACACGGACATCTGCTTTGCATCCTGCCCAAGTTCCTGCTCAGTTAATGGTAATTCGGATGTGTAAAATCAGCACACGCATGAATAAGCAGGTAGATCTTACAATAGCAGGTATGCAAATCTTGAGGGCAGCTGGTCCTGGCTAAAATTCTGCTCTCTTAAGGTCCAGTTTGCTGCAAATCTGAGAGGACAGTAAAGCACTGTCTGGAGAGGCAGCACAATCACATGGACAGGAAATCAGGTCCTGTCCTCCACCCTGCTACTGACCTGCATGATCATAAAGAGACCCTATCTTCTGCTCCTGCTCCCCCAAATCTCTCTTCCTTAGACATAGACTGTGCCAGGGGAGGGATTACCTCTCTGCGGAGATCTTCTATATGATGAAAGCTTGTGACACTGCTTTATTACAAAATACTGCATAAAATGGAGAGAGTATCAGAAAACAATTAAAGCTATATTCTCCAATTAAATATTGCTTTAAGCCAACTGAGCCCCCAGAGAAAATATTTTCTGAGGTAAATACTGGCAAATGGGTTGTGGAAAGAAGAAGAGGAGAAGGAGAGGAGTGAGAAAAGAAGACGGAGAGGAAAAGGGAGAGGGAGAGGGAAAGGGAGAAGAAGAGGGAGAGGAGGGGAAAAAGATTTCCCTGACATTGACCTGCCCTGTCAGGCTGGGATGCACATTCATCAGTCTCTTGCTCTTATCTGATATCTGACATTCTGTGATGAGTTGAAAGCACAGAGGGATAATGCTCTCTTTTGAAGAACAAAATGCTCCAGGAATTGAATTTTCAAGTACATTCAACGTGAAGTTAACTAACTCTTATGTTGAAGGAGCATATTTTAAAGGAGAGGTGTGTGGGGGAAAGGACTCAAACAGCTAGTGGGGATTCCTTATTAATGTGTATATAAACTAAGCTAACATTTACATTGTCCCTGCTACTTTCAATGTACTTCAGACAATGGCTAATCAATACTCATTACACAGCTTTAAAAAGGCTGAGTATTCGGGGGTGGTGAGCTGCATCCTCCCAAATACAACATATAGCCTGAAGCCAGCTATTTGGCTAGACACCTCCATCACTAGTTTTTCTGAGATTAGACAGGCTATCCTCCTCCAAGAAACCCAGCAAGCCTTGTCTTATTTCAAAGGAAAAGCTCAATTTGGAGAAATATAATTTGCTTATGGCACAGGAAGGAATTTCATGCAGGGAATTTTTAATTAGTGAACACAGCCTCCCTTAGGAATGAAGCCTGAGACGAGAGTGAAATGAGCCCCTGGCTTTACAGACCTGGAATTAATCACTTTGATCCGGCAGAGAAATCAGCTGATTATTTTAAATTTTAGACAATCATGAGGGGTGCAATCATCCTGTTCCAAATATTCAGCTATGCTTCTCCTGAATCCTGTGACTCCCGACTTCTGGAGTCATTAAACAAACATTAAGAACATCCTCTGTATATTCTGGGTTATAAGCTTGATTTTGCTCCCATATGGTGATTCTGTGATTCTATACTTAAGAAATATCTCCAGGGGGTTGTCACACTCTTTTCTTGAGTTTGCTTGGTGCCAAAATTCTTGAAGTGTCCTACAGTGAGAAGTTCCATTTCAAGAATAAATTCAAAACTACAGAAGCCAATCTTTACAGCTCAGTGGGATTTATATCAGACTTTATTCCTTTAAAATCTTCCATAAGGACATTCCCTAGCCTCAATGGTACTCTAATAAGAGAAGTTTAAATACATTTTGTTTTGTGTTATATAAAGACCACTCAAATTCAGCAATAGAATATTTTCTGGACACAAACTGTATAATTATTTTTTGTAGTGTACATCTTCAGAGTGACTTACAGAGCTGCTTTTACTCCAAGATCTTCTACCTAGTAAAATGTGCATGTAGGTGTCCGGCCTGGGGCACAAGCATTAGAAGATCAAAGGCCTATAAATGTGTCAAACTTTCAAATGCAAATCACGTGCCATAGAGGTGCTGAGAACAAATCCTTCATTATCACCATTCTGTGAAAGGCTTAAATTAGCCTGAATTGGCTGAAAAGAACAAGAAAAAGAAAACCGTTTATCTTCCTGTGAGTTTTATTACCTTTAGATTTATTTGGCTAACGGCCCAATAGCCCCCTAATCAGAATATCTGCATGACAAATTCTTCAAATGATCCATAAATAAAATATTCGATCACATAATGTTGCTATTAAACCCAGACCTATGACAATAGGCTATTAAAACAGTACTTACAATAAGCCACTTTTTTTAATTGCCACACTATGTGCTACTGTGATTTATATACTAACAATTATCAACTATCTTCTTAGCTTGAATTACATTCAGGGGAATTTTTAAAGGTGTACTTTCTCATTTGTATGTTCTCCATAGCATCCTGTCATTATTCTGAAAACGTAAGTATTTTCTTAAATGGTACTACGTCCTGGTTTTTTTCAATGATGTAATATAATATTTGATAGATTTAATTGATTGGAAGAGCAAGACTTAAAAAAAACCCACACAATTGCACAAAATCTTTACATATAAAGGGAAATCCTAGACCTCTATTGTTAAAAAAAATACAATTGCAGGGAAGTTTTGCTAAGTGAGTTTTATTGGGATATTTGAAAGAAGATATGCCTTGATTACAAAGCTGTTGGCCAGGATGGACAAGGAGCTGTCTGAGGGGAGCTGACGGGGGACCCTGAGCTCAGCAAGCATCTTCAAAAGGTGTCTTTGTGTGGGTCTGGAGAGGCTCCCCAGAACACCTGTGCTGATAACTTCTATCTGCATCAGGGACGTTTTGTACCTCACTTGCTCGGTTGGTCAAAGTATTGATAGATTTCCCCTCTGAAACATTCATCCCTCCACAGTCACGTACGTGGGTTATGCTTTGAATTTCATGAGCACTTAAACACAATATACAAACTAGGGGCATATCTTCACACAAGAAGGCTATGAAAGCTTATATAGATACGTGCATGGATGTCACACCAAGAGGACCCTACAGCTTTGAAAACTTTTCCCCGTTCACCATTCTGTTAAAGCAGTTCCATGTCTTGGGCTTCTGTGGTGAGAATGTCCTGGTTGTTTTTTTAATAAGAAAACAAACAAACAAACAAAAGCCAAACCCTAAACCTCAAGTTGCTGGTACCTTACAAGATAAATATGCTATCAACAAAGAAGCTGACGCAAGGTACACACCACTGTTATTACTGTTATTGGAAGGAATATAATTTTCTTGAAGGAATTTTTCAGTTCCGTGTACAAATTCAAACCCTTTCAGTGCCATAGCCACTTGCTTAATCCACACAGTTATATTCTCCAGATTACCAATACGGGGAGAGGAATGTCCTCTCTGTAAGACCTCAGTGGTGAGCTACAGATAACAGAACAAGCAAAAAGACTAGTGGCTTTTAAAAAAATATTTATGAAATCTATGAGGTCGTTATATGGAAATCAATCAACTATTATGGGATATCCTCCAGCCCACCTTCCAAACCACTAAAATCAGAGACTACACTGTGGGAGATGCTGGAAGAGATGGTGCTGAAAAAGGGTTTTTTTGGTAAATAGAATCAAACTTGGCCTTTACAGCTGAAAAAAACCCCAACCAATCAACCAAAAAAGGCAAATGTCATTGTGAATCCTGCCTGCTATCAATATTATATATCAGAACTTCTTAACCATGTGATTATTGTCGTGTTTTCTTCTAGCATTGACAAAATGACTATTCCTAGAACAAGAGAGTAACATACTCTATGAGTTTTTACAGTTAGTGTACTAACAACCCTAGCAGCCAGTAACTGACAGTAAAACTGGGGGAATATAAACTGAAAATAGTCTTTCTTTAGAAATCACAAACAAAAATCCTAAGGCTAAGATTTTTCCCAAGTGTCTATCTTGCAAATTCTAAGCAATCATCAAGCAGTAAGATTTGGGATTTGTGGAAAGGTAAACAAAGGAAAGTCCAGAAAGCAGAGTGACAACCTCTTGGATGATGACACATCAGCAGACACCAGAATAAAGGTGTATTTGTGCTTGGAGATGTGTGGGCGCAATCCCATCACCTTAATTTGGACTCGATGGTCAGAACACCTGCAAATCCCACACATCTCATGATGTTCAAAATAAATACATAGCCTAACGCAAACCTCTATTTGAAACCATGCTGTAGAGCCAGTACTTTCAGTTTAACAAGGTAATACAGAAGCAAAAGTAGATATTGGGCTGTATATGCCTTACTAAAATTACGATAGGAGCCAGACATGGGGAGTAAGACGGCAGAGCTGCCTATCTATCCCAGAAGGTTATTCCAATCTTTTCCAACTGAAATTATCTATTTAGTAAAAGCTTCTCATCAGCCTTGTAACTAATCAGAAGAAAAAAAGACCATCTCCCACGTTTCTGACTGGCAGGTCTTACTTGGTAAAGAGACCATGCAATAATTATGAAAACTAGCAATGCGTTAATCTGGGTAAAGTCTTACAGAACCCCTGTGCAGTAGGTGTGCATGTGGCAGTTAAGTCCCAGAGCAATTTGTTCCGCTTAACTCTAGGCTTTGGGGAATCTGAGCCTGAGCATAGGGCTCTTTTCCATCCAGCTGCAGATCAAGCAGTGGATTTAGCTCACCAGCACAAAAAGATTCAAAGAAAACGTTTACAACACATCGTAGTGGGCTGAGCAACAGAGAGGCTTAAAGGCTAAAGTTGCTCTGAGACCTGGCTTTCATGTTGGACTGGAAGACAGCCTGAATTTGACCTGAAACAAGGCCACAAATTTCATGTGTTTGCAGCAGATAAAACTTGGACAGTTTATAGGGTTTGGGGTATCTTGGTGTCACTGCCAGGGCAGCACTTGGACGCTGGGATGGAGGAAGACTGCACATAATGGCTCATATAGTAAGTTTGCCCACAAATTTATCCAAAGCAGACCATGCTTACAATTCCTCCCACCACGTCCTAAATACCCATACCCTATCATGGATCCAACCTTTCTCAAGAGGGTTTGGTAGGACAATTAACTTGTCTTCAAGCTTGGCTGAGGGGGTGATCTAGCACAGCAAACTGCATTTTAAAACAAGATATTAAAATAATGCTAAAATACAGCTATTTCTACACCATCTCAGCATTAAAAATATCCCTAGTTAGCTTCTTTTCCTTTACTGTATTTTAGTCAGGCAGCTAACTCACTCTAAATATCCATCAGGCAGAATTTTAGTCAAAGCAGCTGCTTTCATGGAGCAAAATTTTCAAAGGTATGTCCCCTTTTCCAGCTGTGCTTGGTCTTTGAAGTGACAAAATCTCTCAGATTCTGTCAAGACAAATTGGGATGGGGGTGGAGGCAAGGTTTGGATTTAAGAAACTTCTAAAGTTTTATATGTGATTAATTTTACTAAATTAAATTAGGTTCAGTATTAATGCAGCTATAATGCAGGATACATGAGCAAAAGAACTGCAAAGAGTGGTTCTGTCTCCCATCCTAATTTTGCTTTCTTGAAACAGTTAAAGTGCTTTGTTTCCTGAAGAATAAAAGTGCTAAATCTAGCACCAAGTTTACTGTTTTGTCAGTAGCACTTTGGTTTATAGCAACTCTCAATAATATTCTAACCACACTTTCCTTTTATCTGCTGATATAACAGGGCAGGGTTTGACACCTTCTTAGACATGAAAAGACTATCTTGTCTCAAGTAACAGCTGCCGTTAGTCTCCTTCACCACTACCTTTCCAAGAATCTTTCTTGGCATAAGAGCACAGAAGCAAGGCTGTGCAAATCCTCAAAGTTCAATGACTCCCTTCTCAAACTAGGAAACTCCTCTGCTAATTAGCAAGAGTCACTAATCCTATATATGAAGTAGAAAGGTAAAAGCAATGAAAATGAATTTTTCCTTTTGATAAGTATGTTCACACATGGTGATGAATATTTCAATCATATTTTCCAGTGAAAAATGAGCATGTGTAGCTTGATAGTGTGATACACAGACACTGAGGAATACGCTCTTTTTTACATTATGGATTTCTTAGCTCTCTATGTATATATTCCACATACATGATATTTATCTTCCTTTCTTGTTGATTCCTCATGGGACCTGAAACTGCAAGTTACAATCACAAGTACCACCAAGTGTTTCCTTTGTTAAGCTATGCTAAATATATTTGTGACACCTAAGTAGATGTTTAATGCTGTCTGTAAGTGGAAATAATGATATTTATAATGGCATTTATCCTGCTAAGACAGAACCCATGGATCTACTCTGTATTTCTGCAGGAATCATTCAAGCTAGGGGGATGCAGATATGACGAGCCACAAACCAGGTGAAGTACTCAGGCTGGTCTACATAAGAGAGGGCATCCTACACAGTTGTTTTCCCCTCTACTGCTGCTTCTGAAGTAGTGGCAGAAAACTTGCCCAAAATTGAGATGCACTGCAAATGAAAAAAAAACCTTTTCTTTTTTCATGCTTGAACTGTACTTATGAAACCAAGTCAATTTGTAGTGATAATCAGCAACAGTCTCTTTTCCTGCCCCACCCCTCCCCCCCCCCCCCCCCCCCAAGTTCTCAATATCTTACATCTAATTTCTGGTTTCTGTCATCCAAAACACAAACCTGTCATAATTCTGGCACAGTATTTTCAGTGAATCATCCACTAAAGCAGTCATCCCAGCCAGATTAAAAAAAACAACCAAAAAACCCTCTAACACCCACTCCTGCCCCCCAGTTGAAAAGAAAACCATAAACCGCAGGAACTCATATTGAAGTTGTATGATCCCTCCCAACAAGAGTACATTCCCGTATGCTGGGAGGGAACAAAGAGAGGTCATTCACATGATGTTGGTATTTTTATTACAGAAAATTCAAATTTCTTGATTCCAGCTTTCAGTATTCAAAATCAGGAGCAAAGAACAGAATCACACATAACAAAGAACCTTCTTTTTTCACAAAACAATGGTCTGATCTCTCCACTACTGACCATTCCATAAAGAAAATCTCTGCGTTTACAATCTCCAGGTGTGTGCTACTCTTACTCTCCCTAGAAACTTTGCTCTTCTAGCTACCCTCTCACACCATCTGGGTGGTTAAGAGTCTCCAGAAGAGAGAGACCATCTTCAAAACTGAAAATAAGTTCAAAATACTTTGGATTTTTCTCATTTCCATAATACATTTCTAATTTGGAAAATAAACTATAAATAAGCTTTCTCCATCTGCCCACAGAGGAAATAAGAACTACCATTTTGGCTAATTATAGATAGTATTATCTATAGGCTACTTATACCTTCCTTAAGCACATCTGGAATTTAGCTTCCCAACTTTTTAAGCATTGGCCTTAATGAAGAAACAATTAACAACACTTTCATTAAGGCATGGATATACTAAACTTCTGTTGATATATCTTGGTAAGAGTGGCCTTCCTTCTGATTGGTCCACAGAAAAAGTTATGAAAACCTAAACACAGGCAAGAAGGCATTTCCTAATCAGCTGTTGACAACTTTTTTCATGTATGAACAGAGACTGTTTCTATATTAAAGAGGCAGGAAGAACACCTTCAAAATTGTAATTATATTCAACTTCTGCCTTTTAAACAAAACACATATTATTTGAAGAATCTGCAATATCATCATCAGATTTCTGTAACTTACCCTTCATTCTAGTATAAGTCGGTATGAGCTTCAGATGGCACTTCATATCTTATTAAAGAAAAAAATGCCCCAAACTATAAATGTTCGATTAAAATAGCCATCAAATTTCCTTACATATTAGACATGACAGCTACAAAACGAGAATATTCTTACATTGCTTATTCCATTCTTTGGAAGATGCACACACTCAAAGAACAGTTTATTACAGGGCATGGCAGATATAAATTTAGCTACCCTGCAAGGTACATCTGCTGTGTGTCTGTATCTGGTCCTTCAGAGATAATCAATACAAACAGCATCCCAGGATTTCGAAACTCATTTTAAAACAAGCAAATTTAAGTTAGTGGAGAAGAATGGAAAATTTCAGTTGGAAAGAGCTGTTACCACTTTGTCTTATTAAGAATATCCAACAGCAGTGCTGGCACTATTTTAGTAAGTCTGTTTTCATAAGCAGGACTTAGCTGTACACAAAATCAGTGGAAAACCCCTTATTGTGTATATAAACCTCCCTGTTCCCTTGTATACTATATGCTGATGCTTATGCATCAAGCTCAGAATGCAATCAAATCCAGAATAACTTGTACTTGCCTATAATCAGCTATCTGAACTTTTGCTAACTTTTTGGTTTCAAACTTAAGGTCCAGTATGTGGTATTTCACAGCACTTCCTATTCATCAAACCTCTGCCCACTTAAAATTGACAGATCATACTGCAGAAGCTTTGAGAAAGAACTCCGTAAGAACTGAACAGTTCATTGTTATCATGTTGTATTTTATGGAGAACCTAATTGATTTGGATTCTTCCTTTTAGTCTTTCAGACAGGGGAAGAGGACTATCTGCCCATGCATAAGACAGAACAGCACCTTTGGCTTGCTGTGTGGGGCCAGAACCCAACGTCTCAAATGGCTGCTCTGGACTTTGGAAACAATTAATATCCCTTACAGAGGATGGTTTTGGAGGTACTTGGAATAAGAAACTATTGCCATCTTTTTTTGGAGCGGTTGGTTTCTCCTCTCCTTCAATTATAACAGCTGAGTCACTGTTTGTTCTTTTGCCAGAAACAATGTTACTCCTTTTCTTTGCAAAGGATTTTTTAAACTGACCATGGTTCAGCTGCCTTTTGTGCTGCTCATAAATCTGATTTTCATTGATGTTCCCATCATCACTGTCTTCACTAGAATAACACCTGTTCTGACACACACTCTTCTTAAAAGAAGTTTTCCAAGTAGCTTGAATACAAGCTTTTTCAATGTGACAGCCAGTTACAACATCTGCTGGCTTTCGAGATACTTGAAGCATTTCAAACCCAGGATGAAGTGTCTCTGTTGTTTGCCTGCTGAGGGCTAGAGATGTTGAACTGCTCATATTATGGCCTTTCTGCATCATTCCAACCAGGCTGTTAGCTCTTTTGTACTTATCTTGATAATTGTGTACACTGGAATCCTTTGTGTGGTTTTCTGATAGCACATTTTTACTTTCCTGCACCACTTTATTTAACTGACATGAGGAGGGGATGTAATCATCATCAAGATTCAACGTTTCTTCTGTTTGTTTAAAACATTTCAAAGGCTCCAGTTGCATTATATCTGCAGACAACAAGGGCTTTGATGGCATGGAAGTCATCTTAAGTATTCGCTCAGTTAAAGACTGCGTCTGAAGTCGCCCCATATCATCATTCAAAATCAGATCATTTGCACTATCCGAATGATGCTGATCAGACTGCACAGCATCAGAATATTCTGACCTATTTCTCACTGTTTCATGATCCAGTGGACGTGAGTGTTTTATATATGTAGCTAAGTTAGCTGCTGGATCTTGGGCATCACCTCCATGCGCTGGTGAGCCACTGAAGAAGGTTCCTTCCCAATTAATACTGCTCAGCTGTAGACTAGATGTTACAGAGGAAGCTGATGACATCCCTGAACTTTTAGTAAACTGTGCTGGCAATACAGATGAGTCAGCCACCGTACTCTGTAAGAGCGAGTAACGTGATGCAGTCAGAGGAAGAACAGCTGCTGATGGTGGCTTTTGAAGAGTAGACATGCAGGAAGCTGCAGCTAACACTGTATCTTTTGACTCAGTACTTCCCTGGTGTAGCTGATCTTCTGGGGGAGTTTTTCTATCCAACATGGAATCCTGCACAGGAAAAATTCCACATCTGGCTTTCACATTCATTTGAGACAGAAGATTGGTAACTTCATCATAAACATTTGATAATTCCTTTTCTTTTGGTCTGTCTTTTCTGTCTGAAAAAAATGAAAGGGAAAAAGGGCATATCAGAATGGTGTATTAACCACAGTTCAGATTTCCTAGTATTATAAGTATAAAATGGTAAGATAAAAGCACAGTCCCTGCAAGATCTGCCCTGATCTTGACAAAATATGATGTTGTTCAACAGTGGGAGAAATGTTTGTTGCTTTTTATCCATTTACTTAAGACTCAAAAGTTCGTAAGAAATAAGCTTTTCGACTTACTTTTCTGTTTCTTTTTTGTAACTTCTGACTTTTCCACTTGATAAAGGGCAACAATATCAGGATAAGCAGCCTGAAACAAAGACTCCTCTTCTACAGTGACTACGAACAACTCTGCAGGCTCATCATCTGCATCAACATAATGTTCTAAAAAAATTAATGAATGTACGTTAGACATGTATACACACACCTATCAAAGTAGGCAGTAAGAAAAACAAAGAACAAAAGATTTGAGTACAAAGATGGCATATGTAAGAAGGTCAACAGTACAATGTTTGAGATTTAGCTGCAAGTAAAGCTTTCTTCTTTTTGCTAGTTTCCTGGGCACATTGAAGGTAGAAGTTTGTCAGCACAGAAAAATACCTAGCTAGGAAACAGACACAACTTCAGATATTTAAGGTGAACTAAGATTCTGCATTTTAATAGAGTCCAGATCTTATTAAAATGTAGCAGAAGAAGTACCCGAAGATAAAGTCCCGTGTTTTCTAGATTTTTTTTTTTTTTTTAAGCACTGATTTTACTTTCAGGGTATGTGAAATTTGATGCATATTTTCTATTGTTTTCATATTACAGTTTCCAACTGTCATGGGTTCAGCAGCAGCAGTCATTTTTTTTCTCCTACTTGGTAGCTGGTGCAGCTCTGTGTTTTTGATTTTGGGCCTGAGAACAGTGCTGATAACACCAGTGTTTTCAGTTAGTGCTTGGGATGTTTAGGCTGGCCAAGGACTTTGTGAGCCTCATGCTCTGCTAGGGAGGAGGGGAAGCCGGGAGGAAGGAGAGACAGGGCACCTGATCCAAACTGACCAAACAGGTTATTCCATACCACAGCACGTCATGTCCAGGAGGAAAAAGAACTGGGGGGCCGGAACCTGGAAGAGGGGTGGGTTTAGTTCACAGCTCGGTCGTCGAGTGGTGAGCAGTTCTGTCCTCTTCCCTTGTATTTCTCTCGTTATTGTTATTATTGGTGGTGGTAGCGGTGGTTTGTGTTGTACCTTGATTGCTGGGCTGTTCTTGTCCCGACCCGTGGGAGTTGCGTTCTTTCGATTCTTCTTCCCCCCTCCCCCCCCCTCCCCCTTACGGAGTGGGGGGGAAGAAAAAACTCTTCCCTTGTATTTTTCTCTTGTCATTATTATTATTGGTGGTAGCAGTGGTGGTTTGTGTTACACCTTAGTTACTAAACTGTTCTTATCTCAACCTGTGGGAGTTGTATTCTTTCGATTCTCCTTCCCATCCCTCCAGGAGCGGAGGGAAGAAAGAGTGGGGAGTGAGTGAGAGAGCGACTGTATGGGTTTATAGACTTAAACCACGACACCAACCAAATCCATGTTTCTTTGCCTCATAATGTCATCAAGTTCTTCTCTTTAAAGCATGCTCTTTTTCTATTTAAAGTTTTTTTCCATAATATAAATAGAAACTGACCAACCTGGTTTTTGCCACTCAATTTCAAAGCAAGGAACTCCGTTTTTAACACGTGTCTTGACTATCCTATAAGAACAAAAAGAAGGCCATTAAAAGATTTTGTTTAAACAAGAAACGAAAAATATCTAAATATATTTTAATACTCTAATTTGTAATGATTCAGAGGAAAAAATATTCTTGTAATAGTAAAATAAACACACCTTTAAAAAATATGCTACTTCTTTGTACAAGTTACACAGTATAATTTAGGGTCTAGAATTGAGCACTGAAACATTTCTATTTTTTTAAATGATACAGCTCACCAGAGCATAACAAGAAATCAAAAAGCTATTCTGCAACAGACAATCATAACACAGACTTGTACAAACATCAGTTTGCTATCTTCAACTAACCTACCTGAAAGACAGTTCCTGCTTGCCTAATCTGATCTCCTTCCATGACAAGGTGCCCTGCTTTGTGGACGATGGAGAGGCTGTGGATGTTGTCTACCTAGACTTTAGTAAAGCCTTTGATGCTTTTTCCCTCAGCATTCTCACGGAGAAACTGGCTGCCCATGGCTTGGATGGGGGTACTCTTCATCGCACCTTAAATTCTGGGCCTCATGGGGGTGTTGTCTGATATGAGCCAGCAGACTGGCCAAGTAGCCAAGAACATCCTGGCTTGTATCAGAAATAGCTTGGCCAGCTGGACTAGCATTGTCCCCGCGTACTAGGATTGTCTCCCTGTACTTGGTACTGGTGAGGCCACACCTTGAACACTGTGTTCAGTTTTTGGCCCCTCACTATAAGACAGACATTGAGGTGCTGGAGCATGTCCAGAGAAAGGCAACAAAGCTGGTGAAGGGTCTGGAGCAGATGATTTATGAGAAGTGGCAGAGGGAACTGAGGTTGTTTAGTCTGGAAAAAGGAGGCTCAGAGGAGACCTCAATGCTCCCTACAACTACCTGAAAGGAGGTTGTAAGCGAGGTGGCTGTTAGTCTCTTCTCCCAGGTAACAGGTGATGAGAGGAAATGGCCTCCAGTTGTGCCAGGGGAGGTTCAGACTGGCTATTAGGAAAAATTTATTCAGCAAAGGGTTGTCAAGCATTGGAACAGGCTGCTCAGGGAAGTAATGGAGTCACTATCCCTGGAGGTATTCAAAAGACGTGTAGATGTGGCACCTGGGGACATGGCTTAGTGGTGGACTTGGCAGTCCTGGGTTAATGATCGGACTTGATCTTAAAGGTCTTTTCCAACCTAAATGATTCTGTGATTCTAAATCCCCAGGGAAGCTGTTGCCACAGACAGTAATTTTCTGAACGACCAGACAAGGTCATTTATGTCTTTTGCATGTGAGCATGAAGGAAGATACATGAGCTGAGAAGGGACAGCCAGTCTTTATGAGATTTTCTAAAATCATTATCTACACTAAAAGCATTATCTACACTCCAGTTTAATAGTATCCCACATGTAAAGAGGCTCCTGCTGAATCATTACTGCATTTTTAAACACTTATTCACAAAAGAAATCTTCTAGAGCATGCATTATCTGTCTTTCAAATTCTTGAAACACTAGAAAGTGTTATAAACAGAGTACGCCAATTAATTTGTGCATCAAGGTAAATGCTGGCAGTTCATCTACCCAATCTGTTCAAAGAGCAGCCCCCAACCAGTCTCTCCACTTGTTTCAAAAGTAGCACTGAATAGAACAGCTTCTCTGTAAATAACAATTTAACAAACTATGACACATCAACACAGAAGAGATACTATCACATTGCAATAGACTGTACTTCTGTCCCCCAATATTAAGGTCTATAAAATCTTGAACAGCATCAAAGAACATGGAAAATCTGCTAATCTTCTTGCAATATATGAATTTGGAGGGAAAGGGGGAATTTGGGTTTCATTTGGAAAAGGAGATCATCAGATACTAAAGTAAGTCACAATTTCCTTCACATAGTGCAACTGAGATTTGCCCAGGCACTGCAGATTACAGAAATTTACATAAGTTTAAGAAGATTAGATCATTTAAAAAAATATCTATATATACATTAGAGGTCTAGTAGAATATGCAGATACTAATCACGGCTCAGAAAACCCCTGATTAACAGAATCCTGGATGATGGGAAGATATTCTGTGGCAAGTAATCACATGCTTATCTTCGCTTTTTTCCTGCATACCCATTTTTAGGAACAGCATACTTGGCCATTTTTATATTCCTTAATGCAGCAGTCCTGAATTAAAATCTTGCTTTGAGAAGAACAGGTAGCAGAATAGAACCATAGCCAATGATTTCATCAGACATAGTACAACGGCAGTTGATAGGTCTAGTAAGAAATCAGAGACCATGACTGAATCTGCAGATGATCATTTCTAAGCCTAGGCTCTTATTTTGAATCACAGAAGTCAATTAAGTTTCTGCTAAGAACCTGAGGATCAATCCTACATTGCTAAATCTCATGTGCAGATCCAAAGAAAGAGAACAGAGTAAGCGTAGGAAAAAGCAGGCATTTTCAGTTAGAAAAAAAGGAAACTGCTGTACGTATTACTTTGTGCAGCAGTAGTGTAAGAACTGGTGTTCTGATCTAAATTTTTATCTCTATTCAAAATGAGCATACAGCTTGAAAGAGAGATGGAAGAAAAGCATTGTACTTCTGTAAAGGAGGTAAAAACCTATGATTTTCCATCCATCAGCAGAAGAAAACATATTAAGTTCCAGAAATCAAGCTACCTTACCGTATTGCCTGCATTTGTTTTGAACCAATGTATCCATATTTTCTCTGGATCATATCATAATATGTCAGTAGTACTAACAGTTTCTTACAAGCGTAATGTTTGTTCCATTCCATCTTCTCAGAAGCAAATATCTGTTAGTATAAAAAAAAAATCCCACCCCAAACTGTAAAAGTTTCTTTTTCTATTAGGTATCATGCTTAGATAGCTATGTAGTAGCTAGTAATACTGGAAAGTGAAAACCAAAACAATAGCAAGTGACCTTTTTTCTGAGCTCTCTTTCTAGTGGGAGCTGACCCTGCCCATGGCAGGAAGGTTGGAACTAGATGATCTTAAGGTCCTTTCCAGCCCAAATCATTTTATATTTCTATGATTCTGCTTTTTTACATGCTGTTCATATCAACTGATTAGGCTTTCAAAAAAACAGGTATATTAAGAAGTTGTAGCAAGATTATTTAATTCTTATTTCCAGTAAAATTACTAATGAAGTTCAAAATCACAGGTGCCTGCCCTACTAATAAAAATATTAATGCTTAATAATAAAAATAAAAAATTACAGAGCTGAATGTCTAGTATTTTGTTATATACCTGAAAGGACAATAAATTCGGCCTTTTACATTCCTTTATGTTGATTAATTTATTCTTGTTCACAAGAAATTCTTGGATGACCTTGAGATAAAACAAAAAGAGGCAGTTTAATAAGAGAAAGCAGAAACCTGAAATTTCAAATAATTGACAAAAAATATTTAATCTTTAAATAGGTTTGTTTGTTACCTGAGAGAATGGAAAGCCCTCACAACTGTTAGCTTTTCTGCAGGTAAAACAAATGTGTTAGGAACCAAAGATAAATGGAAAAAATGCAGGGAAAAGCAGTTCAATTTTCAAGACATTCCTACTTTCTGATACTGTCCTCCACTGCGCTTGCTTGTTTCACTCGCTCTAACTGATGCCATTCACAAGGGCAGCAGTATTTGGAGTCACTGGGTTTGCAGTATCTAGTGCTTTCACAGAATTTACATCCACTGTGCCCATGTTCCTTGTAAGATCCTATAGAAGCAGAGGCACAAGTGTGAGGCAAAAAAAGGTTCCTGAAATCTCCAAATATACAAAAGCTTAGAAGAGGTATGAATCTGACATGAATACTAGCTGTAAGCTGATCTGACTGCATTAGTTGTATTTATTTATCTACAATGAAAACTAATAAATACAATCAAGCTCTCATTTTTTTGGAAGAAATTTTCCCCAACAGTTTCAGACCTTATGCTGAAAACTTTATTACCCAAGACTACAGAAGTGGCCTGTGACAAACTGGCAAACAGAAGCAATTTATTTGAAACAGGCTTTTCTTTCTCCAAGTGATGGGTTTGAATGAGTTCACTGATCAAAGATGGTACCAAAATGAGGTTTCTTAAGATTAATTTCTTTTTAAGAAGACACTGCAGCAAAACACTGCAATGCTAATGGATTCAGTCCTCTTGATGCAAGACCAATTTGGGCAACTAATGAAATAGTTGCCTGCCAGTATAGCATACTTTCTTCATTGATAGTATTAAAAAGGCAAATATCTGGGAACACATAACAGCATCATGGTAACATTCCATCTGCTATCAACTAGCTTCACACTTGAAGAAAGGTGGTCCCCAGCCTCAAATTTTTACATAAAGATACATATAAATAATACTGAAAACAGGAACAAAGCCCACAAGCTGAATGACAAGCAGTTTTTAATGCTATTCATAAAAATACTCCCAGACCCAAATAAACCAATCCCCTTCCCCTCCCCAGAACAAAGAGTAAATAATCAGGCTAGAAATAAAATTCAGTGCTTTTCAAACTGACCTGGATGATGGCACTCAGAACAGTGAATTACCCTTTTAACAACTACAGGTGGATTATTATCTAATTGAAATTGTTCTTTCCATTGCTCAAACCTAGAAGGATGATATTAACAGGATTTAGAAATATTGCATCTGTCAACGAAGCAGTTTTCTAATTGAAGGGATTATCTTTTTTTTTTTTTTTTTTTTACAATGAAAATGGAACTTCTACAATGACTTTTTTTTTTACAGTACATTATATGATTGTTGGATTTCTAGTATAGACACACACATTATGATAACAAACAGGGAAAGCCTTTGGTATCTCATGTCCTGATACACAACCCAACTAAAACCAGCAAAAGTCTCTCACCAGTCCCTATGACTTCCTTTCCAATATACCAGCATATATCTGGCTAGCTCAAGAGTTAGAAAACAGCTAAAGTTTAAAACAATTAAGAAGCTTGCCTAGTAAAACACAATTCATTTAGCAAATGTAAAGCAAAGAACATGGTAATCTCTTACCCCCCCCAAACTAAAGTATCACAAACTACCTTGGAGCTTAAGTACATCCTTGCAAGTTTGAATAAAATCAAAGTACATCACCATACAACCTAAATTTTAATTTTACCTTTGCAATAAGTTTTGACCTCGCAAAGTCCCAATCAACTTTAAAGCTTGCTCCTTCCCAACCCCTGGAACGCCCTAGAGACAGAAATATGAAACATTATTTATGAAAACCAGAAAAGTTTTCGGATTTTCATAAAAACTGCCTTCATAACATTATGTAGAAAAATGAAAAAATTATCCTAGATGTTGAGAATAAATTGAGAAAAATAAATTTTAACCAAGTTCTAACATCAGAAAAGGTGAGTGACATACTACACTCTACTACCAGTGTAACACAGATAATGTTGTTTAGAGCCCGTCCAACCAGCCTTGGAGGCTCCTCTTCTGGAACCTAGCTTATAGACTGAAATCCAGAACCTTGTAGTAACCCCTTGCTGTGGTTTAACTAAGTACTGTACAGCCACTTGCTCACTCACCCCTTCCTCCTCTGCGTGGGCTGGGGAGGAAAAAAGGGTAAAAACTCATGTGTGGAGATAAGAACAGTTTAATAACAGAAATAAAACAAAATAAAGCAATAATAACAACAGTGATGATAATAAAATGGGAGGGGAAGTGGGGGGAGAGAGGGTGTGGGTGTAAACAAACAGAAAGAAAATTGAAGTGATACACAATATAATTGCTCACCACCCGTCGACCGACACCCAGTCTGACCAGAGCAGTGATCAGACCCTTCCAGATAACTTCCCCCAGTTTATATACTGGGCATGACATGCTGTGGTATGGAATACCCCTTTGGCTAGTTTGGGTCATGTGTCCTATCTCTGCTCTATCCTGGCTTTCTGCGCTCCTTTCTCATTGGCAGAGTACGAGAGACTGAAAAGTCCTTGGTCAGGGTAAGCACTACTAGTCAACAACTAAAACATCAGTGTATTATATGCATTATTCTCATACTAAAGTCAAAACACTGTACCAGCTACTAGGAAGAAAAACTCTATCTCAGCCAAAACCAGGACACCCCTAGACATACTGAAGAGTGAAAATCAATTGATTCAAAACAACCAGAGAAGGAACAGAAAAATGATCCAAGGGCTGGAGCAGCTTTCCTATGTAGACAGTGTGAGAACTGGGGTTGTTCAGCCTGGAGGGCCAGGGAGACCTTATTGAGGCTTTTCAGTACTTAAAGAGGACTTATGAGAAAGATGGGAACTGGCTCTTCAGTAGGGGTAGGGCCTGTTGTGCTAGGGGCAATGGTTTTAAACTGAGAAGAGTAAATATACAGATTAGATACAAGGAAGAAGTTTTTTTATATGAGGTTGGTGAAACATTCAACAGGTTGCCCAGGGAGGCGGCAGATGCCCCATCCCTGGAAATATTCAAGGTTGGATGGGGGTTAAAGGGAGAACAGCGATGGGTAACATTATTATGGGGACCTGTTACAGACCGCCTGACCAAGGGGACTTGCTCGACGAAGCACTCCATAGGCAGATAGGAGCAGCCTCACGCTCGCAGGCCCTTGTTCTCATGGGAGACTTCAACCACCCTGATATCTGTTGGAGGGATGGTACGGCCCAGCACAAGCAATCCAGAAGGTTCCTCGATTGTGTGGAAGACAACTTCCTTCTGCAAGTAATTGAGGAGCCAACAAGGAGAGGTGCCATGCTTGACCTCATCCTCACCAACAGGGAAGGGCTGGTTGGGAATGTGACGCTCCAGGGCAGCCTTGATTGCAGTGATCATGAGATGGTCGAGTTTGAGATCCTCAGGACAGTGAGAAGAGCGTGCAGCAAGCTCACTGCCCTGGACTTCAAGAGAGCAGACTTTGGCCTCTTCAGGAACCTGCTCAGTAAGATTGCATGGGATATAGCCCTAGAGGGCAGGGGGGCCCAAGTCTGTTGGTTGATATTCAAGGATCACCTGCTGCAAGCTCAGGAGCGATGCATCCCAACTAGAAGGAAGTTTAGCAGGAGGGCCAGGAGACCTCCTTGGATGGATAAGGAGCTGCTGAGCAAAATTCGAAGGAAACGAGAGGCTTATAAAAGGTGGAAGCAAGGACAGGCGGCCTGGGAAGAATACAGGGATGTTGTCCGGGAAGCTGAGGACCAGGTTAGGAAAGCTAAGGCCCAGTTAGAATTAAAATTCGCAAGGGATGTTAAGGATAACAGGAAGGGATTTTATAGGTACATTGCCAATAAAAGACAGGTTAGGGACACCGTGGGCCCTCTCCAGAAGCTATCGGGAGAACTGGCTACCCTGGATTTGGAGAAGGCTGAGGTTCTTAATGACTTCTTTGCCTCAGTCTTTACGGGCAAATGCTCTGACCACACCACCCAAGTCTTGGAAGGCAGACGCAGGACTGTGAGGGTGGGGACCCTGGGCCCACTGTGGGGGAGGATCTTGCTCGGGACCACCTTAGGAACCTGAATGTATACAAGTCCATGGGACCGGATGAAATCCATCCACGGGTCCTGAAGGAGCTGGCAAATGAAGTTGCTAAGCCACTGTCCATCAGATTTGAAAAATCATGGCAGTCAGGTGAAGATCCCGGTGACTGGAAAAAAAGGGAAATATAACCCCCATTTTTAAGAAGGGGAAAAATGGATGAGCCAGGAAATTAAAGACCAGTCAGTCTCACCTCTGTGCCTGGCAAAATCTTGGAGCGGATTCTCCTGGAAGGCATGCTAAGGCACATGAAAACCAACAAGGTGCTTGGTGACAGCCAGCATGGCTTCACTAAGGGGAAATCCTGCCTGACCAATCTGGTGACCTTCTATGAAGGGGCTACGGAACTGATGGACAGGGGCAGAGCAGTTGATGTCATCTACCTGGACTTGTGTAAAGCCTTTGACACTGTCTCACATGACATCCTTCTCTCTAAGTTGGAGAGACATCAATTTGATAGGTGGACCACTGGGTGGATAAAGAACTGGCTGGATGGCTGCATGCAAAGAGTAGTGCTCAGTGGCTCAATGTCCAGCTGGAGACCAGTAACGAGTGGTGTCCCCCAGGGATTGGTGTTGGGACCGGTGTTGTTCACTATTGTTGTCGGTGACATGGACAGTGGGATTGAGTGCGCCCTCAGCAAGTTTGCTGATGACACCAAGCTGTGTGGTTTGGTTGATATGTTGGAGGGAAGGACTGCCATCCAGAGGGACCTTGACACGCTTGTGAGGTGGGCTGATGCCAACCTGATGAAGTTTAACCCTGACAAGTGCAAGGTCCTACACCTGGGTCAGAGCAATCCCAGGCACAGCTACAGGTTGGGCGGGGAGGAGATTCAGAGCAGCCCTGCGGAGAAGGACTTGGGGGTGTTGGTTGATGAAAAAATGAACATGAGCTGGCAGTGTGCGCTTGCAGCCCAGAAAGCCAACCATATCCTGGGCTGCATCAAAAGGAGTGTGACCAGCAGGTCGACGGAGGTGCTCCTGCCCCTTTACTCTGCTCTCGTGAGACCTCATTTGGAATATTGTGTGCAGTTCTGGTGTCCTCAACATCAAAAGGACATGGAACTGTTAGAACAAGTGCAGAGGA
Source organism: Amazona ochrocephala (assembly GCA_039720435.1). Classification (NCBI taxonomy): domain Eukaryota; kingdom Metazoa; phylum Chordata; class Aves; order Psittaciformes; family Psittacidae; genus Amazona; species Amazona ochrocephala. The sequence goes on from CM077878.1 coordinate 26,049,118, forward strand.
GGGCCACGAGGATGATCAGGGGACTGGAGCACCTCCCGTATGAAGATAGGCTGAGAAACTTGGGGCTGTTCAGCCTGGAGAAGAGAAGGCTGCGTGGAGACCTCCTAGCAGCCTTCCAATACCTGAAGGGGGCCTATAGGGATGCTGGGGAGGGACTCTTCATTAGGGACTGTGGTGAGAGGACAAGGGGTAATGGGTTTAAACTTAAACAGGGGAAGTTTAGATTGGATATGAGGAAGAAATTCTTTACTGTAAGGGTGGTGAGGCCCTGGAATGGGCTGCCCAGGGAAGTTGTGAATGCTTCATCCCTGGCGGCGTTCAAGGTGGGGTTGGACATAGCGTTGGATGGCATGGTTTAGTGGGAGGTGTCCCTGCCCATGGCAGGGGGGTTGGAACTCGATGATCTTGAGGTCCTTTCCAACCCTAACTATTCTATGATTCTGATTCTATGAGAAACTTGATCCAATTGAAAATGTCCTGCTCATTGCAGGGGGCGTTGGGCTAGCTTCAAAGGTCCCTTCGAACCCAAAATATTTCATGATTTAAAATGCACATACTGCTTTTCCAGTTACTCTTTCAATCTTAATCCTATTTTGCCAAGAGTCAGTACAGTTGACTACAAACATTGTATTGAGTGTGCTTTCTACAGCATTATTACAAATAAATCCGTATCTTATTTTTCTTCAGCTCTAATGGCAAACTGAATTATGCAACCGTGTGAAATAAATGTACATTCAAAACCAATTAGGAGTTCTCATTGGAGTGCAGCCAGACACTCGGGTAGAGAGTCAGATATTCAGCTTCTGCAAGGAAAGCATCAGCTTGATATATATTTAACAAAGTACAATTATAGAGTAGTACTCTCATTTTTCTGTCCTGCCAATCCCCATCCCAATGCATTCCTACAATTCAGCTTTTGTTAGAAGTTTCTATCTTCATCCACTTTGCTCATACATCATCATCCACTTTACTAGGCTGCAGTAATTTAAAAGACCTATCTGACATAATTGTTTCAACTTAGGACTATGCAAGAACCTGGCATGCCAGGAGCTGCTACTTCCATTACAATAACCACTTATTAGTCACTAGGTTTTTAAACTCCCTATTATTACCATAATTCTCACAAAATAAATGTATAACAATAGTAAACAACTATTTTAAGTATTTAAAGTTTTCTATAACAGAAACAAGTCTTACAAGAAAAAAATAAAATAGAGATTCAGCATTATCAGCTTGTTTAAAATGACAGTTTTATCAAACTGGAACACAATATATCTAAAGCATAACTAGATATACACTGCAAGCCTGAATGGGAGCAACCATTGCCCAAAGTCATTGTACAATGAACTGTACAGAAATAAAGTTTCATCTCACTTCCTTTCCACTTCAACCAGCCATTACTTACAATAGCTTCTATTCAAAGACCCCAAAAACTTCCAGAGCTCACAGAAAAAAAGAAAACAGTGAAGTAGTAATGAGTGAGATACTTCTCACTTCATTCATTAAGCAAACTTTCAAGTAGGTGACTTCTTCAATAAATAATACATTTACAAATAATAGAACTAAAACGGGATACATCAAAACTGCATCCAGAACTGGCAACACTAATTACAGCAGGTTAAAACAACCACAACTAAGTTTTCCAAGCAGCATGGACAAAACTCATTTTCCTCAGCTACTCCGCAAGGGATGTACTTACACAGCCACAAAGCATCCTCACAAACAATTGAGTTTTCACAACTTTGCTCAGTGTAATCAACAGCTAAACTTTTGTCTTCAGTTATAGACCAAGTCTGGAATAATGCATAACAGCTTTAGAAAGATTAATGTATATGAACCATTTTGATTATCTTTAAGCCCTCACAAATAAAATTTACAGCAACTTACCAAGCATCTTTTTCAACCAGAACTCAGTAATTATGCACTGCATACAGTTTTGTCATCATGCACACGTCACCCTTGACACAGTTTATTGATTTTCAAGGCAGTGTAAGTACCTAATAAAAAATAATTATATTGCTTACCTTTGGAAGATAATCACAACCCAGAAGAATAGCTAGCCCAATCAAAGACTCTCTGTCACAACCAAGCTTCTCCTTAATAGAGGACATTGTGTAACAGTCCAGATGTGGATCCTGCAAGAGAAATTCATTGCATGTGTTATTTCTGTAAGATAGAGAAGGAATTGCCCTGAGTCACATTCAGTTGTGATTGCTTACCCACCCCTATTCACCCACATCTGCAGGAAATGGGTCTATCCCCTATGATGGCTCTGAGAGAAAAAAAAATAAGCATCAATTAAAATTTATAGTTATTCACGAACAACACACGAACAACAACAGTTATAGAATTTAATGCTTTAAGTATATGCATCAAATGTTAAAAAAAACTAAAATAAGCCAAGGTGTGCTTTTATTGTTTGCTACCTGCAGCAAAAGTATGGCAATACTAACATTACCCAGTACTACTGGCAGTGTAAGTCATCTCAGGAACTGCAGTTTTTAAAATCTATGTCAACATTTCAGTGTGCTACTTGAGTAAAAAAAGAAAAAAATAATTAAAATGTTACCTAGAATATTAGACATGAGCTATGGAACTCCTGAAACTTTGAAGGGTAGAGAGACTCGAACACAACAACATGAAATCAAGATTAACATGAATCAAAACATAGAACATTGCCTCTATGCCCTGTCCCCTCCTCCCCCAGCAAAATACAAACACCACACATGCCAACAACCCAAAATAATGCAGTGCTCTGGAAGAGATGCCCCTGCCAGACAAACACATAAATTATTTTTTTTTTTGTGCTGACTTAGGTAAGTAACAAAGTACATTAAAAGACTGAGGCCACCTTCATTTTTGGTGATAAATGATACAGCATACCAGGTCAAGACAGAACCCAAACACAGTGCCATCAAAGCAAGTTATCATCCATCAACTTTAGCTACTTGATTTTCTTAAAGGTTAATTGTTCATAGTGCTTTTTTTTCTATTGATTTTTCTCCTGTTACTGGAGCATTTTCTTAACAAGTCCTTCAGCTGAACATTATTTAAAATTCCAACCCTTATACCACTTTTCCTCCACTTTCTTGTTAAATTCACTAGACCGAACATATGCATTCCTTCCTATGATATACAGAAAAAATATAAATTACAGGAATTTGGGGTTGCCTTTTGCCAGGTCTGGAAAAATGCATTCCTAACAAATGCACACTTCAGCTCAGTGTCATAAATTGATAATGATATAAATGTACAATCAAACCTTATTCATGTTCAATTGGAGACTAATTTTATTAATTGTAAGTATATTCATAATAAAACAAACCTTTAAGACACAAGCATGTGAACACTTATTAGACCCAGGAGGCTGACCACTCCCATATGCGCTAATGGTAAATTTATAGGAAGCAATTACTTCACTAAAACTCTCCACTGCAGAGGATAAAAGGGGGGGAGTGGGATGGGGTTGGAGAGAGGGTGGGAATCAAAGGTTGCTACATCTCTTTATATTATACATCACTAGACACTATGAACACAGACAATAACCTAAGTATTCTTCAATTCAGTAGTTTCGCTCTCACATCCGATACACAAATTGACAATCAATCAAACAAAATGTTTGTGTCTTACACATACTACTTCAGAAAAACTCACCTATGAAACAATAATATCTAAGTAATTATTTCAAATCCCTTCTTTCTCTTTATATTTTTGGGAAGAGTCTAAAGAGAGGGTGAGAACAGGATGAGGTACACTACCTTAGCATTCATCGCAAAGTTCCTATAAACTGCTTGAGCTCCATATAAGAAGACATCTCCATCATTGGTAATGCAGCCATCAACAAGTCCTTCTGCATTTAGGTAGGCACACATTGCCTCTGCTTCCCCAGCAGCTTGAACCCAAGGGACACCTAAACACTCCAGCAGTTCAAGACACTAAAAGAAGAAATCCGAAAGGAGAGTGATTGAATGTTGAATTAAATCCACTTAGTAGCACGCATTTTCTCAGACAGAGTGTATACAAAACTTGTTACTGTTGCACTGCCTATACAACACTACATCAATAAAAATAGTACTTCAGGAGACATACAGTCTATTGTAACAGTGAAAAGAAATATCCACCTAAGAGTAAAGTTACAGGACTTAAAACACAGCATGATTAATGGCTACTCATTTACACTTTAAATAGGTATTCAGGATGTTTTCAAAAGAAAAGTAACAAAGGAATATTAACCTATGAGAAGCAAAGCTGTTTACTCAAGTAGTAATACTCGGCTAGGACAGACATCTTTCAACAGACACCAGACTCCCCAGGAATATTGAGCACGGATGTACAGTACTATCATTCTAGTAAAACTGGACCACAGTATAAGACATGCTGATAGATACTTATATATACTATTTACAAATTTCAGTAAAAAACTCCATCTATTGAAGCCATGAGCATTTAGAAATTCTGTTTCATAAAATTTCATATAGACAAAAATTATTAAATATCTGCAAGAAAGAAGAATAAAACTACTGAATAGGAGGTCTTTGCAACCAGAGTTGTCTCAGTCATCTATACAACTGACTATACAAATCTTCCTTTTAGCCAACTCCAGTAGGTTTCCAACAAGTGTTTATCTATTCAGCTAGTTTTCCAGATCATAGATCTATGTTACAAAACAATTTTGTGGACATTCCTGTTTTCACATATACCCCAATCTAGGAAAAAAAGTATCAATTATAACACTATAAAAGAAATAGGAAGTTAAATTTCTTTAATAAACACTCAGGACTATGGCTTACGACAGCATAACATGCATACAAACATGAAACAAGGAAATTATTCTGATATTGTCCCTCTTCTACAAGAGCAGTTAACAAATGCTGTAAGGCCCAATTTCAATGGTATGTGTTCCCTCAAAACTCGAACTACTACTGAAATGTGTTGCGTAGAAAACTACTAATTCTTTCAAGTTTTTGTATTCAGTTTGGTTAAGATTTCTCCCTATCATATTAAAAATACTGAAACATAGCCTCAATTACTCACCTCTTTCAGAATTGCTTTAAATACAGATCTCCCTGTTCTTGCAGCTCGGACTTTCTTTGAAGGTCCATAGCGCATCTCATTCCTCTTACTCAATGTGTCTGCTTTCAATCTGGGGGCCTCTCCTTCCATGACAAACACTAGTTTAATTCCCATTAATGTTAAGAAAGAGATACGAAAAAATAGGTTTCTGCAATAAAGCAAAGTGCTCCGTAAGCTGCAGAATTAGTAAAGCCTGATTTCTTCAGATGTTTCCCTTATATCCCTCAGCCTACCTCAGGAATAATCTTAGGTTTCTCTCCATCTTTTACAATTTCCTCACCCCCAAGCTAACAAACCTTTTATCTATATCCCTGACTTTGGTTGACATTCTTTTACTATGAGGTTGCAACAGCTTTACAAAATTCCCAAGGAAATATCATACAAGAACAAGAATGTAAGCAAGTATAAAAGGCTTAATAAAAAACAAATCAATATCCAAAGTCTGCTTCTGAATATATATCCACACTGATTCTTTTGTATCAAATTTCAATTCTAAATCTATCAATACCAGTACATCAGATTCTGAAGTAACTGAATACTGTGTTATTAGACAGACTTATAGATACCACTACCATGCCAATCTATTTCATATGCAAACCAGCATCACTGATGGATAAAATTTTGCAAGAGAACAATAAAAACTATTTGGTTTATAGCACTAAATTGAGAGCAGTTAGAATCAGCATACACTTTTCCCCGCAATTCCAGCATCAGTCTTTCAAAAGAAGCAGACCAAACATTTATGTCACATTGATTGACATTAGCCTAGATTTAATTTTGTACATTTGCTACTGGTAAAAAAGAATAAGCTGATCTGTTGAGGCTAGTTCTGTTTTCATAAATGATATAAAAATGTATCACTTACAGTAAGTTTCTGTGAAATATTTAGTAAACAGTTCAATTTCTAACTGCCTCAAAACATTTTTTTTTTTTTTGGTAGAAATCCGTTTGCCTTCCTTTGTAAAGACTGCATTAGAGGTCTGGACTGATGCTTCCATTCCACTGCACGCGGGACATCCTATCAGAGGGAAGTAATGACTTCGGTCATGCTTCAAGTTTCATAGTTAATTATCCATTTGGGGTCATAAGTATAACATTATAAGAAATTCTTCTCAGAAGATGCTGGTATTTCATATCAGCTGAATTCAACATAAGCTGCAGGCACATTAACAGCAGCCAGTAACTTGAGATTTGCGAGCTAACTAATAACATGACATTTATGAAAATTTGTATACATTTTTCTTTTTGTCAGCATCAGTTGCAGGAAACAGTGCTTTCAAGTTACAGCTGCTTATACTTGCTCATCCCTTAACATGCAATTCATTTAAATTAAAAATATACATACCCTCCAAGACTGCTCATAAGCCTTAAGAATTATTTAAACATATTTAATTCCACATGGTGTCTAACTAGAATTTTAATTTGTAAGCCAGATCAGGATAGAGCATGCATGGCTGTCACTATGCTCTAAATTGACTAGCATCCAAACTGTTGTGATAAACAGTTTAACCTCTCACACTACTTTCCATCACACAGCTTCATAGATAGATAGGAATTAACACATTGATTTGCGTTCCTTGATAAGTCTGTGTATCACACAGAACTATACCACAGTAGAATAAATATGGTTCTGCCTAAATCCATGTCATCCTGATCTACAGTTGAGGCCTCAACATAACGTAAGCTGGGCCCAAGAACTTATATTTGGACCCAAGCATTAAGCTGAATTCAGCCATTATGGCTGCATCTTCACTTCAAACCCTTTACGGATACAGCACAACTGATAACAAATCAACACACTTGTGGATTTTGGAGGTATTCTTAAATTTGGAATAACTGTCATACCTAAACAGCTACAAGACTTCTGGCTATAATAATTTATATGGATACTATACCTCAGATGTGGCTTGGTAACTACTCCAATCATGTTTTTAACTGTTTGTGCTTCACAAACCCACAAGCTTAAATCAACAGCAAGTGTTTTTCCTTTGAGACTGGTCAAGTTGACAGGTTGTCTCACAGGTTCAAGGATTTGCCACAGATTAGTCACTCCCATTTTTGTAGCTTCTTTGTTGTCAGTATGAACCTTTTAGCTGTGAAGACCAAGCAAAATAAAATACTTTCAAGTATACGGTATGAAGTATGATATATCATGAACATGAGGCTAAGAAAATAAATATTTAGTCATCACCAGTTTTACTTTTATGAGACAAGAAAACTTTCAATCAAGCCTTCCAAGACTGTAGTGACTCCAGTTCACAGATGGTTTATTACTAAATACCTTCTTAGGGTTGTACATTTTCATTGCTAATATCTTGAACATAAATGAAAACAAACTCAGTGTATGTGTGCAAGTCATTCATTTCCAAATCTCCTGTGTCCCTTGCATATGCACAATCCAAGCTTTGTGCAAAAACAAAGGAAAACCACACCTCTTGAGGGAATTACTTCCTGATCTGGAGTGGCAGGACTTACATTAAAATGCTTCTGTTCAAACAGAAATAGCTTAAAGATACTTGAGGAATACTTACTATGAAAACAAAACTTGAATTTTTCTTAGTATTCAAAGATGACATAAAGAGGGTCAACAACCACGGATTCTGGCTTGGGAAATTCAAGTTGGACTTTAGGAAAAAAAATGACAAGGGGTATAGCAGCACTGGTTGTCCAGAGGTTACAGAATCTCCATTCTTGGAGATTTTCAACACCCAGCCAGCATACTATCTTAGCAGTTTAATTCACTACTGGTGTGGAAGTCCTACTCTGGGAATCAGCACTGATGACCTCCAGAGGTCCTTTTCAACTAGCATTTTGCCATTTATAATGGTGTGACTGCAGAAACACAGCAACATGTATGTCTATTACCATTTAATTTTGTTATGGTGTGATTGGCACTACCTATAATGAACACCAGCTGAAAACATTGAGACAAGGAGGCACCAAATGTAATCAGTTCTGGGTAAGGCTCGGTTTGGTGGCTTTGTAATGGAAAATAACTGGTACTTGAAGGTAGCTGACATAGGTTTGGGTTCTTAGGACCTTAGTCCAAAAAGTGTGGGAAAAACAACAGAAAAACAGGACCTGGGGATGGGCAGAGTTAAACTGGCTGACAGGCAGAGGGACAGGATGATTGCTATGTTAATGAACCCATTAAGTTGGTGTAAACATCTACTGGGAAGTATCCCTGACTAGCAAAAGTCCAGGATGGGAACAGTTAAACTAACTGATAAGTAGAAGGACAGGATGATTGTAATGTTAATTAAGCTGGTGCTTCAAAGACTGCCAGCAGTTTTGAAGATTGTTGGAAGAAGTAAACGACCCTCAAAGACCACCACCACATTTTTGTATGTATGTATGCCCAAATGACTATATAAGGATGGCTTGTGTGGAAATACAGAAAAGCATGTCAGGAGGAGCTGTCCCCCGTGTCCTCAGCGCCGAAATAAATACCTGCTTGTCAATTAGAAAACTTTGTTGGTGAGTTTGTTCCTGGAGTTTTCTCCGAATCAATTTGGCGACCCAGATGGGACCCTCTCTGCTCAGCTGCAGGACCCACTGAGGACAGAGCTCCCTAGGGCCCTCGGGAGTTTTTCAGGGAGGGATCCCTCAACTCATTCGGATCACTGCGGGAGCAGACAAGGACCATCTTCATAAAAAGTATCCTTTTCTTTTATATAGTCTGTAAGATGCAGGTGGCATCTTGGTTTGGTAAGCGTACGCAAGGTTTGGAAGCCTTCTGTAAATTGAGATAGGAAATCTTGTGGGTAAAGGCACATACCCGGCTGCTAGCGTCCATTTGGTATACATCCACAAGAAGCAGGTGGCATCTTGTGGTTTGGGTCCTACAAGATGCAGTGGGCGTCTTGTAAAAAAGGTTTTGGATTTATACCGGTATAATCCATTTGGTATATACCCATAAGAAGCAGGGGGCATCTTGTGGTTTGGGTCCTACAATATGCAGTGGGCGTCTTGTAGAAAAGGTTTTGGATTATACTGGTATTTAATCCCTTTGGTATATACCCACAAGAAGCAGGGGGCATCCTGTGGTTTGGACGCAGTGGGCATCTTGTAAAAAGGTTTTGGATTTTACTGGTATTTAATCCCTTTGGTATACACCCACAAGAAGCAGGGGGCATCTTGTGGTTTGGGTCCTACAAAATGCAGTGGGCGTCTTGTAGAAAAGGTTGTTGATTTTACTGGCATTTGACTTATGCTGTAGCTTGATCTTGAAAAAGAGTCCTTCAGGGTGCATTTTGGCACATTGGAAAGAACTGGGAGGGTTTCCTGGGGGCTTGGTAAATGAGAGAAGTTGATAAAATATTGTAACCAATGGTGGCCTTTGTATACTTCGGAAGATCAGAAAAAATGGCCTAAAAATGGAACTTTGAACTATGATACATTGTTACAATTAATGTGGCTTTGAGACAGCAAGGAAAATGGGATGAAGTAACGTACGCAGATATTTTTTCACTTAAACCACCCGGAGTGACAGACGGAATGCGAGATATAGCTCCGCCAGATTCCTTAATTTTGGCCTCGGAAAAAGACAGGGAAAAACTGAAAGCTAAAATGGAGAGATATTGTCCAAACTGTGATACTGGGGAAAGACGTTTAAAGTTAAGGAAAATCAAGGGGGAAAGGAGGTGAGATCGGGCAGCTCCTGGAGCGTGCGGAGGGATGTCAGGCAGAGGTGGGGGGAGTGGGTTCTTCTCCTGTGGGACCGGATCGGTTTGCGTGCTGTGGGGAGTTTGGATGTTGGAAGTGAGACTGCCCTGGGGGGAGTGCCATGGGGTGGCTCCGGTGAATGAACTGGAACTAGACTGATGGGGACCTGGGGAATCTACCCCAGCAGATCCACTGGTTAAATTAAAACTAGGGTGTAGAGCAAATAAAGTGGAATTTTAGTGACTACAAGAGCAACTTATTCTGCATTAAATCAGAGGGAAAAGAATTTGTTACACATGTGGGAGCTACTGGCCACCAAGAAAAAAAAAAAGGGGGGGGGGGGGGAAGGAGGCATTCTTTCTGAAACCCTTAAAGTACAAATTGGGAAAACAAATAGGAACGTATAAATTTTTATGCATTCAAAATTCTCCAAAATCTTTATGGCAAGAAGCAACATTTAAAGAAGGCAAAATGGAATTAAGAGTTAAAAATGATCAATTAATTGCAGTTTTGAGTTTATCTTTAATTCAACAGAAAAGCGAACAGGAGGACCTCCCTGAAATAGAAGAAATCCTTAATCAGGTATATCTGGGAGTATGGGCATCAGAAGTTCCAGGTAAGGAGAAAAATGCTTTGCCTGTTGAAGTAGAAATAAAAAGGGGGGGGCAGCCCAATTAGAATAAAACAATATCCCTTAAAATTAGAGGATCAAAGGGAATTTAAAAAAAAAAAATTAAATCATTAATAAATTTTAAAATACAGATTATTAATTGAATGAGAAATGGAATATAATACTCCTACCTTGCCAGTAAAGAAATAAAGTTGCAGATTGGCTCAAGATCTCAGAGCAATCAACAAATTTGCAGAGGATATTCATCCAGTAGTAGCTAACCTGTATACCTTATTGACTAAATTGAATAATAATCAGAAACGGTTTGCCATCTTGGATTTAAAGGAACTCATTCTTTTGGTTACCACTGGCCAAAGAAAATCAGATTTTCTTTGCTTTTGAATGGGAAAATCCTGACACAGAAAGGAAGACCCAGTTAACTTGGACGGTATTACCTCAAGGGTTTAAAAACAGTCCAACAATTTTTGAAAATCAGTTAGCACTGGAACTAGAATCATGGAAACCACCCATCCAGAAGGGGAGTCTGTTACAATATGTGAATGATCTATTAATTGCCACAGAAACAAAGGAAGAATGTGTCCAGTGAATTGTGGGATTATTGAATTTTCTGGGACTGAATGGTTATTGGGTATCCAAACAAAAGGCTCAACTAATTCAAATCTGAGTTTCCTACATAGGATATGAAATAACAGGAGGACAGAGAGAACTTGGAACCGCTAGAAGAGAAGCTATTTGTTAGACTCCATGACCGTCGACCAACAAGGAGCTCCAGACGTTCCTGGGAATGACTGGATGATGCAGACTTTGGATACATGATTACAGTGTTCTGGTAAGACCACTATATGAACTGTTAAAGGAAATACACCTTCTTTGGAATGGACTGATTCAGCAGAAGGGGAGCTTTTAGAAATTTAAAACACAGTCATGAGAGCTGCAGCTCTGTGACTTCTGGATGTGACTAAATCCTTTTGGCTATATTGCTATGAAGAACAGGGAATAGCTTTGGGGGTCCTTGCTCAGAAACTAGGATCCTATAAGAGGGCAGTGGTGTATTTTTCAAAATAGCTGGATGAAGAGAGCAGAAGATGGCCCGGATGCCTAAGGACTATGGTGGCAGTTGTCATGAATACTGAAGAGGCTCACAAATTCACCTTGGGACAAAAGATTATTGTACTAGTGTCCCATGTTGTATCAGCAGTCCTGGAACAGAAAGGAGTCCACTGGTTATCTCCTTCACGTTTTTTTAAAATACCAGGCCACCCTTGTGGAACACGATGATATAGAAATTGTGGTCACTAAGGTTGTGAATCCAGCACCCTTTCTGCAGGAACAACCAACAGAACCACTAACACACAACTGTTTGGCCACCATAGAGACTGTACATTTGAGCTGACCAGATTTAAAAGAAAAACCTCGGCAAGACACTGATTCTTGGTTTACTGATGGTAGTAGCTTCATGAAGAATGGTGAATGAAAGGCAGGAAATGCCATTACCACCACTTCACTAGTAATAGTAAACCTTTACCCACAAACACCTCCGCCCAAAAGGCAGAAATAATAGCATTAATGCAAGCCCTGGAATTGGCTAAAGACAAAAGGATAAACATTTGGCCTGATTCTAAATACGCATTTGGTGTAGTTCATGCACATGGTGCCATCTGGAAAGAACGAGGTCTTTTTGAACACCCAGGGGAAACAGATTAAACATGCTACGGAAATTCTACGACTACTGGAAGCTGTTCAGCTACCTAAGAAAGTAGCTATTTTGTGTTGTCCAGGGCATCAACAAGGTTCTTTATGCTACCACATTACCAGATTTAGTATTTTTCTTCTTTTCCATTATTCTTGTTTTCATACCTTGCCAGTTCTATATAAGGCCTCTAGCATATACTCTACTTCTCCCACTAAAGACACCCATCTACTCTTGCACTGTCTTATTATACAAAGTTTGCCTCATGCTTTTTTCTCTATTTTTCCCTCTTCTCCCTCAATATTAGAGGATAAAAATCAAATAAAATATGGAATGTTTTGTATTTCTCTCTTTCTGATTTTGGAACTACCATGTACTCAAGATAAAACAAAACCCTCCTCGGAATAAACCATGATTGGATAGGGTAGCTGCCCGCGCTCGGATGTTTAAGACATCCGAGGACCTATGCCACCTTGCGGCCCCTAGTGAGAGCGGCCACGTTAAATTCAGCAGCCTTCCACATTTAACACCAGTCTGCCGGAACAAGCAAGTCTGCCTTTATAGGGTGTGTTGCTTTATACCTCAGAATTGTTATAAAGCAAGGCAGCTGAAATTCAAAAAGGTTGTTTTTGAACCAAGTTCTCACGTTAAGATTTGATTTCAACAGAATACAGTTACCCAATCTGATTTTAGTCATATGCATATATGTATTGCTATTGCTACACCTAAAGCACACAAAACGAGTTAAACATAATTAAAACACGCAACTACATGGCACAATTTCTTGAAGCCAGGATGATACATTTCTCTGACACACAGGGAGGCCAAAAAAAGGCATCCAAACCTTCTCAAAATTCAACTGTGATATTCAGCTTCAGTGAGATTTAACAGAACACCTAGCAGAAAAAGGGACATATCTTTTTTAATGTTTGTATTTGGTTTCTGCCAGTCGGCAACACAAATTCTTAAAAAACCCTTCCATTACTTGGTTGCTAAATATTATTATGAACTGTCACACACTACTTATTTAATAGAAAACACATATACACTAGAAATACTTAATATAAGTATAAAAATATTGAAAACTACAAAAAATAATAATTTTTTCCCCATTATAATATTGTTATTTAAGGGCAGAAGTTTTCCTTACCCCTTTCAGTGTACATCTAGGGCAGAGTTATGAAAGCCTGTGAGACCTACTAGTCTTTGGGTTTTTGAGCATATTTTTTAAAATACTTAGAACTGGATCCTCTATACAAACAGCTCTACTACCTTTAATAGAAGTGATCTGTCTACTCGGATTTTATTGAGAAGCTTTGCTCATTACAGACCTCCAATGCGCTTAGAGTGATGCTATCTTCCAAAGTAGGAAGACTGAACTTTGAAGTCACTGAAGACATCATGCTATTACAAGATTACTGACAGGAAATATAAACTCAAAAACCTTCCCATTTCTCACTGGGCCAGTATGTTTTTATAAAATTTAGCTATTATGTTTTATAAATTGTGCTTAAGCCTGTATTTTACCCTACAAAGTTTTTCACACAGAAAAGTAAGCCAGTTACTTGAAAAAAACTACAGAATACATTTAATGGCGAAATTTCACACAGATATGCTTCCACCCATTGCCAAGGTAATCTGCAAAGACTGCCAAGCATATGCTTTATATCTGACCCAGCGACCTTTAACAAATAAATAAAAAAAGGGGGAGAGAAAGAAAAGGAAAGCTCCCAACACGTTTGTAACTCTCCCGCTCCCTCTGTGCTACAGCGATACCCCAGGGCCTGGCTCAGCTTTGCTTCTAAACCCGAGCACACAAAGCACAGCAGTGGCATGCTTCAGCAGTTACAGATTCCTCCTCAAACGGTTACATTTACTCGTATCCTTCCCCTCGATTAAAACAAACACGGGAGGTTGCATGAAAGAGAAATAACAGGACACACAAGCGTCTCGAACATAACCACTGAAAATTCCCGCCTTAATAACAGCTAGCGGTAAGAATGCACCGCACAGATGGAAACCGAGCTTTCCTTGAGCCCCTGTGAGGCGAGAAGCCTTCCAGAGGGTTCCCCCCGCCCGCTGAGGACTGCGGGCCCACCACCCCGGCTCCAGGCTTGCAGCCCGCCCTCCCGCAGCGCTGCCCGCCTGCGAGGGGATGCCTGCAGAGCGGAGGCTGGGGCACTTTCAACAGAGGAAGTGGAGAAAGGGGGGGGACATCGGTAGAAACTTACATCCCGGTTAGAGCCCCGAGGGGCACGGGGACACCTAGCTCACCAGCTACCGAGGCCCCACAGCAAAGGGGAGGAAAAGGAACGACCCAGCAGCCGCCCTGTCCTCTCGAAAATGGCGGTCCCGCGAGAACGCTCCGCCTGGGGCGCGGGGGTGAAAATGGCGGTCGCGCGCGAATGGCCCACTCAGGCGGGGAGCGCGCAGGCTCAGCGCCTGCGCTGGCTCTTCCGTCTGAAGCGGGTAGTTCCTTCTGGCGCGTTGCAGTGGCCCGCCCTTCCCCATCCGTCACTGCTGCGCGGGGCTCAGGACCTGCCCAGGGTCCGAGCCGGCGGTGGCAGTTGCAACGGCCCTCATCCGCAGCGGCGCTGAGGAGAGGTGAGGGGCGGGCAGGCTGGGGGGCCTGGCGGCTGGTGGCAGGCCCGCCACTTCTCCCTCGGAGCGGGGAATGGCTGGGAGGGAGATCAGCTGGTCGGTCATAGGGCAGCGGTGATGTCTGCTTTCCCTCGGTGCGGCTTTCGGCGGTGTTTCTATTGGGGCACGTTAGCCAAAGCGGGCTTTTGCCACCCGCTGTCCAGTATGGCTGCTCGCCCGGGGCGAGGACTCACGGCCGGCTGCACGGCTTTGACCGGTGGTAGCCGGTGCTGTGGAGATCGGGGGCGAGGAGTGGGTAGGGACTGAGAGAGAGGCGGCTGCCTCCCGGGCTTTCCATTCGCGGAGGGACCGGTGGAAGCTTGCTGGAAGGTGAGTGGATCCTTTCAGGTTGTCTGCGGAAATTGTGGGGCCAAGCAACAAATAACCATGAGATTGGAGGTGCGGGTGGGGGGGATTTCTGCACCCCCTTTCCTTTCTGTCTCCCTACAGAGGAGGTGGAACTGCCTTCTGCGCTGTTGTTGGTCAGCGCTTTTCTAGTTGTTTGGATAGGATGGGGCAGACTTTCTGTGCGTTGGCTCCAAATATATTCAAAGAGCAGTGAGGAAGTCAGAGTCGTCTAATCTAACTTGGCATCTCTGTCACAGATAGCCCCTAAAAACACAGCACTCAGCTGCTGTATGTGAAGCTAGGCTTCTGACTTCAGTCCTCTGAAACGTGTGCCTTTTAAGTTCCTTTCCTTCATTATTATAAACTCTAGAAGTAATTTATCGCTTGTCACTTTGTGTCTGTTTAAACAAACATAATGTGCTACACCTCAGCAGAAGACCACAGCTCTTTTCTTCCTCCCACTCTATGCTTCCTCCCCTATCTTGAATTCATCCTGTCTACTCTGACGGCTTCAATCTACTGTTTTGCTAACTGAACAAAAGGCAGTCTGGGTTGTAGCAGCTTGTAGAGTGGTTAAAGTGGATGTTTTGAGTGCTAGCTGCTTCCTACCTCACACCAGGCCAGCACAAGGCTGCTAGAAAGCCAGTGGAGTGGCTTTGGTGGCGGTAGGTTGGTTGTATCTGCTGTGGATGAGGCCAGCTGTGTGACCAGCCAAGCAGGGAAAGCGGAGAACGGCTGTAGAAGCATAACACAGTGGAAACTGTGGAAAGAGGTGCCCTGGGTTAAGTTGCAACATGGGTGGGCAGCATTGCATGTCACTTTCAGTGCATGCAGCCTCTGTTTTCCTATACTTTGATGTTAACAGGGCAATTACTTTTCTACTACAACATGTAATAGTCCTAATAGTTTTATACAGCACGTTTGGGTATTGAGTTTTAATTTTGTGCTCTTGTTACATGTGTAACTATTACTTCTAATAATTTATAGTAAACCTATGATTTTTTATAATTGGGTCTACTTGGCCCTTATTTATTCCTAATTTATAGGTCCAATTTTTATTCCTATTCTCATTGTAGCTATTTCAACCACTGGCACTTGCCGTAATAATTTCTGAGGCGACTTCAGTACTGTTTGCTTGCAGTTCCAGTTAAGTTTTATTTGCAGTACTAGCTCTTCAAGAGTTCCAGAGTGCAGTCTGTCCTTTGGCCTTCATCATGCTTGGATTACATGAGTGAGTTCTCTTCTAGGTTATTTTGTTCTGTTTTCCACTCTTCATGTTCTGTTTTCTTAAATGTCCCAATGGTATTGTGATAGAACTCATAGCCCAGATCTTTGGTTCCCACATTAATAATGACAACATTTAAACTTTGTGTTTTCCCTTTTTTCTAGAGAGAAATTTTAATGGAACAGCAGATTGAATGAATGCTTGCCTTCATATTAAGGTGATGGATAAATTCCAAGAGCATAGAAGTGATTCAGGTCTGAGTACTTAAACATGAAGACATTTTTGTTCGTGGAGGAAACTGAAAGTAGCTTAGTAAAAGTTATGTAAGCTGAATCATGGAGTGTATTTCCTCCTTGGTTTCTATGTGTATGGTATTAAAATACATAACATAAAATGGAAATGACAGATTCCCTGTAAATACTTCATGAACATAATAATAATGCAGTATTTGATCCAAAATCCCTGCCATACAAAACTATTACAAGAATGTCAGATGGAAAGATTATTGCATTTCTGCATTTGGTTTGAATTTTATTTATTGCACTTATGGGAAAGAGATGCATTTTTTTTCTTTCTTTATAATTTAGCTGCTGTGTCGAAATCGATGTAATTATTAGACACTGTTTTATAAAACAGTCTGTGAATACCTGGAATAGAAGTTAAATACTCTTTGTAATGATGTAACAGATTTTAATGTTTGTGGTGTTTCATATAATAAGTGCTACTGTCTCTGGTACATGGTAGTTCAAGCTATCTGATGGGAACATTAAGCTGACACAAGTGAAAAAAAGCAGCTCAAAGAAGCATCTCTTTCTCCACATTGACCTAAATTTACAGATCTGCATGTTGAAATAGTTGGGGGACTTACGTAATTTAAAAAGAAAAAAGTTTTTTCCTGCATTATTTTTTAGTAGAATTTAGTGCCTCGGGATAGGTTATTATTCTGCTGTGTAACGAGCTGCTTGAACTCAGGGAGATAAGACAGAAATGGAAGAGGCAGGGGAAGGAAAGACTGCTCCTTTCCATTGCAACACTATTTTAAATTACAACTTTAGTTATAAGATTTATAGTTTAATAGTATTTATTTCATTGAGTTCTCTGTACATTCTTCAGGTTACTAATCTGGAGATATTTAAAGAGCAAATGTGCAGCAAGACCCAAAGAGAAGCTCTGGGAGGGCCTTAGTGCTTTAATGAGGAGGCCTCATGGGGTCCTCAGCTGTGCACTGTACAGATGGAACTGGTGTGCTGATCCACCCAGCTTCCTCATGGACTGTGCCATCCTCCCTGCAGGACGCAGGAGATCTATTAGGAACTGTTAGGCTGACCTTCCTGAATTGTCTCATCTGTCCTGTTAGACAAGGAAGTGGTCACTCATTATCCTTAAATGTATTGGTGACTAAAATGTTCTGCTGTCCAAGCTGCCAGTGTGTTTAGGCTCACACAGTCAATTTGGTCTCAAACTGCTACACATGGTATCAACTTTGGATATGCAGTGTCTTGTGCTGGTCATTCTTTCTTGCGCCTCACCCCATTTTAAAAAAAAAGTCATCCCAGGAACAATGCTTTTACTCAAAATTTTCCTTTATTTGACTTTCTGTATTAATTTTCTAGGCATTTATCAACTGCATCTATTAATGCACTTTCTGGCTGCACAGCTTACTTTAATCATAGCTTCATTGATGCTACTGATCATACTATGGTAGCTATGTACTTTTTACAATTTAATCTTCAACTCCATAACTAACCAAAACCAATTGTAGCAAATTTCCCAAACTTTAATGTACCAAGGAAAATGGAATCAAAGTTGATTTTGTTGTTAATCAACAAACAAATTCATCTTGATTAGAATAATGAAGTTGTGTTTCTTTTTTTCTAATACAACTTCATAGTAAGCTTAGGCTTAAATTCACTGGAATTCTGAAATTTTTGTTCTGAAAAAGTATTTTTTTTTTGTTGCAGTGTGTGCTATGATATTAATATTTTTTTACCAAAGTAAATAAATTAGTATGTCTATGCTATGGTCTGTAGGTATGTTTTCCTCTAGACAACTGAAAGCTACAATATTTCATTACTTTCATTTTTCAGTACTCATGGGTAAGAGAAAGGAAGAAAGTATTTCAAAGCCTGGATCCCATAAAAGGCAGAGACAAGAACACAGAGATGAACACAGTGATGAATCTAATGAAGAGGAAAATTCACAGTCATCAGCTGATAGTAGTTTCTCTTCATTGTCGGTAAGTTGTTTAAAAAGTCTTGAGGAGAAAGATGCAAGAGAAGGTTGATACAGAAATGTTCTATGCCTTTGGGTGATGTTGAAATACATATCTTGGGTGTAGACTAAAGTGGAACCAGTGTTGGTGAGGACTTCTGCATAAGTTCATTCTTACCTTATTTGTTTTGGGTCATGTAGTTATAACAGTCAATCATAAAGCAACAATATTCTGGTTTTACAGAATGAATTCTATGGAAGTTGTCAAAAAAACAAAGGAAATGGGTTTTGGTTAATAGAAATGTGGTGTATTAGGTTTATGGTTGTAGTAACAGCAGAGAAAATATTTAGAAACCAAATAATTTAGTGAAAGAAGAATCAAATACTTGTTTTCCATAGCTGACACTTCCAAATGTCTAAAAAAATTCTACTGTTTGAAATACATATTTTGATGGAAATGAAACTTGAAAACAGGAATATTAGTTATTTCTGCTTTTTTGTAATAGCTGAATTCTATTCTGATGCAGGATTTAAAAAAAAAATAATTTCTGAGATGGCAAGTACATGTATTTGCATACAATGTCTTGTGTATTTAGTCCGGACATTAGGAAGCATTTCTTCACCAAGGGCATGGTCAAACACTGGAACAGGCATGCTAGAGAGTTGATTAATGCCTCAGGGTTTAAGGGGTGCTTTAACAATCCCTTAATATGCCTTAACTTTTGGTTAGCCCTGGAGTGGTCAGGCAGTTGCACTAGATGATTGTTGTAGGTCCCTTCCAACCTAAGTAGTCTATTCTCTAAGACACCATGGTTGATTTTTGGTACGCAGAAGCATCATGACTCACTTCATTTTCTTGAACAGCAGCTGTTCTGTGTCATTGGTTTATTTATTTTTCCCGAAGACTTTGCTTTCTTAGAAAATGTTGCTTTTCTGAAGTAGTGGTGATAAAAAGAGTTTCCTGTCAAAATAATACTTCACCAGTTGAACAGTGGGCCATCACACTTTGTTTCATTTCCCCCTTCCTGATTTAATTTCCCTGTTCTAGGCCATACTAAGAATTCTCACAAACAGTGTTATTCAAGTAACAAAACAGTGTTTCTATGATGCTCTTTATTACTGCTCTGATAACTGTAGCATCTATGATCTTAATCTTTTATGTTTATTAATTATAAGTTAGTTATGGGGAGAACTGAATGTTACTATGGGTGAGCGGTCGGCTTTGGTAACTGTTCCTCTTATTTTATTATGTAACTGCTGTGCAGCAAGCAACTTTATATAGAGTGTCATGAAGCCCTTCTGATTTGCTTGTAGCTTGTAACCATTGATGTTTTAAATTGTTTAGTCACTTGAATTCTCATTATATTTAAAATAGATAAACTGTATCATTAAAATGCATGCATAACACCAGTTTTAATTGTTAATCTTTAGACTGAAGGGGAAGTTGGGATAATTGAAGGTATCCAGCTGAAGAACTTCATGTGCCATTCGATGCTGGGGCCTTTCCAGTTTGGATCAAATCTCAATTTTGTTGTTGGAAACAATGGAAGTAAGTATTAATTGCATCCTTCATTTGGCAAAGAACCCTTTAGTTAATAATTTAGAAGATGTAATTTTTTATTTGAAGAAGAGTTGCTAGCCATCTTTTATTCACAGAGATGGATTCACTTCTGGACTTTGGAGCCACATAAGTCTATCCCAGTAGTTCAAGGCTGGTGAAAAAGTTAGGTCTTAAATTTGGAGAATTTGTACTTTTAGTGCATGAATACATAAGCAGTCAAAAATGTGTAATATGGGCGAACTGGATAAAGAGTTACAAGAACTTCTTTAAAAAAATACAATACTTCTTTTACAGGTGGAAAAAGTTCTGTGTTAACTGCTCTTATTGTTGGACTTGGTGGAAAAGCCACTGCAACTAATAGAGGCTCCTCATTAAAAATGTTTGTACGAGATGGGGAGACGTAAGTAAAACTGTTCTATTTTTAAGGTTGAGAATGTTCAGTGATTGTGATTCAAGTTAGCTAATCAGTTTTCTGTTTTCTTTCGTTTTCTCTGTTGTCCTGCTGGATCTACAAGATTTGAATGGAAAGCATAGCACTGAGGAGATCATATTTAAATTGAAAAAAAAATCCCCAAACACACAAAAACAGATTAGAAATTTTACCAGTAATTTACCAGTAATATACCATTGTCTCTGAACTAGCTAACAGTGATACGCCCTGCATGTTACCCAGTCCTTGTGTATTAGTTCCGCTAGGCACTTGAGTGTCCTACAGAACAATCGAGTTAATTGGAAAAAAATATTTGGAAACTAATTATCATTGTTGTGCAAAGAGTGAGGATAATTATTTTTCTTTCTTTCTCTTGATATGACAATATACAATATAAAGACCTTGACATACAGGTGGATTATTAAACATTCATAAAGTGGATTCATGTTTGCTGCAAAAATGGGGATAACAAGTTTAGGGGAATCAATAAAAAGATAGGAGAGGAGGTTTAAAAGTTTACGTTTACATGAAGCTGTAACTAAAAGCCCCAGGCTTTTCTTTTCAGAGGTGCTTGGAGTAAAATTGTTGGCAGTACCTTCCTTATGTGTAATAACTTAGTGCTTCAGCATTCACTTGAGAAACAAAATATTAATTCAGAACTGAAACAACATCTCATCTTTGTAAAAATATGCCTTAAGCATTCATCTGTAGATTACTTTGGTTAGAGATGGCTGTAGAAATGAAGCAACTTTCTACTGGAAGCCAGTTTCGGGACAGGAGACCTATGAAAACACAACTTGATTCTGCAGGCTAAAGATAGGGGCACTCAGGTGGGAAGGGAAGGCAGGGGAAATCTCCTCCCACAGCTGTTTGCTTTGCGTCGTGATTTATCTGAATCATAGAGGGTGCAAACAGGTAAATGTGAGGCAGACTTTCTGGCAGTGTGTATTCGATGCTGATTTGGCTTAAAACCCCTCAAATGTATCTTGTTCTGATCGGGCCTGTGACTGACTTCCTGCTGTGAACTGTATAAGACATGGCAATTTTTTTTTTTTTTTTTTTTTTTTTGTTTAGGTTTGTGACCAATTTCAGTTGTCTCTTTTATAACTTTTATATTTTTTTATTTTATTTTTTTATCTTAGTTCTGCAGATATTTCTATAACCTTGCGAAACCAAGGTAGAGATGCGTTTAAGCCAGAAGTGTATGGTAGCTCTATTATTGTGAATCAGCGCATTAATCTGGATGGAAGCAGAAGTTACAGACTGAAGAGCAAATCTGGTTGGTGGTAGTTTGTTTTATTCTCAGTCTTGGAAGGTCTTTTAAAATTTTCATTGCTTTGAATCCCTTGGTGTTAGTAAATCACAGAAGCACAGAATGGTTTGGGCTGGAAGGGACCTTAATGATCATCTAGTTCCAATACCCTTGCCATAGGCAGGGACACCTTCCACTAGACCAGGTTGCTCAAAGCTCTGTCCAACTTCGCTTCGAACACTGCCAGGGATGAGGCAGCCACAGCTTCTCTGGGCAACCTGTGCCAGTGTCTCACCGGTAAAGAACTTCTTCCCGATGTCTAATGTGAATCATCCCTTCTAAAGGATGATGTTTGTCATTTCATTCATCATTGAAGGATGATGATGAAGTCTTTTTGTTGTTGTTGTGTGTTTACTGTAGACTAAGAATGTTTATATTTTAGCATGTCAAAAGCAGTTGTGTCAGGTTTCGCATGATGTGAGGTCATACACTATTTGTCTTCATAAAAATGCTTGTCATTTTACATTTCCTAAGAACCCCTAGCTTGAACAGAAGGGAATTGCACGTCTCTCTCCTTTGGACCTACTAATATTTTTTCATTTTGTTTTCTTTTTACCACTAGGGACCTTAATTTCATCGAAGAAAGAGGAACTCGTAGGAATACTGGACCACTTTAATATACAGGTAATTGTTATAGTGTTTAAATTCTGTGCAGTTTGACATCAGCATGTGATGTTATAATTTAATTAAAAAGCAATGTTCGATTTTGTTAAATGGAAATTCATCTCTTCCGTGTTCTTTCATCAAATGCAATGGCAAAAGAAAACTGAAATTTCAACCTCATGCAATGCAGAATAATACTCTGTCTGAGACAGATAAATATTTTCTATCATCTGTGGACTGTGAGTCATGTATCCTGTTAATTAAAGTTTTAGCATATTTAGGTTTCTTTCATACCCGGAGCTTTGTTTTGTTTTGTGTTTTTTTTTTTTTTTGTTTGTTTGTTTGTTTTTGTTTTTTGTTTTTTTGTTTTGTTTTGGTTTTTTTTCCCCTGCTGCTTATTACTTCAGGTTTTGCTGTTGCAGG
Organism: Amazona ochrocephala; assembly: GCA_039720435.1. Taxonomy (NCBI): domain Eukaryota; kingdom Metazoa; phylum Chordata; class Aves; order Psittaciformes; family Psittacidae; genus Amazona; species Amazona ochrocephala. The sequence continues at coordinate 26,071,930 of CM077878.1, forward strand.
AATTTGAGTGTGGTTTTGCTGCTTAAGTGATAAAGGAAAGATCAGATAGTGCACATGAAGTTCAAAATATTCAACATATTCAGCCTTTCAAATAATACAGAGTTCTGTTAGCATGTATTGATTTTTTGTGTTGTGGCAACTTCTGTAAGAATATATAGAGCAATTCATTGCCTGTAGTGCAATACTTTGGTCAATTAAATGAGAAACTAAAGGACATGGGACAAAATTTCTAGTGCTGGTCTTGTTAAATGAAAAAAGAGGCACTGTTGTTCTAGAAATCAGTTATCCTGCTGGAAACAGTTCCTTAGTTGTCCTTGTTGTGGTTCTAATTTATACTTGATGAAAACTTTTTTACTTAAAATAAAATGAAAGTAATTTATTTTTACAGGTAGATAATCCTGTGTCTGTTTTAACCCAAGAGATGAGTAAGCACTTTTTACAGTCTAAAAATGAAGGTGATAAATACAAGGTAAGAAAAATAACCATTTTGATTAAACATTAAAGTACCAAATTAAAATTTTTAGAGGTGGCATTTGGAGGAAAAATAAAATAGAGTTCTTAATTCTAATGACCTGTTGTGGATTAAACTCAGGTAAGCAGCTAAGCACCACACAGCTACTCAAGTCATTTCCCTTGCCTGTTGCTTGGGATGGTGGAAAAGGAAAGGAAGAGTGAAAGCAGAAGATTTGTGGGTTGAGATAAAAATTGTCTAAAAAATGAAGGAAAAGCTGGAAGAGGAGAGAAAAAGGCGTAACAAAACAAGTGCTCCAACAGCAGTCACTCCCCACCTCCCATGGGTAAACTGATGCCCAGCCAGTTCTGGAGTGAAAGATGTCTTCCACCTAAATCCTCTCTTCTCCCTTTCTATTACTAAGCCTAACTGTGCTGATTTTGGCTGGGATAGAGTTAACTTTTTTCACATAGGGTAAGGGGCTGTGTTTTGGATTTGTGTTGAAAACATCAAAGAATGGGGGAAGAAAGCAGAGGGAAATGTTCAGAGCGATGGTGGTGTTTGTCTTCCCAAGTCACCATCATGCCTGACGGAGCCCTGCTGTCCTGGAGATGGCTGGAAACCTGCCTGCTGATGAGGAGAGGTGAATGAATTCCTCATGTGGCTTTACTTGCCTGCACAAGTTTTGTTTTATTAAACTGTTTTTATCTCAACCCATAAATTTTCTTGCTTTTACCCTTCGGTTTCTCTTTCCCGTCCCACTTGGGGGGATTGAGTGAGTGGCTGGGTGGGGGGTTAAACCATGACAGTAATGTTTTATAGGATTGAATATCTCTTTGGTTAGTTGGAGGTCATCTGCCTGGTTGTATCTCCCCCCCAGCCTCTTTTACAACCTGCCAGTCTCTTCACTAGGAGGGCAGAGTGTTACCAGCTTTGTTTTGGTTATGCATCTAAAACACAGCAACATAACAGCTGCTATGAAGAAACTTAAGTCTATCCCAGCCAGACCCAGTACACTATCCAGTAGCAGTCATCCACTTGCAAGACCGGTTTTTTAAGTTTCTTTTCTCTAAAGACATCAATAACTTTTAAAAAATCTTAAGACACTGCTGAGTTAGTTCATTATTCAGAAATACCTCGCTAGATATTTTACTTTGGGTATCATTCAGCATATATAGAGGTTGGGATGAGTGCTCTTTCTATGGCAGTATTCAAAGTTCACTTAGATAAGCTGCTGTATCTGACATCTGCATCTTTTTATTTCTTTTTAGTTTTTTATGAAAGCAACTCAGTTGGAACAAATGAAAGAAGATTATTCATCTATTATGAAAACTAAAGAAAATACATGTATTCAGATAGAGCAAGGTGTAGAGGTATGTAAAAGCTATTTATTAGTACAGATCTGAGCATGGAAATAATATATGAGTTAAACTACATAGCTTTGATTTGGTTAGGTCTCAGTGAAGTGGAATTAAAAAAAAATAAAGTCTTTCCAAAGTTTCATCTTGAACCTCTCTTTATTTTTTTAAGCGTCTTCAAGAACTTAAGGAGCTTTATTGTAAAAAAAAGGAACATTACAGAAGTATTGGGTTTGTGAATGAGATGCGAAATCATCTTGAAGATTTGAAACATAAAATGGCATGGGCAGTGGTAAATATCTTGTTCAAATATGTTTCCTCATATGAAACATACTTTCAATTATTCCCACTCTGCTGTGGGCGTTCTGATATATCATAGAATCATAGAATAGTTAGGGTTGGAAAGGACCTCAAGATCATCGAGTTCCAACCCCCCCGCCATGGGCAGGGACACCTCCCACTAAACCATGCCATCACCATGCCATCCAAGGCTATGTCCAACCCCACCTTGAACGCCATCAGGGATGAAGCATTCACAATTTCCCTGGGCAACCCATTCCAGGGCCTCACCACCCTTACAGTAAAGAATTTCTTCCTCATATCCAATCTAAACTTCCCCTGTTTAAGTTTAAACCCATTACCCCTTGTCCTCTCACCACAGTCCCTAATGAAGAGTCCCTCCCCAGCATCCCTATAGGCCCCCTTCAGGTATTGGAAGGCTGCTAGGAGGTCTCCACGCAGCCTTCTCTTCTCCATGCTGAACAGCCCCAATTCCTAATATACGCTTCCATTTAGGTGGGTGAGATGGAAAAAGAAATTCAGCCAATCAAAGAATTCATCATTGCTGAAGAAGGAAATACAGAGAAGTTTGTTCAGAAGCTAGAAGAATGCCAGGTACGTATATGGTTTAAACCATATGTCACTCTAGTTTTGGCTCCTTGACTCAAGAATAAAAATAATTAGGCTATGATTGTCCTTTAGCTTGTAAGCTATTGAAACTGGCCATCTTAGCTTCCCACAAGCAGCTAAGAGCATTCCCATTTATACACTTTTTTAGCCTTCTAAAACTCAACAGTAATATTCATGTTCCGCATTTCATTTGATAATAAAATTAGGATATTTTGCTTTCTGCTGTTTAGTGGGGTATGTTTGTGTGGTTTTCATGCTGATGCATTTGTTTCAGGTAAGGGTTATATTATTTTGACTGGGGATTTGGGATGACTAGCATTGCGTATACAAGTGAAATTAATCTAGTAATTCTGCTTTTACTGTTGAGAGTACTTACGTGATGCCTATTTCTGTAGTGTCGGAGTGTCTTTCAGAGATCCGTCATGGAGGTTTTCTGGGGTGTCACTGCCTGTGGAAAAGATCAGTGTCTGATTTCAGACAATTGGAAATTTAATGTACTCTTTGGATGGTACTTAAGACTTCTGTAGGTAGCAAGAAAGAATAGTTTTGCCAAACATTCAGATTCATGTTTGATTTATGTTTTTGCAGAGAAACACTAGGCATCATTATTTTGAACTTTTCAGTCTACTAAAACTCTTTGTGCAAACTTTCTGAGTTGGCAGTCTTTTTTTACAATTGAGGTGTTTTTACTTTATGGCCAAACATGTCTATGTAGTCTTGAAGGAACATTGTCCAGATACTGGTTTCACTTCTTTCCATTTCATGGTCCTTGGCCTTATTGTATAGAGTCTTGTGTTTGACTCATGACCATGAATTGGAAAAGAAGATTGCTCTTTTTTTCACAGATTTGGAACCCTGTTGGTTTCCTGAGAATGTTCCCTTATGAGTTTTCGTTTTAGCATACTCACAGTGGCACTGACTTGCTTTAGTGTATTTAAGCAAAAAAAAAAAAAAAAAGGGGGGGGGAGCAAATGTGACATGTCAGATTCTTTTGAGAGCTATTTCTTCTGTAGTATTGAAAGGTTTTGAAGAAAATCGTGCCTCATTACTAATTCACTGTCATTCTTTTTATGCACCAAAGGTGAAAGTGAATGAAGCAGAAGAAAAGTACAAAGCAATACAAGACAAGTTAATAAAGGTAAATGAAGAAGCACAAGCCCTGCATCCTCAGTGTATTTCTTTGAAGGCTGATGTGCAGGCAAGAAGAAAAGCAGTCAATGAAACTGAGGTAGGAAAAAAGAACTTTCAAAGTTCATGCCACTTCAAGGTTTTAATCTTGTCCATGCTCTATCTATATGTGCTTCTCCATCTGTGTTTAGGCTTCCTAAATCCATACTGCAGTTCAAAATAGGTGCGATATCCTGCGTGCTTTGCAGCTAGCTAAAGCCCATGGGGTTTATGTCTTTACACAGGTGTTAAGCAGCATTAAGCTTAGGTCAAAATAAGTATGATTCAAGTTAACTGTTATTCCTTTTTCACATTCCTGAAATTCAAGTTCTGGTTGTCTGTTCTGATGCAGTTCAGTGTTTATTTACTCAAGACCGTAGTTACTTTTGAAATTATTTCTTGCCTCTATTCATTAAACTACTGTATCCTTCATAGGTAGTTTATAATCGTTTCAAAACCGAGTTGAAACGCCTGGAAAAAGATGATGAACAGTTACGTAAACGAATTGAGGAACTGAAAAGCAGGTAAATACAGTTACGGTGATCACAGTGTATGTTAATTAAGATATAGGGATGCAGGGAGCAAGCTCTTCTGATTAATGAGAAAATTTGCAGTCACAGAAAATATTTATTTAAACTTAAGGTGGGGTCCAGTTAACATTTAAATCTTTCTGATCCTGCTTCTTTGCATACAAGCATTTTGACTAGAAGGTGATGAAATAATTGGGTGGGAAAAAACCATTTTTTGTTGGTGGGAATATACGTTTTCTAGTTTTTGTGTTGTTGCAGACCAAATCTATCTTAAATTAAATGTAATAGGAACGTAGCTAGGAGGAGTTGTGTACTCACAAATCCGGAAAAAAACAAATCTTGTATTTGTGTGGTTTTAAAATACTGTCACATGATCTTTCCTAGTGCTAATCACCTTTCAGAGCCTGAAAAATTGGAAAGACAAAGGAAAATCGCACGCTTAAGGGAGCAGTTAAAGGCATTCCATGATGAAGAAATAACGATTGGTCAACAGATGGATCAGTTTCAGCAGGCTATTTATAAGTGTAAGGAAGAACAGGCTAGACTTACGTAAGTAATGCTTTCTGAATGTAACTTTTCCTTTGTTTCAAGTTATAAGAGGTGCCTTCTTATGTACCCGCATTCCCTCATTCCCTGAGGCATTAGACTTCAGTTCCTCCCCACTTTATCTTAGGGCTTGCTAAACTTTTGTCTTTGGCACACAATGACTTAATTTAGAAACTTTCGGAAAATTGAGAAAACTGTGTTGTCATTAAAGGTGAAAGCTATTGCTAATTTAAAACCGGATAAAAATTCATGATGTCAGTTTAATGCCCTTCTTTCTTTCTCCCACCATCTGTCATTTATTCTCTTATCGTCCTATAGGTATACTAGGATTTAATAATTTTCATGTTTTTTATTACGCTAATACATCCTGATGTGATGTCACAAGATACAGAACACAATAAAAGGAAATAGATGTACTATGGGGTAATTTGTCTATAGCTAAGGTAAATTTATGGAGACTTTGAAGCAAGTGGTTCAAATTCCAGTTTAGCTCATACCTGAGGGAGGAAAACAAAGCAATCGCTGGCTTTGGTTTGGAAACCTGAACTTGAACAGTGATTACTGGAGGGAATTGTGGTGATGTCTGTAATCAGTTTCAGTATTTAAAGGGTGGCTGCAAAGAACAGAGAGAGAGAGACTCCCTTTTTAAATGGAGTCAAATGGAAACGGTGAGGGGTAGGAGACACAGGTTATTCCTTGGGAGATTCCAGCTGGACGCAAGAGCAAACTTTTTCATGATTGCAACAATCAGCCATTGCAATAATCTCCCCAGGGAAATGGTGGACTCCCAGCATTGAATACTTTTAAGATTAGTCTGAACAGGGTGCTGGGACAACTAGTCTAAGTCATGCTTTGTCAAAAAAGGTTGGACCAGATGACTCTTGAGGTACCTTCCAACATGATATTCTATGATTATTCTGTTTTGTTGTATTAAGAGATTTGAGAATTGTTTCCTACTGCACTTGATGGATTAGATTAAATGTCCTTCATGGATTATTGTAACCAACAACTACTTTGTGTTCTCTTGAAGGCCTTTTTGTAGAATACAGTGAAATTGAAGCATATAAATTGAAATAAAATAAATTTATTATAGATTGTTAGAAGTAGTCTTGTAAAACTAGTTGCAAAGTAGTAATTTGCTTGCTTTTTTTATCTCATGTTAAGTTATAAAACCATCATTCTATGTGTGTAGTTAGCTATGTGTTGAAATATTGAGGCCTTGATATACTGTCCTCCTATTAGTACTTTGAGTACTAATAGTATACAATAGTACTATTAGTACATGGTACTTCAAAAATAAGCCTTTTTTTTTGTTTGTTTGTTTTTTTTCCATAAGCTGTTGCTACTGAGAAAAATTCTGTTCTCTTAGGAAAGAAAGCCGTGATGTGAGACAAGCACTGGATACCAAGCAGAAACAGCTGAGAGAGCTGAAAGATAGTAAAACAAATACCTTTAGAAGATTTGGACCACAGGTTCCAGCATTTCTTGAAGAAGTTGAAAGAGCCTATAAGCAAGGGCGCTTTAAACAAAAACCTATTGGACCTATAGGTAAGAATGACTGCTGAAAAAGACATTTCCTGATGGGATTTATTGCATGGCTGCTAATGTAAACAGTGATCTTTTAGAAAAACTATTTGTTCTTTAAGGAGCTTCAGATGATCTTTCTTCTGTACTTCCTGGACTAAAGGTTGTATCTGGGTACGTTATCTTTCATTTCTATCCTTTTTATCACATGAATTAGCTAACATCTGCTTTTTCCTCATTTTCCAACTGTTTTTTTTGAGGTGTTTTATGTAGTTACAATGTTAAACTTCCAGTGCACCTCTCCGACTCCCCCACACTCTTCTAAGCATCAGACCTCTGTGCTTTGGCTGCTTGTTCCTTGATGGATAGCACTCTCCAGCTTTTGGACAAATCCTGGTCAAAATGTTCAGTGGCTGACTTGTGGGCTTGTCAAACTTGAGATATTTGGCATGGAGCCAGTCAGGCAGAACCAACTAAGATTTTCTTAGAAAGTTTGGTTTAATTAATTTGTTGACCAGCTCTTACAGTGACTGCTATTTTCAGTTTGTGAATGGGAGTAATGGTTTCAGCATATTCTGGATGTAACTGTAAAGGTCAAGTACTGAATTACTTCAGGGTGAGAATATGCAAACAACACATACTGCTGAAGACAGGCGATATGATGGAAATCTTCATGTTTGTTTAACTTGCAGCTTAGGTGTTCCTCTGCCTTCACCTGTTAAGCATTAAATTGTTGATAAGCAATCTTTACCTTGATTGATATGCTTCTGCTGACCTGCCATAGACTTAGTACCTTAGCAGAAGTTGTTAGCAGCCTGTCAAAGAAGAAAATGTATGCCTCCAAATATATAAAGTGTCTCTGTAGAAAGAGAAATAATGTCTGTTTGCAGGGTAGTTTTTTGTGGAGTTTTTTAGTTAACAGTTTAATTTTTTTTTTCTTCTTGTAAGAAAGGTTTATTTTAGATTCCCAAAAAAACCATAATGCAACAAAATAAAACCCTAGAGTTGCGTAAAAGTGCACTACTGGATGATTTTGTTATGGAACACAGTTCCTAAAGCCTTGTTTTTTACGTTTATTTAGGTGCTTTCATTCATCCAAAAGATGCTGAGCTGACCTTGGCTGTTGAATCTTGTTTAAAGAGCCTAGTTCAGGCATTTTGTTGTGACAATCACAGTGATGAAAAAACTCTTCAGCAACTGATGTCAAAATATTATCCACGTGGTTTTAGACCTCAAATAATTGTAAATAAATTTCAGAATACCGTTTATGACGTTAGGCACAGGTAAGTTTTTTGGTTTAAATTTTACTGCTTAGCCTTTATGGTTCACATTATTGTTAATTGAAAAGAACCATTATTTTACTTTATTTTTAAGAATCTCATGTGAGCTTTATGAATGGGTTTTTCTCCTTCTTTTCTTCAGAGGAGTCCGTCATCCAGAATTCCCGTCAGTTCTTACAGCACTGGATATAGATCATGCTGTGGTTGCCAATTGTTTGATCGATGTGAGAGGTATAGAAACAATCCTGCTGATTAAAGTAAGGCTCTACACTCCATATTGGTCTTTGAAGAAAAGTGTTCTATCTTTGTATGGAGCAAATACAGTACTTTCACTGGTAGTGTCTGTAATGGACAAGAGAGGTAGAGAAAGGGGTTTTTATTTCTTCCCCCTGAGGAGAGGTAAGGACCCTGATGGCTCAGTAGACCCCAACTGTATCAGTTATGAGAGTTACAGTGCAGTTCACAGACATGTATGTGACCACTGCAGGGCTCCAAGTAAGGCCCTCTTGGCATTAAACAAACTCTCAGTATCCCAATTCAAACATTGTTTTCTTTCGTGGGTGGGACAGAGTAAAGTGGCATCCCATAGTGGATTTAGATAGTGGGATTTACTTAAGAATCAGTAAGGTTAGAGCTTTTGCTCTTCATTTCCACGCACTTTTACTTATTTCTCTGCCCTCCCCAACACTACCTTCATAGGTCTCAACTTCTGTCCGCAGTAGGTGGGTCACTGCTGGTCATGAGGCAGCTGCTCACAGACACCTGTTTGGGCTGTTACTGGCCAAGGTCCCAGGGCAGTCTGTGGGATTTTTTTCCACATAGCTCTCCCCATGTGTTTCTGGGGTCATCTTTCTTTGTTCCTGGGGTGTTCACCACCACCTTTCTGGGCCCCTAAGTGGTATAGTTTTCCGTCTAGTCTAAGTATGTGTAATCTGTCTCCTAACTGCCATTTCTGTCTCATGTCTATTATTTGGTGGGTTCAGGATGTGTCAGTTCGTTTAGTTTCAGCCAGCCCCTACCAATTGTACCTAGCAGCTCGTAGTTAGGTACCAGTTTTAACTGTAGCAGGCTTATGCTTGAGAGTTCAAAAATTCCCCTTCCACAGCTGACATTATTTTGACATTATTTTGATAACAGTCTATTGTTTGATCACTGTAAAAACATGTTAATGAACTGTTTTCTGCCACTTAAATTGATTTTTGATTTTCTGTTATGACTGAAGATACCAACTTCTGCATGTAAGATTACAGGCAAAATGTTCAAAGATAAAAATGTGTGTATTTTTATTTAAAGAAAGCAGGGTGTTCTGTAAACAGCAGAACTGATAATGCTTACTTTTGTGAATTTTATTTTTCTCCAAAGCCACTTGTCCCAGTTTTTCCTCTGACATTCCTACTGAAAAAGAGGCAGTTTATGCTGTTTCTAGTGCAGAGCTGACTGTTTACCAAGCGTAGCTGTTACTGAATGGGATACACAACAGCTGAACTTTTTAGGGTTTTCTCATGGCAGGAATGCTAGTTTTGTTTTTCTCTCTCTGCTTTACCTAACCACTGCTTTTCATAATGTTATCTTTGAGCCCTACCTGAATAATTTCAACTGAATCGGAAAGAAGTTGAATGGGTATTGTGTGGAACTAATAATACTTCTGAATGGATAACATGATTGCCTTGGACAAAGGCACTTGTGACTACATAGTCTGGCACTGGCAATATCTTTTATACCAGCCTGTTTCCCCAAACTTTAATTGAATATTGTTTGTACTTCACAGGTTGCTTTGGAAAATTGTTTCCTGTATGTGTATTTCACTTTTCATAAATACAGCTGCGGGTAGCAACCTTTCGAAGTCAAGTCACTAACCTTAGTTAGTGAGTTTGTTTTTTTTTTTTTTACCCACGGCAAATTATAAGGAGCTAGACTGTAGAACTTACAATGTAGATAAATTTGTAATAGGTTAAAAGAAATTGACAGCTAAACTGAGTGGGTTTTGAGAACATAAACATCTCAGTCAACTAAAAAAAGCAGATTCTTGACATTATAGATTTTTTTACATGCTTTGATCGCTGTAGTTCTTCTTTCTCATTAGGATTTGAAATTATTTCCAGGTGAGAACTTCTAGACAAGTTTTAAATTGATATCTTTAATTATGGTTGCTTTTCCATTGGTATGATAAAGCCATTGTCTTTTTCAGAGTAGCCGTAAAGCTCGTGAAGTAATGCAGTTTAATCGGCCCCCAAAAAACTGTAAAGAAGCTTTCACTGCTGAAGGTGATCAAGTGTTTGAGAGACGGTATTACTCTTCTGCTTACATCAGACCTCAGTTCTTAAGCAAAGATGTTGAAGCAGAAATAAGGTGAGCATCTTGTAATGTTGTGTTTGTGAAAAGTGCACTTGTTGACATAAATAGTGGAATTGCATATTTGTCTATTTGCATGTGCACTGCTCTCTAGTCTACAATTTCTTTCTGAGATTCTTTGCTTCTTCTCTGAGAATTCTGGAAGACACTTTGATTTCAATGCTTTTTTGTGATAGGTACAAACTTGATTTATACCTAGACACTTCTCAACTTATGGCATGTAAATTTTTCCCAGCAAGTAGGGATTTGCTGGACTGAATACTCCAGGGTATCTAGCTACCTTCCTTTTAATTTTATGTTTGCTGAAAGAGTGTGGAATCATAGATGGCTGTTGTTTGCTTTTTTTTTTGCCTTTTTTTTTTTTTTTTTTTTTTTTTTTTTTAAATCTAATACCCAAATGATGGTATTGTAGTTTACTGCAAAGGAGGCCTGTTTTTACCAAACCAAAAATGGGTTGGTACACATCATCCTACTGGTTTCAAACTTTTCATCTGTATTTTCTAAAGCATTTGATTTCATTCATGGTAGGTATCTCTGACAAAACTTCACTCCCCTGCCATTTTTTTTCTCTCATTACTTTCAAAATGGTAGTTTAAAAAGCCAAATATATTTCAGGGTTTGCAGATTTGAACTGTCACTAATCAAACTGGTGACAATAGGATTTTGATCCTTAGATTATATTACAGATGTATTAAGTAAATATCTTAATTTTAGTATTAATAGCTGATAGCGTAGACTGAATTGAATGTTAAAAATTTATTTATGTAACCTCCCAGAGTTTTAAATATGTCAGTTAACTATACTTTGTTAGTGTGAGTTGATAATGAACTTCAGGATTATTTTAAATGTTATAGGTCTTTCATTACCAGTGTTGCTTTGGGGAATGGTGTAGGCCAGTTAAAAAGGGAAAATGTCTTCCTGTTCCCCTATCCCCCTTCAGAATTTACCCAAAAGCAATGACACATTTATCTGGATTAGTATAGGCAATTTATTAAACACCAGTTCTGGGATCAGACTTAATTAGTCCTTTTAATGCAACTATAACAAAAGTTGTATTAAACACTTGTATTAAGATTTTTATATATTTTTTTTTTTTACTGTAATATTAGTAAAGCTTCCCCTTTCTTTTGCAGGGGTGAAAGACACTATAAAAGTTTTGTCATCTACAAATAGCAATCAAAAATAACTTTTAATATTTTTTTTTTATGGGAGCATATTTTTACCCTTTGTCATGGATTTAATTTTTATTTGTGTATTTCCTTTTATTACATACACATGTAATGATATAGAATCATAGAATAGTAACGGGTTGGAAAGGACCTTAAGATCATCTAGTTCCAACCCCCCTGCCATGGGCAGGGACACCTCACCCTAAACCATGCCACCCAAGGCTATGTCCAACCTTGCCTTGAACACCGCCAGGGATGGAGCGTTCACAACTTCGCTGGGCAACCCATTCCAGTGCCTCACCACCCTTAAAGAATTTCTTCCTCATATCCAATCTAAACTTCCCCTCTTTAAGTTTGAACCCGTTACCCCTTGTCCTATCACTACAGTCCCTAATGAAGAGTCCCTCCCCAGCATCCTTATAGGCCCCCTTCAGATACTGGAAGGCTGCTATGAGGTCTCCATGCAGCCTTCTCTTCTCCAGGCTGAACAGCCCCAATTTTCTCAGCCTATCTTCATGTGTATGTATGTAATAATATTTGTAATATGTAATAATATTACTTTTTAATAAAGTCACTTGGAGAAAGAGATTGAAAGCAAAAAGGCGTGTTTGACTGCATCTCAGCAACATTTACATTCCATTCAAAATGAGATTAGGCAGAATGAAGATCATCTTCAAGGTCATCGACAGCACCAAAAAAACCTACAGGTAAAAATAAGTACAGTGTCAGCTTTTAGAAGTCGTTTAGTCTTTCTCTATTAAATTTTGACTTCTCCAGTATCTTTTGAGTGGATGAAAGTTTTTAGTGTTTGTCCTTCCTTTTGTTTGCTTTCATGCAGTTTGCTTTTGTAGTATGCTTTCATCATTTAGGTCAGAATGATAGAGGCTACATAAGTCCTAGTGTATGCTGTTGTTTCTGTATAGTATCCTTTTTGTTTCTATATCTGCCACCCCCTTGTGCTAAATCTCACAAATTTCAACTGCTTTTTTTGACACAAATAAGAAATTGCTGCAATATTTAATGCAATTTTCTTCCCCCTCCTTTATTTCTGTTGAACCTTGCCTCTTCATTCCCAGAATATTGTTTCTCAATCTTTTTTTATATTCTTAACCCATTTTAATACGCTGAATATCTCACTTTTGTGTTTTCTTAATTTTAATTTCTTTATAAACCATTTTAACACCTGTTAGTCTTCCCTCTTTGCTTTCCAGTACTTCGAGGTAGGATATATATTTGTGGTGGCGGTTAGGCAGTATAAGCTAATTATATAATATATAATATAATACAGTTACAAGTTAATAATTTAAAATGCATGTGTCTTTCAGAACAAGTTTTATCTTATAAAAATGAATTCCATAGGTAATTGGGAAGAGTCTTTGTGAGCACTAATGAAACTAAAGGGCCAAATATCTTGCTTTCTGTGTTGACTTAAATGAACAAGTGTGAACTTCTCTCTTTAGATAAGCCTAACAAGATTTAGTTTCTTCTCTTTTCAGGTAAAAGTAAGAACAGCAAATACAGAAATAGCAGATCTTGAAAATATGGAAGAACACCAGGCAGTGGGCATTCGTACATTAGTAAGCAGAGATTATCTTATTATGTCCAATAAGGATATGAAACAATGTCTTTTCATTTTGATAGGGTTTCAAAATAAGCAAATAATGTAGATTTTTCACTAGTATACTATTTGGATAAATAGTGAAGAATGTAACACTTTGCAATAAATGTAAACATTCTGTAATGGCATGAATTTATTTTTGGTGAGTCTTTTTTCTGTGCTTCACTTGCCTTTTTTTTTGTTGTTGTTGTTGTGGTTGGTGGGTGTTTTATTTTTTTTTCCCAGGGTGTTTTTGTTTATTTGTTTGTTTCTTTTATTTTGGTGGTTATTGTCTTCCCTCCTTTTTTGTCATTTAGTGGTCTCCTACAAGATCTGTCAGTATGTTCTTTTGGGTTTTTGTGAGAACTACATTGAGCTGCTTGTTTTCTGATTAGAGAATACTGCACGTAATCTTTTGCCTTGATAGTGATAATAAAATAAAAACTGTGTACAGTAATTTGCAAATATGTCATCTTTTATTATACTTTATTTAATACATTTTGACAGGAAGATGAAGCTAAAGAAAATAAGAGTAAGATGGAATCTGTAAAAAAAGACATGCAGCAACACAGCAGAAAAATGGAAGAATTGAAAAATATTCTCCAGGTAGCTGAAAAAAACTTTGAAGAAATGAAAGAAAAAATTCATCAAGTAGAAGAAATTGCAGGTCCAATTAAGGTAGCAATAATTTCATGTTGTATTTTTAATTAATTTCCTGTTGTGTGGGAAGGGGAACTAGGTTAAAATGAGGGAGGAGAAAAGAATATGTAACTTCCTGATACATTTAAAGTCTACCTGTGAAATGGAAACAGTATTCCATCTAAACCATGTGAAGAAATAAGCTTGGCAGTGTTTTGAAGTTGGTTGTAAAGTGTAGTTGCTATAGTGTTTTATGTTTAAAAAGAGTTTGTTTCCAGGTATTTATTGCTCGTAACTGAAAGTGCTAAACAAAATAGAAGGCAACTTTTTTATATTCCTGAAAGGATTTTTAGATTAGATGTACTGTTACATGTTCTACAGCTGTTTAATTAACTGTTGACATATAGCAAGTTGTGACTTTAGGGCAGGATTAGAGCAAGGTAAGAGCATCCATTATTGTTGGTGATTGTTGTTTTTCTTGTTTGTTATTTTGCGGCGTTTTGAGGGGTGTGTTTTTGTTGGTTTTGGCTTGGGGTTGGGTTTTTTGGCTTTTTTTTTTTTTTTCTCAATAAGCCTGTCTAGTTAACAAGGATGAGGAAAAAAATTGTCTTCTAATTTGTTATTCTTTATACCTCTTTGCTTCTCTGAAAAGATATGATATCACTTCAACTGTATCTAGAATTATGTAGTATAGAAGTTGCTAGAGTCTACATCATATCGTAGGTATAGCAGGGCAGTGAATTGTCACACAGAAATTCAGTTCCAGCTGATGTCACACAAGCATCAGAAGTTGTGGCTACAATATAGTGTAAAAAATAAATATAGCTTTTTAAGTTTTAGAATCCCCAAAGATTAAAACATCCTCTCAAAATTTGATTCCTAAAAGCAATTTCAAGCATTTCTTAAATCCTTATCAGAATGGAATGTAGACTTTATATTAAGTTGCTGTTAAAGCTCCTGGATATTTAGAGTTGTCTTAACTGAAAATAAAATAAATTAGACAGTGTTAAAACCAACATAATTACCAGTGAATGTTAGAGAGATGCTTAAGAATCTATCCCTAGCAGCTCACTTCTTGACTTACTCCAAACAGGAGGAATTAAACCAAGCTGACACAGAACTGGAGACTAGTAAACGCCGCTTGCAGCACTATGAAGAAAAACAGAAGGAACACTTGGCTCGCGTAGAAAGACATAAAGAATTACTAGCTGTCAAAGAAAAACAATTAGAAGTAGGTGTGGTTTTTTTTCTTTATTGAACTTGGATGGTCATGGTTCTTCTAATATTTAATAATATATCATTCCACTTGTACATCCTACAGACCATATAACACTGAGTATTCTCTCAGTTACATCTGAAGCTGACTGTCTAAATCAAGTTAAAGTAATTTTCATAAATGAATCAAGGTCTTTTCCTTGTCTGGCAGAGCACCGTTCCCTGTTTTAATAGATAAGGGTTATCCATCAAAAGTATTTCTTCTGTATTTTTCAAGGGAAAGATTAAAATGACTTAAAAACCCCCGATTTTAAATTGAGAATTTCTGGTTTTTTGGATGCTAGGTTTTTCCTTGTACAGACCTGATCTTTTGAAGGCTTTTAACTATTTAACAATTAATTGAGTTTCAAACATACTTTAGGAAAAAATGGCACAAGCTAGGCAAATCTGCTCAGAGCGCCTGGAGGTCAGCAGAACTGTTAAGAGTCTTGATGCAGAAATGAATCGCTTGAGAGAGAGGATAAATACAGAAAATAATCGCCATGGAAACAGAGAAGAAATAATACAGTAAGTCATCTTTACTTTCTAAAGTAATTTAGGTAAGATGGAAGAGATAGGGAAAGAAGATTTTTTTTTTTTTTTTTTTTTTTTTTTTATTCATGATGCATTTATGTGTTCTTAGGACTCTAGTCCATGTCTGAAGACGTGGAAACATGCAGTACTGATTGTGCAGTCAGCCGCTGAACTGAATATGTTTAGGCATGATTTTAGGCCGTGTCTGTACTATATATATGAAATTACCAAGTCAGATACCCTTTTACGGTTTAGAAGTATTGTAGTTATGACTGTGGTGTAAACATAGCTTGCTGTTGTTCTGTGATGCAGTTAGCATTAAACACACTTCCAGTTTTAATAACTAATGCAGTAGTTAGGCAAATACTTGAGGCTTTGACCTCAGGTATATTTCAAGGAATCATTCACCTCAGGTATTCTTGAGCATAGGGAGCCCAGTCATTCATTCTCCTTGATGTAAGAGTTTCCTTTTAAAAGAATTAAAATAGAAGTAAAATTAATATTTTTCCAACTTTATTTGTGAACAGTGTCTTACTTGACTTGTTAAATACTTCTAGCTTTAACATAGTCCTCACAAGAAAGTTTTTATGTAAATGTTTTGATTATCAAATTGATATTCAGCATCTACAACAACAGCTCAGTTTTAATGTAATGCATGTTGAGTCCAGACTTTCTTTTAATTAAAACAGGCAATTTCATGATGCAAAGGAAAGATATAAGGATGCAGACAGTAAAGTAAAGAATTTAAAGAAATTTATTAGGCTGCTGGAAGAAATAATGACACAGAGATTCAAAATATATCGGCAATTCTTAAGGTGAGTTAATTTTGCTTTAATTTCTGGTTTTAGATAAACATGTAGATCTAAGCATGCACCCATACTCCAGGGTGAAAATTATAAAGCAGACCTGTGAGAATGAAATATCTTTAAGGTAGTATTCACAGCAATCTCTCTAACCTCATCATGCTCCCAGATCCAATACTATTGTCCCCTCAGTTTAGGGGCAGCCTGGACTGACAGCTGGAAAAACAATGTGATCTCTAGAGGCTGTGTATTGCTTCACACCAAAGGCCTCTACTCTGCTGACTTAATCCAAGGCAGTTCAGTTTGTGTTTCAGTGCTGGTTTTAGTCATTAAAATATCAGCAACATAGTAGTATTGAAATCATCTGGACTGTTGCTTATTTTCATTGGGTATAATTAGTAGTGCTGTGCTCATGTAATTTTGTTGTGGGCCAAATGTGTTTTCTCTGCCCTGTGCTGAAAAAGATTTTAAGATTATTCAGATTCTGCAGTTTGACAGCTGCTTCTCTCGTGGAGTTTCATTAGTGGGAGTGCATCCTTTCTTGCTTCAGCCCCTCACTATCCCATTGCTATTGAAGAAGATTCTGTGGTGGGCACCTTTGAAAAGGACTGATGGTCTGTTTCCCAGAGCAATCTTTCTTAATTTATCATTCCCTTCAGCAGAAATTGAGGGATATGTGTTGATTCTGCTTGTAATTTTTGATCTGGGATCTGAATGGGGTGCCAGTATGACTGTGGCAAACAACAATGCTTAGGAGAATCCCAACCTTTGCAGATGGAAGTATAGAAATAGTAGTAGCTAATATTTACCTGCAGAATCTGATACTTGCCTTATGATGCCTGTGTATGTCAAACTGAATCTTGTTCCTAGTGCCCACATTTGAGTATCAGTCCCACTTTAGGGTGTGTTAAAGAACCACAGTTCGTTCTTGAAGGAACTGTGATGTACTATCTATTGGGGAAATTACATTCTAGAAGTGGGGAGGAAGGAGAAAACTGGTAGGGAAATTAATGTTTAATTTCCAGAGTCTAGCGGAGTCCATTTAAATTCTTTACTATCCTTACTGTGCAGTTCTTTCTTGTCCAGTATTAGAAGTGGCATGTGGTCCTTTTCTGTTGAAGTTGTGAAAGAATGGTGTAAAGAGCTTCCAGTCTGTTGAAGCAGACGTCTAGAAAATACAAAGCCTAGGATGTCTTGATTTCTTACTTTGTTACTTTGTGTTGGTGATTCTCTCTAGTACATCCAGTATAGAATGTCACCCACTCCAGAGCTTAATTGATTTGAGAAAATGATATTATTAAAGTGAGTTTAATATTTAAGATTATGATGCGGAACTTGATAAAAATATGTTGTCACTTTATCATGTATTTTAAAACTTACAGACCTAATGTTTGTTTACTTGATTTAACTGATTTAAGGCTCCTTTCTTTACGATGCAAACTCTACTTTGACCATTTATTACGTATTCGAGCTTGCTCGGGAAAAATACTTTTTGATCACAAGAATGAGACACTTTCAATAACAGTAAGTTATTTTATATTACTGAAATTATCACATCATGCAATTATTGCAGTTATTACTACTAGTATATCAGGTGCTAGAACATGCATTGCAAAGATAGAAGAAATTGTTCTTCCCTCTCCAAAATGTGTTATGCTAAATTGTGTGATGTCGTTGAATACAAGCAAGAACAAAAACTTTATTGCTATCTTATATGGCCAGGTTGCAAGATTACATGGAATAAATTTGGAGTCTTGTCTTATGCTGAGGATAAAAATTAACTAGCAAGTCAGTCTTTCAAAATTATTCATTCCTATTCCATTGATAGGAAGTTTATGTTAATTTGTGTGATTGTATAATAGCTCTAGTTGTTATTTAAAAAACTTCTAATGGCTGAGAGCTTCAGTGTTATGTTTTGTGGTTTTTTTCTTTTGTGTATCTTTTATCATACCTCCCAAAAAGTTTTCATTATGGGGGTATTTACTTTTGTTTCTGTGGGAGACCTCACTTTTAGGAATTGAAGGGAAAAGTGTGTATTGACAACATAAATACATGTTGATAGAATCCTAATTAAACGTGTGAAGGATTTGTATCTGAAGAACTCAAACTCAGTCTGAAAAATGTCATCACGTGACTTTGTCAACATAAGTTTTATTTTTATAGCTGATGTTTCATGTTTCTCATGCAAGAAGTACATGTTTACTCAAGGAAGGTAAATTGAAAAAACGGCTCCTACAAAAAAACCACCAAAGACTCCACTCTAAAATAATTCCTATTTTCCTCCTTAGCTTGTTAAAGGTAGTGTAAATAACAAGACGTTTAAATTTAATCTTAGAGGGGGAATGCCACAAGGTGTCATCATAATCAATGGCACCAAAGGATTGTTCACAGTGATTCATGTATTTTAGTAAAGAAACTGTTTCTCCTTTAAACTTATGTTTCTTGAGTAGAAAAAACTGCCATTCAATCTTTTAAGTGTATTTTATTGTGATGGAGGAAGATGCAGTGGTCCTAGAAATGTGTTACTAAATGATTAGGAGCCATCCCATTCCAGAATGGCAGTGGTAGCTATGTGCATGAAATTGTTCTTGGGTGATCTCTATCTGCTCACACATAATGTGTTTACCATTAAAATTATGATTCTGTTAGTAAGTCCCCATCTCAGGTTTAAAAATGGCTCTAATGTTTTTGTTTCAAGGTTCAGCCTCGAGAGAAAGACAAAGGTACCCTTAATGACGTGCGATCCTTATCAGGAGGTGAACGTTCCTTCTCAACAGTTTGTTTCATTCTTTCTCTGTGGTCCATTACCGAATCTCCTTTCAGATGCTTGGATGAATTTGATGTCTACATGGTATAGTTTAAACTTAAGCTACATTTGCTATTCTGTTTTGTATAAATTAGTAAAATAATTGAGTTGTTATTTGTATTTGGTCAGATTTTAAAACACTGTAATTTAACTGTAAATAAGAAGTAAAAAAATCCCCAAATCAAAAAACAAATCCCCAAGACAAAACTTTTTCACTTTGCTTAGTGACTTTTGAAGCTTATTCTCTTTCTGAAGTTGGTACCCTGAGCTATGAGCATCTCTGTTACTTCACTTGTTTAACTTAGTCCAGCATGAAAATCATAAAATAGTTCCCCAAGCAGTTGTTAACTGTGTTTGTCAAGGTTGCCTCTGCATATTGCTATGGCAGTAGCATCTTTCCAAGATGCTGAAATGCAGAATAATGAATAGTGAATACTAATGTCAGGTAAAACTTAAACCTCATCTTTGTGTATAGCTTTCCTGGATAGGTGATTAATCAAATTTTTTATTGCAAGTTATTTGTGCAGAAGTTTAGCCATCTGTCCAGAAAAGGGTGGATACTCAGAACTGTAGGCTCTGCATAGAACTTCCATACTATATCATCTATTCTGTAAATAATTACACATAATTTGTCTTTCCACTGCTGTGCCAGTAAGTGCAATATGACTGTCTCCATGTTTTGTAGTTACTTTTGGTGTAATCTTGGAGACCCACCACAAGAGGACTCCATCAGCATATTTGCCTGGGAGATACCTAGTTCATGTGTAACAGTGTATAGAAACAGAGCTTCGTTTAACCCCTACTAGTAATAGCTTCCCGTTGCACATCTTTTTCACTAAGCCTAATGTACAAGGTTGTTTCAAAATAATATGAGCAACAATAATAATCATAATAAAGCAAGCTACAAAATATCTTGGATTTCATGCAGCCCTTAAATCCTTTCAGGTGATTTTGAGGCAGGATTTTATTGGAAACACTATTCTACTTAAATACAGTTCATCTCAGCATACTGATAAAGTAGGAAGTAGTACTTACATATCAAAGGTGATAATAAAATGTTGTGAGTAGGAGTATGTGATTGTTCCAATAGCAGCTTTCTATTGTCTACGTGTACTAAAATGTAGAGTTTAAGAATTTCCCAGACTATAATTTTAGAATTTTAACCACAATGTTTCTCCAGCTTGGTTTTTATTAGACATTTCTTTAGGTAAGCTTTACTTTGTATGAATTGATTCCAGTAGGTTTTTCAATTAAGATATTTTCTAATTATTTTATACGTAAGCATTTGTCCTAATTTGTGCAATAGTAGGCCAGTGAAGTATATGGTCAGTATCTCTATCTAATAAATCTTTTTCTTTAGGACATGGTTAACAGAAGAATTGCAATGGATATGATTCTTAAGGTGGCTGGCGCACAGTGCCATAGACAGTTCATTTTGCTCACCCCACAAAGCATGAGGTAATACTGTTGTGTTAGTTTTGTACCAGGAAATATTGCAAGGAAGTTCTATTGCAAGCAGGGAGTATAGCTTGAAAAAAATCAGTACAAGGAAAAAAGATTTTGGTGTTTGTAGCAGTAGAAAATGAACAGTTAAGCAATTCATTGCTGATTGGTCTGGGAATTCAGTAGGTTTTTCACTCTTCCTAATGTAATGTCTCTAATATGGACATTCAGTAGGACTCGAATCATTTTATCTTAAGTAGAACAGCTTTTAGAAATGTTTTACTGTGTATAGTAGACTCCTGGTAGCTTTTAGCCCTGTATCTCTCTTTCCTCCCCCAGAATTAACAGAAGACTTTTCATTTTTCCATTTTTTCCTATTAATACTGCAGTATTTTCAATATGTTTGTCTTTTTTTTTTTTTTTTTTTTTTTTTTTTTTTTTTAATCTAGACTGATAACAGACTCCTTGGGGATTTTGTTTGTTCATCCCTGGTAAAGCCATACTCAGCTTAAAGGGACAGTCACTGTCTAACCTTATGCAGCCAACTATCCTCTCTACTAGACAAATGTAATCAGCGAAGCCTGTGGAGGACAGTTGAGCAGTCTTTACAAAGATACTTGTAAAATATGGTCGATTTAATTGTCTTTCTTTGCTATAAATCCGTAAGAAGTAGAATAATGGTATTCTGTTGGAAATTCTTCGTGGGGAATTTTTGAAACTGCACTTAGGAAGCATACAGGAATGTCTATATGGTTAAAAGTTATATTTAAAAGTTCAATAATTCAAATGCATCCTGGTTTTGTTATATTTTGTTACATCAGGCATGTCTAGCAAACATTTAATTTAATGAAAGTACAGCGGCACCTTCAAAAAAACTCTATGTTAAGATAATCGGTGGAGAAACCTATATAAATGTATGTGTAGTAACTTTGCTCATTTTTAGTATGATGGTGATATTACATTTATAAAATGTGTGTCACTTCAGAATCTCTAAGGCAAATATGAACTGTATAAGATCATTGTTTCATTTCGAGTTTCTCTTAAAAATACTTTTTCTATAATTGAGGTAGTCTTAAGTGTTAGAATCACACAATTTAAATCGTGTTTACCTCAAGCTTTTACTGAAGTCTGGCTCCAGTATCAGTTCAGTGAAGCCAGAACTTCACCCCACGTTACTGTGTTTTAAACCTTCAAAGAAAAAGGATGGAGTTATTAAAAGGAAAACATGTTGATGAAAAGAATTAAATGGAAATACAAAACTCTGTGGGGAAGAAACACTGTTTAAATGATGCATACTTTTATTTTTAGTTCTCTGCCTACAAGTTCCCGTATTCGAATCCTCCGAATGCAAGATCCTGAAAGAGGCCAAAGAACATTGAATTTCAAAAATAGGAATGACAAAGAGGAAGATCAATAAGTTTTTCTCTGTATGAATATGGCATATTATTGAGGATAAATGTGTAATGATGTGTATAAAGTTACTATTTCCTGATGCTGAAAAGGGGATCTTTTGTTAGATACTCTTGGGAAAAGAAGAGGTTCCAGTATTTTTTTAATTTTTTTTTTTTTTTTTTTTTAAGAATTACTGTGTGTGTACAGAGCAATAATAAGCACAGTTTTTTACGATGAGAAAATCCTAAATGTTCAGTTGATATTTTTAACTACCTGCTAGTATACTGACTTTTTAAATCAGTTTTTCTGTTTTGTCTTCTGGAAAAGACAAAATGTATTTTATATAACTATGGAGTAATACTTTAATAAACAGTGAGAACCGATCCTTGTGGTAATGTTTTAGCTTCTCTAAGCTCTTAAAATTAGCGTTAAAAATGATTGTTTCTTTCTAGCTCTGTTTCTTAAACATGTGTTAATAAATACATGCAGTAAAACATGTTTCTTTTTTTTCCAGTGGGACCACAGCAGCTCACCATGTTAGCATTTATAGTATATATTTTAATAATTTGAGAAGTGAAAACTTATTTGCAGTATATTCTCTCAGCAGGAAGAAAGTGCTTTTATTTCTTCCTAAAGAGTTTGTAGGGAAGAGTTTGAGTTTCTTTGAACATAGGCTTACAAAACCAAGGAATCTGTGGCTTTATAAACTCTATAAATTTTTTAACCCCAATAAACTCCATTTTTGAACAGGCTGTATTTGCAAGTATATACTAAGACTGTAGATATTAATTATAACAAACCAAAGGGACAGAAGTCCTTCCAAAATAGAGGATTAAGTGGAATAAGAACTTGGGGAAATAATACAGTAACTTTTGTATGGCATTGCATAGGCCTGCGTTTTATTGGCTGTCTCCACCTCCTTTGGGACTATAGTAGAGCAGTTATGTTAAACTTGCTTTATTTAAATAATACAAACATTTTTGGGGGATTAGAGGGAGAAAGAACCACCAGATTTTTCAAACTGCCCCAAATTAACCTTTTTTGTTTTCTTCTCCTTTCTCCAGGAACTTGAATTTGTTGGGAGCTCTTCAAAAACAATCACTTTTTAGAGTTTAGCCATCAGAAATGTTTTTCTTTTTGACATTATGGGGATACAAAAACCACTGAGACTATTCAGAGAACAGTTCTGCACTTTCTACAGTTATTTCCTAAACAGCAATTCTTCAATAAAACCTCATTGCAGTGTAATTTTTAACTTGATTTTGTAGCCAATTTTGTTTTCAGCTGCTGCGCAGTATTTTGTCATCTTTAACATTGTTTAGTTCTTTCACAAGCATATATTAAAGCTGTAGGTATCTCTGGATGGAAGCTAGATAAAGAAGGGAAGGAAATACCTCATCCAAAACCAGCCTGAGAAAGCTAACTGCAGTTCTAGTGTGCTCGAACTGTAGAAACTAATTCTGGTGACCTTTTAAAAGCTTCAGATGTTTACTTCTGTGAAAGCCCAGGGTGATGGGCCGACAGACTTGTCACAGCCTTGAGGAAGTTACTGAAAAAACAAGGCCAGGCTTTTTGAGGAGGTGTGTGGCATAAGAGGCACAGAAAGCCGTCATAAATTCAAGTGGGGAGGGAGGTTCTGGCTGGATAAACCAGAGGTCAGGATTGTTCCCAGTGAAGATACAAGGCATTTGAGCATGGCCTAGTAGGCTGTAGAGTCTCTGTCGTTGGAGGCTTTTGGGATCTAAATAAACTGCTGCACCTCCTTCAAGGAGGGAGCTGGACAGGACAACTTTGAAGGTCCTACCGAACTCAGCAATTCCATAATCATGTGATTTGATGGAATATGTATTAAAGATACAACTTTAGGATTATGTGAAGACACTTGGGGGAGGGGAGTGGTGTGTGCTGGTGTATGGACACATCATCATACAAAATGCGTATTTGGCAAAACTTGTCTGGAACACAAGCCTGGATTGTTTGTACTGGGAGTCCTTGATACTATTACGTGTTCATGAGGCCACATGTTTAGTTCATCTCAATTTTATGATGGAACTAAAACATGTTTTAGACCCTTTTACAATATGAATGACAGAATGGTATAGCATTGTTTCCTCCTGATATTCCTCAGCATCCAAAAAATATAAAGCAAGAGTGCAGGAGAGAGAAAACCATTTATCTTCATTAGTATGTTTATAATGAGTTATGTGGAGAAGAGGTTCAGGAAAATTAATTACTGCATTACTTCTGAGCTTACACTTCAGCTTTCTCCCATGTTTTTTATAGACTTACTTGAAATATTGGAGCAGTTAGCAACAATTCTGGTCTTTGGTTCAAAACAATATATTTTTTCTAAACTACCACTGTACTTGGATGAAAATACGTGCCTGACTAATTATAAGCAGCTGTTTTCATGGCAGAAGATTAATTCTGAATAAACAATTACTGAAGCGCTTGGATGCGCTTATTTTTGCAGTGATCCTAAGGTCTCAAAACTACCTCATTCTTGGTGCTTTAAATACAAATTTCACTATACCGGCTACCTAGAGGGAGGATCGCAGTACTGATGTTACATTTTTGTAACTGTGTTTGACTTGTTGGCCATTTTGGATGGTAATGCTTAATGCTGCATTAAAGTAAATGGAGCCTGTCCAGCTACATTAATTCGAAGTACAGGGAAATGCAGAATGAGGTACTGCTGCTCTAGTAAGTATGCGTAAAGCAGAAAGGCATAAATTCCCAGGAATATTCAACAACTAGTAATTTACATTTAAGTGGAAACAATGGGCATATCATTCTCAGAAGTATGGAATGTTTTCAGACTGTTTTTTTTTAAGTTACTGCCAAATGTACACAGTACCACCCTCCAATTTCCCAAGATAATTACCTGTGTAGTCTAAGTGAAATCCTGGTATTAAAAAAATGTAGTTGAAATTTCTGTCTTTTGCTGTTTGTTTGGAGTATGAAGAAACTTAAATATGGATGGCTCTGACAGTGGCAACAGTTGATTCTGTGTGTGTCCCATGCCCCTTGCCCCCCACGTTTATTAGCAAAACACGTAAAACTGGTTTTTGTTAGTGTTTTTCCCCTCAATTTCACGATGAGCTTCACTTTTAAATCTGAAGATACAGAGAATAATTCGATTTGTGTCATATTTATTGTTTCGCTATTAAGAGTACCAGCTTGTTTCTTCATAAGGTAAAGAAATACCAAACATGCAATTGTAAGATGCTCACTCTCTTGTTTTGTTGTAATCCTGTATGCAGGTAGGAAATGTGGTGTAGAAAAGATTTTTATCTGCAATTTCTGCAGTCTGCCAGTTCTTGGTGCTTTCCCACAGCTGTGCAGAACCTGTACTTGCAACAGTATAAACTTGACTGATAAACATGGAATTGAGAAGTGGTTCTCTTCACTATCACTTCACATCATCATACTTTATGATGAATTTACGAGTAATGATTTTTAACAACATCTGTTTATATTAAACCAAGGGTAAGTTAGTGTCACATCATAAGAGGAAATAACACTTAAGTGAGGGGAACAACATTAGAAGACCAGGTTTAGGTCCAAGCAAATAAACTGTATTTGAATTCCAGCTAGCTCAAAAAGCTACGTAAGCACAGGTCTGGTAGGTGTACTGTTAAATCTTAGCATTAGCATCATAGAGGATAAACAGCTGCTCTGCTGTTAAATACAACTGTTGGTTTCTTAAAATATGACTCTTCAGGTAAGAGTGCAAAGAGGTTTTCTTCATGCTTTCAGAATGAAATATGTACTTTCCAGTAGTACAGTGAGAGCAAATTAAAGATTGAACTTTTTTTGTCTATTAATTGGGCTGAAGGCGTGAAATAAGAGTTAGGGGAAAAGGTCAAATGTTATAAATTTATTTTGGGACATATATATTGCAACCTCTGTGGAAGCTTTTGAAAATTCAGGCAAAGATCAATACACTTCCAATAAAACCTTTAAACTTCCAATAAAACAATATTTTAAACATTATATATATATTTATATTTTTAATTAAAGGGATCATTTTAGCAGGATTCTTTTTTTTTTCTTTTTCTTTTTATATTGCATTCCTCTGACATAGCTCTTTCCAGATTGAAGGGATGCAAATGAGGTAAGAATTAAGGCAAACCTAAAAGGCATGCAAATGAAGTACATTTATACCCACTGACAATACAAGCACATGTGTGGATCAGACTTAAGAGCTGAGGAACTCTTCCCCTCTGTCTGTCCAGTACTACTTTACAGCAGAATGGTGACATGATTTCTAGTAAACAGTTAACATTACCGTGGGAATTCAGTGTCACTAACATTACTCAGTCTAGGAGACACAGAGCTAGCATCAGTAAAACATGAACAATAAATAATATAATTCACCGCAGCACAGGACTGCTGCACAGGCTTCAGAGGAATAGGGCTGTTGTGAAATGACATTGCACACATCACGTTGTGGCAGTTTATTTTTATAATATATACCTTTAAAATTCTTTAGCAAATGACATTCTCATGCACACAAGTGTTTCAAACACAAGAAGCAAGTCCATTTATAGGTAGTCCAAGCAAATTTTTGTGTGTGTGGAAATAGCTGCAAACTGAATGGAACATTAAACTTCTGTGCAGTCTATGACGCATTGTACACAAACTCATTTTTGAATGTCACACTGCAGAAGTAATACAATGGAAGGATCACTCTTTGCAGCTTCTTTGAATTCATCCAGTGTGATCTGGTCATCTTTGTTCTTATCCATCTTACTGAAGATCTTGTCTACCCGTTGCTCAGGCGTCAGACCATCCTCATTCATTTTCATCATGATCACAGTGCCCACCATTTTGTAGATAGCCTTTGGAAAGAAACCAAATGGAAAATTCAACATACAAACTAACCTGATTTCTTGATGTGATCAAATTCTGGAAAGATACTCCAGCAAAAAAAGGACTGTCAGTTTCCCAAAGGATTAAGCAATTTTTCTCTCTTTTTATTAGAACCCAGTGTCCATACATTTAAAACTAGGAAGAATGTGTTTCACGTTCTTTACATGTAGATTTATTTCAGTGGTTACATTTTGCATTCTGGAACGAATTTCTGTGGGTTTCTGTTTCAGAGTGCAAAACTGTTGTAACCTATTCTCTGGATCAACTGCTTATTTGGCTTGTAGTCACTCCATTGAAATATTTCACAGGAATTCTGAAGAATCAGTGTTAGAAATTATCACCCTTTAACAGTTTTCTATGTGTTCATGGGAGCAAAATCTGGTATTAACTACTGTGGTGAGTAGCCAGTAGCTAACGATAGCAGTAAACTTCATCCTTCTTATTACGCACTGCAGGCATCTTAACATCCATCTGTGAGACCTCACTTAAAATAGCGTGTTGTTTTCCCTGTAAATTTTCGTAATCATCTGAAGTTAATCTCCAGTAAGGCTTCAGCTACTTGAGCTACAAACCAGTAATTTCATGGGTGGTAAGCGATTTTGAGATGGGCTTTGTAAATCCTTTGCTGTGCTATTTGTATGGTTAATCTGTTCATCAGAGAAAAAAAACCAATTATGTCTGGGTATTTAAAAGCTTATAGGTACTCTCTGCAATGCTCAAAGATTACATCTATTAAAATCTCAGTCTGCTTGCACCACTGAAGCATGAGTCAGTGTAGAACGAATGTATGTAATGTATGCTTTTAAAGATAGGTACAGCTATTCGTGTGCTTAAAAGCTAAAGGGTATAGGAACAATTAATCAATTTCTATTAATGTTCAGACAAGTTATTTTTAAGTGTCGCATTGATCTCACCTCTATGATTTCCAGCATTTCCACTCTTGTAATTTTACCATCACCATCCAAGTCATACATGTTGAAGGCCCAGTTTAGCTTTTGCTCAAAACTGCCCCGTGAGGTGATGGACAGTGCACAAATGAACTCTCTGAAGTCGATGGTCCCATCTCCATTTTTATCAAAGGTTCGGAAGGCGTGCTGGGCAAACTTCGAAGCGTCTCCATACGGAAAGAACTGCAAAATAAAACAATGACTAGAACTGTGGGCAATGCCAGGTAACAAGTTCTGTACCTGCCTGCAAAACACTGAAGTGAGGTGTTTATGGAGAGTTGATGGTGGGCTTTGTATGAAATGGAAGCTACACAGTGTAAGCTTCTGTAACAATAACAATGCAATGATTAGTCAAAAGTTTTCTCTACAGCAAACAGTATTACAAATATAGAATCATAGAATAGCTATTGTTGGAAAGGACCTGAAGATCATCTACTTCCAACCCCCCTGCCATGGGCAGGGACAACTCCCACTAAACCATGCCACCCAAGGCTCTGTCCAACCTGGCCTTGAACACTGCCAGGGATGAAGCATTCACAACTTCGCTGGGCAACCCATTCCAGGGCCTCACCACCCTTAAAGAATTTCTTCCTCATATCCAACCTAAACTTCCCCTCTTTAAGTTTGAACCCGTTACCCCTTGTCCTATCACTACAGTCCCTCATGAAAAGTCCCTCCCCAGCATCCCTATAGGCCCCCTTCAGGTATTGAAAGGCTGCTATGAGGTCCCCACGCAGCCTTCTCTTCTGCAGGCTGAACAGCCCCAATTTTCTCAGCCTATCTTCATACGAGAGGTGCTCCAGTCCCCTGATCATCCTTGTGACCCTCCCCTGCACTTGTTCCAACAGTTCCATGTTCTTTTTAAGTTGAGGACACCAGAACTGCACACAATACTCCAAGTGAGGTCTCACAAGAGCAGAGGAGAGGGGCAGGAGCACCTCCGTCGACCTGCTGGTCACACTCCTTTTGATGCAGCCCAGAATACGGTTGGCTTTCTGGGCTGCAAGCGCACACTGCCAGCTCATGTTCATTTTCTCATCGACCAACACCCCCAAGTCCTTCTCTGCAGGGCTGCTCTCAAGCTCTTCTCTGCCCAACCTGGAGCTGTGCCTGGGATTGCTCCGACCCAGGTGTAGGACCTTGCGCTTGGCATGGTTAAACTTCATCAGGTTGGCATCAGCCCACCTCACAAGCGTGTCAAGGTCCCTCTGGATGGCATTCCTTCCCTCCAGCATTTCAACCAAACCACATAGGTTGGTGTCATCGACAAACTTGCTAAGGGAGCAGTCAATCCCACTGTCCATGTCACCCACAAAGATGTTGAACAAGACCAGTCCCAACACGGATCCCTGAGGGATGCCACTCATTACTGGTCTCCAGCTGGACATTGAGCCACTGAGCACTACTCTTTGCATGCGGCCATCCAGCCAGTTCTTTATCCACTGAGTGGTCCACCTATCAAATTGATGTCTCTCCAACTTAGAGACAAGGATGTCATGTGGGACAGTGTCGAACGCTTTGCACAAGTCCAGGTAGATGACATCAACTGCTCTGCCCCTGTCCATCAGTTCCGTAGCCCCATCATAGAAGGCCACCACATTGGTCAGGCAGGATTTCCCCTTAGTGAAGCCATGCTGGCTGTCACCAAGCACCTTGTTGGTTTTCATGTGCCTTAGCATGCCTTCCAGGAGAATCCGCTCCAAGATTTTGCCATGCACAGAGGTGAGACTGACTGGCCTGCAATCCCCCGGCTCATCCATTTTCCCCTTCTTGAAAATGGGGGTTATATTTCCCTTTTTCCAGTCGTCGGGAACTTCACCTGACTGCCATGATTTTTCAAATATGATGGACAGTGGCTTAGCAACTTCATTTGCCAGCTTTTACATATAATAAACTTTAATTTCTAGGATTAAGGTTTATTTTTTATTGGCCACATGCAAGATCAAGAACTTGCCTTAAAAATCAAAAGAAAGAAAAGTTCCATGATTTCAGACATTGTTTTGTAATGCTCTGACCAGTCCATAAATCAGATCCACAAAGAACTGTCCTTCCTCAGATTTAAAGCATTTCTGGAAGCCACCAAAACGGAAGCAATCTCATATTTGACACTAGAACACCACTAACCTTGCATCTGATTTTAAATTAGATTTTAGGTTTTACAGAATCATAGATTCATAGAATAGTTAGAGCTGGAAAGGACCTTAAGATCATCTAGTTCCAACCCCCCTGCCATGGGCAGGGACACCTCACACTAGAATATGTATTTGTAGTGTTTGAATTTGATGGTTAAATAAAGGATAAGGGAAACTCTTGTTAACTGCTTAATCCTTGGAAAGACAAAGGTTTTGTTGAGCTACCTATACTGGTAAAACCACACCAGGCAAACCTCCTCTATGGAGACAAACCCCTCACCCACACACTGAGTTAAACCAGTTTTCCAAAGAACGTAAGATACACCCGAAAACCAACTTTTTTTTCAGAACATTCTGGATGGCTTCAAGCGCTGTTGCACAGGGCTCTGTAGCACAGCCACATCTATGCTAGCACTGACAGGACCTTTTTCATGCACAGATGTAGCTATGTAATAAAAATTTGCATGTGATTTTAATCTAATCATTGTTGCATTTTGTTATCACAGTACTTTCGAATCCTAGCTTCAAGCTTTCTGCTCATTAATATGTCATTTTTACAATTTATTTCTAACTAACAGGCAGCCTCTGGTGGCTTCCTTGTTTTTCAGCCAAGTCACTTAAGTAGCCATGGAAGGACTCTGCACAGCCAGGTTTCAAGGCACTGCCATGAGGCTAAGAGACAGACTGCTCCTTGCTTCTTGCCTTTGAATCAGCAGAAGTGAATGTGCTAACTCATAACACTTCTAAATGGGTTTTACCCTCTGCACTTCTGAAAGCACTTGTGGTAAATAGAAAGATTGCCACAGGAAATCTAGTATGGTCTGAAGAGGAGGTTACCAGAGCAGCACTGCAAACTGGCATGAACTGTGGTAACGAACTATGCCTCAGGTGAGCTCTGGCCCTGTAAAGGTTAATTTTCAAAAGTCAAGATGTGTTCTGGTGATGGTCACTTGCCCTTTCTATCTACACAAAAATGCTGCTTAAATTTATCTCCAAATGCTCCAGTACTTACAAAGCCTGACAGAAAAATGTGAGTTTTTTTACTAACAAAATATACACCCTCCTTCAAGGTTTTTGTCAATTTCAATTTTCATGTTGCTAATATAAAAGCAGTCAAGTTTCTCACAAAGCTACAAATAGTACACTCTGGCTAAGTACAGGCATTCTTTCAAATGATTATTTCTCTTAGATGTGATATATTTAATCCTAATTTACAGCTAAATTAATGAGATCAACCTGAAACTGAAGTTGGGTGGAAATGGGAGATTGTATTTAATATTCTCTGATTACGAAAAACAGTGACCAAGGTGCATTTTAGCACTGTTTTTTCTGCCCTTGACATGTTGCAACCAAGCAAATGTGTGGGCTTGTTGTTATAGAACTTCCTTTATTCAAAAGAAGGATCCACACATAGCATGAAAGAACAGGAACATATGTTCTGCCAACCAACATTAATACAAGTGCATAAGATGAGAACTGAGATAATACAGAGCAATGCTTTCATCTTTAATATCTGTTATCAGTGAGCACTGCAATCAACTGTAGCTTAACGAAATATTCTACATGACCATAATGTGTAGGTTTTTAGCTGTGTAGGTGGTTGCTGTGGTCAGCTGTGAAAGCTCTTGAACAGCACACTCAAATTTCATGGGGGATCTTGGGGATCTCACAGCATATACAGAAATGGGCACTACTAATTGTCTGAGTAAACACAGCTGTAGAACATGGCAAGCCTTTGCCGCTTCTCCTTTGAGGCCAAATGACCATTTGGCTACCATTTGTCTTGTCCTAAAACTGCAAAACTTCATGTGCAGCAAGCTGCTTCCACTACGAGGCCATGTGGGTCATGTCATTGCTGCATTGCCGAAAGGGTCCTAACCTGACAGTTTTCTTCAAAACGCTTTCACTGATACCAGTTTTTGCAGGCACCATTCTCGATAACCTCTGCATTGCGGAAGGGGCATGATACAATCACTTCCCTGGCTCAGCGGCATTACAGTCATTGTAACACCTTTCTCTTACCTGCAAAAGAGAGCAGGGTTAAACTTTGCCCCCCTCCATCCATTCAGAATATTGTCCTGCTGTAAATTAACCCTAAAGGGTTGCAAATCGTAGTATTATCCCAGAAAAAGTCTTAAATGTCCATCTCGATTCCCAACTACTTTTTCAGGAAGGTATCTGAACATGGTGTGGAGGCATCTAGCATGTACCCATTCCAGTGGTGGTTTGTCCAGGTTAACATTGCTGTTAAAGTTGTGATTTTCTCAGTTGACTTTGTACGGATCAGAGTCCACCCACAGCTTCTATGCCCCTTCTCCGATAGCTGAAAGAAGCATTTAATATTGCCTGCTCCTTAAAATGTAACTTACGGGCTTGTGCTCAACCCAGCCCCTGTTTTGTTCTGATAATCCAAACTGATGGAGCCTTAAATACCTCCAGGTTCTGTTCCAGCTCTTTCTGTACTTTCTGATTTTTGACCTTTAATCTTTTTTTGTGTGGTAAGCATGACTGGACTCATGAACACACACAGAGATACGGATTTGCTGATCCAGCTCAGGCCTGCAGTGACTGTAGCTACCAGACCTTGCTGAATTATTCTTCCAGTGAAAACCTCAGCCTTCTATCAAAGCCTCTGTGGGAGGCCTTACCTAAGTGTAAAGGCACAGACTTTAACTACTTTAAGACTAGCCTGAGCCAAGTAGCAGTGGGAGACAGGGATCTCTGGAAGAGACACACCCATACTCGGCAGGGAGAATGTAAGGAGGGAGGATGGCACTCTAGCATGAGCTCAGTGAATGCCTCAGAAACAAATAAAGAACGCAGGGAGGATTTTCAGAGGCTACAGCCACCGTGCAGGCTGGTGCCTTCAGCCTTCCCTTCCAAACCCTTGTCCAGGTGATCAGCCTATGTATGAGAGTAATTAGT
Source organism: Amazona ochrocephala (assembly GCA_039720435.1). Lineage (NCBI taxonomy): Eukaryota > Metazoa > Chordata > Aves > Psittaciformes > Psittacidae > Amazona > Amazona ochrocephala. Next base: position 26,104,563 of record CM077878.1, read on the forward strand.
TCCCTTCTGCTGCAATGGTACACTGCAAACTGGACTCTACACACCAGTATTTTTTCCTGCTTTACCCTTTTCAGCCAAAAATCAAGACAAACGATACCCACCTGGGTTTTTTACAGCAGTCAGTTCCATGAGTGACCAAACACTGATCATTCGTTTGTTTCTGCTTCTCTAGTCCCATCTCTTGCCTGGACTGTGCCTTTCCTGACCAGTTAGATGAACGTGCTGGCATGTGAAGAAAGTGTTATCTCTACGGACAACTAGCAATTAGGAAAGTAAAAGGAGAGAAAAAAATCCCTTATTCTGCTTCTATATAGTGAAGGAGAAGATTGTCTTGCAGATTCTTAGCTCCTAGAGTGTTTATGGACACTCTTCTGATATATGGGGGCTTTTCAAGGGTCCTGGAGTAGAAATATCTAGTGAACAGCATCTGCAAATTTGGCGTAACTTAAGTCTTGGGGAAACTGATCAAATACATAGGAATATTTACCTGCTTGGCTGCAGATACTTTAGCATCTTTGAAGTGATGATGTTCACAGACAACTCTGTGACCAACTCTATTCAGATCACCTTTGAGAGCGAGTTACTGAAAAAGCATAAAGCATACACTAAAGAATATGCATAAAGCATATAAAACATACAGCTCATGCTTTAGCATATGGCTAAAACATAAAGAAAAAAAAAACCAACAACCAAAAGCAGTATATTTCTCCAAATTCCCCAGTGACTGGGCAGGTTAAAAAAAGAAGGGTCTCTCCTTCACTGGTAGGGTGGAGTAGGATCAATCTACAGATTGGCCTGAGTGGTGCTTTGGTTTTCATGCAATGTTCTATCATGTTTTCAGATGCATTTTTATTAAAAGGGAAATTCTGCTATAAAATGGAGAAAGCCAGAACTGGTGTACAAAGAGCTGTACACGCTGCCTGCTCATGCCCAGGTGACAACTCAGGCACTCATCTAAGGTCAGAGCTTTCAGCACTGAGGTAGGAGCTGGAGTGCAGAACGGGATGCGGGCGAGCAGGAGGTGGTACAGCGCTTCTGTATCCTATTGAAAAATCTCCTTTAACTCAGGTAATTGTCACAATTCTCACTTCGTCTGCATCTTAACTGCTATGATACTGAGCAGAATGTATACTGTTAGCAGTATAGGCCAGTGAAATGATTCAATTACTATAATGAGTTTTGAATGAGGCCTATGATCATGTTGAATCTGAAAGCCCTTCCTTGCCATTTTCTAGTTCTGTCAAAGGTTTTCCCTGAGTTACTATGCATTGGATGAGATCTTTAAGGAACTGAAACACATCCAAACACTCTTACTCAAGTCAAGACCCCCAAAGACCTTTAGGCAACTGAGGCAAAATCCGCAAAGGGACATAGGCAATGAAGGGCTCTGAGCAGTTGCCTCCATAGCTGGGTCTTCCATCACTCTAAGGTGTGCACACGTTTTGGCTGTGGATTTCTAAGGCCTTTTCTCACACAAATTTTCCCTCTAAACTTCAGAGATCCTGTTTCCAGAGGCAGTTAAGCACACCTTACTCTGCTGAAGTCCTTCTGTGGTTCCTGTCCCCAGCCGCCCTTTAAATTAAAAGCATTATAGGCATTTAGATAACCACTGAGGATTTCAGCCTCAGAGCTTTCCAAGGCAGAAGTTTACTGTAGAGACATTATAGGCAATGAATGAACACCCAAGAATTTGGCTCCACAGAAGCAGAAGTAATTTCAGCAGCTCTGCATGCTTCCATTAACAACTTAATTGAAAGTTAAGGGATTTGTATCCCAGAGACACAGATGTTCCTGTCTTATTCCCAGCCCTCAGCCACAGAGTAGCAGCACATCAGCACAGAAAGGCGCATCATATGCCTTTGAAAGGTCTGGGCTGTCTTGTCCATATATATTGGAAATGAAGTGAGGGTTACAGTGATTTAATTTCTTTACTGAAATTTCAGGGTATGAATTGGATGACGTTTCTTCACTGCACTAGAGGTGGGATGCTGTAACAGATCCAGACATGGTATTGAAAATTGTGGTACCAATGGGGACCCTCTTCTCAACCTTCTCCTTATCATCTCTTCCTCTCCCCTCGGCATTATCCCTCCATTACACAGACACATCCTAGGATATGTCCCTGCCCATGGCAGGGGGTTGGAACTAGATGATCTTAAGGTCTTTTCCAACCCTAAACATTCTGTGATTCTACGATAGGTCTAAAAGGTCTTGCAACAACTCACCCCTAGCTACAGCACTGATGCCACAGATCTCCACATAAGCTGAAGCAAGTGCTGCACTAATGAGAATGATGGGGATCCCTGATCTCTGCTTCACCACACATACTGCCAGAGGAAAATGGGCGGCTTGCTGGATCTTGTGGGTCAATGATGCATGTAAAACTGCCTGGAACAGCAGCAGGGTTCTGTGGAGCACGTTTCCAAGCTGAGAGCCTTGACCAACAACATCTTGTGTGTATTACCAGGTTGATTAGCTTAAAAATGTCTTTTTGTAAGCTATTTTTACTTTGCAGATGAAGTTGGAAAGAGCAAGCATAGCCCTAACATATGCTGTTCATGGTTAGTGAGCCGTATTTCCTCCACGTTCCAAAGTAAGGATAAAAATGGTACTGCTGTGTCAGAGCGCATACCTTTTGAGTCCAAGCTCAGTGTATTCTTGCAATGTAACAGCAAGATTATCAAAGTAGACAATGATATTGAGCCTGCCCATGTGTAGTGCTGATGCTGATGGAATATGCAACAAAGCAATAACATCAATGTATTTTTTCCGTTGCATGCTAATATAGCTACACTGCTCCAGAAGGCAGATTCATTTTGTGTTCGCCCTACAGCTGCCTCTACTGGGAGCAAAGCATTATCAGTTTTCTGTCTTCTCCCACTCAGCCTTTGAGAGGCTACCTCTTTCCAGCTTGTCATACCCATATCAAAGCACTCACCCCCGAAATGTGTGAGTCACTGCTCAGTATTTGGGAGAAAGGCTATTTTCTGGCTCAACTATAGCCCTTTTATGGTTCTCTACACGGACAAAAGGTCCACTGGGCTGACCCACTGGCAAAATGCAGCAGAGCATGCAATGCCACAAGCCAGTACTGCAGGTGTGCATGGCTTTTACCAGCCAGATGCCTTCAGAGGAATCAAATTCTCTTCAGTCAGCCAAAAAAATGAGTCGGATTATGTTTTGCTGAGTATCAGGGAAGGGGTTACTCCACAGGATTACAGTGGATTGATATGCACAAATCTGGGCCTCAGACTGACAGGATACAGACCTGAGCCTTCCAATACTGGCAAAATTCAATGCTGCAAAGCAGAAACCAGCATGATATTTTCTGCAGCAAGGTGACCAAAAAAAAGGCATCAGGGATAAAGCATCAGTTGCAGAGCAGGAATGATACAGCAACATGAGAAATAAACCCAAACAAATTTATAGACTGTCCCAGAACTAAACTTCACAGTAAAAGCCCTCCAGCCTTTTGTTCACACAGACGCTGAGTCTGGTATAGCTGCACTCTTAAGCACATCTGCAGTGTAAGGTAGAAATATCCCACATAGGAAAACTGCCTCCAGCTCGCTGGAGGGTCCATCCACAGCCATGGGTGTGTAGGTTTTAGCAGCCTCTGAGCCACGGGGCTGAGCCTCTGGAAAGGATAATCTCGAGGACTATCAAAATCCAGAGTCTCAATGTCTATTTAGATCCAGGCCTCAGTTCTCCATGTGTAAATCTGTGAGATGTCCCCACCTCAGAAGTGCTCTGTGAGGATAAATACAACAGAGAATTGTGACTCTTTCAAATACTGCAGCAGTGGGAGTCATACAAGCAGCAAGGACTGGGGAGAACTGCCAAGTTCATAGATGTTTACTGCTTATGTCTCTGCTTAGCATCTTTCATGCTGTGAACATGTATGCATGCACACACACACGGGGAGGCTCATATGCAGCAGTGAGTTCTTCACATAAAAAAGAAATACTTACAAGAGCCAAGAAATGCAATTTTCCCTCTTCATAGGAAAAATTCACAACTTGTATAGGCTGAAGTGGGATCAAAGAAGAATCTGTTTCTTACCCAGACCTCCAAGGATGGTGCCTAGCTCTCACAGCATTAAGGACTGTCACCCAATCTTGCAGATGCTTTTAGCCACTGCAGAAATGCTCATTTCAGGGATATGGAGAAAAAATACTTGAGAATTTAGGAGCTAACCTTGAATTATTAATACCAGTTCCCCACAATTATGTGAGACACAGGTTAAAAGACCAGAGAATAAGCACACACTACAGGCTATGATAAAGCAAGACCCACAAGAGTTTGGAGGAAGATGGATGGGAAAAGAGAAGCCATGCTGCTGCTTCTCAAGAATCCATCTGGCAGGGTCTACCTCTAAAAAAACCCTTTCAACCTGAGAAGTTAGTCTCTATATTCACATTTGTGGGGAATTAGTCATTAACTACCAGGAAATGAATCGATTTTCAATCTCAGCTTTTCTCTGATTAGATTTGGACAATAAGACACTTAATTGAGCTGTCGCAGTGCTTTAGGTCAATACACCAGCACATCAGTTATTACTCAGTGCTAACAAAAAAAAAAATCTTCAGAGTATTGTCAAAACAGTTATTATTGCCAGTGCTTAACGCCATGACGACTGTTGATTAAATGTTATTTCCCTTTGATCTTCCTTAACTGAGCAGCAGCACTGGAACTCTTTATTTATTTTAAGTTTGGTACAGTCTTCCACTACCCCAAGGTCAGCGATAGCACAGGGCTACGCCAATGTCAGGATCCTGCTGTGCTGTAGCTATGCCCCAGCCTAATTACAACATCCTTTTTCTTGACACCATGTTATCTCTTTAGGAATCTGGGAAGGTACCAGATGGAGAATATACTGATCTGGGACATTTCTTCTCCCCTCTTCCTCTTTCCCCCCACCCCGGTACTGATCACCTGACTCCTTTTCATCTCTGAAAAAGGCTTTATTTTCCCAGTGAGTTTTGGCTCCAAATGTTCAGAGCATTAACCTGAATGCTGCGCCTGCTGTGCTGTTAAGTCCTTGGTGCAAATTTCACAAAATAACAGGACTATAGAAGCATCAGGAAGTGCTATTTCCAGCCAGAAAGGGATTTGAAATACAAGTCACTAAAGTCTGAGACAACCATCTTATGAATACACAGATGGAGCTGCAGAAAAAATGCTCGTGCCTGAAATATCTGACTGTCTCATACACTTATGTAATATGTTCTCCTAAAATTCCTATACATATGGAGTTGTTGTAGCTCAGTACTGCAGAAAGGAAATTGCAGAAAGAGAAGGAAAATGGCTGTAAGCAAGGAGTGTCAGAGAACTGAGAATTTGAACCTCAAGATACCAGTGAGTGCTAAACTACGCAATCCCTTTTCTTGATATTGAGTGCAAAACCTGCTAATTCAGGAATTACCAGCAACTAGCTTTAACTTCTGGGGAGAACTATCAGTTCTCTTAAGCACAGCTCACTGAGCTGGGAAGTGGTGGACTCAGGTATCTTTTCCAGTTCATAAAACCTGTGGTAGGTAATACAGCAGTCCATAAACCTTTCCATCCAAGGAAGGAAACTACAACCTGAGGTCCAGAAAGACCAAAGGAGTAGAAAAGAGGAAAGCTGTATGGCACCACAAGCACCTTGAGAGAAAAGTGCTTGGAAAATCACTTAAGTGTTCAAGGAGAGAAAATGGGAAGCGCTGACTGCCCCCCAAATTGGCATTCCCTGCTGCACCACGCCATCACAGTCTAGAAATGGGAACTACAGCCAGCACTTCCAGGCAGCTTGGTCCCAGTAGGAACACATGCAACAGTAGAAGTAACCATATGACAGCCACAGTCCCTAGGTCAATCAGTGTGCAGCGCTGTGCACTTCACCCCTTTGGGCCCAGCCAACCACAGCAGTGAGCAGGCAGTGGTTATTTTTTGTGTTGTACCCAAAATGTTCAACAATACCTAAGGGCCAGGCAGAATTAATGACACAGGGCACATGGGAACCCAGCTGGGTAAATCCTGACATCCCTGCTTGGAGACCACGCAACATCTGTCCTTGAACTCCCATGGTCTTGTCACACAAACATGTGTCTGGTTGGAGCTGGTAACAGAAGAATAAGGTTTCCATGCAGGACAAAATGGGTAAGAGTTACGGGAATGGAAAGGACCGCAATGTTAGAGGTGAGCGGCAGGAAGGATGGCAGCAGTAGCAGCAGTAGTTAGCATAACAGCTAAGGCACAGGAGAGCAATGACTTTGTATCATCCTTTTTTCCCTTGGCATATCCTGTTGATTTTTATTTTCAGTACTGAGTTTGAAAGCAATTCAACTACTGGCAGAGGAACTGCACTAAAATGAAGTTTCTAATAACCTGAAATTGGAAATGGGCCCATATGTAAGTGCTGCAAGGCCTCTTAGAGCTTTTCTTTTGCAATGAAGCTGTGAGCAGATAGGTTTTCAGGTATCCTTCTGAAACATACAGCCCTGCTTTGCAGATCCATCTTCTGTAACCCTGCCAGTTCTGTTCTTATGGTGAATAAACAATAAAAAAGGACTCTTTTAACACAGTGCAGTTTTAAGATTCCAGCTTTGAAAGATAATGCATTTTCTCCCTTATCTACACTTTCTCTTATGCCATAAGTTCTTTCAAAGGTCAATGCCAAGACCTACAAGCCCAATTGTATATAAAAACTTTGAAATATCATCATTCTGGTGCAAAGGATCACACATCTATATGTATCAATGTGGACTAAATCAGTTCTTGCTCAGGAAAAATGTCTTGGAGGACAACACTCACTGAAGTTTAAAAAAACCCCAGTTTTATTTATGTGAACTGTTGTGCACATTTGTAGTTCCATGTGAATGGAAGTATTATTATTGTTGTTATTGATAGCCATGATATCTAGGAATGTTGGTTGAGCAGCATTTCTTAGATAAAACCTAAAGCTCAACATACAGGAGAAATAAACAGGAAGGAGGCAATGTCAGTGCAAAGGAGCCTGGAAGACTTTTCTTTGTCACTTGATTCCAATGGATTTTCCCAAGAGTGGGAAAGGAGAAAGGAATGACACAACCCATTTTGTTACCTTCTGGGAATTTAGACATATGGGCAGGTCTAGAATAAACCACAGGTATACAAAGACAGCTCTCAGCAACACTGTCTCCTTGTCTTTAGCTCGACAGATCAACTCCCCTAAGGGGAAGGGATCTTGAACAAAGACTTTCGAAGGATGAATACAAGGATGTAAAGGAGCATTACATTCTTGTTCCTTGTCTAAATGGTGCAAGAAGGGAAAATCCTAATGGCACACAAAGCATCTTTTCCCCATCAGTTATGTTCTTTTCCATCTGTAGAAAGAGATGTAGAAAGAGATGTAGAAAACCTCCCTGTAGGCCATATGGATCGCTGCTTTCACAGACATGGCATCTCCCTGGATACGCTGTTGCTATGCTCATACTGACAGTGCTCATGAGCCAATGCAGACAAAATGTGGATTGATACTCATGATAATCAGTACTAGATGGCTCCCAAAGGTGTCTCCTTTTTAGACAACTGGCCACCTAAAGAAGACAGTATCATCCCACAGAGTAGTGCTTCTCCTCTGTTCCATCCCTCCTACTCCAATCAACTCTTGGGGGATGCATACTTGTATGAGATTATCTTAAGTAAACCAGATGCTTGAAGGCAGAAAATTACCCACAGATTCTGTCCCCTCAATACTGTAACTTTGCGTTATCACCTTGCAGTGGGTTTCTGTGGTTTTGTTCACTCTGCCAGATATCAGGCATGATCTCAAGGGGTCATTTTAGAGAAATATGTAAACCTATTAGAAAAAAATTGGAACATACTGCTTGTTGATTTAAAGCATTGCAAGCAAGAGACAGGGATGCCTTCTCTCCTGCATTTGCCTGCTGAAGTGACTTAGAGCCTTTAGCACATGGTACCTTTGAATTTCAGCTCCTTTCTGTGATGAGAAAACCACCACTACAGCGAAAAGCTATAATGGGTAGAACTGCCTCTTCTGTTACAGATAAAATGAACTGGCTAAGAGCTACCTTGCCACTTGTCTCCTTTAAGATCTTAGAATTATTCATGTACTTAGCCCATGAATGACTTAACACTAGAATGCAATAAGACCACACAAAGGGCTGGTATAAAATCAATTCTGAAATCTGCAGAGAACAAGTCACCTTTAATTAAAAATGATAAATTATTTTTATCTAAAAGGGTAAACGAAGTTATACTAACAAAAGATGCATGCTTAAAAGCTACTATATATGCAATTCTTCCAACGCCAGGCTATCTCTTTGCATGCACTGTTTGACACCATCATAGCAAGTGAAGTTTCAATAACGCGATTAGGAGTCAGCTGAGAAGAAGACAATAAAAAGCGCTCCTTGCTGCTTTATTTATCACACAAGCTTAATGCAGCTACACATCCTCCTTTGGATTAAGTCACCCTCTGTGCACCAGACCAACTGAAGTTACTCTTAACCATTTCAGCTGGACACAAAATTCTGAGTGTGACCAGTGTAAAACTGGTGTCTTCATTGTAGTAGAGAACGCAATTTCATTTCAATATCAGATCTATTTGAGTTCTTCTCCCCAGCTAGAAAAAACCTCTGAAATCCTGAAAGCCCAACTAAATCTGCCTGCAGGGAGCAAAATACAAGATCTATTTAAAGACAGAGCAAAGTAGAGGGATGTATCAAAATCAGCATTTTCCATTAACAAACATTACCTCAAAAATATGCTCCAAAATGCAGACTGATGCAATCCCAACTGCCCAGCAATATAATTATGGTAACTAGCTCACATTAGGGAACTGCTGCTTTTCCACACTGAGCAATTAATATGAGTACTATATTTGTCTTTTTCCCCCACATATTCTGGTAAACATGTTAAATAAATCAAGTTGTAGGCTTTCATGAATACACAACAACAGCTACTCAGTCCTTAGCAAGCACGCAATGATACAATAATAGTAAATAATAATAATAATGGCAAAAAAAGAGTTCAGTATTGGGGTGAGAATTCAAAGGAGGACACCTGCTTTCAGATAAGTTTGCTCTTGTATCTTATAAGAGCAGCAGGTTTCATCCTTTCTAATATTCCCTTACCTCAGAGTCAACAAAGATGAATAAAAACCCCTATAGACATTAATGGATGAACAATAAACTATGCAATCATGACCAAACTATTATGCTACCAACAGCTTTCCAGAAGGATGCCGGTTTATGCTTTCTAACAGTGAGTCTCCCAGGAACACTGTTCTTGGTGATGCCAGTTCCCAAACGTCCTTTCAAAGTTTATAGCTGGAAGATATAGCTCAGTTCCTGACATCCCCAAGTTCTTTCATATCTCCTCTATGAGTTGACTGCATATAATGTTCTTTAGAGACAAATTCTTTCTAGTGGAACAGTAATGACATATATTTCACATTTATTTGATAGACTTACATTTCATACCAGATGCAACTGAGGATGAAAAATAATTACTTAATTCTAGTACGATGTTAAATTCTCAAACAAATCAAAACCAAGGTTACAAAAAGATGAGAATACAACAAGAAAGCATTTTCTCAATTGGTTGCTATTATCACTGAAGCAGCAGGTAAACAATCTTCTCCAGCATGGGGATTTTCTGAATTTGTTCTCCTAGTGCATTAATTTTGCAAAACACTCCTGACTTCTTGATGGTCAAAGGATTTCCAAGCCTCTAAACACTTCATAAATCATGTGCAAGAGATACTCAATTCACAACCGCTCTCTAAAGGCAGCTGTCTCTAGAATGCAACTAGTTTCACAGAGACTCCATATATGATATATAATATATAATAGATAATATTTAGCCTCTTACTTAAAACTGTATGACAGAGTTGGCATTTCCTCCGTTTTATAGATCATGCACTCAAAAAAACTGGGTAATCCCCCACTTCTCATAGTGTGAGATCTTTATGGAGAGGTGGCACCATCTCCATAACTAAGGTCAGCACCAGATTTCCTTGTAAAAAAGTCCTGAAATTCTTTGCATCTTTCTGTGGTGACAGCCAAATAATACCTAAAGGTGATAATACTGCCCAGGCAAAGACTGCAACAGACTAGCCAGAGAATTCAGTCTCTGAGGATGTAAAACTACTTACTGAACAAGAAACACAGGAGAATTATATATAGTCTCTGTTAAACAATAGGAGAGAAGAAACTTGAACTATGCCTTAGATAGGACATGTCTAAAGAACAGTAACAGTCTACCAAGCTAATGGGTGCCAGTGCTTTTCAGCCAAAATACAGAGAAGCTTCTCTTCCAGGCTGGGATCTAGGGTCCAACCAGAAAAAACAACACTGACATTTCTTTCTGCGGTTGGGATGGAGTACAGAGGATACTTAGCCCAGCTGCCAGTGCACATTTATCAGCATCACCTGCTATCACCCTGGGCAGAGACAGCTCATGAGGAAGAAGGCAAAATTCTAAAGCACACCACCAGAGCTCTCAAATTGAGCACTTTAAGGACTCACTCAAGCAAACACCATTAGCACTTAGCAGCAATATTTTGGGTTGTCTGAGTATGAAAGAATTCCGAAAGCACCAAAGTCTGTGAACTTCAATCAGAAATTGCATTCTGAGGTAGCTCTGTTCTTCCTTTCTTACAGAATTGTCTGCAAGTCTGTACCTCTGCCAGCTCACCCTCTCCTCATAGATTATAAGCAGACCACCAACTCTTAGGGAGCTCCCAGAGCTCTATGGTATTTTCACAGAAGTCTGCCAGTTGGAGACTCTCTGTGTCAAGGTTTTGGCTCTCTTCAATTGGGTAAAAGTGAGTGTATACTCAAAGCAAGCACGGAAAAAGGCAGATTTTTCACAGCTGTCCAGGTTATTCATGGAGAAAACCACCTAAACAAAGCCCTCCTGGCAGAGAAAGAAGGTCTTAAATTTAATCATTTCAACGTTCATCAGGTTGGCATCAGCCCACCTCACAAGCATGTCAAGGTCCCTCTCAATGGCATTCCTTCCCTCCAACGTATCAACCAAACCACACAGCTTGGTGTCTTCAGCAAACTTGCTGAGGGCGCACTCAATCCCACTGTCCATGTCACCCACAAACATGTTGAACAAGACCGATCCCAACACCGATCCCTGGGGGATGCCACTCGTTACTGGTCTCCAGCTGCACATTGAGCCACTGAGCACTACTCTTTGTGTGTAGCTATCCAGCCAGGTCTTTATCCACCGAGTGGTCCACCTATCAAATTGATGTTTTTCCAATTTAGAGAGAAGGATGTCATGTGAGACAGTGTCAAAGGCTTTGCACAAGTCCAGGTAGATGGTATCAACTGCTCTACCCCTGTCCATCAGTTCCCTAGCCCCTTCATAGAAGGCCACCAGATTGGTCAGGCAGGATTTCCCCTTAGTGAAGCCATGCTGGCTGTCACCAAGCACCTTGTTGGTTTTCATGTGCCTTAGCATGCCTTCCAGGAGAATCCGCTCCAAGATTTTGCCAGGCACAGAGGTGAGACTGACTGGTCTAAAATTCCCCACCTCATCCATTTTCCCCTTCTTGAAAATGGGGGTTATATTTCCCTTTTTCCAGTCATCAGGAACTTCACCTGACTGCCATGATTTTTCAACTATGATGGACAGTGGCTTAGCAACTTCATTTGCCAGCTCCTTCAGGACCCGCGGATGGATTTCATCCAGTCTCATGGGCTTGTGCATGTTCAGGTTCTTAAGATGGTCTCAGACCAGATCCTCTCTTACAGTGGGCCCAGGGTCTTCATTCTCACAGTGCTGCGTCTGCCTTCCAAGACTTGGGTGGTGTGGTCCAGGGCATTTGCCAGTGAAGACCAAGGCCAAGAAGTCATTAAGAACCTCAGCCTTCGCCAAATCCAGGGTAGACAGTTCTCCTGACAGCTTCCGGTGAGGGCCTACATTGTCCCTAGTCTGTCTTTTATTTGCAATGTACCTACAGAATCCCTTCCTGTTATCCTTAACATCCCTAGCCAAGTTTAATTCTAACTGGGCCTCAGCTTTCCTAACCTGGTCCCTAGCTTCCTGGACAACATCCCTGTATTCTTCCCAGGCCGCCTGTCCTTGCTTCCACCTTTTATAAGCCTCTTGTTTCCTTCGAATTTTGCTCAGCAGCTCCTTATCCATCCAAGGAGGTCTCCTGGCCCTCCTGCTGAACTTCCTTCTAGTCGGGATGCATTGCTCCTGAGCTTGCAGCAGGTGATCCTTGAATATCAACCAACAGACTTGGGCCCCCCTGCCCTCTAAGGCTGTATCCCATGGAACCTTACTGAGCAGGTTCCTGAAGAGGCCAAAGTCTGCTCTCTTGAAGTCCAGGGCAGTGAGCATGCTGCACGCTCTTCTCACTGTCCTGAGGATCTCAAACTCAACCATCTCATGATCGCTGCAATCAGGGCTGCCCTGAAGCGTCACATTTCCAACCAGCCCTTCCCTGTTGGTGAGGACGAGGTCAAGCATGGCACCTCTCCTTGTCGGCTCCTCTATTACTTGCAGAAGAAAGTTGTCTTCCACACAATCGAGGAACCTCCTGGATTGCTTGTGCTGGGCCGTACCGTCCCTCCAACAGATATCAGGGTGGTTGAAGTCCCCCATGAGAACAAGGGTCTGTGAGCGTGAGACTGTGCCTATCTGTCTATAGAGTGCTTCATCCACAGAGTCCTCTTGGTCAGGCGGTCTGTAACAGATCCCCACAATAATGTCTCCCGTGGCTGTTCTCCCTTTAACCCAGACCCACAAACTCTCTGTCGACTGCTCACCTGTCCCCAGACAGAGTTCCATACTCTCTAGCCTATCCCTAACATAAATAGCAACTCCCCCTCCCCACCTACCGGGCCTGTCTTTCCTTAAGAGCCTGTAACCTCCAATTCCAACACACCAGTCATAGGAGCCATCCCACCATGTTTCTGTGATGCCTATGATATCATACCCCCATAGACGTGCACACATCTCTAATTCCTCTTGTTTGTTCCCCATGCTAAGGGCATCTGAGCCGAGGTCCAAATGAATCCAGCTCTTTGGCTGGAGTGGCTGGAATATCTCTACATTGCTCCAAGCATTTATTATAGGTGCTGGCAAGTGACTGGGTGTGTTGGGATGGAATGATATCCCCCTCCCCTAACACATCTAGTTTAAAGCATCCTTGACCAGTCTGGCAAGCCTCCTACCAAATCCACTCTTTCCTTTCTTTGTCAGACCAGCTCCACCAGCCCCCAGTAGACCTGGCCTACTAAATTGAGTCTCATGTTTTAGATACCCAAACCCCTGATTATGGCACCACACTTCTAACCATTTATTGACCTGGCCAATCCTCCTAGCCTTTTTAAGGTCCTTTTAAGGTATACTTATCTTTATTCTAAATACACGGCTGAGAAACTGGGGTTCTTTTGTGAGCCAAGGTGTTTAAATGATCTGTCACATTACATTCAACAGTCAGGCTGACAAACACCAATGCAAAGCTCATTGCTCATTCTTCTTCATCAATGGAAAGAGATGCTGCATCATCAGGGGGTGATCTATTCCAAGATAGGTTATATATCCTAACAGCAGGCATGAACTGAATCCTATTCCAGGTGAGTACTTTGTGGTTTCTTGGGTTATAAAGGACTGCATAACTACAGGCTAAATGAAAAATAAGATTTTAATTCTCAAGTGAAATATAAAGTGCTATTTCCTCATGAAATGACAGGGAGAAAAAGAGATGGCATGGCACTGAATCTTGAATGAGATGCAAATTTGAGGTCACAGTATCATGTATTTGAGACCTGTCATGAAGACGAAACACAAGTGAAGCTGTCACAGTGATACAATGACAATCAAGTCCAGCATGCTGATGAAGTGACTAAAATCCAGAGTAACTGCAGAGTCAAGGGAAAAAAGCTGTTTATTCTCTACCCCGTGTACATAAATAGGAAAGATTTGGTTCTGTTGTCCTGTGAGCACACTCTCTGCGATGTCAGTCTAAAGCAAAGACTGACCTGTACTGTCTTTACAGAATGGCAGAATATGTTGACTTTTCAACTAAAATTTGTCTTCAGATATTTCTATTGCTGCAGCGGAGCTGCGTTTTCACAAGAGGGCAATGTACATTTCCTAGTCACAGCAAACTGTGTTTTTCCTCTGACAGACATCAATGCTCCCATTGCCTCAGGAGAGGTAATAACGTGTAGATTTTAGCCAGCTATACCAATTTGTCAGACATGTGGTTAATAACAGGTTTTCAACTTTAAAAAGAGCTGTTTTCACACCTACAGAAATATGAGTGATCCCAAAGTGCTTTGCTAGCATCAGTCTAATCCCACAACCTACCCACACAGATGGACATCAAAGTACCAGCAGAACAAGGCAACAAAAAAAATGCACTTGCGAGATTGTACATATGTAAGCCACCTACCAACTCTACCACTTTTATATACGACCTACCACATTATTATGATTTGGGTCCATCTGCTGGGACTTTTTGGTGGAAAACAGGGTGGAATATTTGCTTTAAGTAGCCTATAGGAAAACTCAAATTCCCAGATAAAGGACTACCCTGTGTTTGCAGACTGAGTCCCCAGTGAAGCACAGCAAGCCTGACATGTAACACGAGCACCAGAGTGGCTGTCCATGCACTGCAGAGTCAATCTGCGCATGTACAACACACCTAGGGCTGATATCAAAAGATGCAAAGCTCATTGTTTCAGTGCAAATTAGTTACACAACATATAGATGTTAGTTATACAACATACAGACAACAGGAGGTGTCGACCTGCTATTCACATTGCATGGTGTGGAAGCATGTAACTGTCCCTAGGAAGACTACCAAGAAGTCCAGACAGAGCTATGAGAAACAGCATATTTTGAATTTTAGATGTTGGCAAGAATTAGCACGGCTGAATCATCTACAGCTCTAGAGCCATGAGAGCAAGCAGTGCACTACTAAGAGGTCAGACAAATTTCAGGCTGTTCCATAAAGCCCAGGAATTACAGTTTCCATATAAAGCAGGTGAGATCTTGGTTTCTAAACACCTTGGATAGTGAATCTGATCTTCCAAATTCTCCATGGAAAGGCTGGGGCTTGGTTTTAGGCATTAGTAACAAACGCCAAGGCCAACCAGTGAACTAAGATGAGGCTTTTATGTTTGTTACACTTCCAAACAAGTCCAAACCACTCACTTAGTTCACTGCTTTACATTGAGCTTTTTAAGGTCATGTTTTCAGCTTTACTTAAAAGAATGTCCAAAGCTGAGGGAGAGTTTGAAGTGTGAAGGACCTAGTAGGAGCTTCCACAGGGGGGCCAGTTTCATACTGCCCCTGTGTCTAATGCAGCTTAACATTCTGGGCTGCTAAAAGCTCTGCTGCATCCAAGTAAACTTCAGGGAATTGGCAGAGCTTTGGGGCCCTGAAATAGTGACCGTTTCCACTGGAAACATTCATGACATTGGAATAAAGATTCTCCCACATTCCTCAGCTTGCACCAAGATCCTGTAGGTTTGTCCTCCCACTGCCTCCGGAGCAGATACAGACAGACTACGGCACTGCTCTGCCTCCAGAGCAGTGCTTCCACCAACATCTCTTTTCAGTTTAACTTGAAAAAAGATAAGAGCAATTTAATCTTTCCTGCCTTTGACTTGAAGGTTTTGTTCTAAATGTATTTTGACAGCAGAAATAAAGACAAAGTTTTAATAGAACTAACTGAACCACAAACTGAATTATGTATTTCCATTTCAGGAGACAATCTCACTGTTAATAACATCACTCTCCTTCCAAAAGCATGCATGACAGAATTCAAAGCATTTCATAGAATCATAGAATCATAGAACAGTAAGGGTTGGAAAGGACCTCAAGATCATCAAGTTCCAACCCCCCTGCCATGGGCAGGGACACCTCCCACTAAACCATGCCATCCAAGGCTATGTCCAACCCCACCTTGAACGCTGCCAGGGATGAAGCATCCACAACCTCCCTGGGCAACCCATTCCAGGGCCTCACCACCCTCACAGTAAAGAATTTCTTCCTCATATCCAATCTAAACTTCCCCTGTTTAAGTTTAAACCCATTACCCCTTGTCCTCTCACCACGGTCCCTAACGAAGAGTCCCTCCCCAACATCCCTATAGGCCCCCTTCAGGTCTCTGTTCCTTCACGGTATTTTGTATTTGGCAGCAGCTCTGCAGCACACAGAACTCCCTCTTACACGTGTAAGTGTCATGTGTCTCACTCTCTTTGTCCAGGAGTCAGGGTGGGACCATCTGAACTGCTGAACCAGTCTGTCTGGAAAATTGGTATGCTAGTGGATTAAAATACAGACTGAACCCTGGCAACATCCCTGCACTGGATCTCTGCCTAGAACCTTTATTTCTTCATATTCAGTGTTCTCTGGAAACATGCAGCAGCTGCAGGCTTTTTGTAGGACCCCTACATCAACCATAATGGAAGCACATGGCAAGGCAGGATCAAAACTGTATTGACAGCCTGGTGGAACATCTTAATTTTCCAACACTGCATCTTCATTTGGTTCTCATCTTATAGAAACAACTGTAGTCACCAAGAAGCTTACTGAACTGGGATCAAATGCTGAATAGATGACTTAAGCACAGATTTGTTCTTAATTAGCCAAAGACCCACTGAAGACACCCAAAGGGCCAATAAAACAAAGGCACAAATTTTATTTTGTGTCCACAAAGAAGGGGATTGAAAGAGTTTACATCAGCTGCTAAACACGCTCTAATGATCACCACTGGATTATTAGTAGTGACCTAGATGTAAAAAGCTCTGATCTTCTTACTCCTGGGTTATTATCCAGTTTCTAGATCTCTTTAAGGTCAGTTAGAGTGAACAAAAATTGGGATGGGTGAAAATAGTGTGTGACATGAGGGAGAGGAACATGGAATATTGATCCCCAGGCATTTCACTGAATAAAGCAGGTAGGCACCAGCAAACATGACTAATAAGAGCAAACCAGAAAACAGCATTATATTTCAAAGAAATCTAGGGGTGAATAGCTTGAGGTAATGAGATACAAAGTCTTTCACATATAGGTCACCAGTTTTAATCCAGCTCTGGTCATAGCAAACTCTGGTCATTAGTATCTGACAGCTGTCAGAATGAGATGGTGGTCCTGGTTTAATTGCTAGTGATATCTCCAGAATGAAGCACATCAGCTGTGGAAGCATTTCTTTCAGTTAACAAAGATGTGAGCAATCCAGCCTTTGATTTAGCTGAGCTCGTGCTATGAGCAAAGGGCTTTGTGAAATGTTGTGGTTTGAGGAGGAAACAGAGGACGAGTGTGTGCTAACAAAAAGAGGAAGCATGAAGAAGTCAGCTTGCAAGAAAGTCTGGACAGGATGTCACGAAGCAAGATCAGCAAGAACTGTTCACCTTTAAAGCAAAACGCAAGTTGCAGAACAAGGAAAAATTTTGCTTGCTTGGCACTATGGACATTTATAGACACTTTAAAAATATGGCCAATCAGTAAGCCCTTGCTAATACGTAGTTAAGCTAAACTAACCAATCAAGTATGATAGAGTGTTATAGTGTTCTGAAACTTTCTTATAAAAAGAAGCACTTGTGCACAATAAAGTGTTCAGCGTTTGATCACATTGATCAGTGTTGCGTTGTTCCATATCCCCCGCAAGTGGCGCCCGAACAGGGACCCTCAGATCTGCCTCCTGAGAGCTGCTTCGGTGGTGAAGATCAGCGCAGACCTGACGGGTGGGAAGCCGACCGAAAAGGAGCCGGCAGTAGCCCTGCCGATGTAGAAGAAGCACGCGCGTGCCGCAGAAGAGAAGTGTCTGCGAAAAGGTCCACTCCGATAAAGGCAAGTGGCGGTCGGGGAGGAATGGGGGCAGCTCAAACTAAAGAGGAAGCAGCTGTCCTTAATCTCCTCCAACACGTCCTCTCAAAGAGAGGGATTAAATATGAAGAAAATGTTCTTAAAGGGCTACTCCAATGGAGTAAAGAAAAGGGGCTATTTAGCGGGATTGGAACAGCATTTGAAATATCCACATGGGAGGAAATTGGCGTTCAGATTTGGGACACTATATCTCGTGGGGGGAAAGCAGCGCGTGAAGTCCAAAAATATTCCACGCTGTGGAGGCTTATCCGAGAGACTTTGAGGGACATGAAATTAGAAAAGGCTGCAGCTGCTTCGGAGGCTAAAGCCTTATCTCCGGTAACACCCTCCGTGCCTCCGCCGCCGCCTCTTCCCCTGCCCGAGCCTCTAGCCCTGCCTGCCTCCCAATTACCCGCGGAGCCCCCAATGAACAGCAAAAAGATCCCCGATCGAAATCCCTTTGATCATTATACCGGGGGGAGAACTCACCCGAAAATTGCAAAGACGATTAAGAGGGGTTTTCAATCTATGCCCAGTAAGGAAAAATCGGAATCTGATGTTGTTGCTGATCCTAACGATGTTGAACCTTGCTGCGAGGTGAAAGCACCCACAGGATACAGGTCTGGTGCGTCAGAATATTCCCTTGCCTCCACTCCAGACCGTTCCCCTATTAACTCTGATGTTTCTACCCCAGAAGAAGCAGAACAACCAAAGGACTTAAATGACTCAACAAAAGAAGTATTGCAGGAAGTCATAGAGAAGCTTATGGCAGTGACCCAGAAAGAAAGAGTGGGACCAATCGTATCCAAGGGAGATAGTGCCTCTCCTGCTCCCGTGGTTTCGGCGCTGGTTCCCTTACCAAACCCATTTAATTCCTCTATTCAAGGTTCTAGTGGTGTGTCAAAAAGGTGGAAAGGGGTTATTAGAGATGCTATTTTAGAGGGGGATTTTATTCCACAAGCCTTTCCTGTGTCTATTACACCACAGGGTGTCAACCAGTGGGAAGCGATCGATTGGAAACTATTGGAAAAGGCTCGAACAGCAGTAACTCAATATGGGTTACACTCTCAATTATCTCGACAAATTATAACATATATCTTACATTCAGATCTTCCAGTCCCCCATGATATTAACCAAGTAGCCAGTATCATACTAACACCATCGCAAAAATTAATTTTTGACCGTAACTGGCAAAAACTGTGTGACCTTGAACAAGCCAAACCTAGACAACAAGGAGACCCCCTTGTTGGAGTTCAATCAGATATGTTAAGGGGGGTGGGACAATGGGCACATGTTGATCACCAAGCAAACCTCAAAAATGAAGTATTGCAGTTATCTCGAGATTTAGCGTTACAAGCTTTGTTTTCTGTTTCAGATGGCTCTACTCAACTTGGTTTTACCAATATTAAACAGGGTCCTACAGAGCCATTTTCACAGTTTGTAGACAGATTATATTCTGCAATTGAGAAACATCCTGATATAGACATTCCTACGAAGGAGAGACTTTTTAAAATGCTTGCTTTTGAAAATGCCAGCAGCAAAACAAGACAAAGTTTAGCTACCTTGCCCTGTGGAGCAGAAGTAGCTGATATGATTGAACTAGCTAATCGTGCAACACAGAAAGAAAGTGCCACTTTTGTAGCAGCAGCTGTGAAAGAGGCAGTTTCTCCTTTCCTTGACAAATTTAAAAGGAAATGTTATAATTGTGGTAAAGAAGGACATATTCAAACTCAGTGCCGCCTTCCCAGAAAAAATAATATCAAATGGTGTAAAGTGTGTAAGATGAATTCCCACTATACCCAAAATTGTAGACGGGCGGGAAACCAGAAACCGAGCGCGACTGCTCCACGCGCTATGACAAAAATAAGGGGGGCATGGGTGAATCAAAATCGGGGAGATGCCTCTCGGGGGGATGCCTCGACACCGTTCGCTCCTCCACTACAGGGAGTGCCGGAGTTGACGTGGAAACAGCAGTAGAAACCACTTTACAAGATTATTCTGTCTATATTATAGACAGTAACATGAAAGGCCCTTTGGGATATGGGCTTAGTGCCTTATTATTCGGGAGATCTTCAACATCCCGACAAGGAATTTTTGTTTTACCAGGAGTTATAGACGCAGATTATTGTGGGATAATTAAGATCATGGTTTATACAATAACTCCGCCTGTTCTTATTCCTCAAGGTAGTCGAATTGCTCAACTTATTCCATTTCAGTCCTGTGTTCCACAAAGGGGAGACTCGAATCGAGGTGAAGGTGGATTCGGTTCCACAGGAGTACCGCAAGTATTCCTTTCACTTGACATCGCTAAGATTAAACCTGAATGTGTTGTTACCATAAAAACTAAAATTGGAGAACAAAAATCTATAAAAATGTTAATTGATACAGGCGCTAATGTCACAATAATTTCAAAAGAGCACTGGCCTTCACAATGGCCTGTCATACCTGCTCTAACAGGAATTTCTGGGATCGGAGGAACCCAGTCCACCTTAATCAGCCGAGATCCAATAAGTTTTCTTTTTCCAGATGGTGCCAGTGTAACCACAAAACCATATGTCATGAATGTTCCTGTTACATTAGTAGGGCGAGATATTCTTAGCCAAATGCACACTAAATTAGTGACACAGCCTTTTCTGCAGCGGCCATTACAGAGCAGCCAATACTCAAACTAACTTGGAAAACCTCAGATCCTGTTTGGGTGGATCAATGGCCGCTCAAAGAGGATCGGCTGCAAAAAATTCAGGAATTGGTACAAGAGCAATTAGATGCTAAGCACATTGTTCCATCTAATAGCCCATGGAATACTCCAATTTTCACTATCCCAAAAAAGAGTGGAAAATGGAGGCTACTGCATGATTTGCGAGCAATCAATAACGTTATGGAGAACATGGGATCCTTGCAGCCTGGACTACCATCACCCACAATGTTACCTGAAAATTGGGAAATTTTGATTATTGACTTAAAAGACTGTTTCTTTTCCATTCCATTGCACCCAGAAGATGCAGAAAAATTTGCCTTTTCTGTGCCATCCATAAACAAGTCAGAACCAGCTAAAAGGTATCATTGGATAGTGTTACCCCAGGGTATGAAAAATTCTCCTACTATTTGCCAACACTTTGTAGCCTGGGCATTGAACCCTTTTAGACAGAAATTTCCCCAACTTATTGTTTACCATTATATGGATGACATATTAATATGCGGTGAACAGCTAAACAAAGATGAAATTTTAAGGTGTTTAAAGCTGGATTTGGAATCTCAAGGTTTGCAAATTGCCCCAGAAAAGGTGCAAAAATCTTCACCATGGAAATACTTGGGATGGGTTATTTCCCACAGTGCTATTCAGCCTCAAAAATTGAAAATCTCTACTGAGATAAAAACATTAAATGATGTCCAAAAATTGGTTGGAGATATTCAATGGGTTAGAAATATCTCTGGCATTACTAATGATGATCTGAAGCCGTTAGTCCAGTTACTGGGTACCTCTACAAAAGCTAATGAAGCTCGCACATTAGGTCCTGTGCAGGAAAAAGCACTGAGAATTATTATGGATAAAATCTGTAACAACCATGCTCAGCGAATTGTGTTAACACTTCCAGTTACACTCATGATTATAAACTCTAACAGCCAGCGTTTGTATCCCTTTGCCATAATCACACAGTGGGATAACACTGCATCTGCCAATCTTAGAATATTAGAGTGGATTTTTTCTCCGATAACACCACGAAAAACGATTGTCACAAAACCCGAGATCTTATCACAGCTGATCATGAAAGGCAGAAATAGAATCATTGATATTACCGGCAGAGAACCCTACAGAATTATTTTGCCGTTAGTTCAGGAATATTTAGAATGGTTATTGCGAGTTTCTCTTCCATTTCAAACCGCATTGACCCAGTATGATGGAGAAATTAGTAACATCTACCCTCCTTATAAACTATTGCCCTTGCTGCACAATCAGCATTTTGAAACATTCCCAAAACGATCTGAAACACCAGTTACAGGTATCACAGTCTTTACAGATGCAGGAAAGCGATCACGCTTGGCAGCCTGTGTCTGGCAACATGAGCAACAATGGCAAAAACATTTAATTCCTGGAACTCCAGATGATTCTTTACAGACTTTAGAACTCCAAGCTGTTATTTAGGCCTTTGAAAACTGGAATAATTCACCTCTCAATGTTGTCTCTGATTCTTTATATGTAGTAGGTATTATTCATAGAATTGAAGGCTCTATCCTAAAAGAAATTAAGAACAACTGGTTATATAGTCTTTTGTTAAAATTGCTACGACTCTTGCAGATTCGAACTCATTCCTATTTTATCACACATATTCGCAGTCATCAATTCACACATGGTCTCTCAATTGGAAACAACCAAGCAGATCTTTTAGTTTCTCCTGCCTGGGCTGGGCCACCTGTTAACAGCTTTGCCCAAGCCAGAGAATCTCACTCATTTTTCCACCAATCAGCAAAAATGCTTGCTAGACAATTTGCCATTCCTGTTACAGATGCTCAGGGAATAGTAAAATCCTGTCCTTCCTGTCAAAAAATTGGTTTTGGCCTGGGACTAGGCGTTAATCCTAGAGGCTTACAACCACTTCAATTATGGCAAATGGATGTTACACATTTTTCTGAGTTTGGTCGACAAAAATTTATTCATGTCTGTATTGACACCTTTTCTATGGCATTATGGGCAACTGCTCAAACAGGAGAAACAGCAAAGCATGTTCGCCGTCATTTGTATATGTGTTTTGCCGTTTTGGGAGTTCCAAAATCTATCAAAACTGATAATGGTCCTGCTTATGTCTCCCGATCCATGGCACATTTTTATAGTATTTGGGGAATTAAACATATTACAGGTATTGCTCATTCCCCAACCGGTCAAGCTATTGTTGAACGTGCTCATCAAATCATTAAAAACCTCCTCTTAAAACAAAAGGGGGGAGAATCACTCCCTCCTGCAGAACGATTGGCAAAAGCAATATATGTGGCTAATTATTTGCGATTAACAGGAGACAGAACTGACCCACCTATGGTCATTCATAGCTTGGCAATGCAATCAGGATTATCAGAAAAACCTAACCAAAAAATTTTGGTACAGTATAAAGACTTGATCACGGGTCAATGGAAAGGACCTGCAGAAGTTAAGCTAACAGGAAGAGGTTATATGTGTTTGCTTACAGATCAAGGCATCCGGTGGATACCGGCTCGTTGGATACGGCCGTGGCGAGATTCAGCAGAAAATATCTCGTCTGCACCGGAAGATGTCAGTGATGATTAAGAACCTGTTAGTGGTTAAGCTGTTAATTTTGCTGTTTGTATATAGTTCTGTATCTTTCTTACATGAAATCAATCCTAGGAAAAATTTGTGGGTGACATGGGCCAATGAGAGTGGTGTGTCAGAATTTTGTCTTGCTATGGCATCAGCTACAGATCCTTTTCAAACATGCCTAATAGGAATACCTGGATATAATGAGAACAGTTTTAAGGCATTTTCAACCAACAACTGCAGTAAATCAACAACTGTTGCAGATTGTTCAGCAAAATTAATATCTGGATTGATTAAAACACTCCCTTGGGATCCACAAGAATTAAATTTAATGGCATCACAAGCAATTGGGAATAGCTCACAAAACTGGACACAGACCTGCATAATGTTTGGATCTAAATATGCAGGCTGGCCACATCCGATAAACTCACCAGATGTTTCGCCCAAAAATAGTGCCTATTGGTATGCTGGTGAATATTGCGGGGTAAATGATACAGATGGAAAAGCAACAGCCTTTAAGGCATACGGAGCTACTCACCAGCCTGGATCAGTGTCCCTCCTTTGGAATAACAAATCTGCCAAAGCCCTACCACCAGATGTCTTTTTAATCTGTGGAGATAGGGCATGGCAAGGAATACCAAAAGACATTGTTGGAGGGCCATGCTATTTGGGCTCACTAACTATTTTTGCACCAAAATTTACAGAATTGCGAAATCTTAGTCATATTCTCCGCTCTAAATCAAAGCGATCAATTGGACTTACCCCTGATTGTAATGACAATGTTCAATTACTTAGCAGAGCTGCTCGTATTGCTCTGTCATTGTTAGTTCCTGGAGCAGCTGCAGGAAATGCCTTAAAAACAATAGCCCAGTTAGCTTGTTGGGCAGAAAAGCAGGCTAACACAACTACTGCCGTTCTCGAAGAGTTATTAATGGATCAAAATAGTCTGCGGCATTCCTTGCTACAAAACCGTGCAGCCATCGACTTTTTACTGCTGGCACAGGGTCATGGCTGTAAGGATTTTGAAGGTATGTGTTGTGTGAACCTGTCTGATCACAGTGAAAGCATTCACAAACAATTGACCTACCTAAAAGAACACTCTCAGAAAATTCAACAAAATGTAAATCCATTAAATGACTGGCTCCATAACACCTTTTCGAAATGGGGAATAGAGACTTGGATTCAAAATTGGATAATTATTGCTTTGAAAGTTTTAGGCATTGTATTATTGATTTTGCTTGTATGTACCATTATATTTGCTATATTAAAGAAACTTGTAAAGAAAATGCTAAATCAAATCTGGATTGCTCAAAAACAAGAAGAGGGTATTGTGGAAGCATTTCTTTCAGTTAACAAAGATGTGAGCAATCCAGCCTTTGATTTAGCTGAGCTCGTGCTATGAGCAAAGGGCTTTGTGAAATGTTGTGGTTTGAGGAGGAAACAGAGGACGAGTGTGTGCTAACAAAAAGAGGAAGCATGAAGAAGTCAGCTTGCAAGAAAGTCTGGACAGGATGTCACGAAGCAAGATCAGCAAGAACTGTTCACCTTTAAAGCAAAACGCAAGTTGCAGAACAAGGAAAAATTTTGCTTGCTTGGCACTATGGACATTTATAGACACTTTAAAAATATGGCCAATCAGTAAACCCTTGCTAATACGTAGTTAAGCTAAACTAACCAATCAAGTATGATAGAGTGTTATAGTGTTCTGAAACTTTCTTATAAAAAGAAGCACTTGTGCACAATAAAGTGTTCAGCGTTTGATCACATTGATCAGTGTTGCGTTGTTCCATATCCCCCGCAATCAGCGGAACTGTAATGCTGTTAAAAGTCTAGGCAGGAAGGTCAAGGACTGACTGGGCATTGAGAGAGGATATCTACCCCCTTACCGAAAGCTTCATTTTCTATTAGTGTCAACTTGAGATATCTCAAGGGTAATAAATCTTTGTGAGGGAACAGAGGATAAAGAAAGCAAAAAACAGTTCAAAGAGAGCTGTGGAAACTCTGCCGCCTTAAACCCAGATCAAGGGCCAGCTCCTCAGCTGGTGCTTCCACTGAAGTGCTCGTGCTGCATCAGTTCACACTGGCCCAAGGGCTTCTTCCTGGTATGTTCAACATGAGTAGCAGATGAGAGTGCAGACACATGGAGACATGGCGCCATGGAAGGAAAGGAAGAGAAGATGAAGGTCACAAGAGATGGAGCAGGAAGAAGGAGCAAGCTCAGAGCATGACAACACAGAAGATGACCTCAGCATGGGTCCTCCCCCACGCAGAGCTCCCTGGTTTTCACATCCTGGTCCAGCAAAGTGTTTATTATGTACACTGTAGGCCCCACTACTGTCTCTGAAGTGGGTCAGAGCAGACACCATGGAGAGCAGGAACAACCTATGTGGCCATGTCTCTCTAACTCGTGCTGCCCCCCAGCCTAGAGTCCCTCTGAAGAGCCACAGCAATGTACGAATTGCAGAGTAAGGTGTGGGGAGAGCCTGAAGTTGTAATTCACATAATCAGAATAAAGGGTTCACCCAGAAATGATGAATAAGAAACAGAGCTCATTACTGCTGCCTTCTCAAAAACCTTTTCTTTACAATAAGAGAAAGGCCTGAATTTCCAAAGCCCACGTGAAATACCTAACATTCATAGCAGGAGATGAAAGGAAAGATGATTTTACAGCTTGCAAGACAGATCCTTCCAATTGCTGATCAGAGCAGGGAGCTCTGATTTCTACATTTAAATAATAAAAAAAAAAAGCTAAGTTTAAAAATTCAACTTTGATTCATAAGATCAAGTGTTGATTTCTTTTCCCCTAATAGCTGCGCCTTTAGTTTTTTATTAAGAGATTTATCTCACTTTATCTGTCCCACACCCAGGTATTCCACCAAAGCTACTTATCAAGGTTCCCTTAACAGTGACTGAAGAAAAGCAATCGCATGCAACAGGAGACTTGTCTGTCTTGGATGCTTGGAATAGGTAGGCTGAATACTCCTATCAGGAGGTGGTTGCTGGAGGTGGCTAATGTAGCTTGGACTCCAACATGGCAAAGGTTTAGTGAGTGAGTTGGACACAGTATTTTGTAACCAGAGTGAATCTTCAAGAATTTTATGAACATTTTGGATGGATATTTTGGATTCTACCTTGAACAATCCACTTGACATTATTACACAAAGCACAACATTTTTACTTGCATGAGCCCAATTATCTGAAGATATTTGTTTGCAAAAATGACAAATAAAATATGTGCATAAAAATAATAGCTTAACAGTTAAAAAAGATGGGTTTAAGTCCTTCTTCCTCACAACAACCAGTGTTGTTCTATCTGCTCAGCATCAGAAACATAGAATCATAGAATCATAGAATAGTAAGGGTTGGAAAGGACCTCAAGATCATCGAGTTCCAACCCCCTGCCATGGGCAGGGACACCTCCCACTAAACCATGCCATCCAAGGCTATGTCCAACCCCACCTTGAACGCTGCCAGGGATGAAGCATCCACAACCTCCCTGGGCAACCCATTCCAGGGCCTCACCACCCTCACAGTAAAGAATTTCTTCCTCATATCCAATCTAAACTTCCCCTGTTTAAGTTTAAACCCATTACCCCTTGTCCTCTCACTACAGTCCCTAATGAAGAGTCCCTCCTCAGCATCCCTATAGGCCCCCTTCAGGTATTGGAAGGCTGCTATGAGGTCTCCACGCAGCCTTCTCTTCTCCAGCCTGAACAGCCCCAATTTTCTCAGCCTATCTTCATACGAGAGGTGTTCTAGTCCCCTGATCATCCTCGTGGCCCTCCTCTGCACTTGTTCTAACAGTTCCATGTCCTTTTTATGTTGAGGACACCAGAACTGCACACAATACTTCAAGTGAACATGCTAAAAAGGGAGTCATGTTTATGGGTATTTTTAAGTATTTTCCTTTTAAAACTCCTCCACTTGCTTTTGGAAGTGTGCAAGTGACACGCAAGAGTCACATTTCCAAGTATTTCACATTTAGAGATTTCTTATGAAAATCAGTGCTCTTCCACACTGCATTTTAGGATTGTGCAGATCCTGTACTCCATTCAAACGGCCTCTTCAGCTGTTACACAGGGACAGAATTATCAACAGAATTATTGTTTTCTTTGAATACTGTCCCTAACTAAATGAATAAACGATGCAGAAATGTCCTGAGGTAGAACAGCCCCAGCTGAGGCTTTTCCCAATTTCCAGGAAAATTCTGCCAAATACTTTCCAGCCTGCTATCCACCAGGCTACAAGGTAACCACTAGATGGGGGTGGTGTATACTACGCGGGGTACCTGACACTTCCTGCATGGCTTTCTCAGAAACCTTGAGGAAGAAACTTACACACACTGTACAGGCCTGCACTATGGTGTAGGTCAAACAGCAACCTTCATCCTTCCCAACCAAGAACCGAGTGCTTTAACTTGCGACAGGCTGTTGTGTTACAAAAGCTGCAAAATAGAAAGTCTTAATACTCTCGAAAATGTCATGCCCGGTGTGATACAGTTGAGCACTGCAAGACATTGATGCAAACAACAGTGAGGGAGTCAGGAGTTTCTCTACGCTTCATTTAAAATAATCACATTCTGCCCCATGATGCCACAGCTGACTCTGTTGAATTTAGCTCTGTATTTGGCAGTGGAAATCTTTGCTTTCTCTCTCATGGAAGGTACATGTTCTGCTGCTCTTCCTTCAAGCAATGTAATTACAAGAACCTGTTTAGCATAATTAATTTGCAAACAGGTTGGATGAAATGGGATTGTATCCCAAAGGCTTTTTCAGCATGAAGTGAAACTACTTCTTCACCCGTACTGTAATCTAGAGCCTCCTGTATGGCAATTTCTTGCACTTTGCATTTTAAAAGCTCTTCTTTTTGAATGGTGCTACAATTGGCAGCCCAGTTCTGAGCTGTGCTGCTGATGTAGACCTAGATTATACAGCTCATTCTACAAACCATGGTCCCCAGGGTATCCAGGCTCTGAGCAGAGGGAAGCTGTGTAGTCAAGAGCTCTTCCATGTTGGAAGCGTTTTTACTGAAACGGATTTATCTTCCTCAAACATCCTCAGCCCAACCTGATCTGAAACAACAGCCTTTGTTACAGGCATTTTGGATGTTAAAGGGATATTACACTGTCCTGCACAGTCAATGAGAAGAACGCTGAGGGAACAGGGAGGGAGGAACCCTTCCCCACAGGGAGCAGCTGGGAACTCCGGCCCTGTGCAATCATTTGGAGCAGCTTCAGTTGTCCCAACCGAGAGCAGTTCTCCCAGCTGCACCAAGACCTGGCATCATTCCTCCCCCATGTTTCATCTGCTCATAAGGACAAGGGCACAGAAAGGGGCATGACCCTTTAGTGCATCACCCTCATTGGCACCTGCCCCATGCAAGCAGCTGAGACACTGCCCTCAACACCCGAAGCTTAAGCACACTCACAGGACCCTCCTGCTCCTTCCCCTGCCTGTGAGGGAGTTGGAAAGGCACATACAGAGCTCCAGCCTTTTGAGTGCTCCCTGCAATTACTAGTCTAACAACTGTGACCACCACACTTAGCTTCTCATTTATTGCTTATTTTTTTACTGAGAACCTGTCCCCTCTGGTCTGCAACTGAGAGATTCCTGATTGCTCGAGCTCCCCTCCATGACAAACTCATTTCCAAGGAGTGATAATAAATCAATCATTTATGGCATTAACAGCTTAGCTCTAGAGACTTAATTTCAATACAATCACCACTAGCTGAAAACAGCAGGCAAATGGAAGGCCCTACCCCCAAACCTCATTCAAAACTGATCGTCCCAGATTAGAAGGAAAGAAGATTATTTTAATGATCTAACCTGAGAAAAGATCATTTGGGTAGTTTTACATGGAGGGAAGTACATTTATGACATGACAGTGATGGACAAATGACAGAGAAAATAGGTCAGTCTCCTTTGGAGAAACCTTTCAAACACTTGAGTTTACATGGGGGCTAACAGACTTGATGTCTGGCAGTGCAAGGGACAGGGATTAGTCTCTACAAAAGGACAGATGTAAGCACCTATTAAACTCAGCTATCACGCAAACAAAACTCATTTAGCAAGCTCATGGTTTCTAATGATTATATGATATTCCTGTAAAATATAATTTCTATTTAAGCCCTAGCTATATTGCTTTTATAAGTAATACAAGCTACACAGTTCATCAGGTAGTGAACTGGGTCATGCTGCTCAAGATACCACTGATGGAGAACACTTGGGAGGGGAGTCACAAGTTTTCATCTGTTGATTCATGACTGGAAGAATGAACATACATGATGTTGTGTGAGGCACTGAACTGGTCATTCCTTGAAAATCAGGCATGAACCCAGATAAATGTCAGTCAAATAATGCTTCCAAAATGGGGGGCATTTGAGCAAATTCAGTTGCTAAAAGAACTACAACCATTATGAATGAATAATTGTGTGTCCCCTTCCAAGCACAATCACTGCATCACACCACTGGAGTGCTAAGGGATGTATGACAACTAAAAAGCCATGAAAATAGTTTGCAGTGCATACCTGAAGCCCTGATCCATATACTTGTAATAGACAGGGAGATTTATCAAGATCTGTATGCAAGGCTGTTAATTACAATCTACTAAGTTTTAAGCAATAAATTTAAATTCGGAATGATATGATAAAAATAATGTAACACATTTTATCTCATTTTAAATTATTAAGAGAATGGGAGAGAAACAAGAACTTGACTGCTTCCATGAGCTTCATAATCTTAACTGGTTAATAAAAAATACTTTATTGAGCTCTTCAATAATTGAGTTTCATTATTAAGTACAATATTGAACAAGCTATTAAACTTGATAAACTGGAGACAGATAACCTCTTGAGCAGCAGACTCGTCTTTGTATCTCACTATCACGTGCCCATGTGAATCTTCTGATATCTAAGACAGTTTCAGTCCATGTTGGTGTCTTTATAATGGTATTATGGCCTCACGTGGATATTTGTTACATAAAACTTGTAGGATTTTTTTTTTCTCTTGAGACTTGTATCCCTCTGACCAAATTGTATGAATCATGGACATAGATTCAAAACTCATTAGGGGAAATTAGAAAGACAGATGCAAACATGCACACAGCTTAATCACATAATCTTTATTTCCTTCAGAGAAGAGATATTAAATATTGTCCAGACAGATATGACAGTCAAACATCAAGGGGACCTTAATGGGAGTTTAGAAAACTAAGTTTAAATACTAAGTAGGGATAAGATTACCCCCCAAACTCCAGAATACTCAGAAGCACTACACTGGGGGCTACAAAGGAGGCACAAACACTGCTTTTGTGGAAAGGCTTGAATTTGACTTGGTGCCCTGCTCCAGGAAGGGCTCTCCATTCTGGGAATCAAGAACTCAGGGACACAAATGTCTTCAGCCCAGGTTGTGGGGTGCAATGCTTCCTGACATCAGGACTTAACCTAGCTCCCCCTCCTGCACATTTCCCATCGGAGAATCAGCTTTCCTTTGAAAGTATGTACAAGTGTCTCAGCTTGCTCGACCCATTGAGCAGGCACCCTGACACACATCTTGTGTGAATTAAAAAAGAAAACTCATTTCCTGTTGAATATGTCTAGTTAGGTCAATTGTTTCTTTAACATTTATATTAGGCTGCTACACCCAGGATCTCTTGTGCACATGCCATATGCAGAAACTCCCCCCAATAGCACTTCTATTGCAGACTGTTGATGCTACTTTTTCCAAATCATACTACTCACAAGCAATTAACAGATCTTGCTTGGGAAGTGCTTTGTCTCCTTCATGTAGCTCATTTGCACGTGCATTTCACTTCTGAAGCCAGACTCTAACATAGGGAAGCTTAAGACATGGCACCACATCATCTATCCCAGGTCCCTCTTCCTTGGCAAAGGTAGATAAAATATGCTCTTCTCTCATGTTGGCACAGAGAAAATGAGATCAAACCCAAGCAAACACACTCTGATAAACAGGTCCCTGACTTGTAAAAACTAAGGCTTGCCATGCAGAACAGCCACTGCTCACAGAGTCTATTGATTACACAAATCACATGTTGAGCCCTCCATCAGCAACAGAGGGGAAAATAAAAACCACATGTTCCTGGTTGCACAACATCAGATGGCTCACTGACATCAGTAAGCCTTCCTTCTCCAGAAGAGCTTTTATATACATAAAGGAAGATGTCCTTCAAAGATTAAGACGAGAGGAAGGTATGTCCTTAATGAGTTTGAAAATTGCCTCACAAGACCAGTCAGTGATTTGTTTCTTCTTAATTTAGTGAGGGGTGGTTCTCCAGAGGAATTAAAGATTGCTTTGACGGATGACTGAAACCACTAAGGCTTTTGGACTCTTTTTTTTTCCTTCTACCTGTCCATTACCAGAACTGTCCATCTGACTCTGACTTGTCCCCCTATTAGTATACTGTTCCTATTTTACCAGTAGGCTATTTTAGCAGCAGATTGGTCCTATTTTACCTGTAAGTGAAAGAGCCAGCTTCCAGCACTGTTTCTTACACCTTCAACACAGCAGTCTGCAAGGACACTTTTTTTGGGTGATGGTTTGAACAGGACAGTAATAAAGACTACCCACTTTTTCTGGATCTGCCCTAAAGTCCCAGCCTCAAAAGCTGCTGTTTCAGGGGTGATAACATAATCTCTGTCCCCCAGGGAATCACAGCTGGGGTCACTGCAAGCACAGCTGCCAGCAGAATCACCAGCAAGCACAAGTCCCTGCTGCCAGAGCAGATGATCCAGAATCAGTGGGATTAAGGGGTTCATTCTCTTGGCTAGTTAACCCAGGCACACAGTTCCTCCATTCTCAACAGGGCTACTGAAAAGAACGATGGGGTTGCCTTGACCCATGTCATCCAGATGTGTTTTTTACAGAATCATAAAATCATTTAGGTTGGAAAACACCCTTAAAATCATGGAGTCCAACCATAAACCTAACGCCACGACTAAACCATGTCCCTAAGCACCATACCTATACGTCTTTTTTGGCTGCTTTGTTTTTGTTTTGCTTATAAGTCTTTTATTTGTGATCCATGTTGCCATTTATTTTTAGTCTTATCTTCCATTTCAACTTCTCCCTGGGTACATTAGCTCAAATTCTTTCAGTTAAGTTAAAACACGTGAGCCCAGGTGAGAGCTTTAATGGAAGTGCTGGCATGAGAAGTAATCAAATTATTTAGAGGTTTATTTTTCTTCCCATGGCTTTTCTCCACTGGTGCCAATGACACAATCTCTTTATTCCAAGCACTTCAGGTTGTCACCTTCAGACACTGCTATTCAAGAGGTAATAAGATCCCCCTTTATGAATCATAATACACATGATAAAAGAAAAAGGTAGCCATACTCTGCGAGATATGAATTACTGCTCTGAGAACAGCAGTACGATTTTTCAATGAGGTAACCACTGCTTCTCCCCACAGCTTTAATATATCCCTAGAAGAAAAGACAGTTAAGGCTG
This sequence comes from Amazona ochrocephala, assembly GCA_039720435.1. Classification (NCBI taxonomy): domain Eukaryota; kingdom Metazoa; phylum Chordata; class Aves; order Psittaciformes; family Psittacidae; genus Amazona; species Amazona ochrocephala. The sequence goes on from CM077878.1 coordinate 26,137,128, forward strand.
AGAATACAGTGCCCTTTAAAACAGCATTAGCATATTATATTTAACAAAAACAATAAAGCATTGTGAGACAAAGGAATCCAGAAAATCCAGTTAAAGCCCCAGCATGGATATTAAAGGAAGCAGTTGCAAAGGGTGGGGTTATTCAAGGGGTACTTGTTTCCTGAAGGTCCTCTGTATTCAGCTGAGAGTGACAGGTTTCACATAGGGTCAAATCAGAGACAGTAAATGAGATCCTTGTTCTGGGTGATCCTGGGGAAGAGCCCATCTATTTCCTGTTACTTGAAAAAATCTAGGAGACACTAATATCTCATTTGGTGAAGGGCTTTGTCAAATTCTTTGGAAAGTCAAGCAAACAGTATCAACCAGGTTATCTTCATACACATACTCAACTACCCCTTCAGAGATCTCTGAGAGGCAAGGAAGGAATACATAGTGTTGACTCTTCCCCAGCAGAGTGCAAATATATAAATCTCAGCGCTTAAATTGCAGACTTTATACAAGTGATGCTGACAGGGAAAATACAGCTAAACCATAGTTTCCTAAGTGCTCAAGAAAAAATTCTATGTTCAATTAGACTGATTGATTTAATCTGACTTCTTGTACGTCACATTTTCCATGTCACTTGCCAATTTTTCTTTCAAAAAAATACAGTGCAATTTTATTCCATAAAGATAAACTAGTCCTAAATCTTTCAAACTATGGCACAAATTCAGTTGTTCTAGTCTTGTTTTCCACAGCAATAAGTGTGTATCATTTTTTCGGTGTAGTATTTTGTTTCATTGTTTTTCACAGCATAAGTATTTTGCCCCAAATATCACAACAGTTTTGTTGCCTCATTTCAATAGTTTTGTTAGTAAAACAGCAAACACGTGAACATGTTTTGCTCCTCATGACTTTTGTGTTAAGGGATTATATGCATACACATCATTTCCAACCCAACCAGGGAAACTAAAGAAAGCATTAGGAATTTATTGCATAAACTGCATGTTTAAAATGATATTTTATGATGTCACATTCTCACCAGAATGTGTCTTGAAGTGCAAGAAATAGTAATCGCTTTGTAGGCATCTTGTGTTAAATGATTTAATAAAGACAGTTAAATGTGTTACTTGGCTTGTAGTATTATTACAAAGCAGGGAATGCCTGAAAGAATTACAATTTTCCTTCGAAAGAAGGGAAAAACATGAACAAACTTCAGAGGAGAATAAAGAACTTCTGCCTCTGTTGTACATGGCAAAAATCTGGTATTTTCTCTGTCCAGACAGTTTGAACTTGCTCATGATAGGTGGATCACTCGGTGGATAAAGAACTGGCTGGATGGCTGCACTCAACGAGTAGTGCTCAATGGCTCAATGTCCAGCTGGAGACCAGTAACGAGTGGCGTCCCTCAGGGATCCGTGTTGGGACAGATCCTGTTCAACATCTTTGTCGGTGACATGGACAGTGGGATTGAGTGCGCCCTCAGCAAGTCTGCTGATGACACCAAGCTGTGTGGTTCAGTTGATACACTGGAGGGAAGGAATGACATCCAGAGGGACCTTGACACGCTTGTGAGGTGGGCTGATGCCATCCTGATGAAGTTCAACTATGCCAAGTGCAAGGTCCTACACCTGGGTCGGAGCAATGCCAGGCACAGCTACAGGTTGGGCAGGGAAGAGATTGAGAGCAGCCCTGCGGAGAAGAACTTGGGGGTGTTGGTCGATGAGAAAATGAACATGAGCTGGCAGTGTGCGCTTGCAGCCCAGAAAGCCAACCGTATTCTGGGCTGCATCAAAAGCAGAGTGACCAGCAGGTGGAGGCAGGTGATCCTGCCCCTCTACTCTGCTCTTGTGAGATCTCACTTGGAGTATTGTGTGCAGTTCTGGTGTCCTCAACATAAAAAGGACATGGAACCGATGGAACAAGTCCAGAGGAGGACCACGAGGATGATCAGGGGACTGCAGCGCCTCCCGTATAAAGACAGGATGAGAAAGTTGGGGCTGCTCAGCCTGGAGAAGAGAAGGCTGCATGAAGACCTCATTGCAGCCTTCCATCATCTGAAGGGGGCCTATAGAGATGCTGGGAAGGGACCCTTCATTAGGGACTGTAGTGATAGGACAAGGGGTAATGGGTTCAAACTTAAACAGGGGAAGTTTAGATTGGATATAAGGAAGTTCTTTACTGTAAGGGTGGTGAGGCACTGGAATGGGTTGCCCAGGGAAGTTGCGAATGTTCCATCGCTGGCGGTGTTTAAGGCCAGGCTGAACAGAGCCTTTGGTGGCATGGTTTAGTGTGAGGCATTCCTGCCCATGACAGGGGGGTTGGAACTAGATGATCTTAAGGTCCTTTCCAACCCTAACTATTCTATGATTCTACAAAAATTTATCTTCCCACTGTTAACACCATGCCAACACTGCTGCAAAATTCATTTACCTGTCCTGTCACTTCAACCTGCAGCCTTTGTGGTATTTTTCTTCACTGTACCAAGGCATAATTGTAGACCAGCTCTTCACTTCAAGCAGTGACATTGCCTGTAACTATCTACAGTTTTGGAGCAAGCAGCATTACTCATTCTTCCAGTGCATGCCCACTGCAGGTATTTCAGCCTATTCAAAATGTCTCTTGAAATGTCTTTGGCTACCTAAGGCTTGACAATGGTCAGCTGTCGTTTGGGCTGTGACTTCCGGGGCTCTTGGTATTGTTTCACTATTCACATTTATTCTCATGGCCCGTTTCTCTCCATCTACCAGCTCCTCGTTAAATGCAGACTATATGGTCTGCAGGGTAAAGACTACCTTCATGCCTTGTGTTGGTACACCACTCATCATGCACTCTTATAGACTTAAATGCTAATGCTATTAATTGCAACAGCATTTCTAACATCCAAACCATTTCTTAGAAATAGTCCCACCCTGTCAAACCAAAGGCATGAAACCAAAAACACTAACAGAAAAGAAATTCAATCAAGTCTTTGAAAAGCACTTGAGCCTGACTCATTTATTTTCCAAATACAAATAAATCTGTCTTTAAAAGCAGAAGCAAAGTCCCTATACAGTTGGTCCATTTAGGAATACTATACGCATTCAAATTTTCTTCTTGATGTTCTCCCTGTTCGTTGCTTCCCATTATCTAGACCTAATAGTTCATGGTAAGATTTGGCAAAGCAAAACCAATATGACAATAGTTTATTTTCAAGAACAATAACTGCTGATTGACGAAATTTTCTCTAACACATTATATTACCCTTATTTACAAGTTTCTAGAATGAAATTATATTCCTCTTATACCTCCACATTTCTACGTATTTCCAAAACCACATTACTCACTTGTTATTTTAAGTATATTACATATCTATATTTCTATCCATCCTTTTTACAGACCTGGGATTTAAATCAGAGCTTTGGCAGGTAACTTAGCCCTGTTGCTTAGCAGCGGCTGAGACACATATAAATGCAATAATGGAAATTCTCGCGGTTACAAAAGTGGAAAGCTCTTGCCTGCTAAAAGCGGATGTTTATAAACCAGCTGGAAGCAGAGTAAGTGGCAATATTAGATTAGAAAAATTCTTTCCAAACAAAATACATTCTTGAATACAAAGCCAACCAGCCTGACACAACACATATGATAAAGAGACTGAGGTCAAAAAAGCAAGAGTCAATATTTAATTATGATTGTTTTTATGTATTGATTACTCTAGCATTTATCCATCATATGATTACCAGTAAAACAGACCACACTCCATTTCATTTAATGGGTGAAATAATAGATTCATGAAAGTCAACTGCAAAACTTTTGCTGTCTTTATAGAACTGGTATTTCATATTCTCTCTGTTTTTTTCCTTAAAACTTATTTTTAAAAGCACTGGTCCAAGTGTCCATGAGAACCAACCTAAAGCCAACTGCTTAGCACTCAATCTTTGCTAAAAAAAAAAAACCCAAACCTGTTTTAATCTGTATTTGACAGGTCCATATGCTCAGAGAAATGTGTGGATTAAAACAGATGCTTCTTAATTCTACGATACCATCAGCAAGAACAGTCTTGAAACTGAAACAAATACACTTGAGAATGACCCCAGTCAGTGATAAGCATTGTCCCATTCTACAGCTGCTAAATTATCTTCTGCTTTGCTGGTGTGTAGCATGCGGGAGGGTTATACCCATGCTCATCATTAGGCTTAAGGCTTAATACTTTGCACGTGTAGGATGCAATTTATCTTAGGCGTCTAAATTGTCCAGATCTAAAAGACAACTGTAAAACTTGAGAATCCCTTTATAAAGAATGGAGAAAGTAATTCCCACAGCATCGATTTCTTCCAAAAACAAATGTTTAAGATCAGATTAATTCCGTTGAGAACACTCCTTCAGTACGTTAGCTATTAAAGAAACAAAAGCTGTTTTGTATAAGGCAGACAAAGTGAATAATCCTCTGGAAATGTCTCTTTCCATGGACTCTAGTGCAGTCTAAATTACAAACTAGCCTTCAGTTGGTAAAATTAATCCCAGCCCTTACATCTCTGCTGAAGCTCAATGGCAGGGATAAGGGTGACTAAATAAGCAATAATCTAGTGGACAATGTCCTGGATTTTAACTTACAGGTCTGAGTGCTACCCACAAAGGTGATAATAATCTCTTGAAAATTAATTTAAGTCCATTTCCACCTCTAACCCAAGCTGACTCCTACAGTCTGGAAAGCAGTTATTTTTATACATAAAAGCCTTGTTAGGGGCTCCTTTGACTTAAAGATAATTAAAAATATCAATTTGTAGCCTACAATGCCTTGTTCCCTGAGCTCTAACTATTTGTTGTTTATATATTGTAGATTTACTCATTGCACAAGGTTTTTTAATTCACTGAACTCTGTAAAGCAGAAAGGAAGAAATAAGAGATTTTCCTATTCTGAGTATTTGACAAAAGGTTTTATTTATTCCACTGAACACAATTTATTTGTGATTTTTTCTCCCTTCTAAATACAATGGTTTGTCAGCTTGTGTCACTCATTCTCTACTAATTTCCATCAGCTGTGTCTCTGGCTCCCATGAGAACACTTCTACTTTGTTGCAAGGCCCAGAAATATGATAATCAACAAATATTTCTAGCCGAAATCCATTGCCACAGTGTCAGCATGTTCATGAGAAATACTGATGCAATTAAACGCTGATTTGCCACTCCAACTACCAATAGGACAGATATAAAACACAGTTTGGTTTATATAGATCTTTTTAATTTATCCCCTTTACGAACCTTGTGAAGGATAATCAGTTACACTGAAGAACCGAAATACGAAAAATGCTTAACACTTTTATGGTGTTTTGTATCTTACTGCTGTACAAACATTAACTAATTAAGCCTCACAATACCCAAGTGAGGAATGGAAGGAAGCATTATTACGGTTATATATTATAATTACACTGTCTCATTTAGAATTTCCTGGCTTGCAACTTTTAAAGTAATAATTATAGAATCATAGAATAGTTAGGGTTGGAAAGAACCTTAAGATTATTTAGTTCCAACCCCCCTGCCATGGGCAGGGACACCTCCAGCTAAACCATGCCACCCAAGGCTATGTCCAACCCCGCCTTGAACACCTCCAGGGATGGAGCATTCACAACTTCCCTGAGCAACCCATTCTAGTGCCTCACCACCCTCACAGTAAAGAACTTCTCCCTTACATCCAATCTAAACTTCCCTTGTTTAAGTTTGAACCCGTTAGCCCTTGTTTTCTCACTACAGTCCCTAATGAAGAGTCCCTCCTCAGCATCCCTATAGGCCCCCTTCAGATACTGGAAGGCTGCTATGAGGTCTCCACGCAGCCTTCTCTTCTCCAGGCTGAACAGCCCCAACTTCCTCAGCCTATCTTCATATGGGAGGTGCCCCAGTTCCCTGATCCTCCTTGTGGCCCTCCTCTGACCTTGTTCCAACAGTTCCATCATAAAACTAACAAAAAGTCAGAAACAACCTTCCCCTCCCCCCCCCCAAGTATGAATGTGCTCTAAGCTAAGCAAAGAAAGAGCTTACACATGCCTAAAAGCACACTTTCTTCATGCATTTCAGCTTGTATTTTTCCTTTGTCCACCTAAGTCCACAGGACTTGATCCTTCTTCCACCAAAGCAGATGAAAGGCTTGCTAAAGACCACAGTAGATTCTTGATTTTAACAACAATTTAAAAAAGAAGCATGTCAATAGAAATTACTTCTTTGATTTTAGCTATTTGCTCATAAAAAAATTAAGATTCTGATATAAAACATCCTTATAGATTCCAAACAACACTATAAATTCTCTGCAAGATCTTGTAAAATTGCTTTTCTTTCAAGTACCTTTCACCAGTGTCTGGATTCCTCTTCCCAATTCTACCCTTCTAACAGCACACTGGCACCTTTCAGATACATGTAGATAGATTCCTTCAAAGAACCGTTTCTGCCATCTCTCTCATACATCTATCTTGTAACAATGACTTGCCCATTTGAACTGGAGATGCCTCTACTGTTACTCCAATAATAATATAGTCCCATATGTTTCTCCTATAATGGAATTTTCAAGGTCTATGTGGACAAAATCCACTTTATTTAATATACAAAGTGTCATACAACATTTGAACTTTCAACTGACTCTATCGTAACAGCCAGTAACTGCAAATTTTTAGGATTTAACTACTGCTGGATCAGCGCTTGGGAGAAGGTTCCTTGGAAGGCTATAATCAACTGAATGATAAGTTGGAAACAGGCCTCGGGTAGTATCTTTTAGCTGGAAGCACAGCAGTTGTGATAATTTATTTCATCATCTTTTTAAATTATGTAGTATAGACCTAATGTATGTACAGAGGATCCAGCAGAAGAAAGTAGTAGTCTAATGAACACAAAATACACACAATACTTTTTTTGCTGAGAGCTACTGGAAAAATGAGCAAAGAAGTAAAAAGATCTGATAATATCAAGCAGGTCAGGCCAAGATTGATAGAAAATTAATGTTCCTAATTTACAATTCAGGAACCAACCAGAGCACTACTCAGTGTTCTTGAATTGCTACCTAGTACCTACATACCCCAAGCATGGCTGGACATGTGTTTAACCCAGGACAACATGGTGCTCAGTTCATTTGCCTATCAGCAAAGGAAAGCACCATCAAATGCTATCAACAGTGGTTTTCCATAATATAGCTCCTTTTTCTGCAGCAAGTTGCCAATACAATCCTTGTGCTAGTTGTAGACAGTATTTCAACTGTACTTGCCTTATGACACTAGAAAGACCATCTGGCCAAACAGATGTGGTAATCTGATTTGTTTGGCCAATTAACTGAAAAACCCCACAACGGTTTGAATGGGAGTTCCCAGGAGTGCCCAGTCCAGCATCTTGCGCACTTCCAGATAGATACTATATTTGTCATTTCAGAATGAGCTTGTAACAGATCTGCTGTGGAAGTTACGAAGAGAGAAGGAATTTCCATACAAAAGACAAGTATTTTTTGTGAACATATTCTCATCACAAAAAAAAAATAGTTGTAAGGCCATCTGTCATTCTTCTGCAGAGTATATCACATGTTATAAACCAAGAACCTGGCAAAATTCAACCTGAGTCTTGGTCCCACAAAAGGTGTCAAACCTCCCATGGATTTGAACAGGACCACTGGCTATTCAGTCTGTTAATTTATAACCTCATTTAAAGACTGCAGTACAGTTCTCCTCAGAACCATGTATTTTATTACAGATGTATAACATTAAACATGGAATGGATTGCCTAGATAATGTCCCCACTGCCAACATTCTCTTGACCATCTATCTTGATTTTTAGACCAATTAGGTTTAAGAAAATATAAATAATTTTAAATCTTCCAAGTTTACACTTATGCAGCCTCAATTTTTCCTCATTTTAATTTCCTTTCACTCCTCAAACCTGTACTGTTTAACACCACAGCATTCATATAACTGGCATTAGTGCCCCCCCAAAAATTAAATAAGAAAATGAAAAAGTAAAAAAACCAAACTTCCGACACAGTAAATTAGAAACGCATACATTCAAAGATTAAATGGAAGGCATTTCAAAAATTTTTCTGAAGACATTTCCTTTTAGCACAAGTAAAAGATTCTGGATAGTTCCACTTCTTAAAGTGTTTCTTGGTTCCATTAAGAATGAATAATGAACACTCAGCTATGCCCATTCATTTTGCTTTGCTATGCAGAATCTTGCCAGAGCTTGTAGACTCATATTTTCATCTAATAAGGTCCTTCTCTGCATAAAGAATCAGGCTGGCTTTGTCATGTTGCCCTTTTCTTAAGGTAAAGAGAGAGAAAAATTCAAACAAACTAACCCAGCCCTCATCATAGGCTGAATGAGCACAACTAAGAACAAGCTTCTCATTATGTTGAAGTCACAGCATCCCTTGCCCAACAAGGCAGGACTGCAGAAATTCAAAAGCTGGAGCACAAAGGTATAGACATCACATTATCTTCACCACTCACCTAGCCAGCGTCCGAGGAAAGAAGGAAATGAGCTAGCTGAGAAGAAAAGCACATTAGGGTTAAGAAAAATATGGGGATGTATGTCAAGACCTTGCACGCCTGGCAGCCAGGACTGTGCAGGAATTTGGAGATGCTAGGGTTGCATCTTCTGGCTACTCCATGAAGGAGGGCACTTTACTCTTTGGGGGAGAAAACTTGCTTTCTCATTATATTGCATTCTGTGAATTTACCCAGTGACAGACAGAATTAAGGCCCTAATATAGTAAGTAAGCTTAAATACTTCAAAAGTGCATTTTCAGTCCATCATGCATTATACTAAAGAACTATTCGCACTTTGGTCAAACTCTTACCCCTCCACTATGATGCTTCCACTTCACTATGCATGTGACTTGTGCGCTATTACCACTCTCTTTCGTAATATGGTAAATGATCTACACAGTAACTAGGGATTGCTTTTCTTGAAAAGACATTTCCTCCCCACACACCCCTTGCTGTTCTTTTGGCTTCCAGACATCTTGTCTGCATAGTAACACAACTTCATCTGTCCCTCGACCCAGCTACCACACCAATGCGCTGCAATACAACCTGGAAGAGATTTCTTCAGCCAGCAAGCTATAAAGACTCACTCACACCACACATATACGGGACTTCCAAGGAATTTTTGTACTATTCCAGGTTTTTAATCTACATAAAAAGGAAGGAGAAAAGGCTCTTGTCCACTGGTGTACTTCACAGTGACATGGGCCCTCCCACAGAAATCAGTGGTCCTCTCAGGACTGCATACTTGCTTTCATAGAATTATACATAGAATAATATTTCTATGAATCTGGAAACTTAAATATAGCCCATAGTGTTCTGGCAATACGTAAAATGCATGCGTATGAGCCCAGAATAGATGAGAGCAAAGAAAATGATTGAGATGAACAATCACATGGAAATAAAGAACATTGGGTACACGTATAGAAAATAGAAACAAATAACTGAAAACTGCCTGAAGGCAAGTACTATCGGCGATAATGCAGGGATAATGTTTTCATAGGGATTAACTGTTCTGGAGCACTTTTCCCATGTGTAAAGCACAACATGGTTTTTATTCAGATAGGTTGATTTGGCAGCCTCTGTACTGCTAGCAAAAACTGTATATTGCGCCCGTGCAAGAAAAATTCCACCCTTGGATAACCAGAATGCAGCTCTTTTATCTCACAGTGACAACTGCCCGCTGGATAGAGCTCAAGAGCTAAGTTACCACTGGTAGTCCACTTCTATAGGGTGCCTATTAGAAGTTTGTGTGCCAAATGAAGCATTTTCAAAAGTCTTTAATAAATTTGGCTACATGTCAATGCAATTTTTATCCTGAATGCGTTAAATTCAGCCTTTGGAAATGGATTTGATTTCTTTGGGAAAATGTCATTATTCCTACTGAGAGGTAACAAAGAGGTGCACCTCTTCAAAAGAAACTGCTGAATACCATCATTTACCTTTTGTTAGCATTATTTTATTTTTTTATCCAGTTTTATTGCACTGGACCTGCTGGTAATTTTCTGTATGAGCAACTTAATTTTCTGAGAGTGAAAATAGGGTTTCCTTGCACGTTGTTTTAGAGGATGTGCTCTTTTTTATGATTTTTCACGCTTCAAAGATACCCCAGGGTAGTAGATACAGGAAGTAGAAACTGCCATTATTCTCCTTATCCTTGGCTGTACATTACAACAAACCCAGAATTTATGTCTCTGTGAAAATAACATCAGGCCCATTAAACACCACTTTCCTGCTATACAGAAAAACTCCAGGGGAAAAGAATCCTAAAAATAAATGAACGGATATAGACCAATACACCATAGGGGCTAATTTGTGGCACGGATTTTGCAATTCTAACACAAGGCCACTAATTGGTTGGGTTTCCCTTCTCAAATACCATATTTAACTGTTGCAACATCTAATTGATAGATAAATAATTGCTTCTTCAAACCAAGATTCATATAGGACCTGTAAATATAATTATTACCATTATAAACTCCCATTTTCAGAATCCTATGTTGCACATCAGTATTTTTTCCAACTCATAAAAAAAAAATAAAAAAGAAGACGACATTAGGTATGCTTTAAAGAGCTGTTCTAGACTTTAGCCACAATTTTCTTGCTGACATTTAAGAACCACCAAATATTGTAATTCAGAAAATGTACCTTGCTCAGGCCAAGTGTTATCTGAAGCATTACTTTTCTTTTTTAAACAAATGCTACGTATTGACATTATATTCTAAAAAGTCAAATACTAGAAACTGTAACTTCCTAAATAACAAATGGAGTGTGTTAAGCATGCCTTGTTCTACACAAATGAACAGAAGAGATAAGATGAAAATTATGTATGCAGTACCATACTGTGAAGCTGATGCTGAGCAGTACCTTTCTGTGGCTTTAGATATACATGAAACGGTGTGACTGTATTCCTCCAAGAAAACTTTAGGATTTGGTCACCACTAAGCATCTGTGAACTCAGAGTGGCGTATTACCACATAAGTGACTTGTTCTAATTAAGAAATGAGGAGAAGTTTAATGTGTGTATATAATGTTTGTACCAAGTTTGCCAACCCATCTGTAATGTAAGACTCAATGTGCTGAAGATGCTTTGTATTGAAATGTAGAAAAAGGACCACGAGGAAAAGAGATGTGTTTTACTCCTGAATTAAGTTATGAGTGTTAATGGTGTGCAGGCGAAGGTACCTGACCTGCCAAATTGCCACTAGCATCTGTGAGAGGTAAAGTGGGAAGCAGAGATTTAGTGGGAGGAACAACTGCATCCTTTCCTGCTGGAGCTAAAGGCACGTGTGTGTGAGTAGGGAGACTCTGAAAGGAACTGAGGATGCCTGCATTTCACTTGGACCACATCCAAAGACCATCACTCCCAGCTACTCATGTTTAGCAGCTGGCTCAAAAGCAGTCAGCTGGAGTTTATTCTGGAGAAAACAGATCCATGCTAGGAGGGAGGACATCTCCTGAAGTCATCTGCTGGCATTACCTGTGGCGTCCTGGGAGGCTTTCTCAGCACAATTTCTTGTTTAAAGAACTGGTCTGTTCTTAGACAACTTCATCATTTCAGTTACATGGTTTAATTACATAATTATCTGCACTGACATACATTATAGAATTAGGCACTGTAATTGCTGCATTAATAAACACCAACATAATTTAAAGTGCTTCCAGTACCAAAAAAGCATTTAGAAGAGGGACACAGATCTAGTCAACATGGACACAAGAAACAGTGGTAGATGGAACCTGTGAACACCATAACAAATTTGAGGACTGCTCCTTTTAATCAGTTCTTCTGTATTTTATATTGGCACTAGAGACAGAAATGGCATAGCTGAAACTCATGTATCTTGGGTTAGGGCTTTAACCATCTCGTTGCCTGATCAGTTGGGCAAGGAGGAGCAGATTAGTGAGTATCTGTCAAAGAAAGCTGTGAAGAGTCATGAGTATTCTTACAGGTGTGTAATTTCCTAGTAAGGGCTGGCAGCAATTTCATGGCATATCTTTTCAAATGAAAGGGGACACAGGCATCTAGAAATAACTTTGCAATTGAATATACTTCTGTAGAAAGCTGCCAACAAGGTCCATATAAAAATTTACTTCAATTAATGAACTAAGAATTTTTAATTATTTTTAATAGCTTTGTTAACATGGAAATAATCCTCAATTAACTTTGATATGCACTTTGAGGTGAACTGTAGTGTTGCTTTACACTTCTGCTTACACTGCTGATCCTCTGGACTACAGGAAGATTTTATTTAAAGCTGCATGTTCAGTTCTGGCCTATCCATGCACAACTTCTCATACAGGTGGATTTCACACTAATCTCTTCTAAGAATGCTTCATGTGTATTTCAGCACAATGGCAAAATCTCCTCCAGTCAGTCTGAATTTCCTTGTGTTGATTACTTTCTCTTTTAAACCATATGTTTTCCTCATTTTTTGTTTGTGATTGAATATAAAATTAAGATAACTAGCTAATTGTCATGCCAAGTAGCAGTAAGTCATCTCAATTCAACAATCAATCGGTTTGTCGGTGCAAATAGTCTATTCCTATGAGCCTTAATTAAACATGAAAATATGGAAATCTACTCTCATTGAAGAAAAAGAAAGTTATATCCCAAGGTACTGGAAACATTCAATTATGATTAGTAGAAACCTGACTGGAATCTCAACTAATGTCTACATAATAATAAAAACTGCATTTAACTTGGCGACCAAATGAGATCCAAAATGTCTCTCTATACCACAAAACCCTGAAAATCACCTGATGTTTCATTACCTGCGTAGCAATAGCTATGCACAGCAGCATGCATGACACTGGTAATAGCGATTTGCCATCTCAAAGTACCACAAGAAGATGGAGCAGGCTGAGACGCAGTGCACGGCTGTGAGAGCCATGGTCCAGATTAATCAGATCCCTTTAATTTTTGGAGTATTCATACCCAGCTACAGTGACTCACAGCTGTGCATCTGGGAAGATCTAGAAGTACGTATCGGTAATTTAATCTTCTGAAGATGAGTTCCTACAAGAGGGGGAGACAAAGCTGAGGCATGGAGTCAGAGACATCACATCAGGGTGAAGTGACTTGGTTCAGAGCACCAAGTTCCCATCCACACTTTATGAAACAAGAACTCTGTTTTCAGACTTGGGGCCAAGTGAGATATTGGAAGCAGACTTTGATACTAGAGGAAAACACTTAAAGTTTTAAGACAAAATACTTTAAAACAGCACTACAGTGCTGAAATGAAGTGCCCTGGTTTCAAAGGTTCCTTCACGAGCTTTGTAACACCAAACAGCTTTTCTATTTTAAACAAACAGAAATGTTTATAGTTCAAGAAATGTGACAAACTGAAGTCCCTGAAAGACCTTATTTGACTGTCTCAAGTAACAAAAACGCATGCTTACAAGCCTTCAGAAAAACTTTTAATACAGGTTTTCACTAAGACACAATCACAGTTTAACTATAGAGCGCAGATCACAGTGTAGATCTAGAGTAGACATTTGATTAAAGTCTGGCCAAAAGTGCCACTCCATAGTGTGAACACATGACCTCAGGAAGTCAATCCCAAGCCATTCTGTAGAAAAAAAAAAAAAACCCTCTCACTCAAAAGAAGGAAAATTTCATTTATATTTTGACCTATGAAAGAATTTCAACCCTGACCCTCCCAAAAACATTAAGCAAGTGGTTTAACCTTTTTGTATCTCAACTGTCTATACGTAATATAGAGATTCTATATGCTACATTCATGGTTATTTTATTTAGATTGCAAGGTAAGGGAATATCTTAGAAAAAAGTACAGTCGGTGTCATTGTTCCTCCACTGCACTGTACATCCTCAACGATTTTCACTGGCTTTGAGAATACCCTTTCTAGCGATGGGAGGGAAAGCACTGAGGTGGTGGTGTGAAGGGAACTAGAACATACGAAGTTTCATAAGAAAAAAACCCAAACACTTGACTTTTTACACCAGGTTGGGTAAAGGGTGCGAACCACCAATCAGTTTTGACAACTGCTCTGAGGACTAAATTGGTGAAGTAAGCATTGTTACAACAAATAGTAGACCTGAATACTGTAACGGCTATGGGACTTGGTTTAACAATGGCTCTCTTCGTCCTGTATTACCCTTCAGAGAAATCATAAATGTATTAGTGAATCCAGTGTTTTGCTATAGAAATAATTACAATATCCCTTGAGCTTGGAAGGTTGGACTTAATGATCCCAAATCATCCCTTCCCATCTCAACCATTCTGTGACTTTGTGATCCCAAATTGTTTTGCTTTCTCTAAGGAATTCAACACAGAGCAAAGGTGAGCTGTAAACAAACAAGATCTATAAATTGTATAACAGTTTTTGGAACTGGTAAGTATCCTTCGAAATAAGAGATGAAGTAAAGGTAATCTGCGTATTATTGCTGGAAAATTTACACAGCCTGGATTCTTTGATCAGGCTATGTTGGAAACTAGGGCAGACATGTACATTGTGAGATTTTTTAGCATTCCAGGCTGGATCATCTTGCGCTGGCTGCACATAGTCTCTTCAGTGCTTTGGACTTCATGTTAGAATGCCTCCAGGAGCCACATATAACCACAGAATTACAGAACTACTCAATACTTAATAACAATTAGAGGTTTGGACTAAACCTTCACATCCCCACACATCTGCTGATGCTGTATGCCCTGGAGATGCCTTTGGACAGTTGGTCTGCTTTCTGGATTCATGTGACCATCATTCCTGTCTCACACAGAGGGTGTCAGCATATGTTACAGAATTGTTCAAGCATCAGGAAGATTCCTCCTAGCCTGGACACTCCACAAGCTGCTACTTGTAGCAATTAAGATTTAGCTATTTAGATTTCATATCTTAGAATTGCCTGACCTCCTCATTCTCTAGCTTTAGAGTCTCCAGAGATCATTTGGAGGATATGGGCCATTATGTGCTCTGCAACAGAAGCAAACAAAAATGTATTTTAGCCTTTAAAGTCAGCCACTAGCCATAGTGCTGCAAACAGAAAAGGACTTGCTCTTCTTTGCCTCTGAAACTGTTTTTTACTAACTTCTCACCACTGATCCAATATAGACTTAGGTTTTGAGGAACTGCTGCCTTTAAATGACAGCTAGCAACGTGTATGTTCTGTACACCTGATGAGAGAAGCTTTTCAGACTCTAGATCCAGATGGTAGGACTGGACATTAATGAAGTTTGCACCAGACTTCACAGGATTAAGGTCTCATGATGATAAACAATTTCAAGAGCCCAGTGCAGTCCTAAGTGCTTAAATAAGGATCAGTAATAAAACTCTCATTAGCTTCAGTGAGATTATGATTTCAACCTAAAGTGACTCCATTTTACCTTGTTAAAGGCTCTTAGTATGCAGTGTTGTGATTTACAACCAGATTTTCAGAACAGTTTGCTGCCCACCACGCCGGTCCTCCTCTAAAAAGCAGGTTTCATTTTACTTTGTAGCTTAAATGAGAATCAATGTCTATTTACTGATTTTTTTTTTTTTTCCCAGTATGGTTGCTGATTTGTTTATTAAAAGATTTTTAAGGATGCTCCTTAAAATGATAGTAAGTCCAGCCATTATTTTTTCTGGAATTAGCACAAAGAAATGCAGTAGAAGTGCATGTTACCAGTATCCTCCCATTCCTCAAATCCTTCAAAATCAGCTTCAAAGTTAACATGCCGTAGGTGTTTTTTATTTTGGTTTTATATGTAAGAAACATTCTGAATCTTTGTTTTAAAATTCATGCTGCACAATCTCAGCGTCTGTTTGAAACATATAATAAGCCTCTTATGTGGTTTTCTAGTAGACTTGCATTTTGGCACAGCACCTGCCTATTCATGTTTATGAGGAGAAGGAGGAATAATGGCAAAAGCAGTTTTTCATGGAAAACATCCAGACAACAAGATGAAGCCTTTTATTTTTCTTTTTTTTTAACCAAGTCCTACATTAAAAGCAATTGCAATCTCTTTTGTTTTTAAAGTTATCAGAACTCAATTTTAATACAGCTTTGGAGCACTAAACATCCTGAAAAGCACTCCCTTGTGATAATGCTGGACCGCAAATACATTTGCTTTTCAGCATACTACCTTTTGGATTCTACTGTATTCATTTTCTTTTCACAGGAACTTTCACTGCACGTCTGGTGAAAGGTTTTTTTTCATTCCTTAGGAGCATTTGTTGTTAACGATTTTACTGTAATTGTCTCAAATGTGCAGGTTTGTATTAAGTGCTTAAGGAATGCATTAAGAATGTCTATCTCATAGATAGTTCTACAAACTCCCCCAAACGCAGAACTTCCACTGTGCCAATAATGTTACTGTTAGTTTTTTCTAGCCTCTATCTGCCTATCTACATATGTGCTGCTTCATGTAGAGCCACCTTGTAATGTCCCTGGATCAGAGGTATTTGTCACTTTACTTTTTTTTTTGTCTGATTGTCTCCAACCTAACAATAATAGTTTTATTATTCCGAATCAGTCTTAAAAATTCAGTAACACAGCAGCACTATTGACCTGTTTAAGGATTTTTAGAGCCATGTTTATAGATGGACGTATGTTTTCTGTGTTGCACCCAAGTTTAGGTGATGCATCCAACAAACATACTGTTATGCTTTCCAGAAAGACTGCTAGCACCCCAGATGTCATCTTCTGGAAGGCAGCAACAGCATGGGCTAAAATCACTGTGTGAGTAGATACGTCAGTATTTCTGATAATCTGTATGATTTCAAAACATGCTGTAGTCCTTTAGCAATACAGCATTGGCATAATATACCTATTAATTGGTATAATATTCCTAAAAAGTGCTCCTATTATAGGGAGAACTTCAGTGGCCAAACCACAAACCACACTCATAAAACCAGCACAGCTCTTCCAGTTAATAGAAATGATCCCAGGAAAATCAGTTTCTGCCAGTGTAACCGCATCTATGTTAGAGGCATCTGTAAACACAGCTGTGCTATTCTGGAATCCCAGTTCTTCACAGCCACTGAAAGCCTGAAATGCTGCTCTAATCTAACATTTTTGAGGAGCTCTGTGCCATCTTTAGAAAAATGCTAGTCTGCCTTGAAAATCTGGATAGAGAAAAAGCGGCTGCAAATACACACACTTAAATTTCAATGGATTTTTGAGATTCTTTTGTTCTACACATATTAAAATGAAAGAATAAAAATCAATTCCCTTCAAGGCAGGAAATGTGAGATAAAAGCCAAAAATACGACAAACCATTTAACTGTAATTGATCAAATAGCGCTACTATTTTTTTCATTTAAATGTTATATATAAAATACCAAAACATACCTAAATAATAGATGTGCAATAAATTCACAAAGTCAATGACTTTATTCAATGATAGCATTACATCTTGATCACTCCTAACCCTAACCTTCCAATTAAAGGACCATTGGTGCTTGTTTTTGTCCTTAATCCAGAGGATACACTTCTCATGTTCAGTGACCCAGTTTCAAGAAGTATCACAATATAGAAGCCTATTTTCCACTTAATAAACATGCATAATTCCTGTGAATATTAGCATTGATTATGCACATACACTCCAGGGCATATTCATCCAAACACAGTGAATTGAAAAGTCCCGTATGAAGACAGGCTGAGAAAATTGGGGCTGTTCAGCCTGGAGAAGAGAAGGCTGCGTGGAGACCTCATAGCAGCCTTCCAATACCTGAAGGGGGCCTATAGGGATGCTGGGGAGGGACTCTTCATTAGGAACTGTGGTGAGAGGACAAGGGGTAATGGGTTTAAACTTAAACAGGGGAAGTTTAGATTGGATCTGAGGAAGAAATTCTTTACTGTGAGGGTGGTGAGGCCCTGGAATGGGTTGCCCAGGGAAGTTGTGAATGCTTCATCCCTGGCGGCGTTCAAGGTGGGGTTGGACATAGCCTTGGATGGCATGGTTCAGTGGGAGGTGTCCCTGCCCATGGCAGGGGGGTTGGAACTTGATGATCTTGAGGTCCTTTCCAACCCTAACTATTCTATGATTCTATGAAAGAAAATGTATTTGGTCCTCTAGACTGCAAGAAACCCTAAAGAATGACAGGAACAGTCCAGAATGTTTTATTGGCATATTATATTTTAATGACACTCCTGAATATTAATTCCTTCAGCTCTCTGCCCACAACGTGAATGATGTTATATGTAAACTAAAAGGATTAAGGGCTGTTTAGGACAGAAATAAGTAAAATGAAGACAGCAAGCAAGGATTAAGCTTAATGGTTAGGATATTCTCTTTGAAGATGGAAACTGTAGGTTCCAGCCTGTCCAATGTTATTTCCTAATGAAAAAGACGTTAATTGGGATATTGCCAGCAGCCCAGATGGGCATCTGTCATCACAGGTAGAGCAATGAGAGGGTGAGCAGTGCAGACTCAGACTCCTTACAGGGTCATAATAATTGATTCAGAGGTTTCTACAGCTTGATGAGTACTCAAACCACTGTGGTAAATGTAATGTATAAACATTGTCTGTGTTGCTTAAGAGAGAAAGTAAAAGGACTTGAGTCACTTGCGCTTGCTTTGACTTCCAATGTCCTATATAGTTCTCTGCAGGAGAGGTTTGGAAGATGCAACTCCCAATATGAAAACACATGTATATACCCTCGAGAAAAGTAGGATTTAATATAAATTCTTGTCTGGAGCACTACCTGATGGGTTTGCATTGGCACATTTGTTTACAACATGCTGGTTGGAGTTCCAGCTTCCCCAGAATGGTATCCACAAATTTCTCCACCTCCCATACTCTGTGCAGACTGTCGAGACAGCTAACTTGGTGTTTCAGCATTTAGGTCTCGTTTTGGCTCTGGGTTTACAGTACATAAACAATTCTTCAAGAAACTATTTCAAAAACTGCTGAAGCATTCACCTCATTCAGCACCATAGAGGGAAACATGAGCACTAATAGCTTGCCACAGATTCTGGATCCCAAGAATTGATAGCAGACAATGCTAAATATGAAGCAATATAATATGTATTCCTGCCTATTGGTTGCTTATTTAAAAGAGGTGTTCTTGGCTAAATGTTTTTCTAGATGCTTACAGTAAATGTACTGCAAATAATTCTTCTGTAGAGCCCATTTGTGTAACTGCCATTATTTTAAGCACTGAATGATTTGAATAATGGAAATTTCAATATCAAAGGTTTCCACACAAAGCTAGAGTGATTTTCCCTTCAGTCAATACAGTCTTCATCTATGTCAGTAAACAGCACAGTACAACTGATGCAAATATGAGGAGAGAAAGAGATAGGGTTGAGGACTTGACATCCACATCACATGTTCTCAGTGTTTTACTTCAGACCAACTCCAGCTTATTAGCTGGCATTAAATACAGTGATACATAAGGTGTGAATTTAATAAAAAATACAAGGCATTTTCTGTGACCTAAAATTGTGCACCCCACTCCGTAATCACAAAGGAGGAGAAGTGGAGATAACCAGGAAACTCACCTCACAATATTGATCCTGATATAATCTAAACATGTTTTTTCTCTTTAAGATGTTTTCTACTGTGCATGAGTAAAAGCTTTCTTGGCATCTTAGTTAGAAGACCAACACCCTTCTATGAATACTCATGAAAGTGCACTACACAACTCTCATGAACAAAGAAACAATGTAATCTTAAGAAAATGCAAATGTGAATTGAAGGTAAGTCCTACATTTCTTTTCCAAATATACTGATTTATGGAAATCTTCAATAAAATCCAGTTTAGACCAACAGATAAATGTCATCCCTTCCAACCCTAAGTTCACACAGAGGCATGACTAATCAATACATGCTTCATACATTTTCCCCCTGAATATGCACTGAAGGAACTGAAATGCTGTAAAAGTAATCGTAATGATTTAGGTCCCCTGCTGGTGGCTCCTCCTTGAAAGATCAGATTTCTCCTTGGATGGATAAGGAGCTGCTGAGCAAAATTCGAAGGAAAAAAGAGGCTTATAAAAGGTGGAAGCAAGGACAGGCAGCCTGGGAAGAATACAGGGATGTTGTCCGCGAAGCTAGGGACAAGGTTAGGAAAGCTAAGGCCCAGTTAGAATTAAACTTGGCTAGGGATGTGAAAGATAACAGGAAGGGATTCTATATGTACACTGCAAATAAAAGACAGGCTAGGGACAACGTGGGCCCTCTCTGGAAGCTATCAGAACTGGCTACCCTGGACTTAGAGAAGGCTGAGGTTCTTAATGACTTCTTTGCCTCAGTCTTCACCGGCAAATGCTCTGACCACACCACCCAAGTCTTGGAAGGCAGATGCAGGGACAGTGAGAATGAAGACCCTGGGCCCACTGTAGGAGAGGATGTGGTTCGAGACCATCTTAGGAACCTGAATGTACACAAGTCCATGGGACCAGGACTTGGGGGTGTCGATCGATGAGAAAATGAACATGAGCAAGCAGTGTGCGCTCGCAGCCCAGAAAGCCAACCGCATCCTGGGCTGCATCAAAAGCAGAGTGACCAGCAGGTCGAGGGAGGTGATCCTGCCCCTCTACTCTGTTCTTGTGAGACCTCACTTGGAGTATTGTGTGCAGTTCTGGTGTCCTCAACTTAAAAAGAACATGGAACCGATGGAACAAGTCCAGAGGAGGACCATGAGAAGGATCAGGGGACTGGAGCACCTCCCATATGAAGATAGGCTGAGAAAGTTGGGGCTGTTCAGCCTGGAGAAGAGAAGGCTGCGTGGAGATCTCATAGCAGCCTTCCAGTATCTGAAGGGGGCCTATAGGGATGCTGGGGAGAGACTCTTCATGAGGGACTGTAGAGAGAAGACAAGGGGTAACGGGTTCAAACTTAAACAGGGGAAGCTTAGATTGGATATGAGGGAGAAATTCTTTACTGTGAGGATGGTGAGGCACTGGAATGGGTTGCCCAGGGAAGTTGTGAATGCTCCATCCCTGGCGGTGTTCAAGGCTGGGTTGGACAGAGCCTTGAATGGCATGGTTTAGTGTGAGGTGTCCCTGCCCATGGCAGGGGGGTTGGAACTAGATGATCTTAACGTCCTTTCCAACCCTAACTATTCTATGATTCTATGTGGGGTTTTGTCTGCAGCCTGAAGTTAGGGCAGGCAGAATGTCCTCATAGGAGAAGTCACCACGACAGCCAACTCTCAGGCTCTCAGCTCCTCAAAGAGCCTAGGGTCATAATTCCACAAGCATTTCTATGACAGAACGAGATGTAAAGCTTTGGATTTACCACAGCTAATTGTATTTGTCCTCTGCAAAATCAGTATTTTGCTCTGCATATAGACATTATATATAGAATGACAATAAACTGGACTAAATATATGATGGTACCATTACGGAGCAAACCTCAAAACCCATAACTACCAAAGCAAGGGAGACAATCTTACTTGGTGTGCATATCTAAAAATATGTGAGGCCATAAAACTAAAAGGTTGATATTGCAGCATAGTAACACTACAGAGCTGTCTCCAAATTTCAAGATCAAAATACTGCTGTGCCCTTCAGGTATTTTTTGCACTACCATTCTTGTAAACAGGATATTGAATTTACTCTTTGCTATTTCTTTATGAGTAAAGTATGTGAAAAACCTGGGAACACTTCAAACACCCCTTTGAAGGGAGAAAGTCCCAACATTTTCAAGCTATAAGAAGATACGTTTCCACAACACACAAAATCATTAAAAAACAATAATAAAATAATTTCTTTACTGTGATTTGCCAAAACGAATATAATGATTTCTAAGAAGTTAAACAGTTGATGTATCCCATTAGGAACCCATATTTTGTGAAGAGCATTTACTTTCCTCAGAAACATGTATAAGAAATGATTAGATGTCTGATCTTGCTGGATGTGCACCGCCTGAAGTGGAAGCTATATGCTGTCAGTCAATAACAAAACACAATACCTTGAGGCACTAAAAATTCTTTCATCTGAAAATAACACTAATTACAAAGTCAGGCATTTCTTAAAAAAAGAATCATGAGGCAACATCTTGAGCCATAAACATTAAGACAGAAGCTTATTTATGTAAGCTGGAGTCAGCAGGCTTCGCTAGACCATTCAATAGAAGGAAAAAGGGGGTAGGCAATAATTTGCAGAGGGATCTGGTTCGAGGCTGAAGAAATTTAGGAAAGGACTGTAGCACACATTTACGGGAAAAGACAGTCCCATTTGTCTGCAGAAATTGTTAGTGGGATTAATATTAACTGCTGTATTTGAAAGGCTTTTTAATTTTTATTCAGCCTCACATTATACTTATGAACCATTCTGATCTCACTGTTCATCACTGCCATCCAATATTTTTCCTAATTAAAACTACTTTGAAGTCTCTGACCTTTAGGCAGGCACTTGATTCTGAATCAAAATATAATAATCTTTGTAATATGAATACACTCCTTATGCTATCCCCATGCTCTTCTTGTTAGATAATAGGTAATAAATGTAAGGAAAAGACTACACTGAACTTGATAAAATAACGAAAAATAAGAAGAAAATAAACTGACCATCCTGGTTTTCCTTTCCTACATAACCAAGGCAAAGAGACAGTAGGGAAAAAATAAAGCCAATACTTAAAACTTAGAGAAAGAAATCTTTTTTGTGCAGTGCATAATGTATCTGCAGGATATACTGTCATGAAATCTCACCACTTTTTCTGAAACCAAAAAGGCAGCTTTTCATATGAGTAGGTCCAGCAATCACAGGTTTATATTCCAGCAGTATCACACAGGTACAGTGCTGTTTATTGAACAGGACCATCTTTGAAGGTGAAAGAGGACCATAAACTACAGAGTGCAGAGAATATATTTCTTGTGAGTAAATCACAGCTTTTTCTCTAAACTTTTGCTTCTGACCACCGGCACTATGTGAACTGCTGGTGTGATGAGGGTAGCACTTCCCATTTATCACCTGGTCTTCAACATTGCTTCTTCTAGCAAACGTACTCCTTCGTCTAAGTGACTAGCAGCTCTTCACCATATCACTTAGCAACCTTCCACAGCCAAATAACAGGAACTTAAGAAATAACTTACTTTTACGTAGAGTTGTTGAAACTCCTCAAGGTTCAGTCTACCACTTGGACAGTCCTTTAGAAATCCTTTGTACCACTGTTTTAGCTCGTGTTCATTGAACTCCGTGCTCTTCACCAGATCTTCCATCACCTCAGGGGCCAGCTTGCTGTTCTGTTTCCCCATTCTGCCTTAAGAAGTAAAAAATTCATACAATTAGCCAAGTTGCTGTGAACATTTTAAACTGGAATTAGTGCCAAAGCTTGAACTTGCTTTGTACTCACTGCTGCTTTTAGTCAAACACGACTTCACAATTCACTAGTGAACAGGAACCTAAGCTATGCTTGAATATTAGAGGCTAAAACCAGCGAAAAAGATAACATTCTTCTTTCTCTTAGAAGTCTTAAGGCCTAGAGACAAACTGCTCATTTGCCTTCAAATTAGGTAATTTATAGATTCTTCACCCTAAGGCTGAAAAAGATTATTTTAACTTTTTATTTGAATTTAACAGAACTTTTTCACAGATTAAGGCATGTCCACAATTTCCTATTATTCTCTGTCTTTCAAATCTCTTCTTATATGATATCTATGTTAGCAGCTATTTCTCACAAGTACAAGGCCGTGGACAGACAGGCTTGTAATGTCAGCCTAGGTGTTCCACTGGGAGGAAGGAAAGTGAGAGGCCACACACTTGGTCGCAAAATATGGTGAAACCAAACTGGAAAAATAAATGTAATTCTTATATGTATGTACATATGTATGCATATATACAGACATATATATGTATGTGGATGTGGATGTATGTGTATGTATGTATTTACTGCATAATGATATACAATAAATGGTTTATATTTAATCACTGTTAACTCTGAAGATATCCACTACATTTGTTACTTACATTTTGCACACACACTTATAAATATTAAACATAAACCACACAGAAATACAAAATAAGCATGTGCTTATAGATAAATACAGTAATTTCAGTACCACTCATGTTGGCCCTTTGAGATATTTCCAAGTCCTCTGACATTTGACCAAGTATGTCCTTTGAGAGAATTTCTGAGAAATCCTTTTCTTTAACTTTTTCCACTTTACTACAGTTTGTTTCATGCAGGAGATGTCTTTCAGTTGTTTTTTAATCAGATGACAGACAGTACTTAACTTGTCCTGCACAGAACTGCAAAACAATGAATAATTTCTTTCCTAAGCCTAGCTTAGCATTTCCATTTTTATCTCCCAGTATAGCATGTCTCTAATGACAGCATCACACTGAATGCACTGATTTCTAGTCCATATCACCATGCATTCCTGATATTAATTTACTGCTTTTGTCATAGTCCCCAATTTTGAAGGGGAAGCTTTTTTCTCCTCAGAAGGACACTTTGCTTTGTTCCAACAAAGCAACATATATAATTTCTTTATTTTTTCCTTTGCACTTGAGCAAGTGCAAAGTTGAACATTCTTTCTGGTCTGTGGTTGGCCAACACATGCTCTGATGCCATACCACCGGCAGCATCAGGTCTCCTCCTGAAACACGTCATGGCCCCCCCTCTCTTTTGGCTACGGTCCTCCCCAGTCTGTCCTCACCCCCTCCTGCACCCCGCAGCCCATCACCACAATCAGGGCTGGCAGCAAACCTCTTTGCCAGGACAGCACACAACTTGGCCACACAAACACCCCCGACAACCAGGAGGAAGGTGTCTTTTGCCAAAGCATTCTCTGATACAAATTTGGGAGATTCGATCATTGGAAAGTACAAAATGCCACAAACCATAGAAATAGAAACTCCAGCCAGAAATGCATCCATGCCTACAGGACACTGCTGTTAGACAAGCACACTGTGCTGTACACAAATGTAACTGGAGGTGGGAGTGAGCCACCATTACCTGGCGTACCTCCAGCAAGCAGATCTTCCTTCCCCAGGCTCTGCACATCCTCTCTCTACCAATGCTGTGGAATGCCGCAGTGCTTTCTTGCCCAAGGCCCTGTATCTTCTCTGAACTACAAGAATCCACTTCAAGGACTCACCCAGCTGTTAATCAACAGCAACACACAACTTGCTCTGAACTTACTTTGAAGCTTTGCCAAGCTCCCATCCATGTTTTGGTAAACTTAGTACAAATATGGGGGAGTCCGACCCTTCAGTTAATTTTATTGTAAACATAGATGTCCAGAAATTAGCCGTTTTGACTAAATGCTGGGTTTGCAATTTATAATATTTAGAACAATTGCCCCAGCTTTATCCTTGGAGTCCTCACCTTCTCATGTATGGCACTGGCCTAATTTGGCGTAATCTGGACTTAAATTTCATGGGAGACTAAAGTATACTTTAGCTATTTCTTTAGCTCCAAATCAGACGGCTTTTAAGTAAACAATAGGCTATTTTAATAGACTATTTTATTTGTTCTAATTTTTAAGGGGCCTGTTTAGCTTCCCTTTTTTCTTTTTCTATTTTAAACTGTGTTACCCTTTGCAGTCATAAGGGGCTTTACTTAGGACTCAGAGGACCCTTAAAGATTCTCAGCAATCATAGTTAACGACCTTACGTAGATTCATAAGGCATCTTCTGGCTCTCTTAATTTAGCTAAGTGTGCTTTTACTTGACCCTTTTCACCTGGATTCTTATCCCCATTAATATCAAACTCAACAACACTTGCACATGAAAAAAAGCATCTTCAATGGGCAAAAATCCAGTGGTTTTGACTGACAAATTTTCTGTAATAGCAACCTTTCCTGTATCTATCATGTCAGCTTTACAGCCCTTGGACTTGGCACCACACAGAGGTGGAAGTAAAAGGAACCTACAATCTCAGCACCACCCTCCAAAGGTACCTATGTTGTTTTCAGTAATATGGACACAAAACATCATAGAAAACAGAGTGAGTCTGCACAAATGCAAGAATACATGAATAAAGAACTGGACAACCATATCCATGCATAACCTTTTCTATTATCAGATCTGAGAAACAAGACACCAATTTTCTGCCTCTGTGATACTGGTCCCTAGTTTTGGTCAGCTGCTTGTTCTGCCATGGGTTGTCCAATAAATCGCAAACAGCTTCCAGCCAGCCCTGATGTACCTCACCTTATTTGCCTCTAGCAAATGAAAACCACAGCTCACATCTTGATAAACACTTCCAGAAACTATTTTTTTCCACGGAACCAAACCAGTATTTCAGGAAGGTATAATTTGGGAGGGACTGCTGGGTTCCATACTCTTATTTGCTGCTCCAGCACAGCACAGTGCACAATCTGCCAGGTTCTGTTTGAGACAAGGGACTGAACAAGCTGCCCAAGATGGTCACAATGCCTTCCTGCAATTAGAGACACTCATTCTTTCATCTCGCTTTAAAGTTCTTTCCTCATCGAATTGAATTACAATCTGCAAGAAAGCTCAAGAGTGTCATATAATTATCAAATATAAACTCACACTTCTGGCTTTGGGAAATGTCTTATTTGGGAATAAAAACTCAAATACATAGATTATCTAGTTAATCATATTCTAACATCTTCTAGAGTTTCACTGAATCTCTTATTATTATTGAAAAAGTACAATCACCCATTAGCAATGAGTATGCCACTGCCAACACATTCAATTTTCTAAAATTAAAAATATTTTTAATTAACTTATAACCATGGTTTCCAAACATGTTTTTCTTTGTGAAAAATCTATGAATACGCATTAGGAAAAGACAGGAGAGAACAGCTGCACAATCACTAAGTTTTCAAGAGGAGGAAAGGTCAATCTGCAAGCATTTCTTTGTTTAATAAATGTTATTCTTTTAAACCATAAATTTGCTTCCATTTTTCCTACAATACAACGTGACAATCCAAGCACTGTTATTTATCTGTTGCGCTTTCTGGTTGACAAAAATCATGAAAGGGAACATACCCCACCAAACAGCAGCATACTTTGATTCCAAACCACCATGGGGAAGCGATCCATGATAAACAAGGAATCAAAGGACATGGGTTGCACTTAGCACCAGCAAAGGTGTCAAGTCTGTTCTGAATGAGCATCATCTGGCAGGAGAATGCTTATTAATACTAGAAGGGGGAACAGAATCCAAATTAGAGATTAAGAAAACCACTAAGACTCTATTGCTGTCCCACAGGTAGCAACAGCAATGAAGGTTGTTTTAAAACACATCCTTTTGGCTGAAATGCTGCAAAGAGGCCATCAGTTACCAAAAGAAACAAGCTTTTCAGAAACGCTCAGGGCAGTAGTACTTCAGTACTCCACTAAGTTAACACCTTAATTGCTGCTTTTACACACCCATAGGAAGGTCAGATTTAAAACATGGAGTTTTATTAAACAACCAAACCCCAACCTGCAACAGTCCAGGCTGTGCCAGCAGCAGGCAGGGACAATATGAGGCCATATTTGCTTATTCTTTGCCCCTGGGCCTCAGGAGGTCCATGCCAGCCTGCCCGGGAAGCAGCAAAGGGCTTCAGCAGCTACTGAAAGTCACTCTAAAATGACTCAGCAGCATGGCTAAGCAAACTGATTTTATATGATTTACTGGGGACTTTGGAGGTAAGGGGACTAAGTCACATGCAGGAAGACAGTTCCTCCAGTTTTAAGACCATACCTAGTTTTACAGTCAGTTTTCCTTGTTTGTTTGATACCTTTCCTGCAATGCCATCACGTGTCCCACATGTGCTGTTTCAAAAGCTCTTCACTCTCCACACAATCATCATTCAAACTTCCTGGCCAATGGGAAGGTTTTTTCCCTGGAATATATGAAAGCAGTAGCTGCACAGGTTTATCAGGTCTGCCTCTCCCGCTTGGCTTGCCAGTACTAAATTGACAGTGTCAGTATAGTTTTACAAATCAGAATTTTATTAAAGACATAAGAAGGAGGGGGGCCATGGGGAGAAGTTAAATTTCAATAGCAAAACATGACACTTACGGAAGCTTGTTTGCCGTTTAACGATTTCGAAACACCCCCAAACTGTTGCTAACGCAGCTCCATTCCCACCTGTTTCCTTCTTCCCTTCCCCTCTGTTCCCCTTTGCCCTCCTCGGCAAGCATTCAATGTTCAAAGGGACCAAGTGCAAATATAACTCCGGCTGCTCCTAAGAAGTAAACTGAGTGCTGCTGAAGATCGCATATTTGTGCTGAAAATGGACCCATATTCCTTTGAGAAGACAGCACCAACAATGACCAACCAACCTAAAATCCAGTTTTGTGTCATCTTGCTTGCTTTCCTTAAACTCAATGATATAAAACCATTTCATTTTCAAGCTGCATTAAGAAAAGTGTTGCCAGAATGTTGTGATCCTTCCCCTCTGCTCAGCACTGCTGAAACACATCTGGAGTTCACCATAGAGGTAATGAAGGGACTGAAGCATCCATCACACAAGGAAAGACTGAGAGAGCTGAGGCTGTTCAGCCTGGAGAAGACTCAAGAGGTCTTACCAATGTGTGTCTAAATACCCAACACGGAAGACAAAGACCGCAGAGCCAGTGGTACCCAAAGACAAGAGGCATGAACTGAAATTCAGGGAACTGTCTGATGCTGAGTAAAAACGTTTTTAACATGCAGGTGATGAAACACTGGAACAGATTATCCAGAAATGTTGTGTACTCCCCATTCTTGAAGATACCCAGTGTCCAAGTGGACACAGCTCTGAGCAATCATCTCCAGCTGCCCCTGCTTGATCAAGGGGTTAGACTAGAGCATCTCTGGAGGCTCCCTCCAACCTCAGTGACTCTGTGAAACATTCAGGGGAAGAAAATGGGGTAGTCATACCACCTAATGTTTTACATCTGTAGAAGCTGACTAGTTTCACTAAATTCCCTCCACAGGTAGCTGAGAGAAAAAGGGCTCATCCCAAGAACCACTTGGAAAAGGTATGCTGGTGACTGCAGTTACCTCCCTCTCATCACAGGCTCCAAGAGTGCAGGGACATTTGCCCTATGTCCCTGCATACAAGCACCTAACTGAATGGGGCTACCATTACAGATAGGTAAGAGACTATTTATCTCAGTATATTTTGGTTGCTTTAACACCTGCCCATGTTCATGCTCTTGTTTTCCCAGCAATCCTGCATGACCTGCAGGGGGTAGTCAACCAACATCTCTGCAGCCTCATGAGGTCTCTGTATTAGATGAGTCTGCTTGTATGGTGCATGTTTTTCTTGCTCCTCCTTGGCTCTGGGGAATGGGAACGAGTCATGTGGACTATGCCAGAAGCAAATGACAACACTCTGCCAGCTCAGCTGCGCTGGCAGGCACTCATTAGGTTGGAAGGAAAGCTGTGGTTCATCTCCACCCCTCTGCCCACTCCCAGCCTACAAGCTCACACAGGAACACGCTGAGGCCTGGGGACAACATGTGAAATCCAGGCACTGAGCAGGCACGTGGTGGATGTCTTTCCAATCTTTGACACAATGCAAATCTATAAACAGTGCATTAAACACTGTATAGACTGCAACATAGATACAGATCTAGGGGAAACAAACCCCAAACAATTACATGCTGGGAAAGCAGAGAACTATGTCTATAATCTACAAAACCAGAATAATTTTCATGCTACTTTTGAGCAGGCTATTTATCAAATTTCCAGCTATGTGCTCATAATAACTGTAACTCCTGACAACTCCCAGCATTGTTCCTTTCTCCTCAGGCTACTTCTGACACTGCCTTTTCTCTACTAATGTGAGCATGAAGGATAACTAGAAGCAGGCTACCAATCCACACAGATGCCTCATTCCTTCAAATACACTTACTGTTTCATAGAAGGGCTTGAGCACTTCTGATATGAAGATAAGCTGAGAGTTGGGGTTGTTCAGCCTGGAGAAGAGAAAGCTCCAGGGAGATAATGTTGAGGAATTTCAACACTTAAAGGCAGCTTTTAAGACTGAGAAAGACTTTTAGTAAAGAGCACTTAAAAAAAAGATGGAAAGAGACTTTTCACCAGCGGCTACAGTGATAGGACAAGGGGCAATGTTTTTAAACAGAAAAAAGCAGATTTATATTGAATACAAGGAGCACATTTTTTACAATAAGGGTGGTGAGACACTGACACAGGTTGCCCAGGGAGATGGAAGATGCTCCATCCCTGGAAGTGTTCAAGGCCAGGTTGGATGGGGCTCTGAGCAACCTGATCTAGTGAGACATCCCTGCCCACGGCAGGGGGATTGGATTAGATGATTTAAAGGTCCCTTCCAACCCAAACCATTCTGTGATTCTAAAATAAGGATTTTTGTGTGTATGTTTGTGTAAAACCATACTGAAGTTAGAAGCAGTCAAAATTTATTGCTGACAACATAAACCTCAAATTAAGGGTGAAACAAACAGGCTAGGTTCTGATTTATATTACACCACAGAAAAAACCTGGAATAAATCCAGTGATTTCAGATACTTTACTGGCTGTACCAAAGATCAGATTCAGGCCTGCAATCTCTCTGTGTAAAAGAAATGGGGAAAAATAGAGAGTAATAACATTAAGGAATGCAATTATCCAACTGAATTGAATAATAAATGGAGAAAAGAGGTTTAAACAAAAGAAGAGAGATATATTTTTAAATTTTATTTGCAATGAGATGGATATTCAATTAGATTCAAGCAATAAAAAAACATTTGAAAGGGTAAAAGCTGTGTAGGAGGATGATCTAACATAACGACTGGTATGTAGGGTTTTTTTCTCTAGGTGACTAAGAAGCAAAAATTGGATTTCTTTCATTAAAAGAGAGGATTTGTTTTCTGTTGAGTCTGGAATAAAAAGAAAAGGGAGCTCTCTACAGTTTCAGCATGAAAATCAAGGGCAATGCCAGACTCACGAGTAGCTCCACTGCGATGCACCACTGTGGGTCACAGTAGTAGGGCTCTGTTCAAAGCCTAGTGGTGAAGATGGCAGCTTGGGTGAAAGCTAATTTACAGACATGTGGCCTGAAGTACATCACAGGGTCTTATTTATGCCCACTCTGCTCATGTGCTTACAACATGTCATAGGCGGCTTTCCTCTTTTGAAAGTAGACAAGACAGGAGGTATGTAGCATAACGCAGAGACTTGTTTGGGTTGTCCAACAAGACCCAAGCGCTCAGAAGAGCTTTGAGGCTCTATCACTTAGCTTTAGACTTGGAAAGACAGGGAAAAAAGGTCCCTCTTTTGCTTGCTCTTTCAGTCTCTTTTTAGACTACAAGGAGAGTGCCCATATTGCGACAGAAAGCTTAGGCTCTGAACGATCAGAAGCCCTTAAGAATATTTTTGCTTTCTCCTTAACTCTGTTATTTGGCTTTGTTGCATGCCATAACTCAAACTTTGGTTTTGGTTTAGGTTGTTTCGATTTTTTTATGTCCACTTCTCTAATATTTTGACAGAATTTGGTGACTTACATGCTCTGGAGAAATTAGTGACTAATTTCTGAAGAGAACAATATGCTTGTTAATGCTAAGTGTCAGACAAACACGTAAGTAACTCTGGTGCCACATTTTCATTTTACAATTGGCCAAGCTTCTATCAGCTGTGGCGATCAGTAGGTAAGAAGGAGGTGTGAGATGAGGAAGTAGCCTTATTTTTCAGCAGTGAAATTAGTACTTTCTTCACCAGTCTATTTTCGTCAATTCTGTCCTCATAAATAAAGATCTTAAAATGCATGCAGAATATTTACTGTACCTTTTTTAATAATTCATATGCTGAATACCATTCCAATCACCTGATTATCCAGAATGCTCCAACACCACAGCCTTGATTGCAGTGACAAGTTTGCTACATAACTTTACTAAGTAAAACAGGTTTTGTGTTTTTTCTATAGACTATATTCTAGAATATGGTTTCCAACAGACTTTCTCTCATGAGATGCCCTGATGTGTTAAAAGAGAAATTCAAAACCTCCTGGACATTACCCCAGTGATGTCCACTCTAGTTCGGGGTGGCCAGTGGAACAAGTTACATGTCAGCACTAACAATCACTTTCCAAGCCTTGCATGCCAAAGAGTGGCTTATTCCATTCTAGGTATTTCAGCATTTTACTTCTTCAGGGGTAGCTGCTGCAAGCACCTTTTTTGAGGCGGAAGATTGACAAGGCATTCCTGAACATTACAGTTTCCCTGAGCAGGTTCCAATCTTCTTCTGGAACAATAGGATAACATTTATGTAGACTGTAAACATCCATCTAGGGTTTTTAATGCCAAATTATATAATTTCCTCTGTCTGTGATACATATTTTTTGTACATATCCATTTGCAGAGACTAAAGTTAATCAAAATGTTGTTTTTCTTTGAGACGGTCATGCTTGGGGATAAGGGTTTTTAGACTTTAGCCATTGCCTCGACCACATTTATATATACACACCATGTTTTTTTTCTTAGTTTTTCTCTGGTTTTAAATATTAGAATCATAGAATCATAGAATAGTTAGGGTTGGAAAGGACCTTAAGATCATCCAGTTCCAACCCCCCTGCCATGGGCAGGGACAACTCCCACGAAACTATGCCACCCAAGGCTCTGTCCAGCCTGGCCTTGAACACCGCCAGCGATGGAGCATTCACAACTTCCCTGGGCAACCTATTCCAGTGCCTCACCACCCTTACAGTAAAGAATTTCTTCCTCATACCCAATCTAAACTTCTCCTGTTTAAGTTTGAACCCGTTACCCCTTTTATTCTGTTGTAATTGCCTATAAAAAGTAATACGTACTTTCTCTCCACTTATATTACAGGAGGTCTTATTTGCTATCAGTTTGTTCTATTGTTAGTCTGAAATGTCACAGTACTCTTAAGTTTGGTATGTGAAAAGCCAAATTCTCTAAGTTGCTTTGTTTACCAAGAGGTCCTTTTATTGCTCACATTCCAGCCTTATTCTGAGTTGAATCCATCACATCCCCTTTTTATGACCACAAGTCACTGGGGCTTTACTTAATGGTGCAAAATTCACCCTTCATTTTTATCTATATTCCTCATCACAGCCCTCAAACAACACTGCCCTACTTTTCTGAAAAGGTAGATTAACCACATCAAACGTTAGCTGTTTCAAAAGTCATTTGTTTTTGGTCCTTCTGCAGTCAATGGAGATGGCAGAAGTGATTTCAGAGTGATTCACCCTATGCAAAGAGAGATGCCTGGAAGAGGCAGGATGAATACATGCATACTTATTTTAAGACGGGATGAATCACCTTCTACAAATGTCTCTCTGCTGCTTGTAGAGGCAACATTGTACTTGCTTAGATCTGACTGGATTTCTAAATGCCTGAAGTGAAGCCAAGAAAAATCCTACCTTGCTAATTGACAGTGGATAACCTGGAATCAAAATGCCATTCCTGATCTCACTAGGAAACACACAGATTTGCCAAGGTTGATTGTTAATCCTATGTACCACAATCTTTATTCAGATGTCATTAATGCCATTCCAAGTACAAAAGCTGGTGTACCAAACAGAGTCTTTCCTGAATTTGCTTGCATCAAACTAGTGAAAAAAATAACTCTTTTCCACCCTTTTCCAGGCCCCCCCAAACCAAAACAGTTTAAAGTAGCAGAGATCGGGTTGCTGAAGATTGCTCCATTATGCCCTTGACATCCCATGTTTTCTCCTCAGTACAGTTCCTAGCCAACTAAAGTCCTGGCCTCAAAGAATAAGAATAATATATTTTTATTATTATTAAATATCATATTATTTTGTTAAGAAATTTCACTCTGATCATCTAAATGCTATATGAAAGCTTGGTCTTCTCCAACCAATTTCTAATATCCAACTCTTCACAGTCTCTTTAGTAGCCATGTCCGGCAACACAAGACACTGTGTCATTGTTCTGGATTCACAAGAAGTGGGCATGGTGAGCACTGTATGGCCCTCCTTCAGTGCCAGCTGGGATTAACAGCAGCAAGATCAGTGCCTAGATTGTTTTTCTCTCTATTCCCAACTCACAGAGCAGTAATAGGGTCTCTTTTTCATCTTGTTGATGCTCCTGTGTGGTATAATTACAACCATGACTCACAAAAGATGGAGTAAAACTCTGAGCAGGGGTATCAGCATATAGTCTGTAAATAGTGTTGTGGTAACATAAATACATATAAGCTAACACATACAGATAAATTTTAAATATTTCGTTTCCATTCAATGTTTTCATTAAAAAGGAACACTTAAGCCTATGGAGTCAGCTTGCTTTTGCACACGCATATATGATGGCTGTGAATGAGCTGATTTCAACTGATGATTTTGACCTCTGTGCTAAACAACTACAAATAAAAACCACGACTATATTACGACAGTTATTAACAGAAGTGGTTAGCAGGAAAGCAGATCACAGCTTTTTAATTTACTAAAACCCTTCCAAAATCAAGACAAAGTGTTTACATCATTGTGGCTACTGATCCATTGGTACAATGCTCACCCCAAATTCATTATAAACACATTGTCAGAACTATCCCTTGTGACTGCTTCAGATGGAGCATGATTAAATGCAGAGGAAATGCATTACTGAGAAGATGAATCATGATTCTGCAAAATGAAATCAATGGCTTTACACTTCTGAGCTGGACATTGAGGGACAGTCAAAAATGTTATTTACACAAAGAAGCTAGCAAATTAATCACATAAATGGCTTAAACGGGAAAAATAAACTCTGACTGGCAGTAACACTGACTACCAAAGAAATACAGAAGAAAACTCAAAAAAAGTTTTCTTAAGGTAGAATTTTCAAATAAAAATTCTTCCATCACACTACTATGAAATGCAGTTTTATTTCCATCCCTTTTGATTTTTATGGTTTGGAATAAATGTAATAATTTTAGTAAGAGTGGTCGGATGGGTCATTTGAAATAACACTTCAGTTCCTTCAGTCTAGTTTAAGCAGGCAGGTTGGTAACCATCTCACACCAACGAGTGCACGAGATGCCCTAGTGTGTCCTGTCAGCATGACTTAAGCCACTAAGGTCAACTCAGCTGCTCAGACATAGTGCGTCGCAGCTGGCCCCTGCATTCGTATCTGCAAGCTCCATGTGGATGTCCCAGACACCTTAAGGCCTTTCAGAAGGCACCTGACACCTCTGCTGAAGCAGCTGAATCAGTTGAATGAGATCTTGCCCACCTGCTTTAGACAGCTAACTTGAACCTAGCAAACCAGCTAAGTGCCAAAGCACCCTGTTTTGGCAACAGCGAAAAGCCATCACAGAGAAACCCAGCTCACCTAAATTAATGCATCAGGCTTATACCTACAGGCTGTCCCTGGAGTCCATGAAAAATGCCTGCCTTTTTCCACACTTAAGCTAGGAAGACAGCTTTGTTATGCACCTGAAGATTAAGTGGGAAATGTTTCCAACCTAGATTAACAGGCTATCCATATGCATAATCACAGAACCACAAAAACATTTAGGTTGGAAAACACTTTTAAGATCATTAAGTCCAACTGTTAATTTAACACTGCCAAGTCCACCACAGTGACATCCCCTTTGCTATTTTATAGAATAATGCACAAGAGGACCAAGTCATAGCTCACCTCCAAGTTATTTTTTGGCCTTGACTAGTATCCTTGAATGCTGGAGCAAAAACATGAAGGCTGAGAAAGTGTGAAACCCACTAGGACTGACCTTAGAAATATTCACTGTGCTTCCTTCCTCCTTTAGGAGTTTTACTGTCCAGAGCTGCCAATCCAACTTCTGTCATAAAGCACGCAATTAATAAAAAATGTAAAAATGGCTTTTATGCAGATTGAGAACATGATTTCTTCAGTACAGAGTATCTGTTACACGGGAAAACCCAGCATCAAAAAGCCATAATGCACATAACCATTAGCTAGTATTTCCTCATTAATTAGCACATGCTAGTAATATTGCTATTTGAAATCAGAGACACAGATAATACAGCTGAGTCTCAAAACCCCTTCTTCCTGGAAAATGTGTTTTTACAGATGACAGAGCTCCAGCAAGGTTATATATTGAGGGAAAAGAAGAATTCACTCTGATATTAATATTAATAAAAACTGCAAAATGAACAAAAAGGACAAAGCAAAGGAAAACCTGGCTGTCTCTGAGGAGACTCTATGTCCCCAGTACATGAACTTCATTATTATTTAATGACCTTAATGGCAAGCCTCTAAGCCTCGTGTATGTCCTTCCTAACAAAAAATTAATTACAAACACAAACCAGAAAATCTTGAACATGCAATAATTGAAAGCTGTAAGACAGTTGTTCTGGTTTTGACTTCATTTATACAAACAATAGTTTGGAGAGACAGCTAAGTAAAACATACAACTTTTCATAAGTCCCAAATATGAATCACAGCAAATGGTCTTTCTGTTAAAAGATAAGCCAGAGGGAGGCAGGGAGAGAGAGAAAACCAACGACAGAAAGCCTCTCATGCTAAAGGACTACACAATTTTATCATTTCATACATTAAAAATAATTGGAACAATTTCTTCCAATTGTTTTCCAATAGAGCTCTACTGGAATATATTTTTATAATAACTGGCTATTGTGACTGTGCTAATAAGACTGATCAGCTGAATCCATGTGTATGTGCACATGCTTTGCTTTTTTTTTTTTGAGAAACAATAAAAGACATACAAAAAGTAGAAGAGAGAGTCTAAATCTCTGGGACAGGCTGTAGCAATACATCCAAAAAAGAGAAAAAAACAATGGTGATGCAGATAAAAATATGAAAGGAAATAAAACTATATAAGTATTTAAATTATTATGATTATAAAAGTCACAAAAAATACTGTTTGAATTCCTTGAGTCTATCATCCACCAGGATAAAGCAACTAATAGAGGTTGCTAAGCACAAACAAGCTGACTCAGAAATCTTTTCCAAGATCTCAAAATTGCAATCTAAAATGCCAGCCTGCAGTTCCATTAAATTGTCTAGGAAAACAAAATTTTGCTCTGATTCACTGCCCATCTCTGGTAGATAAAGACCCCCTGAAAAACTACTTTAGAAAACCTAGCAAGAAAAAGACATTACTATAGGCTATGAATCCTGGAAAGCATGACAAATAACTCTCATTCTCAATGGGCAGGATGTTTTTTCCTAACTTAGGGCTGTCGCTGAATTGTCCATGGGAATAGTTGAGACCTATGGAACTAGAACTACAAAGGTGCTGGGCAGAAAAGTAACCATAAACGGACAGTTCCATTTTAAAGCAGAGTTGCACTTGCTGAAACAGCCTTGTGTGTTCTGCCAAAGCCAATCACAGATTATCACTGCAAGTCAAGGGGGAATTGTTGGAGATGACAGGCAAGGACAAACACCTTGCGCAGCATTCACATGGCTGTGCATTCCACAGTAACTGCTGCTCCCAGGTAACAGGAGTGAAATACTTGTATTCCCAATCACGGTACCAAGCAGCTGCAATTGCACTGACAGCTATCCTGGACTATTTAAGTCTGCAGAGTCTGGAAAGCTACAAATACCAAACTGCCTGCCTTGGCATTACCTCGATTACTTCACTCATCACTGGAGAATGTGCAAGTGAAAAGGTTTATGACAACAAATTGTTGTTGCTCCCTCTAATGATTCCAGAGGCTGTGAGTGACTGAGGATGATATAATGTCTTATAATTTTTTGTATTTCTGTAATAAGTTACACAAATTAAACCGCTAAGAATGAACAAAAATATCTTGGATGGCAAATAGAAGAATAACTTTTCTTCATAGTCAATGGCATCTTCACCATTTAATTGCATCCACAGCTTTCTTAATTGCGAAAACACCCCACAACTTGAGTTTATGAATGTAACATGTACAGCGTGATTGAAATCACCTGGCTTCAGCGCTCTCAAATACACTAATATAGCAATTTCAGCCAACAGAGACAGTCATCTCCAGATAGCGATTCAGCAAGTTTATCTAAGACATTTCTCCTAGGGTGGAATGAGTCATACGTTGAAGGTGCTGTTCTCTCTCCATTGACTCTCCAGGCTATCATGTCTAATAATCACTGATTAAATTAGCTTTCCTGAATTTGCCTGATCCCTTTTTGACCACACTTATATCTTGGTCTCCACAACATCCTGTGGAAATCAGTTGCATAATTTAATTAAACATTAAACAATAATTTCATTGGTGACCCTATTTCTTGTACTGTAAGAAACAGTGACTATTTCTTGTTCACTTGCTCCTCATCAGTTGTGAAACACCCAGACTCTGCCTGGTCTATGCTCCATTCTCCTAACCAGCTTTACCCCCTTTTTCTAGACTTTTATCAATTTCACTACTCATTATGATGCAAATAACTACAGATAGGATGCTCCACATGCTTATATAGTAGAGTATTTTTTCTACTTCTGTCCCAGTATTTCTGAGCCATTTTAACTGCTACTTGTCATGAACTGGTAATTGCAGAGATCTATCCCCATTAATGCTCAGATCCATTATTTTCTACTAGGTAATCTATAGTTATCAACATACTTTGTCCCACATGCATAACCTTACTCTTATTGCCAACACATTCACTTGCTGTTTTATCTTCCCAGTATTCAGTACTACATAATCATGCTGCAGCATTTTAGAGCCGGATTTAAATCTGACTCTTATGGGCAATGTCAAATCATATGCAAACTTTCTCACTTTCCTAGTCAACTCCGCAAGTCATTTATGAATACATTTTCTTTTTCTTCCCCCACTCTCCATAAGTTGTAAAACCGTGTGGTAACTGTTTTTATGCCTATGTATATATGCAGATATGAATACTACAAATGCCTTAGAAAATTCAAAACTAAACGGAAGATGGCTTAAACATGCTGCTATCATTAAAGGCTAAAAACTTGATGAAATTTCATAGATTCATGTGTTTTAACAACCTGTGAAGAGGTGTTGTAATGTCTTAGGATGGAAACAGTAGAATTTCACACACAAATTCCTGGTTTACCTCCAATCTTTATCATTAAGCAAGAACAGCGGTTTTAGATAGGCACCTGGTCTTGATTTAAAGCTTTAAACCAACAGACAATCTACCACATCTATAGCTGGATCAGGCCCTGGCTGTGCTAAATGGTGCACTGATAGAGCTGTTTACTCTCCGGTGTGACAATAGAGGAGAAAAGTTAAAGGAAAAGAAGGCTGCAGTTTAGCAATAACCTAAACGGTTGAATGAAATTAAATAATAACAAAAAGCACACACACACACTCCAAACAGCAGCAAGAAACAGAGTAATCTTAAAAGCTATTGTGGCACTTGCCAGGAGCTTTCAACAGCTAGTAACTCAAATCAGAGGACACAACATAAAAACTGTTGGTGGCCTGAAGGCAAAGAATTGTTTGAGCTGGTTATAGCTGCAGCGCTTTTTTTTTTCCCTTTCTTTTTTTCCCCCAAAATTACTGCAAAAAGACAGCATAAAGAGAATCTGTTACAGAATCCCCTCTGGAACTGAGCAAGACTCCAAATGACGGACTTTTGGAAGTGATATTTTTCAGTCTCCAAGACAAAACAGAATACAGAACAAATGATATTCAGGAAATCTGCCTACTTGTTCATGGTGGAAAAAATCTCTTTATTTTTCCTGACCAGAGCAGCCCCATTACTGAGGCCAAGTAAAAGGGGAAGGGAGTGAGTGTATGGCATAACATAAATTCAGGGAAAAGGATCAGAAATCTCTTTTTTCGCTTATAAAAAACTGTATTATATTCTGTGGGAAAATGTGTGTATCTTGGAACAAGAAAATGTAGACTTCAAGGTTCATGGTATAACGAGCCAGATTTACAAAGACATGTAAGCACTTCTATGGCTCTGAGCTACTGGCTAATGTAGGTGTTGCTATTAAATTGCCTTGCTTTGTTTCTTTCCAAGTAAGTCAAGGTGATGTTCAGTATCAACCACCTCTCCAGCAGCTTGAGTGCTCTTATGAAATCTCAGCAAGCACCTAAATAACCATGCAAATCTCATCTAAAGTATTAGCTGCTGCTTTCAGTGCTCAAAATGCAACTCTGACACCTCTACTTTCTAAGAACATGACACTAGCATACAAAGCAGGTCAGGCACTGAACTTCATCATGCTAGCCTGTGCATTCATGCCTTGTTTTACCTGGTACCACGTCTTAGCATTTTGAAGGTCCCCACTTCCCACACACTGCCACTGCGAAACATTCAAGTTGGCATTTGATTCTTCATAAAAATAGCCAAGCACATGAATAATGATACATCATATTATCATTAGTCCTGGGGAGCTGTGAGTGCCAAGCTGTGAGAGCACATTAAGAGCGCAGTAAGGAACGTGCCTGAATAGCCCGGCGAAATTACTGACTATAATGTTGCTGAGAAACACTGACACCTAATATAGATGTACCCATGTAATAAATATAGGCTAAGCTGGGTTTATTATGCAGACGTGCTTAGCATTAAGAGTGTCTATGCAGTATTAACATGGCTCTGCTATCATACACACAGTTAGATAACAGTACATTGATCGTGAACCTCAGCCCCACGTTGTCCCTCTTCTTCTTCCTTGTCCAATCTTTTCCCCATACTTTTGGCTTCTGGCAACACACTTGTCAAACCAGTCCCAGCAAACCTGTACCAGCTCATTCTGACTCCTTCTCCCACTTCCCTTCCCTTTCTTCCTACCTGGCTCTTATTCCCTACCCAATTCCAATTCTCATCACCCCGGTGTTTTATCTGTAGTTTTTCTTTTTTTGTCTTTTCATCAGCAAAAGCAGTGATGTTCACAGCATGCAAGGTGTACACATAAGGCAAAAAAAGAGAGCTTTGCTTGCTTAAGCGACAGAGAATTCATCTTATTGACATTTAAACAATCTTGGCACCTTCTGGCACAATACAACCACTCCCAAAGAGCAGAGAGGGATGGACGCCCAGGCTGCCAGCAGGGCTGCCAGCGTCTCTCAGAGAGGCAGCCCTGAACAAGAGGGACGGGGGGGGGCAGGCCTCAGCATATTTAAATGATGTTGTACACTTTATACAATGTTGGAGAGCATTTTACGTTAAAAAACAGGTTGTAAAGCTAAGTAAATTATGCAGCTTATAATTATGTTGTGCAAAGCTCAAACAACCCAAGGCAGCCACTTGAGAAACACCATGATTTACAGGCATGAGATGCAGCTGCAGAGAGGAAGACAATAGTGATACAAGTATCTCCCTCACATGTGCGTAAATGCACGGGGTTTGTATGTCTATGTGTACTCCTCCAGCTACCCAAAATCACCACAGGCTTGTTGGAGGAGGAAGCACATACAGAGAGGAGCCTTCTGTGAGCAGGAAGAGCAGGAGAGACAGCTATGTTCATGAGCAGTAACAGCAAGTGAGACGCGCAATACAGCATTTTTAGATCCTAAAGGGTCTTGGTGAAACTAACCACCTAAAAAATGGGATAGGAGGAAGAAGTGTGGGACGAGTTGATATCCTCACGTAGAAGAAGAGAATTCAAACTACCAGGGGGAAGCTGTTACTTACATTTTCTGCATGTTATTCTATATCCCTTTTCCCCTCCTCACCCCTAACAAAGTAGTGTTGAGCAAACCTATTTGTTTGATGCTTGTAAGCAGGGAGGCAGAGATCACTGTCGACTCATCAAGGTGTCTAGGTGGAGGCTTGAACTGGTTTTGTTTGTCTATTTTTCCCAGAACAAATACAGAAATGAACCTGACTTGTGCTGCTGCCAGCCTGCCCTGATAAAAGGATAAAATGGAAATGGAAAAGGCACCGGGGTCAGAGATGTCGCTTGCATTTGCACTTTCTCTTTTAAAAACTACCTATATTTCTCAAAGAAACTATTCAGAACATCCAGAAAAAAACTTTAAAGTCTAAGAGGAATGATCAGTTTGTTCCTGTTTTGTTTGCCATGTAGATCTGCTGCTGAAAAAAAAATAATCTTAAATCTGACAGGCCTGGGAAAGCCCTGAGGAACTGCAATCCCCAAACTACCAAATAATTACTGTGTTGAAGTTACCATACAGTTAGTGCCTGCCACCAAATAAAGCTGCTCGATGGTCTGCTCATTCTTTGCTAATGTCGTATTTCCACCGTATTCCATTATCAATCCTCCAAACTTTCTTAGAAACATCATTTGTCTGTTACTTGAAAGAAGCTAGATCGATTTACAATCCTGAGAACCTGGCCAGAATCCAGAATGACATCAAACTGCCAATCTGTAGCTTAATCTGTTTCCTCAAGAGACTGACTGAAAATGTTTTGGGCTTTGTTTTTATTATTAATGATGAAAATAAGTAACAAAAAATCAGTTGCAATTTTAAAACTTTCATATGACTGGGGACTACAGAAGAATGAGCAATTGTACTGTTAATGACAAACTATCTGAAACTACTGCAAAGAAAACTGAGAAGACTCTTCTTCTCTAACACAGCATCCACAAATCATGGACAGAATAGTAAGAGAGAAGTCATTACGTAGTCAATAGCAGGGAACTTGATTAATCCAGGTTATTTCTACCTGGGTGGTAGCCATTAGAAGCTGGATATCTAATCTAAACTAGTCATCAAGGCTCCAATGCGCAATGGAGAGAAACAGGCACCCAATTCACCAAGAGGCAATTCATCCCATGCTAAAAATATACATATAAGATAAGTAGGATTAATTGCTCTCTGGAGATGCCTGCTTTTGTTTGCCTAACAAGAAAGCCTACACAATTAGTTTAGACTAAACATTTAACTTCTAGACAACTAGAATGGCATGAAAAAAAATACCACCCCTTGAGCTCAGGCTGAGCGGACTCTCCCGGTTTGGGGACAACTGCAGAGCCTACAGCCAAACTGTGTTTCAATCCTCGTGACCCAAACATAAGTACTACACGGCTGATGAAGTCCACAGAGGAGGCAGTGGATCCTAGTTGAACTTGTGGGACAAAACACCAGATCGACATTAGAGCAGTGCCTGAGCAACTTTCCAAGAAATTGTCTTTCTGCCAATGCAGCCTCTTACCAACCTGTTTCAAACTGCTTTTTTGGGGGGTCCAGATTTATTAACAATAATCACTCAGTTTTATGTTCTCCAATTTCTCTGGTCTTTGTATGG
This sequence comes from Amazona ochrocephala, assembly GCA_039720435.1. Classification (NCBI taxonomy): domain Eukaryota; kingdom Metazoa; phylum Chordata; class Aves; order Psittaciformes; family Psittacidae; genus Amazona; species Amazona ochrocephala. The sequence continues at coordinate 26,179,981 of CM077878.1, forward strand.
CCATTGTCATACATTCATTGAGTTAATAAGCTTCTCTTGGACGAAAAACGGGGACTATGTTAACATTTTTAAAGGTATTTTTAATAGTTTTGACAGGTTAGTACCACTGACTTCCTGACACTTCCATGGGGAATGGCTTAGTACTAACTAGCTCCAATCCTTGGTAATTAATATAAAGGAAAGAATACAAGCATTTTTACAGTATTGTATTTATTTAATTCTATAAACTTGTTCTACATGAATGTATCAGTAAAAGGTAACTTTAGAAAATAGAATCTCTGGTGTTACATAATGAATTAGTTGTAATATCCCACTGCATGTGCAATGCTTAGTTTCAAGCACCCAGAGATAGACAGGTAGATACGCTGTAAGTCCTACTTCTCCAAACAGCATAGGTCCTTTTGACATTTTAAGAGGACTAAGTTACTAGGCGTCTAAGCACAGTGTCAGTTAATTAAACAGGTTGAAGCAAATCCAGTCACACCCAGGAGTCCCAGCTCAGATACTGTGTAATTCACTCTACTTCCAGGTCTCATGACATGTTCCTCTAGATTCCTGCTTTTCTTGAAGAATTGTCCTCTGCATATAGAAATGGCATTGCAATCGTCATTAACTTAGTTAAGCTCCTTTGATTTTCTTTCAACCATGACATGTACTCACTTTGTCCTTGCTTTTGCCTTCTAAAGCAGTTTATAAAACTTGAAAAAAGGACTCCTTTGTATCATATGGAAAATAACTGTGCTGTAAGGAACAACACCAAGGCTGAAAAGCCTAAAATTAGACCTGCGAGCTTTGCTTTCATTGGCAGCGATGTGTGTGCATTCATATTGTCCCAATCTTACATTCTACCTCTTCTTTCTAAAGACACTACTTTCTGAAAAACACTTAAGCTTAAAAATAGCAAACCTCTCCAATTTAAGGGTATACTGACCTTGGTGACTGGCTATTTTGATCATATTCACCTTTAGGTTTTAACAGTGAATTACAAGATCAGACCATTTTCAAAAGCAGTAGCAAAGAAAAAAGCATTTGCAGAACAAAAAAGCTGAACATCTCTCAAATGGTGCCTGGAATAATCCCGTAATTTCCAGGTTGCTTTTATTCCCCTCCTAAGAAAACTGAAACACAAATTTAATAGCTGTATTTTTCTATCCTGAAAGAAAGCTAATGAAGAAATATGCATCATATAACGTGGCTGGTGCTGGGCAACATGGGACTAACAGGGCTAATTTAGTCATAACAGCTCAGCATCTAAGATATACCCATTCTCTTCTCGCTTACATTCATCCAGTTCCCACTGTAGTCAACAGGGGGAAAAAAAAAAGAGCAAAATGCATCCAAAAAGTCAAACTTCATGGATTTTCAAATGAAGAAAGCCATAGAGAAGCTAAAGTGAAAACAAAGCTAGCTACTGCCTTAAATATAATGCAAGCTGTTGCTAGTGTAGTGTTGGAATATCTCCTCGTCGAATTTCAGGATAAAATATGAACTTGGCAGTGAACCTGAAGGGGGTATAGTCAGAGCAGTCCAATTTCAACAGACTATCAAGATGAACTGTTGGGAATTATTTTACAGCTTTACAGCCATAGCTCACTCTGAACCACCGCAGTGTTATTTGTAGAACACTATGATATAAATAGCAAAACTACATCCACTACCTAGATACCTGTGGTATACTCAGACAGAGCACTTTTTAGGTAACTAAATAACACTGAATGTGCCACAGATAAAATACTTGAGTTAGGATATTAGATATAGATAGAAATAATGCAACAGCTATTTATCCATCAAAAAATGCTGATGTAGATCTCTAAAGCAGCACTAGCATTAACAGCTTAAGGCACCAAATCAGGGGGTGATTTTCTGTCAGAAAAGAGAATTTAATTCTAGCACTGTTACAGTGAACAAGGAGCCAAATAGTTTCTTGGAGTTAAGACCAGGGGAAGTCTAGACAAAGTTTGTCCTGAACTGCATTCAGTGTTTCCCACTGGAAAATCTGTGGCTATAAAAAGTAATGATTTCAAACTAAGACAAAGAGCCAGAGAATACTATTTATTTCATCACACTGGTTTTGTCAGTATTTCCTAAAGTTTCCTACACCCTGGAAACTGTGTAGGCTGTCCTTCAAGCTTCACTTACCCAAGCAGCAATCTCCACAGGTCACACGGTGGCATTTCAGACTATGTTGAGCTTTTGGAAAAAGAATTGAGGCTGGTTGCATCACTGAGACAAAACGGAGATATTAACCACCAACTGCCCCATGAGCAGCATGGAAACCCTGAGAAAGGTAAATATACCTTTCTCAGGACCAGGATATTTTGTCCTAGTTCCAACCTGAGGATGAGGTAATTTCTTCCTAACACAGCCCTTCTTTTGTGCCTGATTAAACCAGGTAATTACCTCCTGGATTTTGTGGGTAGGAACACGATGTGCAGTTAAGTCCATTTATGGGGCTGTGGTTTCACTCTCAAGCTTAACTTTCTATTCTTACATATAGCGAGTTGTTTTTACTGCCTTGATAACTGCAATCTTTGAAGTTTCTGTAATTCTTTCAAACTCTTCTAATGATCCAATCACTACAGACGTGCCTATACTTGAGTACTAGTTCAGACTGAAGTCAGGAGTGGATATGAACTACAAAAGGTAATCCTGAGAAACGCAAGGTAATAACACTCTCATCCCCTTCTTATCCTTCAGTAAAGCATCTTATTAATCAAGCTATATTTCCAGAGAATAACAATTCTATATAGACTAAGAGCACCTATACATAGAACTATTTTGGAATACCTTTTTTCAAAGAACATCAGAAACAGGAGAGCTCCTCTTTCCTATTCACGAAATAAATGTGATCTCCCATTTTACATAAAAGGTGTAAGACCAGTGGGCCTATATACTTACAGGAAGAAATTTCACATTATTATTGATTACAATGGATAATCAATAGTAAATTGAATCAATAGCAAAATGATTCTGCCACATGATTTTATAAGAACTGCACTGGAAGGAGAATTACTACATTAAAACAATCAAAATTATGCAGATTCTGCAGTAAGCTGTAGAATCCTTTTAAAAATATTCAAATTAAATTTCAATTTAGTTGTATCTATTTTAAGACATTCCCCACAGACCCTGAGATCCCCACACAAGCTATGCACACTGTGTGGAATACTTCACAAATTTTCTATACTCTGTACTATACTATGCAGAGGTTCTGCACAGAGGTAGAAGGTAGCTTTGCAAATTTCTGCATGAATAATGTAGAGAAAAATTAGCTAGGCTCTTCTGAAGCCAATTGACAAAGCAGAGGCAATGGCATAATATCCCGAGTGCGTGAAACAGCTGAGGAAGAAACTTTTCCTCAAAGCTTCACACAGACCTCAGGGAAATGTAAACTTGTGACCTTGGCATAACTGATGCAGGCTGTTTATTTCTTAGGAAAAATGGGTTATCATTCAAGCTGTCTGTGGCGTCTTATGCCTTTATTCACTTGGACAGTCTTCATGGTAGGCGCCAACTGTCACATCAAACAGGTGGGTGCTGAGACGAGTTGTGTACTAGACTGCCAAAGTGCCCCAGCTCCCAGGTATGTTCCCAGGTCAGCTCTCCCCAGCCCACTCAAGACGGAGACCTGGTGCTAGCAGGCTGTGCCCACACCAGATGCAGAAGCAAGACCCCAGCAGCACCCTCTGTGCTTTATTCCACACCATTCATTCGCCAACCAAGGAAGTACTTATTTCACTCCAAAGCAGTCTAGACATGAGCTAATATATATACATCACAGATGCAGAGATTACTACCTGACATAAAACCAGGAGAAAGCATCTGATAAGGAGAAAAAAATTAGGTTGAGTAAGCTTCATGCTAGTGAATATATTCCTACGATAATCTCCTTTTGAACAGCTACTTCATCTGCTCACCACAGGAAGGGCTGCTTGATGCTTCCCACCAGCTATATTCTGCTTTTCCACTCCTTGAGGCTTGGTTTTACTTTGGCTGAGAGGAAGCGAGATTTAGAGAAATCCTTGCAGGAATGGCAGAGTGCAGGCAGCTGCCTTGCCTACTAATCAATGAATGCTGCCCAGGAAAAGAGACAGGATGAGCACTGTTTCCTCCCTGCCTGTCCATCTGTCCCCCTGGGAACAAGCAAAACTGCAGTGACACATTAAGGCATGTGCTGCTCAAGTGCATCAGGCAGAAAAATAAGCAAAGTATCAAGTAACTGAGTCTTTAAGCTACCCATGGGATGTAGGGCTGTTCAAGCCAAAGCAAAGTCCAGCTACAGTTAAACCATACCTTTAAATTTTTCATTTAGAATGATTAAAAGTCCTGTTGAATGGTCTGAAACTACAAGAATAGAATAAAACTGGCAAGTTCTTTTGCTGAAAACCAACCAGACTGTGAAGTTCTACCTTTAGAATACACACCTAAGCTGAAACGTTTGCTGTACCAGCTCTGGAGTCTTGCTATGCTGAAAAAAAAAATTGTACAACCAACTCATATATGGCAGATTTTAATCTTTTGTCTTACATAATGTGGACTTGGCTGGCAGCACTTAATAACAACTTAATGCAGCCTGATGGAGTTGAATTGGCTCATATCCAGTGCGATTGGTGCTCAAATGACTCCACTCTTAAATATTTTGCCATAATAATAAATGGGAAGTAATGATAACCTACAGTTGGCCAAAGAAAAAGATTTTTCAAAGGAACAGACAATTTCTGGACCATTCCACAAAAAATAGGTACCTTTCATTTTCTTCTGCTCTAGCACTTTAAAAAACCCTACTTTTACCAGGTCTCAGTCTTTACGTTCTCATACCCATTCCCCTCTGAAACAAGCAAAAAAGATAATAGCCACTGCTGCCAACTCTTACTGTAATGAAAGATCTCTGGCATAACCGAAGATTAGCAGAATGCGACTGGTTATGCCTGTTTACTTCACCGTACTGAGAAATCCTTACATTCCAGTTTACTCACAAACTGACTTCTAGGTAATGCTTTACCATGTCCAAAGGAAAAAGCCACAAAGCCTGCCTAAAATAGAATACAATTATGTATTATAGGAGAGCTCTACCACTTTAGTCTGCCATAAAGCATACGGCTGACAAAAAGCCAGTCATATGCTTCTTTCTGAAAGGTAGCATGTTGACAACCATGTATGCATGAACAATTTTCATGTGTGGAGACCTGACACCTGTGTTTAATTATGCAGAAACCTAAGAAGAAAAATATGTCAAGGACCACGGCTAAACTGATAAAATTGATGCAATAATTGTATGCAAATGTACTATGTAATTAATCCAATGTAATTAAAATCTAGAGATGAAGGAGACATGTATCTCCTCACTGTCTACTAAAAAAGCCCAAACCATGCTCTGTAGCCCACTTCCTCATAAGCTGTATTCCAAGTGGATCCTTATTATCACACCACCACCTGAGATATCAGCACCAAAAGTATAGGACCCTGGGAGAGATGTAAATACCATTGTAACCAATAAATTGCCACTGTAAAAAATATTCCAAAGTTAGAGTGGTGGTGGCCTAATCATTTAAATTTAAGATTTAAAACAGTCATTACTTTCAGTTCATTAATACTTTTATTTCATTTTTACTTCATGAGCTGCATACAAGCTTGCTTCTGTAAGAATTTATAAGGGCAGCCAGTATTTCTAAACTGCACTGTTTAGCTTCAAACCAAGTACCTCAGGGAGCCAAGAGGAAAGACAAGCCTCAGGAACAGATCACAGGCAGACAATGGTAACAACTCTGCATTGGTCCCATTTCTCCACGGAAGGATTACATTGCGATTTTAATCTGACAGTCCAGTTCCATTGCCAAAGAAGGGTTATACCCTCCAAAGAAAACCTCTCCTATTTTCGGAAACAGCTCCTTGCTTAGTGTCTTGTGTATATTCTAGGACTTGCACGACCACATGCAAGGCAGGGTAAAAAAAAATACTGGACATGCTTCTTCACCCAGGAAAAAAAATATCTCTTTTGGGTGACCTAAACCTTCAAAAGAATAGGTGGTAGGTGGTGATAGTGAAGCAAGGCAACAGCAAAAACCTCCCTTTCTAGCAGATGCATGTGATTCAGTGACCGTGTCAACCCAGCCAGGCTGGACTGAGCTGAATAAAAAAGATCAGCTCAAGCTGGTGCTACCATTCATCCTCCCACTGTCAGGAACATAGATCACTTGGTACCGGGGTAATTAGACATTGCATTTCACTTCACTCAAAACAGACCAGCATCACACCAAAAGTCTCCAATGGAAAAACTGCTTTCATCCAAATTTCTAGGTCTGCATTCTCATTCTTTCCAAACATCAAATGTGGTCACCCCATCAACAGACCCTCTACTACTCACCTCACTGCCAGATGCAGAAAACAATCACCAAAGTAGGAATGATAACTGAACTGCATAGACAGGTCTTCTGAGGAAGAGATTGGCTTCTACTGATGAGCGGGACCAAAACACTTGTGACTTAACAGTGAAAAATTTACATAAATGCCAAACATTTTTCCACCTTGTCTTGCATCAACTAGAAGCAGGGTTTCTGAGGTTTTAGTCCAGCTGTTTCATATCAGCAGTGCAAACTGAGCTCCTCCCATGAAAGGAACCTCACTATAACACTGGGATCAGATAGGCAAAACATGGTCTACAATTCACTGTGAGAATCAGTGTCTTGGATTCCACCCTCTGCTTTGCCTTCAGTTTTCTAAGAGCTCTTGGACAAGTCACGTTTCTGTCTTCAGCATCATCATGTAATACAATGTGAATGAAATCATGTCAAATTCTATAAATTTGCCAATACTGTAGATGTCATATCCCATTCAAAACTGACATCAGCGGTGAAAAACTACATAGCACATAAATACAACTGCAAAACAATGAACAACTTGTCATTTAAATACTTCAAAATCAGGGCCCCCAAACTAACAGCTTTTTACTGAAAAAAAAAAAAAAGCAGGAATTTTAAAAGCAGCAGCTCAATCATAAGATCAATGAATCATATGATGAGAGTACATTTAAAGTCTTATGCAAATGCTTCACATTTTATTTTTCAAAGCTTCACCCCACTTAGTTTCATGTCCCAAATGCCTCTAGATGAGCAAACTCCCCTGCACCCACACAGAACTCACTGCCAGAGGGAGTCTGCAGTGGGGGTGTTCCTCTGGTCATTTTTAGGACTTACTTGCATGGGACTTAAAACTATTTCAATTCCTCTTCTTTTTCCCCAACAGCTACATCTACCACCCATCTCACACATACACGTAAGTAAAGATACAACAGCTCAGCCAGCTAGCTACTGGCATTTCAGTTAAGGCTTCCTCTAAGCCCTACCATGCTTTTGTCCTAGTACGGTTCTGATACAGCTTGGTTATTGTTACACCTGAAGATACAGTTCAAAGCAAAGTTGCAAGAATCAGCTGGACTTCTCACTAAATTCAGTGTTTCCTGGAAATTCAGATTTTAACCTGCAAAGATTTCTCGTAACACTTAAAAAAGTGAGAAGGGGTGAATCCGTTGGTAATTTTCTAATTAATCACCCTTTTTGTGAGAGGGTCTCCACTCTTCTGTCTTTCCTAGATGCTGACACCTTTGCCTTCTGCTACCTTCAAATGCTATCCTACTCCTTTTCCTCACTTCCCCCTTCCTTTTTGATTCATTTAAAATGTCTTCTCCCTAGCACTGAAATCTTCACAGGCCTGATCCTGCCTACATCTCTAACATGATTCATGATCACACCTTCTCCTTTTCCCCAAGTCTCATCCCCTTTAGGCTATGAGTTAGCTAAATACTTACACCTACATTTCCAGTCAACTCTGTTCAAACCAACGGATTTTCCCATGTATTTAAATCTAATCACTCACAGAAGTGTTTTGGTGCTTCAGGATGTTCTTTGCACTATTCAAATCCATTCTTTGATCCAGTTTTTCCAGTAGGGATCTGACGCACCAGCTCACAGAATGAGTCCTATTTGTATCACCTGGGACTTTGGTCCAGCTACTTCAGGATAGGACTGATTCACAAAAGAAATCTCCAGTTGACATTCAACTCTATGGTAGCATTTAATAATGAAACTCTATCAAGCCATCCTTCCATTTGCTCCCAAATATTTCTTGACGTCTGTGCTTGTCAACAGCGCTGCTAATGCCACTGCCCACTGACGGCATACACTTCCTTTTGCTGTACAGCCACATCTAAATTAGTTACTGTAATTCAAATTTTTACAGCATGGCAAATTACCATAGCACAGCTGACACAACATGAATTTGCCCCTTTAATCTGTGTGAAATTGATCCCTTAGTTTTTTTGTTTATTCTCCTAGATTCAATATTTATAGAAGAGTACATCATTACTCAAGTGTCCAGAGTGATACTACTAACTTTGATCATTTAGGATAAACAAAAAACTGCTCAAATCTGCAGACTTCTTGACGGGATTTTCAATGAAAAACAGAAGTACAAGACTAAAACAGCTACTAGCTGCTGTGTAGGTCTTCCTAGAACCAGGAATCTCATAAATTACCATTCTGAGTGACAAAATGCAAAATTGCAGAAATAGGTAGTTTGTTGTCTCACACAGCTTCGGATGATGAAGTCATTCTGAATATACCAATGCTAACAGTAAATGGTTGTGTTTACCGGGCAACACTGAGAATTACAATATCAGTATCTCTGTAACACACAATCCCAGAGCAACCTTGAACGTTTCACGAACTCTTCCTTTTATCTGGAGATGAGCTGACACTGATATATTGTTATTGTCATTGCTCATACACTCCTACTGGCAATAGGGAGATGCATACACAGCTGAAGCGAGTCATATATTGCAAGACCTTCCAATTTATATGGAAGAAAGTGGAATTTTCAAGATATCTTTCTGTCTGCTCCTCAGCCACCTATGCAGTATAAGACATCCACTAAAACTCAAGCCGGAGTTAGACACAGGGACTTTTTTCATGTATTTGAAGTGCATGAAGTAGCAGGGTTTAGTTTTTTTTTAATTTTAAATTGATTATCTGTATTTCACCAACATTAAATCAGCAATACAAAGTAATGATAGGACTGTTTGATACCAAAACACAAATTACTTTATTATTTTATATTTACCATGAGTTTCTCATGCAACAATTCAGAACCCTGTTGAATTTTCATTTATTTACAGTTGCATATTATGAAAAAAAATTATATTCAGTGAAAAATATTTGAAGGAGATACTAATGTAATGTAATGTATCTCGCAAGGAATAGCATTTAACTACCAAACAATTCTTCAGCTCATTCTTGTCTAAAGAAAGCAAACTGCTTTGTGACTGAAGGACTTGTATGAATAGATTTTGTTAAGCTAATTAACAACATGGACGTTATGGCATTAAGTGATATGCACATAGTGATAAGGGGACCATTGATAACAGTATGTAGAAAAAAAATGCAGAATATGTTATGCCAAATTATTGTAACATTTTCAGGCTTCTGTATCACATCTTCCCACTCCAACATTACACAACCAAAATAAAAAAAATAAAGAATAAATACATAGGCTGTGTTGCTACTATGCAGATTTACAAGAAGCTCCCTTGGGCCTTGCAATGAGGTATGGGGAGGCAGGGCACTGAAGAGAGTGATTCAACAAAGAGAAGAGATGCACAAAAGAACACAGCTGTATTCAACATCTGTTTGCATTGCACCGTGACTTCTTACAGACTTCTCCATTAAAATACCGATCTAGAGATACTTGTATACAAACCCAGCTGTTCAGAACATGCTCTAGGTGGGTCTACACTGTAGCCCCTGCAGCTGGAGTAGATGTGTGCTTGAGCCAGCTTTTAAGTTACTGGCTTTGCCACTGTAACCAGCCCCACGAGGACAAAGCAGAACGCGTTGCAGGCTGCACAACCTGCTCAAGGGCAGGATGAAGACTTGAGTACAGCTAAGCTCTGTACTGCTGTGTCTGGCTTGCTGCAGATACATCATATATTTGGTTTAGGGACAGGCTGAGTGTGTCAGCATATTTCATTCACAACCTAGTGACTGCAGAATAAATATATCCTAATTAGCTTTGCAGGAGAAGGCCTCAGTCGCTGCTATTAGACACGGATTGGTTCAACGTCACTCTGTGAAACCCCTGAACATGCAGCTTATCTTTCTGCACAGGCTGCAGTTACAGGATCTTCTATATGTTGTTAGAATTTTAAAATTACCCTTACAGCACTGTACATACAGCTGCACTTCCTAAAACAGATCCTTGCTTTATAAGGCTAACAGTTCGAAAAACAAACACAAAACCACAGTTAAAATGCAAGATGAGGGAGGCATTCCATGTGGTGAAACACAGCCAGGTATCATTAAGGAGAGGGAGATGGGCAACAGGAGACTGTTGGAGCAGAATCAAAGAAGAAAGGAAGCAGAGACAGAGAGGGAGGAAAAAAGGGATCAGTGAAAGCTAAAGGATGAGATAAGACATGAAGCAGAGCTAGTACGTGCTGACACTTCAGGATTAAATTCTCTTAGAGTGGGAAGCCTGAATGAGTGATGTTCACCTCTTAAACCATGTAGAAACTAATATTACTTATGGATCTGTGTTCCAGTAGCACCTCTTTGTGGCAGACACCTGAGAAAAATGTAAAGCCTCATAACCCCTTCCAACCCTATTTCCCCAGGAAAGAATTAAAATCAATAAAAAACAGCCATTGAACTCAATAGGTAAGCACTCACCCGATGTGTACCATAGCAAGAGACAGCTCTCGTAAGCGAAACTAGTTAATGAGAAATGATGAAGGCTACTTCATCATCTACTTACCATACCTGAGGAGGAAAATGGAGCCTTAGAAACTACCTCTCTTAAGCGCTCTGGCATTTCAGTAATACAGCTGAATCATTAGAAATTCACAGGCAGAAAGCAGCAGGCATATTTTATGTACTTATATGGAAAAACAATTTGTGATTTCTTTGACTCTCTTAATTTAAGGATGTGTTATATATAAGTGTTAACAAGGTAAACCACCTAATGTTCTGAAGACCAAAAATTATGCTAATCTTCTAAAATTTCTCATTTTGAATGGATATGAAGGACCAGATTCCAAGCCCACTGGAGCACACTGCAGAGTATCCTTTGACCTTACAATGTGGCTAATGTGATCAGATACAAGAGTACTAATATATCCAAGCCAGATGCAAAACCCCAATGCAGGTGAAAAATACAGGTCAAACTTCATTAGAAGGCATTTGAAGAAATGGTCATTTCATATAAATCAGGCTGGTTTGCAAAAAGTGACAGTACAATCCAATGTTTAATGCATCGAACTAAAATTCTTTTTCAGGCTATCATACTTTCAAACTGAAAGCCTTTTATTCAGTTCAAAACAAGTATTTCAAGACCATCCTTGAATGTAGGTACTCATTTGTATCATTTGGAAAAAAAAAAAAAAAAACAAATACAAAACATTCAAATGAAAATTGACTTCTTTAAAAAAGTACAGTATATAAGAATATCAACTGTATATGTGCTGGGTATCAGCAATACTTGCACAAATAACCTTTTGAGTGTTATCCATTATATAAGCTGATTTTATTTTCAGTGTTAAGACCTTGTAAAAATGTTCACTTTTACTAACTTTTCAAAACCACAATATTCTCCTAGATATACGAACTTGTATTAAAAAACAAAAGCATTTTAATTCAAACTGCTAATACCCCAAACAAGAGTCTTCAGTTACTTTGTATTTCTAAATATAGCAGATAAGAGTACATAGAAATATGCTGTATTCTAAGAGCTTTTATAAACAAGATGTTCTAATTTTAGAGGACTCCATTCTGAACAAGGTCTAATTAAATACACAGATATTCTCAAATGCAGTCCACAAAAAGCGTAATGTTCAGCTCTCCTCACTTCCATTTAATTCCACCTTGTAGTGAGTGATTTAATAACCACTTTTGAATAAAAATGTTTTGCACTAGGTAGGACACTGATCTTTTATTGAAAAAGAAATTATTTTTTAGATACTAAAATCAAGTCATAGGTATTTTACAAGCACCTGGCTCAATAGCTTAGCTATTTAAGATTAATATTCTTTCAATTGCTTCACAGATTGATTGGCTCAAGAACTGGTAATGAAGTCCAGAACCAAAGTACGTGTTTTAACACTAAGGGTAATTAACTAGTACAAATCCTAGGGAGAACTGCAAAAAAAAAAAAAAGCCATTATCTGTGTCCTTGTGTATCAACACTGATTTTGGGTTGCTTGGGATTGTTTGGGTTTTGGGGGTTTTTGGTAGGGTTTTAGTTTTGGTTTGTTTTTTTGCTTGTTTTGTTCTTTTTTTTCAATAAAAACAAAAAGGTTATGTGCTTCATGAACAGAAGACTAGACAGGCATTGCTGAGTCAAATGTTATGGACTCTGCCAGACACTTGGTTAAGGTTCATATTATTTTCCCTTGCACAGTTAAACATATATGAACCTAGAAGCTTTCTAAAACATGCCTTCCTACTTAGCTACAAGTTAAAAGTAACTAAAGAAGCTTCCATCAGAAGGTTTAAAACTTCATATTTGTCTAAAAGCTCTGTAAATTACCATCAGGTTGGGTTTTTTCCTGGGTATAGATTATGACTTGTACATTGCTGACAGTATATTCCTTATCAAAGTTTGAACAACCAAGGTAACCCCACTGGTTGTTATTATAATGGTGGATTCAAGTCATTAAGAGGTAAACAATATCCTACTACTTTGTTATGACTAACTATGATATGAAAATACCCTGGGAGGACCAAATAAAAATAAACAGTTAAAAAGCCATTTATATGTTACATGGTTATGGATGTCAGTTTTTACATCTTTTCATCAATGAACTTTGAGAAAGTCCAAGTTAGTGAACAAGAAACAGGTAAAATTATTCTTTTGGGTATTTAGTAAACTATAGAGTGCAGCTGCATAAAAACAATGATGCTTTTCTGAAATCATTAATTATTTAAAACTACATCTGCTTTAAGCCAAAAGTGATTAAAGATCATTTTAATCAAAAAGTTTAGTGCCTCATATATATTAGCGTTAAAGCTATAAAAATCACCATTACAGCTTGGATTTTTCCTGAACATCAATTTAGATTCTTGTAATGTTGCTTGTGCAGATACTCTTCTCCAAATGGCTTCCTGATCATAAAGTGATTTTTAAATTCTTCATCTTCCTAGTAAAAAAAACACTTGATTACCTCAAATTATCGCTTCTCATTGCTTTAAAAATCGTAGATTGTTGACAAACTCAAGAATGTAGCAAACTCTTGCTTTTTCAAAACAGTGAAAGAGGGGAGGTACAATACATTCTGTCAAATTTGTGCAATCTGGGATTGAAAACATGACTCAGTGGGATTTGTTCCAGGCAGAGAATCTCCAGTAATATCTGCAATACTTCTTTCTTTGTCCTCGATATCAGCGTTTCAGAATATAACATGTTTAGGTCATTTAGGCATTTGTCATCACAAACCCAATGAACACTGTTTATTTCAATTAACTGTGGTTTTACAAGTTATATTATGAAACATATTCTGTTCCTTAGCCTCCTCAGGGGAATAATCACACAGAAAAACAGCTTGATATTTTTAACAAACACATTAGTGAAATGGAATATCAAGTGATTTCTATCTTTTGCTCTCCTTTAATTTGCTCCTAGAAACTACTTACTTTTTACAACCTTCAGCTATGAGACCATCTCTAATAATCTGCCTTAATTTCCTACATGTGTATTATTGTCCTTTGGGTCATATTCATATCTAAATGTGGAAAAGCTCCTGAAAGCAGAAACCCTATGGATTATGTCCACATAAAGTTTAAAACACAAACTGAAAAAATACATCTATATTCTTAGCAACTTAAATCATAACTTAAAAAGCAGTAGGATTTGAAGCACTACCCACGGATTTTGTATTCCACAAACAAGTATCCTTTTTATCATCTGTTTCAGTATCTTTGAAAGGGATTATAGCTATTACTTTCAGAGCAATAGCATAAAATTCAAAAGATAAGATTCTCTCTTTCTATGAATAAAGATAAGTGTCAGAATGGAGGTAAGAAAGGACCTCCCTGTGATGGGAGCCCATCTGGATCCTTACATCTTATAGCACTACATATGCTTATAGTCTTCCCGATGTGTGCTGTATTCCGATACCAGAAATGCTTTCAGAGATGCCACACAGAGAAAGTATAGAGTAAGTCATGATCTTTCCCAAGGATTAAAGGAAATAAACAGTGAAGAACATAACTGGTAAAGAGAAAAGCAATTCAAAGATGCAATGAAGGTACACAAAGACAAGAAACAAAATTACACTCCAAAGGGAGAAAGAAAAAGGTTAAGGATGTACAGAATGTTAAAAGGCATACAAATGCAAGTAATGGGAATCCACAAGAAAAGGGGGACAAGATAACACAGTCTAGGCTTATTACAGTGAAGTCTGAGTCAAAATTAGGCTTGAGGAATAATGCGTGAAGACCACAGAGTCACTCTTCTTTGTTAGTGTAATACAAAATTAAAGCACAAAATCTACTGACAATTAAATTCTGAAACAAGCTTCTTTTTAGACCACTCTAACAACAAAGAGAATTTAGCTCCAGCCCATGCTGGTAAAACAAATTAAAAACAAAGGGATGAAGGCCAGTGCTGAAAATGTTTGACATCACAGGCAAGGAGCACAGTTTTTCATGTAAGTGCTACATGTTTCAAGTCCAAGTACTTTAAAAAGAAATCTGCCTATCATATTCAAAATGTTCTAATTCTAATTTCAGTTAGTGTTTAGTTTCTAATTTCAACTGCTGTTTTAATTCACAACTGGAGGATGAGCCAGCATTATGTGCCCAAATGACATTTACTTCTGGAAATCATACAATCGCAGAAATCCACAGTAATCTCCAAATTTACACACGTGAATGCATAAAACACGAGCATGAGGCACAAATAAAACAGAAAAAACTCAGGAATGCGCAATGCAGACAGACATAAATTTAGAATTCCGAAAGTGCAAAACAGAACCAGGACAACAGCTTGAAAAGTAAACAGCTTTGGAAGCTCCCATAACAAAGTTCACCATATTCATGTGTTTGTTAAAAGGAATCTAGATTCTTAG
This sequence comes from Amazona ochrocephala, assembly GCA_039720435.1. Classification (NCBI taxonomy): domain Eukaryota; kingdom Metazoa; phylum Chordata; class Aves; order Psittaciformes; family Psittacidae; genus Amazona; species Amazona ochrocephala. Next base: position 26,195,093 of record CM077878.1, read on the forward strand.
ATTCAGATCCTGCCTGCACCTACATTGAGTACAGACAGAAAAGTCAAGAGGGCTACACCATCCCAACACATGCAGAAGAAAGGGAGTTGCAGGAGCTTGGTACTGCAGCACATTCATTCCCTAAGCCCTCGAGCAAGACGGTGCTAGAAGGCGCGCGGGGATCCCCAGTGCAGCCCAGCTATGCTGCAGTCAGCAGGATGTCGCACCCTGGGACACATGCAGTGGTTTCCCAAACAGCACCAATGCCAGCTTCATTGCATCGCTTCTATCCCATGCAGCCAGCCTGATGCCTGCAGGCTGAACCAGCAATGCTCAGTTGTGCTCTGTTTTGCTCTGCCCTGTCCTACCCATCACATCCCACCTAGACCTTGCCATACCATTCTGGCCATGCCTTAATTTTTCTTCTAGTTGGAACTGTGGTGTGGTATCAGTTATGATTCTTCTGGTGTATTACACAAGGGGAGTGCACAGAGGGACCTGTACAATGGAACCAACAGCAGAGGGGACATCCCCGGCACTGCTCTGCAGTTGTGAGGTTATGTAACGCCGCAAGAGTCTGAAGGAGATGTCACTCAATGAAACAACTATTGTGCTGTCAATAGCTGGACGTTCCAGAACATGAGGCACAGTGAAAAATCACTGGTGCAATCCTGTGTACGGGCATGCATTTGTATCGGGCAAGAAGACAGGGCAACCTAAAAAACTGGTTAAATATTGCAGCTCTATGCCAGAGAAGTCTGTGGCTGAACAAGAAGATAAGGATTCAGCCCTTAATTAAAAGGCAGGAACAATACATAACAAGGATCAAGAATGTATTTCCTTATTTTTCCTTGACAGCAGCATTAGCCCACACTACTTTATGTTTTGTTTGAATGGAGAAGTGAAATGCAATTAATTAAAGTTTATCACAGTCCACAAAATGCACATTGCTGCTCTAACACTGAACTGGAAGACCCTTCAAGTAAACCAGTGCTCTTAAATGAATGCTGCTCTTTTTTGATAAAGGTATTCTGTGAAGAAAAAGGGTAGTAGTGCAAACTAACGAGTCTGAAAATGTGTCATACAAATTACCAGCAAGCATGTCGTCTGAAAGGGCCAGTGAATACGTATTTTACACAGGCTGAGCATGTTTTACTTGAATGTGAGGAATCCGGTCCTTATCATATTCCAGTCAGTAAATACGTGCCTCTTTTTCTTCTTCATAAAGAGGTGGTGGTACCTCTGAGAGATGAACTTTTATTGTCATGGGTTCATATATGAAGGAAGACAATGCCTATCCACAGAAATGGCCACTACAAAATATTGCTAAAAATGTTTTGCCAGCAGAATCGTTGGGAGAAGCACCTGCATATGTTAGAGTATCATCTTTTTTTGCAAGAACGTGGAATTTATTCTTACATTTGGCATTTTGCTAATTGGCCGAGCCTCATATGTGCAAGTAATCACATTTCAGTTTTAATGAAAGGGCAGAGGTTTTAATTACTCTGTTATCTGCACGCTTTGTCAGCCGAAAAGCCTGCCGGTGGAGGTGATCGCCGCCCCCTCCTCACCCTCACCCCCCAGCCTCGCTGTTTCGGGCGATGCGGGATCTGGGAGTGCAGTTCCCCCGGCGGTACCTCCGCACAGCCGAGCTCGGGCTCCCCCCTTCGCCCTGGAAAGGCAGAGAGCCCCGTTTCACCTCCCAAAAACTCCTGAACAGGCTCCTCCAGGGACCGTGGGGGGGCTGCCGTTGCATAAGATCAGGCTCCCTTCCCCCTTCCCCATTCTCCAACCGTTCCCCCCCACGTCGGAGGCCGAAGCTGCCAACCCAGGCTGGGGCAAGGCTGGGGTGCGCTGGGCGAGTACGGACACACACAACACCCCAGCAGATGAAGGGCTCAGGGGGGTTGGGAACAAGATGGAGAAGAGGGGCTGTGGGGGGACCTTGCAGGTGGCTTCATGCAGGGAAGGGATTGCCGTCTAGGGGGAATTACCGGTGGGAGCAGCAGGGAGAGCGGGGGACTCTTGGGAGGGACGGGACACCCCCGGGGCGGTGGTGGTGGACCCTTGCACCGAGGGAGGAGGGACCCGAGCTGCATGGGGGAAGGCAGCGCTGGTGGGGCCCATCCAGCGGCCCCGCAGGAGATGGAGGCGGGAATCCCGCCAGGCGTAGAGCCCCAGGTCCCAGCGCAGCAGCCCCGTGGGCTAGGGGAGCGACCCCGGCACCGCACTGCCGGGACCCGGCCCTTGCTGGCGGGGCCAGGGGTTAAAGGAGCCCTTCCCGAGGTTTAGAAGAAGCAGGGAGAGGAGGGAGCCGGAGTGCCCGCCCGCCGGCAGGCATGCTTCCTCCTCGCCCCGCACACACGGCACATCACCCCGCGAGTATAACTCGTTCCCATGCGGGGCTTGCGCGCAAAGTTGCGCCAGCCGGGATGACCCCCCCACACTTTCTGTCCGTTCCTCCGCGGCCGCGCACCTCGCGGAGCCCCCCCAGTCCTCTCCATGTGAGACAGCGCGGAAAACGCCTCAGTTTCCCCCACGGCTGCTCACGATCTGCCACAACCTGCTCCCTCCTCCTTTTGTTTCGATCTCTGGATATGAAATTCTCTTTCCCGTCGTCTCCTTCTCCTCCTCCTCACGCCTTCGCGTGGGAGATGACGGCTGGGACCGCACACCAGCCTATGTTATCTCCTCACACCTCCATTTCACTCCGAGCGGTGCCCGAGAGCGCGGTAGCAGCGCGGCACCTCCGCGTCCGCATCTCCCGCCGTGCCCGGGGCTCGCCCTGCGCCCGACGCGTGTGCCGAATAAAACGAAATAACGAAATAAAACCCCTCTTATGGGCAGCAACAACGGCGATAGAGCGGCCACGAGGGCCGGGAGCACTTCTGCTTTCCCCGCGGGTGTGATGACCTTGCGAGGACTGCTCCTTCTCTTCGCTTTCGCACGGTCTTTAGGGTTTATTATCTTTTTCCTTACTGGAAAAAAAGAGTAACGACCTTTTCGCTCGCTCTTTTCAAACGCACAAGAACGCCAAAGATTTCCACTTTCCCCAACACAATTTCCAGGCGTCAACTGTAAAGCGAGAGATCAATGCTTCCGTTTGATGTTGCCGGTATTGATATCCGGATCGATGCGGGTTCGGTCTCCTATCTCGCAACAGTTGACGGCAAATCGCCTCGGGCGCTAATGCCCCGTATCCCGCCCGTGAGGCGACACTCCCGCGCCCGCCGCAGCGAGGACCACTCGCGCGTATCCACTTCCCCGCTCCCGGGGCGGAGGACCCCCGAACGATGGGGAGCGGCCGCGCGGACCCCGGCAGCCCCCGCCCCGGCCCCCGCTGTCCTCCCGGGAGGAGAACACCGCGCAGGGCAGACCGAGGCAGCGCGTTCCCCGTTCCAACCTCTCCGCCCGGCAGGCAGCCCTGCTGCCGGCGCCCCGACGAAGCTTCCCGCCCGCCCGAGCCCGGCTAGCGGGTACGGAGCCTGGACCCCCACCCCAGTCTTACTCCCTTGGCGCACTTACAGAGGGCGCCGAGAGCTGTCCGCGGTGCGGAGGAGGGCGCTGGGCCGCGGGGTCCCGCCGGGGTGCTGGGGCCGGAGGGACGGCGCCTCGCTGCGCGCCCGCCCGCCGCTCGCGCCGCCGCACCTCGCGCCGCACCTCGCACCGCCGCCGCGCGCTCTCCCGCTCCGCCCCGCGCGCCGCCCGCCCGCCCCGCACTGCGGACCGCCGCCCCGCGCGCACGCGCCGCCCCGCCGCCCGAGCATGCGCGCAGCCGCTCACCGCCTCCACGCGCCGAGTGCGAGCGCGGAGGGATGGGACGTCGCATTGGCGGCGGGAGGGGGGAGAGCAGCCCCGGGGCAGAACGGCGGGCGGGGAATCCGCGCCAAGTGCGGGGCCCCCCGTGGAGCCACAGTGGCCTCATTGTCACTGCCAGGGACCCGAGCAAAACTGCATCGTGCGTGTGCGGGAACGCGGCCTTGCTCTGCGGCTGCGCTTCAGTTGGTGGCTCTTCTACCCAGTGCATGGAGCCGTCTGTAGCCGTCGTGTATGTGGGGAGAAGGTTTCACGGTGTGGGCTGCTCCAGGCTGATGGCATTTGGGTCCCACGTGTGGAGCGACCTGTAGCCGTCATAGAATCACAAAATGGTTTGGGTTGGAGGGACCCTAAAGATCATTTAGTTCCAACCTCATGCCACGGGCAGGGACACCTTCCTCTAGATCAGGTTGCTCAAAGCCCTGTTCCTACCTGGCCTGAGCACTGGCAGGGATGGGGCAGCCGCAACTTCTCTGGGCAACCTGTGCCAGTGTCTCACCACCCTCACAGCGAAGAACTTCATGCATGTGTGGAGGCATCATCTTGTGTGACAAGCCACAGTTTCCTTGGTGGCACTTTTCCACAAGCTTCTTACAATAGTGAGGAAGTTAGTATTAGATGGTTTAATTTGTATGATGTTATTCAGCCCTTTCATATAAAATTAAACCAATATCACCCTTCAATATAGAATGCAACTAACGTTGCCCTTCTGTTGCTGTGGTCGCTGTCCTTATAGTAGTTTCTGTTAGGAGTAAAGATTAAGGCTCTTTCACTAGACATCGCACAGCAGTTGGTAGGACCCTTCTATGTCAAAGGCATGCATAAACGTTGACTATCATGCATGGCAAGTTCTGTCGCTGACTGTTTACATAAATTAAATGTATTTAGCATGTCTTAAGGGCAACACTGGGGAAAGCAGGTGGATGCAGCAAGGCAGGCAAAATAATGACATGCATAAGAAAGAGTACTTAGATCAAACCATGCCCATTCTTATCTTGCTAGTCATAATTTCAGAAACAAATATAAAAACATGAAGATTATATAATACATGGTGGTAATAATTCTTAGTTTATTGTTGAAATGCCTGAAAATTTCAAATAGAACACAAACTGATGTGTTAGTTACTATAAGAATTTTTACTATGCAAATTTACAGTAAGCTACAGTATCTTCAGCTTGCTAATGTAGACAATTGAACTCATAGTTTATCCTTATGTGATAAGCAAAAATCACCAATTTTGCACCCAGAATTACTTTTTGTGTGTAAGACAATAATTTTAAGATTTTGCATTTTTTTTTTTTATTTCCCAGTAAGCAGTCTCCCTCAGTTCATGGTTTGATTTTCTGTATGTGCAAAAATGCAGCCTGAACATGCTAAAAATTTAGGTTGATTCCAGACCTGGCACAAACAAACAGTTAGGAGGTGATTAACTTCACTGAGTATCTCCAAAATCCCTGCTTTACATGTTCTGATTAATATAAATTGTTTCCTGTCATCTTCATATTTTGCTACCCCATTGCTTGCTTGGTCTGCCAGATCATTAATAATCATGTTTAGCATAATGAAAGTTAGAGTGCTGTGGCATCTGCTTGATGAGTTTTAACCGCATTGTGCCCTCGTATTTTCTGTCTCTTGTTTTGTTTGTCTTTTTACCATCACAGTACAACATTAATTCTGTGTGACCCATTTTGATTGTGTCCACATTGCAGTTACTGCATGACTTCATCTCATCTTGGTAATTCTTCTAGTGGCACAAGTAGTGGCTATGGCAGTGCAGAGCTCCTTGTCAGCTGTAAAACCAGGTATTTCCTTGGTGCCTTAGATGGGTTTTGCTGCTGTTTCAAAGCAAATATCAGTCAGCTGGTTGAAAGCTAGCTTGGGGTCATCTACTAAGAGACTGGTGCTTGTCGATGACATGCTGTTCAATATCATTGGGGGTCATCCTTTTCAAAAAGGTGCTGACCATTTCTTGTCATCAAAAAGCAAAAATTATAGGTTGAATTTTAAGACATTGTGGCTAAAGCACATTTAAAAGGGATTTTTCTTATGTCTTTTTTTTTTTCCATTGAATCCAGAGGCAGAATTCCCATCTACTCCAAAAAAAAAAATAAATGTAAATTAAGCAGAAGATACTGTTGTGTTTTCATGTATAACCATCCTAGTTGAGGATGAGGTAACACTGGATAAGTTCAAGTTACAAAGATTATGTTTTCAAATGCATTGGAAAACATCATGCTCATTCAAAAAAAGAAGTACTCTGAGATATTATTCTAGAAAACTTTGGCTTGTTTTTTTCATGTACTCCGGTACAGTAGCAATGCAATACAAAATGCCATCTGAAAGTAAATATATGTATAAAACCTCACCATTTGCAATATTACTGCTTAGTCCAAAATACCCACAAAGAACCTTAATTTTTCTGTAAATCAACAATTTAATTAATGTTGCCTAGTAAACCATGCATAGGGTTATCATTTGAAAGGCAATAATGATATTGTCAACAGTTGTGCTCTTATGACATGCCTTATACTGTGCTGTCCTACGCTCATAAGCAATCACTGGAGGCTTTTGTAACCTGGGTATACAAGTTTACCAGTTCAGACTGCTGGCATTTTCAGCCACTTAATGTTCATGTTTAATCTATGTAAATGACAATACTGTATTTTAGACTGTTGGGAATTAGATCCTTTGCACTTCTTTATAATACATGTAGTTTTGGGACTTTTTGTTTTCCTGCTAAATGGTTCTTCGGGTTTTGCAAATAAACTGTTGACATGTAGCAACTTTAATTGTTTTTTGAACCTAAAGCACAGATATAAAGCTTATATCTAAATCTTTTATACTAAAGCTTATAACAGAGCTACAGCAATTTAAACCAAGTCAAGATCTTAGCCAAATTTTCTATTTAGTATAGTAAATATAAATATAAGAATTCTTAGCTTATGAATGAATGTAGGCACGAAAATGTACATACTCCTTTTACAGTCTGCCATGGCTTACATAGGACTTCTTTAGGCTTTGAATCCTAAACGTTCTGTTTATGCCTTTGAAAGAAGCCAAGTGGTGCCCTAAACCTCTGATCTTGTCAAGGGAGATAGATAGGCATCTCCAGAGGGAAATTCAAAATCTAACGAAATTGAGGCTCTTCCTCTCCTTTCTTCTCTCTTTGTTCTTTGCTCCAGAGTTGAGAGTTTGATATGAAAAGACACAGTAGTCTCTGAAAGGAGTCACTATCTCAGTAGGTAGATCAGTGGTAATTAGGTATTTATTTTTTTTAGCATGACCTCCTGTTTTACATACACCAATTTAATTGCAGAATACTATTTTAGAGGTTGCCTGTTCCCCTCTTCCTTTTATGCTCAAAACTTGCTAGGGATATATTTGCAAATATATTTTACAAGAATCAACACCAGAATAAATATCTGTATCTACATCTGTAGCTGTATACTTTATGTTCTGCTAGGCCCTTTGAAGGAATTATTTCCTTTCTCCCTTCTGTGTTCCCTTCATGCAGTTTCTGTGCACTGAAATACACTTGTCTGTTACGTGGGGAACTGAAAGCAGCAATGCGGCTGCAAGGATTGGCAGAAGGGAGCTGCTTCAAAGCTCTATGATTAAATAAAGCTGCTGCAACACGCTGCAGTTGGAAAAGGGTAAGATTCTTGATACTCAAAAGCAAACGAGCGCGACTGAGATGATCAGTTTCAAAATGACTGTAGATTGTCTTGCTTTAATGTGATATATAAAATTATATTCAAAATTACGTTTTAAGTGTATGTGTTATCTTTCACATTCATCTCTCATCCGTTTTTAAATAATTCCCCTAATAATACAGGTAAACCAAAATGGACTTTACGAATAAATCTAATATTTCTTCTTTATGAAATGTAATGATTTTATGTATACACATCCCTTTTGTGTGTGTCAAACCAAATAATTTATACTTCAGTCTTTTTATTAATGAGATTATTTATTAGTCTTCAGTTTCTCAGTCTCATGGAATGAAATGTAAAGAAAATACAATTTATGTAACATCATCTCTGAAGTGGTATAATGCAGTCAACTGGGGAGCACATGCAATGCCTAACTTTAGATACCTACATTTGATGATAGCTAAATTACTTGCTTGTTTCCTTGCATTGCCTCTGGTGTCAGCGAAAATACAAAGAAGCCCTGACAGGGTGATTCAGACTTGGAACCTGGCTGCCAAGAGCTGAGAAAAAAATATGTTGGAGTTTAGGCACCTAAATGAAGCGTCTAAAGCTAAATGGCACAAGCCCAGGTTTCCTTTCAGTAGGGCTGTTTCCCAGAGAAGTTGCTCCAGTTGCTCATCTTAAGTTAGGCATTTGCTCAAGTGGAAGTAAAAGGTTGACATTCTGGACCAGAGAAATAGAAGATTCAAGTAAATAACGGCTTAGAAATTCAAGAAGATTCAAGTAAATAATGAGTTAGAAGGATAGGAATGACAAAACTTAGAAGCATTTCAGTTTCTGCAGGTGTCCTAAACATAGCATCATGCTTTCCTCTGCCATTTTGCTCAAGGCAGAACTCTTACATATACAAAATATTTCCTGTGAAGTCAAAACGGTCATGCAGTCTTTAGGTGTTCCAATAGGGCTTTGTTTGCTTATTTGATCCACAAGTGATTGTCCTTTGTGAAAATATTAAATTGGTGACATGTAAAAAATTGGAATGCAGCTGTAGAAATAATGGTAAATAATAAAGGAAATAAAAATAAAGGAAAAGGCCACAAATTTCACAAGGTTAGCAGATTTATTGATAATTAAATACTTAATCTTATCATCAGGAATCAAAACAAACAAGGTGCTACATAATCTTTTTTTGGACACCAGATTATCTTACTCCATTTTCTTTCATTTTTGCGTAGCTTTTATTAATAATGTTTCTCATACAGTTCTATGTGGTTTATAATACACTTCTATGCTGTGTCATATGAGTGTACTTTCTACTAAAAAATGGTGGGGAGGGTAGATGGGGCTTTGAACAACCTGGTCTAGTGGAAGGTGGCCCTTCCTGTGGCAGGGCAATTGGAACTAGATGATCTTTAAGGTCCCTTGCAGCCCAAACCATTCTATGATTCTATGATGCTATGATATGATTCTATGATAAAGGTTGCAGCAGGACTGTTTACTTGCTTATGGACAAAATGTACTCGGATCTTGGTGGACATGTAGGTAGCTATCTTTATATAATGAAACTGCATTGTGGGACACAATGACTTCTCATAACAGTCTTTACTTCATAAGTAATACTTTAAAATATAATTTGGTTTAGGAAAACAGCAGTGAATCAGTACTCTTTGCCCATAATCGCAAAATCAGGATTTGCTGCTAAAAGTGAAGACACATCTCAGAAACTAGGCTACTGGATATAAAATATGTTCAAACCCAACAGACAGACATGTTCATCAGAGAAAAGAGATGTTAAACAGAACATTGAAAAAATATTTCATAATTCCATTTGCAATGAAAACAAGTCTTTCCACATGTAATACTAGGTCATTTTTTTTTTCTATTGCCAACATCTCTGTCAAAATCATGTTGCTGCTTCTCTCCCCAAAACACATCATACAGCATCTAGTCTAGTACCTGGTATCAGAGATGTCAGCTTAAGAAAGGCTTATCAAAAGCAAAGCAGTTATGCAATTTTCTTTTGCAAAAACACCTCCCTTTCTAGTAGTTTCAAGTTTAGGAACATGCAGAGCTGGAGTGTGCATTTGGATCAGGATACTTAAAGGATACTTAACAGGCACTGATGAGCTTCTTAGGCATGAATTTGTCGTTATTAAGTAATTTATATCTGTGGTTTATGTAACTTCCCATTACAATGATTTCCATAGTTAACAGGGCTTTAGATGCATGAAAAAATACTGACCCATAGCATTAATACAGACCCCATTTTTCATATTCAGTGGTGAAAAAGGTAGTGCCACACTGAAAACAAGCTGTGCAGTACCAGCATAGTAATTAGAAGTAAGTTTGAAAATATGAATTTATAAATATTAAAAGACATAATATAAAAATATGAAAAAAATATTAATACTGAAGTGAGTACAGATTTTCATTCTTTTCTATCTGATAAAAAATGAAAAATAAAATAAACAACCACTCTCTAAGCTTGTAAACAAGTATACCCCATCACCATGTGTGCTTACCGCAGAATTCAAGAGCCATCCCCCAAAGTCAGACCTCAAGGAGCACCTGAGGTATACATGTGCTGACAGATTATTATATTCGATGAGTGAGGATAAAAAAGAACCTGCCTCCAAAAACTTGTAAGAGCTTGAAAACCCTTTACCTGTGAGAACCACCCTAGGTGGTTTAACTCAACATCAGATACTATTCTGAAGTGTTTCTTCTTCCCTGACCCTTCCTGAATAATTTCCACCACCCTAAACTGCTGTTAGCCCTTATTGTTAAATTTCCTTCAATTCTGTCTTCCCTCTTAGGGCCCTGTGATCATGTTGCATCACTCTTAACTCCTTCAGCCCTGGAATCTACCATGCTGTCTGCTGCATCTAATAGCCTGTTACCTGGGGCACAAGCCCTCTTCCAGGATGGCTGGTTGCTTCCAGAGGAGGGGTTTACCAAAATGTAAGAGAGGGTAGCTGTGTACACATGATATTTTAAAGTTCAAATGTTGCTTATTATCTTATGTAGGAGAAAGGGAACTTTAATATTTTTAGTTGCTCTTGTGATTTGTTTGTCACTGGTAGCAAAATAAGCCAAACGAAAGGGGGAAGAGTCTCATGTTGCTGTCATAAATATCACTCTGTAGCAATCCAGAATACTTGAAACGAATGCAGCAGATCCTTTGCAATAATGTTGTCTCTAATAAGCATTATCAACTTTTCTATCTGTTATTCTGTGATTGCTTGATACATATATGTATCTGGAGATGAATGAAAAAAATTAATGCATTATTCCATACTCCTGTTAGCTTATCCAAGTTAGATATTATATAGCAATGACAACTGTTTGCTATGTGTATAAAATCCTTTTTCAACTTCAACATAGATTTCTATTTAATTTTTAACAATTTGGTAGTTTATTTCATGTTATACAGTACTGTACACTGTACAATTAATCTTTTATTTTTCACATTCTTTACTGATCATGATTTTTGTACCCATATTCTACATGATGTCTAAATTGCTGGTCAGCACAATTCAAGTCATTCTCAGGTGCTGTTTTATTCAATAATGAGACCATCAGTGGTGGTGAACCAAAAATCATGGAGTAAGTTTAAATTAATTTAAAATCAACTCACTGTGAAAAAAGGATAGCCCCTAGCTTATTATTTTATGACTGCAGCCTGCAGCTAACTCAGTAGTATATTGTAACACTGTACAACAAGATGAAGAGCAAAGAAATGAAAGCAATGTGGAGTTGGATGAGTTTTAGTAAACCCAGAGACTAATAGAGGCCTTAGATATTTTAACGTACCATTATTTATAATCTCCTTTAATCAGATTTAACAAGGTCTGGAGAAATGCTGAATATATTTTACTTCATATAATGACAGAATTGTAGAATGTTTGGGGTTGGAAGGGACCTTAAAGATCACCCAGTTCCAACTCCTTTGCCACAGGCAGGGGCACATGCCACTAGACCAGATTGCTCAAAGCCCCATCCAGCCTGGCCTTGAATGCTGCCAGGGATGGCTTAGCTACAGCTTCTCTGGGCGACCTGTGCCAGTGTCTCACTAACCTCATAGTGAAGAATTTCTTCCTGCTATCTAATCTAAATCTACCCTCTTTCAGCTTAAAGCCATTCCCCCTTGTCTTATCACTGCATGTGCTTGTGGAAAGTCTCTCTCCAGCTTTCTTGTAGTCCCCTTTAGGTACCGGAAGCTGACCTAAGGTCTCCCTGGAGCCTTCTCTTCCCCACGTTAAGTAAGCCCAACTCTCTCAGTGTGTCTTCACAGGAGGGGTGCTCCTGCCCTCTGATCATCTTTGTGACCTCCCCTGGACTTGCTTCAACAGGTCAATGTCCCTCTCGTGCTGGGGACCGCAGAGCTGAAGGCAGTACTCCAGGTGGGGTCTCAGAAAAGCAGAGGGGCAGGTTCATCGCCTTTGACCTGCTGGTCATGCTTCTTTTGATGCAGTACAGCACACAGGTGGCTTTCTGGTCTGTGAGTGCACACTGCCAGGTCATGCTGATCTCCCGTCCTTTTCCTCAGGGCTGCTCTCAATCCATTCTCTACTCAGCCTGTGTTTGTGCTTGGATTGCCCCAGTTCACATTCAGGACTGTGAACTTGCTAAGCACAGAGGTGAGACTAACTGGCCCATAGTTCCCTGGGTATTCCTTTTTTTCTCTCTTTATAAATGGGGTTATATTTCCCCTTTTCTAGTCAGTGAGAACTTCACTGGGCTGTCAGAACTTCTCAAAAAGAATGCCACTTCATCTGTCAGTTCTCTCTGCCAGAGACCCATGCATGCATCTCATCAGGTCCCATGGACTTGTGCACCTTCAGGTTCCTTAGACCCAAAGTCCTCTATAATACACGTTATCCGTTGCTTTTGGGTAATTAAAAAAAAATAATTTTATAAGGAAAATGCTTTATTCTGAAGGCTGTTTAAGTCAAAAGAGGTAATATCTTCCCAGTTAAAAAATTGGTGCGCATAAATAATTTTCAAGTAACTAAACAAGAACTGAGTAGGTCTATGAGCACAGCAAACCTATTTAGACCTGTTCCCTTTGTTTTACTGTACTTTGGCATACATAGTTAGACAAAGATTCATCATACCCTGTACACATGCACTAGGATGCGTATGTGCTTATATGATGTATATAGGTAAGACAGACATTTCTTTACATTTCTCCACTACCTTAACTATGAGGTTTCCCAAAGCCAATTACAGCATACAATTCCTGTGCTCTTAACTACTTGTTTTATGAACGGAGAAGACAGAGGAGGGATGTAGTTCCTTATTCCTTTTGTCATGAAGAGCAGTCCACTAATAAATGCAGAACATGTTCTGCAGTGGAGCAATTCTGGAAGCATGCGCAATATCGAAACTCAAGAGGAAGCTCAGACGGCTCAGACTAAATGTCTGTTGCAAGCATCAGTCCCAGTGAAGATAATGTTTCTCCCTGTGATCCCACTGAGCTTGCCTAGTGGATAAGTGGCAGCTTAACTACTGGTTAACAGTCAATAAAAGGATAGTGCTGGTCAGAAGACATGTCTGTGTTTCTTAACACTATTCCAGACAGAGACTCCTAATTCTGAATGAGCTTACTTGGGATAGTAAGAGCTAATGCATCCCTGAGTTCAGATTTATTTAACCCCAGGTCCAACTGCTTCCTATACACAAATATTTTAAAGTTCACGACCTTGCATGCTGCAATGCAGTTCATTACACAATCTTTTGTTGCCTTATTTTCTCTCCAGGCTTTTTTTGAGCAATATTTTACTAACTTCTCAAATTATTAGCACGTAATTGCAAACACATGGGCTAAGATTCACTTAATCAAATTTAGACATTGGAGTAGCTCTCTACATTTGAGTTAGCCACACTGTGTTTCCAGTATAGTCAGTCGAAACAAATAGGCATTTTTAATCATTTATCTCCTCCTAAACATCTAAAATAAAATAAAATTTAATGTCAGCTCAGAAGTGCCTCTTTTCCCTGCTGTCTATAAAGGGAACTTTAAGTGGTTAGCTCAGATGCAGATGCCCTAAATTAGGTTACATGAAAAGCACCCTGTAGTTTTCAGACTGATAAGAAATATCACTAATTGTGGAAGTGGCAGTCCTGGTGCTCAAATCTGTGGGACCTACGTTGCTGACCCAGTTGCTTCACTGTTGAATTTGCATTAATTTAGATTTTATTCCCTTTTCTGCACATGACATGTTTTAGAAAACATCGGGAGATCGAGTCCATCTGCCATCATTTGTCTCTAACAGTCTGTTAATCAGTACTCTGGTTTTAATCTTTTAGATAAACTTGGCAAGAAATGGGTAATAGGTTAGTTGCAGGTTTGCCTGTTGGACCTACAGCATGTTGATCTTTCAGAAGTTTAGAGGGAAATAATTCTACCTAATCTAATCATTATTATAAAAAAATAATTGTTACTGCAAATCATTTTACAGACTCTCTATAGTTGGGGAGATACCACTACATGGCAGCACATCTTTTCTGTCTTAGAGACTTAACATCAATCACTGTCTAGATGAGTGTCTCCCACCCTGGACATTCAACTTTTAAATTACAGAAGTGAGGTGATAATTAGATACACAGTGAAGGGGCAAAGAGTTTATACCTCCTTTGTTTATTACTAGATGATCTCTTTCAGGCACAATATCCTAAGAAAGCAGTGGTTTAGGTTTGAACGTCTTACTGTGTTCTAGATTCCTTGCCTTTGTAAAACAACTAATAATTCACGATCCTTCATTCTGATGCCATTTCAGACTAATGAAGACTAGTGAGTGTTTTGTCCCACTTAATGTGAAAAGTTGTGTAACCAAGATTGTTATTTCTCTTGAGAAATTTATCTCATGGTCTGTGCGAGTTGTTTAAATATGGGCTAGTATATATGTAATTTGTGTGTGTATATGCAACTGCACACACACACAAAAATGTTAAACCTACATTATTTACTGCCCAGTCTCATATGTTAAATGACTTATCGTCTTTACAAAATTAGTTTATAAAATTTTTAGGCTGTTACTTACCTGCTTCTTAGTTTGTTTTTTTAGGCAGTTGGGTGGTTTGATTTTTTTTCAGCCTTTCTGTAGCTTGGTCTGTTTTAGCAATTTGTTGATGTTTAACAGGACGTCAGCACTATTTCATAGATATTTAATCAACTTGCTTTGCTTATCTTGAGCCTATTCTAAATTTCTGTCCATAGTTGAAATGGGAGTTGAGTGTAGGAATTTTCTAAAGACCTGCATAACAGTAATTTTTAATGTATACTTGTATCTACACATAAGAATTCATTTTATATAAAATTGTGTAAATGTACATAACTGTCATACACACAGTAATTTTATACAAGTTTAAATATATATATATATAATTGGTGTACCTTTTATGTGAGAATGATGCAATCAACAAGTTACCTTTATAAAGAAATGCCTGCAGTCTTCCTTGTGTCATACATTGGTAGTTGATCACATTTGAGACTGGGCCAAGCAGGAGCTGGAAGCTATCTAATTTGTCAGTGTTCACCATGAACCTCAAGAAAAACCTCCATGTCCTTAAAGAAGTTTTTTCCCCTGAATGCTTATACGGAACACAGATTTCTGATTCACATGCTTGAAAAAACAATATTAAGTTCTTCCTGAATTTACGGACCCTATAGACCTTGTTCAATTTCTTTTTCATGCCCATAATTTCCACCTTTTTTATTTTTTTTTTTTTTTTCTCCTAAGGCTCTCCTAAGGAAAACCTTTAAAAGGGACATTTGATAAAAATGATTAACTGATCTTTATTCCTACCATGAATATTACTGAAATTCCATCTCTCTTTCAAACTAGCAGCACCTGAATATATTAAAATAGATTAGAAAGAATAATTGCTGAATTTAAAAGCAAACTGCTTATTAAATCAACATAGTCTAGCAGTTGTTTTAGCAAGCAGTCAGTGTGGAAACCACTTACCAGTTGCAAGGATGTCTCATTTATAGTGTTGACCTTCAGCTATATGAAATCACTACATGCTGTGCAATAGTGGAGGGGAATAGCCTGCCTACCTATACACTATGCCTGACTCCTGGGGCTTGCTGAGGACAGATACAATGCTCTTGCTATTTACAGCACTGTCAGGAAAACTTGGGATCACAGGAAATTATACTGACATCCAGCCCACTCAATGGGCAGAACTGAGGGCCAATGAATGTATGTTTTATCTTTGTGTCTGCCTACTTCAGAGAGTTTTCCTTTCTTCAAGTGTTTTCCTGTGTCTGTGAAGAAGATTTTTGTAAAGAAATATATGTATATAAATTAACACTGTAGCTATACTGTAACTTCCTGTCAGAAAGCATCTTATACATAAAACTACTCAAAGAGCCACTAGTTTTCTTCAAGAAATTGAGAAAATGGCCACTGAATATTATAACAACCTATTGTCTGTTGCAGCTTTAAAGAAATAAAAAGGAAGAATTCTATATTGCTCCCATGTTGTAGAACCAATGCCTAACAGCAGCATTCTGTGCTGTTCCCTTCCTAAAAAAAATAACAGATTTTCTTTATTTTTTCTGTATTTATTTTTGACAAGTAGAGGATTGCTCATATTAATGGTCTTATAACATTTCTTATCATCACCCCCATTCTTTCACATACCACATTATTTGTTTTTCCTGCACTTCACAGTCTTACATGCTAACAAATTAAAATATGCATCTCAATTTACAGTATTTTATTTATCTTCTTGTAACTACAGAATCTCATTCAGACTAAGGTAACTTTAAAAGATAGTAAGAGGAAAGTGCCATCCATTATGTTTAAAATTAATTTGGATAAAGCATTTTAGGTTTACTTGGTTTCACCTTAAAAATGCTGCATAAGACGTCCCAAGTATTGTTACTGAATACTGCAAAACCAACAGATAATTGAAAAATATTTGACTTTTGAATCTCAGCCATTTAGATTATTTCATCATTATATCCTACAGTTTCCTCAAATACTAGCAACAGTATTTCTGGTTTTGTGATTCTCTGAGTTTCAGCTTTGTCAGCTTTGTTTGCATCATTCATCTTTTAGTCATCATTTTAAATATAGTCGATAATTTATTCACAATAAAGTCATAATCAGCTCCCAATGGTTTGATATTAAATGCATGAAAAGACAGTTTTTAAATGCTCACTTATACAAACTATGTCAGAAAAAGTGAAGTTCAGTACATTAAATCAGGACGTTATGAGCTGTTCTGATCTAGCTGTACTAAATATACCTCATCTAGATTTCTTAGATATACCTTTGTCAGATGTTTTGCAACCTAGAACCAAGAAAACATAAGAATTTCAGTTTCCAAAATAGAAGGTTTCTGCAGATGTGATATATACATTATAAAAAAGTTTTCCCATTGGTATGATGATAGTAAATCATGTTTTGGAGTGACAGCTGAGACTGAGGAGAAGAGTTTTTTCTGCAGTTCAGAAGCTTAATCTTTCCCAGTGTTTGAGAAAACAGGAACAGCTTTCACACACATTATTTATGTTAACAGCCATGACATCTGGAGACTTTACAAACTTATCAGGGAACTCATTAAGTTGCCCACATGCTTGGTGACACAGCTACTTATTATTAGTTCTATGTGCCTGCCAAAAGTGAACCCCTGACAAAAAGATTTTGACACTTGACTAAACAATTGTAGTTTATGTCCACATTTCATGCCTACAACTAATACTATTTATTAGATCAGGATGGTGGGGGAGAATAAACAAGAAAAATAATGCATCTATCTATTATAATTTGCTAATTCCCAGTGCTTACTGTGTAAGCAATACATTTTATTTCTTGATATGTAAATCTTGCTTCATGGTTGCCAAATGTGTTACAATCATACCAAATTAAAGAATTCAGAAAATATTTATCATGGCTCATATATATGAACAGAGGAACATGTGTCTCGAAGAGGGCTTTAGTTGTGGACTGCATATTTGTATAATTGGGAGTAGATATTTTGCTAACAAATATAATGTCTTCAGTTGCGATGCCATTACAGGAAACACTTTCTGATGTCCAAATTAGACATTTTAGTTTTAAAAAACTTATGGGATGTAAATGCCATGGAATAATGTCTTTTTTGAATTCCAGCCAATTGCTCTGATAATCAAAACCTTCCGTCATTAGAACAAAACATGCCATTATACTGTTCTGCCTCCTGAAAGATCAACATACCTTCTTTTTTTTGTCATTGGACAGGTATACATTCTAGAATTAGTTCAAACAGGAATAATAAAAATGAAAGGAAGAACTCATTCAAAAATCTTTAACAGATTTAAAGAGGATATTCATCCATGGAGTTTTTAAGGCCAGTTGTTTATTATTTCAATAATACTTACATTTGATTATTTTTCATTAGTAGCAGATTTCAGAATCCAGTATCTTCTTGAAAATGTAAAAATACAGCATATTTTTAAAGCATTAATAATAATCTCAAATATACCTCTAATCAAAGAATGGAAAAATGGGCGTACTGGATCAGATGTGTATGTCTGATCTGTTTACAGATGGGCACAGTATATTGTCTCCAACAGTGGCCAGTATCTGATGCTTACAGAAAGTGTATAAGAAATGCTGCAGATGTTAAATAGTCCTTCACTTGGTGCCCTCTAGTTTCTGACAACAACATTTTGCAGTTTTTTGGTTCTTAGTTTGCAATCAAGGCATTGTGCTTAACAGGATATGGAGGTAGCCTTCCCAAATTTTATCTTAGTCTGGAAGCCTTTGAGCCTCATCACAACATGCTACCATGAGTTGCACAATTTAATTATACATGAAAAGGACTATATTTTGTTTGTGCTATGCTTCTGGAGCATTAATTTTACTGATACACCTCAGTTCTTGTCCTGCAAGGAGTTTCTTATATCTTATTTGACACATCTGAAAATGATCTGGAAAACGGAATGCATAGCACAGTGACAAACATTACCAATGATACTGGCTTATTTAGAGTAGTAAAAATGAGAACCACAGATGAAGAACTGTAGAATGACCTTGTGAGATGGGGCAGTAAACT
Source organism: Amazona ochrocephala (assembly GCA_039720435.1). Classification (NCBI taxonomy): domain Eukaryota; kingdom Metazoa; phylum Chordata; class Aves; order Psittaciformes; family Psittacidae; genus Amazona; species Amazona ochrocephala. Next base: position 26,213,596 of record CM077878.1, read on the forward strand.
GGCAGTTGAAATTCAATTTGGAGTAAACTGCTGTGGAGGGGAAAAAATATAGTCCTAGCTTCACATTTAAAATGATGGTCTCTGAAATGACTGTTATTGCAGAGAAGCCAGCTCTTCATGATATGATAGATGGTTCAGTGAAAATATCAGTGATCAGCAGAAGTCAAACACAAAGCTGAATGTTAAAATTATTAGGAAAGAAATAAAAAACAAACCAAAGAATATTAATACATTGTGCATAAATATGTGAACCAACTTGACAACTATATGCATTCTTGATCCTTTATCTTATGGAGAATATGGTGGAATTAAAAAAGGCTCAGAGAAGGGCACCAAGGATGATCAGAGGTATGGAGTTGCTTCAGTTGGGAGGTCAACCAAATAAGATTCTTCAACCTGGAAAACAGATGCCTGATCAAGCTGTGATAGAGGTTTGAGAAACATGAATAGCATGGCAGGGGTATGTAGGGATTGAGTGTTCACTGTGTTTTTTAACACAAGAAAGGGAGGCATCAAAGCAGAGCACTGGTTCCGCATAAATAAAGAGAGATTAAAAATTATTGAAGTTAAACTGTGAAACTTTTTGTTCTTAAATTTTGTGGGTGCTACAAGTTTATGTGGAATTAAAGGGAGACTGGAAAGAAATCTAGTGAATATAGAAATCCATGGAAATACTGAATATCTAGACAGTAACCAAACAAGAAATTTTTGTAGACTGAGACTTAGGAGATGCACGTTTTATCCCATTCTTATTCCCTTTGCAATGTGCCTGAGCTTTCCATTGGTCTCAGATAGGACTCTGGACAGAAACGACCTGAGTCCTAATTTGGATATACTGTGGATTATAGAGATACAATATCAGTAGTGTTTTCCCAATAATTTCTTTCTTTTTCTCCTTTTATTTCGCTGCTGTTGAATGTTGAATTGCTGTTTTCAGAGGCTGTCTGCAAATTCCACTATATCTTTTTTTCTGAGTAGTAATAGCTAGTAAAGACATACTAAATATACATGCACAGTTAGGATAATTTTTCTTCTGCATATTAGCTCTCATTTATCAATAATGAAATTTATCTGTAGTTTTACTATGCAGACATTCAGTATTGCAGGATGATTCTGGGATTCTTCACAATCAGCTATAACTTCGAGTACCTCGAATAACTGCGATCTGTCTTACATAGTTTTCCAGGTAATTTTGGGGTATGTCAAGCAGCATAGATCCCAGCACAGGTGTTTCAGAAATAAAAGAGAACAAAAAACTTTCATCAAGCCTATCGTTTTGTTTTCACATGAATTTTGATGGCCATAGGTAAGCTAAATAAACTCTACTCAAAGTGCACTTCGGTTGTTAATTTTCCACTTCAAAAGGCACTTTCATCTTTTACACTTAATTTTCATCTGTTCTTTCAAATGCAAAAGACATTAAAATCCATTAGAATCTGGGTAATTTTAAGCAGCTAGGTGGGAAGTTGCTGAGCAAGACTTTAGAATTCCCCTTACAAAAGAACTAGAAGAGTTTGTTATTTTCCTGCCTCTGATACATCCTCAAACTGTAATGAAATGATTCATCATGCACTTTACCAAATATTTCCGTGTGAAAATTCAGGAAGCAAAAACAGTAATCTGCATTGGTTGCATTGCTTTAAGGTACAAGGCTACCTATTTTGTTGTCCTTTTGCTGATACAGGAAAACTATCTTGTGAAACTTCGCAGTTGTCCCATGGATGTTTTACACTTTGATTATATGCTTTGGCAGAATGTTATGTGTGTGCAGCTCTGCCGTGGTTTAAGTCCAGCCATAACTCAGAACCACGCAGCCGCTATCTCAATCCTCCCTTTCCTCCCCCCTGCTCCCGGAGGGATGGGGAGGAGAATCGAAAGAATATAACTCCCATGGGTTGAGATAAGAACAGTCCAATAACTAAGGTATAACACAAACCACTGCTGCTACCACCAATAATAATAATGATAAGGGAAATTACAAGGGAAGAGAATGCAACCACTCACCACCCACCGACCGATACCCAGCCCACCCGAGCAGTGATCTAACCCTTCCAGGTAACTGCACTTAGTTTTTTACATCCTGGGCATGAAGTGCTGTTGTATGGAATACCTCTTTGGCTAGTTTGGGTCAGGTGTCCTGTCTCTGCTTCCTCCTGGCTTCCCCTCCTCCCTGGCAGAACATGAGACTCAGAAAGTCCTTGGTCAGAGTAAACATTACTGAGCAGCAACTGAAAAGATCAGTGTTATCAGCGCTGTTCCCAGGCGGAAGTCAAAACCACAGCACTGCACCAGCTACTAAGAAGGAGAAAAAGTGACTGCTACTGCTGAACCCAGGACAAGCTCACACTTAGTCACTGTGGACTTCTCAACTTCAGCAGTACTTCTTGTGAGTTTCTGCAATAGTTTATCATCTCTTAAATGGCTTCATTTGACTGAGAAGCTGCCTGAGCAGCCAACTGCAACTTCTGCACTATACCCAGTTAGTAATGGCAGAAGAGGTGCTGTGTTTGTTCTTAACAAGGCTTATCTCCAGGGACATTAATATCTACTGATAGGCAGATATGGCTAACACTTAGCTTTACTGCGTGACTCTGAAACGTAACCTCTTCACTGTAAACACTATTCAAGAAGAAAGCAGGATGTGTAAATATTTTGTAACTTCATGATGTGTTTAAAGAAGAAGACTTGTTTATTTAAATGTAATCTGTTATTCTTAACTAGCTTTTTATCAGAAATAGATATTACTGTAAGACTGAGTGAATCGCTATGCCTGTTAGTCATGTATTACACATAGATGATTTAGTTAGTTAGTTCACATTTGGTAAGCACAGAGCCTAAAAGAAGACAAAGACTGGAAAAGGAAAGATGGATTGCTTAAAATTTAGTGTTTTAGCTAGCTTTTTGTAGCAAGCACCCTAGAGGCACTGGGGAATCTCCAACCTTAGAGATATTTGGATCTCGCCTAGAAAAGCCCTGAGCAGCCTGATCAAGGACTTGAGTTAGATGCAACTTGAAATCTGGCTGTGCTCTGAGCAGAGTGGTTGAGATGATCTCCAGAGGTCCCTTCCAAACTAAATTTGTCTGTGGCTCTATGAACAAGCCTGTACATTCTATGCAGTATCTTCAGCAAAAGTAAATGAGGCTTAGGGATCATATGGATTTAGTTAATTGCCCTGCTAGCATGAAAAGAACACTGCATTCCGAGTACCTTTGAATGCATGTGACCTGAATTCAGCAGCAACTTTCAACGAAGAGGTTTTGAAATGTCTGGCAGGCAGAACTATTTTCACTGCGCTTTATGAAGAAGATGGATAATGGCAGGTAAAATTGGATGAAGATCCTTCACATCTCTGTGTTTACTGCTGTGTATACAAAATGCCTTTTTGGCTACTTCTGTTTTGGAATTAAGCTGCAAACATGGTGTTTCAGCTGGAAAATGAGAACATCTTTAGGATCGTACTGGGAGTTAATATAATAGAGAATGATGTGGTTGCAGCAATGGAGCAGTATGATGAAACAGTGCATCAGGTAATGGGAAGACAATGTGTCCAAAATATCAAGTCCAATAAGCAGCAGTTTTTATTCAAAGTGACAGCTGTCAAATGCATAGGACATGAGGCAGTCAAGCAGTGACTTCACTGTAGTGGACAAAATAGAGGCGTCATAGAGAGGTATGATTAACCCTACAGTTAAATAGGGCTGGCTCAAGTTCTTATACGCCTCTTAAGCATGTTCTTTTGATATCCCTCAAGATGTAAAAGAACTCCTTTGAAAGTAACAGAAGAGTTTGTTACCAGCAGAAATCAGAGCACCAAACCATTTTCAAAGAATTCAAGTCATCATTGTGGCAGTCAGGCAACAGGGAGACCAGTGCAGGGAGAGGAGGATGTGTGTCAGATGTATTCCTGTTCCTAAGAGCTAAAGGGAGGCTTTATCTTGCACTTCTCTATTATTCTTAAATAAAATTCACTGTGAAAGTTTCACAGTGGATCTTCACACACTTTGTTCCCCTTGTTTTACAGCAGCATTTTCCTTTCAATTTAGCTCTGTATAAGGCTTAAAGAGAAAAAAAAATGTTTTTTGGAAGAGCTTCCTTCTTTTCTGAGGACTTCGTTTTCATCATGAAAGAGCTGTCACCATTTATAATGGCAGAAACGAAAGGGAAGATAAAAAGTGGGAGGAAATATAAAAATAGTGGCATCTCGAGAAATGCCACTGAGCAGTTAGTAAACTTTTACTCAATAACTTTTCAAGGAGTCTGATTTTCAGGACAGTTTTATTCAGGTCCAGCTTTGAAGGACCAACACATCACTAAATCGCACTAGGACTGTTGCTTGCACACACATGGAAGCTGACAGCAGCATAGCGTACCTCCTACGTGATGCTTTTTCTTTCTTAGTCAGTATGGACATGCTGTAGAGAATATGGAATTAATACATGCAGTGCATACAGAGAGACATTAGCTTCTTTGTGATTTAAAGTACATTGGGTAAAGCTGAAGTTCTATTTTTGTTATAGAAGAACATTCAGCAGGCTTAACAGAGCAGAAAATATGGATTACTCTAGAACAGAGGGAAGGACTAAAGTTTTTCTTTAAGCTATTTCAAAACATGGATGGATAGGAAGAATGTGAGCTAGGGCCACAGATACAGCAGTTGTGATCAAAAGTATAGGAAGTATTTTCACACACCAACTTTTTAAAGAATACTTTTAATGATGAAGTGATTTCATGACATGTGACAGTCAGATGACAAAAAAAGGTAATTTGTAAAATACAGTCTTCAGAACATTAATGGCCGATGTCCTGCTCATAAGGCAGGTACCAAAATTAATCCTTTCCTGGTAAAGCAGTCAATTCCCTTTGGAATCTTAGTTCCAACCTTTGATGAATCAGTGTTATAAGGTGAGCTACTTTGAGAGTGGAAAGTTTTTGCATTACAGTTCATGATAGAAATACGATGGATTACAACAGACTTTCAGTCTTGAAATTTCATGTTCTAAAAAGGCAGTTTACTTACAATGAATTGTAAGGACAAGGCTAAATTAAGATAAAGGACTTGAGCCAAATTGCACTGTTTCATTTGACCAATCAAGATTGTTATATTTTAGCATAATTATTTTTGGTGCTGTCTTTATTGATTTTTAACTTAATTTCCTAATATTTATTCCTGACCTTTCTTTTTTAATATTTTTCAATATTTTTCTTTCTGAATTTAAAAAAAAAAAAAGAGTTACAGAACTTATTGTAAGAGACTTAAATAAGTGCTGAGAACTGCTTACAATTAGAACCCAAAACTTCTTTGCTAACTTCATCAAAAAGCTGCTCTACAACCCACTTTGTCAACATGCATTATAAGATAACAGTTATATACCTGGTAGGTGTGGTGGTGATGTAACCAATTGAAAGAAAGTGAAAGATTGAAATAATAAAAATTCTACAACAAAAATGTGGTGTTTGCATCCTATTAAATGTTATTGAACTGAGTCACAAGAAAGCAATTATCTCTTTTCCACTCCATTAGTAGAAATATGCTATATTCATTTTGTATTATCAGTAAGCAAGTAGTATATTTTTTTCGTGAGTTGCAAATTGAAAAGTGCAGAGCATACAGGATATGCTTCAGTGGAAGTCTGTCAGCTTATGCTAGGTGTCTAAGTTATAAACAACAAAGTAAACCATAGATGTGAAACAACTGGATGGGGTTTAATAAACAATCTTGATCTATAGCTGTGTAGATGCAAGAAAAAGGCAGTTTTCTGTATTTTTCATTTAATTCTGGGTGTTTTCACTGTTCAAAGACATGAGTAATTTTAAACTGACTTCTCATGCATACTAAGGGACTTCCCACTGACAGGCAAATGGGGGAATATTCTATTCAGAAGACATTAGAAACTGTTGAGAACACTGCGGCATTTCCCCTTCAGAAAAAAATACAGTAATTTGTCTTCCAGGAATGCTTCCTAGATGCTGTTCCAATGCAGAGGAATATCAAGCATAAGTGTCATGGTGCATCTCTCTTAGATGCCTGAAACTCTTATTTCTTGTTTATATCTTGTATATAACTTCATTTCATGTGGTATTTTCAGTATTTTAAAATGTGAATGTAATCTAATTGATTTCAGTCAGATTGTTTATTGTTTAAAAATAGACAGGAACTGTACCTTGTTAAATAAATATTAATTCAATTAATAACATTTCTTAACTATTAGAAGGCAGTTGTTAGCCTGATTTACTTAACAAAAGCAAAAATATTGAACGGAAAGGTATTTTAAGGCTTAGTTCTATATAGTTCCTACATGAACATTTAATACCGGGAACAATGGATCTGTTGGACTTCAGTGGATTTATTCACAGTAGTATGGATGATAAACCTTTAAAAAATATATTTGCAGCCACAGGCCCTAAGAATGTTTCTATTTTTATGGCCAATTCTTAACGGTACTAAGGCAACCTGCTGGTTTAGTGCAAATTACAAAAAAAGAACCTTTTGGACATGAAATTTCAGTGATTGAAAAGGAAACACCTATTTCAAAAGTGCGAAGCTGTATGAATACTTGTTATTTTTGGAATAAAGTCCCTGGCTGAATCAACGCGTGCTACTGTGAAGAAAAAAGAACGTAGTCACGGAATCGTAGGATCATTTGGGCTGGAAGGGACTTTAAAGACCACCCAGTTCCAACCCCCCTGACACAGGCAGGGGCATTTTCCACTACATCAGGTTGCCCAAGCCCCTTCCAACCTCGCCTTGAACACGGCCAGGGATGGGGCAGCCACAGCTTCTCTGGGCAACATGCGCCAGTGCCTCACCACCTTCACAGGAAAGAATTTCGTCCTTATATCTAACCTAAATCTATCCTCTTTCAGTTTGACGCCATTTCCCTGTGTCCTACCCCTTGTTCTATCACTACAGTCCCTGATGAAGTGTCCCTCTCCGGAATACTTGCAGGTCCCCTTAGATATTAGAATCAAAGGAAGCAATATCTTTTCTGGTGTATGTTCAACAGAAAAGGATGGCAGAGTAGGGCTGTGGACAAGACTGTCTGCACATGCAGGATCTCATGCTTCTGGAGTTATGCAATTTGGAAAATAATAGCTGTAGAAATAATTGGTGGCAGGTTGCTTGGCTCTGGTCAGTGACTCTCATTCCTCAGGCACCAAAGAAAGGATTTTCCAACTAAAGTGCAGTTTCTACAGCATCTTAGCATCCATGTGCCTCAGCCTGCAGCTTTGGGCACAAAAATCACAGCAGGGGCGAGGAGAAGCCACCGGCCTCTTTCCTTTCTGGCGGAGGGACACATCGGCGTAGAGATTCTACATCAGCGAAGTGCGAGGGCCAGGGTGGGGCGGAGCGGAGGGATTCCTCCCGCCACCGGAGGCTCTTCCCGCCGTGGGGCCAGTGGGGCTGCGGGTTGAGTGGGTTCCCCTCTGATCGGTGTGAGGGCCGAGCCGTGCTTCTTAGGGTTCCCAGACGAGGGGCCCTGCTCAGAGGCAGCGGGGTACCGGGCGGGCAGAGCCCTGGGAGGAGGCAGCCTTCAGAGAGGGCGGGCAGCTGGGCTGAGAGGGATCCCAGCGCTCCTGGGGAATGCAGCGAGGGGAGGTACCTGAGGGCTGGTCAGGGTGCTAAGAGAGAAACCGCCCTGCTGCAGGGGGGGGGGATTAAAAACCCTTTTAAGGAAAAGGTTACAAGAGGTTGTACAAAGCCAGAGGGAGGGGCGGCTTTACTCCAGGTGAAACTTAATTCAGAGAGGAGAGAGCAGGGTTGCTGTCTGTCAGACAGGTGAGCCACCTCAGGGGCAGGACAGAGGAGTCCTGTCGCCTGCAACAAGGGGGAGGGAAAGCGAAAACACCACAAGCCTGAGGATTCATTTGCTGTCTGCACTTCACAAGTATACCCCACAGTCTCAGGAGTGTTTCTTGCCAAAATGGATTTTCCTGTGCACTTACAGAAGTAAACGTGTCAAATTAGGAGTGCCACTTGATTCTTCAATGATGCAGCCCTGGTTAACAAATTAATTCTGTCAATTACATACTTCATGAAACGTTTTGAGCGCCTTCCTGTTGGCTGGCTGAGGTCAAATCTGCACAGTGACTGGGTTGTTCAGACATGGTGGTGAATCAGTCTGCTGCAAGTATAATAAATTCCCTCAATTTATGAAATCTCATTTTGCGCAAATTGTGTTCCACACACAAGGTAGATCAATTTTTAAATGGAACTGCTGAGTACACTTGACTTGAAGAGACGTGCTTCAGCATTAATACATTTAACAATCTAGATCTGTGCCTGAGACACAACTGCTTCTTTGTGTATGGGGATACAATCTGACACAGCGTTTTGTCATACCCGGGGACTTCTGATAAACTTGCCTCCAGGTCCAGATTACAAATTATCACACAATGAAGGCAAGATTGGCAATTTCTTTTAGCTTTTAACAAGGGTCCACTCCCCAGATCCTGAAGAGTTCATCAGAGGGCATTATTTTCTTGGTATTTGTAAATGGTGTTAATTTTTGGCAAAAATGCAGTGTGACAAATGCATGAGGAATGCACTTAATCTCTAGCTTGTTGACACAGTGAAGTTATCACCCATTTTAATTTTGCATCACTCTGCAACTTTAGTAAATTGCTTCTATCGTAAATTCTAGATCTTGGTTTTAAATGTTGCTCAGTGATCCTGCTTTTTTCTCAAGCCTGCAATGTATACAGAAAAATATCAGTGTGATAATGGGTAGATGATAGAATTACTGACTTTGTGTCCTGTACATTTTGGAATTCATTACAAGATCATTTATGCCTAATACTTTAATATTTCTTTAATTTTCAGGACTGCCTCAGCAAGTATAGAACTTACATTGATGAGCATGGAAAGTACATGTTCTGAAAGATTTTTTTCTGCATCGTCAGGTGAAACTGAATGCTACCTATACCCAAAGAGAATTAAAACAGAAAGTAATCAAAAAAGCATAGAGAAAGTGGAGCAGCAAAAGCTAGGGCAAAGCACACATTGTGTGAACAGATACCAGACATCACCACATGAACCTTTATATTTATCAGAAAGGCAAAACAACTGGGCATTGCAAAAGCAAAGTTGTGACACAAGAAAAACTTGTATGAGAGATTTTGTCCATTTTCAAACTTGTAATAATAAAATATTGCCATGTAGTGTTTCAGAAAATAAGCTGTCCAGCAAAAAATGCGGTTCTGAAAATGAAAACCAGAGTACTACAGAAGATGGCATTTCACTGAATGTGCACGGACAGCCTCTCAAAATAGAGTCACACCATATGTGGAGTGATGACAACACTTGTAAAAATCTGCAGGTACTAAATCCACCCCAAGTGCAGCGGAACAGCAATACAGAACAAAATAATAACAGAAATAGTGAAAATGAACTCAAACGAAATTCTTCAGTTGCACCCTTAAACAGAGACTTGTTCCAGATGGAATTGTTAAATCGTAAGTCTGTCTCTGATAAAAAGTGGAAACAATACCAGCTTCTGCAAATTCCATTTTTATGTGGTACCAGTTCTGTGTTTTCACACATAGAACATGAGAAAAATAATTTTCTGAAAAAAGTGCATTCTATAGAAGATAAATATTACTCCAGTAGTGATAATGAAACTACTGCAGAAAGAGATAGTAAAGAAAAAAAAAATTCATCATACACCATTCCAACATTAAAACCCTTTAAAAGTATACAACCCCTGGAAATCCCTAATTTTCAACTTTCTTGCATTTCAAGTAAAGCAAGTAGTGAAATGACATCAACTCTCTTAAAGGAGACAGGCTGGAAGAATTTTCAAGGCCAACCATCTTTGGTGCAGCCTAAACAGATAGACAGTGTGCAAAAAATATCTGAGATAGGGAAACAAGAACTGCAAAATTATAAAAGCAGTGTAGAAGCTTCAACTGTTGGTTCTGAACTTATAGAAAATAATTGCCCACCAATTAGCAGAGAAGAGTGCAGTGCTTTGGCAGAAAGAGGAAAAGTCACTGTAACTAACTTCAGAGGCAATGGCACTGATATTGAATGCAATCAGATATTTGCTGAAAATGAATTCAATGATCAACTGCTGGAGAATTCAGAAGGTGATGATGACCAGAAGTCAAAGATTCACATTTACATTAGTGCTAGAAATGTTCAGAATGAGAAATGTGTCAGTGGTAATGATCTGTTGAAAAGAACAGGGAGGAAGAGCAGTAATGAGAATGTGGGAACATTTCATCATATACAGACAAGTATTCCAGTAATAACAGAAGTGTTAGAGAAAAGTAAGTTGGATATAGACTGTTGTGGGCATAAGTCCAACACTGATGTTAGTTTGTATGAAGCACAATCACAACTCTCTACAAAAGACATACTTGATTTCAAAAGATACTTAACTAAAAATATCATATTTGAAGGGAATTGTCCTCGCACTATCGCACAGAATTTTCCAGCTATGAAAGTGAGTTGCTATATATTTAGGGGAAAGGAAATGTTCAAATTGAAGCTTTCATTTCAAAACATTTTGTTTGGATGGGTCAGGACATGGCCTGAATCTCCATACAAAGATATGCCCATGTGTCAGGATTACAGTGTTACACATGGGTTTCATTTTCATGAAACATTAAATGAGCACTGTGACGCTCTAAAGTTAGTAAACAGCAATATAAATAGGAACCACAACAATAAAATACTCATTTGTTTGCTGGCTATTATTTCAAAACATTTGAAGGTTGACCCAATAAAGGCAATTCTTGCTTCCTTTCTCAGTAGCAGGAATACATTATTGGCAACTGAAGAAAAGTCCATGCAAGTGGAGAATCACCCTTTATGTGAGAGAAAACAAAATCAGTTAAACTCATGCACAGATAGTATTTTGAGGCAAAACACAGAATTTTATAAAAAAAATGAAACTTATCCAGGCTTTTTAAGTTCCAAATCCATGGAAAGCGTTGGTTTTGCGTTTCATAATGAATGCCAGAGAAGACATTTTTCTACATCCTTAGGTGAAAAAGAGTCCACAGTTCTAAAACAAGAAACCATCTTTCATGACCAAAAAAGTGGATTATATAAGAGAAGACCTGTCAGAAAGCACCACCTCTTACCCAGGGAGAGGGAAGTGTTTATTACCTATTTGAGGTCAGTCAGTCACAAAAATGGTATGAAAAAGCAAATGTCAGTTGCTAAATGCATAATCTCGTTGCAGGGTTCTTTTGATTGTTCTTCAGTGGACAAGATGTATTGCTGCAATATCACAAAATTACAATATCTGATAGGAGCAAATCTTAGACTTTGGAGCTACTTCCCTGCCCATTCAAAACTGAAATTTGCAAAGGTAAATCGTAAATGTGCAAACTGGGAAATATCAGTAAAGCAGAAGAAGAAACCAAGTGAAGTGTTTAATAGTTCCTTTTGTGGGGAAGTATTTAAAGGTTTCCCTTTTGCTCTACATGAAACTAAGAAACATGAAACAATTGGATATAAAACTCTCATAACGCCTACAAATGAGGTCACAGATGAAGCCATGTGTGCTATGAAAAAATACTTGGGTACTTCTGGTTATCTAAATACTGATGGAAAAGCATATCTTAAATCAGAAGAGGCGCAAATAAATTTTCATAATTTTCTTTCAAAAAAATCTTTCTCTATTTTTGACACATATGAAAAAATTCCCCTTACTACTGATTCTGAAGAGTTTGACCAGTTCCTAGTTGTAAACCATGACAATTCTGCCAAAAAAGGGTTATTTGAAGAAAATGCAGTCACCAGTTCAAAAAAGGTTCATAATTTGCCTGCTAAATCAAATGATGTTTTAATTCTACCTGAGCAGTCAAAAACAGCTATGGAAAAATGTCATTCTTTCTTGTTACAAGATAACCAAACTGAATATTGCAAGCAAATAGGTACATATAGTCCACATTTAACAAATAAAGAAGAAAAAGTGGAAAACCAAAATGCTTACTTAAATTTTGAAAATTTATTTCGTAGTTCTTCAAATGCTTCTCAGTCTGTCACTTTGCCATTAGACAGCAGCTGTTTTGTCAATAAAGACAGAGTAGTAAGTGAAGATGGACACTGTGGGAGTTCCTCAAGTGCAGACAAACAAAAACAAAGTGAAAAAAATCCTGCTGCTACTCAATATCCAGCCATGGGAAGTCCTGCCATGACAGCTACACACTTGCCATTACAGGCTAAAGAAATGGTGCAGTTCTCTTTGCAAGGGCATACACACACAAAGGAAACAGCCAGTTCAGAGCCAGCAACTTTGGAGCAACATCCTGAATATTTAGAAGAGCAGGAAAAGATAAGCGATGAACAAATGCATGTAACTAATGAAAGTCAATGTGAGACTGTAATGAATGACTTGATTATTTCATATTCAGAAGATGAAGCTAAAACATTCATTGCTGCAGAAGAGAAATTAAAAATGCATTTATCCATAATAAACAATGGATGTCTTGAAGATGTAAAAGATCAGTATTTACCTTTAGAAAATAAAATCACATATGAATTTGAACTGAAGAGAAAATTTGATTTAGTGCTAGAAGAGCTACATATGTTTCATGAAATTAGCAAGGGAAATGAAAACAATTTATCTAGTTTGGAAACAAACTCACACAACAATTATTGTGAATTAAATAATTCTGAGGGTATAGATGAAAAAGTGACAAGTGTTTCTCAAAAGAAAAGATGTACTTCTACAATCTGTGGTGCTATAGAAGGGCAAAACATAACTGACAGTAATGAAAGCTCATTAAATGGAAAGATATCAAATGAAAATGAAGACCAGAAAGTATCTGAGGAATGTTGTATTTCAACACTGTCAACTGAAGAATTGCTGCATTCACCTATTGCGGAAGGTAAGCACAAAGAACTATTGGTTATTATGCTAATAAGAAAATTTAAATTTTATGCAACATTTGGTTCACTGTAAAGGTGTGTTCCTCAAATAATTCCATGACAATAACAGAGTTTTCACTGAAATGCAAAAGGTTTGTTGGGCAAAAGGTACTTGCCTGTGAATAGCCAGTGGACAGACAAATGCAAAAAGCCTACACTACTACTGCTGCCTGCACACTGTGCCATAGCAGGTGTAGCTCAGAATTCAGTCAGCCAGTTTCAGGCTTGCTTAAACCTGTCTTAATAAAAATTCCATTACAGATTATTTCTTTTGTCTTTGATTTCATCCTGATAACCCCTAAAATGCCTAAAAGAGTCAAAGACTCAGTAAGATCATTGAATCATAGAATCATAGAATAGTTAGGGTTGGAAAGGACCTTAAGATACAGATGTCACTGTCCCACTCTACTCAGCACTTATCAGGCCACATCTGGAATACTGTGTTCAGTTTGGGTCCCCACTATAGAACAAGATGTGGACAGGCTGGCCAGAGAAGGGCCATAGAGATGATCAAAGGACTCAAAAGCCATATGAGGAAAGGCTGAGAGAGGTGGGTTTGTTCAGCCTAGAGAAAAGAAGGCTCAGGGAAGACCTTATCACCATGTTGGTGATCCAGGTTGGACAGAGCCTTGGGTTGCATGGTTTGGTGTGGGGTGTCCCTGCCCATGGTATTGGGGTTGGAACTGGATGATCTTGAGGTCCTTTCCAACCCTGGCTATTCTATGATTCAATGATTCTAAGATCATCTAGTTCCAACCCCCCTGCCATGGGCAGGGACACCTCACACTAAACCGTATCACCCAAGGCTCTGTCCATCCTGGCCTAGAACACTGCCAGGAATCATAGAATCATAGAATAGTTAGGGTTCGAAAGGACCTTAAGATCATCTAGTTCCAACACCTCTGCCATGGGCAGGGACACCTCCCACTAAACCAAGCAACCCAAGGCTATGTCCAGCCCAGCCTTGAACACTGCCAGGGATGAAGCATTCACAACTTCCTTGGGCAACCCATTCCAGTGTCTCACCATCCTTACAGTAAAGAATTTCTTCCTCATATCCAATCTAAACTTGCCCTGTTTAAGTTTGAACCCATTACTCCTTGTCCTCTCACCACAGTCCCTAATGAAGAGTCCCTCCCCAGCATCCCTATAGGTCCCCTTCAGATATTGGAAGGCTGCTATGAGGTCTCCACACAGCCTTCTCTTCTCCATGCTGAACAGCCGAACTTTCTCATCCTATCTTCATACGGGAGGTGCTCCAGTCCCCTGATTATCCTTGTGGCCCTCCTTTGGACTTGTTCCAATAGTTCCATGTCCTTTTTATGCTGAGGACACCAGAACTGCACACAATATGCACATTCACAGAGAGAAAAGACTCCATTAAAACCTGATGCAGTATTCACAAAGGAGACAACTGTTTCCTTACAACTGATGTAATCTAATCATAGAGTCATAGAATAGTTTGGGTTGGAAGGGACTTTTGAAGTTCACCTTGTCCAACCCCCTGATGCAGTGCGCAGAGACATTTAAACTACACCGGGTTGCTCAAACCCTTGTCCAACCTGACCTTGAACACTTCCAAGAACCAGTTGAATGCCGTACCTTGTTTTACAGATGGCTCGTATATGTTAAATAAATTATCCAAGCACTTTTCCAACAGTGTGAATATTAGGTTTTGTACCTGAAATTCAGTTTGCAGAAGTGATGGGTTCTCACAGCTGCAGATAAAATCAATAAGTGATATGCTTTGGTCATTTTTGGTAAAATACCTGATTAAAATACAGCCATCTCAGATTTGTCATCTGAAATAAATTTCTCAGGGAGTTGGCTCTAAATTTAATAGGTGAGAATTGCAAGGGGTTTATGAAGGTAATTAGTGTTTGTGAAACAATTGGAAAAGTGTCACGGAAAAGTGTCACAGAAAAGCCCTAGAGGGAGTCCTCTTCTGTGGAGCTTTCACAGTAGAATGTGCTGCAAGTTTCACCTGAGTGCCTTGCCCCAGAGAATGAAAACCTAACAGATACTGGATAAATTGCTCTCTAAGTGATCACTTTTCTGCCAAAGTGTGCAATAAGGATCCAAGTGGAGAAAATGACATGTCATCAGAGGATTAAAAACTGCATCGTTTCATCTGTGCAGAGAACTTCCTGAGGTGTTTGGATAGCTTTTGACAAGCCCCTCAGAGTAAGACTTCCTAGCTTCATTAATATTTCCTGTAAGATGCACGTACACCTTTTTACATCAACAAGAACCACAAATTGGTAACTAAATGAAACAAAATTATTTGTTTATAGAAAATAGTTACAATCTTAAATATATTTCTGCTTCTGTTTTAAGGTTATTTTGATACAATTTATAGAAGGCCATACACATGGGACCCTGCTTTTTTATCCTGCGTGCTTCTTAAGGAACAAAACTGTAATTTACAGAAAGAGGGAGGTAAGAGTAATATTACACTGCTTTTATACCACAAATACCAGTGCTAATAAACTTGTTTCTCAAACATTTGTATTTATGTCTCTCCTTTATATATTTCTCTCTATAGGAATCACATTTTGTTTAATTGTAGGTTTCTAGGAACCTGTCCTATCTTTGGCTTGGGTCACAGAGCAAGTCATGCAGATGAGAGTTTTTGTCCTTTGGACAGAAGAAAAGAACTCTTAACAATGTGGTCTTGCTTGTTTGTTTGTTTTGAGTCATTTGGAACAAACCTCTTTGAGCCTCCAATCATTATGATATAGTGAAGATACACTACCAGGAGAATGTGATTTGATATACCTTTCTTGAAAGATTTGCACTTTTAGATATACTGTGGAAAGAAATTCAGAAGGATCTTGCTGATCAATTTGTTAGCATTTCAGAAAGCATGATTTTGCTTTTTTTTTCCAAACACTTGAAGACGTTTGGTAAAACAAGGCTATTGGTTTATTTTGCAATGAAATACTAAAACATTGTAAGGAAAAGGCTATAGGTAATTTCTGTTTCATTAAGCCAAATTCTGATTTTCACCTCTTGCACCTCTTAAAACTGATGCAAGGCTTGCTGTTCTCAGAATTCAGAAAGTTGTTTCCTTCATTTAAGCCAGTCTGTGAAATGAGGAGACTGAAAATCCTGAACGTTTACAGATGACCTCTGATGTTCTTCTTACCTGTTTTATATTGAAGATATGTCACCTTTGATAATATCTCATATACCAAATATAAACTGCTACAGAGAATTCTGCTTTACACTTTTCACTGCTTATCACTATTTGTCACAGTTTAGCACGGCTCTATAATGTGTTTGGTTTTTGTTGGTGTTTTTTGTGTTTTGTGTTTTGTTTGGTTTTGTTTGTTTATTTGTTTATTGGTGGTTTTTTTTCGGAACAACTGGATTCTGCTTTCTGATTTTTGTAGTAGGTGCTGCTATTGCTTAGAGAAAATTCAAATTCCAGAATGCTGTGTTGTGCATAACAGCACAAGATAATGGATAGTAACATCTTGTTCTTGGAAGTTTTGTTCAGATGGCATTGAAGCTTGCTAGATGGAACATTGTTGCTCCTGCAGAATATCAGAAGGTGACTGAATCTGGATTATCTTTCCTTTCTTTTCCTGTTTTGAGCCATAGCACCAAAGGCAAAGAAAACCAGGCATTTTCTCCATAACAGTAACTATTCCCTTCACATTGCTCGTAGTATTTTTGAAATTCCCATCTGAGCTTCTTCGGAAACCTTTGGAAGGCAGCCTTAGCAATGACCGACATCTTTTTCCCCATGATTGCTGAGAAATCATGCAGGTTTATAGCATATTTCTAGGGCATTCTATACTTTATTTCAGGAGCTTTATTGGAATCAACAGGTATCTAATATACTTACAGTAGAAGAAGCTGAAAAAATGCAACGTCATTCTCATCTGATATCAAATAGGGAACTGCTGAGTATCTTCTTTCCTAGATGGAGGTACAGTGCTTCTGTGCTGTAATCTGTGGTTGGCAGAGAGGGTTGCCACTGAGCATTGCCTTAGAGATTATTCTGAAGCAAGAACTATAGCTGGTTTTGTCAGAGGGAGTATTATATTTACTGTACTGATAGGAGTTAATGTCAGAAATTTTGCTGATGTGTGGCTGTCTCCCTCTGTTTTTCAGTAGGATTCTGAGCCATCACATGTGCTCTTGTATGATTAGGGTTGGTTATTTACCTTGGATATGAACACTATTTCTGCTATAGAATTCAAGCCTGTTAATTTTGCCAATTTACTCTTCAAAACTCCATGGCTTAATCCAGCATATTATTCCCATAGTTAGAAGATTAGGAAGTAGAGATTTTCTACTCAATGGTACCGATGAGTTCTTTGTTTTACATCTCATGGTTTGGTCACGTGAAGTGACTTGCCTCAGAAGCTGACTGTTTTGGAAAGGAGGAGATACCTAGGTGGGACAAGAGGATTTATACTTCAGCAGTTTTACAGTTCAGCATGACTGACTGCTGTACTTTGCTGGTTACATATAAACCGATAAGGTTTGACTGACTTTAGTGCATGCATGCAGTTCCTCTTCCAACTGACTCTTAAGAGTCTTACAAAAGGCATCTCAGCACTACCCTGCTCATGGCATGGGGATTGGAACTAGATGATCTTAAGGTCCTTTCCAACCCTAACTATTCCATGATTCTATGATAATATCTCATCATTGACTTAAGAGTTTTGGTGCTGTTTTTTTAAAATTCATTTAAAATTCTTGTGAAAGGCTTAGATAATTTTTTTTTCTCCTTTTAGTAGGATTCCAGCTGAATGCTTAAGGATCTGATGGGCTCACTGTTTGATGTCTTAGCTAGTTGCTCAGTGCTTCATCATTTCATAGAATAATGGAAAATTGAACTGAAAAAGGTCTTGAAAAATTGACACCTTCTTGTATGATTGATTATTGCTTCTTCTGGATGACTTATTGTCTTAATCTCTAGTTTACAAGGTCATGGTCTTCTGTTCTTCCCCACTGAGGATATTATTTTATGTAAAACAGAACAGCTTCTAAAGGGTGCTGAATCGTGCTCCAGATTATTGGGTGGTGTATACCTTACCTAATAGACTGGAACTGATAATCCACATTCTTCTGTCCCACTTTCTGTAAGATGAGTGGCACAGGACAAGACATCATGATTATTATCACCCGTAGAGTAATGCCCGGCTCTGTAATTTGAATTTGTACATCTAAATCCCTCAGACTAGTGGTAAGTATTAAAGCATATTCCTCTCAGTATGTCCCCTCTGTCCCAGAATGGTAATGTGCAGCATACTGTATGCTTTTGCCAGTCTGTTAGGAAAGCTAGGTAATGTTAGGTCAGGGATCCTTCTTATCGGAAGGAATCTAATGTTAGCATTTCAGTTTCAACCCAAAAGAATAGTCAGATACTCCACGGCTGAACCAAATGGAAAGGGGATAGAATGCAGTCAAAGACTGAGAAGCTGCAATTAATGTTAATCTAATTTATATAATTCCGTTGTATTTAATATATAGTTCTGTTTTATTTCATATGGAATTCTGGGTTTGCCTTCACTTTTTATTTCTCTTTTTTAATATAGGATACTTTCTGTCACGTGAAGTTGTAAGAGTACAGCCTCTTAAAACATGCAAGGGCCCCATCAGGATTGGGCTGTCAAGAAGAGCTAGGCCCAAACAACAGCTTCATCCTTATCTGAAATGATACCATATTCTTTTAAGAGCCTTCAAATAGAACCACTCTGCTTGAAAACATCCAAAATGTTTTTATGTTCGGTGTTTTAGTTGATAGTTTGATCTTTGTGGTTTATGGTATTTTTAGACATTAATATTCCAATATTTGCTAGCTATTTATTTACGAATACTCCTGTGAATACTTGATAGCAAAGGGATTTATAGTGAATGTGTGCTAGTAGAATTTTTAATGGAAATAGGCCCTTTTAAAGTTTATGTATTATTAATAAAATCTGACATGTATTTTTCATCTATTAAAATATACAGTTGAAATTTTCTGTTGTACTCAGATGTTCTTATAATCCTCTATGATTTTATATGGTTTTAAAAACTTAATTAGTATTTTTAAAGGGATTTGTTACTAATGTTTAGAGAGGTGTAGGAGAGAATTTCAGGAAGCTAGGTTTAGATTACTAAATAGGACAAATACATTGGAGGTCATTTTCTCTGAGGTACTTTCAGTTCCATACACTTGTCTCATTAGACAAAGAAATCCCTGGAACTTCAGTGCAGAGTTGGAAAGGAGGAAACATATAAACACTTCAGACAGAATGTCTTATTCTGAGGGTACTGATTCTGCTGCACACAACATGACAGCAAAATACCAGCACATAAATTCTGGGGCTATATATCTCAAAAAGTGGGGAAACTTGGGCTAATCTTAAGCATACAGCTATTGGTTAGGGACATCTGCTAATAATAGTTAATATACTGATATTTGTGTTATCTGATAAACAGCTCCATTTTTAACCAAACAAGAGCATGTGAAGAAATAAACATGGGTCAAGTCTGAAAAAAAAATCATTGAGTGTCAGAGCAAGAGTAATACAATAACAGATACCATGAAGAAAACTCTAAATCCTCTATGCGATTGCTCAAAGGTTTTTAGAAAGAGAGTATTTTACATTGCAGTGGATGAGAATTTCCATATAGCAAGCATTACAGAATACTGGCAGAGTGATGATAAGCTCCAGTACAAATAAAAACACTTGGTTGCAGCTGACCCAAGGAAAGCTGAACAAGCTGAATTGATAGGGAGATATGCCTATAGATAAATTATTCTTTAGAATCCATGGCAACGGTGCAAAGATTTAGCAGCAACCTTCAGCATATGTCATATACAATAGTAAATATATCAGTATGCTTATTCTATAGGAGAGGATTATCCTATAAGCAAAGCAAATTTAGTACACCTTGTGGGGTAGACAGGGGTGGGATGGACTCACCTTGGGACGCATTCACCACCATCAGCAGCCATCTTGGTGTCCTGGAGGGTGACATGGCATAAAGATCAGTGGGGTGGAGCCTGTGGACTTATGGCTGGTATTAATCCCCGAATGGCAACTGTGGGTCACTGCGTTGTCTTCCTCATGCTAAATTTTGGTCCTTGCAAGCGTGAGATCTTTAGATTTTATCAGTTATAAATAAGGAGTCAAGGGATGCTGGTTTCTCAGTGTTCTGGCAGAAGTATCAGCTTACATTTCTCTGAATCCCAGCAAGTAGCAACTGATTAAAATTCTTCAACTAAGTGTTCTTTATTCCATACCTGGCACAGAAAAAGGAGAGCTTGTCTGTAGGCATCTGAATGTCCCCTCCAGGATGTTTGACCTCACAACCAGGCAAAAAGTTTCTTGAGTCCTGCCCAACATGAACTGGGTTTCAGGAGTGATGTCTTACCAGTTAGCTTGCATATCTCATATTTGCAATGGTTGATGTTTACAATAGGATTTTTTACAAGGTGGGACCTTAGAGATCATATAGTTCCAACCCCCATGCCATGGGCAGGGACACCTTCCATTAAACCAGGTTGCTCAAACATCCATCCAACCTGGCCTTGAGCACTGTCAGGGATGGGGCAGCCACAACTTCTCTGGGCAACCTGTGCCAGTGCGTCACCACTTTCACAATAACGATCGTATTCTTAATATCTAATCTGATCTACCCTCATGCAGTTTAAAGCCATTCCCCTTGTCCTGTCCCTTCAGGCCCTTGTCAAAAGTCCCTGTCCATATTTCTTTTCAGCCCCTTTTAAGGTACTGAAAGGCTGCTCTATGGTCCCCCTGGAGCCTTCTCTCCTCAGGCTGAAAAAGCCCAACTCTCTCAGATTGTTTTCGTAGGAGAAGTGCTCCAGTTCTTTTCGTGGCCTCCTCTAGACTTGCTCATCAGGTTCATATCCTTTTATGTTGGGGGCCCCAGAGCTGGATGCAGTACGCCAGGTGATTTGCTGTGTAAACTTTGGTTTGCTGGTCATGCAGCTGAGGATAGCTGCCAAGAGGAGGCTCCAATCTTAAATAACAGAGGAAGCACTGCCACTGGGAAGGCAAGACTGGCCTTTGGATAGCTTCAGCTTCTCCAGCCCCCGTGTGCTGGAAGAGCTTAGGTCCTTGTAACGCCGGAGAAGCACGAGTGTTCAACTGCATACATCAGTGGTGTAAATTGGCATTGTTCCATTGGGTTTTGGAGCTGTGCGGGTGTGTACCAGGCAAAGATCTCGCCATGTGCCTTTGAATATTTTATTGAAGAAATGTGTATAGATTTTGAATTTTTTGATTGTAGACACTGTATCTGGTGATATGTTTTGAGATAGCTAAGCTTAGTAACGCTGACTCAAACAGAAATGCAGATGCAAAGTAACATTATACTTTAATAATTATGCAGAAAAGCTTAAATATAATTTCCAAGTAATTTTTTGTCAGCTGCTAGAACAATAGATACAGCTATGGCTTATTTAATGCAAAAAGATTCAATTATAGCCTACTGAAAGCCTTGAATTCCGTTATATGTACCAATACATGTGATTTTTTAATAAATAGTAATTGAAAGTATCTTTCTTGTCTGCTTTTCGAATGACTAGTTGCAAAGCTAACACTGCTCAGTGTATTTTGGATAAATATGCATGATTAATAAGTGAACAAATGCAAGATTGTTAAAATCCACCTGTATAGTAGAAGTATAGCTATTGCTTCTTCCAAGGAATTGAATTGAAACAGGTGATGAACCCAGTTACACCTTCTAGTGTTGGAAGACAGTTTCCAAACACGAACAGACAACAAACATTTGGGGGAAGGCATCAGAGAAAGGGCTGGAATGACTGTATTTTTTCAAAGGTTCTTCATCAGGAAAGATGGTGACAGGGCATTTTGTGAATATAGAATCATAGAATCATAGAATAGTTAGGGTTCGAAAGGACCTCAAGATCATCGAGCTCCAACCCCCCTGCCATGGGCAGGGACACCTCCCACTAAACCATGCCATCCAAGGCTATGTCCAACCCCACCTTGAGCGCCGCCAGGGATGAAGCATTCACAACTTCCCTGGGCAACCCATTCCAGGGCCCCACCACCCTCACAGTAAAGAATTTCTTCCTCATATCCAATCTAAACTTGCCCTGTTTAAGTTTGAACCCATTACCCCTTGTCCTCTCACCACAGTCCCTAATGAAGAGTCCCTCCCCAGCATCCCTATAGGCCCCCTTCAGGTGTTGGAAGGCTGCTATGAGGTCTCCACACAGTCTTCTCTTCTCCAGGCTGAACAGCCCCAATTTTCTCAGCCTATCTTCGTACGGGAGGTGTTCTAGTCCCCTGATCATCCTCGTGGCCCTCCTCTGCACTTGTTCTAACACTTCCATGTCCTTTTGATGTTGAGGACACCAGAACTGCACACAATACTTCAAGTGAGGTCTCACGAGAGCAGAGTAAAGGGGCAGGAGCACCTCCCTCGACCTGCTGGCCACACTCCTTTTGATGCAGCCCAGGATACGGTTGGCTTTCTGGGCTGCAAGCGCACACTGCCGGCTCATGTTAATTTTTTCATCAACCCACACCCCCAAGTCCTTCTTCGCAGGGCTGCTCTGAATCTCCTCCCCGCCCAATCTGTAGCTGTGCCTGGCATTGCCCCGACCCAGGTGGAGGACCTTGCACTTAGCATGGTTAAACTTCATCAGGTTGGCATCAGCCCACCTCACAAGCGTGTCAAGGTCCCTCTCGATGGCATTCCTTCCCTCCAACTTATCAACTGAACCACACAGCTTGGTGTCCTCGGCAAACTTGCTGAGGGCGCACTCAATCCCACTGTCCATGTCACCCACAAAGATGTTGAACAAGACCGGTCCCAACACCGATCCCTGAGGGACACCACTTGTTACTGGTCTCCAGCTGGACATTGAGCCACTGAGCATTACTCTTTGCATGCGGCCATCCAGCCAGTTCTTTATCCACTGAGTGGTCCACCTATCAAATTGATGTCTCTCCAACTTAGAGAGAAGGATGTCATGTGAGACAGTGTCAAAACCTTTACACAAGTCCAGGTAGATGACATCAACTGCTCTACCCCTGTCCATCAGTTCCGTAGCCCCTTCCGAGAAGGTCACCAGATTGGTCAGGCAGGATTTCCCCTTAGTGAAGCCATGCTGGCTGTCACCAACCATGTTGTTGGTTTTCATGTGCCTTAGCATGCCTTCCAGGAGAATCTGCTCCAAGATTTTGCCAGGCACAGAGGTGAGACTGACTGGTCTGAAATTCCCCACCTCATCCATTTTCCCCTTCTTAAAAATGGGGGTTATATTTCCCTTTTTCCAGTCATCGGGAACTTCACCTGACTGCCATGATTTTTCAAATCTGATGGACAGTGGCTTAGCAACTTCATTTGCCAGCTCCTTCAGGACCCGTGGATGGATTTCATCTGGTCCCATGGACTTGTATACATTCAGGTTCCTAAGGTGGTCCCGAACAAGATCCTCCCCCACAGTGGGCCCAGGGTCCCCACCCTCACCGTCCCCACGTCTGCCTTCCAAGACTTGGGTGGTGTGGTCAGAGCATTTGCTGGTAAAGACTGAGGCAAAGAAGTCATTAAGAACCTCAGCCTTCTCCAAATCCAGGGTAGCCAGTTCTCCCGATAGCTTCTGGAGAGGGCCCACGGTGTCCCTAACCTGTCTTTTACTGGCAATGTACCTCAAAAATCCCTTCCTGTTATCCTTAACATCCCTAGCCAAGTTTAATTCTAACTGGGCCTTAGCTTTCCTAACCTGGTCCCTAGCTTCCCGGACAACATCCCTGTATTCTTCCCAGGCCGCCTGACCTTGCTTCCACCTTTTATAAGCCTCCTTTTTCCTTCGAATTTTCCTCAGCAGCTCCTTATCCATCCAAGGAGGTCTCCTGGCCCTCCTGCTGAACTTCCTTCTAGTTGGGATGCATCGCTCCTGAGCTTGCAGCAGGTGATCCTTGAATATCAACCAACAGTCTTGGGCCCCCCTGCCCTCTAGGGCTGTATCCCATGGAACCTTACTGAGCAGGTTCCTGAAAAGGCCAAAATCTGCTCTCTTGGAGTCCAGGGCAGTGAGCTTGCTGCACGCTCTTCTCACTGTCCTGAGGATCTCAAACTCGACCATCTCATGATCGCTGCAATCAAGACTGCCCTGGAGCATCACATTCCCAACCAGCCCTTCCCTGTTGGTGAGGATGAGGTCAAGCATGGCACCTCTCCTTGTCGGCTCCTCTATTACTTGCAGAAGGAAGTTGTCTTCCACGCAATCGAGGAACCTTCTGGATTGCTTGTGCTGGGCCGTACCATCCCTCCAACAGATATCAGGGTGGTTGAATATGTGTTACTGAGAAGTTTCATGTAGTTAAGGGTGAGATCAACTTTTTGCTTTTACAGTCCGTATCCAGTTTTAATCTTAATGCTTTGCTTCCAGCATGGACATCCTACCACATTATTCCCACACACCACTGGAGAACATACCTGCCATTGACCCTTGCCAAGGTTGATTTATCTGCCATGTTCCTCGTGAGCCATCAGCAGAGCATTTCTAGCAGAGCATCAGGTAAACTCAAAATTAGTTTTAATAATACTGGGGAAAATTGAAAGTTAATTTTGTTCAAAATTATTTCTTCTGAGTGTGATAAGGCCAACCGTATCCTGGGCTGCATCAAAAGGAGTGTGACCAGCAGGTCGAGGGAGGTGATCCTGCCCCTCTACTCTGCTCTCGTGAGACCTCACTTGGAGTATTGTGTGCAGTTCTGGTGTCCTCAACATAAAAAGGACATGGAAGTGTTAGAACAAGTCCAGAGGAGGGCCACGAAGATGATCAGGGGACTGGAGCACCTCTCGTATGAAGATAGGCTGAGAAAATTGGGGCTGTTCAGCCTGGAGAAGAGAAGGCTGCGTGGAGACCTCATAGCAGCCTTCCAATACCTGAAGGGGGCCTATAGGGATGCTGGGGAGGGACTCTTCATTAGGGACTGTGGTGAGAGGACAAGGGGTAATGGGTTTAAACTTAAACAGGGGAGGTTTAGATTGGATCTGAGGAAGAAGTTCTATACTGTGAGGGTGGTGGGGCCCTGGAATGGGTTGCCCAGGGAAGTTGTGAATGCTTCATCCCTGGCGGCGTTCAAGGTGGGGTTGGACATAGCCTTGGATGGCATGGTTTAGTGGGAGGTGTCCCTGCCCATGGCGGGGGGGTTGGAGCTCGATGATCTTGAGGTCCTTTCCAGCCCTTACTATTCTGTGATTCTGTGATTCTGTGATTCAAGTGAAATTGTAAATAAGGACACTAGTTGTCTGCTGACAGTCTGGGTGATAGAAGAAAAGCTGACAGCTGTCTATGTGAAGTGCATCAATTTAACATTTACAAGTTGTGATTAATTTCATAAGCAAAATTATTTCATCATCCTTTAAAAAGGTAAGCAAAGGAAACAGTCGTCTTATAAAAGATATGTTACTGTTCGATATCAGAGCCAATGCTATGATAGAAGAGACTAAATATTGATATCTAAAGGGAAGTGAATCTTCCATTTTGTTATTTAACATTTTCCCTTTCAAGGCCCCTTGAATTATCAAAATATTTTTAGCCAGGAGTCATAATGAAAATTCAATCCAAATTATATTCAGTGTATGCACTAAGAAAGATGCCTAGACTAATCCTCTGCTACACATACTTTCTGTCACATCATAAATATGCAAAAATATGCAAAGCCTACCAAAGAAACTTGAAAAATAAGTGCATCAGCATGGATATGGATACCTGTATAACCTACCAGGTTTTAAAGTATAATCAAAATGTATTCTTATTAACAGTGGCTTTTTGGAGCCTCTAATGCAACATACTGGCAAGGAAGTATTTCCCAATTTGGAGCAGAGATTATGACTCCACGTGGAGGAATGGGAAATGAATTGAGTTGACTTGGGAGACTCCAGCCAATACATTCAAGTGTGCTTTAAGGTCACTCGAGTTGCCCAAAGATCTTATGATTAATTTTTTACCTTTAATTCAGTTATTGCTTATGACAATCCCATTTAAAGAAAGCAAAATGACAAAACAAAACCCCAACTTTTCAAAGAGAGCAATCTTTACTTCTAGACTGTAGATAAACTAATATTTTCTATTGCAATTTTGTTTTTTTGGAGGAGTATGCATGAGTGAAGGGATGGGTTGTAGATATGCAGCAGGCAGGGAACTGTCCATGGGAAAGGTAATATGCTATAGACTACTCTGAAGATAAGTCTTGAGTTTTATTCTTTTCTTCCATTCCAAACATTCCCACTGTTTTTGGAGCAGACTTTTCCTTGAGAAAATGAACAGTGTTTTTTGTGCTTTTGGAGGCAGCTCCCTGTGCCCTTACCTTATGTATCAACTTACTCTTCTTTCTGCCTCACTTTCTTCTCTTTACATTTCTGCTTGCATCCTAAAATTTGCTGAGGTTCTGCAAGCATGGTGGAAGGCAACTGGAGCCGGAATTTCCTACAATCAGCCTACCTAGAGCAACTTGGGCTTGCCAAAGTTCACCTGTTATATGCTTGTGCAGCAGAAGTACATCATAACTGTTTAGACGTGGTGAACCACTGCTCTTGTCTGATATTTTAATGGTCGGAGATGTTCCTTGGCAAGGGATGGGTGATGAATTGTCTCAGTATGCCTCTCTGACCACATTTCCGTAAGCCATGTTAACCCTGGCAGTTCTGAGTTGCCCAGCTTTGGAACAATTAGCAGGAATGGTTGTAAAAAAGCTGGTAGTGTTAGAAATCGGCAGTTTCCAGGAAGGAGGAATGGAGTGTGATGGTCAAGGGAACTTGAACACGGTATTGATTCCCTGTGAGGGTGGTGAGGCACTTGCACAAGTTACCCAGAGAAGTTGTGGATGCCCCATCCCTGGAAGTGTTCAAGGCCAGGTTGGATGGGGCTTTGAGCAACCTGGTCTAGTGGAAGGTGTCCCTCCCAAGGCAGGGGTTTGGAAATGGGTGAGCTTTAAGGTCCCTTCCAACCCTAACCTTTGTATGATTCTATGATTTCGTGATTTCTGGATTCAGTGTCATAAAGAGAGTGCCATAAAAGTTAAAATGTAGCTCTCCTTTTCCTCCCTATGAAATAAGTATTTGTGAATACTTAGCCTTGGGTGGCATGGTTTAGTGTGAGGTGTCCCTGCCCATGGCAGGGGATTGGAACTAGATGATCTTAAGGTCCTTTCCAACCGTAACTATGATTCTAACAATCCTATGCTAATTTTTTGTGTATCATTCTATTTTTGCATGTATATTTTATTGTTTTTTAAAAACTCTGCCATTAGCAATATATCTGTAAAAAAGCTTTTAGAATGGCGAAAGCTGTAAAAAAAATTGTTTTGACATATTTTCAGAAGAGGGTCTTTTTAAAAAGATGATGAAGGCTTCAATTATGCTTGTATACTACACTATACTACTTTTATCCATCCCAAATGTTTAGTATGTTATTGCTTGCAGATAATTACAGGGTACAAAGAATGGAGCTGTGACAAAAAAGCATAGTTAATATTAAAAAAACAATAAAAGGCTGTTCACAAAACTGAAGACGCAGCATCAGACATGCTCATCCTTGTGAAAATTCTTCCTTTGTAAGTGCTGCCAAGGTCAGTGTCAGCTTGAATTCTTTAATGCATACTGTAAGTGCTAGCTGTGCAGATTAGATCTGCCCAGGGCTATTCTTATTTGTTCATCCAGCTTTTAAAAATACACATTTGTGCTTTTATATTAAAAAAATTTCCATTAAAAAAATCAGAGGTCTAAGCTTATATCAAGCATTTCATTATATTCATTGTCCACCTACTTTTCATTTTGCCCCAGAAATATGTACAAACAAGTTTCCAGCTGCACACTGCTGAATCTGTTTTCACATTCAGTGACAGAGGAATAATACATTACCTGCATTTCCCAGAAAAGTTAATTAAATTAGATTTTATAGGGAATAAAAATAGTTCAATGTTAGGTCTCATTATAGGAACCTTAATGTTTACTAAAATGCTGAACTAATAATATTGAACATGGAATTGTATTTGTAATTGCTTTTATTTCTAGAATGAATCTTTACCTGCATGAGCTTTGTCACTAATGGCACAAAATAATCCAAAGTACAGCAATATTTCATACACTCCCACTTATCCTATTAAGGCTCCTATTTTTCAGAAGCTTCCAAGAAAATGGGGGAGAGGGGAAGAGAGATAAATAGGTCCTTTTTTGATATTTTTTTTTTTCTGCTATAAGGTCAAATGTGAGGTTGTTTGGTTATTGCCAGATCTTATTAGGGCCAAATCTTGTAGTATGCTTTTGCATCAACCTGCTTTTCTCAGGGAAAGAAAATACTGGAAAATATCTAATTCAACCTGATTACTAGTTATGGTCCTTAAGGATTCCTGGAGATACTTGTCTTTATGACAGGGAGGTGTGTGATGCTTCCTGGGCCGCCATAGGCAGGAGTAGTAGGTGTCTTTCAGTCATTTTATCTAGCACTTACATATACAGTCATTTACAACTTTTCCCATGACGGTCTTTTCCAAAGTGCTCAGGAATATGTCTGCAATGACAGATGGACACTTCTGGACAATACAGGTTTGCAAATCTGTCAAAAATACTAAAAACTTGTGCAGGATAGTCCAAAGATATATTATCAGGGATTTTCTATTGTCATCAATTATTCTGGACTGCTGGATGCACTTGATGTATTTCAAGGAGGTAATATTGGGCTTCCCAATTTGATAACAACTGGTGTTTCATTGGCACTGAGCCATCAGAAATTTGTGAGCTGATGACCGTATAAATATCCCTCTTGATTCCCATGTTGCCATGAAACTGCCTGTCTCCTGGCTGCTGTTCTGGAGAAAACTGTGACTCTTAAAAGTTTAAAGAACCATTTTCGGCTGTGTTTTGCTCACTCATATACCCTTGCTGTGCTTTCTGCTGCTGACGCTGGCCTGCTAATGGCTTTTCAAGCTGACCCTGCCACAGCCTGCTGACACTGCTAGGCTGCCAGCTATGGTACGGACTTCGTATCCCTGGCAAGACACTGAGTCTGTTGTTGCCGTGCTTGTCCCAGTCTATACTGTTGCAGTTCTTGCTGTGTCTCTGTGAGTGACTGACAATTTATGTCATAATGGTTCTTTATAAGAAGGGTGATCTCTCTTAAGCCTGTGCAATAGATTCATTTTTGCTCGGTGGCTGAGTCAAATGTGAAAAGAAAAAAGAAAAAATTTTCTGTTTGGAGCATGGGTTGGTTTTTTTAGTTTTTTTTTTTTTTTTTTTTTTTTTATTTGTTTTTTTGTTTTTGTTTGGGTTTTTTTTGGTCATTGTTTGGATTTTCTGTAGTTGTGGGGTTTTTTTTGTTGGTTTTTTTTTCCTTTTCATAGTAATGAAAGACTGAAAAGCTTTCATTCTCAGCCAAAGAAACATTTAGTTCAATGTCAAACAACATTTTATTTACAGGGTAGAGACTTCTAACAAAAGTAAGCTATAGAAATACAGTACTAAATTTTAAGCACCACTTCCAGCCACGCCATGAGCACTGGCCTCGGTGAGTGGTTAGAACACTTATACAATATGAGGAAGGCTTAAGTTTAAATCCTCCATCAAAAAACATTGCTTCTTCACCTTCTGCTTGCCTGGTGCCTTCTAGGTGTCCTACCATGTGGGTGTAATTTTACTCAGTCATTCAGCTGCAGATGTTCTACTTTGTGCAATTATTTTAACAGGATCTGACAGCTGCTTGTTCTGCCTTCTCAATAAGTGCATGAGTGTGTAACCTGTTACATCATTCTCACCTCACTCATGAATATTTAAGTATTTGTGCAAGATGGAATTGCTTCAGAAGAAGAAATCTGAACTTACGCTAGAATGCTTTAGAGTCGCTGCAGTGGTCATATACTCTGTTCTGTGATACAGTTTTTGAGCTCTCTGTTCTTAAATGCACAACTGCAGTTATCACCATGTGTCCTCTTTGAACATAATTCCAAATGGTTTTTTTGCGTATAAAGAAACTTTTGTATTCCTATTTCACTGAGCTGTGAAGTCTGAGGAGTGCAGTGACTCTTGGAGCAAGAGCTATGCAAGTCCCAAGAGAATTTGTTCTCCACCTTGATCTCAGGTTAGTATCGGTTCTTCAAGGATTAATCTGAGATGATGACATTAGTAATGAGTTGTGATTCTTGAAGAATAAATTGACTTCTTACTGTTTCATCACTTCACTTCCTAGACTACTGTAAATGTGTGTGAAACTACGTACTCAGTCTCAGCCTCACTGAAATCCACTCCACAGAGAAATCAAATCCAAGTATATCTGCTTAGATATTATCCTGATGTCATAGTGATATATTACTTTCGGAAAAGCTGACAATAAATTCTCATCTAGTAGAGAGTCTCCAAAACTTTCTCTCTGTTAAAGTTCCAAGGTAAAAAATGCATAAAAGCTGTTAAACTTAGGTATAACTAAACTGGGAATGCTCTTCTGAGCCATCCTATTTCTGCTGCATCCTATTTCAGCAAAACCTTTGCTGCTCTGCAGTCATTTGCCCAAACTGCTTGTCAACCCCAGCCATGGGATCAATCTGTGTCTGACTCATTGGCATGTGGAACACATATCTAGAGGAGTAAAGGTCCTCTTTATGAACGTATTTAATCCAGCAATATCAGGTGATAAACCACAGCATTTGAGATTACATCTCTCTAAGAAATCATACAGACTGAGACTATCAGAAGCTTTCTCCCTCACGCTGCCTTCATATTTAATTAGTTTAGAAAAACAACTCCAATTTGTTTTCTCCCCTCTTTGCAATTCGTACTTGACACAATCATCTTTGTCCACAGGGATGTTATTTTTTCATTTTACTTTTATTGCAAGATATTTTATTTTTTTATTCCTTTGTCTTTTATATCCACAGTTGAATGCTGTGCTGAATTTCTACTGATCTTGTGAAAACTGCTGAAGATATTACAATTTGTTTATTAGAAGATGGACTATCATGCCCTAGGCCATTCTTTTTATTATGAAGACTGGGATTAAACTGGTTTGATTGTCAAGCCCCCAGTTGTCATTCTTAACAACCACTAGTAACCTTCTCTGTCATTTTCTTGATTTAGTAAACCAGTTCTAGAGGAGCTGCCAAATTATAATCCAGGTGAAAGAGGCAGCAACTGCTGTTTCTGCAGCACTTCCTAGACATGCAGACATGTCTTTCAGAATCTGTACCCCTTTGTATTTTCCTTAGAAAGTGAAAAACAGACTGTTTTATTTATTTCACATTTATTTCACATATTGCTCATGTAGAGCTAATTTTCCTGATTATTTATCTGGGGAGAATCTGAGACACTTCGGCAGAAAATGTTCTCCTCTATGAAGACAAGAAACTGATAACATCCACTTAGTGATCCCCAAATCATTGGCAATGGCTTATCTTTACTGATGTCCACAGGCTCTCTCATTGAAATAGGTGGAGACAGCTCCTGAACCTGCTCTAGCAGCATTGGGCAACTTCCAACACCCCGTTGTGAATGACGATCATCCTTCCTTGGGGAAACATAAGTAAATATGATTTGAAACCTTTAATTTTACTGATAATGTTTACTTAACATTACCTCAGGAAACCACACCAAGGTGCAGTTTCAGAAGATGCACCCTTACGTGTATTCCCAGGCTGCTGAGTTCCCTGTATTATTATCTGTTTTCTCATACTGGCTACAGAATTACTGTCATTAATCATATAAAAATAATGAATAATGAGATGATAAGATTATACAATCTAGATCTGAGAATTGTACAAGCCATCTGGAAAAAGGAAGGGGGCAAAACAAATATCAGGCAAGTAAGATTTTGACAGACTGGCTTTTATTAACCTTTCCTGAAGAGTAAAACGTACCATATTTGCACAACTTCTGAAAAATACGTACTTTTGGTGAGTGTACTATTTGGACAAAGAGAACTATGAAGCATTGTGTTTGTGCTGTCTAACAGGTGGGCTGTGCTTTCTGAGTGTGGGAAGATGTGAATGCAGCTCACACTGTTCGGAATATTTTTTGCATCACATTAAAATCCATTAAAAAAGAGGAATAGTCTAGAAATAATTCATCTGCAATTTCACAGAAATCATTCTCCTGAACCCACATATTTATAATGAAGAAAATAACACTATATAGCAGATGGAGGTAACTGGTATCCTGCAGTTTATTTTACCAAAATTAAGTTTTGCCTGAGATGTAGCACTTGTTAGCTGTAAAAAGCTATTCTTGAATTTAATATGAAAGTTTTTTTTGTTTGTTTTTGGTTTTTTTTTTGTTTGTTTGTTTTTTTTTAATTTCATATCAATTCATGGGGGGGGGGGTGGGGTGTGTTATATATTATAATACAGTAGATTAAAAAAGCCTGATTTTCTTTTCAGCTATAATACTCTAATGCAATCTACTTGATAAGAATAAATTTGATTTTGATCCTGTGAAGTAATTAATATGAATGTTGGGTACCTGAAATTGTTGTTAGAGCAGATGAGGATATACAAACAAAGAAATGCCATGAAAAAGGATAAGGATGCTATCCGTACAGTCAATATAAATCATTATTTTTTCTGCAGACCCACCATTCTGCAATTACAATTTTTCGTCTGTTTTTCAACACACGCAATTTCAACACGCTTCTTATAAAAAATCTTTTAAATCCTACATATTCTCTATGTAGCACAGATGAATTTATCCTAATTTTAAATATTTTGTTTTTCTAAAATTAACAAATTCAAACCATCAGAATGGTTTTGTCCGCACAGGAACATGACTCATCAAAATGTTAGCCTACCAAAATATTTGGTTCAACTTCTCTGTAACCATCTGAACTTTTTTTAAGTGCTATTTCTTGATTCAGCAACTGATTTTACTATTCATTCCCAATTGTGATTGACACGATTGATTAGCTTCTCAAGGGTTTGGTTCAAAGCCTCTTGAAGGCAGTAGGACATCAATAATTTAGTCTGTATACTTTGGATCAGGTCTGACGTTTAATAAGAATAACTGATGTTTTCTTCTAGGCTGCTCTTCGCTGCCACTGTTTTTGTAACAGATTTAAAAAAGCAGTAGCTGGGCTTGAACTCTAATCTCCTAGTTCTCATAATTAAAACATAAGGAATATATAAGGAAAACATGACAGAAGTTATTAATGATAATCCCTACTGAAATAAAAATAACATAAAATAATATAATATCATCCGCCCTTGATGGGAAAATCATTTTGGGCTGTAACGAGTTTGGTTTTATGGGTGAGAAAATGAGACTAATCTAAGAAACTATGGAGATCACAGGAAACAATTTTTGTAAACCAAAGTCTAATTGTGGTTAGAATGAAATAATTTGAATCTCTCTTAAGAAAAGCATATTTCAACTTGAAGCGCCAATTTAGCATGATCTGTAACACAAAAATTCCATTAAAATGTTAAAATTAAATTTACATTTGTGTTTTTATTTGAAAATTTAGCAAGTAGGTTTATTAGGCAACTAGGATGTAGCTTTCCAGTGCCAAAATAAAGTGTTAAGCAATTTTTACTCATTAAATTACTTTTGGGCTGGAGATTCATTAATATTTATTCACTAAAATCTAACACAGAACAGCCAAAAGGTAACTGTGTGAGGGCTGAATACCCTTCATTGGAGCTTTCTGTGCATTCTAAACCAAGTTTTTTTTCTTCCATAAAACTAATTTGAAGGTGAACTTCCTGGTGCTGTCAGATCTGTCTTACTCCAAAACAACCTTTTAGATGTTGTATCTACTGCAGACACCCAGACACAGGCAGACACACAGAGAGATATGTATACATTCTCACAACAGTGCTGTGAATTTACACTGATGGGGGGAACTGCGCTGAAGAGCACAACATGTTTAATTTGAGACACAGAGTTTGAGACAGTGAGGAGTCTCATTGTATTAGGCAGAAACTCCAGATGAGCTAGGGAGTATTTTCCAAGTGCCAAACTGATGTTTGGCCAGGACACTGCAGCAAGCCCCTTATGTTTAAAGAAGTAGTACTTGAGCATTAAGGAATTGAATGAATGTTAAGGAATAGAAGTGTGCTGACTTAATATTTCAGCCAAAAAGTAAAATCTCTGAACATAAAGGGAAAGTCAGCATTGCATAACATGAATGGCCTCAAATCAGACTGAAAATAATAGTAAGTTGTTATTTATTACAAGCAGCTAACTGTTTTTCAGCTTGTCTTGAAAGTTCAAGTTTAACCCTAGGTGGCAATTGCAAATTGAATTTATGCTGCTAACTAGCTGGTGTATCATCACTGCTGCAAGCCAAAAGCAGTGGAGAGTGCTTTACTTTTTGATGGCATCTTGTCTTAGGTATAGTCTATGATCTGGTCTGGTGCCATGGCAGTGTCTGGGCAACAGGAGAGACCCTTACTCTACCTTTCTGTGGCTCTTGCCCTCAGGAGGAGCTCCATAAAGAGAGGTGAGTTTGCTCTTTCCTGGGGAAATATTGAGCATTCATGGAAGGCAGAAACTTTTGGAGCTGAGGGAGGAAGAGTCAGAGACCACATCAGGAGCAATTCCGCTACAGGAGTAGAACCTGTGAGTTTCCTTAGAGGAGCAGGCACATGATCAGGCTTCAAGGTGATAGGAAGGAGACTTTCACAGTACTGTGCAGTCCTTTTTTATGTCAAAGACACTGCAAACAAGGATAAGGAAGACAAAAAAGAACAGGAGAAAAAAATTGCTTTTATTTTAGCCAATCTCACTGAGCAGAGCTGTGTCCTGCGCCAAAAAGTTTTTGTGTTAATTTTCATTCAGATCAAACAGTATCTGAGGTTCAGAGCTTCCTGGTATCTTTGGTGATTGCTTTAAGGAAAATATGAGGTGATTCTGTAAGACTGGATGATCTAGAGCTCACAAATCATCTTATTCAGACTTACTCTTTCTTTGTGTTGTGAAAATGCTAACCAAACTAGTCAACTACCCCAAGCTGCCCAACTGAACTTGCTTAAATCCTGAAATCTCACTGACCACACTGACCCTGGATGCTGATGAATCCATTATCCCTCTGTAAATCACAATAGAAGAAATTTCAGGTGGATAGGAAAAAGTTTTTGCAACTTAGCAGTTACAGAAAACCATCATGTTCTTTTGCCAAAATTGTTTTTTGGCGGGGGCTTGCAAATGCCCTGGTCCAATATTAAAACTTCTCCCAAAAGAGAGTTACTTAATCTTTCTTTCAAGGAAATTATATTTCTAATTTCCTATCAAATCTTACATCAGAACAGACCCAAACCAGTTACTATGTGGAGCAAAATCTCCTAGAACTGCTGACAACAGAAAAAGTTGACAACAAGTGTTGTTTTTTGGTCCTCTTTTTTGGTCTCAGATATCTCATACTGGTTTACAAAGCACCTTTTTCCTTTTTGCTCCACAGCCTGGGAAGAGGTGCTCGCAAGCCCTTTCAGGAAGCATTTAATACGCAAGGAGGAAAGGCACAACCTGTGACTACTGAGATGGTATGTTGACAGGGTCTCAGAGATAAGCTGTTTACTTTCCTTCCAGTGCAACTCATGTACATCTGACTTTAGTGACACACACCTTTGCCTATATACACTTAATAAATACAGAACTGAGATAATTAGAACATTTTAATTTGCTTCTTTGCTTTAGATTTAAATTAACTTTTCCTTTCTCACTTGAAGGTACTTTAACAATGAGGGTTTTCCAGCCTTGAGGAAACTGTTTTTATATGTGGGGAGACAGGTCCCTCACAGAGCTCACTGGGACAGAAAGGAAGGGTTTAGAAGGATTTTTTGGTTTTTAATGATTTGACCAGTGGGCACTCAGCTGAAAAGGACCTATCTTTGGTTTAGGTCTCATTCCTGTTCCTAGAATTATTTTTATGTTTAATTAGAAATTGCACAAGTAGTTTTCTGGAAGTGGGCCAGGACACAACTCTCTGCTCCAAAGTGAATAATGCAATCATAATTTTACTTGATGTTATTGACATTGTGGTCTAAAGAAATTTGAGCTAGTTTCTCGTGGTGAGTAGGCTATCATTCCTCCATCCTTATTCTACCTTCAAGAATAGCTACCGGTTGTGGTTAGGAGATGGAGATTTGACCTTGTAAAGCTGAAAAGAGGATTCATCCAATTTTACACAGAAACGGCGGGCTAAAAAGTGAGTAGTGCTCTCACAAATATGTCCTGCAGGGTGTCTACTTCTGTCAGCGTCTGGTGTGGTCTGAGAAACTTTGCAAGTCAAATTCCAGGGGCACCTCAGGGAGACCTTTTTTTATTCTGGGATCTTGGGCCTGAGCTGTTAACCACTTAATCAGAGTAGGGTGGCTTGGCATGCACAGAGGAACACAGCTAAACACCTAGGTTTAGGCAGCTGCTTAAAGTGGATTTTGAAACTTGTGTTCTGCCCCATATATCTGACATGAGTCAGGTACTACTTGCACTGAGTGTGGCAGAGTTTTTTGCGGTTGCTGAAGGGTTAGATGCATCTGAAGAAAAAAATGCATTCTGCATGGTCTGCTAGGAAGGAGAATTAAAATGTGTGTGTCTGCTCATATGGAAAGAATTATAAAATTAGTCTGATGGGTCTGATTTGGTCTTGCACACTGAGAGATAGCACGTTTCCCACACTGGTCACTTCTTCAAGGATAAACAGCATCTAAAATGAAGACTGAATAAATAAAATTGTTCTTTTCAAGTTTAACTCAAGGTAAAGCAAGTGTCCAGTACAGGTATACATAATGCCTCTACCTTCTAAATGAATTTTACTAGGCTTTTAAAATATACTTTGCTATAGGTGCTACCAATGGTTTTCCCCAGTGGAAGATAGGAGCAGTTACAGCAGACTCTCAAGCAAATTGTAAAACTAAATTGATAACCCAAGAAGGCTGAAGGTGTTAACTTTTTAGGCAAAAAACCTATAGAAATGCAGACTCTTTTATCACTAGGCATGATTTATCATACAGCCCTAGAGGGCAGGGGGGCCCAAGACTGTTGGTTGATATTCAAGGATCACCTGCTGCAAGCTCAGGAGCGATGCATCCCAACTAGAAGGAAGTTCAGCAGGAGGGCCAGGAGACCTCCTTGGATGGATAAGGAGCTGCTGAGGAAAATTCGAAGGAAAAAGGAGGCTTATAAAAGGTGGAAGCAAGGTCAGGCGGCCTGGGAAGAATACAGGGATGTTGTCCGGGAAGCTAGGGACCAGGTTAGGAAAGCTAAGGCCCAGTTAGAATTAAACTTGGCTAGGGATGTTAAGGATAACAGGAAGGGATTTTATAGGTACATTGCCAATAATAAAAGATAGGTTAGGGACACCGTGGGCCCTCTCCAGAAGCTATCGGGAGAACTGGCTACCCTGGATTTGGAGAAGTCTGAGGTTCTTAATGACTTCTTTGCCTCAGTCTTTACCAGCAAATGCTCTGACCACACCACCCAAGTCTTGGAAGGCAGACGTGGGGATGGTGAGGGTGGGGACCCTGGGCCCACTGTGGGGGAGGATCTTGTTCGGGACCACCTTAGGAACCTGAATGTATACAAGTCCATGGGACCGGATGAAATCCATCCACGGGTCCTGAAGGAGCTGGCAAATGAAGTTGCTAAGCCACTGTCCATCAGATTTGAAAAATCATGGCAGTCAGGTGAAGTTCCCGATGACTGGAAAAAGGGAAATATAACCCCCATTTTTAAGAAGGGGAAAATGGATGAGGTGGGGAATTTTAGACCAGTCAGTCTCACCTCTGTGCCTGGCAAAATCTTGGAGCAGATTCTCCTGGAAGGCATGCTAAGGCACATGAAAACCAACAACATGGTTGGTGACAGCCAGCATGGCTTCACTAAGGGGAAATCCTGCCTGACCAATCTGGTGACCTTCTCGGAAGGGGCTACGGAACTGATGGACAGGGGCAGAGCAGTTGATGTCATCTACCTGGACTTGTGTAAAGCCTTTGACACTGTCTCACATGACATCCTTCTCTCTAAGTTGGAGAGACATCAATTTGATAGGTGGACCACTGGGTGGATAAAGAACTGGCTGGATGGCCGCACACAAAGAGTAGTGCTCAGTGGCTCAATGTCCAGCTGGAGACCAGTAACGAGTGGTGTCCCCCAGGGATCGGTGTTGGGACCGGTCTTGTTCAACATCTTTGTGGGTGACATGGACAGTGGGATTGAGTGCGCCCTTAGCAGGTTTGCGGAGGACACCAAGCTGTGTGGTTTGGTTGATATGCTGGAGGGAAGGAATGCCATCGAGAGGGACCTTGACACGCTTGTGAGGTGGGCTGATGCCAACCGAATGAAGTTTAACCATGCTAAATGCAAAGTCCTCCACCTGGGTCGGAGCAATGCCAGGCACAGCTACAGATTGGACGGGGAGGAGATTCAGAGCAGCCCTGTGGAGAAGGACTTGGGGGTGTGGGTTGATGAAAAAATGAACATGAGCCAGCAGTGTGCGCTTGCAGCCCAGAAAGCCAACCGTATCCTGGGCTGCATCAAAAGGAGTGTGGCCAGCAGGTCGAGGGAGGTGCTCCTGCCCCTTTACTCTGCTCTCGTGAGACCTCACTTGGAGTCTTGTGTGCAGTTCTGGTGTCCTCAACATAAAAAGGACATGGAAGTGTTAGAACAAGTGCAGAGGAGGGCCACGAGGATGATGAGGGGACTGGAGCACCTCTCGTATGAAGATAGGCTGAGAAAATTGGGGCTGTTCAGGCTGGAGAAGAGAAGGCTGCGTGGAGACCTCCTAGCAGCCTTCCAATACCTGAAGGGGGCCTATAGGGATGCTGGGGAGGGACTCTTCATTAGGGACTGTGGTGAGAGGACAAGGGGTAATGGGTTTAAACTTAAACAGGGGAGGTTTAGATTGGATGTGAGGAAGAAATTCTTTACTGTGAGGGTGGTGGGGCCCTGGAATGGGTTGCCCAGGGAAGTTGTGAATGCTTCATCCCTGGCGGCATTCAAGGTGGGGTTGGACATAGCCTTGGATGGCATGGTTTAGTGGGAGGTGTCCCTGCCCATGGCAGGGGGTTGGAACTCGATGATCTTGAGGTCCTTTCCAACCCTTACTATTCTATGATTCTATGATTCTATATTAACCATTTCACATGAAACTTAAGAAAAAGGAAGATAAAAATAAGACAATTACAATAAATAAAATTAAAAAGTGTTTTCTGATATTACTGCTCATATAAAAGTTGTTCTTCCTATGTTTATTTATGTAGAAATGTTATGCCAAATATTTTTCAGGGTGTGGATGAGATTTCTGTAATTTATACTGGGAACTAAGGCAAACTAATCCACCCGCAGTAGTTAAAATCAATAAAATCTACAGCAGCTGTCTGCAATGCAGAGGATACACAGGCAGGCACTTAAAAGAGTCAGAATGTGAAGAAGCTGGTAATGAAAAAATTATACACAGATGCCTGAATACAGATTGTTTAAAAAATAAAAAATTAAACCCCATGCAGGCCAATGCTGTCTTCAGAAAGTAAGCATTTTTTAACTTGTAGCACATAGCAGTGACCTAGGTGTCATTCCAGGCACAGCAGTGTCATAAGAATGAGCTGCTGTTACACAGGGTTTGGACAGTAACAAGTACTTCTGCATGAAGTCATCGAGTTATCTTGTTTCTCCTCCAGTTAATGTATTAATGGGCAGTTTAAAATGAAGATCCCACTC
The DNA here is from genome assembly GCA_039720435.1 of Amazona ochrocephala. Classification (NCBI taxonomy): domain Eukaryota; kingdom Metazoa; phylum Chordata; class Aves; order Psittaciformes; family Psittacidae; genus Amazona; species Amazona ochrocephala. The sequence continues at coordinate 26,253,126 of CM077878.1, forward strand.
TACCAGTCATAATAGAGTTTTATTTTATCTGTTTCACATCCTTGCCAGGAAGAATTAAAAATGAGATATATACTAAACTGTCATATGTCTCAGGGCTCATAGCTGCAGTGAGGAATACCTTCCCCTGTGAACTGAAATCCAACGATTTAGCATCGTATATCATGCTGATATAAAACAGACTCTTTTGCCAAGAGGACACTTTGATGATACGCTCTCTGTAGTTAAAGTTGCAAATGATTTCTGTTTGAGCCTGGGTTTTAATCTTGCCATTTTAATGGCCAAAACGAAATTGATCTTGCTGATATATTTGTTTGTTCTAGAAAATTAAAAGCTTGGTGAAAAGCTGATAAGCAAATTGCGTTAGTAAGATATGACAGTTTCAATAAACTTCAGTAAACTTCTGACTTCCTTTTTTAATGAACATTATGTCTCAAAAGCTTCTGGGCTACAGTGGCACCAAACATAGTTAATTTTTATTGATCTCAGAATTCAAAGTGGAATCTCTGCATACTTTAAGATTGTAAAGTGGTTAGTATTTAAATCATCCTAAATACATTTAGAGACTATAAATTATTTTTATGATGCATCAAATTTAAGTTTCATTTTTTTATTGAATCTGTAGTCTTATTGTCACATATTATCCCTGACATGTAAGAAGAGAGGCTGAACTAACACACTTCTCATCTAGTCCCAGTACTTATTAATACTGTTATTAAGTATCCGTGTCACATCTAGGAATCCACAGGTATTAAACTCCCAGGAGCTCTGTCACAGAAATGGAGCCATGGTCCAAGGAAGGTTCCAGGCAACATCATGGTAAGGAAAATCAGATGTAGGCTGCACTGCAGTGGCAGGGCTGTCTACAGGTGGTAGAACTTGGGTAAATCAATCTTGCTCATCATCCTTCAGATAATGTCGCTCCTGACAAGCCTGAAGGCAAAAGCAATTGAAATCAGGCCGGTGGTGGATGACTACCTTGGTCTACCACTCCTGACTTAATTATGAGACATGAGTGACAGCTCCCACCTCTTTCCAGCAGAGTTTTTATATTCTTTTGTGTTTTCGATCCATTGTTTGCTTGTGGGCTGGAGGCCTCTGGATGAAGTCAGGAGCTACCAAGATTCAGAATGATTCTTCAGATATCTAATCTGATTTCTGGTGTGATTAAGGTATATATTTGTGTTTGTTTTTTTTTTCATTATTTCAAAACTAGTCAGAAACTTCACCCTTCAGGCAAATAACATCTTCGTATGTGTCAAAGCATTTAAGCCACAGATTCCTTCTTAGTGTATGCTGCCACTGCAGATTTGCTGGTATCCCTCATACTTTATGTAGGTTATAAGATCACACATGAATTAGACTAACTTCCTTCTCTTAAACTATTGTGATCCTTACAGGTTTTGATTACCTCCCAAAATAATAAGAGACAAAGACTAACGTTCAGTAGCAGAACTTTGTAGAAGAAAGTTTAACTGAATATATCTAATCTTTCCAGGAGTTAGGATATTTAGGTGGAGTTTGATTCTGACTTCATATCCAAGCCAAGAACAAATGCAAATGCCTTTATGGAAATATAGGGCAATTTAGACTCATCTATTTGATGAGCATAGACAAGCGTAGAGAAATCCTTCTGCCTATATGTTAATTGAAAATTGAAAGTCAAAAAGGAAACTACTCACATTTTACTAAATGTTGTTTCTGCAAATTCAGAGATTCAGGAAGTCTACCCTGTAAAACTTCAGATTGATTTTGTAATTAATATTCTGAGTGAGGTAAGCATTTTGAAGCTCTGGCTTTCAGCTACGTGCATAGAAAGTGCTACCATGTACCAAAACAATAGTAGTGTAATAATGTGACAATACTGAAGATCACAACTTATTTGGTGTCCTATATAAATATAAAAATATATTACATACATTTTTATATATAAATATAAAAATTATGTTTTATATGAATATATAAATATAGCAGCATATTTCAGACACACATTATGCTATTTGTTAGACTTTAAATACCTGGTGCTAGACTTCAAGACTGCTGCACATAATACTGCAGCAGACATGTCCAGTTTGGCTATGCTTAAGAAGTGATGCAGAAGACCATTTTGGAAGACACTTTAAACCCATTTTAAATCAATAGACCAAATGGCTGCTAGGATCACTAATTTTCTGGTGCCAAAAATATAAGTGGAATGACATTACTACTTTTTTTACTGGTCTGAAAGTTGAATCAGGGCAGGAGTGCTTCACTTTCCTCAGCTGACTGCAGGAAAACTTGTTAATGTAACTGAAATATCTTTTTAAATGCAAAATAATAATAATTTAAAGAATCGTGTAAACAATAACTGCTGCTCCTTTACTTTTGTTTGAAGTATTTCTTCAGGTAAATCTGAAAGAACTGCTCTGAGGGAGATAGGTAGGTGCAACTCTCACTTAGTGGCAGGCTGCTGGATCTGGGAGGAAGTTATTACACCCCTATTGCCAGGCTGTACATGCAAGATTTTTTATTCAGTTCTCCATAGAACTACACATTTCACTGCCTGAAAAAGAAAGCTGTTAGCACATGTCAAATTCCAACAAGGTATAAGTCACCAGAGAAGGGTTTGCACAGTTAAAGGTAGGAACTCATTAGATGCATAAATTGGACAGAAGGAGGCGTATAGCAAAAGAACCCAAAACCACTGCCACATCTAGGATTTAACAGTGACCTGGTCCCTCTGCAAATGTAAAGTTTGAAAGAAACATTTCAATGGGTATTAGTCATAGCCTTTGAGGAAATTGCTCTAGGATAGAGAAACACCAAGTCCATGCATCTACTGGAAGTGTCTGTTGCCTTTCTTCTCTGTCTTTGCTCTACAAGCATAAAGAGCAGAAAACAAACTCCATCCATTAAAGAACATCTCCCTGTTAGCTAAAGTAGCCTCCCTATAGGGGTACAGAGGACAGTGTTGCAAGTTCCTGTATTTGTGGGAGGACAGTATTGCAGTTCATGAATAGTGGACATACAAGTGTACTAAAGCCAGAAGTGTATCAGTGATCTTTCATAGAATCACGGACAGTCTGGGTTGAAAAGGACCTTTAAAGATCATCTAGTCCAACACCCCTAGTGTTCTACTCTTCTGATCATTTTCATGGCCCTCCTCTGGACCTGCTCCAACAGGGATTATCTTTCTTTGTGTTGAGACTCTTTTGTGCACTTAAGCATAATACTTTATATAAAATAGCATAGTAGTTTCCCATCACCAAGAAAAAGTATCTTCCTTCTCATACAGGAAGTTACAAACGAAGATTAATTAACTTGTGAAAAGCTGCTGGTCGTTGTGACAGCAAGAAAAGATTTAAAATTCCCCCTCCCCCCACCCCTCTATTATGCATGTCTTATCTAGTGATACTTTTTAAAGTCTCATAGTGATATGTATCACAGGCAAATTCAAGTTTTTAGCTGACCCAGGCAGCCTCTTGAAAGTATTTAGGATTATTAAACTTCATTTGGTGATGACCGAAAATGCTGTGTTGCCACCAGGGACCTGCTTAGGTGGTGGCACAGTAAAAATCAAGGTATGCATTCATTTTGACATTAAATTAAAGTTGGCTCAGAAGGATTAACTGCTCTCAGGGGTACTCTGTTCTTCCACATCAGGGAAGCTTTAGTTCTAAGCTGCAGCTTCATCCATTAAACTTTCTGGTCTGAATTCAATCATGTCATCACCCTCCACTGGATTTTGTTAACTACCTTCACAAAAGACAGTGGTGTATGGGACATAACCAATGCAGAGTTTTGTTGCCTCAATACAATTTATATTTCTATTGACATATGTATAAACTAAAGATATATATATATATATATATTTTGAGCACACAGCACAATCTGTAGATGCTATCCATCAGCCAACAGTCCCAAGGGACGCTTACACTGTAACTTTCCCTGTGTTCAAGTAGAATGTCATAACTTGTCATACTCTTGCACAGATTGCATCCTAAGCTTGTAAAATGGTGTCCCTTTATAGGCAGGGGGTTGAAACCATAACTGGATACAGCTGGAATCAAAGCTGAACTTCTGTTTTATTTAGCTATGGCTTCAAATAGCTGTTTTCTACTAAACTGTTTAACTTGCACTAGAGCAGAGGGGGAAAAGTGTACATGCAGCCACACACCAGTATCAGCTAGACAGTGGAAACAGAGGTAAGCCCTCCTGCCTCTCAAGAGACACCTGCAAGCTATGTTTCCCCGTTTTCTCCCTTCTACAGCTAAAATCTGATTTTCCACCACTAGAACAAAGACATGTTTGCAGAACAAGCTCTGTTGGGAAGGCCAACTATTGGTGCCGCTTCTCAGTGATTTTAAATTAAACTAATTGCATTTTAACAGAGCAGGGAAAGAAAAAAAAGTGATCTCAGCTGGGAAATTAGAAGCTCACTTGAGAAATGTATCTGAATTTGGGCTCAAAGCCAAACCACATTCTGTGTTATGAGTGCTATGATATTGCTGCTTACATGCACTCTTTTTGGCCCATGCTTTTCTCTACAGTGTCATGTTCTTGTCTTCAGAAATGAGCAGATCCTGAGCTGTGTGATTGTCATATTTCTATGATGAGGTAGCAGCTGAGTTTTTTTTTTTTTCTTTTTTTTTTTTTTGAATAAATGCTCTAGAACCAGTGACGTTGTTGTAAAAAAAAAGACAGATTCCATCTTTTTCTTTGGATTTTGTTTGTTCAAGTGGACATGCGTGCATGTTTTTGAGACCCTAAGTGTTGAGCGTATGCTCTAAACAAGACATAATCCTGTCTGCTGCACTACAGCAGCACAGAGGAACATCAATTCTGAGTCAGCCCTGGGGGAGAAACAGGGCTTGCTCAAAGTACTGCGGTTCAGGACATGTGCAGAACTGTAAATAACAGAAAAGAGAGATGTCTAGTATGTTTTGTCTTTATGTTTGAGATAGGCTGCAGCTGACAAAGCCTGATAAAACATTTCAATCAAATACAACTTATTTTGAATGCAAAATATGTTAGAAATGTTAGTCCCCCATTGAACTGTCTAGGCATAAAACCTATTTCTATCTCTGGAATTATCAGTCCAATAGTGAAATCATATAGCTTTGTTATTTTTATAAATAGTTCAGTGATTGTTATGTCCTTGCAGGTTATTTGCCACAACAATTAGCTGTTACTTCGTGCTGTTTTTTTGTCTTTTAAATTGTGCCTCTTGCTTAGTTAGTCAGCAGAGTTTCTATTGAGGTACTAGGACTGACTCAGAGGGTTTGCTCATCCTGTTCAGAAACAATGAAGCTATTTAAGAATTGAGATATATGGCCTCCAATCTTTCATTCGTTTATTTCACCAACAAACTTGCCAATTAGGATATCAGCCTCATAAATCCAGATTCATCCTACCTTGTTTAGGAACTATTCAAGAATGAGTATCCAGAGGACAATTAAAACTTTAGTTGAGTTAATTTGTTTCCAGTGATGTCTATCTTTCCCTGTTGATTTGAGGAGATACATAAGGCAATCAAACTCCTAACTAAAACACTTCGAGTACCTACAGTCCGCTGAGATGAATATAGCATCTAACTCATACATATTATCAATTATTTGGATTTCTTAGGCAATGGTAGTATGTTAACACAAAGGCACACACATACAGATTCATTGCCTACCAAACAGTGGGCAAGCTCTCAGGGAGAAGATTTATTTGGTTTAGTTGAAAATTTTACAAGTGATGAGACAATTTTTTATACGAATTAGGGTTTGGCAACCTTTGCCATAGATGAAATTTTGTTGCTAGGGTTGAATGGAGAGCTTGTCTCACCACTGCTGGTCATCATTACCAAGAACAGAGCAAGCATGGGAAAAGTCAGGGGCAGAAGAGGCAACAAGAAAATAAAAACTATTGGTGTACTGCCATTAGCTAGGGAGCAAAATGGGTCAAAGAGAAAAAAGCAAGAGAGTTTCTGTAAGAGAAATGCAGCAGATACAGTGGGGTACTAAATGAAGTTGTTGGAGACAAGTATTAAAGCGAATAGGTCAAAGGATTATTTTTAAGGATGGGAAATGTCTGAATGCTGAAATGGAAAGTGATTCACTCTCTAATCATGAAGTTTGTGTCTTCACATTTTGTACTTTCACAAAGATGCAACAATTAAGCCCTCTCATTTTGCATGATCCCCCTAGTATCCATACATAAACTTTTATCATTAATTTGGTACCAAACTTGGATATTGAAAGAATTACTTCAAAAGGAAATTCTTAACTAGATTATTAATATTTTTTCCATTTGAGGAATTAGTAAGTTCTGAATGCTCTGGTTTCAGACACACAAACTTTATTTTGTTTATAAAATAATATTTTGGAAGGATAATTTAGAATTGAGATGGAAAACCATCCAAACGATCACCAAAGAAAAGGTAACATTGCAATCCTCCCTTCCTAGAAAAGCTCTGATGCCTCAGGTGACAAAAAGAAGTCAAATTCCCAATTAGTGAATGTACAGCATAGCATTTCCTGGCTGGACTGTGTTCAAAATTAAATTGCTTTAAAAGGTCACCAGAAGTAAGTGGAGGTATCACTATAAACCTCTTTCCAAAGGAAGAAGCCTGCCCTTTTTCGTTGTTCTTGGAGGGGAAAGAAAGTGGCACGTCCATCTTTTTGTGTTTGTGGATAAAGGAAGTTCAAATGTTTGAAACGAGGAAAATTCCTAAGCATGCATTGCTGTATTTTGCAAAGGACGTTAGTTGTGATTTACACTGCTATCCTTCATTTTCTTGGACTGTACTCTTGGGACTGCTGGAAAATTACAAAGAGATGAATGAACATTACTTTGACAAAAAGGTGAAAGGCATATATATCATAACCTGGGTTTTTTTGATGAGAGAATTTGTGAAGAGGGTGCAAAGTAGCAAATGCTCTAGCTAGATAGATTTTTCTTTCTCTTTTGAAGCTAAACACAACCTGTTTCTGTGTAATTACATGTAAACAGCAAAAATACCAATTCACTTGAAAGAAAGAATACATCATGCTAAGGAGCAGAGTAATACAATTAAGTGGACATTCAATGAAGTCCTAAAGGGACAGACATATAAAATCAGTACTTCTGCTGAATGTCTGTTTCCAAGAACTTCTTGGACATACATTTCCATCCAATAAAGGAATCCTAAAGTCATGTCAAGTGTCAGTGAGTCAGGCGAAATCTGTAACAAGGTTAATGTGTGCGTAGGTGGCAGGACTCTTCTGGCTGTTTCCTCCTCTGGTTTCTGTTCAAATTGGTTTCTGTTCTGTTTCCTCTTCAGAGTCTTGGAGGAGAATTGTTCTAAGAAAGGTACTATTGACTGTCAAACAGCACTGTCGTGGTTTAAACCCAGCTGGCAGCTAAGTACCACGCAGCTGCTCGCTCACTGCCCCCCACACTCACCAGGGGTATGGGGAAAAGAACTGCAGAAAAAGCAGAAACCTGTGCATTAAGAACAGTTTAATAATTGAAATAAAAGTAAGATATAGTACAACAACAACAATGGTAATAGGAAATGAAGAGACAGGAAGGAATAAATCCCACCACCACGGAAAAAAAATCAGGCGATGCACAACACAATTGCTCACCACCTACTGACCAATACCCAGACTGAACTCAGCAGCAGCTGACCCATTCAAGGTAACTCCCCCATTTTATATACTGGGCATGACATGCTGTGCTATGGAATACCCCTTTGGCTAGTTTGGCTCAGGTGTCCTGTCTCTGCTCCCTCTCAGTTTCTTGTGCCCCTCCTCACTGGCAGAGCATGAGACTAAAAAGTCCTTGATCAGGGTACGCATTGCTTAGCAACAACTAAAACACTGTCATGTTATCAACATTGTTCTCAGACTAAAGCCAAAGCACAGCACTACACCCGCTACTGGGAAGAAAATTAATTCTATCCCAGCTGAAATCAGAGCAATCATCCATTGACATGGAAAATAAAATCTCATGAGAATGATTGGGACCCAGAAGTTGCATCTAAGCAAACAAATCAAACAATACCCTGGATCTGGGCATTGGGAAACTGTTGTCTGTATGGCCCAATAGCCATTGCATGGTAATCATTCATCCAATTCAGTAAACAAAATGAACAGAAAAGATATATACTGATCTTTTAGGATGGAAACTAAGCCCACACTGAACACATATTGTCCCATTTGATTTAGCTATACGTTTAATTTGTATAGTGAGGCAGCACTGTTGCACAAAAAAGTGGTCAAATAATTATCCAGTCACCTATCTAGTGTAATGACTTGAATTTTAGAAATCTTAAACTGGAAAATAAAAATCATTGATTGAAGTTCTTCTGCAAACATTTCTAACAATGTCATGGGTGCTGGAATTCTGAAATAACAGTCCCAGTGCAAGTGACTTCCATGTTGTCCTAATGGAAATCTCTGCTGCAAGGATATAGGAAGTACCTTCTCAGTATTTGTCTTTCTCAAGCAGAAAGTATGCAGAGTTCTCCATTTTACTCTGAATATATATAGTATGTAGACTCTAAGTCTAAAGCTTTTCTTCACATGGTACATTTTAAACCTTCATTAAAAAGGAAAGGGTCTCTGGAGTCAGCAAGAGCAGTAAGTTCCAAATTAGCTTACTGTCCTCCATGGACAATAAACATACTATATGGGTGGAGGGAATGAGAAACTTATCCTCCCCTTATATGCACATTCCCCATATTGATGTGTGTGTTTTCATAGTACCGTTAATTTCCTCTTAGAAACTTTTCATGTTACTTATTGGTCTCAGTGGAAAATAGTCTTGTAAAATCTCAGCATTTCAAAAAAGAGTCCTGTTCTGAACTGTAATTAATTCAAGGTTATTTTCATTTTTGGGTATAGGGAAAAAAGAGAGAGAATGCCAAAAATCCTCTTTCAAAAAGATGTAACATCAGATGACTTAAAGGAAATCTAGGTGAGTCTTCTTGCATCTACAAAAAACGTTCAAAAAGTCAAAATATAAGTGATGGAGTGGTTTTTATTTTGTGAGCTGTGCAATTCAATTTTTTATTTCTGAAAACCGTCCCAGGGAAAGGATTGGAAAAGACAACAATGGCAAAAAATTTCAGTTCCAGTAAGCCAGTATTTTCTGGGAAAAAAACCCAACCAAACCTTTAAAACCACTTTGATTTAAAACCACTATGATTCAGTGTATCTCAAAATGCAAGAATAACATGTAAGCCCATGTAATCACACCCATCTCTCTTCTAGCATTTGAAGATCAAAAGCAAATTGAACTTTGGTGAACTTTTGCTGAGATCAGTTAAATCACAGCAGGCTTAAATTTGATCCTTTATGCCTGCTGAAATTTAATATTTCACACAAAAATAAAATTTTAAATGCGATATTTAAAATGTGTTTTATAACAACAGAAGAAATTGTCTTAGTGTATGAGAAATGATTCACTCAGTTTCTAGGAATTAATAAGCCTGACTTTCAGCTAGCTCCAGTGCAATCCAGAAATCACTTTCTAGAATCCAGGGAATTAACACTAGCGCATAATCAGTGAGAGTGGAAAACTTTGGTGTTCCTCTAAAAAGAGAAAATAGAACAGAAGAGTAGGAGAGCTGCATGGATAGACATGATTATTCCTTATTTTGCAGAAGTAAATGAAAAGCTGGGAGCACAGGCCCCTGTCTTTAGGAGTTTACAGTCTGGTAGGAGAGAATTGGGGCAAGACTGATTCAGATAAATAAATGATGCTGATACATACTGGTTATCTATATACTGGGATACAGTTTTGTCAAGCTATATGTAAATATTAACTCCTTCCTAATTACCATGAATACCTTTTTTGAAACTGAGCTAAAAGATAAGGTGAGATAAAAGTTGAAAAAGTGTATTTTAATAAACAGTAATGTTTTCTTCCTGAAAGATTTCTATCTTGGACTCCACTCCAAACTCACAATTTGTGAGTTCCCTCCTCCCATATTCAATTAAAAGATGTCAAACCAGTCAGATACTATAAAGATTATGTTTTATATGCATTCTTAAATTCTGTAGTATTATTGTTTGACAATTTTGGAGTACTTCACTCCATCACACCAGTTTTACAGCGAGTAGTATTTTCCTGCTCTGCCACCTCATTCCATACTCATCATATATTTCATAGATATAGAGTCATAGTATCAGAATCACAGAATAGTTTGCACTTATATTAAACCACAAACCATATGTTGATCATTTTACATTAAAAAGTGAGGTGTTTATTCCTCATCCATGGTGTAAATCTAAAAAAGGACATGCTGGCTCTTTCTCATAGCATTTGCAAGAACTTATCCATTTTAGCATCAGGGAAAGTGTTGAGAATGTCAAAACTCTTCAGCTTATGTATTTTCTTGGACCATTGTTTGCTGAAGGGATAATGTTACAATTTAGGGGTTTCATTTGCTTAGCTAGTTAGTGTTTAGGAAGCTTGTAAAAGAGCCACAGCGTTGTTCAATTTGCATCCATGACTGTCTGAGATGCAGGTGCTCAGCATGTACAGCCCTTTGCCTGGTTTTTGCAACCCTCTTTTCTATTTCCTTTCCAGCTCCCCATTCCCATTTTTGCTGCCCTGTAGCACAGCAAAAAGGGCAAAACAGGTTAATCTGCCAGCTTTAAGTCTGATTGTGACTATTTCTTGGAAATTGGTTTGTCCTCTCTGTGCTAAAAGGATATGAGCCTCTCAGCTTATTCTGATCTATATTTCCCCCCCTCCCCCCAAGTGGAATTACGAGAATATCACCAAGTAAGACTGGCATAGAAATGTAAGAGGTACTATGGCATTTCTTTTCATTTTTTTTAGCATGTATTTAAAACGTTCATAACTTATCCACAAGTTTTTGCAAACTTTTTATTCAAGTAGATCATATCAAGAAGTTCTTTACCTAGTAGTTCACAGATTTTTTCAAAATTTATCTAAAGGAACTGCAGAAGATTTGTACCCGGCTGCCAAAGTTTCCTTCTATAATTTGCCATTTCAGATATGCAATCAACAGCAGGATTTTTATCTCTACCAAGATTATGCTCCAATTCCAATATCAACATTCTAAAATTCAAGTCATTTTTATGCCTAGCAATAGAGGATGCAAAAAACCCCCAAGTTTACTGTAAGAATTTGTTGGGCTTCTAGACTGTTTTCTGACACTATAAACAAAAGAGAATGCCTCAGGAATCTCACTGTAGCTGTTGAGCTTTCAGTTGCTTATCAGCTCACCTGGAAAATCAGTAATTGCAGAGTGAACTTCACAGAGAATTAACATAGACTCTAGCGGTTATTGTGAGGCATCTGCCAGTTATCCACCATAAACGTGATGTATTTAAATGAAAATACTATTGATAAGCAATTAACATGCATAGCTGGCAGCCAGTTTCTTAGCTTTAAATAATTCAGTGTTTTTATCCTTAAAAGCAAGATCTGTGTTTGTGAAAGCTCTGAGGTTGACAGGCAGTAGAAAATCAAATCATATCCTCTGGCTATCCATTGAACACGCACTGCATGCCTGGGACAGCTCTGCTCTTCCATGCGTTGACTGTCAATGTACCTCACTCCTTCCTGAGGGACCGGCTATACCTAATAAAAGCCAAATCCTTTTGCACACAGTTGTGGGTGAAAGTGCTGAAGAGTAATTACTGTCGAGTTCCTGCTATGGGTCTAAGCTGAGTCCAAACATGTTTTTTATTCACCATTTCCCAAACTAATCAGTGGTCTGTCTCAGACGCACCTGATTAACTTGAAGGTAGTCTGAGCCAATATTGGGGAGTATCATCACAGCACACGCTGGGGTAGGTTAACCACTATACTACAGTTTTTTTGCATCACTTGGAAAACACAAAGATAGCACAAAACCTGCTTTGCTTGTTCATCCCTTTGTACGCATGTGAGCAAAAACTGAAGGATAAGAAATAAGAAACATATAGGACAAGTGAGTGCCTTACCACCAGAAGCATGGCACGAGTATATGGTAGGGTCTATACACTGCCTCTCAGGGTGGAGGATTCATTTAGAAATAAATGAAATTTCTCTCCTCTTTTCACAAAGACTCAGGTCTTCTCTGCAGGTCGCAGGTGTAGGTGTTGTTAGTGTCAATGGGAATCCACACAACTGGATTTTTAGCTTCTGAATTTACATCTCAGAGCCTAAAACAAGTATGTTTTTCTTTAATTACTTAAATATTTTACACTTATTGTGTAGAATATGCAGAAAATAAGGAAAACAAGTTCTTCTGTCACTGAAATTTTATTTGAAAAACATCAGACTTGGAAAAATATATGCATTTTTAACAGAGATTGCCTGTAAATGACAACTAGGACCATCTGCCAAGTCTTAGATTATCTTTCACCAGCAATATAAATTTTTCCCAAAGAATTTAAAGCATAATAGAATTTAGGTGACTTAAGTCCTATTTCTTCTCTTTTGATCGCGGTCATTGATGTTTTTATTCTATGAAACTCTCTCCTACAGCCTTTTGCACAGTTACAAAATTGAAAAATACTTTTGGTAATTGATTTAGGCCATGTGTTATATTTTCAAATGTCCAGAAAACAACTAATCAGAAGAAAATCATTAATTAGTAATTGGTTGATACCAGAATACAAAACTGCGTGTGTATTCTCAAGGCTGTTAATGCATATTGATGTATTTTATTCAAGAAAATAAACAAAGAGCATAATCTATTTTCAGATTTATCTTGTCTACACAAAGTTTACTCACAATCTAATTAATTTGTTTGGTGTTTCAAATAGCAACCTTAATGAAGAAAAGCTAAGCTTTTTTCCTTACATTCAGGTTCATACTCCTCCTGCTGTTTTAGGAACTCTCACCACAGTATGACGAGTCCAGGTCTCAAGCCTATTTTATGCAGTTAAGACATTTCTGACGACTTTCAGAAGAGGTGTTGAAAGGAGGTTTGAAAAGGAAAGCAAAATAACTGCCTAGCCAGCTGTGGAGGGAGAAGGAGAGACAGATCTTGTGGCATTGTATGTACCAGAACATTAAACAAGCATGAGACCATTCTGTAACATGGAATAGCCCACATTTGTACTATTGAATCCTTTTACCCTCAGTATCCTTTTACCCAGAGCAACACATTGGAAGTGCTGCTCAGCCTCTGCTAAACAGAGCCCAAGTGGTCAGGGAGCAACCTGACAGTTTAACAGCACGGATGATCAAGTCGCATGTCCCAGCCTGGTTTGTTATATTAACAGAGACTTTCCCGTGGTTCTGTAAGAGGTGTTACTGCTCTACAGCAAGGCAAAATAACTTTGTATATTGTCAGGTCAGGGTAGTTTGGCAAGATTAAACACAGTGAAACACACAGGAGCTAGTATATTAGTGAGGCATTTGTGATTTAATTAATAAGGACCAAATCACTAGCGTTTTAGCCATTGCATTAAATAGAATACGTATGAAGATAGGCTGAGAAAATTGGGGCTGTTCAGGCTGGAGAAGAGAAGGCTGCGTGGAGACCTCCTAGCAGCCTTCCAATACCTGAAGGGGGCCTATAGGGATGCTGGGGAGGGACTCTTCATTAGGGACTGTGGTGAGAGGACAAGGGGTAATGGGTTTAAACTTAAACAGGGGAGGTTTAGATTGGATGTGAGGAAGAAATTCTTTACTGTGAGGGTGGTGGGGCCCTGGAATGGGTTGCCCAGGGAAGTTGTGAATGCTTCATCCCTGGCGGCGTTCAAGGTGGGGTTGGACATAGCCTTGGATGGCATGGTTTAGTGGGAGGTGTCCCTGCCCATGGCGGGGGGGTTGGAACTCGATGATCTTGAGGTCCTTTCCAACCCTTACTATTCTATGATTCTATGATTCTATGTTGTGTCTACTGGAGGTTAAAGATTTTCCTTTACATAATTTAACAGCACGTGGTTGTGGTTTTTTGTGTTGTTTTGTTTTTGTGTGTGTGTTTTTTTGTTTCTTCCCTAGGTTATAAAACACTAATTGTTAAGTAACAACTGTCAGTGCTCACTAATCCAATGCTCCAGCTCTGTGCTGCAACATGACATCCCAAAGTGACCCAGGCTCCAGCCAGATGTGACTGCCTTTTTTGCACCCAATTACCCTCAGAGTTTGTAGCTGTATCCCAAAGTAGGTGGCTGAGGATACCTGGGCTACCAAATTTTTCCAGTGAGCTTGAAAGTCAGATTTCTTTCCATGGTTTGTTACAGCTAATTGCAAAGGTGTATACACCTAGGTCTGGCCAGCTTATGAGAGAAATACAAAATCCCTCCAGACATTTCTTTTCATACCAGTTCTTGATTCTTGCTCTTATGTTTCTCCTTTTCCATTTCAATATTAATTTTCAAATGCATCTAAGTTTAAGCTGCTGAGGTGAGGCAGTTCCCATATATACAAGAATGATCTGGGGATCAGTATGAAAAGTGAGCACTGTATTTTATGTTGATACACATAAATGCCCCTCAAGAAATAAAAAGAAACAAGACAGCCGTTAAAGCTAAGAGTATATTTCTCTCTTTCAAACTGAGAGAAATAAATTCAGCCAAAAGAAATCTAATTGCACATTGAATGATTTTATTTTAATCAAATTCAGAGCGAAAAGATATAATCTTGAATATTAAGATCTTTGAATAATAGAGGAATAGCTATTTTTTTCATATAAGGTTCAAACTACATGTGAAATTTCAGTCTAGCTCTTATCTGACTTTGGTCTTACACCATAGATTGATGTAATCAAAATTTATTTGTACAGACCACTTCTATTACCCATTAATATGTGTAAATAAAAACATTTCAACAAGGGAAGTTTCTGGGTTGATGTGCCTGTAATACCGACGTTGGTGAACAGGCACCTACCTGCATTTTTATAGAAATGAGCAAAAGCCATGTTCATCACTTTACTCATCTCCTTGAGAAAAGATTAATATTGGTCTTTTGAATGAAAAAATGAATAAAGGAATCTATCAGTGCAGAAAAAGTTTTCAGGAAGATGTGACACTTGAGGAAACAGTTTAGTGATCGGCTACTCTGGGGCAGCAAAGTAGATATTTCAGATTCAGTTTTCACAAAAGTATTTCTGAGCCATATACACAAATTTGCAATTATAAAGCCAGGAAAAGAATATGCCATAAAATTCAAGAGGATGTAATTCAATTATTTCAGTGATGACCCTTCTTCTAAATAAACCTGAATAAAATAAAATATGAAAGCATAAATTTAGAGAACCACACAAATCCCACTTGATATTTTTTACATTTTGTTAATTTAATTGCTTAAAGTGCTCTGAAATGCATGGTAAAATTAAATGCTCTTAAACTATTGAGACAGAGTGCTCTTTCTCACTGACTATTTCTGCACTAATTTTATTCAAAACTGAAAAATGAGGACTTAGAAATTAATTTTAGTGCTTAGTCTGTAAATTCCTCTCAGCAAGAAGCCCCTTTATCTTCTGTGTTATCTTGTGTTGTGGCATTAGTGGTACTTACATAAGATGATAATAATTGTGAAGAAAATTATTCTGACAGCAGCTGTTCCTCAACATTCATCTCTAAATAGTATCACCAAAACATCATAGTATCCAAATATGTTTCACCTGGTTAGCGTTTATCACTGAACTCTTTGAATACATATTTTTCATCTTTGGTGCTATTATTTTAATGACAACCCCCAATTAGGGTTGACATTTCACCAGCCTTATTTCATATTTCAGTTCATTCTGACCTCAGACAAGTTACTTAAAGCTCTTGATGTTCAATTTTTGTCAAAAATGGTGTGCACATTCTTATTTTTCCAGAGCAACTGATGTTTGAAGTCCGTCTTCATTTATGCTATTGCTGTCTTATTGAACTCTGTGTGTTAGAGCAGCATCTAGAATAAATGTCTCCATCATAATAATATGCCAGGATCCTTGCAGCAATCCACAAAAGGAAATTATAACTCCAATAGATGGGCTATGCTGGACTTTGAGCAGCCATTGGCTCATGGTGATGTTTACTGAAAGAACACTAGTGATCATATTTGAAAAATCATGGCAGTCAGGTGAAGTTCCCGATGACTGGAAAAAGGGAAATATAACCCCCATTTTTAAGAAGGGGAAAATGGATGAGCCAGGGAATTGCAGACCAGTCAGTCTCACCTCTGTGCATGGCAAAATCTTGGAGCGGATTCTCATGGAAGGCATGCTAAGGCACATGAAAACCAACAAGGTGCTTGGTGACAGCCAGCATGGCTTCACTAAGGGGAAATCCTGCCTGACCAATCTGGTGACCTTCTATGAAGGGGCTACGGAACTGATGGACAGGGGCAGAGCAGTTGATGTCATCTACCTGGACTTGTGTAAAGCCTTTGACACTGTCTCACATGACATCCTTCTCTCTAAGTTGGAGAGACATCAATTTGATAGGTGGACCACTGGGTGGATAAAGACCTGGCTGGATGGCCGCACGCAAAGAGTAGTGCTCAGTGGCTCAATGTCCAGCTGGAGACCAGTAACGAGTGGTGTCCCTCAGGTATCAGTGTTGGGACCAGTCTTGTTCAACATCTTTGTTGGTGACACGGACAGTGGGATTGAGTGCGCCTTCAGCAAGTTTGCAATGACACCAAGCTGTGTGGTTCGGTTGATACATTGGGGGGCAGGAATGCCATCCAGAGGGACCTTGACATGCTTGTAAGGTGGGCTGATGCCAACCGAATGAAGTTTAACCATGCTAAATGCAAAGTCCTCCACCTGGGTCAGAGCAATGCCAGGCAGAGCTACAGGTTGGGCGGGGAGGAGATTCATAGCAGCCCTGCGGAGAAGGACTTGGGGGTGTGGGTTGATGAAAAAATTAACATGAGCCGGCTGTGTGCGCTTGCAGCCCAGAAGGCCAACCGTATCCTGGGCTGCATCAAAAGGAGCGTGACCAGCAGGTCGAGGGAGGTGATCCTGCCCCTTTACTCTGCTCTCGTGAGACCTCACTTGGAGTCTTGTGTGCAGTTCTGGTGTCCTCAACATCAAAAGGACATGGAAGTGTTAGAACAAGTGCAGAGGAGGGCCACGAGGATGATGAGGGGACTGGAGCACCTCTCGTATGAAGATAGGCTGAGAAAATTGGGGCTGTTCAGGCTGGAGAAGAGAAGGCTGCGTGGAGACCTCCTAGCAGCCTTCCAATACCTGAAGGGGGCCTATAGGGATGCTGGGGAGGGACTCTTCATTAGGGACTGTGGTGAGAGGACAAGGGGTAATGGGTTTAAACTTAAACAGGGGAGGTTTAGATTGGATGTGAGGAAGAAATTCTTTACTGTGAGGGTGGTGGGGCCCTGGAATGGGTTGCCCAGGGAAGTTGTGAATGCTTCATCCCTGGCGGCGTTCAAGGTGGGGTTGGACATAGCCTTGGATGGCATGGTTTAGTGGGAGGTGTCCCTGCCCATGGCAGGGGGGTTGGAACTCGATGATCTTGAGGTCCTTTCCAACCCTTACTATTCTATAATTCTATGATTCTATGTGAGGGAGTGCCACTGGTGAGACAGTGGGGCTGGCTCAGAGAAAGCTGACTGGGAGACCTGTCCTTGCCCACTGCTGTGGATGCTCAAGAGACATTTCTGGGCTTGTAAGGAGCAGAGCTGGGAAAGAAATGGGTAGCAATAGAGTTGCCTCTATTTCAGTCTTACATCCTATGTCCCATATTAAAAGATGTGGGAAGCATAGGAACTAAAGTCCTATATGTTTTTAATGTATAAGTTTCTGAAGTAAAGAAACTCCTTCTTGCATGAGGCACGTAGCAGATCATACAGTTAGAGAGGTAGGAATAACTTCCACTTTGTTATAATAGGGAGCCATGTCAACTGAGGCAAAAATACAAAAGAGATTTTCCCCAAACACCCATTTTGTGAGCATATCATATCCTGAGAGGGGGCAATGATTTCAGAGGGAGGATTAAGGAGTGGCAGACACACTCTGATGCTTATGGAAAAGTCCTATCTTCATGAATCAAGAAAACAGGTGCGGAACATGAAAAATGGGATAGCTCAGGTTTGCATGCTGGCAACAGAATTTCTTGATCCGGAATGCTGAAAATTTTGCACTTCAAAAGAAAGCATCAAAGTAATAAAAATCAATACATATAATTGCCTGGTTTATATTATACATGGCTTTTATTATACAAAATAGTGTAATTCTGAATGGGCTCAATGTTTGTCATTCATATGGATGGAAGTTAACAAAACCCTAGTGGATAAGGTGGAGTGGAAATGATGATGGTAAATACATTGTTTACAGTTCTGTCTTTCATTGTTGCACTGAGCTATAGCAGCTTAAGCAGCTCATGGACAAATACGTGCGAAGAAACTTCAAAGGTTAATTTAAACAGTTTAATGCTCTGAAAACTGTACCAACTTATCTACAGTGAAAACATGGTGCCTACAGTGTGTTCCTCTGGTCAGGGGTGATACTTTTTCCTTTCCATCAGTGTGGCATAGTGGATTATTCCGCCTGGCAATCCATGAAAAAGAATTGTGCTGAAAATCTGTATTAAAATTATGTTCTTGTTTACTTCTTATGGTATTTGACAAGCATTTTTTTTTCTGTGTAAATTTCAATGTTTTATGCAATATGCATTCATAAATTTGGTGCCAAATCAAAGGATTAGCTTTAAAGATATGAATATTGTGACTACTCTTGGTAGTAAGATGTTAATTCCACTGCAGAAAGATATAAAATTGAGCAGAAAAAATGACCAAGTAATGTTCCTTATGAAAAGATTTCACACATATCTGTAAGCTGTAAATCCTCAGCTACAACTGTCTGACAAAACTACAGCTGTTGTATAGCTCTTCTTGAGCACAAACATATTCTGTCCTCTCCCTGTGATTTCTTTACGATACTCTTCAGGTTTCTTGTGTCCTCTCCAGCAGTCATACTTGAAAGAACAGAGGGTGAGTTGCTTAGTCTTCAGGACATTCTCAGAGAGATTAGTGAGAAAGTGTGAGATGCCTTTTCACTAGAGAAAAAAGAAGGGTATGGAAGGGATGAGTTTAGGATGGGAGAACTTTGGGAAACATTTTTGTCTGACTGTCCTTCCATTCCATGAAACCATCATTATTTTTACCTCCGTATTTTCTCCCTGCTTTGGAGACAGCCACAATGATCATCCATTGCCTAGAGCATTTGTGTACATCTGCTGAGCTCCAGAACCTCTGGTTTGAGTCTAGGTTTTAGCAAGCAGAGCTTGTAGGAGGTCAGTGCTTTATTAAAGCCCTGGAAGCAGTCTTCTGTCTGCTTCTTTCATATCTGCAGGGCTTGTGTGCCTGAAAGCTTTTCTGCTTTCTCTGAGCATACCTACTTGTCTAATAAAAACTGTTATCACTGCCTGTGATATTTATTTTACCCAGGAGCATCACAGATAGAGCAACAGAACCTCTATCACATAGCTATAACACAGCTGCAGTTATCCACAATGGCAGATACACATGCTCTCTTTTTTCCCTTTTCTTCTGCTGCATATTTCTTCAGTATTTGTGTTTCTCAAATATAGTGTTCCTTCATGATTTATTTTGTCTTTTAGAATAATTTCAGAAATATGGAAACTTGAAGAATGATATCATAATCTCTCAGTAACAAAGCTTTATTTTTAGCATTTTCCTGTATATTTCAGTGTGGCTCAATCACACAAAAGGATGCTGCATAATATAAGTTTAATGCAGCACATCTTATGATCCTTAGTGCCCCAATATTGGACTTATATATATAAAAAAACATGCACAGAATTATATGCCCATTTTATCTCTCCACAAAAATAAAATGGACATCTTCTGAGTACTGCAAAACTGATAACTAGAAAGGTGAAATAAATCAAGAATATGAGGCAACCCTTTTTACGCTGATTAACTCTTGGGTCTGATCTAATTGTACAATCTTTCAGTCCAAAAGACTGAGTTTCTTTTGAGATTAAACACATAACAGGAACAGCTAGTAAACAGCAATTCATTTCCACTGTCTCTATGCCATCTGTGGTTTGTACAGCCCTGTCATTCTCTCCTAGGTAATCTCTCTTTCAGGTTTGAAGACCCCCAGCCTACTGAGCCATTCCACATATGGAAACTGCCGAATTGATTACCCTTTTCTTCTCTTTTTGTAAATATTTTTGAGATCGAATATTCCCTTCCTTAGGCAAACAAACTAGAAATGCACACAGCATTTTTGGATGAGTGGATAATGGATTTGTATAGTGGTGTAGTGGTATTTGTTCTCCTATTATTTATTGTTCAACTAATAAGTCTTAACAGTTTGGAAAGGTTTTGCTTGTTTGGGTTTTTTCTTTGACTGTTTGTAAGTCCCGAGCAGATGTTTTCAAGGAACTCTTTATTATGATTCCCAGGTCTCACTCCTGAGCAGTAATGCTCAGCTCAAAGCCAGTTGTTTTTTATGAGAAACTAGGATGGTTTTTCCGCATGTGCTTTGCTTAACGTTTATGTACACTGAATTTCATTTGTCATTTAATTGCACAGGTACTGAATCTTGTGAAGGCCTGTGTAACTCTTCATAATTAGACCCTGTTCTTCCTTGCATGAATAACTTTGTAACATCATGAAACTTTTTGATGGCACAACTCACTTGCTTTTCCATTTTTTTTAAATAAACTCATTAAAAAGCACAGCCTCCTATTACTGTTGACATCTCTCCAATATTAGGGAACCTTTACTGTTTCTTAGCTTTTAGCCAATTACTTAGCCCCATTAAATTTTCTCTTATACCAGTAAATGTTCACTTCTGTTGTGACTACTTGATTTTTTTAAAATCTTTTCGTGAGAGACTTTCAAAAATATTCAGGAAATTCAGATCATTTATTTTTACCCATATATCAGGTCAGCTGGCTCATTCAAAGAGCTGCAAGAGGTTACATTTCACATCTTTCTTTTTTTTTTCTTTATTTTTATTGTTATAGCTCCTACTGCTTTGTCTTTTCCAATTCTCATCGTATATGGCCATAGTTCTCCCAGCCTTCCCAGAAATTTCTTCTAAAGTTTGGTGTCATGTTTATTTGCCTCCATTCTTCAGGTATCACAGAAGTTTTAGGTGAGAGGTTACACACTGCTGTTAGTAGTTCAGCTGTTCCATCCTTCAGATTTATTTGAATATTTTGATGAATTCTCTCTGGTTTTGATGAATAATTTGAGTTCATTTGGTATTCTTGTACTATACTCATTTCCTCTGTTCCCTCAATTTCAGGGAAGTTCACTGCTCAGTACCTCCACCCCCCCATATGAGTTCTCATGTGGGAGCCTACCCAATTCCATCTACAGCAAAAATGGATGCATAAAATTTGGTTTCTTTGCAATGCTTTTGTCATCTCTGAGTGTTCCTTTTATGCTTTAGAAGTAAGCACTATTCAGCCAAACAAAGGAACTTGATCATGTTTAAACTGTTAGTGTCTGGTTTTGACAGTCAGGCAACTAGGAGCTCCCACATTTCAGGCATCATTTGGGAAGTAACACAGGACAGGAACTATTCTCCACAGTCTGGATGAAGTTACCCTTCTATAAAGAGTAAGATAATGTATGGGCATGATCATACTGTGCCCGTAAGTTAAGGGACCAGAGAACATGTCCTCGTGCAGCTTTATTTAGCAGAAGAGATGTAGACTGGTTCTGTGCTCCATAGTCCTATTTTAATCAGAACGTATTTGCCCAGAGTTGCATTTGATATACAACATTACGCTTTTCTCCATCTTCTTAATAAGTGATGAAAGACAACTGTCTCTAGGTTTTAGCCTGGCAAAGCATTTTTTTCTTGCACCCTTCGTTACTAATGTGAAGAGCTTCCTAGTTTTAAAATTTGTAAGTTAGAAATAGAATTAGAATAATAGAAATATACCTTTTTTTTTTTTTTTTTAAGAAGGAAACAAAAAACGCTGCAACATTATTATAAATATGGCTTTAAGAACATATTTCATTGTGAAACAGACACCCAGGGCAGGATACAGGTGCCTTGATGTTGGCATCTAGGGCTGTCTATCTGAGATGCTGTATGGTATCTTACCTGGTCTCCATCCACCACTCAAAGATAAAAGTTGTGTCCATCTACAAGATTATTTGTCATATCTGAGAGCCTAATGACAACGTGTCAGCTTCATTAGAGCATCTAAAATAGTACTCAGTACCTGCACTTCAGTCAACTGAATTAAGCTTCTTGTCAGCTGAATTTCTTCCTAATTTCTTTCTAGTACACTGCCTGTACTAATTCAATTCATTGTCTATAATCGCAGCATAGACACCTACCTCATACCTTCCCTCAGAAACAGATATTTAGGCAGCTTTGATTGACAACAATAATTTGATCTGTTGTTGAAATAAGATGAACTGGGGAGACACTGGGATGAAACAGAAAGAAAAAATGCAGCAGATATTCATAGTGTGTTTAGGATGTTTACAGGTGAAAGCAAAAAGGAGGACTCTTTGAGAGGCAAAGCAAAGTGTGTCAGAAATGACTTAAATACATTAGTTCTTTGAAAAGGAATGCACAAATAAAGTCTGGATTCACACTCCGCGGTGCCTTTAATACGTCTGGCTGTATAAAGGGACCTAAGGCAGGTAAGATATCTCCATACTATTGCAGCAATGGGAAAAGGCTCCACGGTAACTCAGAATTCAATCCCATTTTGGTAAATGGCACTGCTGAGTTCAGGTATATTATCTGTCAAGAGAAGTTACCTTGCAAAGAAAAACCAAACAACAAGCTCTTAAGGTCTTTGCAGCAGCCATTAATAAAAGCTTCATCTGGGATATGAGAATCATCTCAGATATGTATGAGCTTGTTCAATGTCATTAGTAATCAACATTTTAGAAAATGATTTCTGCATGCGTACCTTTCCCTGTATAGCAGAAGAAATAATGAACACCCTCATTACTGTCTCTTCACAGCCCATTCCTACACTGCCACCTCAGACAATATCTAAAGGTCAGCTTCTACTTTTGATCTCATGTATGTATGACAGTATCAGTTTGAAGAAACAGATGTTTGTTAAAGCAAATATCTCATCAACTTGCAAATTGGAGATATGTGGAAGTAATTGTTTCATTCACAGTAGTTTTCTCTAAGTTCAGCTCATGGAAATAATACAGTTTGTTTGTTCCAAAGGGTTTGAAGGCTGCTGTGTCCCTCTAACTTTATGGCTCTGCTGTATTTTCTCACATCTGACATAATGTGAGAAACAGAGAACATCCCACTTGCAGCACAGAGTTTGGACCCTAAGTTTGTGGTACATACTTGTATCTGACTACCAAACGTGTTGCAATCAGAAAGACATTTGTGCAATTGTAGAAGCAGTTGGAACAGAAATAGAGGCTAAGGAAGGACTAACACTTTAAAAGCATGTGGCACAAAATTCTGATAGCTTTTCAATTACAAACAATCTACAGTCATCACAAGCCTTTCTGCTATAATAAGCTGAATTCATTGAACATTTTCTGCTAGCTACATTAAGCACCAATATACTCATTTCAGGCCTTCTGACTCTGACCTTTTTTATGTTAACTTTGGTAAAATGCAGCTTCGTTCCCCTTGGGTTATTCCTGGATCATATCAAAGGAAATGGTAGGAGAAGCAAGTACTAGAATACACAATTTGAATCCTGCATTTTTGTTCAAAATATTTTCTTCCAAGTTCTAAAGTACAGCTTTTAAAGCATTAAAAAGTAGAATATACCTTGAATGAAAGATCAACCTTGATATCCTTAAAAAAATGCCAAATTCTGGGATCAAATGAAATGGAGGGAAGGAAGGAGGGAGGGAGAAAAGCTGGAAAAATTTTAGTTTGATTCTTCTCTTTTATAGAAAAAATTATTGATGGAATAGAATTCCACACAGGGATGAATGAGCACACGGGAGGGTAATGAGAAGCCTCCAGATCACGACCCTTCTTTCTACCTCTTCTCTGTATCTGAACAGAGTGTTCTCCCCATCAGCTGTCGTGCTGATAAAAATTGAATGGGGTCAGAGGGACATCTGCCTCAAGCTGTAGCAGCACAGAAGCTAAATGCTTTGAAAAGCCATTTTGGCTGTATATTGGGTTGTGTATTCTCAGTCTGTCCAGTGCTGTCTGAAAGCAAAATGTTTTATTCAGAGAAGGCAAACAAGGAAATGCTTAAAGTTCTGGGGATGTCTTTTGGAAAGTCACCAAAACCCAGTGCAAAGAGATTTTCAGAGCCTGCTTACTAAGGACTGTTTTGTCTTGAAATATAGTGGCTGGGATTTCTTCTGAGGAAGGGCTGTTTCCTCGCTTCCCCCTGGAAGCCAAATCAGCAAAGCTGCATGGTAGCATGGGCTTCTTGCTCAGAAGAAGCAGGGAGCAGTGCTTTTGTGTAGTGTCAGCTAAAATTGTTGTGCAGTCCCATCTGTTATATCTCATTGTAGAGCTTGCTGGAAATTGTTTTTGGTTTTTGTTATCTCTAAAGAACTGTTAAAGGGAGTATATTTAAAGACAAGACTGTCTAGAGCAGGGTACCAATATCTGTACATTTCTAGCTCACCAGAGACCACCTAATATTTGTGGTATTACTTTCTCAGTCATTACTAAAGAAAGACTATGATCAAGAGAAAACACAGAGTTTTGAAAGAGAAGGTTTATTTTTGTGACGAGAAAGTATATCTTAGCATTATAGAACTGCTTGGAGTTTGTCTTAGATTTATTTTTTAATGGTATTCCCAGAGGCTCACATTTCAGCATGGCTTAGATTTTAGTACACAGCTTTTCTTGTTTATCAGAATCTCACAAAACGCATTTCCTTTATAGCTTTTTATAAAAGGCTATAGGGGACTTGAGTTCACAGTACACCTGAAGATAAATCTGTAAAGGAGCTTCAGCATTACAAAGCTCAGTGCTGAAATGCTTAACTCTTGGGTGTTCGCCTCTGTGGAAACCTTGGTGTATAGCATCCAGTGTCTAGTATGTACCAAGAAACATCTAGGCAGAATAAAAGCAACAAAATGGGTGAAAATTTGCCAGAATTGTTTACTGCTGCTGTTTAAAATTCTGCAATTCAGTGTTCAAAGTAGGGGAAAAAACAACAACAAAACCAGACAACAAATAACACAGAGAAAACCTTCCCCCAAGCAAAATCAGTATACAGCTTGTGGTTATGGAGTTCATGGGGGATGATAAGAGACCTCTGCATACTGTGAATAGATTTTCTGGATAGCTGAAAAGAGGGACAAAAGGAAGTGCTGTAAGTGCAGGGAAGCACAGCATTCAATAACTATGGAAATTGCTCTCCTTTGGGTATTTGCTTAATTCCTGGAACAGGGACTTGAATCTGATTCTTTTTTCTCAGTTCTCATAGTGCTTCCAGGCCAAGAGCCTAAAAAGTCAACCTTTCTCTCTGGCTTTATCAGTTATAAAAGAAATTAAGTGAAGTAATATTAAAATGAAAGATGCAGGGCCATTTTCACTGAAAACCAAGAATTTGGAGAATTAGAAACGTGTTCTGGTGTTCATGGCCAAGTCTCTGCTTTGAAACCAGCAGGGAGAAAAGGAATAAAAGCCTACCTGCCAGCTAAGTGCTCTGGCAATCGGGTAAAATGGACACAGATGTGATACTGGAAGGTCGTCATCATCTTTTGCAGAAAGTTTAATTTGAGGAGTACTTTGAAACCCAATTGACCTGCCTTCACATGGGCAGTACCAGGACTTGGGGAAGTTGCAAGTGGAAGATTGCACTGTGGTGTAAATATTGGAGATATGTTGGAGTAAATGTGTAAATGTCAAACATATGTCTAAAACTCTTGTTGAACTTAACCTATTGAGAATAATCCTGCTGATCCTACAGGGGTATTCTACTGACTTAAAAATGCTGACTTTACTGGAGAATCCTCTGATAACATCAGACCCTAGTTTGAAAGACACTTTGTTCCTCAGGGAAAGTGAATTTCCTTGGTGAGGAGTAAGACATAATCATTAGCAATACCCATCAGACCAAAGTAAGTGCTTGTATTTCTGATGGAGCTATAATGTTATCTGTGTAGCGAACCTTCATTCAACAGTAATTCTGTGTGGTCTTAGTCCTAACTCTTGTAGCATGGGTCAAAAGAAGTGACAGCTGTGAACCCATGACAAGATGCCACCACAGTTTGCTATTCTTGTATCTGTACTCTTAAATTACCACATTCCTCACACCTCAGTATTCAAGCTTAGACAGGATTTCTGAAAGATATGCCTAAGATGTACAAATCAAAGCCATATGCTGCAAAAAAAGAACTGATATGTATGCCAGGCCTGTACTTAAACCTCTCAGAGAATAAATGTATCCAGAAGGATCTCCCCAGCTCTTAAAATAGCAACTTAAAGGATGGGTAGTAGATGTGGCAGAGAATGCAACCAATATGCATGCAGAGATGTCTTTATGGAATATGTAAATAATATGGCCCAAATTAATCTCATCTAATGTTAGACACAGCAATGCACTACTTAAGCTAGAAGCGTAGTTATCTGTGTCTCCCTCTGTAGTCAGCGGGAAGGAAAAAGTGCTTCGAGATGACATTTCATACCATGTAAGATCCAATGACTTTGAAAATCTCTCTTTGCTGCATGTTCATTTTGATTAGTAATGAACCTAGACATTTGAATGGAAAAGGCTGTAGAGCAGGAGGCGAGGAGACAGAGATCCTGAGAAAAACTGGGAACAGATTGCCAGCTTTTGCAGTGTCAGGATTGTTCTTTGCTGAGTAAGGGTTTGGATCTCTGCTCTGTAAAGGAAACAGATAACTGTGATGTTCAGTGTAGCGTGGGAGAGTGGGCTGGACCCTTGGAGAAAATAGACTGAAGCACAGAGACCAGGTAACTTCTGAGAAGATCTGGGAGTGGCCATAGCTAGACAAGGATTTTCCAAAGGCTGCAGAAGGGACTGTGTCAAATTTGTTGCGGCTCAGGAAGACTCCAAAAATAGGAAGACTCCAAAAAGTGCTGGACTCAAAATGACTTTCAAGGACATAGCAGACAGGGAAGAGATTTGTTTTCAAACTTTTTTTATTATTTTTTTTTCAGTCTGTCCCACTTTGGTTTTCTCTCTTTAAAAAGTTATAAATCATGACCTAGTAATTCAGAGCTCTCTGTGTTTTTTGTGTTCACTCAGAGAACAGCAAATCCCTCCAAAGCTCTGACTGATTTGAATGTCCTGTCTCCCCGTGCTAGAGAGTTGTGGAGTCATTTTTCCTGGTTACAGAAATTGAAGCTTATGAAGAAGACAGATGTTATCTTTCTTATTTGCCCCATGGCTCCTAAATTTCACTCCACTGAGCAAAGAATAAGATTCTTGTTACCCAGTTGTTTTACAGCAAGGGATACTTCTCTTACGATCTTTTGCAGCAAAGCTAAAGGGCAGTTTGAAGAAACACTTTCTTCTCCTTATTCCCCCTCCCTGCTCACCCCTCAGACTCATTTTTTAGCAGGCAGAGGCACAGGGTTATACATGCTCTGTCTCTGCTGCAGAAAAATGTGTCTTTCTGAGTTGCAGTGGTTATACATTGCCCCTGAGCCCCTGCAGTAATTTGTGGCAGCCTTTGGGTTGCTGCTAGTTGTGCTATGTGCCATAAGCAAAACCAGAGGGCACTGACACTTTTGGAGGCAATCCACCTGCTCTGATGGATGGGAACTCAGTGTGGTGGAAACCAGGAATAGACAATTTTTGGGTCTTTGACATATGGCTTTGGTCATGAGAGAGAATCCAATGATAATTCAGAAAGGCTTTAAAATCAAATGAAGTTTCACAGAATGGGACTTTAAAGCTCATCCAGTTACAACCCCCCTGCCATGGGCAGGGACACCTTCCAGTAGACCAGGTTGCTCCAAGCCCCATCTAACCTGGACTTGAACACTTCCAGGGATGCAACAGCCACAGCTTCTCTGGACAACTTGTGCCATTGCCTCACCACCCCCACAGTGAAGAATATTTTCTTTATAACTATCTAAATCTATCTTCATTCACTTTTAAACCGTTCTTGTCCTCTCCCTACATACCCTTGTAAAAAGTCTCTCTTCAGCTTTCCTTTAGATCCTTTTAGGTACTGGAAGCTGCTCTAAGTTCTCCGCAGAGCCATCTCTTCTCCAGGCTGAAGAACCCCAGCTCTCTCTGCCTGTCTTCATAGGAGAATAAGCAGAATTTATAGCCTGCCCCTGCACAGAAGCTATTTTTAATTTTAAAATTCTGCAGAAATGTGTTTGCAGAGACTGTTTCATATCCATTGTTTATGAGTGGGCCTTGGGGAGCAATGTATAAGTGGTGACTGGGCTTTCTTAGCTCTTTTTTCATGTTTCCTTTCATTGTCTGTTCTGTGGCTAACTTTTGAGAATGATTTCTAATGCAATTTTTGTGCCTAATGCAACAAACTTGCTGTTCATTTTGCAACATATCAGTAAACATTTTGTGTTTTTATAAACCTCTTTGGAAAGAGGTTTATTTATTCTTTTTCCTAGAGACAGGCTTTATAGAGGAAAAGCTTTTTCCTTTCCTTAGGCTGTTATGAAATGTAGGTTGTTCAAGTAGAATTATCTGCCAAGTAAGCTTCAGTCACACGCTTGCAAATGAATGTAGCCCTGAACTGCAAATTAAGGTTGAGTTGAAGAGCTCTTTGAAAATACCTTTCTGAATGTTGAGGCATGGATTCTCTTCTCTCAATTTTAGACCCTTCAGGGCTAGTCTGGAGTCATCTTCTCTCCCTCTCCAGTCAGTGGGAGAAGCAAGTACCGCAGGAAGGCTTATGTGGGCTGGGTTGGCCTCTTGAAGCGCGTGTCTGCTGATGTGGGAGGCTGCTGGTTCTTCTGGAGCTCTGCAGAGCTCTGACACCTCAGCTGGCACTGCTGCAGTCAAGTAGGAATGTGGCACGGGAGGGAGGAGGATGGGCTGCTTTTATGTATTTTTTCTTTGGTTACATGGCCTGTTTAAAACCTAAGTGGGGTGATAATCCTGCTGCATAGCCTTCTTATCTGCTTTCAGCCAGCCCAGGAAATAAGATCCATCTCAAAACTCCCTGAGAGCTGTCGGAGATCAGTGTTCTCTATCCTCAAGTTAGTTGGTACTGAACTCCAGAATTGTTTCCATTGTAATTCCTAGAAATGTTTGCAGAGTAAGTAGTTACTGGCCAGAAATACCAGGAGTCCAAACAGAGATTCTAGATGAAAAAAACATCTGTGATACAGTAAAAAACACAGGCTCCTCAAGTGAATATATTTCTGACTATCTTGAGAGAACAAAATGCTTCAGTAGTTCTTAAATTTAATGAATGACCTTTAGTATTAGGACAGAGATCAAAGGGAACAAAAATCAAAGAGGATCACTGGCAGAGTTAGCCACAATATGTCCCCTTTTTCCCCTGGAACATTAAACAAAAAAAAAACAACAAATAAATGTCAAACAGTTCTCAGATGACAGTTTTAGCAAGTTAAGAGAAACTTTGTCATTCTTCCTTAAGTTCTAGGGAGATGATAAAGAGGATCAGAAGACCACCATAGAAGAAGCACTCATTGAACAGTCACCCCATCTTATAGTTCCTACTTTGGTTTGGTTCAGCTTGTACCTCATGGAGCTGTAGGATACGCATTACTGAATAAGAACAGTTGGTCAAAGTACAAACTGCAGTGTAGGAGGTAGAAGAGGAGATTAGATCAAGTAACATCTGCATAGCTGCAAAAGCTCACACTATGGGTTTGCAAGGCTAAGCCAAAGGAATAAAAACAGGACTCAAAACAAGGATATCATAGGGAAAAAAATCCCCACAACCCCACAGCATTATGCTGACCCGAAAAGACTATCACTGAGCAGCATGTGAAACAGGATTTAAACCATGACAGAATTCCAGAGGGCACCTTCAGCAGCACAGGGCTTGCTAAAAGTGCGCTGAAGCAGGCTGGTTTAGCACTGAAGAAAGCACATCCTCTCACACAACCTGTGACAAGTTTCCTGCAGAAAAAGGACTCTTCTTTCTTTCACTGCAGTGGCTGATTATGTCTCAGTGCTTAGCCGAAGCAAGGCATTTTCTGTTTTTCTTAGGTTAGCTGCTTTGCACAATAAAGGAACAGACAGTTTAGCCATCTTGAGGATGTACATCACTATGCAAGAACAGACCAGCATGGCTATATTTCTCGCTAGGTTTAATGTAGTTAACCTAAGTGATAGGAACGTAATGTTATTCCGATGTTTTAGAGGGGAATTTAAGCCAGCAAAGCACATAGGTTATATTCAAAAAGAAATGAAGGCATTATTGCAGTGAAGGCTGCAGACTCGACAGCTAAGAGCTCTGGGAGTAGAATTTATACTGCTAAGGTAGGCATTTAAGCTGAAACAGCTGACAGGCGACACAGGACTGAGGAGTGCGTCCAGACACCCAGCTGTCTGCCAGGCTCGGACCCTGACCGGCAGCCTGGCAGCAGATGCTTACATGAAGGTAGGATTCACTGCTTGAAGTTCCACAGATGCCTGTGGCTGTAAGGTGGTGACAGCCACCTAGGGCTTGTGCAGCTTGCTATTGAAAGCACTGATCAGAATGTGAGACCTCCATTTTAGGTCTGTCCAAGACAGAAAACTTGCAGGGTTTAAATGAAAAGTGCTTATTTCAGAGAGGAGTACACTAACCACCAGGACAAGAATGGGCTGTTCTCCCCTCATCTGTTGAAAGTAGGTCACCACAACCCAAATGCAAACTAATGTAAGCAACGGGAGCAGGCTTCTCTTTTCCAGTGAGATAAGCAGAACAAGTGAAGGAGAGAAAAGAAGATCTTGATATTCAGGGAATGACAATATACTTTTTGTTCTGAAGAGTATGTCTGTCTATCAATTGCTTTGAAGATACACATCAAGAGATTGCTTAGTAGTAGCTGTAAGTTCCCTTAGTCAACACACAAATGCTGCTTTATTAGCCAGTAATTCAACTTGGCTTCTCATCATAAAAATATTTATTTGTATTAGATATCTATTTTAACTTTATTGTAATCATAAGACATTAAGAAGTACTGTCTGGCACCCACAGAGTACTGTGGACTTATCCAATACAATCTGAGAAAAAATACAGAAAAAAATCCATTGCAGTATTGAGAATTTCTTCAAGATTTATCCTTTAATTTTTTTTTCCATATATGTGTTTGAAAAGAAGTTTTCACGACTTGAAAGAAAAAAAGCATGAAACTCCTAAAGATATTAAAAAACCTTCAGTAATATCTCTGTATGTAATATTTTTTGTGAGTTGCCTAGGAAATGTTTATCCACATGTTGGAGAGATACAATTTTTAGGTTGAGACACAGAACATTTATCACAGCTTTTGAAATATTTTTCTGAAAGAAGGCAAGAAACAGGCTCTTTAATCTTATTGATCAAGGTGCAAGTCAATCCATATCCAAAAGGCAATTGAAGTGTGGACTAGGCTGTATCCAAAAGGAGCAGATCTGCTTTATATATGTAAATTGAAATTACCAGATCTCACAGTATTAAGAAATATTCATTGCATCCTTTGGGATATTAATTTTCAAGATATTATTTTGGAAATAATAGGAAACGGCAATCTTTGTAGGAGAGTCATTCACTTTTCATTTAGGACTACAATCTGCCAGGTACTTAAGCATGTTACAGAAATAGCAAATCTGAGTCCACTGTTATTTCATAACTTATATAAGACAGGGAGACATTCCTCATTCTGCAGCTGAGACCACAGTTTTACCATCCTCTCGGCCTCATGGTTCTTGGTGCCCTGAACAACGCAGAGGAAGGACATGGACCTGTGATGATGCATCCTCACACAAGCCCCTTCTGTTTCTAAAGCTGTGGGATAAATAGTGATTCAGACATATACACAGCATGGCAGTCTAGTTTGAACATGCTTAAATTATTAGCCTCCATAACCTGTCTGAAAATAAATTGTCATTACATTCTATATAAAAAAGAACTCTGTTGTATCTGTTTTAAACCTATTGCCAGTTTCAGTGCCCCCTATTTTTAATATTATTGGACTTGGTGAATGCCAGCTCCACACTCACCTAACCTGCAACCTTCTAAACTTGAAGTTGCCCCTCTTAGAGTAGGGCGTAGGACTAGCTGACTTCCTGAAGTGAGAAGACAGCCTCTTGAGATCTTCTGTATGTTGATCTTCCAGCCTATTCTACTAATCTGCTGGGGTTTTTGTTGTAAATCCTGACCATACCACTCTCCAGTCTTCCCCTTGTCAAATGGAAGTTCCAGATTTTCTTGTCTCTCCTCAAAAGGCAGCTGCTTTATCATTTTAGTTGGTCTTCTCTGCAGTTTCTTTAAAGCCACTCTGTCTTTTTTGAGATGTGGAAACCAGAACTACATACCATAATCAAGATATGGGCGTCCCAAAGTTTTATATAATATCTGTTTCTTCGCAGTATCCTTCCTCATGTTGCTCACTGTTCTGTAGTCTTACTTCAGCTGTTGCTGCACACAGACTGAATGATTTCTGAGACCTGTCACTGGTGACTCTCAGTTCTCTTTCCTTGAGTTGCAAATGTGTCCTGGGTTCAGCAGTAGCAATCATTTTTTCTCCTTCTTCGTAGCTGGTGCAGTGCTGTGGTTTTGACTTTCTGCCTGGGAACAGCGCTGATAACACCGGTGGTTTTAGCTGCTGCTCAGTAGTGTTTACTCTGACCAAGGACTTTCTGAGTCTCATACTCTGCCAGGGAGGAGGGGAAGCTAGGAGGAAGCAGAGACAGGACACCAGACCCAAACTAACCAAAGAGGTATTCCATACCACAGCATGTCATGCCCACTATATAAACTGGGGGCAGTTACCCGGAAGGGTTAGATCACTGCTTGGGTCTGGCTGGGTATAGGTCAGCGGGTGGTGAGCAGTTGTATTCTCTTCCCTTGTTATTTCCCTTATCATTATTATTATTGGTGGTAGCAGTAGTGGTTTGTGTTATACCTTAGTTACTGGACTGTTCTTATCTCAGCCCGTGGGAGTTACATTCTTTCAATTCTCCTCCCCCTCCCCCCGGGAGCGGGGGAGAGGAAAAGGAGGGAGTGAGAGAGCGGCCACATGGTTCTGAGTGACGGCTGGGCTTAAACCACAACAGTTCTTTTGTCATTTTGTTCAAACGTTTTGTCCAGTTTTATGAGTGGTGAGGGGATAGTACTGAAAGTGCTGTTGTACAAACCAGAGAGCTCTGTGCTTTATGCCATGATGAAAGGCCGGAACAAAACCTTCAGAACTCTCAAATGATGCTGTAAACAGTCTGGTAAGGGGGCTGAGAACGTAAAGGAATGTCTCCTTCAGGGGTTGAGCACCCAAGGAGGGGAAAAAAGATGTGTAATTGCTAAACACTTCTATTACTTACCTCCCAAAGTATAGAGGTGGTGATCACACTGGGAAGGCAAGCCAGATCAGTTTCATGATCAATGATTGTATTGTATTACAAGTCATTACTATATAGTACAATGAAACAAGAACCTTAGCCCAAGGCCCCCAGCAAATACTGGCTGTGAGTAAGGTATGACATGCTGAAACTGTGAGATCAAAAGCAACAACTTTGAGAGCCAATAAATCAGCATTGTGACGAGTGACTGTTAGTCTGAAACAATGAATGCTTATCACAAATACGATTAGGGACACTCTGGTCAGTTCTGTCATTATCTCAACCCTTCATGCCCCACGTTGTGTGCCAAAAAGAACTGTCGTGGTTTAAGCCCAGCCGTAACTCAGAACCATGTGGCTGCTCTCTCACTCCCTCCTTTTCCTCTCCCCCGCTCCCGGGGGGAGGGGGAGGAGAATTGAAAGAATGTAACTCCCACGGGCTGAGATAAGAACAGTCCAGTAACTAAGGTATAACACAAACCACTACTGCTACCACCAATAATAATAATGATAAGGGAAATAACAAGGGAAGAGAATACAACCGCTCACCACCCACTGACCTATACCCAGCCAGACCCAAGCAATGATTTAACCCTTCCGGGTAACTGCCCCCAGTTTATGTAGTGGGCATGACATGCTGTGGTTTGGAATACTTCTTTGGTTAGTTTGGGTCAGGTGTCCTGTCTCTGCTTCCTCCCAGCTTCCCCTTCTCCCTGGCAGAGCATGAGACTCAGAAAGTCCTTGGTCAGAGTAAACACTACTGATCAGCAACTAAAACCATCGGTGTTATCAGCGCTGTTCCCAGGCAGAAAGTCAAAACCACAGCACTGCACCAGCTACGAAGAAGGAGAAAAAATGATTGCTACTGCTGAACCCAAGACAAAATGTTACAATCCCTAAAGCTATATGACATGGCTTTCTGTGATTCATGCCTGTATGACATGATCCAATGTTTATATCTTTGCTTTGACTAGTGTCTTTGGTAAACTTCAGATCTTCTGCTTGACATTTGTAATACAGCCTGGAGATAGGAATGTGGTGATTTCATGTTCATTGGGTTGGGGTTGTTGTTTTTTGTTTGGATTTTTTATTTGTTTGTTTGTTGTTTTTTTGTGTTTTTTTTTTTTTTTTGTTTTTTTTTTTTTTTTTTTTGTCCCAGCAAAAAAGGTAAAGAATGGATAAAGATAACATCAGCTCCAGGGCTTCAAAATGATTGAGTGATAAAAAGTGACAGCGTTGCTGTGTTCCAGTAATTATAATGCTGTTGGACTGTAACACACATTTATTTATCAGGTAAAATATTATGCAATCTTTGTAATGTGTTTATTATTATGATGACTTTGCTTCTCCATAAACAGGGTTGCTCTGATTTTTGATCCAAGAGCAGGATTCAATGTCTTTGCTACCTATATAGTAATAGCTTCCAAACTACTGTTCTTATTCTTTGAACAGAATATAGTTTTTGAGATTGTTTAAGTATGTTTGCTAGTTAGTCCATGAATCAAATTTAATTAAAAATACTTTCTTAAAAGAATTAGTAATGTACAGGACTCCTTTCATCTTGAATGATCTTGATAATTGGTGAACATGGGCTCTTCAAACCTTTCTGAGTTTAAGTAATTAGTTTCAGTTAAGATGCTTATGACTGTCATATACAGTCCTTGCCACTGGTAAGTAACAGATGAAAACAAGTCAGCAACTCACATTTTCCAAGCTATGACCTGACATGCAGGTATGATCTCTTACATCATTGTGATATTAGAGATGGCACAAATGTTAATTATCCTTTCTCATCACCTCATTTTAATTTTGCAGCTCTCTTTTTGAAATGAATCCTCAATGACAGTTACTTCTCAAGTCAAGAATTCATGTCAACATCAGTAAAATAACTTAATTCAGTGAAGTTGCATTGTTTTTTTTTACTAAGCAGGTTTTCCCCTCCTGAACTAAACCACATTTTGTATATGTTCATCCTTCAGAGAACTAAAAGAATAATGAAACATTGGTGAGTTTGAAAAAGCAATCCAATATCTTAAAGTGAGTGTGTGGTAAGGCATTCACTGCTTCTCCATGGAGAGATGTTCTGGTGAAGGACTGGACCTCACACGTTTTTGCCTGCAGAGTCAGAGGGATGCTGCTTGGTAAGTGCTGGTGCAGGTTACAGGAACAGATGGCTTTTCTAAGCATGAGTCTCACCTGCTGCCAGCTATTCCTTACTGCTCAGGGTGGTCCTTGTACAATATGTGCCATCATCTCCTAAAAATAGTACCCTTCAAGGAACATGGCTAACACACAGCCTATAGTTCAACATATGATGTTACCAATCATTATTGTCACATTACCAAGAAATAATTTCTTACAACTATACATAGAGAGATTACAGACTGATACAGCTCTAATAGTTTTATTTCTAAAGGGGTTACTTTTATCCATAGTTCTAATAATTTCACTCTTATTCTTTCTGTGGCTGGATTCTGATATCTGGACTCTGCAGTATTTCTTGCTGAATTCAGTGGAACTGCTTTGAGAATCCTGGCCAGAAATCCATGGGACCTTGGATCAAGCCAACAATAAAACAGTGTTCAGGATGAGGATATATTAAATTAAATCACATCAA
Source organism: Amazona ochrocephala (assembly GCA_039720435.1). Classification (NCBI taxonomy): domain Eukaryota; kingdom Metazoa; phylum Chordata; class Aves; order Psittaciformes; family Psittacidae; genus Amazona; species Amazona ochrocephala. The sequence continues at coordinate 26,289,023 of CM077878.1, forward strand.
CACAGGTGAATGAGAAGATCAATGGTAAGTTTTGCTAAGAATTAATATAGTAATTTATTAAATTGAAAGCAGTCCCAGCATTGACATTTGTAGGCAGTTTACAGCTGAGATTTGACTGCATGTCTAAGAGGGAAAAAAGATTGTTCTACCTGGCCATGCACCTTCTCCAAACTGTTATGTCAAATTGATTATATTGTATGTTGTATTGTGTTTGCATGGCAAGGTTTTAGTAGCAGAGATGCTACAGGCTTGACTTCTGTGAGAAGGTGCCAGAAGTATCTTCCTGTGCCTGACAGAGCCAATGCCAACCAGCTCCAAATTGGACCTGCCACCGGCCAAGGCCAAGCCCATCAGTGACTGTGGTAGCATCTCTGGGATAACATAGTTAAGAAGAAGGAAAAAAAAAAGCTGTGCAACGGCAGCTGCAGCTGGAGAGAGGCGTGAGAGCATGTGAGAGCAACATGAGCCCTGCAGACACCCAAGTCAGTGAAGCAGAAGGGAAGGAGGTGCTCTAGGCACTGGAGCAGAGATTCTCCTGCAGCCCATGATGAAGATGTGCCCCTATAGCCTGTAAAAGTCCACAGTGAAAATGTTTAGATGCTCAGACTATGCAGTGTAGTAATAATCAATACTGTTCCCCTAATGACATATGGTTATGGTGTAAGAAGTTACATTTATCAAGCTGCAAGAGCTGGACAATTTTTTTTCCAGTGTGAGAAAAAAAGACAAAAAAGGAATTGAACCAAAAGGATACAGTAGTAATAAAACCAGAAAGTCTATAAAAACTAACTCAAGGAGACTCCATGCTACTCCACATAGTAGTGTCATATTAGAAGGATTGTATGTTTGAATCACACACCAGAAGACAATGATATGTCTAAAAACATTTTGTCTTTGTACACAGTTCTTTACCATTGTCCTCTTCAGAGTATCATACTTTTCTCCTGACAGACTTTTTGGACTACAATTAATCACCTATGGAACAAATTCTCTAATCAGAAATGACTTCACATGGGTATTATAAATTTTAGACTTTGAAAATGTAAAATCTCTGCAGCAGCAGACTTAAACAGAGAGACGTATTGTCTGGTATAACCCATGTTGATCATGTTCTAATACATGGCAATTCTTCTACCCTATTCTTAATGCAATTTCTACATTTTAACACTTTGTTTCTTCGTGATAGAAGGTAATAGGGGATTTGTCATTGATGTAGAATATTGTTCCAGGTTCTGAATTTAAATAATAAAGGCAAAATCCAAAGCGGCCTCTTTTTTTTTGTTTTGTTTCGTTTTATTTTTGCCCAAGTCTGGTAAAAACAGTAATTCTTGCAGCTGCTGTACCAAACTGCGTATATCCTTAGAGCAGATAATATCATAGGTCAACTCGAGATATTTATAGTAATGATGCAGAAGGATACAAATATATTGTTCAGAAATCAGAAGTAAAGGTCAGTGTTCTGAAGGTTTTTCTATCATATGACTGCTTCCTGAGAACCTCCAATGCCATCCTGACCATTAAGTATGCTATTTTTATTTTTATGAAAGAAATTATCCCCGTTTTGAGTATGAGAACTCATTTCATGCTGTATAAAGTGAGAGCGTGGAGGAACGGGTGCTTTATTACTTTAGCCCAGTCGTGTTTTTGTGAATTTGTCTTTTAGCAAGTTAGTCTGAAGGCTGAGAAGGATTTTGTCCCTTAATGATACTTCTCAACAAATTTAAGAAGTCTTGCTCAAAAAAGCTTTAAAGATAGGCTTAAACACAATTGGCTACACTCTGCTGTGTGTGCTTTTGTATTACTTGGAGTCCTGGACATGATCTTGTCCAATTGGATCCTTCCTGGATGGACTCCCTTGGGTTAACACAGTGGGCATTCTTCGCAGGAAATAAGGAGGAGAAAGGAAATGATATTACAGGATTTGGTAATCAGGACTTCCCTCAGCACAGACATGAATGGACATATTCCAGAATTTAGGCATAGCCATTTTGGAGCTATTTGCATCCTGGCACACAATTCTTTGAACTGTTTTATGCTGTGTGTTTACCTACTGTTGAAAGATTATTATTTGGGAACAGGGCAGTCAGGAGTTCCAATAATCATTATTTCCCAGGAGGGAATCAAAAGGAGTGGAAGAGCGTCTGTGCTAAATGATGTTGTTCTCACCTAGTGTGAGATCAGAGCTTGAGTCATTGCTTATTTTCTTTCAGTGTCCCAGAGGCTTTGCTCTGCTCTGCTCACTTGCATCATGGAGGCAATTTAATAGACAGGTACTGTCCAGGTCTTTTTTCACAATCAGCATGGAGTTGAGTTGTACCAGATCAACTCACGCTCATATTCTTCACTTTTAAGGAACAGAGTAATGTCACTGTGTAAGTAATGATATTTATGGGAAATAATGAATGAGTAGTTAATGAACTTTCTCTTCAGAGAAGAAATTCAGCTGGAGTTGTCCTGGACGAGCAGGTTTAGCCTGGAAAGTAATTAGCTTGGCTTGACTATTTCTTGAAAGAACAAGCAGTTCCTATTGAGCCCTTCAGGTCTCTTGGGCAAATATGTAATAAAGCATTTTTCTAGCATAGTTAATGATTTAGCTGAAATCAGAATGAAAGAAACAAATTAGTAGAAGTTATGTCCCTCTTAAAGTCTTTTACCTTTTATTACAGAAAAAAATGCCCTAATTATAATTAATATCATCTACTTAGAGTTCATTAAAATGCATAATTTAGATATGCTAATAACTAAGCTATTTTTAAATTACAATATATTTAAAATTTATATTATGCAATTAATGCTTTTTTAATGTTCACTGTTTACCCCAAAGATTTACCAGCTTCAAAATATTTAAGGTAATTACAGTACCACACAAATCTTTTATGAGAAACTCTCATGTGTCACCTCATCACCACCTGTAATGAGCATTGCACGAATGGTGTGGGAGTGAACCACATTCCTTGGCCTTGTAGGTGGAGAATGAAATGCATACTACTGCTGCTGCTGAATATGTGTTCATGCTTTGCTTGATCTATATAGGGTCTTATATTGTGCTTCAGCCTTATGGTATCCAAGCACTTCTTAGAACTGTTCTAAAAGACTTGACTAACACCTAATATTCTTTTTTGCACTTTCCTCCAGGGAGGCATGGCCAATGGCACCTGAAAAAAGCAAAGACTTGAGACATTAAATGTGTCAGATTTGAGCTTTTGTATATGGTGTGTTAACACTTTAGGGAGAAATTGTGCTAAGGTCCAGCACTGAGCACAGGTGCAGTGTAAATAAACATCTTTGGCAGACTGTGGCTTGTAGGAGCAAGGCAGGGAAATAGACATGCTGGAGGAAAATACAAGAGGGGAAAAGAGAAGGGCTGACACGCAGCTTTAGGCAGTCTGCCTAATTGCCTTTAGATTTATGGGAAAGTGAATGCTACCAGAGCTGCACAATATGAACATACGTGAGAAAAAAGTTGTTTAATAGAAAAAACAGAGAGTCTTCCAAATGCTGCAGAGAAATGGATGGAAAAGATTTCAGTTCACTCTGTGGGAAATTACATATATTTGTTTATGTGCAGCACTAAGCATGGTTGTACTCCTGTATTCTGGGCAGGAATCATGCATCCTAGTATGGAGAGAGATCCATTGGTACAAAATCTTCAGTATGAGGGTTCAGTGCTTGTTCAATAGCCCTCTTAATAATAAGCCAGCAGTTCTGAACCACTAGCAGATTTTGATATATTCCTGCTTTCCTGCAGATCCCTGAGGATTTCACCAGCTACTGCAGTCCCCACAGCATACTGACACTCCTGCAGCATCCACCACAGAGCAGCTTCAGGGTGTGTGATAGCAGCACCGCATCAGCTGCGTCCGTATCTTCCTTAGATGTCCCAACAACTGCAGGGGCCACAGGAGCAGAGGTTTCTGCATATCTCTAGGATTGTAATGGATAAATACTTCTGTCACTGCATTGTGAGGAAGTGTTTTAGAGAAATGTACACATTAGAGCAGCAGTTGTTATTTGCTTCTGATTATTCTTCCCTTGTTATAGAATCATACAATCATAGAATAGTTAGGGTTGGAAAGGACCTTAAGATCATTTAGTTCCAACCCCCCTGCCATGGGCAGGGACAACTCCCACCAAACCAAGCAACCCAAGGCTATGTCCAACCCAGCCTTGAACACCGCCAGCAATGGAGCATTCACAACTTCCCTGGGCAACCCATTCCAGGGCCTCACCACACTTACAGTAAAGAATTTCTTCCTCATATGCAATCTAAACTTCCCCTGTTTAAATTTGAACCCATTACCCCTTGTCCTCTCACTACAGTCCCTCATGAAGAGGCCATCCCCAGCATCCCTATAACCCCCCTTCAGATACTGGAAGGCTGCTATGAGGTCTCCACTCAGCCTTCTCTTCTCCAGGCTGAACCGCCCCAACTTTCTCATCCTATCTTCATATGGGAGGTGCTCCAGTCCCCTGGTCATCCTCGTGACCCTCCTCTGCACTTCTTCCAACCGTTCCATGTCCTTTTGATGTTGAGGACACCAGAACTGCACACAATACTCCAAGTGAGGTCTCACAAGAGCAGAGGGGCAGGATTACCTCCCTCGACCTGCTGGTCACGCTTCTTTTGATGCAGCCCAGTATACGGTTGGCTTTCTGGGCTGCAAGATCGCACTGCCGGCTCATGTTCATTTTCTCATCAACCAACACCCTCAAGTCCTTCTCCGCAGGGCTGCTCTGAAACTCTTCTCTGACCAACCTGTAGCTCTGCCTGGCATTGCTCCGACCCAGGTGGAGGACCTTGCACTTGGCATGGTTAAACTTCATCAGGTTGGCATCAGCCCAGCTCACAAGCGTGTCAAGGTCCCTCTGGATGGCATTCGTTCCCTCCAGCGTTTCAACCGAAACAAACAGCTTGGTGTCATCGGCAAACTTGATGGGGGCCACTCAATCCCACTGTCCATGTCACCAACAAAGATGTTGAACAAGACCGGTCCCAACACCGATACCTGAGGGACACCACTCGTTACTGGTCTCCAGATGGACATTGAACCATTGACCACAACTCTTTGCGTGCAGCCATCCAGCCAGTTCTTTATCCACCGAGTGGTCCACCTATCAAATTGATGTCTCTCCAACTTAGAGAGAAGGATGTCATGGGAGACAGTGTCATACGCTTTGCACAAGTCCAGGTAGATGACATCAACTGCTCTGCCCCTGTCCATCAGCTCCGTAGCTCCATCATAGAAGGTAACCAAATTGGTCAGGCAGGATTTCCCCTTAGTGAAGCCATGCTGGCTGTCACCAAGCATCTTGTTGGTTTTCATGTGCCTCAGCATGCCTTCCAGGAGAATCTGCTCCAAGATTTTGCCAGGCACAGAGGTGAGACTGACTGGTCTGTAGTTCCCCAGCTCATTCATTTTCCCCTTCTTGAAAATGTGGGTTATATTTCCCTTTTTCCAGTCATCGGGAACTTCACCTGACTGCCATGATTTTTCAAATCTGATGGACAGTGGCTTAGCAACTTCATTTGCCAACTCCTTTAGGACCCTCGGATGGATTTCATCAGGTTCCATGGACTTGTATACATTCAGGTTCCTAAGATGGTGTCGAACCAGATCCTTCCCCACAGTGGGCCCGAGGTCTTCATTCTCACAGTGCCTGTGTCTGCCTTCCAAGACTTGAGTGGTGTGGTCAGAGCATCTGCCAGTGAAGACCAAGGCCAAGAAGCCATTAAGAACCTCAGCCTTCTCTAAGTCCAGGATAGACAGTTCTCCTGATAGCTTTTGGTGAGGGCCCACCTTTTCACTAGTCTGTCTTTTATTTGCAATGTACCTATAGAATCCCTTCCTGTTATCTTTAACATCCCTAGCCAAGTTTAATTCTAAGTGGGCCTCAGCTCTCCTAACCTGGTCCCTAGCTTCCTGAACAACATCCCTGTATTTTTCCCAGGCCTCCTGTCCTTGCTTCCACCTTTTATAAGACTTTTTTTCCCCTCTAAGTTTCCTCAGCAGCTCCTTATCCATCCAAGGAGTTCTCCTGGCCCTCCTGCTGCACTTCCTTCTAGGTGGGATACAAGGCTCCTGAGTTATTAGCAGGTGATCCTTGACTACCAACCAGCACTCTTGGGCCCCCCTGCCCTCTAGGGCTATATCCCATGGACCCTTAATAAGCAGGTTCCTGAAGAGGCCAAAGTCTGCCCTCTTGAAGTCCAGGGCAGTGAGCTTGCTGCACGCTCTTGTCACTGTCCTGAGGATCTCGAATTCGACCATCTCATGATCGCTGCAATCAAGGCTGCCCTGGAGCGTCACATTTCCAACCAGCCCTTCCCTGCTGGTGAGGATGAGGTCAAGCATGGCACCGCTCCTTGTCAGCTCCTGTAGTACTTGCTATAGACCTGCTGCAAAGTAGTGACTCTTCTGCTGCTATTAGTTCCCCTTATTTTTCCACATTAGATATCAAACATTTTTCTTTGAAGCAAAAATGAGTTGTTAATTTTGAATTGCAAATTTACCAATACTGGGAGTTGTGATCTGAACTGGAACATTCTAGACAGAATATATAGTATATGAGATAGCCTCTGAAGATAATATTTATGGGGAATTTGGAAATCGTTAAAATTTTTAAAAGATCAATATTCTCTAAAAATGAACTTTGCATTCATGGCTAGTATCCACAGATATAATAACTGTGCTTTTTGTTCCTCATAGCAACTCCTGATCTGCTGTTCTGAAAAATAAAAAGGGAAGCAGTAGTCATTCTTGCTGTGAAATTTCATAAGAATAGTATATTTACCTTATATAATCAATATATATTACAAAACAGCCACAGTTAGGAGACACTATTGAAAAGGTTCAGCTAAGTGGAGCTTCATAGTTAAACAAATGTTATGGAAAACCCAACTGGAATAGAAAGCATTTACGACATTGTATGGGCATAAACATGTATTTGAAATGCTGGGCGAAGCTAGGCTGTCAAGTATCTTGATTGTCATATTACGATTCATGAAGACACATCACTCTGATGTTATTAAATGTAATTCTCTTTGTGCTACTATTTTCTGTTTAAAATGGAAGGAGAAATAATTGTTCTTTACTTATTCAGCCTGCCACCACAGATCTGAAGATTTCTGTCAATAGCAGTGAGAGCTGGAGACATGGGTTATGGCCCCTCACACTCAAATTCGAGCATGTCTATAGAGAAAAGAGTGAAAAGGAGGTAAATGCAGTATGTTTAAGCTGCTACACTAGGCTGATTCCTCTGCTCTACTGGAGAAGTCCCATGTGGGTTACAAGATGTTTTTAAAGAACCTATTGTGGATTTAAGAATAAAAGTGTGACAATACTTGGTGTTACCTGACACTTCTCTACACTCGATTAGAAATTCAAATATTCATGCTAAATGCCTAAATCCATAGATGGAACACAGATTTGTATACATGCCCTGAGTGGGGATACACAACTGTAGACAGGATATTTAAGCCTTCAAACAGTAAATGAAAAAGGGAGAAGTGCTGAAAGCCCTTCGCTCTCCTGCACTTCACAGGAGCTAAAGCACTAGCCCAAGAAGTATAGAAACTGTGATTTAGGTCTTAGCTTCAAAGGACTCAAGCTTCAAAGTGCGCAAAATTTTTATTTAGAGAAAGAAAATAGGGCCATAGGCTCTATATAGGGCTATAAGCAAAGATATAAGGCTCTACACTAAGGTGAAATATACATGTTCTCCACCCATCCTGCTGAATCTGGGTCTCTGCTCTGAAGGACAGGGATGATGTGCAGAGGAAAAAGTGGAAAGTTATCTGACTTCATAGCCAATTGGAAGAAATAGCAGGGAGGTTCAGCTATGGGAATAAAATGGGATTTGCTAATGTGATCTAGATGGAAGCTGAAGTTCTTGGAGAAAAATGATTAAAGCGAACTAAGACTGTGTGAACCCAAAACTCAGCAGAAATTAAGAAAGTTTTAAACAACTAATTCAAAAACAAGATCAAAAGTACCAAAATAGTGGAAATCAATTTTCTTAGTATAAAAATATACTAATTTATTAAGGGTGAAATCTTTTAGTAGAGTGGCAAAATTTGTCTTCAGAACGTCTGCTTGAAGAGTGAGATCTGCACTTTAAAGGTGATTGGTGAAGCTTGCAGAATTATATAACTCCTGAGCTTTAAATCAGGGATTGTAAGTAGAGAAAAAGGGGGTAGATTTTACATTGCAAGAACCTTTTTCACAGATGTTAGTTAGCTCTAGGCAGCCCAACATCTGCTTCACCTCTTCCCTGATCTTACTAGTCAGTCTTTACAGAGACATTTGGGGAACTTTGAACCCTCTGTGTTTAAGCCAACAGAAATTAAGCAAAAATGCACCTGTTAATTAAACTCAACTCTTTCTACACAATAATAGAAAATTTAAGAAGTATTAAATTGCATTGTACTGATGCCTTCCCCCTTTCCAGTTCATGCATATTGTTTTTAGTGTTTTTCAGTAGCTTAAGAGCCATAAATAAATATTCAGCATTTTTTCATGTGTTCCAGGTTCTGTGATGCTTCTAGTGCTGGTATTTCCAGACTGATAGGAAAGGGTGCTGACTGTTTCATGGTCATGAACAAATCACTTCTACTTTTTGCATAAACAGTGTAAATGTATAACCATCCTGGACTGAGCTGGACAAATGCTTGTGAGGTAGTTGTTTATCACTTACAACAGATGTCACTTATAGCAATTTACTGACTCTCTTCTTAAACAGATATTTGTTGAGGATAGAAACATTTAAATTTTAAATGTAAGTTGTTTATTAATAATAAATACTAATAAACCCCATGTTTATTTCTAGCACAGGATTTTTCATGTTTAGGTTCAAAGTACTTTGCACAGGATGATAATACTTCGGTCTGTTTTCCTCTCATAGTGTGGACATGAAAAATTGAGTTAGAAGGAGGGAAATGCCAGCAGTGACAGAGCCAGGGCTTGGTCTAAGGGAGTTTCTGTCACACAGATGAGAAATAAGCTGCCTTCCACAGAAACGGGTAGCTAGGGAATAACAAAAGTCTTTTTTTCCTGTATCCAGGCAGAATGTCCCCTGAAGTGGCTTGCTCTGATTGCCTCTTGTCTTGTCACCATGCAGCCATGTGAGGTACCTACCTGTCTCTTATTTTATTCTCGCAGATTATGATTCGATCACCCTGAGCCCTGTCCTCTCAAGGCTGAACAACCCTACTCCTTCAGCCATTTTTCCTTTGTCAAGTTCTCCAACACCCTGATTGTTTGGTAGTCTTCCGCTGGACTCTCTCCAGGGGAAACAATGAGACATAGACACTGGATGTAGAAAACAACGTCTTTCTTGCAGTGAGTGGCCCAAAACTGGTGCTGAATATAAAGGGACAATCAGTTCACTAATATATTACTGATTTAACTTTTTTAAACCTCATGTAATTCTTTTGGCCCAATACTTTCACTCACCTGCATATTTCATACAGGATATAGAATATCTGGAATAGTCTGTTGTCTTGGTTTAACCTGTGCTAACAACTAAGCCCCACGCAGCTGTTTGCTCGTTCCCCACTGCTGGGATGGGGGAGAGAATTGGACGAGTAAAAGTGAGGAAATTCATGGGTTGAGATAAAGACAGTTTAATGGGTAAAGCAAAAGCCATGCATGCAAGCAGAGCAAAACAAGGAATGTATTCACCACTTCTCATCATCAGGCAGGTGTTCAGCCACCTCCAGTAAAGCAAGACTCCATCATGTGTAATGGTTGCTTGGGAAGACAAACACCATCACTCCAAACATCCCCCCCTTCCTTCTTCTTCCCCGAGCTTTATATGCTGAGCATGATGTCCTATGCTACGGAATATCCGTTTAGTCAGTTTGGGTCAGTTGTCCCAGCTGTGTCCCCTCCTAGCTCCTTGTGCACTCCCAGCCTACTCGTTGGTGAGGTGGATTGAGAAGCAGAAAAGGCCTTCACTCTGTGTAAGCACTTCTCAGCAGCAACTAAAACATCCCTGTATTATCAACACTTTTCAGCACAAATCCAAAACACCACCCCATAGCAGCTACTGTGAAGACAATTAACTCTATCCCAGGCAAAACCATCACAACTGCCTATCTTAATTCCAATTTTCACACTACTGTGGACATTTCTTTTTTTGGTTGTACCTGTGCTGTACTTCAGTGAAAATTGCAGATGGTTCCATTGTAGCTGTCTGTATCTATTGCTAATGCACTGCCACAAAGCTGCGCTAGACCTATCTTCAAATTAGCTTGCTCAGGTACCACTCAGTAGAGTCTGTCTGGCAGGCAAGTAAATAGTCAGCTACACTACTGCCAGTACCTAAGCCATCTCCAGCGCCTTGAAAATGTTTTGCAGTCCCAGAAGCAAATGCTGTTGTTGTTGTGTTCCCATTCCTTGGCATACAGCACTGAAATCTGCGAGAGATACTGTCTTAAAACATACCAGTATCAATTTGACCTCACTTGATGTTCTCCTGAGGTCAGTATCTTAGTGCCACTCACAACAAGACTGTTTCCCTTGTGCAATAATTCAAACCTATTTCCCATTTGGTTTTAGTTTGTAAGAGTACAGTGGAAGAAATGTATTTCTGTTAAGCATTCAAAAATAGATTGTATGAGAAGTGATGGAAACGCGGAAGATCTTCTAGTCAAGTTGATTCTGGAGGGATGCAAACTTCTAGTCAATAGCTTCCAAAGTCTTGGTATGTGTGCTGGGACTCTGCTGGGCACAGAGGATCTGTGCACATTGGAGCACAGGAGTAATGAGACCTGAGCACTGGAAAAGCAATGCTTCTATGGTAGCTTCTCTATGATTTTTAAATAAAGTTCATTTCTTTTGTACTTTCCTGGTGTGTTAAATTAGTGCCATTTGAAATGAGGAGATTAAGAGATCCTTGCTGGTTCATTATGGAAGGTAGAGGATTTGCTGCCAAAAGAAAAATAAAATAAAAGGATACCAGCTTAATTCTCAGTTCCAAAGCTTGCTGATTTTTTCTGAAACAAGAAGAAATCCTTCCTTGTTTTAGGCAATCTGTGGATATCATTCAAGCTGTGTTCCGTACATAATGAAATAGGTCAACCAAAGTCTTCCCATATATCTTGTGCTGTTAACTTCTTGTTAGAATGGTAATCACAGGTGTCTTTTTTTCTACCTTTCTTTCCAAGTCTGTTGTTCACACATTTCTGTTGTACTTCACACTGGCATACGCTTGGCAGCCACTCAGCTGTTGCTAGAGTTATGTTGTGCAGTTTTGGCTGTCCTACTCTACCTCCCAAGATGCCTTTTTAATTGAGTTGATTTTATTACTGAAAATTAATTTAAACATAATAGGCACAACCCTTAGAACCATTTCTTCACATTTGCCAAACTCTTTTATAACCCAAAGAAAGACATCACAGTTATGTATTTTTGGCATAATTCCATTTCCTGTTTTTACAAATTACTTTTTCTGATTCCAATATTTATACCTGAAGGGGGCCTATAGGGATGTTGAGGAGGGACTCTTCATTAGGGACTGTGGTGAGAGGACAAGGGGTAATGGGTTTAAACTTAAACAGGGGAAGTTTAGATTGGATGTGAGGAAGAAATTCTTTACTGTGAGGGTGGTGAGGCCCTGGAATGGGTTGCCCAGGGAGATTGTGGATGCTTCATCCCTGACGGCGTTCAAGGCTGGGTTGGACATAGCCTTGGATGGCATGGTTTAGTGTGAGGTGTCCCTGCCCATGGCAGGGGGGTTGGAACTCGATGATCTTGAGGTCCCTTCCAACCCTTACTATTCTATGATTCTATGATTCTATATAAATAATATAAAAGGATGCTAAGATGTATAAATAAACTGCTATTTATGTGTATATATTTATGTATGTATATAATTGATTAAAATGGCTATTTTCTTAAGAAAAAAGGATGATTCTATGTGTTTGTCCCCAGCCCTAGAAAAAGTTATCATTTTTCTAGGGGCTGTATATAGTGCTATGCTTGAGAGGCATGGATTCAGTTCCCAAGTCTATTGTGAGGTTTCTGCACAATCAGCTGTAAAATGAGGATTGAATTATCTTATTTGCTTCATCTCCATTTTCTAGGTTTTTAGGAAAGAATAATCAGTTGACACACACAGTGTATATCACAGTGGGTTATGTCTTTGCCTGAATCTCACAAAATGTCTGTACAGAAACTGAACTGAGGAGCAAGGGAACAGAACAGGGTTTATAGGTGTGTGCATTGGAAGCAGATTTATTGTATTTGGTTTTTTGAAATTAGAAAATATCGTTTTCTGACTGCTCCTTGCTGAAAGCTTTCCGAAAAAGTTGTGTGTTTACGTATTATTTATAATGAAATTAAAAAATAGTTTAAGACTATGAAACACAATTTATTTCTTTATTTTGAAGGGCAATTAATCATTAATTTTCTGTGAGAACCTGAACATTGAGCTTGTGCAAAACACCACTTACTTTCCAGGGTGAGTCAGAGACAGGAAACCGAAATTGTCTCAGGCACCATTTGCATTTGGCCATAAGTCTCCATAGGAATGCGAAAGGATGACTCAAGGATAAGCTGACTCAGAGGATGGAGCCAAAAAGCAGACCACCACAACACCACCACAACCTAGGGAAAATGACAACCTTGAGGCACCTTGAGAGAACCCCAGCTTTGGAACTGCACAAGTGCTCATTAAACTATGCCCATCATTATAATAGTAATGTCTCCCTACACTTCATATGCAAATAATGAATAACACCGCAGAAGAATATGAATATAAAAGTGCAGGGATCAGGTCAGAGAGAGACCTCCCACCAATGACAATACCCTAGGTGAAGAGGACCAATGAAACATCACTGGACCCACAGGTGGTGATGCCTCTGTCTCTCTTTCTCTCCATTTCTTTCTCTCTCTCTTCTCTCCTCTCTTTATCATGGAATATTGACTAGATCTAAGTAAAAACACATGGCACGGGACTTGCTAATGCAGTTAATCATTATTGAGTTATTATATATAACCACATGCCTTTCATTTTGTATTAATAAATCATAAAACTGGTTGGTATCATTTCACCTTAATTCAGTACAAGGGTATCACAAATTTGGTCGTTGGCCCCAAGGGGTGGGAAGTCATCCTAAATGACTCCTTTTGGGTCTTGACATTGTCAGATCAGTGTAATACACTATTTATACCAATCTTCATTGATGCAACTTGGCTAAGCTACATAAGTATATAGAGCTGGATTAAGAACCTTCTTCAAAGGGAAATGGAAAACATATGGTCTTTGAACTTTGAAATCTGCGTCTTTTGGAGTCTTTACTGTAAATAAGGATGTAGGACCCAAAGAAACAGGTTTTGTTGTTTATCCAGTCTGAACTGCAACTTAAAACACCTGCACACAACATTTAAACCCTACTGGAGTCTTTAAAAACCATTTACAGTAAGTTCTTATCTTGGCAGGGGCAAAAAACTACATGAAGATTGACCTCAGCAGTTTCTGAGACCAGGCCTTCTGCCTTCATTCCACCTATGGGGCTCTCAGTAATATATATTCAGGCCTTAGCTGGTGAACAGCCAACCAAACAGGTGGAAACAAGATTTTGGAGATTTCTGAGAGTGTATCATATTGGAAGCACAGGGGTTGAAGGCCTGAGGCTTTGGGTTTGGGAAGCTGCTCTTTACATCCCTCGCATTTGAATTTAATTTCAGTTACATTCAAATTCATTTGAATTTTACCTGCTTACACTTATATTTAATTTCACAAGCTGCTGATACTGCATTGCCTTAAAAATGCCTTTTTTCCTGTTTTCATAAGGGTCTGATTTAACTCAGGCAACTAAGCCCGGGAGATGATCAGTGGTTGAAGCACTCCACCTTAGAATAGCATTCCTGTCTGACAGAAATTAAATGCTAGCACATACATACATGGGAAAACTGACCCAGCTCTATTTGGTAGCAGATCTTCAGCATAGTTTTAAAAGCACATTTATTTTGGATTTCTCACACTCTTCAAGGGAGACTATTAGTGCAACCCACTGGGCTACTGTTCTCTACTGTACCATCTAATTAAGTCCTTCAAAAATAATGACTATACAGAGGACTACAGGCATTACCTCCAAAGGTAGATTCCGTCTAGCTCACCTTCCTAACTTGCATATAAGCAGGGAGTCTGACCCCCCCAATCCCTGTCTGACTTGAAAGCCCAAGGCTTTAAAGCATTCCTTGCTCTTAAAGCTGTACTTACTGTTCTACCACCAGCAGAGAGAAACATCAAACTCTGGCACTTGGGTTGTCTTCATCTCCTAACTTCAGAGGTTTCTTCTGCTACCTAAAAATATTTCCTAAGTCAGTATGTTGAATCCCCTTTCAGTTCTTACTCTGGTACAAATTTTTTTCAGAGAATTCCAGCACACTTGAGACACATCTGTGAGCATCACATTGATGCCCAGCTGTATTATCTGAACTCAGCTCACACCACTATTTGAATGGCAGCCATGTGACAGATAGGGATGGAATTAAAGTAAAGTCCCAGTAAAGTCTATCCACACTTTAACTGCTGCCTTCAGAAAGCTCTGCCAAGCATGTGCCTCATGATACTGAAGAATTACAAACTTGTTACATTCTCCTACTCTCTTTTCAAACAAAAGTAAGGGAGAATCACTAGGTCTGGGATGTCCATACCTCAATAGGCAAAGATCACTTTCCCTAACAGGTTTTTTTAAATGCATCTTTAAGCCCACATAACTAAGACACAATAAGTTATGTATGTACAAGACATTGTCAAACACTTAATGATACCCTAGTAATATGTTATTTCTTCATTATTGTCTAGGGTTTATTTTATTTACATCTACCTAAATCTCTGCAGAGACTATGGGTTAGAAATCACCTGCTTTTCTAAAGAAGTCTGGTCCCAGGCCATCTGGCCAACTTGCCACGTAGCAAGATTAAAGGCATCTGGGATTGAAACAGAAATTAAGAATAACTCCTCATGACTGATTCCCTTTGGTTGTATGAGAGACATCAATGCAACAGCTTTCAATAAAGACAAAACTGTGGGGCACACTAGAGTCAGGCATATGACGAGTGGTGTGTGAGTTGTGAGTCCTGTTTTTTTTACTAATGACACAGATAATATACTACACCTTCTCCCACTTGCAGTATTTGTTGAAAAGTGGGTTGTCAGCTGACAGTTCATTTAAGGAGGAAAGTGACCTCATGAGAAATTAATGAGGTTGACATATTTTACATTAGTTCTAGTGTACTACACAAAATCACCAGACTTATGGATACTGAAAGAAACTAGGACAACAGCTTTCTTGTACCTTGACCCTACAATGCATTGCTAGAAAAGTTAAATTGTTCCTCACAAACACAACAAAATTGGATTGCTATTGAAAGCACCAGTTCACAGATGTCTGTGGCCAAGGCAAGTGTGTTTAAAACACGCACCACCACGTGGCAAGCAGACATGCCCCAATTGAACTTCCCACTTAGAGTGGAAAGAACTGATTTTGTAGGTCAGGAAACTGAAAATGTAAGGTCAGAATAGAGGAAGGGATAGAGAGGAAAGGAAGACGTACAAAAAGACCTGGAAATTGAAGCAATTTTTTAAGAGGATTGAATGAAAAATGTATCATCTAGGAACATATAATACCTAGAAAATTTAAAGAAGCAGTGTTGGGTTTTTTTTTTTTTTTTTTAATAGTATGTCTTGAGGTTTTATCTGTGAGATCCAACTTAGAGCTAAATTTGTGCTGAACTGAGGAAATATCAGCATTCATTCATAGGTCTGCCATAATGACTTTAGAAGAAAGACAGAAATTATTTTAACTTTCAGATGGATGAGTATTTGCTGTGTAAGAAATAATCTCCAGTCTCTTCTTTAGCTTTGTCTGTCAAAACAGTCATGAAGAACTCATATTTTAAGCCACATAATCTATTCACTGCTTCTACCATGTTCATGCTGCTAATAGGTTACGTTATTATCTTAGTCTTCATACGTTCAGGAAAAAATCTCTCCCCCTCTCTCCCTAATCAGTGGGTGCATATGTTATATTTTAAGGGAAAATGAGATTGTGGTTCTATTCTCTCAGTGAAAGCTGAATTCTTATCCACAGTGTACTGAGTGTAAGATTGAATAAAAAAAACTGAAAAATGTAGGAAGAATTTGTGAGCATGATAAAATGTATTAAGCAGCTGGTAGACTGTGCCAGAGCCAGATTTAAAAGTTCAGTTCCTGCTCCTCAGGAGAACTGGGTATTAAGAAAAGCCAAACCAAACCAAATCAAACCAAATCCCAAAACAAACCAGAAACACAAAACTTTTTAACTTTGAACAAATGCCTTATTTTTAGACAGTTTTGCATGTGACAGAAGTTCTGGAAAGTTCTGATTTTGAAAATAAACTGCTGAATATGAATATGAACATATGAATGTATGAACGTATGAACATATGAGCAGAGATTGATCCTATTCTGAAAGTATTTATTTCCACACAGGAGTTACAGTGTTAACCTTGGGTTACATTTTCAGATGTTCAAACCCACACTAGCAGTCTGCCTCAAGCCCACAATATCTAAAAGTGGGTTTGACAAATATCTGCCCAAGATAATTAACTTAGACTAGATATTTAACTTCTAAAAAGCTAAATCTAGATGAACTGAGTCCTCTTTGAAGTGTTTTGATGCTACAGGATGAAACAGAAATGTTGAAATATGTGAATTGAAAACATCAGAAAAGTTATTATAGGTCTAAAAAATCCTTTATTTTTGTTAAATATATTTTTAGTTTAAAATTCTTCCACTGATTTTAACTAATATTACTCTCTTGTAACACTGATAGCCACTGTAAATGAGTTAATATAAAGGGAGACTTTCACTTGGTACAGTGTAGAAGCAGTTTTTTTCTTCTTATATTTTAATTCCACATTCGGATATTTAGAGTAATTTCTCTCCAGCCATCCATTTCTTTAAGAATGAAACTTTCTTAAATATTGACCACAGAAGATTTTACCTTTTATATCTGGATCTTTTCTCTACAAAAAGGTCAAGCAAACAAAAAAAGTCAATGCAAGTATTTTGAAACACTCAATGCATGACTTCAGAGTGAAATCTGAATTTGCAAACAGTAAAATCAAAGTATCTTGAAGTACTATTCTAGTCCACGAAAACAACTTCAATTCTTTTGCCACTTAAAATTAATTTCTTATTTTAGAAATGTCCCTTTCTATTTTTCTGGGCTGAAAAGTCTCCCACATCAACAGAAGTTTGTTTCAGTGGTATAAATGACCTCGAGTATTTGGAACTGCTATGACATTGAGTGTAGCAAAATGTGAAAACAGAAAGTAGTTCTCTTTACTTTCAGTTATTCTAGTCTGAGCTTTTTGTTTTGGTAAAATCTGACAGCTAATAGCATTCTAGACTTTGGGGCTATCATATCCCTCAAGAGGTCATCTAGCCCAGCCTCTAAGAGTTCACTAGGAGTGCTGAGGCTATTCCCACTGAACGTTTGTCAAAGCTCTACTTAAAAATTAAACATGATAGTATTCTATAACCTGACTCATTAAACTGTTCCACATCTGAATTATGCTTAGCATTATGATAAATTGCAAGTGAAATTCAGACCTTCCTGCTGAAGAAAGGGAAAGAACATTTATTCATGGTAACAATCTGCATGTATTTAGGGCCTGAGATCTTATTGAATAAAATGGGCATTGGGTAAGTAGAAAAGAATCTTATATTCCACAGAGACTGATGGGTAACCTGGGTACATATCAAAGTATAGTGCAGAACCATTTATATAACAAAATACAGTACAGCTGCATTGACCTGGCATTTATTTTTTTAGGAAGCTGGTGCGTGAAAGACCCATTGGCCAGAAATATCGTGAAGAAAAAAGGTATGATGATTTTATAAAATTCCTTCACATGATAATTAATACAAGCTCAACAGATCTCTTAGAACTGAGATGAAAGGAAAATGAACAAAAAAATACTGCCTACAATGGAAATCTTTTCTCTGCTAATTCATCTCCATTGAAATGTCCAGGAAAAAAAATTATTAAAAATCAGTTTTGGAAAAACTTCAATCATCTCTAACCATTTGTCATCTTGCTGGGAAGTCTATGTGCAACTTGCAGTTCTCTGTATTAAACATCATGATTCAAATAATTTAACTCATAAAACTATCAGCAATTCTGTAGCATTTTCTACTACTGCAAAAATGGCTAAGCTGTAGGCTAAGCTCTCTGCATCCTCTCCTTCACTTAGTCTTCTCTGCCCATGGAGGCAGGAAACAGGAGCAGTTGGCCCTTCTAACGATGAAGATGGCTTTTAAGAGCTTGTCAGAGATTGTCCTCTCAACATGATTGCTTACATTGCACTGTCAACCCCACATTCTCACACTGGTGAGTCAGCGCTCAGAACAGTTACAGCTGGCTTGTAAAAAATCATATTTAAAAATAATATTTGTGCTTGCTCAGTTTTGAGTTCAGATCATTCATTTGCTCTGCTCATACAAGTCATCTGATTCACACTCAATGCTCTGGTAATTAAAGGCAATTTTGGAAAAGAACATTTAGATGTCACCCGAGATCTCCTGATTGGGATCCAGAAGCTGGTGCTGTGAGAAGCCTAACATGTACAGTGACAAGCACAAGAGAGTCTTCTGCACAATGTACACAATGTGCAATGTATTTTCAAAGGCTTCCCAGTCAGATTTGTGGGTAGAATATTCTGGTCTTTTCAGCTGGTTTACTGATAGCCTACATTTTCCTTTCATCCTAGTTATAGCCCTATATATCACCCTAAGTAATCTCCCCAGTTGGCACAATTTATGTTTTATACATATTTCCCTTTTAAACTCAGACTCCATTCAGCTCTGTGCCTGGAGAGACTAAGATATCAAAGTCAACCACAGATTCCACATTCTGAATGGAAAATAAATTAGCAGTATCAAACCTGAAGAGAGCTTTGATTATCTTTGCTACCAATGGTGCTTTTTGGATTTATCAATTTGTTCACCTACATTGTACTCACTCAGTTTCAAAGGTCTGCTAGAGAAAAGAGAGGTTATAGCATCCAGACCTATTAAATAATTAAAAATGTGCTGTATGGGTAATTTTTGTGGATGCACAACACAGCCTTTACAAAGGAAAACCAGTCCCTGTCTTTCTGTCTGATGAGGCTTTGTTATTGTGTGGGTCAGAAATGGGACCACGGTAGAGCCAGGAGGGAAGAGTTCATGATTATTCTTCCTTGAGAATTTTTAGCACTGTCCATTTAAGCATCTTGAATTATGCTTTATTTAGTGAGGCACTGGAATGTGTTGCCCAGGGAAGTTGTGAATGCTCCATCCTTGGCGGTGTTCAAGGCCAAGCTGGACAGAGCCTTGGGTGCCATGGTTTAGTGTGAGGTGTCCCTGCCCATGGCAGGGGGGTTGGAACTAGATGATCTTAAGGTCCTTTCCAACCCTAACTATTCTATGATTCTATGATTTATTTTTAAGTCTGGCAACAACAGACTTCATGGAGTATCTGGCAATACCTGGCATCTCTTTCACATGAAAATTGTTGCTTGAGGCTTTAGGTTTTGTGCTTGAGATTTCTTTAGAATGCCTTCATTTATTTCTCAAAAAAAAAAAAAAAAAAAGGACTTTTTTGAGAAGAAGGTTATGTAGAATGTCCTATGATTATGGCAGTGCTAGACTCCTTGGGACTCCAGCTGAATGGCCTGAAATGGGAAGGGGTGTAGCGAGAGGGAAACTTAGGAGGATGCTTGTGTATGGGGAACGTGCAAAGGTCACAGAACACAGTTCCAGCCATTAGGCCCTCACTCATTGCTTTCCTGGGAAATAAAAATCTCAGGAATGGAAATAAAAATCTCAGGAACTAGATCTTAATTTTGGGGAGTAGGTAAGATAGATACTTCTTCCTACCTATAATTACTGGCTCTGTCTTTATCCCCACATCTGTTTTTATACCTACCTGAGAACTTTTTCTATACCTGCCTAAACAAGAACTGGTATCTCTCCACCTCCATCCAGGCACTGCCAAAATTTTAGATCCAAATCTACCCCTCCAAAATAATTTGTGGAATTCTTGAAAAGCTTCAAAAATTCTTTGGCTTGCAAGACCTCTACTCTCACAGGACCATTCCCACCTGCATCAGTGAGGGCATGTTTCTTAATGCATAGCCTATGCATCACGGTGCCTCTACAAGCAACAGGTAGAGATTAATGTGAACATGACTACTGGATGAGCATATTGCAAACATTTCAATGCACTGACATTTCTTGGCAAAAATCCAAGTCACATCTTGATTGAGTTATGTGGTTTTGTGAGTGCCCACTTCTCGTGCTTTCCTTTCCTTTACCAGAAATATGTTTTCTGCAGTGAAACATACATTATGCACAGTGGTATTACAGTGCAGAAGAGAAGCTGTTAGTTTTCTTCCTCCCAGATTTTTACTGGAAGAAAAAGAAACATGGAAAGCAATTTCCCTCTAATACAGAAAAAACAGCTACAGGAAAGTGGTAAAATATTGACACAGACAAACAGAATGGTTAGGATCATAGAATCATAGAATAGCTAGGGTTGGAAAGGACATTAAGATCATCTAGTTCCAGCCCCCCTGCCATGGGCAGGGACACCTCCAGCTAAACCATGCCACCCAAGGCTCTGTCCAACCTGGCCCTGGACACCACCAGGAATGGAGCATTCACAAGTTCCCTGGGCAACCCACTCCAGTGCCTCCCCACCCTTACAGTAAAGAACTTCCTCTGTATATCCAAAATAAACTCACCCTCTTTAAGTTTAACCTGTTACCCCTTGTCCTATCACTACAGTCCCTCATGAACACTCCCTCCCCACCATCCTTATTGGCCTCCTGCAGACACTGGAAGGCTGCTATGAGGTCTCCACACACCTTTCTCTTCTTCAGGCTGACCAGCCCAAACTTTCTCAGCCTGTCTTCACAAGGGAGGTGCTCCAGTCCCCTGATCATCTTCGTGGCCCTCCTCTGGACTTCTTCCGACAGTTCTGTGTCCTTTTTATGTTGAGGACACCAGAACTGCACACAATACTCCAAGTGAGGTCTCATAAGAGCAGAGGAGAGGGGCAGGATCACCTCCCTCGACCTGCTGGTCACTCTCCTTTTGATGTAGCCCAGGATACAGTTGGCTTTCTGGGCTGCAAGCGCACACTGTCGGCTCATGTTCATTTTTTCATCAACCAACACCCTCAAGTCCTTCTCCACAGGGCTGCTCTGAATCTCTTTGCAAAAACCTGGAGCTGTGCCTGGGATTGCTCCAACCCAGCTGTAGGACCTTGCTCTTGGCATGGTTAAACTTCATCAGGTTGGCATCAGCCCACCTCACAAGCGTGTCAAGGTCCCTCTCGATGGCATTCCTTCTCTCCAACGTATCAGCTTGGTGTCATGGGCAAACTTGCTGAGGGCGCACTCAATCCCACTGTCCATGTCACCAGCAAAAATGTTGAACAAGACTGGTCCCAACACTGATCCCTGAGGGACACCACTCATTACTGGTCTCCAGCTGGACACTGAGCCATTGAGCACAACTCTTTGCATGCGGCCATCCAGCCAGTTCTTTATCCACCGAGTGGTCCACCTATCAAATCGATGTCTCTCCAACTTAGAGACAAGGATGTCATGTGAGACAGTGTCATACGCTTTGCACAAGTCCAGGTAGACGACATCCACTGCTCTGCCCCTGTCCATCAGTTCCGTAGCTCCATCATAGAAGGTAACCAAATTGGTCAGGCAGGATTTCCACTTAGTGAAGCCATGCTGGCTGTCATCAAGCACCTTGTTGGTTTTCATGTGCCTCAGCATGCCTTCCAGGAGAATCTGCTCCAAGATTTTGCCATGCACAGAGGTGAGACTGACTGGTCTGTAGTTTTCCGGCTCATCCATTATCCCCTTCTTGAAAATGGGGGTTATATTTCCCTTTTTCCAGTCATCGGGAACTTCCCCTGACTGCCATGATTTTTCAAATATGATGGACAGTGGCTTAGTAACTTCATTTACCAGCTCCTTCCGGACCCGCAGATGGATTTCATCAGGTCCCATGGACTTGGACATAGCCTTGGATGGCATGTTTTAGTGGGAGGTGTCCCTGCCCATGGCAGGGGGGTTGGAATTCGATTATCTTAAGGTCCTTTCCAACCCTAACTATTCTATGATTCTATGATTCTATGACTTGTGCATATTCAGGTTCTTAAGATGATCTTAAACCAGGTCCTCTCCTACAGTGGGCCCAAGGTCTTCATTCTCACAGTGCCTGCGTCTGCCTTCCAAGACTTGAGTGGTGTGGTCAGAGCATTTGCCAGTGAAGACCAAGGCCAAGAAGTCATTAAGAACCTCAGCCTTCTCTAAGTCCAGGGTAGACAGTTCTCCTGATAGCTTCTGGTGAGGGCCAACATTTTCACTAGTCTGTCTTTTATTTGCAATGTACCTATAGAATCCCTTCCTGCTATCTTTCACATTGCTAGCCAAGTTTAATTCTAAGTGGGCCTTAGCTTTCCTAACCTGGTCCCTAGCTTCCTGAACAACATCCCTGTATTTTTCCCAGGCCGCCTGCCCTTGCTTCCACCTTTTATAAGACTCTTTTTTCCCCTCTAAGTTTCCTCAGCAGCTCCTTATTCATCCAAGGAGGTGTCCTGGCCCTCCTGCTGCACTTCCTTCTAGGTGGGATACAAGGCTCCTGAGTTATTAGCAGGTGATCCTTGACTACCAACCAGCACTCTTGGGCCCCCCTGCCGTCTAGGGCTATATCCCATGGACCCTTAATAAGCAGGTTCCTGAAGAGGCCAAAGTCTGCCCTCTTGAATTCTAGGGCAGTGAGTTTGCTGCACGCTCTTCTCACTGTCCTGAGGACCTCGAATTCGACCATCTTATGATTGCTGCAATCAGGGCTGCCCTGGAGCATCACGTTTCCAACCAGCCCTTCCCTGTTGGTGAGGATGAAGTCAAGCATGGCACCTCTCCTTTTTGGCTCCTCTATTACTTGCAGAAAGAAGTCGTCTTCCACACAGTCAAGGAACCTCCTGGAATGCTTGTGCTGGGTTGTACTTTCCCTCTAACAGATATCAGGGTGGTTGAAGTCCTCCATGAGAACAAGGGCCTGAGAGTGCGAGGCTGTTCCTATCTGTCTATAGAGTGCTTCATCCACAGAGTCCTCTTGATTAGGACATCTGTAACAGAACCCCACAATGTCTCCCATATCTTGTCTGTCTACTGCATGCATTCAACTATTACATGAGAAGAATAGGTATCGTCTATGGACTTGTTGCAAAAAACCAATTCAGATGCAATATCATTCTTGGAAATCCTCATCTGCCATGAACAGTGTTTATTTCATGTGCCACGTTGCTTTATTCAGAATGCATCGCTTTTTATCTATCTCTTTTGGGTTGAGGAGTCCTAGGCATGAGCAAGTCTGAAATAACTGATGCTGAAAGACATTTCAAGTTAAACTGGGTTGTACCTTGCTAATTAAGCCCCCCTAAATTATACAAAATCTGAGGAGATGTTTTCTGGTTCATAGCCATAGACAGATGTAACGATGTCTTGTCTATGTTTTTGTTTGTTTGTTTGTTTTTGTTGATAAACTTTTAATGAACTTTTTTTTTTTTTATCTTCACATCCAACTGTTAAGTTCATGAAGCATGTAATACCAAATACCTAAATTTAGAGGATATTTAGCTGGAAAATGTGGGTATGATCAAGAGGGGTCTTTGGAAGGTAAATCTGGGCGCCTAAATTTGAAAGTAGGTTTTTAATTTAGGAGCTCTAATTGCTGTATGGAAGCACACAGTTCTCTCTACTGACTGTAGAGGGAACCTGGGCACCAAAGGTAAGTGCTTGCAGAGATGGTGTCAGTATTCTCCACTGTCTGTAGACTGTATGGAATGGCAATTAAAGCAAGCGTTATATGTTAATTTCCTGGATTAGTCTGAGGTGTATGGCAGTAAGATCTTTCCTGTACCTTTTCCTGACATTTTACTTTGGACGTAGAGTTTACGTTACAGAGGTGCTCATCATTTGCAACTTTTAGCACGAAACATTAATCTTTGAAGTTAATTTTTAAATTTATGGTTTAATATTAGAAATTAATATAGCTTCTCTGCCTGTGAGTTTATTTGGAAGGTTTAACCCCCATTGTAAGTGGTAATAGAGAACATTTTTTTCTAAACTTTTATTTCTGTGTGTATAGACTAAAATTGTGCACAAACTAAAAAAATAATAAAATTTAAAAAATTAGTAAGGTTAAAAAATATTGGCCTGACACTATTTATTATTACCGCTACAAAAACTTTCCACGATACAGTTATGCCAGTAATATGACTTTGGTGAAGAATCAGCGAAACAGTAACTTTTCTTTTGTCACTAAATAGGAAATTAATTACAAAAAATAAAGTCTTCCCCCTAAAAATATTAATTTCCTTTCATTTGCTGCATATGAATGTGGATTTGACTGGACTTTTCTTATAGGGTGTTTGTTTGGGTTAATTTACACATATTTCTTCCTTTCTTCCACTTTTCTCTATGTACACAACCTTTCATGGAAATGGGTGAATCCAAGTCCTATTCCCCTCAATTCAGTTGGATTCATGCCTTGAGGACAGCTCTTCCCAGCTCATTCTTTGGCTCCAGCAGTATTTTTAGGTCAAAGTTATCTTGCTTTGCTCGTTTTTTGTGCCAACCAGAGTCTGTGAAACAGCAATAATATTATGCTGAACTGGAGCTAATAAATCCAACATCTCAGCAGGATTTGTTTTGTCTGAGGGGTTTTACTCCCCACTAATGTATCCACAGCCTTTGGCAAGTCAGCAGGAAGGAACTAGAAAAAGAATAAGCCTGTGAGACTTAAGACATTCCTGCTGAATCTTGCTCAGCAACACGAAAGCTGATGTAGTGTCTTTGCCCCATAATTAGCTGAGTGAATTTCCTTTCTTAGGGATATTAAAAAACTGCCTAGACATGGTCCTGGGCAACTGGCTTTAGATGGCTCTGCTTGAGCGAGGAGATTGGACAAGGTGACCTTCAAAGGTCACTTCCAACCTTAACCATTCCATGATTCTGTCAATTTCATGGCAGCATATTTTTGCATTTCATAGCATGAATTTTTTTTTTCTTGATAGTACAAGTGTAATAATAACAAAAAGGTGACTTAATTTTTTTCTAGGTAAGCTAATTATGCATGATGCCTATGTCTTGAACTTTGGTTTGAGTTGCAGTGGATTATACATAGGGCAAAAGGATATTTAAACTTAGTATCAAGAGTAACAACCTCTGATAAAATGGAGAAGTCTTAATAATACTTCAAATAATTAAGACAATACAGTTGTTTTGCCTTGCTGTTACTTATTCTTTCATAAATGCTAAAAAGCTATCTGAGAAACCTTCAGGGTCCCTGTTATCTCTAGATAACTGATGGAAGATAAAATGATTTAAATATGAACTGTCATACTCTATTAATTGGACATGGCTGAATTACAATGTAATATCATAGCAAAACATTTGCAGGCTGTGCCAAATAGCTATCTAAAAGAGCCACTTTACGAAGAACTTCTTGGAGAGACATCAGTTTGGCCGCCTTCTTGTAAAGTCTGGCAAGTCTGCTTGGGTTTCAATGTACTCTTCTGAGTGGCTGCTGTACAAATATCCTCAATGGGTAGAGCAAATGCCCCTCCCAGCCACACAGAACATGCAAGAATCTTTTGGATTTTAGTCACCCACAGGAAATAGCTTCGTGAAGGCCAGAAAAAACCTTCACATTCAGAAGAGGTTAGAAAGACCTGTGTTACTTTTCTGCAGATTGAAGACAGCAGCTGATAGAGAGTGAACAAAGAGAGTGCTGGAAATCAGATGACTATCCAAGTGAGGTGAAGGGGTTGAATGAGCAGTGACCTATAAGGGGGTATACAGGTGCATCAGTGCATCTGTTGTGCTTGCAGACCAGTTCAGGTGAGATTTATTTCCAGATTCAGAGAGTTAAATAGAAGGGTTAACATTTAAGTTTTCGCATGGAAGCTGCTCATTCACCTGGTAGGTGAATTTAATCTTGACTAGATCTCCACTTACTGTAACAACAGCTTAGGCACCAGTGTGCCCACACATCCAGCTCCAAACAAGCTGAAATCTTGCCATTTGTCTCTGAGATGCAGATGACCCCAGTGCTGGGAGGGGACAGCTCTATTTTGGTAATTGCTAACGGACTGCCCTTATGCATCAGGCATCTATCGGTCATTAGTCCCATAGTTATGTATGAAAACCAACATGGGGTGCCCAGTGTTGTCTGCAAGAGTCAGTAACAGCATCCTTCTTTAAAGGTCTGACTGTCATAGCTGTGAAGATTCCACAGCTTCCCAGTTTCTGACAACCCACCTCTTCTTACCCTGGTTCGGTGTGCTACGACTGGTGGCCTTTCTGCCAGCTCTGCTTCAGGGGAGGCTTCTCCCTGGCCAATGCCTTCCTCTTGGTTGTCTCTTCATTGGAACAAGAGGGAAAAGAGAGCACTGAGCAGCAAATGTGGATCCCCACAGTAGTTCATGGTTTTTTTAAATGGCAGTCTTCACTGGGGAGCTCAGCTCCATCAAGGTGCCATCCTGTCTGTGAGGGACAAGGGCATGAGGAACCTTGAGAGCAACTTGTGGCAGCTTGGAGGCTGGCTGTAGCCCAAAGCTTGTGTGTGATTGTCAGCACTGAAAAGGTTATTCCTGCTGTGGTGTGCTTGTAAAATGCCCTTGGAGATGATGGCTGCTATACAAATAGCAAGTAATAAAACACCATAGAAGTGTAATTAGTTATTATTACCTCAGATGGCTAAGATCTGGTTTGTTATTCCATCCTGCCATGGTTTATTATAGAGTAAGAGAATACAGGGAAAGATAAAGTGGAAGACAACAGTGACAGGGCAGCATCACTGAAAATCTAATATTTCTGAGAAGCAGGATTTGGAACAGCAGCAAGCCAGATGCACCAGAAATGGCCAAGACTGCAGAAGTGACTTTGGGATTGAATTGTGTAAATGAACATATAACATAATTCATCACTTTCTATCCAATTCCTGGGAGGTTTCACCACCTCACTCTGAACTCATTCTGTAAAATAGTTGTATTTACTTTGCTTTCTAAAACAGAGTGACAGCAACTTCATTAATTAGAGCAGGGAAGAAATCTATCATGACTTTGATCAGTTTGTTCAGTTTCTGTCTTTGTGCTGCTAATTGTAACTGTACCAAGGAGGTAAGGGTACACAAATCTTGCTGTTCACTTCCTGAGACCAGGACTTAAAGGACTTTTCTCATTGAAATGTTTGTTCCTTGTCAGGTTTCTTTATCCTAGTAGCATCAACCTCACTGACCAGTGACTTATACTGGGCCATCTTTTAGGCAGGTTGCTATTAAAAGAATGTCAGATTATTTGTTTGTCAGGTTCTTTGGAATGAGCACAGTGTTATGGCCCATTAATTCTCATTCTCTGTTCACATACATCAAAATTCAAATTGCACAGTGAGATGTAGTTCTCCTTCCACTGTTACTGAACTTAAAGGTAAAAATTTTACTGGTTTCATTGGAAAAGATTTGGAACCATTCAACATTTAACTCTTCATACTATTATCATACCTAACAAGTTCACATTACAGGTTTATAGTCTGAGTGTGAAGACGAGTTCACCTGAAACTGAGAGAAATGTTTGTCTATAAGTTATAAAATCTTTGAATATGGTGGGCAACATAGAATCATAGAATCATAGAATAATTAGGGTTGGAAAGGAACTTCAGATCATCTAGTTCCAATCCCCCTGCCATGGGCAGGGACAACTCCCACTAAACCATGCCATCCAAGGCTATGTCCAACCCAGCCTTGAACACCGCCAGCGATGGAGCATTCACAAGTTCCCTGGGCAACCCGTTCCAGTGCCTCACCACTCTTACAGTAAAGAAGTTCCTCCTTATATCCAAACTAAACTTCCCCTGTTTAAGTTTAACCTGTTACCCTTTGTCCTACTACTGCAGTCCCTAATGAAGAGTCCCTCCCCAGCATCCTTATTGGCCTCCTGCAGACACTGGAAGGCTGCTATGAGGTCTCCACGCAGCCTTCTCTTCTCCAGGCTGATCTTATGACAAAAGTGTGGAACGTTATGCATGATATCTCTTCAACCTGGATCATCCATCAAAAGGGTGTCTCCCAGTGGATTACAAAGTCTCCGAATTTCCCAGTTTGGGTTCAATAATCCCATCTGACATCAGATCAGTTATGTTTATGGAGATAGAGCTGCTGGTGGCCTGGATATTAATCTTACCCAAAAGCCAGATTTGATTTGCATAAAATCCCTCTAATTTTATGTGAAAAAAAATCAGAACCACTTCTCTTACAATGGCTTTAAAAACAATCTGTTTAGATGCTGTGACTATTTGAAATATCAGAATTCTAAGGGACAGTATTCAGCTATTTCTGACCGTATGGTTTGCATTTTGCTCACAAATTCAAATCAATAGTGATATGGCAGAACATTAATTTATTTTATAATAGGCCTATGCCAGCCAGCAAATTACAAAGGTAATAACAAGATTTTCTCCAGCATTCACATACACATTTCTAAGATTCTATTTAGTTTTTATAACTTCACAGCAACAAAGTGATCAGTGACTAATAAAAATTGCAACCATGCTTTTGAATATGTGGTTAGTTGGATAGAAAAAATACCAGGTAGCAAATAATTATAACTTGTTGTAGTTTTCACACTGTGTGCCTAGATGGTACCCAGACCAATGAACAACTCTGTATGTGCAGAGGCTAGACATTCATCACTGCACCGAAGACCTAGTATCTACCAGTATTTAGGGTACTTCCTGCAAGAGGAGCTGAATAGTGAACTTCTGCCATCTTTAGGGAAAGCTGAGGACAGTCTGTGAGAGAGCAGTTAAAGAAAATGCTCTTTTTTTGTGACTCAGTTTCCCATTAAGGCTTGTAGGGAGGAGGAAATCTTCTTTTCCTGTCCTCAAAGTTTCAGTGTTTACTTTCTGAAATGTTGCTGTAATGTTTCAGAGAGGTTTCAGCTGTTATTGTTGACCTCTTCAGGAGTTCCTTCAAGGTGCACTAGCTTGTGACCTGATCAGTCCTGGTGGTGTGCAGAACATGCACTCGATGGCAGCTTCCTCTCCCCTGCCTTGCCAGGGTGTGTGGAGGGAATGGGCTTGCGCAAGACTGCGCTGAGGTACCCTAACAACTTCAGAGTTAACCTCTCAATTTTCATCTTATTTTTCATTTTTAAAACAGAAAATATTATTTTTCTGGAAAAGTTTGTTGGGAAAAACCTGTAATTTAATGGAAAATATTCCACAGTTGCTTCTCAAACTCTAATGGATTCAGGCGTTCATTATTTCCAGTGCTATCTTTGTAGTGCCTTCTGAGTAACCAGATTTAATAAACTGTTGTATTTTTAGATACATAGTAGCAGGTTACTTGTGTTTCAACATCTGTATGAATTATGTAAGTAAGGGTAATACAAATTAACCCCATAACTCCATCTCATAACCCCTCTATTTCTGATCTTCCACAGACTACTTTTTTTTTCCTAAATAAATCTTTGGGAACATTATCTGTACAGGTTACCTGTACTATCTCTGACTTTTCCTGCCTTGTCGCAGGTGCTGTCTTTATGCTGATTACCTTATGATATGGAGTAATTTTGATGAGGACTAATTTTGTGTTCAGTATTTTTAAAATGATATACAGTAACTGGTGCAGGCTGTACACAGAATAACATAATAGTTGGTCTCTCAGCAGAACAAAACTGATGGTCTGATGAAAAATTAAAAATAGAATCAATACAAGAGAGTATTTATTTATTCTTACTTTTATTGCCTTTTATGTAAAAGCATTACTAAGCATATTATGGAATTAAAATACCAGGGGAGAAACACAGTGTAAGGGAGAGAAATGAAGATGTAGAGAAGAGGGAAGCATAGGGTTTTTTTGAGGTTAGAAGAGAGCTAACAGATCAATGAACCTGTGGGATAAAGGAAGGTAGCACCAAATGTCAGGAGCTGCATTGACCTGTTTGAATGATGAATTTTAGCACAGAGAACACTATGACACAGGGCATGTAACAATATGCCAGTGCAAGAAAGGTTGCAGAAATGTCACCTGTCAGCAAGTCTCACTACACACCTTTATTGCTGGAGTCATCTAGTATCATGACCTTTTTGCATGCAATGTTAGCTGCTGTCTTGGAAACACACTTAACATATGTTTTGATAAATATTCATCTCTGGAAACATGATTTTAACACAACAAACACAGAATGAATGATCATGAGGTGTCTGAATCAAACTGAGAGTGTGTGATATGGAGGTAAAAATCATGTGTTCTTTGCAATCTCAGAAAACTATCAGCTTGGGAAAGCTTGGGGATTGGGCTCCACTGGAAACATTTACTTTCTAATAATATTCTGATCCAGTTAGCATTGCATGGCATTGCAAGTTATCAGCATTTCACCTGAGTAATGATGGAGCTTGCACAGGTGTGACAAAAAGGAAAGATTTGGGGCAGGAAATGTGTGTGGTACACACAGCTGCCTGTATGTGGTTTCAGTCTGTCTCCAGGATCCCTTTTGCACAGGTTTCCAGCGGTCACCAGCACAATTGCAAATCAGGGATTTATTTTGGGAGGTTTAAGTCCCACCAGGAGAAGTTCCAGGAATAGCACTGGAAAGTGCACGCCAAGTTTTCTGATTAATTTTGTCCTGTAGCTGAAGCAGAAAGTGTTTAATAACCAATCTGTAAAAGCAAACTGCAAAGTTAACAAACAAGTTGTCATGGGTATTTTTTACTTCAAGATTAATTCATCTACGTAATGATCATGGGACATGTCTTTTGTGATCAGACATCCCCCCGGTTGCAGATGAAAGGCGTACGTTTTCTGCTTCCTTCACCTTTCTTCCCCTTGCACTGTTGCCATTTCAAACCTTTTAGTAGATGTAGTCTGTGAAAAAGATCTGGGCTAGAAACATAAAGCTCTTGGCATCCTCCTGCAAGCACTCCATGAGGCAGCAGTAGTAAGAGCAGTTGTGTCAGCAGACAGTGGAGAAACAGGTCCTGGGACGGGGAGATGGGGAGTGAATGTGTAAGCAGTAACTTGCAAGCTTCATGAATAGCTAAGGGTAAACCCAAGAAAATACTTGTTTACAGACAATGGTCTTACACCAGCCAGGGATTTTGTGTTGTCACTTTACATTGAGTAGTCTCCTAGGGAATGGGAGTAAATAGTTACACTCTATCTTGCTCCACTCATGGATGAAAGGTCTCAAACAAATAAACTTGGAAGCGAATTGGTTTCACAGCATGATTCTATTTTCTGCCTACTCTGCAGTTTCCCCAAGTGCTCCTGCAGGAAATGTGTACAATTCAGGATCATTCTGCTATTCATGGGAGGCATCGCAAGTATTACATGGGAAGATGCACAAAATTTGCTGAAAGAGATAAAGACCAGAGGGACCACCGTAAGACATGCAGACTAGATGTCTGAAAGGGCCAGCAGCTTTCCTTTTTGCACATAGCAGTTCTTAAACAGTCACCAATTTCCTTCTCTCAGACAGCTGTTCATGGTACTCTTCAGACCCCTATCTGAGGTGGAGCTCCTGAAAAGTAATAGACTAGAGAGTCTCAATGTCCTTAGGGACCATGGTATTACTGGTTACAGAGCTGCATAAACTGACAATTGAATAAGGAGAGTTTTGCACTGCAGGTATCTCTGCTGAACACTTTAACTACAGCCGTGAGCATAAATTGTGTAAGCTCAAGAATACTCCTGGGAAGAATATCCCAGACAATATATGACATTATATGTAATAGTATTTTTCTGCAAGTTCTTATTACTTTCAAAGGGAGATGTTACACTTATAATAGCAGAAAAATGGTTAAACAATTCCCATCAAACGCGTACTAAATTGTACTTGTCCAGCCTATCCTTGCTTTCTGCTTTAACTATCTGTTCCTGGCAAGCTGTAACAGGAATTAGAACAGAGATCCAAGTAATATATTTGGATGTGTAAGGTCTGTGCTTACTTCCCTGAGCAGTCAAAGCAGCAGACCTCACAGAGATCAAGCGATATCAACCTGAAAAGCTAAGGCTTTCTCAAGAGTAGAAAGCGAAATATCTGATCCAAAATCCATAAAATATTTTAGTTTCTTTTTTCCTCTCCAGATCTCAGGGAAAAAAAAAAAAAAAAAAAAAAGGCTTACTTTGAGATGGAAGTTACACACATTGGAATAAAGAAAAATGCTAAAAAAAGTTCTTGTTCCATTTTCATTTTGCTAGAAAAAAAGGAGTTCTTGGTCCATGCTTGCTATTCTTTCATTGCTCAGGTCTATTCTTTCCATCTTCAGCTACCTACTTAAGCTTTAGTTCTTGATTTAAAAGAGAAATAATATTCAGAATGTGATAGCAAGAAACTTACCCACAATGTTAAGACCTCTACTTCTTCAGATTCATTAGCTTTCATGTCCAGGAATCTTTTACACATTCCCAGGTCAGCCTGTATGCTTTATTTGCAGTGTGTTAATTTGCCACTTCTTGGTCAGAAAGCACAGTTATCAGGTCCAGGCTTGTGAAAAAGAATAAGCTTAAAGACCAAAGTTTGAGAAGGCGTTATCCTTTCAGAGCTCTTGTCTCCTATCTAATCTGTGGACTAGCACGTTTTTAAAGGTATGCAATTGAGACCTTTGATAGTAAGTATAAAAAGGAAGAAGGCCAGATATTTTAAGTCTTTAAAGCATCAACCTCCCACTGAATTCAGTAGACATTACCTGCATTAAGCCTTTGGACTTCTAGGCCAGTTACTGCTGCAAAGATTCTCACTTCGTGTTTGTAAAGAAATGTGTGTTTCTGTAGATATGGAGCTTGGGTCCTGCAGGGTCGAGGCTGGTTTGTAGTGAAAGCGAGCAGCTTTATTGGATGAAGGGAACAGTTTTGTCCTCAAGTTCTTTTTTCCAGTTTGAGAAGAATTTGAACTTTGAGTCTCTTTAGTGTTTCCAGGTATGATTTTGAAATGTTGACTAATTTCAAACCAAAGTCAACAAGATATGAAAATAATACTGAAATTTAATCCCTCATCAGACATTTAGTTTGATAACCCAGCAGTCACTGGATCCCCACAGTGACTAGATAATCCTATAGGGCTTGGATACAGCAAATCATCAAATTTGGTACCACTAGAAACTTACCTCAAAGTGGCAAAAGTAAAACTATGTTCTATTTAATTTTAACATCAACGAATGGAGACTGTGCAACTTGATGGGAGAAGAACTTAAAAATAAAACCAGGGATTTTATCTCCAAAAGAGTTGTTCTATAAGAACAGGCTGTGCTGTTATGATGGTGCACAATGTGAGAGAATGTGTGTACTTTGTAAAGAACCCTGTATTGACAGATTATATTCTAATAAGTATGAAGAAGGGTCTTTTGTATAAAGATCACCTATTAAACAAGAGTTTCCAGTAGAAGTACCTGAAACAGTTCCACAATATTTGAGCTACTTCTGGGTACTAACATTACTGCCTAGATGCTGCTCTGAGCTTTCAAATCTGCAAGAGAAGTAAAGAGGTACTGAAAGACCAGGGCTGCGAAGAGATGAAGGTTCGCTAAAAGGTCATTCACCTTTAAATATGATGCTGCAAACTCTGAGAGTTTTTGGAAGAAATGTAGCCAATGGAAGAACAGAACAGCATGAGACAGCTACAGTCTGCATGGTGACAGGAAAACATGCAGAGTAGACATTTATATATTGAGTAAATGTTCCCAAGAATCTCTGAGAAGAGAGGAGAGGTCTATTTCCTAGGCTTTGTACTTCACTTTTTTGTGACAATATTTGATTGTCAATTCCACTGTTCTGAAATTGCAGTGTTAATGTCATGGGCTT
Source organism: Amazona ochrocephala (assembly GCA_039720435.1). NCBI lineage: Eukaryota > Metazoa > Chordata > Aves > Psittaciformes > Psittacidae > Amazona > Amazona ochrocephala. Next base: position 26,322,950 of record CM077878.1, read on the forward strand.
GTTTTTAATACAGAAGGGGAGACCAGAAGAGATTGTGGGAAATATATTTGCTGATTATTTTTTTGATCAGAATGAAAAGAGTGGCTCAAGAAGACCCTTGCAAAAGGAGAGAACAAAAGCTCACAATGGTCTGTTTTCTTCTATTCTCATATAGCTCCATGTATGATACTGGTGGAAACCACCACTCTCTGTGATTTGTTTCTTACAGTTATTGCATATGTGAGAAAAGATGATGACAGACATCTGAGGTGAGAAAAGCGCAGTTACTATAATTAGTGTTTGCGAAGACATCGCTGGTATCCCTGATAAGGGGGGTCTTCTGTCCCAGGCATATATTAGTATCCAAACCCTTGCATAGCTAACATCTCATATCTCTGCTACTTAATGCTTGAGGCTAAAAAAAATAGTATTATTCCTGCAACTCAAAGATTAGTGGAAGACTTGGAGTCTGCCTGTACCTTTTAGCAGAATATAATGCATGTTTTTTTGACTGATGCTCATTCTGAATGCAAGCAAATCATCTGGCAGAGAGCAAAATTACCCAGTGACCTAATGTCCTGTCACTGATACACAACTAATTATATGAGCAGTGATCCACATAACATCCGTTATGTGAATTTGAATGCCCATCTGTTCACTCCAGATTAATTGTGACACTGATAGCTCTACATTATGAAACCGTTTTCTTTTTAAAACTTTCCACAAAAAGCACCACCCTCCCTTCCGGCCCTCTAAACAAAACAAAACTCCAAACCCAAACAAAACCCCAAAATGACCACTTTTCAAAAAAATGCAGGGTTATAAGTTCAGATATTCTCTTCACTGCCAGATAAAGGACAGCAGGACTCAAGGGTCATATGCTCATAGCATAAAACATGCCTAGCAGTTAGAAAGAATATATTCTTTACCCAACTTTTTGATACTAAGTAAGGTTTAAAGAAATATTGAAAGGTTCAATTAATCTTGCTTAACATTAGATATCAGATGTGGATGCCTGTATCTGAGCTAATCATCCTTTCAGGGAATTATTCCATTGACCTATTTTGTATGTCTACTTTAAGACAAGACAGATTTGCCCCATAAATGCATTTATCTCTGCTTCTCCAGCTCTCTAAGGGAACTTAATATTTGACATCTGGTATAGATACTCTACTGTAGATGTCTATATTTTGTGAGATCAGCTGCACCATCAATTACTTTGCAGGTAAATTTGTATATCACATCTCTTCTAACTGCATTTTCTCTTTGACAGCCTGGTCTGGCTGAAAGTTTCTGGGTCATTGCAGGGTTTGGACTAGATGACCTTTGAAGGTCCCTTCCAACCCAAACTATTCTGTAATTCTTTGATTCTAACTATTCTCAGATATTTTGATTCTTTTATCTTTTGACACTTCCTCATGAATCTGTACAATTTTTGCTAAAACTCTATATTGGGCCAGAGCAAATAACCCAAAGAATTTATATTATTTAGTGTTTCCATCACTTTAAGGGATCCCACCTGTAACATATGTCCCAACACCACTTTTAGTGAATTCCACTAGAAATCTTCCTCCAGAATTTATGGTTGTGTTTTTAAAAACATGTTAAATTTTCTGATATTTTATAATATATCTATTAATTCCTGAACTATGCACTTTTAAAATAATGTCATGAATTTGTGTATATATGTAAATGCATATGTACTTGTGATTTAATTGTCTTTCATCTGGCAAATTGAATGACATGTTTTGATCCATTGACCATCAGCTGGTGGCTTATATGAAGTCTATTAGTTGCATAGTAGCCGTTGCACCATTTTGCTTCCGCTACTTACTTACATTAATCAGCACTCAAAATGGATGAATGAAGCCAATGGAGTCATGTGAAGGATGAGCCTTAGTTTTGACAAAAGCAAAACCAGAAACTGTACTGTCTGTTTCATGAAAAGAATTCATAGTGCTATTTATTATTGGCATTATTTAAAATGTTCCACAATGATCCTAATATTTATATATGACATATGAAATATCTGTTCTCTAGACTATTATTCATTTTTTCCACAAAGAGCTTTTCTTTGGAGGGTAATGGTCAAACTTTAGTTCTTCCTGGTTTTTGCAAGAAAAAGTTGATAAAACCATTTGGGTAAGAAGTTGTTATAGCTGGACATGTAGCTACCATACTGTCCATACACAGAACCTTAGATTTTAGACACATTAACACTGGGATTTAATTTGTTAAATTTAAGAATTTGACCAGATTTTAGTATTCTCGGATTTGTCCCACTTAATTTTAGATGTTTAAAATGTAGATTTTTTTTTTTTTTTTTTAATCTGGCCTAGATTATTTTTTTTAATCTGGCCTTTAATTCTATGCACCTTTACTGGTAATGGAGAGAAATAGGTAGTTCTGTAGAATAATACACCTCATCCCAACTCAGACAGCAAGAACAGATGATATGAATCATTTACGTGTTGCTTTTATTTTTGCACTGATCATGATGTGGGTCACACTCCTAATGAATTGGTTTGTCAAAGGCAAGTACTTAATTCCTTGCATAGTCAAGTAAGAGAAATGGTTGCATTTGACAGTGCTTCAAGACCTACAGAGGAAGAACTTATCTAAGTGTAGGTATACGTCTGATGTAGTGTGCAGAAATTCCAGGAATACATATTGTACAGGCAGTGCAAGGACAATCGGTAAGATGAAGAGGTCATATGGACGGAAAAGGGACAATACTGCCTGTAGAGTCTACTTTTATATGCGATGCAACATGTTTATATATATGCCAAATGCATAGTAAACATCTTGAAAAAACTCAATTTAAGACCTCCATTCATTATTATATTAAGGTGCCAGGTGCTATGGATGCAATACATCTCACCTGTCTTGTATAATAAGCACGTACAATGTTTAAAGGGGAGCCATCATTTATGTTGTCTTTATAATTAACTAAGAGAAGAAGACACTTCTCTGCAAACCTAAGACTTTGTTCTATTCAGATGATCTATTTAAATACCTATCTCATCATGAGACAATCCACTCACTAGAAGCCCATTTACTTCCCGTGCACATGAGACGCAGATTTTTACATTAGAGAGACCTACTATAGATCCAGTGAATCCCATTCAATTCATCCCTGGGAAAAAGATGTCTCAGGCTACAAAGAATATACAATTTTACTTTAGTTCAAAAAATCTGAGCATGAAGTATGCTAGGGAAAGTACAATGGAGTTTCATTGACTTCAGAACTGAGAAAAGAAGTTGGACAACGTATATTCAGACACAGTGCATCATTCCCTGCACACTTACTCAGATTTTCATGGTATAGTCGGAATGATCACTCTACACACAAAATAATTCCATTATTATTATGAAATCTGATCTAATTTTAAAAGTAGCTGGAAATCTTAATACATAGCTTGTTTTCAGACAAAATTACTGGAACAAATCTGTTTGTGCAGACCATATGGTCTCATGATGTTGCCTCTGTTTTTCCTGTAGGCATCTATATTCTTTGACATAAGGGAAATAATAGCAAATCTATGTCAAAAATTATATTATTTCACAGAGAAGAAACTGCATACTAATTTTTTCATGATCAGGCACTAAAAAGACTATTTTTTCATAAAGACTAAGGTTATGGCTACATTTTTTTTTTCTTTTTTTTTTTTCAGAAAACATTACTGGAAAGCTTAATATTGCTGCAATATTAAACCATAAATATGCGTTTCCTTCTAACTGTACCTTATACCATCTTGTGTTTCTCTGATATGATCTGTCTCCACTGTAGATTTTGTTTGTTTGTTTGTTTGTTTGTTTGTTTTAGGACATTTTTGATAAATAACCAGCATTTGCATATAAGAGGTATATTTGATTCAGTTTAAAGAGGAACCGTCACCTAGGTTGTCTTTATGATTAACTAAGAGAGGAAGACGCTTCTCTGCACATCTAAGCCTTTCTGCAATTCATCTGATCTATTTAAATACCTATCTTAACAGCCATTGACGTTAGCTATTTAGTATTTCCAATTGTATGTAATAACTTGAATCAGTTATTGAAACAAGAGATTAAATCAGGAGATTTAAAGCTGCCGTGGTATTTTTACATGGTATTTTCTGAAAAAAAAAAAACCAAAAAACAAAAACCCAAACAACAAAACAAACAATGAAGATAATGAAGATAAGTTTTTCCTGTTTTTATGACTCCATTAAATATAAGACAACCTATTTACTGCTGATGAACAGTTTAACAGCATCATGTTTGTTCTTAATGAAATTCTGTGATAATGATTTATTATTGTAGGGCATCATAGTGCTTAATTTCTTACAAAAATGAAGTCTCGTATTTAATAGTGCCTCCTTTTCCCCGTGTTTGAATGATTATTCAGTTAACGTATAGATAGAGCTCAACACCTCAGCAGGAAATGCTATTGTGGGAACACATATTAAAACAGCAATTTTAGGAAATTAGATAGGAAGTGCACAAACTAAGTTTATATTTTAATGTGTCAAGTTGAAAGTTTAAGAGCTGTTTTGCAAATGAAGTAAAAGCCATAACCAGTATGAAAAAGTATTTACAATAGCATTGTTCAAAATTGCGCCTTATTGGTACTTATTGAGAAAAGCAAAGAAATAACCATTATCAATGAAAAGTGTAGTTTAAATAATAACATTACTTTTTCCTGGAATTTATATTTTGAAATGTATAATCAAATTTACTGATTAGAGGACATTTATTCAAAGCAGAGTTGATGAGGAAAATTTTCACTTGAGTAAATTTTGCAGACTGCATTTGTAGCCTGAAAACTAGTTTAATTGCTGATAAAATCCATCTGAATTGGTTCTCAAGCTATATCTTAGTGGATATACAAAGAACTGATGTACTGCAAGTAATAAATCATGGATTTCTATAAGTAAGTGAAAAGCAGTATGAAAAATCTGTAATGGATGTTGTTATAATTATATCTTGGATTTTCCAATTAAAATGGTAAATTTTTATTGTGATCATTGCCTCAACCAACCTGAAAAATAATGTCATTAGACTTTTGTGGAATGGCTTGCTGTCATCTTGCTTCTTGAACTGATTATTTTTGTTATACTGGGCAGTTTGCTAGTTAAAGGCAAAGCTGAAAATGTCATATAGAGGGTTATAAAGGTCAAAAGAAGAAAGCTGCCTTTCCCAATAAACTTTCTGTATGACTTTGGCAATGATCCTGTCAACTGCTTACAAGCTATCAAATATGCTAGCAATTTAAGCTTTATGTTCACTAACTTTGGATGAAATAACTTTGATAAACAAATTCCCACTCCAAAAATAGCAGTTGCATTTTTGTTTCAATCAAATATGTATCTAAAGAAAAACTAATAATTAAAAAAATAGAAAGCATATTTTGCCTAAGCTAGACCTTTTCTACGTAGTAATAATTGGAACTAGGGTAGTTTTAAAATTTCTTACTTAAAAAAAAATAATTATTGTTTAATCAATACTTAACATAATGCCTCCCTTACAAAGGTAATGAATGTTCATTGTTTTGTGTTGGCATGAATAGCTTAGCAAGATCTCGGAAATTCCATTATTACTTCTGACTGATTTACTCATATTAGTTCCTTCTATGTGTAGGAGTTTCTGAATAACCAAGCTGATGGAGAGGTAAAATACAGCATAGAACAAAATCATATAATGGAAGCCTAATGCACCAATCAAATGAATGAGGATGACGATAATAGAGAGAGATTTAAAAATACTCCTACTTACTCAGAAAAAAAATAACTCAAGGAAGTATGTCAAAAGCTTTACTTATGATAGAAAGGAGAGAGTTACTTAAACATTGTATTTTGGTGTTTTTTTCAGGTGCTGTGGATGTTTTGACATGGTCTCCAGCTGTCTCTCTAGAGAGGCACTGAGCTGCTAATGACTGTGTCCTCTCTGCAAGCCCTGTGGTGGATGTCCCAAGGGTATCTCAAAGTCAGCAAGATCTTACCTGTGGGCAACTGGAGTGAGGCCGTTTTATTTAACAGGCTGAGCTGGATGGCGGGCTAATTTGTTAAATGTATTGTCTGGATCTTTGCAGACTGCAATGGGAGCTGGTTTGTTACTGCCCTGGCATAAAACACATTTTTAGATGATTTATGTTTGAGCTGAATTCTGCTGTGTGTCTTTTATCATGCACTGTATGTAGCGTAAGGGACAGGAGTGTAAATGTAGGTGTTAATAGCATCAAGAATACACTAGGGCATGCATCTGGCTAAGACAGAAGGTATGGGAGACCAGTGCTCTTCTAGAGCAGCAGCTGGAGGCTTGGCAGGTGTGTTGGGGTGTCACTTGAGGGATGACCATGTTCAGGAATCTGAATTTTTCCTGCAGACTGCACAGTCTTCATCTCAAAGACAAACTTCAAAGACAATCTTTTTGATTTTCTGTGTACTCCATGCTTAACACAATGGTACCCAGGTATTGGACATTTCACTGGTTCCCTTAGTTACTGTTGTCATACAAGCACTTATGGAATACCCATTTTTGTATGCAAGAATGGGGCAGATTTTCTTAATCTCATGAAGTAAGGTAAGCAACACCCAAGCATTTTTAAATTTTGTTATTGTTTTAAAATGCAGGAGTATTGACAGGAAACAAAAATTATATACGTAAAATATTTTGCCCTGGGCCCTTGTAGAAAAATCTTCACCCATTGAAGCTTTCCATGAAAACTTTATCTGTTACGTCTGTAGACCAAGGTCCTGGAGAACAAAAAAAAGAAAGAAACCTTTAGTCCTTAAATATAGTACACTATAATACTTACTGCAGTATATCAGCCAGTAAGATCATTCTGCAGGGGACAAATTGTATAACTTGCTTGATTTGAATCTACCAAGTGATGGCAACTTGGATCATTTACCTGAATTATATTGTTTGCAAGACTATTAAGCTGCAAGTGCAATCACCGTTTGATGTACCTTTTGGGTTGACAAGGGAAAAATGCTTTTAGAGGCAGAAAAATAAAAGATAGTGCTTGCTAGTACTGATCACAACTTTTCCAGTCCAATATATTTCAGCGGACAAATTCAATTTTCCCAGATCTCTATACGTACTAGGAGAGGTGGGAGAGAGGGACAGAGCCAACAGAGGAATAGCAGTTTAGGGACCACCTAGAGAAGCTGTATTGAAATACACAGGGCTGTAGGGGATTCCCCAGGGATGCTGGAAGAACTGGCTCACATGATTGTGCAGCTTCTGACTATAATCTATGCAAAATCACTGAGATTGAGAAAATTCAATGAGAAATGTGAAACAGACAAGGGAAGACTAGACCTTAGCAGTGCTTTGGATCGCATACGTCTCTCCCCACCCTGTGGAACCTGAGGAAGTGGCTGGATTGATAGACAGATAGATAGATGGGTTTAAAATTGTCTAAACAACTGGGCTCAAAGGATACTTAAATCCATCACTTGCTATCTCTTTGGCAGTTGCTAACCTCCCAATGGTCTGTACTGAGGCTGATGTTTTTCAATAGCTTCATAAATGACCAAGGTGATGAGACAAAATACCCTTCAGCAGATTACAGAGGGTGGATGACACATCACAGTGTAAAAAAAACCTCAGTTTGAAGTTCTTTGAGAAACTTGAGGAGCGGAGTACGGAGTTCAAGAGGGAGAAGTATGACATTTTTCACCTATGGAGGAACAGATGCTTAAGTTAGGAACTAACTGGATGGGTAGCGCCTTGCTGAAAAGCACCTGGATGTTACAGTGGCGATCAACATAAGGCAACAGTGTGCTTTCACCTCAAGTAAGTCAAAGTACGTATTGGAATTTATTTGGAAAATCATGGCAGGTAAGGCAGGAGAAATTATTTCATACCATAAAGTGGTGGTGAAGTCACACTTGGAAATCTACGTCCTCTTTCTGGTCACACCAGTTCAGGAGTAACTTGGAGAGAAAGGGAAGAGTCCAGGAAAATAAAGTTGATCTGGGACATGCAGTGTACTGGAACATGACTTATTATGCTGGGGAAGCTGCTTCATATGTGTAGTCATATGAAGATGAGACAGCATTCACTGAATGTAGTTAGTCTAAAGGCACATAAACTTAGTGATCTGAACTTGCCAATGAATCCCTTCATTGGAATAATGTATGAGTGAGTATTTATTGCCGTTCTCTAACTGCTCCAGTTTCTTTCTCTCTTGGTTAAGATTGCTCTCTTGAGAGGAATTAGTATAAAGTCAGTGAAGTTTAAGCAGAAAATATTATATGCATTTTAACAATGACAGTAATTTTACAGTAAGAGTAAATAAACATTTGTATACCTTCCCCAAAAATGTCAACTTCATTTGAAATCTTTGTGATTCAATACCTGTCTACAAATAAATGCTCTAGTTTAATTAGGAGCAGCAGGTCCAATCCAGAGATTGCATAACTACATCTGCAATTTTTTCTATAGTCATATTAAATTATCGCCTTCATTCCAGTTGGCCCTAATATGGAAGGTTGGTTCCCCTTTACAGAAAGTCTTTTTTCAACACCACATTGTGCAGGCATAAGGTTCTGAACACAAGCAAATAGACAGCACTTGTCAGTACATGTGGAAAATCAGCATCTTTAGGCTGTTCAATTTCAAATTTTTTACAATGTTCCAATCTGAGGTTCAATCTACAGCAAAAAAGTTTCAATCTTCTAAGAAAGCAAAGAGTGCATCAGGATATGCACAGAGTCTTTGGAAACAAATATTGTTTAGAAGAGAAAGAAAGTATTATTAAGTAAAACACAAAATGTCAATGTAAATGACAGAGTTGAAAACCACCTACTTCTCTTGTGGCTAGTCTTTCAAGGCTTTGAAGAGTCATAAAGAATAGTTATGAGAGGTTTATTTTCTTCAGCCTGTGAAAAGGAAGTGAGAGGAAAATGCTGTCAAAGTACATGTATAAATATCTGATGGATAAGCAGTGTCAAATACACATTGTAAATAGCACATTGATTAGTTCCTTAGACACACTGTTCAGTGTAAGCAGTCTGGCTATGCAAAAATACCTTTGTGTCTGGCAGGGTCACAAACAAAGCAAGTTTCCAGCAAAAAGTCCAAAATGTCCTTCCCAAAGGGCTCTTTGAATCTAACTAAAATGACACATGGGTGCAGGAGCATTTCTTGGGGCATTCGTAATATGCCACCACTGGTGCAGATGAGGACATTTAAGAGAAAGAATGTTCTGAGAGCACAAGTGCATTAATCAACCCAGAGCAAATACCACCCCTGCGAACGACAAGTTATGAGAATGACATAAATAGTTGGGATTACTGAAAATCTACTGAAATTACACTAGGAGTGCATAATTATGCTATGTACTTATATGCACACCCAAACATATTTTTACATATGCACAGAATGAATCTACAGAACAAGTACGGCTGATCAAAATCTTTGTTGCATGAATTCATTGAGACTGTAATGGAGAAACAAGTTACTGTTGTAAGAAGTTGATTGCAAACTATTAGTATTTAATTGAGGTAATTTGTTTTCAGAAATACAGTTTAAAAGAGAGAACTTGAAACTTTTACAGCTGTTCTTTACTTCAGATAATGAAGTTCGTCTCTGAAGGTTTACTTTAATATGTAAAAACACAAAATGCTCCTAAAACTTTTTCAGAAAATGCACATCTCTGATGTGTTTTGTCAGTGCAAGCACTAGGCAAAGCACTACATTTCTGGGGTACATATTCTACTTTCTAAGCAACACATTTGAGAGTCATGCAAGGATGCTTTTCAACTCTTCCTTGTGTCTAGTATCTCACTGTAATTTTAGACAACATAGCTGAAAACTGGAAATTACCATTTAATTACATCATTTCTTTCCCTCTCCCACCCCAGGAAAGAACTGGCAGGTTTTTTGTTTGTTTGTTTGTTTTGGGGGGGGATTTGTTTTGTTTGTTATTGAGAGGAAGCCAAGGCATTACAAGAAAGGGTTTAGGAAGATTGTCAGAAAGTGTTCACACTAATATTTCTTCTAGAACCTTGCCCCAGACTCCAAGATTTGAGCCTCTTCCAAATGTCTTCTGTTCAAATGAAGAAGCATTGTTCTTGTATTTAACAAAGGTATGGATTTTCATCCTCAGAGAAGTAAATGGTAGGAATTTCTGGGTATGAAATTGAAACTGTAGACTCAGTTTTATGTTGCAATTTGTGAAGCCATTTGACTAAAGGGCTGTTCACAGATGGAATAGAGTATCATAGATCCATAATTCTAGATCTTATATTGTGTGACTTTCATTCTTAATAATTTTAATTCATCAAAACTTAGCTCTATTAGCAAATACCACATACACTAACCATTATTGTCTCTGGTAAGAGCTTGTAAAGCCTGTTGCGCTTGCATAGAAGTCTGATACAATGATGTGTTTTAAAGCATGCTTATGCTGAATAATCCTTTTAATTTAACTTGAAGTAGTTTAAGTTAATCGGAATTGTTTATAATGCATTGACTAGAACAGATGATCCAAATCTGCATCTACTTGTCACTTCTGTGCTATGAATTACGGGATGAGTTTCAAATACTAGAAATTGGATTTATAGAGCTTCTCTGACTTGTCTCATTGGCTTAATTTCTTGCACAACCTCTCTTCTCCCAAAAGCCTAATAATCAGTTACTATGAGACCCAATAAAAGGTGAGTGAAGTCAAGTGGTGGTTAGGCTCTGCAAAAGATGTCATCTGAGGGCAGAAAGGTTGTGAAATGCAACTTGTTTTACTACTTTATTAACTACCTAAATGAGAATATGATTTCCTTCATTACTAACATGAGCTCCTGATAAGAATTTATAATATGATTTCATTTTTCTTCTTTCCACCGCTCTTGTAAATTATGCAAAAAGGCGTGACAATGGGAAACCTGCTGTTGTTCTGAGGCAAAGATCTGTCCTACTGATCGATATGGTGTCCTTCTGCCTCAACTGCTTGCTTTCATCTACTCTAAATTGTCTTTGGGAAAGAAGACAGCTGGGTTTGCAGAATTTCCATTGGAATGCAGGCCTGTTACATGGTCATGGCTCTTAATTACAGCAATAATGCAAATTACCACCACAGAAAAAAAGAGATTTTCCTCTTCCTTAATGAATCATTTTTAGGTGCAGGAGAATGAGTCTGTCTTGACATAGATCATTGTTCAAAAGAACATAGTTGAAAGAATCAGCATAGGAATTATGATAGTTGCCCTTAATCAATGTAACTAAGCCTGTAAACGTATCATAGAATCATTGAATCTTAGAATCAACTAGGTTGGAAATGAGCTTTAAGATCATCAGGTCCAACTGTTACTCCAGGACTGCCAAGACCACCACTAAACCATGTCAATAAGGGTTTCATCTACATGACCTTTGAACACACCCAGGGATGGTGATTTCAACACTTCCCTGGGCAGCCTGTTCCAATACCTGACCACCCTCTTGGTGAAGAAATTTTTCCTAATATCCAATCTAAACCTCCCCTGGCACAGTTTGAGGCCATTTCTTCTTGTCCTGTTGCTTGTTACCTGGGCAAAGAGACCCAACCCAACCCATCTCACCTCGCCTCACCTCACCCTCCTTTCAGGTAGTTGTAGAGAGTGATAAGGTCCCTCCTGAGCCTTCTCTTCTCCAGACTAGCAGCCCAAGTTTCCTCAGCTGTTCCCATAAGATTTATTCTCTAGTGCCTTCACCAGCTTTGTTGCCCTTTTCTGGACCTACTCCAGCAACTGAATGTCTTTCTTGTAGTGAGGGGCCCAGAACTGAACACATTATTGAGGGTGCAGCCTCACCAGTGCTGAGCAGAAGCAGATGATGATCCTAAACTAGGAGGAGCTGTGGACTACTTCAAGCATAGAGTAGACTTACATAGAAATCTGGATAGGCTTGAGAGCTGAACAATCACTAACGGTATGAAGTTTAACAAGAGCAGCTGCCAGATTGTCCATCTGGGATAGAGCTATCCTGATTTTACATACATTTGGGGAACAAGAGGCTGGAAAGCAACCCCGTGGAAAGAGATGTGGGGGTCTGGATTGACAGCAAGTTCAATATGAGTCAACAGTGTGCCTTGGCAGCCAAAAGGCTCAACCCTGTCCAGGGGGGTATCAAGAAGTGCATTGCTAGCTGGTTAAGAGACGTGACTGTCACATTCTACACTGCACTAATGCAATCCCATCTCAAATGCTGTGCACAGTTTTGGATGCCTCAATATAATAAGAACATCAAGCTATTAGATTGTGTCCGGAGGAGGGCAACCCAGAGGTTGAAAGGCATTGAGGGCAAGACTTAGAAGGAGCAACTGAGGTCATTTGGTCTGCTCAGCTTGGAGAAGAAAAGGCTGAGTGGTGACCTCATGGCCATCTATAGCTTCCTCAAGGGGGCCAGCAGAGGACAAGATGCTGATCTCCTCTCTCTGGTGACCATCAACAGGACATGAGGCAGTGGAATGAGGCTGCATCAGGAAAACTGCAGAAAGGTTCTTCACTGGGAAGATGGCTGGTTACTGGAACAGGCTCTCCAGGGAAATTGTCAGAGATCAAGAAATGCCAGGGTGGCGTCATATGATTTAGTTTTAGGTAGTCCTGCGAGGAGCAGGGGTTTGGACTCTATGATCCTTATAGGTCCCTTCCAACTTGAGACATTCTATGGTTCTGTGATTCTATGACTTTGACCTAAAGAATGTTGCATCTCTTTGTCCTTATTCCTAATCTGACAGTGTCATATGGATAGTATAAATCAGATATCTTCAGAAAACTGTTTGTATGATGTGGTCTTTTTTAATTAATTTTGGTGGTTTTGCAATATGTGTGTAGCTTTACAATCAACTTGCAAAAGGAGAGATTGGTTTATGACAGAATTTAAGGATTTCTAACTTCTAACATATACAGGTTTCATTCAGTGTTGTATTAATAAACAGAGATGATCTCTCTTATTTAAAGGTATTCTTGTCAGACTTCACCTTCCTTCCATCTCTGTATTTCTGTTAGGGTTTGGGTGTTTTTTTCTCCCCAGTATAATATCCTTGGTTCACAGAGAACACATAGAACAACATTAGCAATACTTGAACTTGCTGTGTCTCAGTGCTAATTTGGAAGGACTGACTTCAGGATGAACATATTGTAAGGCTGTATATAATTTTTATTTTTGGTATAATTCCTAGTTTTGTAAATAAATACACTTGTATGTGTCTCTATATAAGTATCAGTAGGTATCAGTATAGATAAACATGGAAGCAGAAAGCCCTGGTATTTTCTTCTTTAAAATTGACCGTCTGGAAGATCTTGTCCAGAGCAGATGCCATGTATTTTTTTTTAAAAAAAAAACATTTTAATTACTGTGTGGTCAAAAGACTGTCCTGGAATGAGAAATTATGAAGTATTTCTAGTAACATATGAAGTATAAGGTTGCTTTACAGTGATGTTACCTTTTTATATACAGCCATCCACTAGTCTATTGATTGTTATTCATAGTCCATTAAGAAGGTTTTGTTGAACTTTTTATTGTCCTTTCAAGGGTCTTATTCAAGGTGAATTTGTTGTCCTTGTCTTTTATCTCATTGATTGCTCTCTGCAAAGCATTTTAAAAGAACAATTCAAGAGGTTACAAAGAACTTGCCACAGCACTTATTCAGACCACGTGAATGCTTCACCTCAATGGATATTTTCTTTCCTTTTTAAAAGGAGACAAGAATGAATAGTTTCTTGTCTGAATAGGAAACTTCGCACTTACTGAAATGTGCATTTGAAGTTCTGAAGCCATAGATGTTCAAAAAACCCCTTCCTAAAATGGAAGTGTAATTCTATGTACAATATTCATTGCAGCGCAACATGTGTCTATAAGCATGCATGACCTTATGAGGACACTAAGCTCAGTTAACCTCACCTTACATGCAAATGCTCCCAAGAGAATCAGTTATCAGCCAGGGAAAGTCTGAAATCTTACAGAAATCTGACCTGAACTTGCAACTTGAGTCATGAGCAGATTCAGTATAGGACTGACAAGCAACAATGGTCAGAAATTAGTTGTCAGGCCCTCTTGACACAATATTTACTCCTTTTGGATTTTAAATCCAAGGAAAGTGAATATTTATATTTTCTCCATGGCCATGACAGCCTGATATCAAAAAAATTGTGTACATGAATCATTTGTGATTTTTGATTGGTTGGCATTTTTTTTTGGGGGTGGGGTGGGGTGGGGGAGGTTGGGGTTTCTTTGGTTGTTGTTTTTTTTTTTTTTTTTTTTTTGTTTTTTTTTTTTTTTTGTTTTTTTTTTTTTTTTTTTTGTTTTTTTTTTTTTTTTTTATGTAAACGTGACCCAAGAACTGTGATTTGGAAAGAAATGCCAACTACCCTAAAATAATGATTAAACTTTGACTGTTGAAAATAATAGTACAGGCATGAAGAAGCTTTTCTACAGGGAGGTGATGTAATCTTGCCATCTAAGAAATGAAGCAATACGGTCTTTCTCTGAAGTTTGAAATGAAATTTTTCTGCAGTAAATCAGGAAAGGATCCAAGAACCTTCTGGCTATTTCAATCCTCCTGGCTTCTGATATTCTATTTTCAAGGTCTCTGGATACAGCCCAATCTTTTCATCCTAAGATCCTACACTGTTCTTGTGTCCCTGTTAAACTGAGTCAGGGATAAAATCCAGGTGGAAGTCCTCCAAAGCATGTTACGCTGTTTGTGCAGGCTGTTGCAGAAAGGATTTGTGGCTAAATGTCACTTCTGTTTAGAAGTACCAAGAGGTTAAAGCTGGTATTATAAATGTCATTTTCAGGGGAAGCATGCCAGATAAATGCTAATCTGCTCCTTAAGCACCCTCCAGTGATTTTCAGAAGAACTCTTCAAAGAGTGAAAAAAAAAATAAAATCATGGTACAATATAGGAATTACAGTGCAGACACTCTTCAGCCACTGAGGTTATAAACCTCCTGGCCTGGAGCTATAAAATCAAGGGAGTCCCTGCCACCAATCTATGGATAAACAGAAGTAATGACAGATAGCAAGAGTTTTCTTTCTGCCTAAAAATCCTCCAAGCAACATTTTGAGAAGCTGGCAATTTTTACACAAGCTTGGAAACAGTTAGGTGGTGAATCTGAAGTGGGGCACAGAGAGAAAATTATGTATCTAGAAAACACTGTTTATTCCCTCTCACTGAGGATTTAATAGAAATATTGTCATGGTTTAAGCTCAGAAAACAACCCAGAACCACACAGCCGCTCTCTCACTCCCCTCCATCCTCCCCCCTGCTCCCGGAGGGAGGGGAAGGAGAATCTAAAGAATGTAACTCCCACGGGTTAAGAACAGTTTAGTAACTAAGGTATAACACAAACCACTACTGCTACCACCAATAATAATAATGGTAACGGAAATAACAAGGGAAGAGAATACAACCGCTCACCACCCACTGACCGATACCCAGCCTGACCCAAGCAGTGATCTAGCCCTTCTGAGTAACTGCCTCCAGTTTATATACTGGGTATGATGTGCTGTGGTATGGAATACCTCTTTGGCTAGTTTGGGTCAGGTGTCCTGTCTCTGCTTCCACCTAGCTTCCCTTCCTCCCTGGCAGAGCATGAGACTCAGAAAGTCCTCGGTCAGAGTAAACATTACTGAGCAGCAACTAAAAACATTGGTGTTATCAGCGCTGTTCCCAGGCGGAAAGTCAAAACCACAGCACTGTACCAGCTGCAAAGAAGGAGAAAAATGGCTGCTACTGCTGAACCCAGGACAATATGCTGTAGAGAATTTTTTGTCTTGAAAGGGAGTTTTCATGTGGCTCTTTGCTGAAGCTACAGATGGCAGCAGTAGAAGTCAGGGATCTCAGATGAGGTCTCCTTCACAGCAGAGCCCCATGAGAGAGAAACCGTGTAGCTGGTTTATGAATGCAGTGAAAGTTGGAGTATTTGAAATACAGCAGATAGTGTTTCCCAAATGGAAGCCACATTAGCATTTATCTCTGCCATAGGACTATGGCTCTCTATTGCTCACTAACAATGTCAGGTTCAATTAAGTACTCGTTTGAAGTCCTTGTCCTGCTTTTCCCTGTGCAATATCTGCAGCCAGCACATTAAAACAGGGTAAGGAATTTGGTCAGTTGTACATGGAAATAAAAGGAAGTTTTGATGGGCTCCTTGCATGCCATAGCCATCTCAATACCCTATATGTACTCCTGCTCCTCCCAATTTCTAAAGTGCTTTTACTATCATAAATAAAAACAATAAAGATGTAAGTGGTGGTGACAGGGTGATGCTGAGGGGTCTGTGGACTGCACTACAGCTGTGGCGCTTTAACACATGGGGAACATGGAAAAATATTTTCATTTGTTTTGCAGAGTCCAAGACAACCCTCATGGTCACACATGCATCTCCCCCATGTTATCTCTGTGTCCCTCAGGAGTCCCACGTTACTGCTACAGCAACCCAGCACACCAAGATGTTGCATATGCCACAAGACTCCTGGAGAGGAACAGAAACTGCAATGCTTCTCAAGAGCCAGCAGCTACTACTCTGCAGTCCATTTTTGACCTGGAAAAGTCCTGCTAGGAAATACACAATTCTTAGCTTAAAACTTGTGCCACAGAGATGTGATGTCTACATTATGCTCTGCCATATAACATAATATGAACACCCCCTTCACCATGCAGTGAACCTCTATTTATCATTTAACAGTGTGTAGAAGGAGGATAAGCAGGAAAAATGTTGAAAGGACATTTGGTAACTTCTGGTTCATGTGAATAGAGTGGGAGTAGAGAGAATTCTGTCATTAAATAACACTGAATGTTATTCCTTGACCCATTATGAAATAATTTGCCGTGTAGTAGCCAAAGTCACAGCTTTGATGGAGGGTAAATTTTGTCCTCTTAAGACTGCCTGAACTTCTAGGTAGAGATTTATGCTGGAAGAATCCATGAATTTTCACAGATACCTTGGCCGTTTGAACTAAGTTGATTGCAACAGCTGAGACTATCGGCTTTCTGCAATAGCAAGAGCAAGAGGTTATGATTGAAGATGAACCCATAAATGATTAGGTTTGCTGAACTGCTTGCCCACTCCTGTAACTTCTATTAACCTAAATCTGCTTTGAAGAAGATTGGATTTATCAGCCTGTTTTGATGTTACTTTTATTATAATATCAGATGCCTGGTTCTTTCTCCACCATGCCTGAGTCTTGACCTTACTGAATCCCAAACAAAAGTACTGATTTTGCACATTCACTGAGGTATATAATTCTTGATTCTTTTTTCTTAACCACAGAATGTCTCATTGATAACGTCAACATAAATGTATTTTTTACTTCTATTTGCTTTATTTACCTGAAAATGTACCCATATGTTCTTGAATTATTTTACTGTTTTCAATAGCCATCCATTTCTGTTTCTGCTTTATCTTCCTGAAATTTTCATCTCATGTTTTTTGTGAGAATTGTAAGAATTTTCAAGGTTGTAGAAAAATGTTCCAGTGTTGGAATAAGATGAAAGGTAAAACTCTCAGAAGTGTTCAGTGGAGAAAATAGGAGACTTTGAGTTGGTCAGCCAAAACATTTCATTTTGATTTTTTTGAGCAATCGAATTTTTTTTTTTTTTACTTCATTACTTCTTTGTGCTATTTGAAGTTGAAATATAGATTAAGAGAAAAAACCCATATTTTTGATTTTGAAACTATAAATGCAGGTTATTTGGAGAGCTTAAAGCTCTTAAAACGTTTGGTTTTCAACATTTTTCAGAATGTTGTTCTGGCTGTTTATGGAGAACAGCTCGCTCTTATGAGCAGTTTTGTTTTGATGAATTACTCTTGCCCAATGGCAAAAAATTTCTTTACAAAATTAATATTTAAAAGCAGTTGTTAGCATGAAGCTTGTTTTTCGTATATGCATCTTAAATTCACTTTGTAACTTTCTTTTTTTAATTCTTGAATGTACATCAATCTTTCCATAAATGCTGTGTTCCATAAATAAATTCAGAAAAATATTCTATAAAGGGGAAAACTTTATTGATCAACTATATTAGCATTGAATTATTTTTCTGTTATAAAAATATTTTAGTCATGCAAAATATCTGTACTATTCCAAAACATACTGTCATTATAAGCAGTATAAAAAAAGTGCAAATATATTCACAAAAAAAAAGTAAAGTATAAAGAAAAGAAGAAAAGAAATTAGAAGAAGGAACATTTAAAAAAATAAAAAAAGAAAAATCTACAAACGCACATATTCAATTAATCTTTTAAAAGTTTATCACTTATTCAAGAGTAACAATAGAAATCTTAAGTCTTAAATTGAAAAATACCATAAATAATTAACTGAAAGGATCAAGGGATTTTATAACCACAATTAAGTAACATAATTTTATTGAGGATTTGTGTGCCATCATGCCTAGAGTAGGCTAGACAAGTGATCAGATGAACAGGATGACAAAACAGGAGAAGGTGTTTTTTTTTTTCCTACTAAAAATAATATATTCCTTAGAATATAATATAAGGTTAATTTATTACCTTTTCATTATATTCTGGACATAATTCCATGGCTTCATACACTGGACAGTCGTTCGCATGTAACGGAACTTCAACAGTATGTTGCAGCTGCTCTTCAAGAGATAGGTGAGAACAGGAGGTAGATAAAAAATACGGCAACTCCTGCAGCTGTGCCTGGAATCCTACTAATGATTAATAATGATGATTAAATAGTAAAAGACTATTAAAAATGAGAAGCACTCCAGGGATCTGTTTTGTATGACCCAAAATATTAGCTGATCTCTCCTAACTTTATACTCATGTAGTGTAACTGCACGCACCCTTTGGCAGTACCTAGACTGTCTTCACAGTCAGTGATAGGAGGTATGGCTATTCATGGCACAATTCACTATAATTCTTCATTTCAGACATCTCCTTCAAGATGAGATGAAATATGTGTTTGGAGAGTCTTTCCAGTTAGAGGGGCTAAGGATGGCTGGCTCAGGTGTAAAAGTCTTCGGTAAGATGAATCCCATCCAAAGCAGATGGTGACCTTAAATTTTTGAAAGCACTAACATTCATATAAATTTGTATTTTTATATGGAAGTTATCATTTTTGCATTTCAAGGAATATTCATGTATGCAGACATTAATCATTCACCTTCAAGTGCTCTGAGTCATTCTCTGGTGGCACTTACTGCCTGTTTGGTCAGATAAAATATTTTCTCACTCTAGGTGCTCTAATTTGCACTCTGTGTGATTGAAGCAAGCTAAAGGAATCAGAGTGTGGTCTAGTGAGTGTACGAGCGTCCTCAGATGTACATCTATGTGCAATAGGTTTTGACAGAAAAAGGTTAATCAGTTACAATTTCCTGCCTACTTCTTCACATGGATGGATGTAAATGAGATGAACTACTAGCCTAAACTATTTTTTATAATATTTTTATTTGTGTAAGTCATGATAGGAAGTGATTTTCTTGTATAACAAAAAATATTATCAGTATTCTTCATTTATAGCTCCACTGCAAATGAACAAAGAAGGATGAAGGTGGAAAAAAAAAAACCAAACAAACCCAACCAAACCACACTGAAGATCTCATAAAAAAAATAAATACCACAGGAAAAAGAACACTTTGTGTGCAACCAAAGGAAAAAGGATAGTAAGGAAGAAAAAAGGAAATATGGAATCTTTTTCACTCACTTCCCTGAATTCTTAATATCCCCATTAAAAGCCAGGAGCAGAACAGTACCACCTGATACCTATCTAATAAATTAAAGAAACAGACACAAAAACTTGGGTTTGGCCTCCCTACCCAACTGGAAACCATTGTAATTAAGGGTGACCTCTTTCCTTTAGTGATTACCTCTTACAGTTTCCTTACCATTTGTTTTTGTAAATATATTTACATACATTGTGTCTTCTAATTTGTGAAATAGAGCACAACAGACAGCAGTCTCATGGAGCACACTGATGTATTAATATTAATCAAAGTAATATATGCAAATAAGACCTGCTAAGGCAGTTTTTTCTCCTACAGGGGGAGGCAGAGAGCTTCTGTTACTTCTTTTTTGGTTCTTGAACATACTCAGTTTCCCATCTCTTTGGGAGGTCCCTTGTCAGCTCTTTCGTCTTCCTTTTCTCTGTGTTTGGTTTTTGACTATATATATTGACTATTTTTGTAATTAACTCTTTGAGACGTATGTCTGCATATTTGCCTATAAATGTTTAGCAAAATATGTCTCCTATAAATAAAATGGGCAATTTGTTTATTTAAATGTAGGTCTGCTAGAGACTTCAGGACATCAGCTGATCCTATCTCCATTGTACGACGGGATGCAAATAGAAAAACAGCAACAAAATGTTATTAGCAAATGTCTTCTATGTGTGTGTTTGTCTGACCTACTATAAAATGTAAAAGTTCTGTTTATTAATGTTTATCTATACATATGTATTTGTACATGTGTACATTATAAACACTATGTTCATGTGGATAATGTGTGCCTAGTCAGTAACTAATGTATGTATTTCTTTACAATAGTGTATCCATATATCAAATCATTAAAAAATCAAGTCATTCTGAGCACTGTAAATGATTTACAAAAACCTTCTTGGCTGTTATTGTAAGTATAAAATCCCCAAAGTAGCAACCTAAATAACCGATATATAGGTTTTACTCTTTATGGAATCACCATGACTTTTATCAGCATTGGTGTTGCTATCTACCTTTACCATCCTTTTCCTTTACGAAAGAATTATAGTAATAAATTTCTCTATTCTCCCATGTGAAGCTCAAACTCTATTTTATTTCTCCAATTGTGTTATTTTTTCAGGAAACCTCTCTAAAGCTTTTTTTCAAAGTGTAGGAGCCTTTAAAAAACATGAGCTATCACAAGCATTTGGACTCTATGCTGCAGTCTCTGGGTCTGTAGCTACTTAACACTGTCCTTTACTTCATTTCTTTGAGAGTAAACAAAATACTGCATTGCAGCAAATCAAATTTAAAGAGACACGGTAGGGAAGAGGTCTGGGTAAGAAAGACTCAGTTTTATTTGCCTCCTAGCAAAATAATAAAGAAATGAGAGACATAGAGCAGCATCTTTTTTGTTCTTTATTCTCTTATTTAGTTATCGAAACTTAAATAAAGCCTGTTAGACACATTGTTTTATAGCTGAGGAAGCCAGCAATATGTATTGTTGGAGGAATAGCACAATGCTGGCATTTAAGATTGCTATAACAAATACAGAAGGTGTGAAAAATAGATGTATATTAAAAGGCAATAATTTATAACTGCTGCTTATAGTAGTTTTTGGTTTTCTGTTTGTTTTTGTTTTGTTTTTCTTAGAAGAATCGTAAGGCTTTAACAGTTAAAAAGTAAGCTCTACTCTCCACTTAAAAATACATCACTGGATATTAGGAGCATCATAGCTATCATATGAGCACTCAGGACAAACGTGTAGCAAATACATTAAAATGAGGATTTTGTTGTTTTATGTAGTACTCAGAAGCAGCACACTCATTAGTGGGGAAGTGAGAACACACACAAAATAATAAGTTAAATGAGAATTATCTCTGCCTCAAGTTTGCAACAGTTGTGGTCCAGTGGGTAGGGGCTTGATGTAGAAATAGACCAGTGCCCTTCTCGCATGGAGGTTAACTCTATCTGATTTTATGCCTCTTTTCCTTAGAAGCAGCATGCAGAAAACATGCTTTGGGCTGACAGCTTCTCTATAGAGGCAACCATCCTACTGTATGCAGTGATGGAGAAGACCTCTCTCTGAGACCTACTATTGTTATTGGGTCATGCAAGGCAAGGTTTGGGTCCATAACATCTTTCTGAAACTGAGCCATTAGAGTCCTAGAGACAATTCAGCAGCAATGAGATTTCCTTCATCCCCCCACCTCTCTGCCTCTGTAATCTCAGCATAACATTGCGTGATGGCATCACAAAGGCACCTGTTTCCTTCAGAAACACCTACAGACCCCACTCTCCAATCTACATCCTTAAAGTGCCTGATTAGGTGTGAGCTACTCCTACCTCTCTAGCTTATTTCAAAAATGTCTAATTACCTTTCTTATGATACAAAAGGAACTGCCTCTTCAAACAGGGAAGTCAGTGTTTGAGGCCACTGAGAGTCAATTTGCATTTAGAAATAACCTGAAGTTTTCCATTATCTTAGGAGTAGCTTTCTTGGTTTTATTCCTGCTTTTCAGTCTTAACAGAGCTTTTGTGTATTGAATATTCTCATAACACTTATTACAACATTTTGGTGTAAATCTTATTACAGATGGTTCGAAAAGCTTTTTAATATGCATTGTAAATTGCAAATAGTAAAAAAAAAATTTTTAATTCCAGAGAAAAAGAGAAAAGGAAATTGGTTGTTTTCTTATCTCTTTTCATTGTTGATGTTGTTTTGGCTTATGAGCGTTTCAAAACTGTATGCATTTCTGCAGAGGAATGATAATGCGCCACAAAAGAAGGAGCAACTCAAGACACAGTGAGTACTTAATGATGAAGATGTTATCTTAGGACTAAGACAAACCATGATCAGTTCCCTCTTCTGCAACAAATTCAGGATTCTGTGACCTCAAGCAAGAGATTCCAAGCTGTTTTCGTAAAATAGTTTTTGGTGACAATGTTTGCTGTTTAAATGCAAAATAATAATCCTCAAAATCCTGCGGTTGTTTTACTGCAGAGCCACCTGCATTTTCTTGGCCCCTGTAAATTATATCAGTGGTGTTCCAAAGGCATCCACCTTTCCTCAGCTCTCAAAGCTGGTATACACTGTGCTGAATGAGGGAGTGATCTTTGGGCCAGATGGTAAACAGGAGACTGGTAGTTAAGTCTGATGGTTATAGACTTTGAGGACGTGAAGACCTTGATTCTAGTCTCCGTAGTCATGGGATTAGTATTGACATGATCTAGAAGAGCTTCAATAACATACTAAGGGCGTTAATCATTCTCACCAGTAAGATTTCATGGTCTGAAGGTAAAAACAGTCGTGTGGGAGATGACAAAGAATGAAAGATTTAAAGTGCTTTCACAGACCCAGCTGGCACGCAAATAACATGTTTATCATGAAAACTGAAGGAAACAGAAGAGACAGTATTTTGTGACTTATCTGCAGAGGAGACAAATTTATCTCTGGCAGTTCCAGTTCCACTTCCCAACTAAAAAAGGAGTAGGTTATCCCAGGAACATAAGTTTTGGATGGATGACATTAGGTAAAATAAACTGCTTTTCCTCATTCTAGGAAACACTATGCTTTGCGGATTGCGTGCTAAGATACCCACAGTTTCTCTTTGTGAGGATAATGTATTCCAGGTCTTGTCCATTTTTTAAAAAAGCACCAATGGGCTTGGTATAAATTTATGTCAGGCCTTTGTCTCTCCTATATTCTAACTTGTTATGATACAATGACAGTACAACTAAGTCTTCACACCCTTTGTATTAGGGACTCAGCCTATCTAAACCAGGGTTGTGGATTTCACAGAATGACTGGATAATTAGAAGTTTGGTGCTTCAATTCCAAATGTGTGCCTCCAGATACCTGGCTGTTCATCTGTGAAATATGAGTAGTTACATTTCTCCAAAGGATGCTGTGACCTATGGGGGTAAATATTTTAGTGACTGTGAGGCACTCTTGTATTAAGGCAATGTAAGTCACATGGATATCTTTATAATAGAAATGGTACTGAATCAGTGCATTGGTTTTTATTATTTTGCAGAAAGATTCATATATTATTAGAGTGTTCTTTATTACAGTCTATTATTTTTACTTGCATAAGATATAGTCAATATATGCAATATATTTTTACTTGCATTAAAATACAAGATGTTTCTTTGCTGAATTTGAAAGCAGAAAAGTTGCCTTGAAGCAGAAAGTAGCTGGGGTAACATGATTCAGAAGGTCCAGTTAGACTACAGTGTTCATAGAATCAACGGTTGGAAAGGACCTTAAGATCATGTAGTTTCAACCCCCCCACCATGGGCAGGGACACCTCCCACTAAACCATGTCACCCAAGGCTCTGTCCAACCTGGCCTTGAACACTGCCAGGGAATTGATAACTAATGATTTGTTTCACTCTTAAAATGCTTCTGAATTGAACTGTTTGAGGCTGAAAGATCTTAAACAAACATTCCAAACCCAGAAATTCAGCTTCTCAGTGCTCTGATCTGCCATGATATTACTGTTAAGTGGTGTCATGGGCTCAGCAGTAGCAGTCATTTTTCTCCTTCTTGGTAGCTGGTGCAGTACTGTGTTTTTTGACTTTGGGCCTGGGAACAGCGCTGATAACACCAGTGTTTTCAGTTACTGCTTGGTAATGTTTTGGTCTGACCAAGTACTTTCTGAGCCTCATACTCTGCCAGGGAGGAGGGGAAGCCAGGAGGAAGTAGAGTCAGGACACCTGACCCAAACTAACCAAAGAGGTATTCCATACCACAGCACATCATGTCCAGGATGTAAAAAACAGGGGGCAGAGACCCAGAAGCGTGGGGGTTCGCTGCTGGGTCGGGCTTGGTATAGGTGGTGAGCAGTTGTATTCTCTTCCCTTGTATTTCTCTTGTCATTATTATTATTGATGGTAGCAGTAGTGGTTTGTGTTATACCTTAGTTACTAAACTGTTCTTATCTCAACCTGTGGGAGTTGCATTTTTTCGATTCTCCTCCCCATCCCTCTGGGAGCTGGGGGAAAGAAAGAGGAGGGAGTGAGTGAGCAAACTGCGTGGCTGACTGGACTTAAACCACGACAAGTGGGATATTCAATAAATTTATTGACATTTGTGTTTAAAGGAGGAGTTTTACATTGAAGAATATTAGGTCATTAAGAACGTGCTAACTCTAGGATGGATTTTAAACCTCGTTTTGTATTTTTTAAGGTGAGATAGTAATAAAAGAACATAAAACCTCTTTGGCATTGATGAAAGTTACTTCATTGTCTTAGAATCATAGAATAGTTAAGGTTGGAAAGGACCTTAAGATCATCAAGTTCCAACCCCCCTGCCATGGGCAGGGACACCTCCCACTAAACCATGCCACCCAAGGCTCTGTCCAACCCAGCCTTGAACACCACCAGCAATGGAGCTTTGCCCCTTCCAACAATGGTGTGGTAAAGTGCTCAGAAGTGCAAATGCCAAGATAACAGAAATCCTGCAGGAAATAATCCCACAGTTTCTCCTTTCTGATCTTCTGATACATTTGAGAGATGTATGTGAGATTTCTGTGGACTCCAAACCTGATTTCTATAGAAAATACACAAAAACAAAAGTGATGCACAATAAAATTGTGCACCATCTGCTCATAGCCTGACCAGAGCAGTAATGGGTCCCTTCCAGGTAATTCCCCTGAGTTCGTATACTGGGCATGATGTGCTGTGGTATGGAATATCCCTTTGCCTAGTTTGGGTAAAGTGTCCTGTCTCTGCTCCATCCTGGCTTCTTGTGCCCCTCCATCATTGGCAGGATATGAGAGACTGAAAAGTCCTTGATCAGGGTAAGTGCTATTCAGCAACATCTAAAACATTAGTGTGTTATCAATATTATTCTCAGACTAAAGCCAAAACACAGCACTGTGCCAGCTACTAGAAAGAAAAGTAACTCTATCGCAGCTGAACCCAGAACAACATACCTTGTCACTCTGAGAAACGGATTTTGAATGGCTATAGGAAGAATACAAGTAGAAGCTTTATCACATCCCCCTGAGCAACTCAGGAAAACATGCAGCACAGTGATAAAAATGATTTCTGGACTACTCTGAAGATAACTAGTAAAGGTGTGTTTTGCTACTAGCTAAGAACTATGTATCAAATCTAGTCTAAACTATGTACTTCTTTTTATTTCTCTTCCTCTTCAGCTGTTTGCTCTAGATTCTTTGAGGGTAGAATCTTATTTAGTACATATTTGACAATTACTTTTCCAGTGCATACTCAGCCCGCTAGCTAGATACTCTTTCAATTTTTCACCTAGAACTCTAAACATCTTTCAAAATTAAGACAGGAATCTACAGTTTCTAGTGTTTATATATATGTATGTATATTTACTCTGTTGTGTTGGTTTCATTGTTTGGTTTTTTTTTTTTTTTTTTTTTTTTTTTTTTTTTTTTTTTTTTTTTTTTTTTTAACTACTATTGTTCCCCAATGATAAAGACTTCTGTTTACTCTATTTTCTAAGTAAGTGAAGGCTAAAAGAATTATTCTCAAGTTCTGGAGGTTATATGGAAGATTCTGTGTGTGAATAAATTATGAGAGTTGTTGATACTGCGATGAGGTGCTACAGGAGGAAACGGTTTTGCTTTTACCTGGGAAATTGATGTTCACAAAGCATCTAAAACGAAACATATTTTAAGTCATTAATTAATTTTGAATCACAAGCCTTGAAGCACAAAATGCTAGTTTTGTGTTCCAGAGGACAGATGAAAAAAAATGGCAAAAGCATTTATTTCATTCATATTGTAATTATTTTTGGTGTCTTCCCAAATGTAAAGGAATATTTACAGCATCTACAGCCTCATCACAAACCCATATCTATAGTTGGTGAACTGGGAATGTTGTCCAGTTAGGATGTTATAAACTGGAAACTATCTCCTGCTTTTGTAACTGAGTATATTTGACTCCTTCCTCCAATGTGAAGATGAGTGATACACTGGACTTATCAAATAGAATATCAAAAAAAAGAATATTATGATATAATTATTTGGAGGGAAGGACCAAATGAATAAATTCAGTAAATACTGAGATGTAATGATAGAAAGACAAAGGTTTTGGCTAGTGCTTTGGAGAGCTCTTCTCTTACTGTCAGCAAACCAAGTGCAGAACAGCATAAATGTCCATTAAAATATCTTCTGAAAATGGCATCTTGGCTTATAAACTTACCTTTCCTAGGAAAATAAACAGATATCCTAAAAGAGACCTGCTACTTCAGTAATATTTTACAAAAAAATCTTGGCTCCTCTTTCAGTGTCATTAAATCCTTTTACTTGAGCATCCAGCTTACCCTGTTCCATGTACACAACATCATCCCTTCCTAGAAACCCAAAGACTTTAAAAAGAAAGGAAGCTTGGAAACCTTCCTCCTAACTGCAACAAGTGAGTTTCAGGAAACTGCTCTGACTTGTCTTAAATATTCACCTCTTTTTACATAGGTACCCACAGATTTCAGAGGCAGAACAGTTCTTTTGCTTCCATTCCTGAAAGAAAAAAAAAACCAAACACAATCAAAACAAGACAAACCAAACCCCATTAACTTATACTGAATCTCCACTAGTCTTGAAATGTTTTTCTTCTCCCTTTTGTACAAGCAAGATTTTAAGTTTTCGACTTGACAGCATCAAGGCAATATTTGAAAATCTTGAAGCTCTTGGTATTTTGTAGGAAAAGATAAATATGTCATTCATCTCATTATCTTCATTCCTAAGAACTTGATCCTGAAAAATCTATGAAAAATCCTAAAGCTCTAAATTATTATGCCTACAAAGCTGTGCAACAAATTATCTTCAACAGAGATGTGACTATGCATTCCTTACACAGGAATTTAATAAATATGTCACAATTAAACTCATGTCTGAGGAGATAATACTGTCTCAAAACAAACACTGAAAGAGAAACATGAGGAGATATGAGCTTGTGGATTATTAGACCTGCTTTTAATTCATTAGAAAATAGTTTCACCTAAGTCATTTTGGAGGAGGCTTGCAAATACACTTCAGATGTTTTTTATCACTTATGGAAAAGAAAACTTCATAGCTTTAAGAAAGAGGCAATACAATACAACAGATTTTATGAACCTGGCCTTGTAATTGGAGAAGCAACAAAAAGGATGAGACTAAACAGTGAAAACTACCAGAACTCCATGTTCTTGGTCCTGCAGCAGATGCTGAATCTTGCTGAATAGTTACCTTTAGATTCATCCTGCTTAAAGCTTAAGTGCCATGTTAAATACATGATGCATGATTGTGGTTTTTCTGATACAATTTAGGTGCTTTACAGCATGCTGTTTTTGTGGATTCGATCTAATTTCCAAAGCCACACTGAATAGAATTCCATTTTCTTAATCAATCCACTGCGCTGATTACATGCAGGAACCCTTTCCAGAACTGAGCAAATTTCAGACAGATACAACTCAATGATTGCTGGACACAAAATTGCCAAACTTATAATGTATTGCAGAGGCCATTTCTTTAAACTTTTAGAAAATTCAGGATGGACGAAAGGTCGTAAGGGTCTTCTGTGCTCAGCAAAGGGAGTAACAGATTGCACTGCAAAGCCATGCAAACTGGGCCACTCAGTCTTTTTATACCCTTGTACTGGGACAGTGCGTTTCAACTAAGGTTTTGTCATCAGTGATGATCAACGCATTTTTTATTGTATGACATATATTTAGGAAAGAGATTGGAATAAAGGTTTTTGTTTTGTTTTATATTTGAAAAAATAAGAGGAACCAAATGCATAATAAACAGATAAAATAGTATAATGATACCTTAGGGGGGCACTGATCACAAATGCACATAATTTTAGTAGATGCTGGATTTAATGTTTGACAGCTTACATGTACAATTCTATAACTATATTGTAACACTTCATAGCATATATTACCTTCTATTGCTGTGTGAAGAATTTCCTACACCATATAATTTGCATAACAAACTTGAGATACGTATCAGTATCTTACAAACTTATCTTTAAAACTTAGTATGAAATACAATTGCAAAATTTTAATTAGAAAAGGAGATAACATGTACATACAAAGTTGTGGAAATGGGGTGGTACACTGAAACTAGAATATCTGAAGAGGTTCTAGCACGAATTTCTACCACTATAAATAATTTTTAATGTTTCTGAACCCAAGAAGTGCAATATTTTTGGGGCTATGAAAAATTATGGAGGTTGAAAAGAATTCTAGATTTTATTTCTTCAGAATGTTGGAATTTCCATTTATTATAAACATATTGGATGGCCTAGGGCTACCCAAAACGAAAAGGTAGTCATTATTACTCAGGAGGGGAGAGGGGACAGAACAAGAAAAACACTGAATTCTGTTACAGATACGAAGGAAACCAGGGCTGCTGATGAAAGCAAAGTGATGGCTAAGTGGTGGGCTGAGGAGTGAATATTGTACAGCAGTTGGCACACAGAAAAGCTCTGCCAAGAGATTGCCATCTCAGTGGGAGACAGTGTGGAAGAAGAAAAATACCAGAACCTCAGTAGGAGATACCGGGGCAATTGTAATTTGGGGAAGTTGCTGTGAAAAGGACAACATGTTTTCCCTCATGCATTGAAGGGCTAGAGAGGAGTATTGTGAATCATCTTCATAATTCTCTGCCAGAGCTGTCATACTATGTTTCTGACAGCTAGTGAGATAAAACTGGCTTAAAAATTGTCCCAGTAGGACTGCGTGTACTTCACAGTGGACAGGGAGTCTCAGCCCTGTGACAGAAAGAAAGTACTCCTCATCCTTGCAAACCTGATGTCTGAGTTTTAAAGTTCAGACATTAACAGTGTTTTGAAACAAATTTAGGTAGCACATTGATAAAAGGGAAGGGAGGTTTGAAAGAAAAGAAAGTCTTGGTGACCCATTCTGGAGCAGCTCGGCTCCTATTATCCCTCTCCATCAAGTTAAAAACCTCTCATTCATGCCCGTAATTCCAAGAGACTGCTAGCAAAGAGGGTGAGAGGAATTCACAGCTGAAGTTTGCAAATGTGGATTCCTGTGAAGCATAAAAATGTGAACAAAGACCAAAGCATTTTTTATTAGGTATTTTTTTCTCAGTAGAGCTCCTTCTTTTGAAGAATCAGAATCAGAATTTTCAGTGACAAAACTGCTTCTTCCTATGTATTTATAGGCCATCTGACACAATGATTTACTTGTGGCATAAAAAGTAAGATGAATCTTCCTATCCTAGGTGAACAAGTTTGGTTACAATGCCAAAAGGGCTTTTCCTTCTGGGCATTTCTCATACAAAAACAGTACAAAGTTCACATTACTAAAGTGTAACTAAAATGCTTAACAGAAAATTATGTGTAGAAAATATCTGTAGAAGGTTGCATAAACGGTGGCTTTATGCCCTATTAAGACTTCAAACCCAGGTGTTTTTATTTTTATTTTTATTTTTTTAAAGGACGTAAAAAGAACAGAAGTGCCCAAAATTCTTTCATCACCTCCTTCTGGATTAGGATTGACAGGATTCCTTATAAAACTAGACTTGTCACTTTATTACTGTTCATAACTCTTATTAAGAACATTATTCTGTACTGAGCTCAGAGTTCCTTTAAGAGGGATAAAAAAAGAAAATGGAAGGAAGATAATGAGAATTTTTATATATATATATAAAAAAAGTTTTTGATATTAGAGCAACAGAGGTCCCCTTTGTTTGATTGTTTGCATTTCAGCTTTTTATGTTGAAAAGAGGTCTTTTTTAATAAGCTGGTGTGGGGAGGGGGCTGAGCTTTAGTTACTTATTTGTGTCTCTCCTATGGTAGGTTATAGACTTGCTGCAAAATAGCGTATGTTCAATATGCATCTACTTACAGTTTAGGACTATAGCTACAAATTGCAATCATGTTATAGGAGAAGAAATAAGCTACCTGTTCTCTGCTTCTGGCAGAACTTGGGTAGAAAAGAAGATAGCAGCTTTCGGCAGTTGTACCCTTGGGGCCATTTTCACAGGGATCCTGCTGGAAATCTCTCTGAAAACCTTTCCGGGACCACCAATGCAGGCTGTAATCATGAATGCTCAGTATTGCTTTCATTTCTTCAGCTTCATTTCTCCAGCTTCATTTCTCCATATTGTAGCTGTCTTTACTGCTCTGCTTTGAGAGGATAGGAAGAGAAAGTGCAATGGTGGGTATTCTTTATGCTTTTATCCACTTGGATTGCAGAGCATCATAATATTGGCAGCTTTTCTCTGGATTATAAAAGCAGAGGTATAGTTTCAATGGACGTGCTTTTTCAAGGTCAGCTGTATCAAGGAGATCTGAGACTTAGGAAATGGCAAGCTCAGTGCTGTGACTAGCAACAGCTGTGACTGTTTATGAGCAAAGGGCAATATTTTTGCTTACAAGTGTGTTGCAGGGCTCCACCAAAAGACCTTTGTTGATGGAGGTCCTGTGAGAAAGAAAACTAAGAATCTGTGTCGTGTTTGACTTCTGTACAATTAAAGCTTTGTACTCAAAGTGTGACAAAGTCTAATGGTGGGTGTGCATGAGAGACAGCTCTTGGCAGCAAACCATGACACGTATCAGTGAGGCATGCCACTACTTTCACTGTGGGCAGAGGAAAATACAGTATATCACTTATGAGTTTCATAATTCTTTAAAACTCCTTCCTGACCAAATTGGGTAAACCAGCCTTGTGCAGTTATTCCTGCTCTGAGCAGATTGACTCTGACAATGGTTGTGAGCCCCATGCTGCCATCACTCCTCATGGATATGTTCCCTTATGTTGACCACTCTTTAGTAGCTGGTACAGAAGAGAGAGCAACCCTGGATTTTGGGAAAACGTACTCAACAGTATCCAGGACTTCCTTTTATATTTTAGATGCCAGTGACTATACATGGCACTGACACAATGTCTATATGGGATAGGTGCATTATGTCTAAAAATGTCTTCCAACCACTGCTCTTCAAGATTTGGACCCTAATACTAGAATAAGAAGTGGAAGGGAGTTTCTTCAGTGCTATTTCAACCATATAATGGTTAGTGCTCGAAAGGGCCTTAAAATCCTCCAGTTCCAGCTCCCCTGCAATGGGCAGGAACACCTTACTCTAGACCATGTCGCCCAAGGCTCTGTTTAACCTGGACTTGAACACTGCCAGGGATGGAGCATTTAGCACTTCTCTGGGCAACCTGCTCCAGTGCCTCACCACCTTCACAGTAAAGAACTTCTTCCTTATACCTAATGTGAACTTCCCCTGTTTAAATTTGAACCTAATACCCCTTCTTCTATCACTACAGTCCTTGAAGAACCCCTCTCCAGCATCACTGTAGGCCCCCTTCAAATGCTGGAAGGCTGCTATGAGGTTTCCATGCAGCCTTCTCTTCTGCAGGCTGAACGGCCCCAGCTTTCTCAGCCTGTATTCATAGGGAAGTTGCTCCAGCCCCCTGATCATCCTCGTGACCCTCCTCTGTGCTTGTTCCAACATCTCCAACAGCTCCGTGTCCTTCTTATGTTGAGGGCACCAGAAGTGTACACAGTACTCCAATTAAGTGATGATCTGTCAATGTGACTACAATACCCAGTTCATACTCTTGGTTTCTCTAGAATGTGACCAGTAATTTCTTTTCCCTAGGATTTCCATGAATTCTGTCAATGCACAGCTAAAGGTTCTCCACAGCTACCAGCAGTTCAATCTTTGATAGTGGAGTGGTTCCAGGACATAGCAAAATGCATGTTCTGCAAACTATACCCAAGCTGAGACCCAGTCTGTGGGGTAGGCATTTATTTAGGCCCTAGGTTTTGTAATGGTCCTCAGTTATACAATAAGTGCTCCCTGGAATGAAGAATTGCTTCAAAGCATCATTTTCCCTGTGCAAGAGGCACCTATCTGGCTAAAAATAAACACACAAACCAGGCAGTTTTAAATAGCTTAAAAATAACACTCCTCTGTTTCTTCCAAGCAGAAAAATTATGTAAGAGCATTGCAACTGAAGTAAGGTAGTTATATCATGTAACAGGGGTTTGGAAGGTAGTCAGATACCACAGTGATAAAGGCCATGTAAAACTGTAAATAGACCATTATAGAGACTGCTCTAAAGCTCTGGAAGAAATTATCCCCAGCTTTAGAAGATTTGAAAATATCAAGATACTGAACCAATATTAAGGGTGCACTTCTGCAAAACTCATTACAATTTACAATTACCCAGGAAAATTAATGGAGAGATTGGTAATGTAAAGCTATTCCACAAATACATATTAGTCACAGCTGTGTAACTGATTTCACATGTCAAAATTAATAAAATATTTACTTTCGTACAGAGGGAAGATGCATTTTAGGAAACCAGAAAAAGAAAATTCCGTGGTCTCCAGAAAGAATCTTTGCTAGTTTAGAAATGAAAATTATACCTTTGAAAATTATAAGCCTGAGCTAGAGCGAGCTTCCTTCTCTACTACAAAATCTGGTGTATATTCTGGTCTCCATTTTAATTGCTGCAGCAATACCTGCCAGCTTTTCTTATTTGAAATATTGGTCTCAAAAAGACACCGTCACTGTTTATATCACAGCAATATCATGACATAAACCAAATCTCACAGCTTTCCTGTGGACTCTAATGCACCCAGGTTTGCCTTTTAAAAGTTCCTGTAAGTCACAACAAGGACATGTTGTGTCTGTGGTATGTTCCAATCTTTAAACTCCTTTTCTGCTGTCTATCAGCCTGTGGCAGAGATTCTATACAGTTCTCACAAATTTTGCTGTCATATTCCTTGCCTCCCATCCATATGAACCTCCAGGCTTTAATTAACTCATAGAACTTCAATTGTCTCTAATACCATCTTACTTCACTATGCTGTGCTTTCATCCAAACTGAGCATTCCCCATATAAGTAAGTAGAGGTTAAACTGTTACACACACAAAAATGCCCAGGTAGGTGCAAGATATAGGTGGTAAGTCAATGCCTATTTTTCATTTGTCCTGAAAATAAATCTTGCAAATTGCTGCAACATTTCACTTAAACTGTTCAGCCA
The DNA here is from genome assembly GCA_039720435.1 of Amazona ochrocephala. Classification (NCBI taxonomy): domain Eukaryota; kingdom Metazoa; phylum Chordata; class Aves; order Psittaciformes; family Psittacidae; genus Amazona; species Amazona ochrocephala. The sequence continues at coordinate 26,356,541 of CM077878.1, forward strand.
AGGCACTATTTTATTTTCAATGTCTGTCTGATTAGCACTTTGACACTGTCAAGAACAGAACACTGAAATGAAATATGCACATTACTAACTACATGATGCAATTCATTTTATATACATTCTTTATTCTGTTTATTTTCTTCTACTTAAATTCCTTAAAAGGATTGAAATGGTATTTCAGATGGCTTGCTGTTTTTCTGGCAAGTGGCATATTAAGTCAGCTATGTCTCAGCAAATCTGTGTATCAGATGGGAATAATGCAGCAGCCTTCCTGTGCATTACTATGATATTTCTTCACAAGAAGATCTTAAATGACAGTTTGGATTTCGTCTATTTACCGTTTAATATAGTTTATCATTAAAATTCCATTTCCTCATATGCCTCACTACACGGAATGGATAAATGCTTGAAGACATTTTCCTGTATCTGCATTGATTCAGTTGATGCAGAAATATTTAAATATGGACAGCCTACATTAGTAAGTATTAATATATATTGAGCATTTTCTTTATTCTTGTCCAAGATATTGTAAATAATGTGCTTCTTACAAAACATGAGATAGCAGACAAAAAGAGGTAGAAAGAGGCAAAGGCAGATAACAGATTGTTATGGGTTCAGCAGCAGCAGTCATTTTTCTCCTTCTTGGTAGCTGGTGCAGTACTGTGGTTTTGATTTTCGGCCTGGGAACAGTGCTGATAACGCCAGTGTTTTCAGTTACTGCTTGGTGATGTTTAGGCTGGCCAAGGACTTTGTGAGTCTCATGCTCTGGCAGGGAGGAGGGGAAGCCTGGAGGAAGCAGAGACAGGACACCTGACCCAAACTGACCAAAGAGGTTATTCCATACCACAGCACATCATGCCCAGGATGTAAAAATGGAGGGCTGAGACCCGGAGGGGTGGGGGTGCACTGCTTGGTCGGGCTAGGGATTGGTGGTGAGCGATTGTATTCTTTTGCCTTGTATTTTCTCTTGTCATTATTATTATTGGTGGTAGCAGTAGTGGTTTGTGTTATATCTTAGTTACTAAACTGTTCTTATCTCAGCCCGTGGGAGTTGCATTCTTTTGATTCTCCTTCCCATCCCCCCAGGACTGAGGGAAGAAAGAGTGGGGAGTGAGTGAGAGAGCGACTGTGTGAGTTATAGAGGCTTAAACCACGACACAGATATTTAAGATGCAGTAATGATTTAAAAGAAATATAACTAGATGCCACTAGTTACGGGAATTCCATAAACAAATTTCACCCCTATCCTTGTTTGGGTAAATGTCAAAGAAGGGAACTTTATGAAAGGTAAAATGCAGAACAATTCCACGTAGTCATTATTCAGAAGTGTCTGCCAAAATCACAGGTAAACTTTAACATTCACTTTGGTTAATTTCATAAGAAAATCTGATTTTCCTTCATTATGGCAGAAATAATATATTCTGTGAATAACATTATTCTGCCCTTCTCACCCAACCATTTATACAAAAGTGGGAAGGGCAAAATTACTTCCTTTGCTGTTTTGATGAGAAACAGTCTGATCTCCCCAGGGGAGGAAAAAAAAAAAAAAAAAAAAAGGGAAAGAGAGAAAAGAAAAAGGAAACTGAGCTTTTGAGTAAGATGTCATCTGGTTGTTTTCAGAACATTCCAATTTTATCCTCCATAGGATTTAGAATATTTTTGTCTATAATTTTTAATAGGCTCTATGGTTTCAAGAAATTTATAATCAATAGGCCTGATGTTCAGTGGTTTTGTGTTCCTTTCTATTTTTTCTTAAAGATCTTGCTTTTTTTTTTTTTCCATTTTCCTCGCCAGTGTCCTTGCATGACCTCACAGACAAAGGAGGATATATCCATCTTAGATCTGCCTACTTGCAGTTGTGCTGTCAATGCACATCTCAAGTTCCTCCAGCCACAGTTTGATTTTGCCTTTCCCTGTGTTAGCTACTGAATTTTCATTTTCACTCTGGCTCTGCACAGCTTGAGTAACTTATGTATTCTTTTCCCCTGCAAGCTTTTTTTCTCCTGTGCCTTCTTGTATTAATTACTAGTGTTGTGTTTTCATGCTCCAATTACTTGATTTTTTATCCCCAGAACCTTTCATCGTCTTTATTTTGCTTTCCAGTTTCTTCCTTATGCCATTCACTTGCATGTTCTTTACAAGCTAATGCACTACAGTTATTTCTTTCTCCATCACACCTGATATGTTGTTGAACTTTTTATTTTGTTTTTAAAATCTGTGTGCTTGTGAACGGTATTTTCTACATTTAGTTGTACTAGGGACACTTAACAGACCACAATCTTTTTTTCAGTCCATAAAAGGCTACTTACCATAAACAGTAGATAATAACCTCTACTAACAAAATTGTTGCTTCCAGCCTCTTGAGACAGCTATTCATTTTTTTCCTTAGCAACCTGTTTCTAAGATGTCTCAAACTTACATGGTGGAGAACCATTCTCTTCCTCCATCACTGGAATCTACACACCAATGGGACATTTTCCTTCCTGGGTCTTCAGCTGCAAGCCATGGGCAACACAATCGCACTGAGCAGACTGCCTGCAGACCTGCCAGGTTCATGAGCCACAAAGTCAGCTGTACTCTATACTAGAGAATTACTTTGTGGGAACCCATAACTCAGATTTGTTGTCAAGGGCTCTTGGATTCTTGACTGAGCAGGTCTGGTGGTAGCACTTTGGCAGAAAGACATGAGCCTGTTCATTGCAGAAGGCTAACATAAGGCTTGTCTTCTGTTTTTGTCTCAACACAATGTTACGTAGAAATACTGATGATAGGCAGATATAAGGGAAGATAAGAGATATAAGTAAGAAATGCGCAAAATGTTAAGCAGTAATGACTAATAAAGGAGCTGCTTCTGGGCTCCTCGGAAAGTTGTTAAAGTCCTTCAAACACTGCAGCTGTGAAAGGAACTCTGTTTACACAAATGAATAAAGCTGCATACATATTCCTGCTATCAGTGTGAATGGTGATTATCCTGTTTCCTCTTGCTACATTTAAAATCCACCTCCTCAACTATGGTATTTCTAGTCTTGTGATTAGTATTAGAATATTACAAGAACATGGATGCCCTAATTCCCTGGCACTAAACCAACAAATATTGATGGCATTTCTGAAATGCAGTGACTCTAGACTACTGCATTTCATTATGTATAACTGCTTGCATGGGTGTTTAATACTTCCTCTCAGCCTTTAAATAGTAGGTAATCTCAAAATGTGTGAAATTTGTCACAATGCTCCCCTGTTCAAATCTTTTAGGAATCGTAGAATCATAGAATGGTTTGGGTTGGAAGGGACCTTAAAGATCATATAGTTCTGTCCTGGGTTCAGCAGTAGCAGTCATTTTTCTCCTTCTTGGTAGCTGGTGCAGTACTGTGGTTTTGATTTTCGGCCTGGGAACAGCGCTGATAACACCAGTGTTTTCAGTTACTGCTTGGTGATGTTTAGGCTGGCCAAGGACTTTGTGAGTCTCATGCTCTGGCAGGGAGGAGGGGAAGCCTGGAGGAAGGAGAGACAGGACACCTGACCCAAACTGACCAAAGAGGTATTCCATACCACAGCACATCATGTCCAGGATGTAGAAAAGGAGAGCAGAGACCCGGAAGGGTGGGGGGTGCACTTTGGGGAGTGTACTGGTGGCGGTGCACTGCTTGGTCAGGCTGGGGATTGGTGGTGAGCAATTTTATTCTCTTTCCTTGTATTTGCCGTGTCATTTTTATTATTGGTGGTAGCAGTAGTGGTTTGTGTTATACCTTAGTTACTAAACTGCTCTTATCTGAACCTGTGGGAGTTGCATTCTTTTGATTCTCCTCCCCATACCCCCAGGACTGAGGGAAGAAAGAGTGGGGAGTGAGTGAGAGAGTGACTGTGTGAGTTTGTAGAGACTTAAACCACGACAAGTTCCAACCCCCCTGCCACTGGCAGGGACACCTTCCATTAGACCAGGTTGCTCCAACTTGGCCTTGAACACTGCCAGGGATGGGGCAGCCACAGCTTCTCTTGAGCAACTTCTTCCAGTGCCTCAACATCCTCATAGTAAAGAATTTCTTCCTGATGACTAATCTAAATCTCACCTCTTTCAGTTTAAAGCCATTCCTCCTTGTCCTATCCCTAAAGACCTTGCAAAAATTCTCTCTCCAGCTTTCTTGTAAGCCCCTTTAGGCACTGGAAGCTCTTGCAAGTTCTCCCCAGAGCCTTCTCTTCTCCAGGCTGAACAAGCCCAAGTTTCTCAAACTGTCTTCATAGGAGAGGTTCTACAGCCCTCTGACAATCTTCATAGGTCTCCCCTGGACACAGTCCAACAGGTCCTTGTCCCTTGCACTGGGGTCACAGAGCTGAAGGAAGTACTGCAGGTGGAGTCATAGAATCATAGAATAGTAAGGGTTGGAAAGGACCTCAAGATCATCTAGTTCTCACCCCCCTGCCATGGGCAGGGACACCTCCCACGAAACCATGTCACCCAAGGCTATGTCCAACCCCACCTTGAACGCCACCAGGGATGAAGCATTCACAACTTCTCTGGGCAACACATTCCAGGGCCTCACCACCCTTACAGTAAAGAATTTCTTCCTCATATCCAATCTAAACTTCCCCTGTTTAAGTTTGAACCCGTTACCCCTTGTCCTCTCACTACAGACCCTAATGAAGAGTCTCTCTCCAGCCCTTCAGGTATTAGAAGGCTGCTATGAGGTCTCCACGCAGCCTTCTCTTCTGCAGGCTGAACAGCCCAAATTTTCTCAGCCTATCTTCCTATGAGAGGTGCTCCAGTCCCCTGATCATCCTCGTGGCCCTCCTCTGGACTTGTTCTAACAGTTCCATGTCCTTTTTATGTTGAGGACACCAGAACTCTCCTGATAGTAGAGTAGAAGGGAAGAATCAACTCCCTTGATCTCCTGGTTATGCTCATTTTGATGCAGCCCAGGTTACGGTTATTTTTATGATGTCTCTGATTGTAAGAAAATTGAACGTAGACCAGCAAAGTAGAAAAATTCTAAGAAATTAAGAATTACTACAGAAATTATGAGGATATTAGGGTTCACAGTTTAAGGCAAACATTTTCTTAAATATCACAAATATGAAGCTCTTGAAAAGGTAAACACAGTAATGTGTAATGGAAGGCACAGTGTGACCTGTGTCAGCTGAGGCTGTATCTACCAAATGATGGATTTGTCCTGGAAAAAAAGTGTTTCTAACTCAGAAACCATAGTGAAGAAGTCAACCTGAAATACCTATCGCACATTATATATTTAAGGAGGAAAATAGAAAACATAATGGTATGTTGGCCCTTGAAAATAGTTTTAATGAGAAATAAGTGTTATAGGGTGAGTTTTTTAGCATTGAGACTAGGCGACAGAGTCTGGTCACGCCCATGTTATTAAACTGTATTATTATTACCTGGGTCATGGCTGGAAACTGCTTGTTCGTTCATAGATTTGGTACAGACCAATAACAATCTGCCAAGTTAATTTTGCAGGTGACAAAATATCAGAACCTGTGTCCAGGTAGTGGTAGCATTTAATTCACTGGTAAAGACAATACTTTTTTTCCCCCAGGTTTGAGTCAAAATATATTGTGAATACTTCTTGGGACTTAGAATGGATTTAGGAGTCCATGAAATCATTTCATCCCCTTTTCAACTCAAGGAGCTCTTCCTAACACCAATAAAAAGGACAGGAAACATCATACTGGTTTTCCCATGGGAGTAATTTTGGATAATTGCTAGCCTTCAAATATATTCACTAGGTATTTTCTTAGGAAAGGCAATTTATTTGGAAAGTGTTTTTAATTTGCAGACAAGTCCTATGTCACTGCATCAGCTACTGACTGTTGCTGAGTAACACAAAGAAAGTAGCTCACTCTTTGCTGCAGGATCCTGCATGGTACTGCTGGGCTATTTGCACTTCTAAGTTCAATGGGACTGGAATATGATGTGAGGCTCTGGTGTACAAAGTCCAGTTTGTGGGTGTAAGGTAAAATTGAAAAGCTTTAGAGGTGTAAATATTGCAGCCGTGACCCAGAATCCTTGGTGATGAGGTTGTGCTGCTGCTCACAAGTGCGGCTTGAACTGGATTTGCACCAATACGGGTATTGTGGTCTGGTGTCTCACTGTGTCATTATCAGTCAAGAGGACATTAAAAGAGAACAGCGACTGTTCTCCCAGGTGTCTCCAAAGCTGATAGATTTGCTTTATTTAATAAGTAGGAAAAATTACTTTTGCTGTTCAGAGGAAGACAAAATTAGGAAGGCAAAATGAGGAAGGCAAAAAAAGCAGGCTTTTTGCATTCTGAGGTGAGATACTTCTGTATTAGTGTCCACTGAAGGCGATGAAGAAAGTACTTCTCAATGATGTAAGAGACTGAATTGAAATCATACTCCACTGTCCGTTGTCTGAAAGACTGGTGTGAGGAGCTGAGATCTATTGTCTTGAAGACTGCTGTCCATTATCTCAAGGATTGCTGAGGGATGTGCAGTTGAAGAGCTGGTTGCAAGACCACCAAGACCGGGTGCCCGTGATCAGCCAGGCATCTGCAATACAGTGACATTAAGAAGAGATGTACTTCCCCCCCAACACATAGTAGAAGGTGACAAAGGTAAACTGCGGTCATCACCACTGAAGGTGACTACAGACCCTTGGGTCACCGCTGGATCCATGGTTGTGACTATTTCTCTGCACACCAAATGCTTGCTTAATTTTTATAGCTTTTTCTGATCTGTCCTATCACTATAATAATAATCTTTTTAATAATAATTATCTATTTTATGATAAACAAGCTGACTAATTGTGGTACTTGACCTCATTTGCATCTTAATTTCACTCTGGGGATCACTAACAAAATATTTCCAACACTGTATTTTATCCAGCCAGACCTTGACAAATGCAAAGCAGAGATGCAGAGTTTTTTGGCTGCAGGGTATAGGTATGTATTAACCATAAGGGACAGTGCCTTTGAAAGAGCAGACAGAAACATTAAAAGAGGGAAAAGAGGGAACAAGAGTTGAGAAAGAGAGACTGCAGTCACTTATGCGAGACTGAGTAAAAAGTGAATCCATGGAGGGGAATGCACAATATATAATTTTTTCAACTCAGAGGTGTTGTTCAGTGCTTTAGGTGCCTTTCCCTTTGTAACACTAAGGCACTTTTAGCTGCAGTTCTGTAGCCTGTCTTTTCCTTGAAGCTCTGCAATGTTTCACACAGGCTTCTATGGCATGGGTTTTCCCTTGTTGTTCTTGTGCTGGTTTTGTACTTTTATTCTCAAGGCCTTACTCCTGCAAACCCTGACAGCACTGATACAGCAGGGTCTCTTGAGAAACAAAATGCTTCCAGCATTTGTATCCCAGAATCACCCTTTTCCTTTCCCTGCACTTTCATTGTAGCTTTGGGTTTATGTTATGAGTACCTAATAATATACAAGCACATGCCTTACCAATGACCTCACCTGCAGCACTAGCCCCAAATCAAAGCACACTCTGGCCAGTGCTAGCAGCAACAGAGGCAAAAAACAATAGGTTTAGAGGGTCCTGATGAAAATTATATAGTCCCTATGGAAAAAGGTTGCTGGGGTTAGCTTGCTTTGCTGCAAAGGAGCCCAGGGGAGATGCTCACTGGAGATGTTAATTGCTCCTCTTCCCAGATGGCCACTGGAAAGAGTTTTCTTCTCTCGTTTTTTTTTTCTCTCCACTTTAGTTATTATTTTTCCCTATAATTAACTTTACTGCAGAGTTGAGGTATGCCATCAGCTAAGGACGCTACTGATAAATCCTTGTGCACTTAAACCTGCCTTACAACACAAGGCAAATATATCTTTAGTGAAATTTTTCAATGGAAAACAGCATTGTTGCATTTTCAAAAAATCATGGAATCATAGAATTGTTTGGATTGGAAGGGACCTTAAAGCCTCATCCAACCTGGCCTTGATAAAGAAGATAAAGACCAAGATGTTTCAAATGCCATTTAAAGTCTCTCAACAGGCACTTCTTCTAGCAAAGCAAACAAAAGAGTCAATACTTTTTCAAATCTGATAACTGTAGAAACATTTAAGTTCGCATCTAGTTTAAATATCTATGTACAAACTCTTAGGAAACCTGAGGTTGGGAATGAATGCTGTGTTGGTCATCTCGTCCCTATTTGGGAAGATAGATTCACTACATGCAAATAGTGGGGTAGGAAAGCATCCTGAAGAAGCCAGAAACCAACAGATGCAACTGGCTGTAGAGTAAGATGCAACATGATGAATGGAAATGCTTATGAATATAGAGCAAACACTAAGGAGGAAAGTTGCCTTCAGGAGTTCTTGCAGATTCTGTTGAATAACCTGCTTGAGAAATGCAGAATAGCTGGCATGGCACTGGAGTTGGATTGCCCCTGAGATTTCAAATGAAACATTAAGCCTATTAACGATGAGAAGTTGGTGGCTGGATGATTCAGGGCCCTGCCTTACCTGCACCTGGAGACTATTCTCTGTGAAGCAGTGAGGGAAATTAGAGGCCCTGGAAGACTCCAACTGAGTCCTACCTCTTACTCTTCTTCCAGCCTTGTGTAGACCTTGTCCGAGGAGCATGTCAAGAGGTATGGGTCTGTGTGTATTGAAAAAGACATGCTGGAACTTTGTGCTTAGTAAGCCCCTAGCTCCTTCAAGAGAGGAAAAGCCCTCTGGCAAAAGGACTAGGGAGAGGAGTGGGAAACCTTCAGTAATACGGAGACACAATAGACACTGGTCTGGACGGCTACTGTTGTTATTATTTTCAAGAAAGCCTAACATCTATGTATTTACAAGGTGTCATTTTGAAAGTGTCATTTATGGCAGTTGGTCTGGCTAGGGTGGAGATGCCGAAAAGAGAGGGCCAGTTGTGTGTCTATGCTTGGACATGAACGTCAAGGTACTTGAAAAGGTACAGCTAGCTTTGTGACCATTCAGCTCCTATCTGAATTTTGCCTAACAATTACCTAATTTGCTTCTACCTTGGGAGCTGCTGTTTCACCTGTAGAATTAAACCAAGACATTTTTCATGCTTATGAAGAGTTGTTTTTAGTCACAACGTTTAAAAAATCTTCTATGGCTAAACAGATAAAGAACTTTTTTTCCAGAAAAGGGAAAGATCAAGTGCCCCTTCTGAGGCTCTTCCTAGTTTCAGTTTCTGATTCTCTTGTTCAGCTCTCACGTGTTCAAAAGTAACCTCAGAGTTGAGGTCATGGTAAATATTCTGAATTTTCATCAAAAATCAAACCTCTGTGTTTTGTTTTGGTAAGTCTAGTGCTATTCTAGAAGCCAGGTTGTTGAGAAAATAATGGAAAAGTTTCCTTCCTGTGGAACTTTGCATGCACAATTTTCTATTGTTCACTTGAAAAAAAGTATGTTAAACTGCCAGCATTGACAGCAGCCTCATATTTTTTTCTTTATATGAATAAAATATGAAGAAGAGAAAGAAAATATTCCATATCACAGTGTTGAAGGGCAAGCTGCAAAAAACCTGGCAAATGCTGAACAGTTTCGTAAAATTAGGGAATCGCTGCTGAACAATAAGCCTGGTAAACAAAGCTAAATAGGTGCAATCATGTAAGATAGAGCTCCATAAAATAAAACTAAATATGTATGCATTAGTTCCATCACGTGAGGAGTATTTTTAGTGATAACAGTAAGAAGAACCATCAAACTTCAGTAGAATTCCATGCAATTATACTTCAAGGCACAATATTAGCAATGGAGAAAGAATCTGGTTTACAGGAAGAATTTTATTTTTTAATGTTTTTTTTCCCCTTAGTAGAATATGTGTCAGAGAATTGCCATTTGGTGTGCACACCTAGGAATCTTTGCCCTGTTATGAACTCCAGCAGCAGCTGGTGAAAACTGATGGGCTGGTGCACCTGTCAGCTTTTTTACCAGCTAACATAGTCGGTCCTGATCTTTTTATTGACAGCAAATTAAAGAACTGCTGTGGAAGAACAGTAGCTTTGTGTCTGACGTCTGGAACAGCCTGGTCATAATCTGACTTTCTGACTTCAGTGAGATGCTGCTTCTGTGTTTGTTGCACCTCACTGACAAATGGAAGAAAACGTGTACTTGCTCTGGTGCTGGATTTATTCTTCCTAGGTGTCTATAAAGCACTGAGATGAAAAACACTGCACATACACAGAGAATGTGCTTGGCATAAATTTTCAGTTGTTAACATGGACCCTGTTTTTTTCAGTTTTACTGCTCTGATGACAATGAAATTCATGTGAAAGTATATGCAGCAGCAGCAGGAACATGTCAGTTCATTTAGTAGACTGAAAAAAATAACAAATCATGTTTTTCTCTGCTGTTTCTACAAACAATTTTAGGTTTTATTTTGATGACAGTTCAACTGCATATGGCCAGATGGGATTCCATTTGTGGTTTGTCAATACGCTTTTGAATTTCTCAGCTACTTTAAAATGAGAATTTGAGGGCTAATTCAGTGTTTGTAAAACGGGAATTCACATGTCTATAATGACTTTCATCAAAGAGCTTACCATCACAGGGCGGTTAATAAAGATCACTTAGTGAGCCCTCACATGACCCCTTTGAGGCTAACATTAATCTGATAAGCCCTTGGCAGATGAGGCAAGTCAGATGATAAACTTCATACATGCTACGCAAAATCAGAGGCTCTGAAAGATTCATTCCACACTCTGCGTTCTTAAATCTCTGCCTTAAACCAGCTGGCAAACGTGTTCATCCAGAACACTTTAGTGAGGAGTAGGTTTTGACAACATCACCTCTGATATGTTTTTTTAAATTCCTTTACCTCCATTCAGTCATCTAATAGGTTGCAAAGCAGTAAATCACAGAAGCTCAGGTGACATCCTAAAAGTTATCAGCTCTTTGCACACCAACTTCACACTACATTCTCCAGGCTTTATATCTACAGGTATCAGTGAAAATTAAATCTCATAGAAGAGAGTATTCATCACATTTCTAGCCCTGCAACGAAATGAGTTCTGTGGAAATGTCAAGAGCACCTGAGAAAAATTCCAATGTGCTAAGATCTTGCATTCATTTGTCTTAGTCTATTTGAATAGCTCTAATTTGAATGCTGTGCCCAGAAACCAGAACCTGTTGCAGCTGATGGGGATAGTAGTGTTTCTATGTTAAGCCCTTAATACTGTGAACACAAAACTGGGGAATAGCCACACTGAAGCCTGTTTCTCCTACAAGTGTGCACTACTGATGCATGATCAATGTTTCAACACATGCCAAAATCCAGAGTAAATCTTTACAAAATTCTTTAAAATAGGCTAAATCAGGCAGAATGCACCTCAAAGATTCAACTGTTTTAGCGGTATGCCATGATTTAAAACAAAATGTGAAAGAAAGCAATATGCCAGTCAATACACTTGACATCCATCCAGGAACCTGAAAGGATTTTGAATGCCTCTAAAGATGAAGTAATACAAACATAACGATGTGGAAAGAAGAAGGAGTCATAACCAAATGAAAATGAAGAACAACCACCACAGAACCCTGGTTGCACAATTTTGCATTGCAGAGGATAAAAGACACCTTAAAAGCTGCTATTGCCAATAAGACAGGATAGGTAATGAGAGATTTGTGCCATCCTCACACTGGCAAATGGAAATTATTTGTTGCCTAGCAGAAGAGTCACAGAATACATTGAGGCCTACACAACAGCTATAGGTGACAGAATATGCTTTAGAGAGGTGAGAATGGTTTTCATGGTTATCAGGTTAATTTCCTCTTAAATTTCTTTTTCTCCAAGGGTGCATTCCTTGGGCCAGGGATCAAAGCTCTTGCATTTTCTTCTCAGTGTTTAGATCCAGATGATGTAACCCTATGTCTGACTTGAATACAGGAACACATCTTGAGACCTAGTTCCCCCTAAATGAAATATGAAAGCATGATCTAGACCCTTTCTACCACGTGCTCACTTTTATGGACAGGAATGCAATGCCCAGATAGGATTCAAAGTGTCTAGTTGATATGGATGATCAGTGGACCAAAAATCTCAGCTATGCTTTAGCATGTATGCAGGTCAGATAAGACAAAGATTTGTCTCTTGGTCTCAGACCTCCCAACATATATAAATGTTGAGTAGGCAATGGTCCCTAAATTAGTTTACTCACAAGACATTTTAGTGGCAAAAGCATTTTCAAAATACAGATTGATTATCCTCAGATTTATAGTTTTACACTCTGTACAGAAAAGCATTATTAAAATTAAAAAAATACTAGGTGCTTTTTTACTAAATACACTTGGTCTTGTCTGTAGAGCATGTGTAAGATCCTGTTTGCCAAAGTAACTAGAATTTCTGGTTTGAGAAGGCAGGATTTAATATCCAGGAAAAGCTCTGGTTTGTTGTTTATTTGACCTACATACTTTTTAACTTCCTGAGTACTAAGTCTCCTCTTCAGAATCAGACTGAAGGTCAAGGATTCACCCTCATCTTGCTTTTCACAAGCCTGAAAACTTAAATTATATTAGCTTGATGGGACTTGAGCTGGGGCTTCTTCCAGCTAATGGTTTCTCTGTTTTGCTCCCTAGGGAAAATGTGTCATTGGTTTGTGTTTTCCACTAGTCACCTCTAACAAGTTCCTTGGTTCAGGTGGTACACTAGAATGTGAGTATCAAGAGGGTTTTACAGAAATTATCTCATTTCTTGCAAGGGCAGATAAAAGTTTTGCCTTGGAGATAACCTTTACTGTCCCATGCAACCATCACAAGCTGTGATAAAGGATGTAATATGTGTATCGGAGCTGTGTGATTAGAGGAAGAGAGGAAAAGCATGTCTATTTATGATGCAGAGTAACAGTCAAGTGATACACCTATATGAAGAAGAAAGAGCCATTAACACAAAAAATACTCTGACTTTTCCAGAGGAAAGTGCCAACCAATGGCACAGGACCAAAGCACACAGGAATATTAACAGAAGCAAAATTTGCTTGAACCTTGGATGGGGGCTGTTTCAGTTATACTGTTGGTACTCTGAGAACCAGCCTTTGAGGAAGAACAGGCAGTCGGTTGACCTTGGACAGCCAATTGCACCCAATAAGACGAGAATAAAATGCTACCAGATAAGACGTTTTATAATAATTCATTATACGCTTACAAAAGAACCTATTCTAAACCTGGCAAAAGGCAATGGAAGTTTTTACAATCATTTGCCTATGTCCTCAGGCTTCAGTTCAACATAATACTTAAGCACGCAACTAGCTGCCATTAGTGTCAGTTGAGACTGGCGGGTTTTAAAGAAGTCCCTAAGGTTAAGGACTCCACGAGTGAAGAAGACTTGCTTTGTCTACCTCTTATGCATTCTCACTTAGAATTTAATGTTTTTTTTTTGTCTACAAAATACTTGATCTCATGCCATGCAGTTCAGATCACAAGATTCAGAAGCCCAAGGTATAAAACTAATGAGCTAGATTCACTGCTCTGTTCAACTATGTGCAATTCTAAGTCAAATTATAGCATCAGGGAGGAGTGAATTCAGCTATTCTCCATTTTCTTAAAGATTCATTCTTTTTTAGAAGTGCAGGAGCAATCCCAGAAAAGCCCATCAAAATGACTGTCTGCTAACAATTGCATTAGTTTGCTTATCTGTTTTGATTTCCTAATTTTGTGGGAAAGAGTTTCGGAATTAATTTGCCCAAGGTACTTAAGAAAAAGGTCAATGGTACTTAGTTGGAAAAAGTTTTAATCTTAGACATTCATTTGTACAAGTTTTCTCTTGGGTCATTGTTATTCACCCCTCTCAGTCTGTGATATTTTCATTTGTTCCAGGCTCTGAACAGCTGATGTTCAGAGCCCAGAATATGGGCTCTGAACATGAGCTGTTATGTTTTATTTTCCTTTACCCTGGCAGGTCAAGCAGAGCAGCATTCAGCTACAGCATTGATGTGTAAACCTCTTGTAAGAACCTTCCTCTCCTTCAGCTTCAGGTTGCACTACGCGAGAGTTTTTACACCTTTTTGTAGAAGTGAGGAGTTTTCCTCCCTGTTACTTTCTCAAGAACACTTCTGAGCAGCTCTAGTGTAATAGCTACAGCAGTGAACAAGGAAAAAGAATGGAGGTGATTTGAGACATTCCGAGAAAAGCTAGGAATATCTTTTCTTGGCTCTGAAAATAGATGCGCTGTCTTGGGTAGAATAACACAGTGGTACAATCCTTGTCAGGGCAAGGTTATCACTTGTCCAGGTCTATTTTAAGGACCATTTGGTCCTTATGGTCTGTTTGGTTTTTTCCCCTTACGTATGGGGTAATTATATATAATCTGACCTCTTCAGAAAGCCCATTCCTTAATGATGCTTTTGAATTTCTTGAGGGGAAAAAATTGTCACCATACTTTATCAACATAATCAGTAGAGAAGAAACAAACTACTGTAATTTGACAGATATTTCCTGCTCAGCTTCAGTGGGGAAACTCTTTCAACTGTTAGAAGTATGTTACAGTTTGTTCTCACTTTTTGCGTTTTATCCTCTCACATATTTTGTGTTACCCATGTTACTGCTTCTAAGCTTTTGTTTATCGCTGTACAAGACAAAACAAAACACAACAAAACAAAACAAAACAAAAACACAACCCAAAAACAACAGCAAGGAAATAATCTGTTAACACCCTGGTTCTGATTTTAGAGTATTTGCTGGCCGGTGAGTCAGAAACAGCTGTGTTCATTCTTCCTTCCCTTGTCAGTGTAATTTCTCTACCCCAGTATGGCTTAGGTGTTTGCTCCAGACTGGAAGCCTTTCACACAAGATTTTGTTGGAGGAAATGTAGAAATATCTGCAATAAAAAAAAGACAAAAATTACAAAAAAGATGTTACTGATTTAGTGATGAGCCTTAATGAAAAATCTATCCCCAGAGAGTGGTCTTGTACTGCACTCCAGATAACCTTCCTGACCACAAAATACATACATGGTGAGAGAAGAAAGAAGAAGCTAGGAGACAAGTGCACTGACCTTGACATTAGGACAACTGAAATTACTGTAAATAGTCAAATACCCATCTGAAGATTAGAAGACTAATGGATAGATCTTGCACTTAGTAGCTGAGTCTTCTCTATAAATTCAGACTATCTTACTACACTTTAAAATTTTTACTGAATGTCCAATCTCTTTTTCTTTGGTTCAATCCACAAGGCCAAAGAACCAGTCTCTGCTGCATTTCTAACAGAGGTGTGAAACTCTGAGTATGAACTTACCTTGTTCTGAGCTGACTGACATAAAACTACCCTTGCCACTGGCTTTAGAGGAACCTGGAGAACAGGTTAAGGCGACATACCTGAAGAATGGATAAGGTATGGATAACCATGAACATCCCACTTTGGCTTCCATTCAGGTGTCCCATGCGTCCTTGAGGCATCAGAGGCTGGCTGGGACCCTTCCTTGAAGAGGTCAGTTCATGTGCGGAAAGGTAATTTGTCGGAGCTCAGCCAAAAATTTCTCTGCTGGCAGCTTAGTTAGTGACAGACAAGAAATCTTGTCTTCACCATTCCCTTTACACATGTTCAGGCAAAGATTATAACTATAGCTGTAGCATCAAACGTGGTTTGTTTTTTAACTCTCACCAGTCGGACCCCTTCTTCCAGCAGCCTTGCTAAAATGGATGGGACCCACTCATGTTGTATGTGACTATATAGAGTAAAAAAATGAGAACACCATCAACAGCAATAACTGAATCACATAAAATGAAATGGTGGGTTGACCTTGTCTGGCTGCCAGGTGCCCACCAAACCTTGGTCTGCATCATGGGCTTCAGAGGAATCTCTGCTCCAGCGCCTGGAGCACCTCTTCCCCTCCTGCTACACTGACCTGGGTGTCTGCAGGGCTGCTGCTCTCACATATTCTTACTCCTCCCAGCTGTGGCACAGCAATTTTTACCCTTTCTCAAATATGTTATCTCAGAGGTGCTACCCATATCGCTGATTAACTCAGCTTTGGTCAGCAGCAGGTCCGTCTTCGAGAGGGGTGGAACTGTACGTAAATATGAAATTACCCACTTTTCTGAACAGAAAATCCAGGACAAATTTTTCAAATGCAGCCTTAACACTTCCTTCAGTGTGCGCAAAGCACTCTCTTTTGCACACAGTGGTGATCGTTCTTATGCCAACCCATCTCGCCTGAATTTTGTAGATAGAAATATCTACCCGTCATTAAACTAATGGAATCTTTCTCGCACAAATTTAAATCACAGTAGCCCACAAAGATGCTTATAGGTGTGTTTGATTGTTTGCGGGTTTATGTAGTAACAGCGTTCACCAAAGTGATGTATTATCTCACGGTCCTTTGTATAACTATTTTTGTTCATTATATTTGTCTTCCTTGCTGTTGTCAATAGTGCATTCATCCACATGGATATAGGTGATGTAAAAATGCTGTAATAAAAATCTGGTTGCTTTTACCCTTGCTATTTCATTTGTATTTATAAATGTACTTGTACCTGGTTTGTACATTCCAGGACATCATTTGAGCTATTTAACAAAGAAAAGCCATTCTTGTATCTTCATAAAAACAGTTTGGTGGTAACAAACAGATTTTAACTAACATTTGGACTATCCATGATTTCAAAAAAACAGATGGAATCAATAACTGTTACACAGCACACATAGCTGTTTGCTGTGTAACAGAATATGTCTAACATAATAAACATGCCCACAGTGTAAAACAAGAGAAAGAAAAGAACGCAGAGAATGAACTTGAATGAATCAGATATAATAATGTTTACATACCCCTTTGTGGTTATCTTAGCCCTTGCAATCAGTCAGAACATTTCCATGAGTATAGAATTCCATGTAAATAAGATAAACTAATTTTCAAAGTCAGCTAAAGAGATAATGACAACATATGCATATGATACTTTATAAGGAAGCACCTGTGGAAATTGGTTTGTTCAACTTCAAACAAGCAAACAAACAAATAAACCACCACAAACCCCCCTCAACCCCCACTTTAGTACACAATCTCTTAGATTTAAAGGCCCATCGATGAGTTTTGAATCTTTGTTTGGGCTTCTTATTTATACTTTGGTACATTCGTTGATTAGGTGGTTGTATCCTCTAAACCCTAAACTAGATTTTATATTTGGAATAGCTGAACCCTCTGGAATTTGATTTCAGTGTTGAAGAGACCCTTGACTTTGACGTTTTACCAAAAGTGGGCGAAATTCAATTACATGAATCTGAACTCCTCCCAGCACTTGCAAGCACTTGAAAAGAAGCGTTCTGATTTCGTCACCGATCTCATTGTTACAAGGACTTGAGAACTTTTCTTTTATGGCTACTCATATAAATGAGTGTTTCATGAGAATGATGCATTCAAGAATTTGATTTTATTTCTTGATAAATTCATAGAAACAATATAAAAAAGGTTATTACACTTTTTTTTAAATTGTCTTTTCCATGGGCAGAGCTACCATCTCTACGATTTAAAGTAACACCACTACAGCTTAATCTACCCCGAGATGAGCAATTACAATTCATCTTGAAATACATCTTTCCAGCGTCCAGTATTTCAGGCATGAAATATGATTTCAGAAATTGTAGCTGCTTCTTATTGGTTATGTGTTACGCAGAAAGAAATTGAAAGTTAAGGAATTTCTTAATTTTGAGGGAATGTTCACATTTAAAATCTATAAAGAAGGGAACTTGTTTTTATGATGCATTTCTCCCCTACAAATAGTCTCTATTGGTATGGTTTTCTACTGAAAAAAAAAGTATGTAAAATAATGACTGAATAACATTTGTAAAGCAGTGGTAATGCACTCATTTTAAATTTAAAGTAGCCTGTAGATTGTAGAGACAGAATATAGATTAATTAAATCTTTACTTTCAGATTTAAATAACTGTCCAGCTCATGTATCTAAGTTTGCTATTACTTTCTAGCAGATAGTAAAATAGGAAAATTCCAGGAGCCTGTTTCTTTCACTTCTCTATGTTCCCTTAGAAATTTCAGATCTAAATAATTAACATATGTATGAGGTCTAAAATAGCCTAAAACAAATACAGGATGGAATTCATTTATACAATAATCACTGTAATTTGTAGTACTACATAATTTGTAGTACTACTCATGATATAAAAATCTAGTCAGATTTGTCACAGGCTAATTTTCTTTGCTTCAACAACATTTTTAAAACTCCTCCGTCTTCTTGGCTTAGGGGAGAAAAAGAAATCTTTTTTTTTGTTTGTTTTTGAAGCAGTAATATCTTTCATTGTTTGCACAATTAAATATGGTACATACCAAAGTATGTAGGATTAAAGTATTAGAAAAAAATCTGATGAATTTTGATTTTTTTTTTTTAGAGCATATTTTCTATGGTGTGCTACTGGAAAGTTGTATCCCTCCTTTCTTTCTAGGCACCAGAATTCCTTTTCTTGATGTTTTCTGTTCAGGAAAATAGGAACACATATTTTCTACTCAGGCACTTCAGCAATTACTGATGCCTAGAGAAAATTTCCAAACCACTAATTATGTCCTTCAGATATGGGATAGTCATCAGTGTTAGTGTCTGGGCTAAAGGCAACAGGTGAGCCTTAAACCTGCATAGCTGAAACACAGACCTGGATTTAGCTTGGTGGAAGAGGAGCAGAACCCTCATTTGAACAATAGCTATAGTGTGAGATAAACCTTACAATCTCCAGAGAACACTAGGTACTTCTTGCATATTGCTGCTGCAGCACCAAACAAGTGATTACATGTTTAACCAAGACAGCCCTTAACAATCTGCTTAATTTTTAAGAGCTTAGATTCAATTTTTAAGAGCCAGAGGTCTAAATTAAATAGCGTGCAAATGTAGACCAAGAAAATGGAAGGTTTTTTTTTTCTTTATTTCGAAGTGAAGCATATGTTTGAATAAACTAATGGACTAAAGACTGATGAGGGAGAATCTTTTCCTGTTTCAAATTGCTTGGGAAAAAGGATCATAGAATCATAGAATCAGAATCATAGAATCGTAGAATAGTTAGGGTTGGAAAGGACCTTAAGATCATCAAGTTCCAACCCCCCTGTCATGTGCTGGGGCACCTCACACTAAATCATGTCACCCAAGGCTATGTCCAATCTGGTCTTGAACACCACCAGCGATGGAGCATTCACAACTTCCCTGGGCAATCCATTCCAGTGCCTCACCACCCTCACAGTAAAAAACTTCTTCCTTATAGCCAATCTAAACTTCCCCTGTTTAAGTTTGAACCTGTTACACTTTGTCCTATCACTACAGTCCCTAATGAAGAGTCCATCCCCAGCATCCCTATAAGCACCCTTCAGATGCTGGAAGGCTGCTATGAGGTCTCCAAGCAGCCTTCTCTTCTCCAGGCTGAACAGCCCCAACTTTTTCATCCTGTCTTTATATAGGAGGTGCTCCAGTCCCCTGATCATCCAAATATGATGGACAGTGGCTTAGCAACTTCATTTGCCAGCTCCTTCAGGACCTGCGGATGGATGTCATCAGGTCCCATGGACTTGCGTACATTCAGGTTCTTAAGATGGTCTTGAACCAGATCCTCTCCTACAGTGGGCCTAGGGTCTTCATTCTCACAGTGCCTACATCTGCCTTCCAAGACTTGGGTGGTGTGGTCAGAGCATTTGCCAGTGAAGATCGAGGCAAAAAACACTTTGTGACTCTGCACAGGATAGATAGATCTCATACTCAGTGGTAACATTCTACAGTGGTTCTTAATTGGACTTTAGCCATGTAATCGGAAGTGAAAACATCCAGTAAGAGGTGGGTACCAGCATAAAAATTCATAGCACCACCTTGCCCACGCTGGATTGAGCATCTTTCGTTGGGAAGGCACAAGAAGCAGGCACACAGTGAATGAAGAATCACTGGGGGACCAGGAGGGACTCCAAGGTGCTACCTCAAGGGGGCTTTCTCAGTTGCATGTGCTCGAGTGTTGCAGGGAGCATCCTGGGCCCTGTAGCTCTCACGTCTTCTGTAGGAGGGTGTACTGCAAGTAGGGACTGCCCAGAGGGATACATGTGCATGAAACCCATGTGGACTGATGGGTTTCACGCACATGATGCATGTGTGTGATTAAAATTCTGGGAGCTTAGTTACGAGAGGTATTTCAAAACCTGCAGCTGTTTGTCTATGTCTTGTGTTGAGATTCACCTCTTTTACCACCAAAACTTATCCTGAATGCATGGTTCAATAACAGCCAGTTAATTATGCTACTAATAAATAAATAAAGTTCCAGTTCTGATCTGATTATGAGTCTATGAGACAAGCATTTTTTACATGCAACACCTGTGTGTGTGTCTTTTAGTGGCACACAGCTATGTAGGTCCCATGAGTACAACATACATATGTTTGTGTCCAAGCAACGTACACTGTCTAAGCATTTGGGTACCTTCTACTACATACATGCAGGAAAAGATGCTAAGACCTGACATATATTTCACATAATCAGAAAAATAAGGTTGCAGATGGAAACTTGTGTGTGGATAATGAAGATAACTCCAAAGAAAAAAATCCTGATGGGAAGGAATTTTAAAATGGATGACTAATCTCAAATAAAGTCACCTTGAAGTACTCTTAAGTGGTATTGTGGTACCACAGTATTTAGTGCTATTCAATTGTACTGAAGGACATCTTTCTATAAGAAGTGTGCTTACTAATGTAAAACTAGTGCACTTCTCTTTTTACTTAGCACAAAATGACTTTCTTTGATTATCCTCCCACGCTCCATTTAAAATAGGCCTATGAGTTATAAAGCTTCTAAATAGCTAGATTCGGAATTTTTAAAGATCATAGTGACATCTGAAAATAGTCCCTTAACATTTTTTAATATTACAAAACTTAAAATACGACATTGGAATAGGAAAATAACATAATCAAGACTTTCAGGAGAGGCACCTGTGAAATAAGCACAGACCTACAGACTTCTGTATGGATTTTCAGTATTATAAAACTGACTGAAAAAATATCAAAGGTCAGTTTCAGTAATTTCAGGTTTAAGTTGAAAAAAATCTTACTGTAGTTTAATGAAGGTCTAAAGGAAAAAACAAAAAATCAGTGTTTTTTGGGTCTCTGTTAGGGACAGACAGAAAGAAATACAGAAGAAAAAAAAAATGGAAAAAAGCTGTTACGTTATTATTTTACACAGCTCCCTTTTTCCTTCCTAAAATGCTTTACACAGACCAGTAATACAGTTTTGGAGATATCAAATAGAAAATCTAGAAGATATCTGAACGTACACAAGTCCATAGGACCTGATGAAATCCATCCATGGGTCCTAAAGGAGCTGGCAAATGAAGTTGCTAAGCCACTGTCCATCATATTTGAAAAATCATGGCAGTCAGGGGAAGTTCCCGATGACTGAAAAAAGGGAAATATAACCCCCATTTTCAAGAAGGGGAAAATGGATGACCTGGGGAATTACAGGTCAGTCAGCCTCACCAATGTGCCTGGCAAAATCTTGGAGCAGATTCTCCTGGAAGGCATGCTAAGGCACATGAAAGACAACAAGGTGCTTGGTGACAGCCAGCATGGCTTCACTAAAGGGAAATCCTCCCTGACCAATCTGATGGCCTTCTATGCGGGGGTTGTGGAACTGATAGACAGGAGTAGAGCAGTTGATGTCATCTACCTGGACTTGTGCAAAGCATCCAACACTGTCCCACACGACATCCTAAGGAAGAAATTCTTTACTGTTAGGGTGGTGAGGCATTGGAATGGGTTGCCAGGGAAGTTGTGAATGCTCCATCCCTTGTGGTGTTCAAGGCCAGGTTGGACAAAGACTCAGGTGGTATGGTTTAGTGTGGAGGTGTCCCTGCCCATGGCAGGGGGGTTGGAACTCAATGATCTTAAGGTCCTTTCCAACCCTAACTATTCTATGATTCTATGATTCTAAGAACAAAAGAAGTCCAATGAAAGTCAAATACCGGAAGCTATTATATTTTGCCTAATTTCTGCTTCTCCAGATTGATTATCCCAGTTTTTAAAAAATAAGCCACCCCAAGAAGCATTTGATTTTGCCTTGAAGACATCAAGGGATGGCAACCTGGCATCTCTTCCTAAGTTGTTTTCTACTACTATGTTAATTTTGTATATAACGTACATGTGTGTATAGTTATATATGAATTCCTCCCTATGAAACAGCGTGTGCTTGTTTTCTAACTATTCAGCAACCAGCAATAAGTGGTATATTCTTCAATACTTGAAGACCTCCCAGTGCACAACTTTGTTATTTAGAGCAACTGTCATAATAAAGCAAGATGTTGATAAGGAATAAAGAGAAATATTAAGATCTCAAAGAAGGTGAGCAATGATCCTTAAATAGGAATTACTAAAATTCGAGAGTTTGTGTCTTTAAATTCAGGCTGAAATTTAGTTTGACTGCTGTTCTTAAAGAAGTAAGTAATGTCATCTTAGTTTCTGCTTTAGATTTGTCTAGGACCCTGCGCTGACATATTTCATTTTAATTTGGTATTCTATATCTGCTCTCCTTGCTTAAGAGAAACATCAGTTCTCTACATTTCCAGACAATTTCTTCAGGTTACCTTAGGGTCAGGACCATAAATATACAGAGGAAAGAGCCATGACATACATACAGGGCTGGCTCACTGCTGTCAGCTCTGCAAGCAAAATTGAATCTTGCAAGACTGAATCATGCTTCTCCAAGGTTGAGGACCCAGGGCCTTATCAGAGCTGGGCCTTCTTCCCACACAGGCTAAAGAGGAGGAGTGATACAGAAAGGGGGAGGAATAGAGCTGTGGGAGGGAGAAAGATCCTGGAGAGGCTTATTTCTTTCTTTTGGTGGGTCAACTGAGAGAGAGAGACAGTGACTATTTCTGTGGGATATCACCAGCTCTTACCTCATCTCTAGAAAGCAAAAGTTAGCCTGAGCTTGTGCACACTGCAGCCCTATATTTTGGTATACATCATAGCCTGCTGATCAAGATGAGTACTACCTTTGTGTGTGTCTGGAGCTGGCCTGCCTGGCATCTGCACAGTATGCAAATAATCATGAAGCCCACGCTTCTTACATTTCACAAAGAAAATGCAATTAGTCTTTGGAACTTCATATCATAAAATTATAGAATGTTTTGGGTTAGAAAGGACCTTGAAAGTCATAGGCCACCTTCCACTAGACCAGGCTGCTCAAAGCCCTATTTAACCCAGCCTTTTTTTTTATTGTAAGAAGGGAAAGTTAAAGCAAAATATTTCGGGAGGAGATGATTATGCTATTTTGGTGGCAGGCTCTAGTTAGATGAAATAAGCCTTTTTGTTTTCCATGACTATAGCTTTAAAAGTGACCATAACTGGATTTGAAACCCAAAGTAAAAAATAGATTTACTGTTTTTTTAAAAAAATCTTTAGGATGAAAAATTAATAAACTTATTAAATGCTTTAGAGAAATTAAATATTCATAAATGCAGACTTACTATTGGTCTTTTGAAATTATCCAGTTTGTAGCAAACAAACCCTTATTATGCTGCATAGTGAAAAAGTATTATGCTTCAAGTCAAAACCATACAATATAGTTTCAGGGCCAGATGCCAACTGTAGATCATGAAACAATGGGCATAAACTGAACAAGGAGGGGCTTGTACTTTAAAAATAATGTGAAAAGTGAAAACTTCTTGCCCTGAAGGAAAACCAAGCAGTGGATGAGGTTGCCCAGAGGGGTTATGGCATCCTCACCTTTGGAGTGGGGATGAAACATTGAGCAACCTCATCTAATTCTTTAGCTGGCCCACTTTGAGAAGGTAGTTGGACTATAGGCCTCCCAAGGTCCTTGCCCATCTGAGTGATCTCATGATCCTATGAACTCACGGCTGTATTTTTGCAGCATATGCTGAAGTTTGTGTGGCCATAGCTGCGAAGTTATGATCATCCTTCTAATTTAAGTATGTTTATCTTCATTCATGTCTATGGTGCAATTTACCCAAATCTCCAATGAGTATTTTATTTGTATCTATGGTGCAATGTATCCAAATTGTCAATAAACACAGAGTTGAAAAAGTATGCAACTGCTTATTTTAAATGGTAATTTTAACAGTTTCTGCCTCAAAGGACCTGAGATACGGAAAAAATGTAGTCCAGATTTCAAAATATAAATAAGAATAGAGGTTCCAATAGTTTAAATGTGTTCTAAAGGAGGTAGAGTAATTTGCTGGAAGAGAAATCCTTTTGGTTTACTAAGTGCATAGAAAACACCTCAATTTTTTAAAGTCCTATGCTGTTAAGTGGAGACTGGGAATATGTTAGGGATAGGTGCCCTGTGTATTTGCTTTGTGTTTATACTCTGCATGAGTCTGCCTTAGTCAACTTTTGGAATCAGGATAGACCTTAAGTCTAGATCAAGCTATTCTAATAATCATGTTTTAAGGAATGAGTCACCCTGAAGGAATCTCAGGTTTTGCAACACACAGGCTGAAAAATACCAGTAGCAAGGGCATTGTGACTCAACAGTAAGTCTCTTTGAGTTTGCTTACTTTCATTCTGAATACATTATGGACAGAATCCAGAACAGAGTATTCAGTGTTCCCAGCATCATTATTTGAAATCCAAAACTGGGTGCATACTTGCTCAAATTCCAACATGTTTGGACTTAATTCCTTATAGTAAATTAAACCTAAGTAAGCCTTATGGCATGCAAGAGTATCAAAGTTGAATTCATTTGCAGAAAAATGGCTGTGAGACATGGGGAGAAGGAAGATTAAAAAGTCAGCTCTCTAAAAAGAAAGCATGTGTTAAAAATCAGTTCTTTTAGTTTTAGCCTGACAGCTGCCAAGAAAAATTTTCACCCAAAGGGAGAAGGTTGTTACATCCTCCAATATTAATACTCTACGTCTAAACTGTAGTGTTTGGATGCTATTGGATTATTGGGATTGTGATGGTTCGCATATTGGTCATTTTGACAGGTTAATAAAGCAAAAAGATTCTCAACACAGGCAGTACAAGTGGTAAACTGCAGAATTAATATTACATAGTAATGAAACAAGTTCTCAAAAGCTAACAAAGCAGACTTTGTCAGAGCTAGGTTTATACTAGATATGTCAACTAACTTTCATCTGTGAAGATGGTAAATAAAGCTTTCTTTTCCTTAGATACTGCTTTTGCATCTGCTTTTCTAATATGCACTGATTTTCGTAAAGGCTTTGACTCAAAAAGCCATTCTTTTATTCGTGAAATATTTTACATAATTACTTGGGAGTGATGATAATGAGCCTCACGGACCTATTTTAAGGCATCAGCAGTGCAGGAGCTTTTTAGTACTGCAATGCAGAAACCAAGCCAGCAAAGGACTGAATGACAGTCTTTAAAAACAAAAAATCCCAACTTTTTCAGTAATGATATTTCACGCTCAGTCCTTCAAGAAGTTTGCTCTTTTTTTTTTTTTTTTTTTTTTGGTTGTTGTTGCTGTTGGTTGGTTGCATTTTGGTTTTATTTTTTCTTTCTGGGGGGGGAGGGGAAGATTGTTTCATTTAGTTTCTGTTTGTTTTGTTTTCCATCCAGACTATTCCTCTGAAGTATATACCACGTAATAAATGGATAAGGGTTAGTTTCTTGGTTACTGTATATCCCTTTAGGCTCTTTTCACGTCATTAGGGAGACAAGCAGCTTCTTCAGGCTGGAAATGTAGATCAGATTTTTGCTCTGACAACTGAATCCCACATGTAGACTGTACATGGTTTTCTATTAAGGCAACTTACTCAAATGTCTATATTTTTCAGTTACAGCTGTAAGCATGTGTGGAATATGTTGAATATACTTCCTTTATAGGGGTTGTTTTGCTAAATTCTGTTAGTCTCATTAATCCTTGGATTGTTAGATATGTCTTTCTTTCAGGAACTGAGAACTTTCCTAGAAGGAAAAAATGCTCTGGACAAAAATAGAATATTGAAGAGGAACAAATCACCTGAGCATGCCACATGCCTGAATTATTTGCAGGGAATGCTAACAATTCATTCAGTCTTGGATAACATATTTTGAACTTGTCTTCTAAAAAGATCTTAGGACTAATTTGAGTTCTGGGGATTTGCAGATCTTCACTGTAGTGGTTGGTATTATGGAATATGTCAATCAGGTCAAGGATAAGAGTTTCCTTAAATGGAACTGAATGCATGAGTTAACTTTATCTGTCTTAATGTGTTTCATCTGCTGTCTAGGAAAGAGTGAGGGGTCTTACAAAGCATGATTTGGGTTCAAACTTAAACAGGGCAAGTTTAGGTTAGATATAAGGAAGAAGTTCTTTACTGTGAGGGTGGTGAGGCACTGGAATGAGTTGCCCAAGTTACGAATGCTCCATCCATGGCAGTGCTCAAGGCCAGGTTAGAAAGAGCGTTGGGTGACATAGTTTTGTGCGAGGTGTCCCTGCCCATGGCAGAGGGTTTGGAACTTGATGATCTTAAGGTCCTTTCTAACCCTAACTATTCTATGATTCTATATTTCTGTGATCCAGGTTTTTTTGAGAGAGGCAGGATGAACTGCTGTGCCTAGAGGTTCTTGCATCTTCCAAAGCAACCAAATGAAACATAGCTTAAACGAGACACTTAATTTTAAGGTGATTAAAGCTAAATGAAGTGGCCCTGACAGTAAGGTTTCTTATTCTCTGAAGAACTTCTGAAAATTCTCCTGAAAACATGAAAGGATTTAATGCTTTCCATTGTATTTTTGTAGCTCATCTAATGAAAACATCCATATGATGTTAAAATAAGATTTGTTTCACGTTGTTTGCAAAGATGGAAGCAAGCTTTAATGCTTTGGGTGTACCTGGGAAATGAGTAGTGTAGAATCATGAGGCTTCTTGGGTCAACTCCAAAGCCTTATTCTGTCTCGAGAGCTGATTCCAGTCTGAAACCAATTTCAGTGTTACTCTCATGGACTTCCTGCTCATAAAGCTGCATAGCAAAACTCACAATATCATACCATATGTCTTCACAAACCTGAATGCTAATCTCCAAATTATGTATATAAATGCTACACCAGCTGACAAATGCACACTGTGTTTATGATTTGTTGCCTAATCAAAGGCAGGCAGGGATCACTGCAGGGTGTCACCATCTTTGCACCTGGAAATTCAGAGACAGATTTTGTTGAATATGTACAGTACCATAGAAGCATGGTGGGCCTTAGAGCATATGATTGTCTTTTTGGACTTCTATTCAGCAATTATTCATGTCTTTATCAACATAGAGAGGAGACAACAAAGAAACCCTTCTGTACCTTTCATAGAAGATGATTCACTGTATGCAGGGATGATTCACTTGAGCTAAAGACCTACACAGTATCAGCAAGGGTTGCAGAATCAGGCCTGAAAAAGTTGATCTTGCTCAGCAGGTAAATGAATAACGAGTCTTATGTCTGCAGCTATTGGGAAACACTTGTATTTCTGTGCCACAAATATCTTCATTAAAGATTAATCATATCTTGTGGAAGAACTGCAGATCCCTGGCTCTTATCACAGGAGAATTTCCCAGTGGCATTAAAGGAAATTGTGCTGTAAATATATGCATAATCTTTAGGAAGTATTCTTCAAGCGCTTTTAGTTATTTTACTACTTGACATTTTCAAATCCTAAAACTGATTTCTATCTTTTATGTACAAACATCCTTACGTTTTTAAATTTCTGGAAATAAGTCAAGTAATTTAGTACAAATCCACTTAAATTTAGTATAAATCCACTTAATAAGAAAGAAAGTATATACACACTGCAAATTATTTAACTCTACCAATACTGTTTTATTTACAATCATTAGTTACATCCTTCCTGAATCTACTGAGGTCAGTAGAATGAATGCTGTTGCCTTCAAAGGACTGCAACTAAACATATACAGAATAATGCAGAAGAAGATACTGATAAACGTACTCAAATCCTTTGAATCCTGTAAGAGGACTTCTCAGTACAGAATTCCACAAGAGGTAAAATCTCTATATGAGTCACCTTCACCTTCAAAATGTGAAGATGCTTTACATGCTCCCCATATTTATAACTTTCTGTCTCCAGTAATCCACTACTCTGTTTCATAGCATTTGTTCTGCAAGTACATAGTTGCCACAGTACTGCTTATATTACAGTAAGAGAGCCAGTAGTGACTGTGAGTAAGAGGTTACTGAAGAGTTTTGAAAGGTATATGTCTTAAGTCAGATCATGCAATTTACACACCTCAACTTGGTTTTACCACTCAGGAGTATGTAGTTAGCTCTAGAAGACTCAGCTTTACAGGAAAGGGGAGGTTCTCCTGAAGAGCAGATTGCAATACCCCTGGAAGTCACCTACGTTCTCCTCCTGACTGAGTATGGACACTGGCACCTACTGATTTTGGGCGTACATAATACTCATAATACTTGGAAATGAACAGTATAAGTTGTGTCAAAGGCAGAGATTTATATAGGTGAATTTCTTTAATCTTATTATTTCTGTATTTCTGATGTCAGTAATATTACTAGCAGATGCTTAAAGATACAGCCCAAGAGCCTCCATTTTTCAGAGCCTTCTTGTCATGGGCGGTTGTCTGAGGCAGACAATTCACTGCTGAGACACTGCATTGTAATAGACCCCAAGGTGTGTTGATATACATAGGGTTAAATTAGGTACAGAGCACTATTTGCTTTATATAATATTTTTCAAGATTGCTTTATGAATAATGTTTACAGCAAGAAACAATCCTATTTGAACCTTCGCTAATTAATAACTTGGGAGTAATTAAATATTTTAATGAGACAATCAACTGCTATCTGCAGAATGGACACAGATGGCAAGGCAGTAAGAAGAAGAGGTATGAAAAAAGTATTATTGTGTAGCCATGGAAACAATGTCTCTCTGTTTCTCCTTTCTTTCTGCCTTTTAGGTTCAGCAATGCTACACATCATTAGGGTGTCTGCCTCTCCTGACAATGGCAACTTTGCAGTGTCAGTCAGTAAATCTTTGCATCCATTCACACTGTCAGCACTAAGTGATAGAAAGCCTGAAGAAGATGTGAGGTGCATATCAAACAGGCTTCCACACTGACAGTCTAGTCACGTACTCTTATGCAACTGCCAATTTTGAGGTTCAATTCAATAAAGAAGAACAAAATGAAACAGGCTTGACTAGACTCTGTTAGAATGGTTTCTAAAGTTAATTTCACTGCTCATGTGAGTTAAAAGCTGAGAAATGAGACTTGACTGTGTAGGAACATAGGTGAGCACAGCAAGCAAATAGAATAAGGCCATGGCTCAGCTCTGGTTAGAAGTTTTGTTAATCCACTGCAATCAGACCTTTAGTACAGGCATTTAATTTTGCTAAACTGTATGATGATATGTTTTTGAACTGGTAGTAAGAAAGAAAATGTTAAAACCCTTGAATGTCAGTTATATTCACAATCGTTCCCATGTGTACTAAGAGCTTTTATTTATGCCTTGCAAAAAGCCCCATAATTATAAGAAGCTGAAGCAGAAACAAAAAGTGTGAGGAAAAATAGAATAGAAAATCAGTTTAAAAGTACTGAAAGAAATTTCAGCCAGAGGTCTATCATTAACCTTTTTTGACTGAGTTTCTGCAGTAATTAAACCAATTCTAAATGCCTTAAGTCATTTGTGGTTAGAGATTCAAGAAGCGGGTGGTGTGTCATGAATTTATGGATTTTCCAAGTGGAGAGGAATAAATGGCACACTTATTACCACAAATTTATGTTTCTTAAACCTTTTATTCCTGAAGAAATGGAGGCACAAACGATGGCATCATAAAAGACAAGTATCAATTAGAGTAGTAGTTACCAGTTATTCTAATAGAAGGAGTGACTTGCAGCTTAAATTACCAAGGCAAATGCAGAAATACATGGCATTCTTGGACTGTATATTCTACTTATGTTATACATATACATGCTTTCTGCAGAACTTGTCACCATATCTTCCTGTCTGGATAGGAGACAGTCCCCTTACGAATGGATGTGTTTCCAAGGGGAGTGTTCCTTCCACCTCAAACCCAAGAGGATACTGATGAGACAATGTCTGAGTCACTGTCTGCTTCTTGGTCACCTTCTGGGTCACAATGAAAGCATACAACCTAACAACCCCTGAAAGCACTGATTTATCCCACACCATAAACCTAAATAAGGCATGGGATGCTACTCTTCGATGAGGCTACTCTGCATTTCTGACCTGATGAGTTGTGGGTCAGTACTTTCTTCTGGCCAAAGGCCAGTGTGAAAAGTATGTGCTGTGGATCTTAAAGGACAAGCCATAATGCAGAAGCAGCTCCTGTCAGGCAATTACAGCAAGCAATTCCACTGGTATGGAGTGCACACTGGTGCTGAGCTTGACATGTTGCGTGTTCTGGCATGATCAGTGATGTTTGCCTAAATAGACCCCGCTGGCTCTACTCTAGGGATTTAGATAACATAACAGGAAAGCAACCCACATGGAGCTGAACTCTGGGATTCTTGCTCAATAAAACCTGAACCAAACATTCAAGGGGACATCATGTAGCTCACAAGGGGATTTCCACATCTAGACTTTGCTGTGGAGCTCTGAGGTTGAGTCAAAATATGGGAACTAGCAGACAAATTGCTTGTGAACGTGTTTTCCCATCCAAAGGAACTTTTGTTTTTCTCCTAATGTGAAAAAAACCTTAAAGTGTCATGCAAGCTTCTAGTCAACCAATAGCTTAACACCTGTGCATTTTCCTAAGCATATTTGTTAAAATAGAAGACAAATCCAACAAGGAAAAGTTGGCTGTTACATACTTAGCTTAGACAAGCACAAATGCATCCACCCTATATTCATTCTTCCAACACTCTTATAGGCATCTTTGGGAATCACATTTTTCTCTGCTGTGCTTGTGCCAATTGCAGCAGGTTTCGTATATTTAAATACCCTGTGCTCATGACTGGTTTTAATTCAAGAGATACTTCACTTAGCTATCTAAACATAATTTAATCAGTAAATGGCTTTGACAATTGAAATGCAAATTCTATGTCTTACTCTCTGATTTCCTCAGTTGTAATTTCTCCTTTGTAGTTCAGAGCTTGGGAGCTCTATCCCATGTAACTTTTCTCATTTGGCTGGTCAGACTTTGAGAAATGGCAAACAGCAGGGCATATGAACAGCTGGTTAAAGTGGAATTTTCACTGTAATGTTAATGTAGGCCTCTAAAGTCAAACCCACTGCATGAATATCTCTGTGTATAATACAAAATGTATTTTGATAGAGTCCTTAAAGCAAAAATAATTTAAACCAAAAAGATTAATAGCAGTCAGTTTTCAGAAACTGCAATTTAGAAGTTCCAGATTAGAAGATCCAGGGCTTTTTTTATAAAATATTATCTGCAAGTTTGAGTTTCTAGTAAAAATTAAAATGTTCTCTGGTTGAGAAAAACCCTATGAAACTGACTAAAATGAAATATTTTTCATTTTTTGGTGTAAAATATTATACATTGGTAGTGTTTTTTCTTTTTTGTTTTTTTTTTTTTTTGTGATCTTTGTGAAGATTGGTTTTGTATCACCAAAAAGAAAAAAAAAAGCAAGCCTAGAAAATTACTTTGAAAATGACTGTTTTGAATGTAAATGCTACCTGTGAAAGCTAGGCAATATTTCATCTGACAAATTAAAATTACTTTTAATTGTAACACAGTGACCTTGCAAGGCTGTCTACACATCAGGAAGGAAGGACAGCCTTGTGATTAAAGCATTGGACTGAAACTTAGAGAAATGGGGGAGCCAGGCCTGCTAACAATTTTCAAGTATGTAGAAACCTCCAATCAAGAGGATGTGAATACTTTGTTTTCCATGTGCGTGGTGGAAAGAAATAACAGATTTGAATATGGGAATGACTCATTTTAGAGGTTGCATAAATAGGGTCAATAACAAAAAGCAATAAGAGAAGTCCATGGAAGCTGTAGAGTTTTTAGGAATATATTAAACATGATCTGCCAGAAATTACCTAGGTTTAGTTGATCTCCTATCCCAAAAGAAAGAACTGCTTAGGCCATGTCTCGAATAATCGCAGAATCAGAAGGAGAAGATCAGGAGACTGAGGCAGCTGAACCCTACATCTACGTTATATGTGGTTTGGGAGATTTAATTCAGAATTAATTTAATCAGAACCAAACATTTTCACTGTGCGTGTGGGTGAAAGCTGACTCAACTTACCAACCGTCAGTCCAAATCCTTAAGTTTCCTTTTGGATCTGGAGTGTGTTTGATGACTAGATGGTAGGATGAATACAGGAGCTGCCAGTGTCTCCAATGGCTATGGAAGAAGTCTTGACATTTATCTCAAACTAAACTGACACGCTTCTAGCCAGTGATAAAGGCTGCAAGGGGCCAGTCTGTCTTTCCGGATGGTTGCACAGTCATGGGGCTCATAGATTTGAATGAACATACTTAGGTATGCTTAGCTCTATAGTCAGCACACCATTCATTCATCAGTCACAAAAATGTCTACATTAACTTCTGGTATACCCAGGATCTCTGAGATAAATATGTAGAACTCAGGGAAATAAAATGGAAGCATTGTTTACATAGCCCTTCCTTTTAATTTCTGGATTAGGGGCATTGCCATTTGTCATACTACAAATATCGCCTTTGGTGTCACCACTGGTTCACAGAAGATGCTTCTCCATTTATTGATCTGTGTAGGTTTTTTTGTTCTTCAGCAGATCCATACAGCTCAGTGTGGATCCTTTGTACCCTTTGGGCACTCTATTGGTTGTTCCAGTAGATGACGGCCTGTGAGGGCTTCCCAGAGGCTGAGTTTATAGAGATGTGACACTGCTACGTGGGAAATACATTGTTGTCTGGAAAATTTGAATTATATATAATATGTAATTGTGAGTAATAGGTTTAAGAATTCGGTTTTGCAGGATTTTAACTCTCAAAATACGCTGAACTTGTTTGGTTTTCCTCATTGTTTTCTCATTCCTCAAAGTTCTGTTGAATGTCCAATTTAGTGCTAATGTTTCTTAGTTGCCCTTATAATTGATCCTCTGGGTCCCATCTTGCAGACCCTTGTAAACATATGTATTCCCATTTGAAAAGGTTGGGAGTAATTGTCCAGTCTGTAATGGGAACGGGAAAGGGAAGGAAGTTTCTTTGCCACATCTACCATTCATAAATCTGAGCCAAAATGGATTAAATAATTTAATTTTTAGTTTCAACACACAATTATATATATAAAAGCAGCAGTTTTCTGAAATGCACAAAATCTGGATGTGACAAGAACTCCAGCAGTATGAATGTTCTTCATGTCATGAAGATACAATAGTGAGGCTAAAAGGAGGAGGAGGAATGTAACAGTAAAACATAACATGAGCTGAGTTATTGTAGCCACTATATACCACTGGCAGTGCATCTGGCCAACTCTTCCAAAGACATGCTTAGACCAGCAGAGAGCATCAGGCAGCTCTATGACTAGAAAATTTTCAAATGCCCTATTTTTTTATTTTAAAAACTAGTAACATAGATTTTCTCTGAGATGTAGTTCAATGCCTATAGTCTTTGCCGGTCAATTACTGTTAATTTGATTTCAAATGTATTGAGGCAGGAAATAAAATCTAGTCCTTCAGGACAGCTAAGAAAAGGCACTAGCCTGTCAACTTTGCTGATTTCTTCCTAGAAGGTAAATGCCATTACTACAGAAAAAAAGAGACAAAAAAACCATGTTGGAAATGGAAGAATGAGTCTGCAGCCCAGAAATACCCTATAGAACTAGTGGAAATAGTTCTTAACATAGATTAGTCTCTTATGGATCACAGACATTAACACCTAACACAGTTAGTGTATTGCCATAATGTATTGCCATACTGCTATGCTGCAGCAGACCTTGGTAAATATCCAAAATCTTGGGTAAGCTACAATGCAGTACATGGAGTCTTGAAATCGTCCTCCAATACAACTCTAAGAAGCTCTTGTGTTGAAAGTGTGCTATAATTTATGTCTAATGTTGTTTTAAGTTTAAGCTGCTAGTCATTTGACAAATTCTAAGTTTTTCTCTGTTTTTATGTGAGTTTTTTTCTGTGATAACTTGTGAGTAGCTACCATGTAAAATAATAATAATAATAATAAAAAATATAGGAAACTTTCAGTTGTATCTTTAGTATTCTAAATAAATTATTTATTTTTAATCATGTTACATTCTAGAATAGCATGAAGTAAACAGCAGATATACGATGTATGGCCAAAACCTTTGGCCTTATATCAACGTACAATTTCAAGCAACGCCACAGAGTGAAATAATGTCGTTTTAACAGAAATAAGCTCTCCTGGAATATATTTGTTTGCTAAAGAACCCTGTGTTTCCTGATTTTCTTCATGATCCAAAAGAATTTATGATTTTAAATCTAAGAATTTCCCTGGGGCTATGCTCTGCTGTTGGAGAATTACAACTTCTGAGTGTTAGCTTTTTCTGGTCAGAGATAACATTTTTGGTTTCTTTGAGCAATAGCAAACATTAGGTTAATAAGGCAAATACTATTTTGCAAGTTCAAATTCTGCAATATTTAGTCTTTTCTGATGAAAAGTACTTACTAGCTTTTCTTCTGGTTTTGGTTTTCCAGAAAGTGGAAAAGAAGAGAGATGTGACAAAAGGGATGGTAAATCCAACTTTTACTCACATGACTATGTATAAAATTCTGAAGTTATTAGTAAGTAAAATTTCAGTTGTCTATTGGAACTCTGCACTTTAGGTACAGACTTCAATATTTATCAGATCAGAAGTATGAAGAAGAATAATATTTCATAGCAAATTTTCAGTCTCCATGCTCTGAGCTATTCTTTGGTGGCACACAAATATGCCTGAAATCCTGTGATTTTCTGCATTAAATGAGAATTCTTTTTATATAATTGTAGAAAATTTCACTCAATAAGAAACCTGTTTTTTATGTAGTTTAGGTACATTTAAATGCTCAGAATAAAACAACTCAGAGGAAAGAATCACCACACAGAATAAGCAGAAATGGCTTTGCAGAATCACTCTAGTTCATTGAGTCTTAACCAACAAACAACAAAGTCTTGTCCAATCCCTTCCTGATTTGTCACATTGTAGTACCATTTTCCCCAAAAGCAATATTTTCTTTGAGAGGGGTGAGACAGGAAAATGTGATAGATTCTGAGAAGCTAATATGCTCTGTTCTGAGCCGCAATTATCAAACCACAGGTGATGATGGCAGGATGAGATGTCCCCAGGATACCTGACGCATGATCATTTCAGTTCTTGCTGTTTCTACGCAGATCATAAATCAGTCACCTCTGTTTTGCTGTATGTTTATCCTTTGTCATCTTTCTCAAGAATTTGTTCCCAATATTAGGAAATCAAGCAGTTCATGCCAATGTGGGTCTGGTGGGGGGCTACCTAGGGAATGTGGATGGATCTTGAACAAAGAGTGTTTTCGCAGGGTGATGTGATGTAGTGATAACAATCTGAAGTGAAAAGCTGAAAGATAAATAATGGCTGAAAGTGTGGTACAGGGAGGGAGGGAGGGATAATGTGACTTAGAGAAAATACTGCACCTGGGTATTGTAGTCTTATGAGAATGCAAACAAGGGATACTAGCTACTAACAATTTGGAGATCAACATCAGTGTATAACTGGCTTCATGTAACAGAGCTGAGAAATAAGCCAGCATCACCTTACTAGAGTCATGGGATGTCACTCAGGGTGCTCTAAGCTCTCCTGCTTTGCTACATGTCTTACTTCCCAGGCTGTTTCTGCTTGCAGAAAACAGGAAAGAACCTGCTGTTGCTAAGGCACCCTTGTAGTTGCGTTGGATTTATACAGTCAGTATGTCAGCAATGACAAACAATGGACACCTCATCCCCAGCTCTCACTGAAAATGTAGCTTGGGGTGTCATTATTATTTCAAGGTTCTCTGAGTTCTAGGGCTGAGAGGTGCATGGACATTTCACTTATTGATACAAATTAATAGCAGTAGATATGTGACTCCAACAATTCATAAATCTGTATGCTGCTAAATGATAATGTAATTCATCAAATCACAGGTGAATGGAAAATGACTAGCCCTTGAGTTCCAGCTCACTGAATCTCCACCAAGGGTGAGACTGTCTCCTAAGGCTTCTGTTTCTTATACATACAGATTTGTATGTAAGACAGCACCTTTATTGTCTGATACTATTGATGAGTGGGCTGCGCAAACTGAGGTTATCCATTCATCTAAACAAAACATTGAGGATTTAAAAATCTATGCAGAATGAGCTGTGGCTTTCCTGCGTGCTGCTTGATTTCTCACCCTTGTATCAACAAAGACAGCTATTGATTGAGCACTGGCACAAGGTTGATACACAGTAAGCCCAGGGTGTCTCTTAAGTTGGTGCTGCTCACTAACGTACTGCAGGCTGCTGTGAACAAGGAGCATAGCTGTTTGTATGGTGACGTGGTCCAAAACCAAACTTTCCAGCATGGCTCCTGAACTGCTCATAAGAAGACATGTCATACAGAGTAACTGAAGGGTTGACTGCTCAAGGGATCAGGAAACAAATGAGGCTAGCTAGCGTGAAGCTACTAGTACACCAATACCCCATGGTAGCTGCAAGGCAGCTCACATTTTGATAAAGTGAAGAAAACTAATTCACATTTATCACGGGGCAGAAGTGAGTACAGAAACAGCCATGGTTTAGAAGAAAGTTTCATTCTTCCAAAAGGAAGATAGACCTATTTTTCCTCAATCTGTAAGGAGCCTGCAATGCATTTGAAGACTTAGGAACCTTATCATCTCTGGATGTGAACCGACACTCACTTGTTACCTCTAGCTGTGATACTTGGGATTTTTAGTTTTTCATGTGTCTTTAGGGCCTTCCCAAGATTTCTGAGAGAGTTAAAAATATTTTACTTCACAGAAATCAAAGTCCAAACTGTGTTAAGTAGAGGATAACAGGTTTTCTGTTGCACTGCTGTAATTCCAGAGAAATTAAAGTGAATTCAGTAAAGCCACAAACAATTTACACAGGTGGCAATGACAGAAAAAATGTACACTAGCAGCTACAGTAGTAGAGTAGTAGAGACTTTATTTGCCTCCAGTTTGAATTCAAGTCATTTGTAGTACTTCTTGGCTCAGTTTTCAGTGTCCCTGTGGAACAACATGAAATTGCATTTGTGAAACAGGAGCTTCTGGCAAACGATGCAGAATCCTGCAAAAGAGGGCAAAAAATAGCTACCCTCCCAAAGGTGTATGAGATAAATGTACCCAGTGGAAAAATGATCAGAAAGTGTTTCTTATAAGGGGGTTGATTAGTCAAAGTCACTGCATTGCTATGCAGAAATAAATTCCTTTTTCTTTTCCCCCTAACTCTAAGGAGTAATGGAGAAACAAGCAAATCATAAATTGTTAAGGGCTTATCGAGAATGGAATTTATCAAGACATGATAAATTTTTTTTTAATCCCAATGGATAACAAATGCAAGCAGCTTGACTTTCTGAATTCCTATTTGCATGCTGCAAACCACAAAACAAATAGTATTTTATATTACAATTTCACCCCAGAGTGAAAGTCCCAGGGCTAGCCAATATGAGCTGTAGTTCCTTCTCCCATCTTGATTTTCTACTGGTCTGTCATTTTCATTACTTCTGTTTGAGATGTCAGACTTGCTTACCTAACTTTGCCTACTGAAAATGATTAAGTAACCTGTTTACTTAAGATCTGTTCATCTTCGCCTGAAATACTGTCCAATGACTTCATAAGGAATTCATCCAATCTAGAGATGTTGTTACCATCCTTTCCATCCCTGCTGCGTATGTTATGCTGGCTTCTGCACAGTGTTGCAGTCCACTGGGTTCTTGCAGCTTTTTTCAATGCCAGGAATCAGACTGAGCCGTGATATTTGCTGTTGTTTTCAAACTGGCAGTGCATCCCTTTACTTTTCAGACTCAAATCCTTCACTGTAAATCTATGGATATTTCATAGCATCCCTAGTGTCAGCCCATGTTTTTCCTTTTGAGCTTTACTTGCTGATTTCTCTGCTAGGTAAGTCCTAATTGTTTGTTAAGGGTATATTCAGCGTCTTTAAGGATTCTTTATTTAAGTACTCTTTCTGAAACTCAGTTACAATGTTTCCAATTAGAGGTCTAGGCTGAAAAATGACTGGGGAATTCTAGTTAAAAGAAAAAGCCATTATCAGCCTAAATAAGCCACTGTGATGCTTGTTCCTTCATTGAATGCTCTTTCCTCTAATGATTGTTATTTTATCTACTTTTAAAGACTCAGTTACTTGCTTCAGTGCTGACAATCATAACAATCAAGGACTTGTAAGTCGTCCCAGGCTGTAAAACTTTTAATATTATAAGCATTTTAATCTAAGATATTTCACGGTCTTTTTTATCTTCTAATTTTTTTATCCTTTCTAAGGAAAAGAGAAGGAACAGTTTTGTTCACAACTGTCATATTTATTTTTAGACAACCACTATTCAAACATCTCTAATATAATTTCAAAATTGTCTTCTGAATTAACAAAACAAAATGTAAATCAACAGAATATTTAAGAACATGTTTGTCACTCTTCTTATCAGTGATCATTATTTACAGTTATGGAATGAAGTTCAAATTTAACTCTGACTGTTTCCTCACATTTTCAAGCAAGTGAATTGCTGTTTTTTTCTCTTGAGTGTACTGGAATAATTTATTTTACCTTTAGTATCATGTGCTGTTCAGAAATCAGTCAGAAAGTGCTCAGTGTTCTTCTGTGCAATAACCCTTAGTTACTGCACACTACGAACTTCTGTGCAGACTAATAGCTTTATGAAAAAGACCTGTAAAGTACCCTCCTAAAGAATCATTTCCTTAACTGCAAGGACTTTAAAAAAACCTTTAAGAACACTGGGAAAATAATGATAACATGGACAATACTGATCTGAGAGGGCTTAGTCCAGGCACAGGCCCCTTCCCAGGACTGAGTCCCTTGTGTCCAAAAAATCTGACTGTCCTGCATGAGACAGGCCAGCAAGCCTCAGAACTAGAGAATTGTCACTTATTTTGTCCAGTAGCCAGTGAAGCTGGAAAACTGACTGCCATGGCACAGTACTTAACCCAAAAGACTGGCCTCATAATGTCCACAATAACCTCCAAAGTGACTATTTTTTTCATGGCTTTTGACAGAAAGTGAAAATGTTATAGAAAGCTATTTGAAGATGTGGTAAAGAGCATTGCAAGTCATAGAATCATAGAATCATAGAATAGTAAGGGTTGGAAAGGACCTCAAGATCATCGAGTTCCAACCCCCCCGCCATGGGCAGGGACACCTCCCACTAAACCATGCCATCCAAGGCTACGTCCAACCCCACCTTGAACGCCGCCAGGGATGAAGCATTCACAACCTCCCTGGGCAACCCATTCCAGGGCCCCACCACCCTCACAGTAAAGAATTTCTTCCTCAGATCCAATCTAAACCTCCCCTGTTTAAGTTTAAACCCATTACCCCTTGTCCTCTCACCACAGTCCCTAATGAAGAGTCCCTCCCCAGCATCCCTATAGGCCCTCTTCAGGCATTGGAAGGCTGCTATGAGGTCTCAAGTCCTTTATATAAGTGATAAATTTAGGCCAAAATAGTATTTTGGAGCATGAAGTCCTTTGGGATTAGTGTGAATACCCCTAATAATAAGACAGCTATTTGGATATTAATATTTTTGTAGCCACACTTTGCAATTAACTCAAAGTGTTTTTATGATAATGATAATTTTTCTCACCATCATTTTTTCTTTCCTTTTTTGTCTTTTTTGGTTTAGTTTCTTAAGTTACTGTCATCCTGGTATCTGGCCACTCCCTATTCTGTAAAAAAATGTAATGGTCATTTTTTCATATATTTTAAATTCTTCTGATTTTTTCTTCAACTATGACTTTTGGAAACACAAAAATGTTGCCTTATTATAGGCACAATTTAACTTAAAATAGGTAACAATGAAATTTAGCCTGTGGAAAATCATTTTAAGATCTGGGGTCTGTCTGAGAGGTTTCTTAAGTAGGGTCAGATTTTAGTTTAGAATTAAAAACTAAAGACATAGAGAATTATTATTGAGGGCTCCCGAATACGAATGTATCATATATTTTCTGTACTTTGCTGTTCATTTTATTTTTAAGCTGCTTTAAAGACATTTCATGCCTGGGGTTCAGAGTGCAAGGTGATACGATATAGTTGGAAAGGGGGATTGATAAATGCTCAGCACTGTAAAGTCTTTGTTTATAGGCTGGAGATTCTTCTAAGCTATCATACTGAAATTGCTGTTATTACTACCACTGCCAGAACTACAAACTGATATTTTGTTGCTAATAACTATGTTTATTTACAGTTTCTGAGTGTAAAATTCTAGCTGGTTTTACTTTATTACATTGTTCTCAAGCTTGTAGATGCTAATTACGTTCTTATATAGTCAGAAAAATAGAGTATGGTAAAAGGCAGACCCTGCCTGATTAGCTCAACCTCCAGTAGTTTCTGACTTGGAAGATTCTAGGGCCTAAGTGGTTTAAAGACATTTCTGGAAGAATCAAATAAAAAAATCGATATTTTCCCCCAGTGCAGCAGAAATTACTCCTCTTTTCTCTGTGTCCCCAATAAGAGAGAAAGGCTCCGCAAACTCACATTTTAAATGAGCTATTTTAAATGAGCTATTTCACATCGAAAGGTTTCAACGTTTGAAAGGCAGATTAAAAAAAACTTTTTTGAATCCCAACAGTTATGAATTCTAAAGATGTCCACCTTAGCAGGTAGCTGAGATGAATTTCTGTATATCAAAAACCAGTAACAGGGCAATGTCATTCCAGTCTTGCCGTGTATTTAGAACAGTCTTATGAGACATAAAGGTTTAATCTCGGAGGCCAAATGTGGTTGACAAGGGTACATTTATGGTTACAAATATACTGACATTTGTGCTGCAAAACATCTTTAGGTGCTGCTGATGAATTGCTGATTATGAAATGAAATTCAGGTGCATAAAGTCACTTCACTGATTTTATATGGCATTCATCTTATTAAATTTGAGCTAATCAGTGTTTTTCAGACCATTTTAATTGTCATAAAAACTGTCTTTCATTTACTGATTTATTAAGCCAATGCCTTCTGGGTTTTGGACCCACCAAAACCCACATCCTTTTTTGTTCAGATTTATATAGGGGCATTGTCAACCTATTACAAACCAGACTGCTTTTTCATTGGCCTATGTTAAAATACAGTTTGAAAAGATCATTTCTATCTCAAAGACAAGGCAACTGGAAGTACCAGCACACAGTACTTGAAATCAAACAGTTTGTAAGTAATCTTTCACCTCAGGAGTGGTGCTATGTAATTTCTAAATGGTCAGTATAGTGTACTTCAGTAAAGAAAGAGAAGAAATTATTCAGTTGTCTTCAACTGGTTTTTCCATATGATTGAAGCTTTTGTTACCTGATGACTGGATTTTAAAACTTGATGCTCCTTGCAGACCAAAAAATTACAGGACTTCATCCTATTCCATGCAACTATGGGAATTTTAGCTCTAGCTTTTTTTTATTTGTTGGGTCATGTCTGTCAGCCC
This sequence comes from Amazona ochrocephala, assembly GCA_039720435.1. Lineage (NCBI taxonomy): Eukaryota > Metazoa > Chordata > Aves > Psittaciformes > Psittacidae > Amazona > Amazona ochrocephala. Next base: position 26,397,941 of record CM077878.1, read on the forward strand.
AAATACAGAACTGGTAGAACATGTTGATCAAAACATGCTAGGTGCTGCAGGTGCTTAAGCGAGAACTCTTGATGGCTGTGATGATGTGAAGTAGGACTCAGTTGTGGAAGATCAGTGTCAAGGACAAAACATTTGGAGACTGTTGGTGGATAATTCTCTCTATAAGCGCAAGTAAAACAGCGCATACTGGGAGAAATACGATGCTTGGTTACTTCTGCTGTTCAGGAAAGTGGTTTTATTTTGGTAATAAAAAATCTGGCTTTTGTTGCTGAGGAACAAATAGCTTTATGAGTGAGTGCAAATTTGAGGTGACAAAGAGCAAATTCTGTTGTCATATTGCATTGCAGACTTGTTCTAGATATATAAAACAAGGCCAGTGATAACAACTTGCAAATAAGGGATCATATAGAAACAAACTTATCTCAATAGCATGAAAAAAGGCTGGGCTAAATGTACTTGCTATGCTATCGCTGACAAGCTTTTTGGATGTATAAGAGATGAGGTATTTAGGGAATATGTGAATTTTTTTTACAGAGAGTAAAGAATTTCCTCTTGCACATGAAGACTACCCTGAAAAAAAAACCTTGGAAAGGTTGCTTGAAAATTCAGCACATTGCAGATTTGATAAGAGCTTCAGAAAAGTTAACAGTCTAATTAGAATAGGTGATGCTCATGAAATATAAACCCAACCTGGGTTCTTACATTAAAAGTCACTAGGTGAAGTTGTAAATTTATCCTGGTTTTCAAGTTTCATATTTTCTGGAGAAAGAATGAGGGCAATATATGCATGTATGCAATACTCTCCATTAGGACATTAAGTAATCTTTAAAAGTATGTTATTTTGCTGATTATGTTTTTCATGCCTGTTATGTCACATGGTAGCAGCAGATTCCTGTTATCAGCACACTCCTAAAGTGGTTTAAATTGGGAAATTTTGAAAAAAGTAGGATTTTTGCAGTGTTGTATATTTCATCAGTGGCATTAAATTCTGGAGATTTTCTGCTCTAGAGGTGAACCACAGTGTTTGCATTGAATACTGAATCTCAGTTACAGAAAACCATGATCAGGTTTGTGACTCAGTTAAAGCAAATGCAAAAATACCCTGATTAAAAAAAAAAAATAAAATGATGCTGGGGACAAAAAAACCAAACAAACAAAACCCCAAAAGAACTAGTTTTTATTTATTTCTCTCAACATTGACAATACCTGACAGCATTTGTATCTTGCTTTTGGTTTTGTTTTCCAGAAAAGGCCATCCAGTGGAAAAAGGGATGAATAAAATATCACAGACAAAAGTGATATAAACTTCTAAACTAGCAATACAACCTGTCTGTTTCTGAGGTTCAGACAAGCCTTTTCTACCTAATTGCAGAAAAGGAACAACCAAAATGGAGATCAAAAGTAATGGAGCAGAAGTTCAAATTCTTTATTTTTATTTTGTTTTTAAGGAAATGATATCACATTTACTTTTTGCTTTATTTTTTTAGTGTTTCTTCTATGCATAAGTATGAGGGTTTACAAGTATAGCACATGTAATTGATTCTTGTTTACTTTCAGAAGTCTGTCTTCATGTTAGGTAGTTGATTCTTCTGGGTTAAAGTATGGTTCATTAATCGCTATTTTGTCTGGGTGAAATTTTTTGTCTGTGTTTAGTCAGTGTAGAAAGCCTGTGTTATTAAGAGACAAGGGCAAATAAGAACATCAAACTAATAGTGTATGATAACAATGAGATTTAGAGAAAAAATGTTTAAATGGATTCACTGTAGCTTCTTAGATTGCTTTGCTTCCTGTAGCTCTGTTGAGCTGTGCTTATCACCTGTTTGGGACATTCAGCTTCACTAGGTAAATCAGCAGACTTCTGAGGATTTGCATGGTGTTCTGTGTTTCATTAGATAAACAGAACTGCCACAGCAATATGAAGTGTGCTCTGCTAAGTACTTATTTCATCGTGGTTATGCACCTCTTTACCTCTTCATTTAACTAAGAAAATGAGCTCCAAAGAGACTACATTTTCATATTATGCCAAAAAGATCCCTAATGTAAAATACAAGTCTCAGTTCATTAAGCATCACTGCCACCAGCACCCCTTGCAGGGCAAGGTGCTACAGAATGCAAATGAAAGGCATCAGCACTTAGACTAGATTTTCTCACTCCTGGACATATTTACACTATCTGAAAAAGGCCTTTCTTAAGCATTTATCAGCAATTAAAATGCTTGGACTTTTTTATGTAAATGTATTTTCCCAAGTGGATTTGGGTAATGAGCTTTTTTCTCAGGGGTTCTGGGATGTAACAAATGCTAGCATCTATGCACTCTGAAGAAATTTGTCCAAGTTCACAAGAGCTAGTTCTACACAGTCATTTTTGAAATCAAAGCTATACTTCAAATGACTGAAATTTTTACTTGTTGACAGGTTCTGAGTTCTGAACTACAAGGTTCCCAGAAAAAGCAGTGACACTGAAATGCTGCTGTCATTATAGAGGTGTACAGTGTATTGCCTGCCTCTCGAATGGCTTTTTATATAAAGTGAGAGACCTTAATGTGCTGGTTTAAATGACCTTTCAAAGAATGCTTCTGAACCTTAATTGAATATGCGTACTAGTCTGCAAACCTCTAAAGTGAATAGGTAAGGTAGGTCTGGAAATATCAATAATACATGATCAATTTTGGGATATTGTTTTTCTTCTTTTTCTTTAAGTACATAGAGGAAGAGGTTTGTATTTAAGTACTTTCAATTACTTAAAAAAAAGTACATTAAGTACTTTTTCTTTTTCTTTAAGTTCAAAAATTTTGGAAACCTTGCTGCTCTTAGATCTGACTGCAAGAAAAGCTTATGTGACAGCATTATAATAGAAAAATGTGTATTAGTGATGCTCAAGACTTAGTCCTTGAAGATGAGGGAAGGAAAGCAAAAACACTGGTTTTGCAGCTCAATAGATTTTTCATCTAGAAAAAAAATACCTTGCTCATTATGTCAAACGGCTTAATTTTCCAGGTCAGTTTCTATATATAAACTAAGTTATTACCAAAGGTAGTTGATTTTCCTTGAATGCAAGACTAATCTCTTCAGACTGTTCATTTGTGTTCTAATTAGCTGATTAGAAATGAGTGCATTAGCTTCTCTGCTTAGAAGTAGTGGAAGGCAGGAGGAGTTAATATCCAGCCTACTTGCTTGGCACCATTCTTGAATTTTAGAAATGGAGTCAGAAAAGATGGGCTCAGAGGAATCAATGAGCAGAGGTTATTTGTTGCTGTATTTTTAGATGTAATCCTCCTATTTTTACTTTGGGCTAATTATGCTTTAAGTGCCATAACCAGGACTTCTAAACTATATACATGTTAGATATCATTAGAAAAGTGAGGTTTGATTATGTAAAATGAAAAGTAAAGGCCAACAATCATATTTGGTTTGGCTTTGGTTTTGTGTTTTGTTGTTTTTTCTTTTCTTGTTCATTGTTTTTTGCTTTGTTTTGGGTTTTTTTGTTTGTTTGTTTTTCTCCTTTATAATGAAGAAATAGAACAGAAAGTATCCAACTAATATTTATTATCTAAGGAAATCTCAGTTTAGCAAGGACCTTTAAAGGTTGTCTGGTCCAAGCTTCTGATGAAAGCAGTGCCAAATTTGTGGTTAGACCAAGCTTTAAAGTTAAATTAGTTTTCCCAGGTAATTGTGAAATTGAGTTTTGAATACTACTGAGGATAGTTATTTCTACAAAAACATTACAGGCACTAGTGCTGCTGAGTGAAGCCTCTCAGTTCTTGTCTCATATCATATTTGAGGGTGAAAAGTAATTTCAAGATATACTTCTAAAGACTGAAAGGAGAATAAACCTCCAGTGTTCTTTTGCTGTTGGGAAATTAGTCACTTATGGCATGAGTTGGCTACCAGCTAGACAGCTAACCTGAGATATTCACAGTGTAGCTGTCCACATTAGAGAGGGTCTCCAGGGGAGATTTTCATCTGATGTGGTGTAGATGTCTGCCTTTTAAAATGATGAACTGTATTTTGAAGTGTGAATCCCCCTGAAATGGCTGTAAAGAGTTTCACATAAATTAGCTTACAAATAGACAATTATACTGTAGAGTCAGTTTCTCAACTCAGCTACACCCTTGAACTTGACTGTAACTTTTTAAAGGGGTATTAAATGATAAACAGAATAAAGCAATATTAAACAAGTCAACCTTTACTAAGTGTGCAGCAAAGCATACTGAGGGGGAAATTAAATGTCCTGTATTAAATATATAAGCAATAGATGAAGGAGAGTGTTGTCTCACAGTTTCATGAGTTTAAACCACAGTACATGTAAGTCTAAGATAGTTTCTGAGGGTAGTGTTTTTCTGGTTTTGCTTTTTTTTTCTTGAGGTTTTTTTGTGTTTGTTGTTGTTGCTGTTGTTTGCTTGTGGTTTTTTTCTTTGTTTGTTTCTTGCCAGTTAAAATCACCTCCACACAGTGATTTATTCCATGCTAAGAAGTGTCTAAGATTGGGCAGTACCATAGGAGTGATTATACTGGATAAGCCTAAAGTCACGACCTAGATACCCACACTTTGAGTCATGTAAGATTATCCAAGAAATGTAGGTAGGCATGGAGGATATTACACAGTTCATATAAGAAACCAGCATCTGATTTCTTGGAAGATGTCAAACGCCACTGAACTTTTCTGTATTGATTGCTGAATTGAACTCTGAAGTTCCAGGCACTGTTCTGTCTCTAACTTTGTCCAGAAGTGGGTGCCTAGGGATGAGCACATGCCCCACTACCTTCTCACATACTCCCAGCCTCCGTTTTTCTGGTCAGAAACTTCTGGAGCTGGTTATAATTTCTCTGCTAATTAAGGATGCATTCCTAAAAGGTGTAACTTACAAGGATTTGATGGACAGCAACACATTTGTTTTTTTTCCCCATAAAGATTTATGTAATTGAAATGAGGAGCATGTAGGGACTACAGAAACAGCTTAAATACATGAGGAAAATGTATATGACATGGAAGACAGAGAAATATGTGCAGGACCGTTGGTATCACCAACTGTAGGAATGGCTGGCATTGTGCAAACAGCTTTGGAGGCTGAAGTGCTGATTTCTTTTAAAATAGAAATCAGTACATGACTGCTTGCTGGCTTCAGATTTTGACAGGTAGATTACTTTGTATTATGAGATCTAATGATGTCAACATTTCACTATTCTTGCTGCCTCTTTTTGTACAATTACTTTTCCTGTATTGTCATAATCTTTGTTAGATGTCTTCTGCACATCAAAGTCAATCAACTCAACCATTGGCGAAAGAAGATAAAAATGGAGTAATGATGACGGCTGTCAGAGCAGGTGTTGTGGTTTAAGCCCAGCCGTAAACCAGACACACAGTTCGTTAGCTCCCCCCTTCCTTCCTCCCCCCGCTCCCGGAGGGATGGGGAGGAGAATCGAAAGAATGTAACTCCCCTGGGTTGGGATAAGAACAGTCCAGTAACGAAGGTGTAACATAAATCACTGCTGCTACCACCATTAAAAATGATAAGGGAAATAACAAGGGAAAGAATACAACTGCTCATACCCAACCGACCAATACCCTGCCCAACCCGAGCAGTGATCTAACCCTTCCGGGTAACTGCCCCCGTTTTTATGTCCTGGGTATGACGTGCAGTTGTATGGAATACCCCTTTGGCTAATTTGGGTCAGGTGTCCTGTCTCTGCTTCCTCCCAGCTTCCCTTCCTCACTGGCAGACCATGAGACTCAGAAAGTCCTTGGTCAGAGTAAACATTACTGAGCAGCAGCTAAAACCATCGGTGTTATCAGCACTGTTCCCAGGCTGAAAGTCAAAACCACAGCACTGCACCAGCTACTAAGAAGAAGAAAAATGACTGCTACTGCTGAACCCAAGACAACAGGGTATTAAATGACTGGCAATAGAAATCTGAAATGGTGGCTGGACGTGGCAGGAGGTGCTACTGTATTTAGTAACCTGGATTTTTTTCCTCCCTTACATTTTCTTCCTTTCCTTTCCTCAAAAGTAGAAACAAACATTGTTTACAGCACCCACTGTCAAAGACCTCCACAGTTTAAGTACATGTGTGAAAAGCCACGAGTTCTTGTACACCAAATATTTCTCTTCAGCTGATCCATTTGGTGTCTGTTGTTACTGCAGTGGAACTGTGAGAATTCTCTCCATGCTGTTCATGATTACATATCACCATTCAAGTGTCCCATTTCCAGGCTGAAGAGTCCTGTCTTTAACATTCATTTCTAGAAGACATTGGGTGCATTTTTACCCTAGCTGTTCTTTTGTGAACTTTTGACAATTATACTTAATTGGTTTAGAGTTGTGGCAGCCACTGTTGTCCACAACAGTCAAGGTGCACAATTATGTTTATGTACAGAGTCTGGATGGAACAGTGATATAATGAAGTTCTGTATTGTTCTAACTTTTCAAATAATTCATGACAATCAGTTTTTACTGAGCATTGAGATGATTTTTCGTGGGTCTATCCTACCTACTAGCTTTTTAAAACACAGCATTTTGCATGGGAAATTAGGTTTATTAGATTTTTTCCCTATGTGTATTTCTGTATTTCTCTCTAATTTAATTTGCTATGTTATTTCCCAGTAAGTGAGCTTTGTAAGATCCTTTTGCAGCTCTCCACAGTTGCTTCTTAATTTAAGTATACCGATTAACTTTATATTATTATAAAAATCTTGTCCTTTCCCTGTTCAATGCTCTCCTAAGCACAAGTAAATGTGTTAAAAGCATGTTACTCAGCAGCAGTAAACATTCATGTAATTTTCCACACAACATATAATGTGGCTGCTGAGCTTTCTAGCATGGGATTTCACTGTGGGCAAAGTTTTAATAGTCTTGGAAGAAGCTGTCAATGGCCTTTCACATGATTTTGTCTTTTTATTGAGTTTGACCCACCTTCTTGTACGTAGGCATGTGATACCATTAGAGAAATCTGTGAGTACTGCCTCAGCTCCAACAGTCTTTCCAAAAGGACATCAGACCTGCCATCTGTGTTTATCTGCCACCCGTCTTCATCCATGCACTAGTATTTGAATTTGTCAATAAAGATTTACTAAGCAGAAAATGTTTTTCAGAAATCTGAAACTCAGCTTTGACTCGTCTGCTGCCTATTGATGGATGGGTAGCTGTTACCTGTCTGCATTATCACTGAAAGGACATGATCAGAAAACTTGCTTTTAGCCTAGAAAACAAGATATACTCTCTTCAGTAAGCAAGACAGCATAAAACCTTTGCACGTCTTGAGAAACAGCATTTGTTTGGCTAACTGAACTATCCTGCAGTACTGTCAACCTCTGTCATCATTTTATACACTGTCAGTCAACAATTCAGTGTATTGCAGCCAAACGACTCTTTTAAAACTCCCATGCATGTACAGGACTTTCTCATGTGTACAGATGTTAAAAGATGGCTGGCAAATAATTCTGGTGATCCTAGATACCTTTGTGATTTTTGCAAAGCTAGAATTAGCAGTACGTACCAAGATGAGATGTGCTTTAACTTTTATATAGACAGTATATCTTGACAAGGGGTAGAAAAGCCATCATGGTCTTGGTGACCTTTCTGTTGAAAGCCCCAGGAAACCTGGTGTGCTATGGTAGGAGAAGAGTGTGGGTGTCACAGGCAATAACCTCTGCTACAGGTGCAAATAATTTCTCAGGAGCAGTAATTACTATTTCCAGTCCTTTCACTGTAAGAAAAGTCCAGCCTTCATCCTCGAGGCAGCAAAATTCAATTTTCCTTGCACAGTTGAGAAAACAGAGCTGGCTCAGGACAATTCATACAGTAGAAAGCCAAGAAAATTAAGTCCTACTGGAGAGACTTAACACATTTTCTCTGTACCCTTTCATTTGTGGTCCTCTAAATGATTCACTCTGCTCTGTGGGAAAGCACAGAGTGGAAATAAGCATACGGGAAATAAGCATAATGATGCCAAAATCCAAAGTGAAGTGAAAAGTTCACTACACTGACTAATATTTTTCCCTCAGGTTCACCTTATCAGAAAAAAAATGTTTTGCTGTTAATTTTATTTCACCTCCATAGCAGGTTGCCAGAGAATATAAAGGAACATAATATTGTAATGATGCATTTACCAATAAGAAAGCAGTGGAAGATTGTTAGGCTGTTTTGTTTATTTTATTATTATAGTTACATATTGCAAACTGAATGTTCCAGGGTATATAGAAGAATTGTGAAAGCTTGTCTAACAAAATTATTCGTAAAACGTGTTAAAAAATCTCCTTGGAATATTTCAACTCCACAATAGTATTCTTAAGGAGATTGTTTAGAAAACCAGTGTTTTCCCATACAATTTAGTTTTTTAGCTTTAAGAAACCTAGATTAACTTTTATGAAACCATTTTTCCAAGAAATTGCAGATCTGCTTTAAAATGCTTGGAAGCCTTATCTCCTCCAAGGAAGACAATCTTGTGCAGATAGCCGCTGTCCAGAAGAGACCCACAGGGGTAGGCAGTCACAATTCTAGCTCTGCAAAGCCATTCTGAAGATAATATTGAGAACACAGATAACTTCTACTATCGACCCTCTGTCTTCTGAATCAGAAGGAACAAATAAACTCTATTTCCTCTCTCAGTACCTGCCTAGTGATGTTTCCAAATCAAGGCTTCCATGTTGACACAGAAAATCTGCTATAGCGAAAAACAGAAATTTCACAGACAAAGGCCTATTATTTGCCTTAAATAAAAGTGAAATTTATGGTTTGTCATATACATGAGATAAGAATAGATATCAAATGTCCTTATCGTTGTTAAAGTCTATCTCAGTATGACTTTATTTCACTTATTTTTACCTGACAGGCCTGCTTTTGTAAGTCTCCTAAGCTATGTCTGTGGTAAGAAGAGAGAATCACCAGAAAATTATTCATGTACCTGTGTCTTTCTACTCTGGACATTGAGGTCTGGCTAGCAAGAGAGCTAATAGAAACTCTTTCAACTGAAAAAACAAACAAACAAAAAAAACCCCAACTGCCACTCCCCCCCATCCCCCAAAAAAAGTCAGCAGAAGAAAGAGAAATTACATTTAACATGTAATTTCTATGAGAACTAATTCAAACTGTTGATCTCAGAAGGTTCCTACAGTCTGTATTGCTGAAAGACCAGGTCTTTCTTTTTTCCCATGCAACAAACTCTTGAATTCAGTTATGACTGGAGCTTTTCTTGAAATTAAGGTAGAGATGTTTGTGAAAATACTGCAAATATTTTGATGTTATTTCTTTATCATAAACCACTACCTTAACTGTTATAGATAATAGAGATACCACAGTACCTAGTAGTAGGAAAGAGCTACAGGAATGGGCATAGGCATTTGTAACCAATTTTCCAGGACCATAGCAGGACCACAGCTCTACATTCAGAACTGTGCCACTGTCTCCCATGAAGCTGTTCAATTTTAAATAAAATCTTGGTAGAGTATTTAACCATTTTGAAAACTTCTGTGAAATTCCATGTGAGCAGTATTCTACACTGATTTAATGTCAAGTTTGATTTCTGTTATAAACAGAGTAACTGTGTAACAGTGGTCTCCTGTTCTGTATCTAAAAGATGTGGGAAAGTTAGTGAACTTCCAATGAAAGAAGCAAGATGTAGACCTAGGCGCAAAAGGATTTTCTCCACCTCCATCCAGGCTATTAATATGCTCATTAGAAATCAAAAGTCCCCAGTTCCTGTTTAAGTGAAGACCCTTTACACTAGCTTTAGGGATGGCAAAACTGACTTTGGATAAAGGGATCTGTGGTAACACACAGAAATCATGCTGAAAGACTGAGATTCATCTCACTTAATGTATTTAAATACATCTACCCTAAGTCCTTAGCTGTTTCTGTCATTAGTGGAAAGACCTGAGAGCTTCAGAGAATGATTCATCTCAGCTGTCCTAGACATATGTAATGGTGAGATGAACTGCACTCTGTTCTCTCCTGTAACTATAAAAGAATCACAATGTGACCAAATCAGACTTCAAAACCTGAACTTAAAATTAATTTTCTGATATCTAACTGGGAGTAGATGAAAGATGGTAGATTTAGATTAGGCATTAGGCAGAAGTTCTTCCCTGTGAGGGTGGTGAGACACTGGAACAGGCTGCCCAGAGAAGTTGCGGTTGTCCCATCCCTGGCAGTGTTCAAAGCTAGGCTGGATGGTGTTTTGAGCAACCTGGTCTAGTGGAGTGTGTCCCTGCCCATGGCAGGGTGGTGAAACTAGATGAACTTTAAGGTCCCTTCCAACTCTAATCATTCTATGATTCTATGATGAATCCCACTTCAAGTGTCATTTTGTTTAAATCTTTTTTCAATGTAAAGAAAATAAACTATGTCAATATAATGTTTCAAAGAACACAGCTGTCATCAAAGCAAAATAGAGCTATGATTACAGATGGAAAATTTTTTACAGATCTTTATTGGTATCTTTACCGGTATCTTTACCCAGGACATAACTTTTTTTGTAGTATAATGAAAGCAAATGCAAAGAATAAATCTTATTAGTGATTAATAACAATGAACTTTCAGCTTAATGTTGCCATAATGTATCTCCCGCTGTGCTCACAATTAGATTCACCACACTTAACTTCACTGAAACTAAAAGACACCCACCTAAAATTCAGGAACCTTACAGTTAAAGACTTAGACTGTTAATGTAGACCCTAGTGAGACTCACTGAATCCAGACAGATGCCTCTCACCAGTGATGAGCAAAAGGAAAGAATCACCTATCCTAACCTGGTAATGGCAGTTTAGCTTCTTTTCCACCAGAACCACCAGGTCTTTCTCTGTGCACCTGCTTTCCGCATGATTGATCCCAGCTTTTACATGTACATGGGGTTATTCCTGCCCAGGTCCACCTCCACATGGCAGTGAAATCATATGATGCATTAACCACACCTCACAGTTTCGTATCATCTGCAAAATTGCTGATTGTGCACTAATCTGTAATTCCTCAGTCTGTGAGAGAGACAGTCTTGACAGCTTTACTAAATTTGAGATAAACAATCTATTGCTCTCCCCTAATCCAGCAACTCAGTCATCTCATTGTAGGAGGTGATCAGGCTGGTCAAGCATGGTTTCACCTTTGTAAATACATTCTGACCAATCCCAGCCACCATCTCATCTGTGCTTTGTATGTTTTGAATGTTTTCAGGATTAATTATTTGTCCTGGCTTCAGCAGTAGCAGTCATTTTTCTCCTTAGTAGCTGCTGCAGTGCTGTGGTTTTGACTTTCAGCCTGGGAACAGCGCTGATAACACCGATGGTTTTAGTTGCTGCTCAGTAATGTTTAGTCTGACCAAGTACTTTCTGAGTCCCATGGTCTGCCAGTGAGGAAGGGAAGCTGGGAGGAAGCAGAGACAGGACACCTGACCCAAATTAGCCAAAGGGGTATTCCATACAACTGCACGTCATACCCAGGACGTAAAAACGGGGGCAGTTACCCAGAAGGGTTAGATCACTGCTCGGGTTGGGCAGGTGGTGAGCGGTTGTATACTTTTCCCTTGTTATTTCCCTTATCAATATTATTACTGGTAGCACCAGTGGTTTGTGCTATACCTTAGTTACTAGCCTGTTCTTATGTCAGCCCATGGGAGTTACATTCTTCCGATTCTCCTCCGACCCCTCCAGGAGTGGGGGGAGTAAGGGGGGGGGAGTGAGTGAGTGGCTGAGTGGCTCTGGATTGTGTGCTTAAACCACTACATTATTCCATCAACTTCCCAGGGTTGGCTTCCTTCAGCCCTGCTTTATGGTTTTCAGATTCTCTTCTGTCTGTATCACCCTATGTTCTTTGCTTGCCAACCTGGTCCATGACTTCCTAAACTGACTTTGGGTCATCACATTTCTACTCCATCCTTTGTAGTTTAAAGCTGTCTTTGCCAGGCTGCCCACTCTTTGAGTAAAGATGTTTCTCTCCTCTGTGATCAGACGGCTGCCATTTCTTCCTAGTGGTCTTCAATCCTCATGGCTGTAAAAGCTGGATTCTTATTGTCAACACTAATTGTGCAAACAGTTCCAATTAGTAATAATCAGAGTTTCAACTGATTTACAGATTTTCCATCTATTCTACACAGCTTCCTTTTCCAAGAAGAGACTTCATAGTAAAAAAAATGTATAAAAATGAGGAGGGTTTATTCTCGTAAGTGGCAGTTGACATCAGCTGTGGAATATTTCTTGGAAATTCATGAGTCCCTCCCAGAGGTCAATGCTTCTTTAGTACAAAAAAAAAACAAAAAAGAAAAACAAGCCAACAGCAAAGCATCAACCACAACAACAACAACAAAACACTTTAAAAACCAAACTAACAAGTGTGTGCTTCCTACTGGGCTTGTGAGTGCTTTGCTTGCTGCACCTTCTTAAATGTAAATTTAATAAGTCAAGTAGATACCTGCTGAGAAACATGCAGTGTCACTGTCTAACTGGGTCATACCAAAATCCATCACAAAGGGCATGACTGCTAAGTAACCTAAAAATTATGTTCATGATCAATCCTCTTTTTATAACCAGACTGCTCTGCCTCTAAGCTTCCCAGAACAGCCCCATTATAGGGCTTAGAAAGCACCAGAAAGGCTGAGTTCAACCCTTATAATGAAGGGGGTTTATCCTTAAAAATAAGATTTGTCTAACCTAAATTTAGAGATAAGACTTAGTTGAAGGTTAAGACACCTGCATTTTGATACCTATAAATAGTTGTGTTTAAGGGCTTACAGTCGTCTAAACTCCTTGCCAAAGAATACTGTAACTGTACCATCAGTGGATTTTAGGAAATTATTCAGTTGACCAAAAGCCTAATATATGACTCAGTTGCCTTAGACTAGGCTGGTACCTAACCTGCTCAGGGCTGCCTAACCAGAGGTACCAAATGCAAAAGGTTCATAGTTATGGCACAGCAAATACGAGATGGGTCCTTCTACAACAGCAGCTGGAAGCTGGGCTGCCCCATATGTGTTAAGGAGAGGAGCTAGCTAATTTTCCTGTCTAAACTTGAGTAGGGTAAATAATTCCCAGAATATAGCTTCACTGATGTCTTATTTCTTTCTTTCGCAATTTTTCATTTCTATAGGATAAAGCAGGCAGCTGCAATGATCTAACCTCTCTCTATCATATGGCAGCAAGTGCCCTGCAAGGACCAGCACTAATGAGATACCTACAGTCTTCTCTTCAATCCTTGCAAACCTTCCTTTGCTGAGTGTGTATGAACAAATAAAAGGAGGGCCTAGCATTTCATTTGGTATTGATAGCTTTCAAGAACTGTGAAACTTGATTCATTGTTAAGGCTGTTAATTGCATATATTATTACCAAAGACACATTTAGATATTTCCTTTACATAGGCATTACATTACGAAAATTATGGATTTATTCTGAAATTTATTTGTTTGTTTGCTCTGAACCAAATTAAAGTTCTTTGTCTGATATGCTCTGCTTTGACAATTTTTATTGACAGACCTAAAAGAAATGCTTCCTGAATTGACAGTCAAAAGAAGATAATATATTTGTTTGAATGTGAAATTCACTGGTATTACAATGACTTTCTTTACATAAAATCATGATCAGGCAAAATATTTCCAGCTATTCAAGCAACATGAAAATTTGGATAACAGTAACACTTACATTTGTCCACTGCTTCCCATCACCTTAAGTAAGACTTTCTACTTAGTGTGTGGACTTCTGATTATGCCATCATTCAGGAAACAAAATTTGAGGAAGAAGTTGTGTAATTTTCCACAGTTACAAATGGATTTACTTTAAACTCAGGAGTTCTTGAAGAGCTGAATAAACAACTATATGAGCATGGAAACGGAGCAACTGTAATACCTTTACCAGTGGGCATGTACATCAAATGCTCTTAATACAACTCTATTTTGGTTAAGAAGTACTTTAAAAATCTTTTCCAAAGTACTTAAATGCAACTTCATTTTTACAAATATACAAAATACTCTGGACAGCTGCACATTTATTTTGTTTTTTCACGATTTTTTTCTAAATTCCATCAATCCATGGATTTTTTTCTTTCATTTACATTAAATGATAATGAAAGACTGAGGTAATGCAGGTAGAGTCTATCTTTCAGGTGACTGATGTAACCAAAGTCATTAAGGTGACACAAATGTCTTCAGTGTTCTGAAGTAAATAAAGTAAATAAACCCCTAGTATCATCAAGTATCAAGTAAATAAATCTCTGCTGTTCACAGAGGCAGAACAGATGAGCTTACTAATCATGCACATACAGTGTTAAAACATAGTTTTCTTAAAAACAGCAATATATTTGATAAATCAACAGTTTTCAGCATGCTACTGCAGCTTTTGACTCCTACTCATGTGTCACATTTTGCATTCTTCTTCCTGTCTGGTGAGCCACTCCAGTCTGCTCAAACAAAAAACAGACATACTTTGAGTTTCTAAATGATAAATGAGAATCATCTAGTTTTGTAGCATGGAACCTTGCACAGCATATGAGTATTATCCTTCCCTCATCGAGGTAACCACAGACTGGGAATTAAGTGATTTTGCAGGTAATTGTAGACTTGTTCGAAATGTAAAATCAATTCCAGATCAAACCTATGAAAATCACTATTAAAAAAAATGTAGGAGTGCCAGGCGCCTCACCTGAGGCTGAACCTCCACTTTGCCAGATTTGCTAATCATCCTGGAGATGTCTTTTCGTTCTTTAGGATGTCTTAAATGGCAACAGTATCCTTCATTGGACAGCTGAGTTCTGCTCTCATGCCTAGTGAGTTTAATCCCCCTCTGGACACCTCTGACTACATGCATACGATATCAGTTGAATGCATTAGATATTTAAAAACATAGACCACTAAATGTCATAGTCTTTTTCTCAAGGCGAATCTTACTTCTGTGTAGGGTACTAAAAAACTAGAGAAATATGGTTGTGAGAAATTATGCTTTGTACACATCTGTGTGTGATGGGTGTCAAAGGTAGTGTAACCAATAAAGGTCCTTCAGAACTGCAACAAAGTAAGGCCGAGCAGTTTGTCATTGTCATAGACAACCTAAGAAAGCATGATGTCCTTGAAGTCTTAACATGGAGTATTCACCACAAAGACATCCATCCTCTTAAAAGAAAGCACAGGTTAGAACCATAATTAGCAAAGGAAAAATTGGCTGTGTTAAAAGACACAGGCATTTGTTACCCATCTATTTTCAAATAGCAATGGGAAGTGGCTGGGGGATGTCTTCCTGGCATTTGATATCATGCAAGCATATTCTTCATCTGGCAAGCTAAGCATGCAAATTCAGTCTGTGAAAACTGAGAAAATGGAAGCAACTCAGAAAAGACATTTCTTTGCTCCACAGGCAGGTGTTTCTGGTGCGGCTGTAGCTACAGATCACAGAAACTTCTATGCATCTCCTTTTCAAGGCAAACATTACATCCAGATAATCTTAGATGAATTCTAGCAACATCTAGTAAGAAAGACAAAGTGTTGGTTTTCAAGCAGTAATTTAGGGAATATATACTAAATATTTAAGTTAAAAATAGACTCCTTTTATGCTATTGCAAACAAAGAAGAGCTTATATTGGCAGAATATTAATCCTGTTTACAAAACACAAATCAGGTGAATTTTCTTTACCATAATTTGATTTTACTTGAATACAGGCTTTTCTTCACTTGATGATCCTATCATTTTCTTACCAGAAGACAATATAAGAAAATAAGTCACCCATAGCAACACTTATCTTGCTGTGTGTTTTATTATGCATTGTCCATTCCTGTATATTGAGCTCAAGTTATGTTATCAAACTGAAATGATTTCTAACTTCATTTTGATTTCAGAATTTCAAACTCTGTTGTTTTGCTCATAAATTCAATATTCTTGTAACCATGGCAACAAAACCAAATGTGCATGCTCTGCCTTAAATATTATCTCACTAAAAAGTCAAACATTTTAAATGGAAAGCACTTTGCATGTCAGAACTTCACTATATCTCAGATAAGCAATTATGAACAAGAAATCAAATGTGTAGTGACTTTGCTAATGGACATACTGGAATTACATATCTGCTTCACTATGTACATTAATGGTTCTTCCAAATTAAAAACAAAGTACTCCGTCTTTATTTATTAAATGATAATGCATTCCTAACAGAATTAATTAAGAAGAATTAACACTACAAATATTTAGCAATTATGCAGAATGCACTAAAGTGCTCTCAACTAAATCAGTTTGTTTTCACCTTTTTTGTTTTAATTTTCACTGGAACTGTCATGGTTTAAGCCGTAAATCACGCAGTTTGCTCACTCACTCCCCCCTCTTTCTCCCCCCCCCCCCAAGGGGTGGGGGAGAATGGGTAGAAGAATTGAAAGAATTTAACTCCCACGGGTTGAGATGAGAACAGTCCAGTAACTAAGGTACAGCACAAATCACTACTGCTACTACCAATAATAATAATGACCAGAGAAATGCAAGGGAAGAGGGTACAACTGCTCACCACTCAAAGACCGAGCTGTGACGTGAACTCTTCCGGGTTCCCGCCCCCAGTTTTTACATCCTGGCCATGACGTGCTGTGGCATGGAATACCTCTTTGGTCTGTTTGGGTCAGGTGTCCTGTTTCTGCTTCCTCCCGGCTTCCCCTCCTCCCTGGCAGAGCATGAGACTCAGAAAGTCCTTGGTCAAACCAAACATTCTAAGCCGTAACTATAAACATCAGTGTTATCAGTGCTGTTCCCAGGCCGAAAGTCAAAAACACAGCACTACGCCAGCAACTAAGAAGAAGAAAAATGACTGCTACTGCTGAACCCAGGACAGGAACTCAACAGCAAGATATTGGTCTTAACAAAAATACAGGGATAAGAATCAGAACATTTTATAAAGACTTCAATTCACCTCCAAGTTTTGGTGAGCCAGACCAATAAAGAATAGTACAGATAGTGAAAAGAAGATAAAAGTACTCCTTTAATGTGACCTTCCCACCCAAAATAAGTGCCAAAATGAAGTTAGAAACTTTACAATTTCTAACAGTTAAAGCAGCTTTAGGAATAACTTCTGACATAACAGCAATCATTGCAAACTTCGGAACTTTCCTTTATGAGTGTTGGCTTCCCAGGACCCTAAAATGTGCTTGGAAGATATGTGTGCAAAACAAAGTTATCAGAGCCAAGTTTGGAATCCAACAGCCAGTTTTATATCAGTTGCTATTGTCCAAATACCTTCAAGAAGAGCTAGGACAGTCACTTGGTCATCAAAGTTCAAAATCCCCAGGTTTGAAAATACAACCTTCATTTTCTTTCTTATGTAGTAGTAGTAGAGAATAAATCTTCAGATGTGAATTACTTTTTTAAAAAACAGAATTATTTGTAGTAAAACACAAACAAGCAGATTCTGAGATGAAGAATAATTTAATTGAACACTGTAGGGAATTGTCTGCATTGAATACTTAAGAGGAAATTCAGGAGGGGCTATGGAACTGATGGACAGGGGCAGAGCAGTTGATGTCATCTACCTGGACTTGTGTAAAGCCTTTGACACTGTCTCCCATGACATCCTTCTCTCTAAGTTGGAGAGACATCAATTTGATAGGTGGACCACTCGGTGGATAAAGAACTGGCTGCATGGCCGCACGCAAAGAGTAGTGCTTAGTGGCTCAGTGTCCAGCTGGAGACCGGTAACGAGTGGTGTCCCCCAGGGATCGGTGTTGGGGCCGGTCTTGTTCAACATCTTTGTGGGTGACATGGACAGTGGGATTGAGTGCGCCCTCAGCAAGTTTGCCGATGACACCAAGCTGTGTGGTTCGGTTGATACATTGGAGGGAAGGAATGCCATCCAGAGGGACCTTGACACGCTTGTGAGGTGGGCTGATGCCAACCTGATGAAGTTCAACCATGCTAAATGCAAAGTCCTCCACCTGGGTCGGAGCAATGGCAGGCACAGCTACAGGTTGGGCGGGGAGGAGATTGAGAGCAGCCCTGCAGAGAAGGACTTGGGGGTGTGGGTTGATGAAAAAATGAACATGAGCCGGCAGTGTGCGCTTGCAGCCCAGAAGGCCAACCGTATCCTGGGCTGCATCAAAAGGAGTGTGACCAGCAGGTCGAGGGAGGTGCTCCTGCCCCTTTACTCTGCTCTCGTGAGACCTCACTTGGAGTATTGCGTGCAGTTCTGGTGTCCTCAACATAAAAAGGACATGGAAGTGTTAGAACAAGTCCAGAGGAGGGCCACGAGGATGATCAGGGGACTGGAGCACCTCTCGTATGAAGATAGGCTGAGAAAATTGGGGCTGTTCAGGCTGGAGAAGAGAAGGCTGCGTGGAGACCTCATAGCAGCCTTTCAATACCTGAAGGGGGCCTATAGGGATGCTGGGGAGGGACTCTTCATTAGGGACTGTGGTGAGAGGACAAGGGGTAATGGGTTTAAACTTAAACAGGGGAGGTTTAGATTGGATCTGAGGAAGAAATTCTTTACTGTGAGGGTGGTGGGGCCCTGGAATGGGTTGCCCAGGGAAGTTGTGAATGCTTCATCCCTGGAGGCGTTCAAGGTGGGGTTGGACATAGCCTTGGATGGCATGGTTTAGTGGGAGGTGTCCCTGCCCATGGCGGGGGGGTTGGAACTCGATGATCTTGAGGTCCTTTCCAACCCTTACTATTCTGTGATTCTGTGATTCTGTGAAAATACATAACAATTGGAGTGTGTTACATATCATAAAACCTGTTTTGAGAACATGCAGTTCTTCATCATTGTTTTTATCTGTGTCGTGGTTTAAGCCTCTATAAACTCACACAGTCGCTCTCTCACTCACTCCCCACTCTTTCTTCTCCCAGTCCCGGGGGAATAGGGAGGAGAATCAAGAGAATGCAACTCCCACAGGTTGAGATAAAAACAGTTTAGTAACTAAGGTATAACACAAACCACTACTGCTACCACCAATAATAATAATGACAAGAGAAAATACAAGGGAAGAGAATAAAACTGCTCACCACCAGTCCCCAGCCCGACCAAACAGTGCACCCCCTCCAGTGAACCCTCACCCTTCCAGGTCTCTGCTCTCCGTCTTTACATCCTGGGCATGACGTGCTGTGGTATGGAATAATCTCTTTGGTCAGTTTGGGTCAGGTGTCCTGTCTCCTTCCTCCCTGCTTCCCCTCCTCCCTAGCAGAGCATGAGTCTCAGCAAGTCCTTGGTCAGACCAAAACATCACCAAGCAGTAACTGAAAACACTGGTGTTATCAGTGCTGTTCCCAGACTGAAAATCAAAACACAGCACTGCACCAGCTACCAAGAAGGAGAAAAATGACTGCTACTGCTGAACCCAGGACATTCCACCCCTTATTCCATACCATTCATGTCACGCTCATATCCCACATTTTCAGTATACCATCACATGTATATATATACATACACACACACTCACAGAGGGAGAGAGATCATCCCTTAGTGCATGGATCAATCCCTATAAAGCTGCTGAGTCCATCCAGTCTGTGTTGTTGGGCTCCATCTTTTGTAACAGTCTCTCAGAGCAGGAGGCCGTGTGCAGTGTTCACATTTGTGAATAACCTGGGCAATAGTGTCCATTGCTAAGTCCACCCCTTGATCATGAGTCCATCCGTATGTTGCTCCTCTGCCCTGATGGCCTAAACTGTTGTAGGCCCACCAGGCTCAAAATAATTCACTCTCCCCTCCAGCAGTTTCTGCAGCTTGTCACTGGGGACACCATACAGCTGCCTTCCATCTCCAACACTTCCAAAGCATTGGAGGGGCCCAGTGGACTAGATACTTGCCCATAGTGTCCCACACACCCTGCCGCTCATGACTGTCCAGCCCCAGGGAAAATCTCTTGGTCATCCTAGATAGTAGTTTAACCCCTGACAAGGCCCACACCCCACTCTGCTTAACTCTCTGGACCAGAGAAAATGGTTGTGGGTAAAACACACTCTGTATGCATGCCAACATGCTGATCCCCATCACGATCAGCAGGCAGGTCTCAAGGGTACCCAAAGGCCATTCAAACCTTTCAGAGCTTTCAAATGAAGCTGCTGTTCTTGTCACTGATCACTGCGGCAGGTGTATCTGCTGTGCTTGCCGGCTCTCTCACCACCAGCTCCTCTTTGTCTGAGTCCAGATCTTCCTCCTCTGCCTTGCTGGGAAGTGCTGCGTGGTCTCCTGCATCTTCCTGGGGCTCGGGGTCGCGGGGCTCTGAGGGCGGCTGCTGGGGAATGCTCTCGGCCGCTGCGGGGCTGGGCTTGGCTGCCGCCTGCCCCTCCAGCTCAGTGGCCACGGCGCTCGGCTCAGCCTCGGGGTTCGGCTTCTCTGCCGTCTCCCCCTCCCGCTGCTCGACAGCTGGCGGGCTGGGCTCGGCCGCAGGGCTCAGTTCCTCTGCCGCCCCCTTCTCAACCTCTTGATCCCCCGGGCGATTCTCTCTGGCCGTTTCAGCCACTGGCGGCTCCCGGGGCCACCCCCCCTCTGCTTCCCACAGCCTCGCGAAGACGGAGGTGAGGACGAGGGCCAGGACGGTGAAGAGCAGCCGAGCTGCCAGGTACAAGTCCACGTCCACATCCACGTCCATGTCCGCCCCCCTCTGCTTCTGGAGCCCACCCGTATCACGAGCCATTCCAATAAAGTACACTGAAACAAGAACCTTAGCCCAAAACCCATATCCGAATGCTAAGGTAATAAATACCGGCTGTAAGTAAGGTACAACAGGCTGAATCCATGAAAACCAGTGCAACAACTTTGAGAGCCAATAAATCAGCATTGTGATGAGTGGCTATTAATCCTGTCGTTATCTCAACCCTTCAAGCCGCACGTTGGGTGCCAAAATGAACTGTCGGCGTTTAAGCTCCTATAAACCCATGCAGTCGCTCTCTCACTCACTCGCCACTCTTTCTTCCCTCCGCTCCTGGAGCGATGGGAAGGAGAATCAAAAGAATGCAACTCCCACAGGTTGAGATAAAAACAGTTTAGTAACTCAGGTATAACACAAATCGCTACTGCTACCACCAATAATAATAATGACAAGGGAAAATACAAGGGAAGAGAATAAAACTGCTCACCACCAGTCCCCAGCCCGACCAAACAGTGCACCCCCTCCAGTGAACCCTCACCCTTCCAGGTCTCTGCTCTCCCTTTTTACATCCTGGGCATGACGTGCTGTGGTATGGAATAACCTCTTTGGTCAGTTTGGGTCAGGTGTCCTGTCTCTCCTTCCTCCCGGCTTCCCCTCCTCCCTGGCAGAGCATGAGACTGACAACGTCCTTGGTCAGACCAAAACATCACCAAGCAGTAACTGAAAACACTGGTGTTATCAGCACTGTTCCCAGACTGAAAATCAAAAACACAGCGCTGCACCAGCTACCAAGAAGGAGAAAAATGACTGCTGCTGCTGAACTCAGGACAATCTGAAAAACCAAACTGCAAAATACAAAAAAATTATTTTTCTTTTTCTTTTTGTTTTAATTTTTTTTGTGTTTTAGTTTGTTTGGTTTTTTGTTGTTGTTGCTTTTGGTTTGTTTTTTTGCTTGTTCATTTTCTGAAGAAGAAACACCATGGGTTCAGATGACTGTACCCTAAGCCAGCATATCAGTTTGGAGTTGCAGTTCTGCTTCCTTCAATGAATTTGAGGGCCATCACTTTGACACATCGACTGTCCTGTACCTCAGATTGAAATAAATTGGCATGTTCAAACAAGAAATTCCTCTTCCATTTGAAAAAACTTCAGGGACATTTGAAGGAACCTGTATTGAAACTCTAAATATTGTGTCAGTCTAGAGGGAAAAATCAGGAGAGGGGCATTGCAATTTCTTTTCCATGTTGACAATCTTTCCTGAGGTGACAGCTTTCAGATGGAGAGAGACAGAAACTTTTGGGGCACCTTGCTGTTGATGAGATTTCTCTCCTAACAAGTGTCTTATTTCTCTTTTTGTTTTTTCTCTTTATTCTCATTTCTGTTCTACTCTTCTGTTATTCTTTTTGGGTCTTTGGTTTTTTTTTATGTTTAACATGCTTGCAAAGCACAAGTTGAATGCCAAGCTGTCAACTGTTCCAAATGATGGTTTCGATAATTTCTTCAGTTTACTTTTCTGTTCATGCTTTGCCTACACATCAATTCTGACTTTCACAGCTGCTGACTGTTCACAACTTCCACTAGTTTGCTTTCAAATTGCTGTGGACTCATGTCTCAAAAATCCCTAACAACTCTAAGGTGTCTTGAGTCTGGAACCCTAGCAGCCTGACAGTCAATAAATGATTTTGGTTACCTTCATCTCCTGGCATTTAAATCATTAAAACAAATTTTCAGGGAAACAAAATTTCACACAACCAATTTTGCTGGATCTGACTTGGACTTTCAAGGTCACGAATTTCTCCTGAAAATCTTGTGTTTAGCTACCAAAACCAGAGTACCCCAAAATAAAGGACTGATACTTTACATTCTTTAACAAAGTCTAGGCATGATTTTACCTAACATGTAATAGTACAGAAAGTTGTTTTAAATTCTTCAGGTGAGTGCTTTCCAGAGGACCATCTTCATACAGTAAATACAGAGGGCTGTTCTAAACCTAGGACTTCCATTCAGTTTCAGTGATTGCAAAGGTTCCTGTTATTGTGTGGCTTAGGATATTCTTTTCTGTCACCAGTTGCAATGCAATGTTTCTGGTACATTGCTTGGAAATGCAAAGTTAAAGCATTAGTTTTAGTATGGCATGGGTCAGACTTGTCCAAATTTAACATCTGATGTGTCTGTGCATTTGTTGGGATTTATTTAGTTATATAGGTTCAGCCTTGCTCATGCAAATCCAGATGATGTACGATAAATACCAAGTATGTTGCAGTTTCTATAATGAATAAAATTAAGTCCAAATTAAATACTGATAAGCCTAGCTGTTCCTGTAGTAACAATTAGTAATAAGGGGAAAAAATCACCTCAGAAAAGTTATATGGTTTTAATAGTTATCATTAATTAGTGAAAAAACAAAACAAAACAAACCCAACAAGCAACCCACAGAAATGGAAGTTACTGATTAGGAAGATAATCAAATACCAAATTGCATTGTAAGGGAGGTATTTTCTAGCTACTTGTTTTGGCCATAGATTATTTTTCTTTTGGTTGGAATTTAGGTAATGGATGAAAACACTCAGAAAGGTACGATTCATCTCCTTATTTTACCCACCTGAAAGCTTAAGTTCTGTTCCAGGCTAGTCAACCAGGTTCTCTGAAGTCAGTGAGGAGGGACAGATATCTCCTTCAGATGTGTAGAGATGGTTAAAGCCAATTCAGGCACTTCTTTCTGAGTGAGCTAAATTTTTCTCTTAACATTGATTGTGAGGCTAGGTGGCTAACTTCAGGTTACCTCTTACCAGTGTGTTCAAAAAATGGTGATTATTTGAAAAATCTATCATTTTATCAGACTTTTGAAGTGTTCACTGTGCAGGGAAGTAGTTCACAGACTCCATGGAGGTCTGACCTGCAACCTGTGTTGTTCAACATATTTATGAGTATTAAGAATGAGGTGACAAAATTTGCCTATGAGACTTGATTAATTGGGATAATAAAGATGGCTAATAGTGGAGAACTGCAGATGTTTGTAATATTTAATCACTAGGCAATGGATTGCTGACAAAACTCAAATGTAATATGTCACAGAGGAAAAATAAAAGTTTTTTTTATTATTTGCAGGCATAAGTTCTGAGTCAATTATTGCCACCCAGAGATGAGATCTTTGAGTCACAATGCATCATTGCATAGAAAAAACATTTCAGTACACAGCAACAGTTAAAATGAAAGCATGAATTAATGGGAAAGGATTAGATAACGTCAGAAAGCATCACCATGGTGGTGTATGACTCCATGGTTCACCTGCCTTTGGAGGAATATATGCTCTGTACTTCTCAGAAGAAATACATTCCAAGTGGAAAGATGACATGGAGAATAAAAAACATGGATGAGTCTTTGACTGAGCAGCCACTAAATGGACTAGTACACTCAGGTAAGTTAACTGAGAAGTCATTTGATAGATAAACAGCTGGAAGAAGATGAATAAGGATTGCTTGCTCACTGTCTTTTCCATGAGAAGTAGAATAAACCAAATTAAACTACCAGCATGCAGCCTCAAAACAAGCAGAAGAGACACTTCTCACAGGTATGGTTACATTACGAGGCTTCCCTTGGATGGGCAGATGTTACAAGCTTAGTCTAGGTTCAAACATGTTTTTTGAAATCATGGCCGGAAAAGGCAGAAGAGGGCATTAAATAAAAAGACAATAGCTGTGGATTAAGCAGCTCTTGAGCCACAGTCTGTTTCATGATGAGAGAATGTACTAGGAAGTCTCATGTTGTACTTTCTTGATGTAATCCTTCTCAACATCTGTTACTTGTCCAGTGCCAGGGACAAGATAATTTTCTAGATGGTCTGTTGATTCTATTATTTCAGCTACTCCTATACTCTTTACTGCACACTCATTTCCTTACCACCATCAGCCAAAGTGACCTTGCAAGTTTTCACAGTTTCATTAAATATAACTTCTGAGATTTAAAAAAAAAAAATAAAGTTTTTTCAGCTGAAAAATCAATTCTCTTTCCATTTTATCTCTCTGCTGTTTCACATTGAGTTTAATATAGGTATTATGGAATACCAAGCTTAGAGGATAAAACTGTTGAAAGATTTCTGTTCAAGATTAAGTTAGTGATTAATTGTGAAATGAAGTTTGACTTTCTGAAGTTCTCCACATGCAATATTTGTGCAGGATTGTGTTCACCACCAAATGCATTGGAGTTCACAATGTTGACTAATGTATTTCACTATTTTTTATTTGAACTGGACAATCAGGTCATGTTGAAAATGTTGCAAAACCACTAGAGAAAGGTGAAAAAAATTTCTTATTTTATGCCTTTAGAATATTTCATTTAGTATTTTGACTGGTATAGCGTTATCTTTGCCCAGGTTTTAACAGTTTATATGCATTTTGCTACATTTATATACATTTTACTATTTGATTGCTTCTGTTATTGACCCAATAGTACTTTGGGTCAACTGTAGTCTTTCCTATATTTTTCTGGATTTCTGGTAAATTAGGAGCACTTTATTTAGATTTTTTTCTGTAGCTTGCCTTCCTCTAAATTCAGGACCATGTGTATATCCAAATATCCTACATTAAAACTATTTCCTACAGATATTTTAGAAAAATATTCAAGAAATATTTTTTTCATTTCTTATATAGAACAAGCAATACATTTTGTGCTTGCTTTAAAAAATGCAATACACATTTACATGTTCGCCTGAGTTTGCCTTATCCATACATTTAATGAATAAATTTTAGAAGTAATTAGGATCCCATTCAGGTACGTATTTGTAGCTATGTTGGATCCAGTCCCTGTCACCTGCTCAGCTTGTGATATAGTAGCTTATAAATTTTATTTCTCTCACTTAAAGCAAAGATTAGCATGGAGGAACAATAGGAGTTGGGTGATATTGTACCAAGTATTCTTCCAATTTGCATGTCACAGTGTCATTTTAAATTGTTTCAGTTTTAATTTCCACTTGAATTCAAGTGAACTAAGTCCTAACTCTCTCTTGCTGACTCTCATTATCTGTCAATTCTTCTTAATCATCATCCTTTATTGCGGAAAATAAATTAACTCTGCAAATAATCCCCTAGGATCTCTGGGTTTCTGAAGGAATCCTCTCTACTTCTTCATGTATTGTTCTCCCAGCTGTTCATTCACCCCTTTGCACACTAATGACAGTCACATTTGCAGGAAACAAGTGTAATCCTTCAATATGAAATGTATGATAGAACCTTCAGACAAATCCCTATTGAAGTATACGGTGTCCTGTTTATAAGCATTGTCAGGTTTTGTGGGAATAAATGAAGGAATTTTATTGCCTTCTTTTGGGGAGTGTATGGGCAAAACGAAGTTAATAAAAGCCTCCTATCTTTGTTCATATTCTCTTCTTTCTGCCTGTTGCCCTACCTGCTAGCCTCTATCCACAGTTTCTCATGTGCTTTCTTCCTGTGCTATAATTCTTGCATTCTTCATTGCAGAGTCTCCCAAGCTCAAGGAGAAGTGTAAAAAAATAACTTTTCTGCCCCTTCCACCTTTATATAGTAGGCTTTGAAAAACTGGTAAACAGGGATTTGAATTTCTTTTGATTGCAGATATATTTGATCCTTAATGGATGAGTGCTGCTGGCCTAGAGATCTTTCACAAACTGTTCTGCTGCTCCTTGTCCATGTATGCACGTGCTTTTTGAAGAAGACCTGACAGAGTCCTCAGTGGAAGGAGGCAAACTGCTATATGGCCTTTTTGCTCTCTCTAAAGAGAGCAAGTAGTCTGAAACGTTGCTATTTGCCTCATTGGCCAGTTTTAAGCAGTGCTCTTGAAGTTCATCTGTCCCAGGTTGGTCAACTGAAGGTGTTCTGACTCTCGCCCATAGTGTCTGCGCTGGCTGCACACTCACTTCATAATACTAGAATATGACAGTTTAATTTTATCAGTGTCCTATAGCCACACTATTTAGTGAGCAGTTGAGCATCTGTGAAAGTATACTCATGTTGAGAAGCATCCTAAATTAACTGCTCTTCTAATGCCTTCCCCTTACACAAAATTTCATCTCCTAGTCTAGCATGTTTCTTTGATGAATGTCATTGAATTCTCAACTGGATTGCAAGCTTAAAGCACCTTAGAGGCTTCACTTAATATACATAAACAGGAATAATTGCTTCATTGGGTTACTTCATTTGGGTAACTTTTTTTTAATATTTATGTTTTAGAGTACAAACTAATGCATGGGGTTGTGTTTTTCTTTTGTAAAGCAGTGGAAGTGATTGCATTCTCAATAAAGAAACAATCTATCATATTTTACCATAATGTTATTGTAATCACAG
Organism: Amazona ochrocephala; assembly: GCA_039720435.1. Lineage (NCBI taxonomy): Eukaryota > Metazoa > Chordata > Aves > Psittaciformes > Psittacidae > Amazona > Amazona ochrocephala. The sequence goes on from CM077878.1 coordinate 26,424,781, forward strand.
TCAGCATATTTCATAAGTTGACAAAACAGATTCATTCATCATTCATGTTTTTGAATCATTTACATTTAGACAGTACAACAGACTGTTGGGGTTTCCATGCTGTGAAATAGTGACTTAGCATCATTTGAGGGCAAGAATTATTTTGCATGCTGTGCCACCAGAAAACTCATTGCAATGGTTCATTTGAGGGCATGATACAAACAATATGAATCTCAAAATTGCTTTGTGCCTTCAGTAGATTCTTTCTGAAAAAAATGTTCATCTGATCCATTTAGTGTACTAATTTCTGTAATGTCTCCAGATACATTATTCAGTAACTATTAACACCTCTAAATTACACTCTAAAAGGAATATTAGAAACATTTTACATATATATATATATATATATATGGAAAGAACTGTGTTGGGATTTAAAACAAATGCCAAGAAAATTGTGGTCAAATGAAAATGACTCTTATTGCATTGCAGATCCTAAGCAGCTACTTCATGAAAAACAACAGAATGCAATGAGCAGCATAGGAACAGGCAGTATCCAAACATTAAGCAGTGTACTGCTAAATTTGATTTCATAAATGATCCCTGCCTGCTACTTTGTGTGTGTTCTACATACAAGCCACGATGCATCTTCATCTATTTTAGAATTGCTATGTGCAAATATTCAAAGAAGATCATCTAAGGAAACCCACTGGATGTACAGCATGATAACTGAAGTAAATCAGATGAGGAAAGCAACAATGAGAGACGCTGGTGCTTGAAGGAAATGTATCTGGTTGCTCAAGCTGAAAATAACATTATCTCCAAATGACACAATCAAAAAAGAAAATACTTAATGAAAATATTTTAAGGAAAAAATATAAGAATGGATGTTTCTTTCTTATTGAACAGGTTAGAAAGTTATATCTGGCATGTTTCACTGAAATTAGCTGGACTTTCATCCTAGTAAACTATTATTTAATTAAAAAAATCAACCTTGTTATCTAAAATTACCTGAAATTATGATATCTTATTTTATAGAGATGGAAAAATTCCTGTGTCACTCACATTTCAGATGGAAATTTTATATGTGTACCCTCAGTATGAAGCTTTTATTTAGTATTGGAGTATTTTTTGTAACATCAGAGCAAACTCACTAGTGGGAAGTAATGCTATTAAAGTTACAAGAACAAGCCAATATCTAATTACAAGTGGATGCTACATCTTTCATAGTTGTTTCCAAAACTGCCATTACTCACTGCAATGGACCATATTCAACTCAAGAATCTCCCTCAGGTGTGAACACTGGAAGGTGACAGGTGCGATGAGAAGCTATAGTGACAGTCACACAGACATTTAGGTCACCTAGGTCTTAGTGCGCCAGTGCACTGTGGCTGAGGAAGGGACTTCCGGTTCTGGAGTCAGGACACAATGAACCATCTTGCCCCTGCTGCAGCTCTGGCAGGGAGCCTATTCCAACAGCTTGTTCTCCTTGGGAATTGTGCCCTCCTGGAGCCAAGAGCAGCAAGTGGGGACTTCTGTGTCTTTGCTCCATCTTTGGTGAATATTAGCTCAGCCAATTATTTATTCTGATTACTTTTCAGCGTTACTGTAATTCAGTTAAGGACTCTGCATGTGGACGTTAGGTGTGGAAAAGACCACTAGAGTCTAAATGTGATGATGGGTGGAGGGTGCCAATTCCATCTGATACAGTGCAAAATGCATCCTAGGCCTGTAGCTGACGAATACTGAGAGTTTCAGGTGCCAAAGGATAGTTTATCATGACCTGAGATGCTCTAGGATAGCTCCCTGACCTCCCACTCTACCTTCAAAAGGCATGTGTTTCCTGGAGGTTTTGTGTCAAGCTGTATTAAAGTGTTTCAGATAGCATCACCTCAAGAGACAACGAGTGCCATGCTTAGCCAGCAAAATCTCATTTAGGGTATTATTCTTGGTTCTAGCAATGTCTATTATTATGATAGAAGTTTTTCTTATGTGGAGAGGGCGAATAAGAAGCAAAAGAAGAAAGTGAGAGGCTGACAGTTTTTTGTCTTTGCAAAGCAAAGTTCAGATGTTGATGTTTCATCCCTCTAATTGAAATGTCAGAGGTACAAGATCCTTCACAGAAATGGCATATCATATCTGGCAAAGTGAATTAAGTCTCATTTTTTAAATAACCACTGAAAAATCTGGACAGGGCAAAGTGTCAGGAGCTGGCAGGTGTGATAGGAAATGAAATAGCCTGAGGGATTGCTTTCCAATACATTTGTTCTCTGTGAACTGTAGAAATTCTCTTGTTTGGTTAAACAAAAGACAGATAAAACACACCAGAGCTTCACAGATATAATTACCTTTGCTCTGACATGTTTCAGAGCTTCACCAAAGACAAACTGAAAGCAATCAGTGAAAACAATCTTCATGGCTTTGCAAGTCTACTGAAAGAAAACATGCTCAATGAGTTCCCATACGTCTTCCTTCTCCACTGGGAGAAATTTAACCATTTTACAGCAAGGGGCATCAATTCCACACAGATCTTGCACTTGCTGAGGAGCAAGCACTGTGAAAATAAATTGAAAAAAGTGTTTTAGATCTTGGAATCCTGGGGTATTAAAGAGAAACGTCCATAATTGTAAAACTTTGGGATACTTGTGATCCAAAGAAAAGTGTAAGCAGCTGGTACTGAGATTGTTACTTTTAGGTGATGAGTGTTTTAGTTACACCTGGGAAGATCACTTCCGCAAAGTCCTGACTATGTGGAGGAGAGAATCTGCCTCAGCTTTGACAGTTCAGGACTGACCGGTGCTACATTTTCTTACAGAAACCAACATTTCTGGCAATTAGATCCAGTTGCACAGCTGCCAATCACACCCTAAACAAAGAAAATTCCTTCTGACATAATTTTAAATGGAATTTACACCTGACTATCAGCCGATAGAGGCCAAGTACATTTCAGATAGTCCAAGTCCTAAATAAGCCTACATATATCCGTAAGCTCATGATTACCACTTATATTGCTGGCTGTCAACCTGATTCAAACACAGTGATTAATCTTTCTAATTCTGTATGTCTACATCAGAAAAATTAATCTGCTGTCTCTTGATATTCAAGACATGCATTTTAGGTGAGATGATTATGCCCTAGGAAATGTCTATTGATGGCAAGTTTCCAACTCAGTTTAATGATAGTTTATATGCATAGCTACATATAGATGCAGTGCAAATGTGTGGTAGAAACAAGTACCTTTCAAAGCACAGCGTAAATCCCACATAGGAGCCATTCAAAATACATAAAAAGAGCATCTGAGCTTGCGTTAAGTCACCAATCTAGCATCTGAGGGATTCCCTATTGCAGCTCCAAAATTTGCCTATTCCTAGTAAACAACTGTATTGGGTTTGCATGGCAAGATTTTGGTAGTGGAAGCAGGGGCTGCTGCAGTGGCCCTTGTGAGAAGACACCTGAGACTGCCCACGTGTTGGACAGAGCCATTTCCAGGTGTGTTCTCCCATGGAGGACAACACTGGAGCAACTGAATAAGCCTTGAAGGAAGCTGAAACTCTTGAGAGTAGTGGGTACACTGGAGCAGGCTCCTAGCAGGAGCTGTGGCCTGTGGAGAGGAGCCCACACAGGAACAGATTTTCTGCAAGGACCTGTGGCTCTGGACCCATGCTGGAGCAGTCTGTTCCTGAAAGACTGCACTCATGGAAGGGACCCACTCTGGAGCAGTTGGTTCCTGATGGATGGTACCCCATGGAAGGGACCCACACTGGAGCAGTTATAAAATCATAGAATCATAGAATAGTTAGGGTTGGAAAGGACCTTAAGATCATCTAGTTCCAACCCCCCTGCCATGGACAGGGACACCTCACACTAAACCACGTCACCCAAGGCTCTGTCCAACCTGGCCTTGAACATCTCCAGCGATAGAGCAAACACAAGTTCCTTGGGCAGTCCATTCCAGTACCTCACCACACTTACAGTAAAAAAACTTCTTCCTCATATCCAATCTAAACTTCCCCTGTTTAAGTTTGATCCTGCTACCCCTTGTCCTAGCACTACAGTCCCTAGAGAAGAGTCTCTCCCCAGCATCCTGATAGGTCCCCTTCAGATACTGGAAGGCTGCTATGAGGTCTCCATGAAGCCTTCTCTTTTCCAGGCTGAACAGACCCAACTTTCTCAGCCTGTCTTCATATGGGAGGTGCTCCAGCCCCCTGATCATCCTCATGGCCCTCCTCTGGACTTTTTCCAACAGTTCCATGTCCTTTTTATGTTGAGGACGCCAGAACTGTATATAATACACAAACGGAGGTCTCACAAGGGCAGAGCAGAGAGGCAGGATCACCTCCGTCGACCTGCTGGTCACACTCCTTTTGATGCAGCCCAGGATACAGTTGGCTTTCTGGGCTGCAAGCGCACACTGCCGGCTCATGTTCATTTTCTCATTGACCAACACCCCCAAGTCCTTCTCCGCAGGGCTGCTCTGAATCTCTTCTCTGCCCAACCTGGAGCTGTGCCTGAGACTGCTCTGACCCACGTGTAGGACCTTGCACTTGTTATGGTTAAACTTCATCAGGATGGCATCAGCCCACCTCACAAGTGTGTCAAGGTTCCTCTGAATGGCATCCAGCACTGTAGCTCATGGGAAGCACCCACATTGGAGAAGCTTGTAAAGGACTATATCTCATGGGAGGCACACAGTAAAGGAACAGCGGAACAGTGTGAGGAGGAAGGAGCAGCAGACCCAAACTGTTATGAACTGACCAGAACACCCACTGACAATCCCCCGTGCAGCTCAGAGGGAAAGAGATAGAAGATTTAGGAAGGAAGTTGAGCCAGGGAAGATAGGGTTGTGGGGAGAAGGTTTTTTAGTTTAATTTTATCTTATGGTTTTAGCCAAAAAGTCTAGAATGCGTGTGTGATCTCTAGCGTGTATATAATGACTATCGTTTATAGTAATTGAGCCTTTACACAGGAGATCTTTACTGTTATGTTTATTCATAAGGCAAAAAATGAGGAGATAATGTATGAAAAGGTCTTTCTAAATAGCATATCTATGAGGGAGACTCAAATGAAGTGAGGTTTTATCTTCTTTTCAAATATGTTTATGCATAGTGCAAATATTAATGTTATTAAAAATACATTAAAGGTTATTCACCAATATTTTAAACGGGATATCTTCAGTCTAAACTGCTGTAATACTGCAATGTATTAGTAAGTTTACAAATTTACTCTAAAAGTGGCAAGGAGGGCTAAAACTCAGACATGAACAGGAAAATCACAGAGATATGGAAGGGATTTTGGTTTCCGTATTGACAGACATTATTCATTCACCCTTGTTAAAAACAATGAGAGAAGCACAGAGGAAATGATGAGTCATTTTATCGTAGGACTTTTATGGTCAGAGTCTGCCTGTGTTCAGCATGCCTCTCAGCTCTCACACAAAACAAGCATACCGCAGTGCAGGTCTGGAGAGAGTTCACAGCTGTGCTGCATGCTGTTATACATATCAGAAAACTAAACCAAGCTGACTTTAAAATGGAGGCAAAAGATCCAAAATATTCAGGGGGAGAATTCATATTTTTATTCATTTTTCATGAGCTATTTCAGAAGAGAACCTGTAAATACTTAACTTAGGTTCTCAGTTGTACCATTAAAGTCAAAAGGAAGCTCCAGGAGGGAAAAGAAAGCCCTTGCGTGGATTTACAAGACACCTTTTCATCTGAAAGTAATTGTGCTTTTTCTTCTGGCAGTCTAGAAGCAAGACAGATAACAACAATTTCGACTGAGTTAGATCTTTCACAGTTATCAGTAATCATTGCAACTACAATCTCAGTGAGATTTAAAGTATATTTAGTATCTTGAAGCATCAAACAATGCCCTTAAATCTGCATTTTACTTATTATAAGCAATATATATTAAAAAATAAGGTTAAGATTTTTTTTTTTCAAGTAAATAACTACTTCTTTTGGCCAGAAAATCACATCTTTTTTTGAAAGTGGATTTTTTTTATGGCAATGTATTAACAACTGTAAACTTTCTGTGGTGGTAAAGCAATTAAGTTCAGAATAAAATTCCCTGGTTTTACAGCAATTTCTATTTCTTTCCTAAAAATGTCTGAAAAAAATTCCTGTTGAATACAATAACTGCAAGAACAAATTTATAAAGTAATGGCAACAACAGGCCTGCTTGAAACTTTTGTCAAAAATTAAGGTGGTTTGACACATTCAGCACTGGAGGAATTACATACATTATACAGATACTTAAGCTTTAAAGAGGCATGAAGTCAGTTTCCTGTAAAAATAACCTCTTTTCCTTTCCTTTGAAAATGTGCTCTTAATAATGGTATAAGAACTTGCCATAGAAAGCAACCTAAGGAAAATACATCTTTTGTGCCCTTAAAGGGTCCTTTACATTAATGTCATTATAAACTGGAAAGCCAGACATAAAAATTAAGAGAAATACCACATGCTTCATGGTCATTCTCATTAAAGACTTTCTTTGATCTCTTTGTCTAAGCTTTGATAGCTTCCCTACAGAACAGATCATTGTATAACATACACAGCATTCAAGATTAATAAATTAGTGTGAAAGATAAGCCACTAGCATCAAACATATCTATAGCTTTGATGCTGGATTTGTATTGCTATGGACCTTGTTGGAGTTTTGCTAATTGGTTTCTTTTCTTTTTTCTTTCTTTCCATTTTCCTTTTTTTTTTTTTTTTTTTTTTTTTTTTAACAGAACATGGTATTTTTCCACTAGCAGGAGAGAAACAACTTCATCCTCCAAATATGAAATTCTGGAAAACTTTGGAGAGGTTTGAATCCCAAACTGAGATCTAGGATGTTACTTCTGCTTGGCTTCTGTCTCTCTCACCGGCAGATCTAATGGCTAGTTGATAAACTAATAAGCATAATCAGAGATTTGCATTCCAGACCTACTTCTGAGCCTAAATGGATGGACTCTATAACTACCTTGCAGCATTTAGATCTCGGTTTCACCTACATAGTGAAACTTCACTTTCCAAAAATAACAGTACTAATTTTGTGCATGAAGACAGATTTTACCTGTGGAAATTTGAAACTCCTCCTCGTGTTCATGCCAAATAATCTTAACTATGAATATCTGCAGGGAATGAATAAGGGTACAAGGAAGACCACAGTAGCTAGCACCTCATCCCAAATGAGGAAGGGACTCTTCAGTAAAGTGTTTGCCTTTTGGTGACATGTTTAGTTTTTAATCTAAATGTCAGCATTGAAGAAAGTTTGGTCTTGAAATACTGTCCTTTTAGGTCAAACTTAGGCTGTATTGCTTACCTTCTAAAACCACATAGTGATTCACATGCATAAATATTAATAGTTTTAATTCATAACAAAAGATGAATGTATTTTATTCCTATGAGTTCTTCTGTTTGTTTAAAGATGATATATACTTCAGGATTGCAATGAAAGATCCCCATGTTCTGTATCACTTTGGGTATGGCTTTTCCCACCTAACTTCAGCCATTTAGTCCCAACTGACCAAAGGGGTTCCCTCTAAGAGCAACAGGAAAAAGTGGGACCAGCTTTGAAAGTGGGTATCTAAAGTAGCAAGAGACTACACAATTTTGGATACATCTTGATCTTAATAAAGTATCAAAATCAATTTCTGCGCACTTTGAAGAACAAATGCTGTTTCACAAGTGGTACTTACCTGCAAGACGTCACAGAACCACCAAATGTAGTCACATCTAGTAAAACGTGTCAAAATCAACAGTCATTACTGATGACAGAGGAAATGTTCCTATCTTTGATGTTCTCAGCATAACCCTCTTTTTCATGAGGCCCACTTCTTTGACTATAAAAATTAAAAATATTTTAGTATGTCTCTGCCCATGGCAGGGGGGTTGGAACTAGATGATCTTAAGGTCCTTTCCAACCCTAACTATTCTACGATTCTATAGTATAGCTGCAACATCAACTGTGGGGAATGCCTGACTCTCACCTAGCAGGTTCCACAAAATCTTTAATTTCCTAAATAATGTTGCTTTTGAACTTCACTACTGACCTCTTTCTGAGCCCACTGCTCACCCAAGTGGCACAAAGTTCATACTGCAAGGCAGCTTTAGCATCTGAGCAAATGGCAAAATTCACTCCAGGTAAATAAAAATTAACATCTTTTCCCAGTAACAATGAGTGGGGGGAAAAGGTATTTGTCAGTTTGGCGGTAGGTGTGGGTTTTTTCTGCCTTTTTTTTTTTGCTTGTTTGTTTTGTTTGGTTTTAATAATAAAAATACCAACCTGATCATGGTTTTGAGTAAATTATAAACTAATAGGAGAAAATGACGCATGCATAACATAAAAGTGTACATATATAAGCTACATTTGTAATGAACAGCAGAGCAGCAAGTTTTAACGTGACTGAAGCTTACAATTTTGCAGAATATTTTACAATTTATTCTGTCCTTTTAGATGTATTTATACTATGCTGGTAATTGCAAGTTAGCATTTGCAAACATTGACTAGTACTGATGGGCTGATTGGCGCTGGTAACCATATTTGCATTAAAAACTGAAACAGTAAAATGTTTCAGGAAGGTTTTGACCTGACCAAAGCTGCAACATTTGTATAAACTGATGAATTTTGAAAACATTACTAATTTTATAAACTGAAATGTAGTGGCCAGGTTAATGTTTTCAACCATTATTGAATTTACTATTTACAATTTAAACAACTGCCTTGAATATCACTAAAATAAGAATTTTGGAAAAGAAATCTTTACTTGTATAAGTTGAAGTGTTTCCTGCAGGCACAAAAGCACTTGGGCAGAACCTCAGAAGAGCTGAACTTTTTGCTACGCAGTCGTTTGCAAGGATGGGTAATTAAAGATATGGCATCTCTTAAGCTGTCAACCTAAGCTTTCTCTCTATTCTGTGGGAGAGAGGCATCTTCAGTGAGTAATTCATCCCTCCACCTAGGGAAGTCTATCATTAGATGCCAAGATTGTCCCCAGGAAATTTTGTCTGCTCATTGATACAGAATCACTAATGGCCGAAGGCCTGAATCTGGTGATTGGGTGAAGGACACTTTCCCATTCTGGAAATTGTTGAGCATTGAGCTACCAATGGGACAGAGCCATGGTCTAAGATAAGGCAGCAAAATTTCAATTGTGCTTGGGTAAGATCTGGAGACTCTTGTCTGACTTCTGATTAAGATTAACACAGTAGTTGCCATGAAAAAGAGTACAGCAACCCACAGGCACCACATCTATTCTTGATAAAAGATTGTGTTATTAGAAATATCAGTGAATGATGAATGAAGTTAAAATTTGACCTTTCAGGATGACTGTCTCAAATTACCCTATGAAAAATGCTTCTCAAATGTTAATAGGATTAAATATCCTGTATTCCTTCCTTTGCAAACTTTTTTGGTAGTGATCTGGTAAACAGATACTTTTAGAAAAGATTGTTTTCATGAAGTTTCATGTAAAAAACCCCACTAAACCTGTTTTTATATTTGTGTTTGACTTTCATGTTACTTAACACAAGGTTAGTTTTGTGTTTTTTTGGTTTCTTTAGTTTTTGGTTTTGTTTTTGTTTCTTTTTTTTAAGTTATTAGAATATGAAAATAACACCTCAAAATGAGAATTAAGCATTCAGATAAAGAAATTAAATTATTGCCCTTTTCAATATCACTTAGCTATAATTTTTAAATTCAATTTTGTAAATAGATTTTGCTTATCTGAAATAAAAATTCTCCAATCATGTTCTCTATGTTGAAAATTTTGATGGCTCTGATGTCCTCTGTAGACTTTAAAGGACCACTGCATTGCCTAGAAAATTGTAGAAGAACATTTTAAGGCAGACTGATGGTGGATGGATCAATAGAAATGCAAAATATTTCAATCATTGCTTTATTTAGCACCCTTAGTTAATATAATTATGAGATAACCATTAAGGGATAGATTAAATTCTGAAATGAATGTTAAGGTAAGTGACAGAATGTAAGTTAGTCAATGACAGATTGGGTTAAATAGCACTCAATGAATAATATATATGACTTGAACTCTCTTGAATACATAATGCAGGGAATATTCTATTAAATTATTTATCCTGTCAGAAAGCAGGTACATGTACCAAATTAGCAGCTGTTATCTGAAAGGACTCATGTTCCTGTGATATAAAGAAGTGAGACTCCTAGGGTGCAAAGATTTCTCACTGGAGAACCAGAGAACTTCTCTGATCAAGACCTCTTCAAGAGATTCAAGATCTCTGATCTCTTCTGATCAAGAAGTTGACGTGTTGAGGTGATTTAGGAGGAAAGGACAAATGATCTAAAGGATAATACAAAGTAAAGTGTCCTCCCATCCATTAAAATATGCTCTTGTAACAGAGCCCACATGATTTCATACTGCTTCAAATATGAGAAATTATCTGCAGCAAAATCTGTTTCAATATTGAAGCACTAAAAGCATACATATTAACGTGACTTCATTTTATAATGTGAACAAAGAAAAAATATAGAAACATTTGTAGCTTGAAAATATTAGAAAAATCTGTGGTAATTTAAACACACAGATCACATAAAATTCTGATGGGATTTGGATGCTTCAATCTCTTAGCCTATTTAGCTTTTTTTCCCCAAATTAGCATTGAACTTCATTTGGTATCTAAAAAATGCCATGATTCCTTGAAATCCCAGCTCCAGGCTTGTTTAATTAGGCACTGCTGAATGTTTGGTTACTACTGCAGACATCCAAAAGCTAATGAGATTTCGGGTCTACGGTCCAGATCCCGTTCAGAATCACCTCCTCCGGTACAATTTTAGCTTATTTTCTAGCACACGTATACATCCTTCCAGTATAGGAAAATCTATAAAGATAATAAATGATAAGAAGAGTAATCACTTTGCTATACTAAGGCTGGTTGAAAAACATGACATCTATGTAAACCACCTCAAGATTTAGTTAATCATGCTAAGACTGAGTCTGATCCATCAACTGAAAAGGCAAAAGCTCTATCACAATGCCTGGGAAGGGTAGCAAGAAAGCCATCATTCTAGCATAACAAGGTAACAAAGGCTAAGTAAATAATTCCTCTTACATGGAAAACTAAATTTCAGTTAAAAACAGCTTTTCACATGAAAAAACATTCTCAGAACTTTGGATTGTTCACAGTTTTTTGAATATGAAAACATTTAAGATGAGATTGAAAATACTGCCATCTTCATCAGTCTATTGCACTGTTTTTTTCTTTTTAAGAAGTAAACATTTTTTATTATGAGTACAATGATTAAAAATTTTATTTACTTCAGAATCTTCTCAGGTAAAAATAACCACATTGTAGAAAAGACATCGTGCATCAGACCCTCCTAAGAACAGCAGGAGAAGTCTGACTTTGAACTCTGGATGTCAATTATATTTTGCAATAATTGAAGGAATGTTAAATGCAGCTGCTCCAGTTTAGCTCTGCTTCACTGTTTCTAGTTTGCTGAGAGAATTACAATAAAATGAGAAATGTTTCATATAACATTATGTATAACAGTCTGTTTAAATCCTACAGCCACCTCATGGAATTGAGGCACATATTTCTGTAACATCTCTGCATCATCTGTCTTATGACAGAAAGGTTTAGGTTTGATTTGCGCTGCAAAGAGTATCCACCAAACTATCAAATTTCTAAAAGTGTCATCATTGGTAATTGATGGGGTAACAATTGCATCACAAATAAATCATCTAATTGACAAGCAGCATAGAGTTGGGAACATCACAAAGACTTGGGATTTCTTGTAGGTATTGGAATGCCTTTTGGTTATGCTTACTAGAATTAACTTCAAAAACTACTGTTAAAAATGTATGTATGTCCCTTCTTGAAAAATCCTGTAATTCAGTTATGTTTTCTTCCTCACATCATCTTCTCAGTAGTTGTAAAGAAAGCTGGTAAACTTCAAAATGGTCTCATTGTTCTTCCCCAAGTATTACAGTTGCATTTTTAACAGCTGATACAGTGATCCTTACTGATTTTAGGGTTTCTTGGGATTTAGATTTGGCAGTGGAGGGCTGTAGACATAAGATAGAGTTTGCAAAGTGCTGCAGGATTTCCCTTTATGACAAGTGTTTTATTTTTTCATCTTTTCTTTGTGGATGTGTGTGTAGTGAAAAAAACCTGTAAGTAATTGCTTCTTCTTTCTGTCTATTAATTTACCTCTTTCAGGACTCTACACAGTTTAAAAACACTTTCAATTTACGTCCTCTGGTAGACAATTGAAAGACTAAGGCTCACATTTCAGTGTGTTAGGGATTTTTATACCATTGCAAAGTGAAGGTTCGTGGCTTTCCAAAGTAAAAAAATACATCGCCTGTTTCACCTCTGGTGAATGGGCTTGCTCAGATCAGCACTTGGTTTTGCATGCAAAATACAAGCCCTTTGCATTATTCTCAGTAGTGCCTACTCTAACATAAACAAATAAATTTAGGAGCTTGAACTACCAAATGGAACCTGGAAAACTGTTATACCCATTGCACTTAGTCCTTCCTAGTCTTTCTAGGATTGCTCTTTGTGGTATGTTTTTCTGAATATTGTCCAGTAGTCCCCATTCATCTAACCTATGACTACTGACAAAAGGAACTGGCACTATGGAGAGGTTCAGTAAAGTCATGAAAAGGGCCCAGATTCTGACTTTACTTTTTATTTAGGTGAGGTAGAGTTTGGATTTGTGGGATGCACTTTCTCTGGAGTAATTGGCCATGTAAGTACCTTTGCTCGGGAACAAATGCAAGTAGATTTACTTATTTTTTGATGAAGATCAAATGACTCTCTGCTTGACATATTTTAACAGCTTGGCTTGGAACTGACATGCTCTTGGATGTGATACCATTCAACAGTGTAGAGTTATATATACTCCAAAAGATTAATTCACATAATCTGAGACAGAATAAAGAGTGACAAATACATTACAGGGAATGATTTTATTTCTTGTTAATGTTAGGCAAAGAAAGAAAAGGGTAGAATATCAGGTTTTATAACTGAGATGTGGAAAACACCGATTGCAGAATGTCATTCTTAACAAAATACTTAATAGAATTATGTTTTTTTCTTGATTTTCTTTTCTGAACAAAAGTCGAAGACTTATCAGTAAATGTCAGAATGAAATGTCAGTTAAGTTGATGCTGTTCCTCACTTTCATTTCTTGTTTTTAATTACTGTTCATTATTTTTTATTTACAAGGAAAAGCAAAGAGGAAGAAATTTATAAAAGAATCCCAAACTTTGGGCTATAAATGTTTTCTAGTTTCCAGTTTTTGATTCCTATATAGATGTTCTCCTTCTCCATTTCATTTGATCACCAAAGGCACCATGTTTGTCCATATTACCAAGTGGTATAGCACAGGGATGGGAAGAGAAGGTTTCGTTTTGCTGGGATACATTCATTACAGTATCTGCATTGTGGACAAATCTTTGCCAGCAGTGATGACCTCAGAGAAAGGCATGGTTTACAGGATGTTGCATTCCCATTGCAAATGGGAATCACTTATGGTACTTCTACACATGAATTCTTCTGTGGTTATGCTATGACGGAAACCACATACTGATTATGGACATATGTCAAAGTCACGCCTAAACCCAAAACTTCCAGAGCATCAAATGAGAAATGCAGGCACGCCTAAGGTTTCTTGGGAAAGTGCCACCCTGAATTGCTATGGAATCCTTTTTCATGAGTTGGACAATTGAGGATGCTATGGAAATACTTAAAAAGTCTCCAAAAGGCATACCAAGGTATGGTCATAGTGATCAAACTTTGATGAACTAGAATTGCTCTTTCTAGACTCTGCTGCTTAGCTGTAGATGGCTCTTACCTAAGCCCATATTATCTATTTGCATAGAAACAGTAACTGTATGGACAATGTAGCTTTTGATATGCATAGCTAGGGAGTTTTGAGGCAATTTTGCAGAACAATTTGAAAGACAGAACATTGTTCTGGGGAAAACTTAGAGCAGCACAAGTGGTGACTTCATTTCCTCTGAAGAAAGCACATATTCTTTTATAAGCCAGAGTGCCTGGCAGGGCTAGAATATGTTGCTAAGGAACATGGTGCTGTAGTGAAATTAAGTTAACTGTGATTCTGTGATTCTGTGATTCAAAATAATTAAGTTAGGGAGAATGTGTGCTTTTTAAAATTCATAAAATGGCAGTTACAAATAAAAAAATGACAGTCAATTATATTTAAAAGTATTGTTAATGTTCAGAGAGGGGGGTCAGATTCTCTCCAAATAAAAAGGGCTGTGAAAACAATTCAAACATAATGAACTGAATTCCTTTGGAAGAGAATTTAAAAGGTAAATTTGTCTCAACTAACTTTAGAAATTAAGCTAAGACAAGCGTAGGTTAGCTGTCCGGGTTCCTCGTATAGTCTGTAGAGATAAACAGGTATCTTCAGAGATTCAATCTTAATAATTTCTCTAAGGAGTCCAGCATCTCTTTCTAAAGTTAGATAAAGGGAATACTTCTTACACACACAGAGGAAGTCTGAGAATAAAGATGATTCCATACCTGTGTGTAAAACTTGTGCAGTTTTATTCTTTGTCACTTATTGTAGTCTACTGCTGTTCTGCTTGGTGAATTCAGAAATAAATTTTTCACCTTTTAGTATCCCTTTCACAGATTAATCAATTTTTCTGAACTTTAAAGGCACTAAGGTTTTCTTCCTTTATCAGCAGTTATCCCTGGGTATCAGAAAGTACGGACAGTAAGATTTGCTCTTTTGGGCTAACTTCTGTCTTCTTGTCTGCTCAGATTCATCTGGTCTGCTAGACTGAATTGCCTTCATGTGGGCAGACTATGTTCATGAAGCAGTCATCATAAAGTATGCAGCAAAATTGGTGGGGCTTGAGTAGATGTGCACTAACAATAAGTACCATTTGATCCAGAAGACCCTCAGAATAACACATATGGGATGCAGAACTTGAGTTGATGCCTCTAATGAGCTATGGATCCTTAACAGACAGATTTTGTTCCCCTCACAAACAATGTTTTAGTTGATCTCTCATGCGAACAATAAAATCTTTAAGGTATTAAAAGATTTCTGTTGTGCATAAACTAAATGGCAAATACAGAAGAAATCAAGCCAAAGAAAGGAAATAATAGCCCCATAATGTTTTTTGTGCTGTCATTTAATGTCTACGTCTATATGTCTTAGGATAATAATAACATATTTTTAAGTAATCTCTATGTTTTTGTGTGATAAAACAATACTGACACTATGAAAAGAAATGCAAATTAAAAAAAAAGAGGAGGATGTGTAAATAAGCATGGGGTAGAGATTTCATTTTAAAAGGACTGACATCTTTATTAAATGCTTCTTCACATATTCCATTAACATTTGCACTCTTTCCATTTGCACAGTCTGCTGTGTAGGGTGAAATATTGGCAATTCTTGGGTTTTATCCAGAGCTCAGATGCATTTTTCTCCATTTGTGCTGCTGCCGTCTGTCATTAGCTTGGCAGGCTGTGCTTTGGTGCCCTTTTCTCTTCCTGTTCTGCCTCTGTCAGCAGCTGCAGCAAAGAGTTAAACTTGGCAGCTGCCTATTCCAGAAGCTAAAATCTTGGCTTTATAATTCATTAGTAGTCTTCATTTTTAAAACTGGCCTCACATGAGAGTCAACTTCTCTATAGAGTAGGTGTGGAGGTCAGATTGGTACCAATGCAACTGTCAAAGTTTATGTTTTGAGTAGTCATATCTAGTTGATAATAGATATTCTATGACTGCTCTCCAGTACCTGTGAATTACTTCACTGCACAGAAGACCTGAAAGTAAATATAGCTGTTTGTCAAGAAAAACATGTGAGAGTTCATGTCCAGCTAAAAAGAGTTCACTTCAGATAAAACGAAAAAGTTTTAAGGAAAAGTTCTGACACAGTCACTGTAACTATTTAGAGTTCTCCCTCCGAAATTAGTAAGAGCAGACATGATAAAATTATGCTAAACATTGCATGCAATAAACAAAATGAACTCAGCATACTTTTTATTCCTTTCTCAGAAAAGAACTACTTACAAAACTAATGAGAAGAAACCACAGAAGTAGTGATGCAACTGTTACCGCTAAGTATTGCTGAAGATGACAGCTTAACAGAATGGTTATCTCAGTTACAGTGGCAATGACCACATGAGCAATTAAAATATAGAGGCCCATGTTACAAAGGAATCAAAACCTTTGTGCTTTGAAGACTTAATCAGCAATGCCGATTAAAAGGAAACATGCCTTTGAACAGGTTTTTCTTTAAGTGCTTACTCTGACCTTTCTTTCACATTCTTGCACTGGATTTCATCCGCTGTCTGGGTATTAGGTCACTCGGTTGAACCAGTACAAATTGCTTTGTGAACAACCTCCAACTGATTTTACCTTTGCTGTCCTTTGCTACCACTAGGAATAATGTCTTCCTTTTTCTGTAAGGAAATGCATCTCATATGCATTCCTTTATATATCTCATATATGTGAAAATCTTCAGAACAGACTGTTACTAGATAAGAATTGCTGCATTTTGCTTTTATGAAATAAATACATTTTCTCCTTATCCTCTACTATGTACTTTCTCATAAGTTTATTTTTGGACTATGAATAAATGTTTCTGAAATGAATTTTTGACCATAAATGGCAGTTTTCTTTGAATGAAAATAAAGGTGCATAATAGTTGGAGAAATAAATAGGAAAATAAGAATACTCTCAATAGCAGGTACAAATTCTGTCTGAAAAATCCTTTTCTGAGATTGTCACCAGATAAAACTGGGGTATCTGCTGGGATATGGGACCACTGTACATGAATGATGACCAGAGAATTTTTGAGCTTGTTGTTGATTAATGCCAGATTTTTCCATATGTCTGTTTCTGTACTGTAGATGTAGATGTAGCTAGGCACATTCAATCACATATATCCTGGACCATAGAGAAGAAACATGGCAGCAAACAGCTTACTCTTTTATATGTTATACTTCTCAAAAGCTTGATTTATATAGATAATAGTTAAGGAATGTTGACAGATTATATAAGTAATCAAGGGTAACAGTATAAATGCAGATATAGATAGACAATAATGCATAGCTGAACACAACACTGAAAATTGGATTCATAGTAGCAAGTAGACCAAGTTCTTTTGAATCATATTTCACTTCTTTTCAAGTGCGAGTGTGAGAAACATAACATGTAGAAGTTCAGTATGATTGTAGTAACTGATGAAACTCAATAAGGTGGCAGCAAAATTTAAAAACTTTTAAATAGCTGATTATGGTGAAATGTGTCCCAATAATTACAATAATTACCCTCAAATCACAAGTTGTGTCAGACAAATGCTGCTCTCAACTGGAAATGATGAACTCAGGTAAAACCCTTTAACTCAGATTTGAAATCATCTGAAATGGAAAAGAAAGGAGAGGAGGACTGTCAAAACCTCCTTGGAACCTCACTCATTTAGGGGAAAAGTCAAACAGTACCAGCAGGGGAATCAGCAGAGTGGGGGATTTTTCTCACTAGGAAGGTGAGGACAAATACAAATGTTGATTCTGGAACTTGTGGAAACACATTCAGGGGAAGCTGTCCTATAAATAAAAACATTTCATCGCAATATCACAGTTTACACAAACCTGATTTCTGGTTGGTTGGTTGGGTACTTTGAGGGATGGAAAAATCCTAAGAAATTTACTCTTCTCTCTCCCACTTGGATTCTCTTTGAGGACTCATTGATGCTTTTTTACTCCTATATTAAGAAATACGGGAGACCTGGGATCAAATGCAAAATGTCATTATGCTTATGCTGTTAAAATCTCATACTCTCCAAAAGAAGGTAACTGCACCCAAGGTGTTTACTATGAATTGTCCTTTGGCCATGGCAGCTGTCAAACTGTACCAGCAATTGTAGTACTTGTCAGGCACTGCCAACAGCACTGGGGACAGGGCTGAAATGTTTCTTGCTCCTCTGCCCTCTTTAATACACTGTAGACTCACCTGTGACAGTGCACAACATGCTACAGTCACCCACCCAGCAAGCCTGTTATCAGAGAGGACTGAAGCAGAAACACTTGCCTCTGGAATTACAGCTGCAGTCTTGCATAATAAAAGGCTCAATAACCTGCTGTATGCTTCATGGGAACTGTATCCTAAGAGGCCAAACCCACATTCAGTGGACACTATTACAGAAAAGAAGGGGCTACTGGACGTGGTACTTTCCCTTGAACAGGGCTTTTGTATTTTAATTGAAACAAAAATGAAGAGACCTGGGTTTAGGTTTCTAATATTTTTTAAAGAAAATTCATACCTATAAAGTGCGTCCTTACTTGATGACTGAGATGCCAGTCAAGAAGGATGAATGAGATGGTGTGAGACATGGAAGGAGAAGGAAAATACAGAATACTTTTTAGTTAAAATTGAATTTTAGTTTTGAAACCCAACATGAGGAGAAAGTCTCATAAAGCCTTGGTGTTACAATACAGCTATTCTACTCTATTTATTTATCCATTTATTTATTTTATAGTGTGTGGGGTGCCATATTCTTCAGGGAACTAACAATTTAGGGATCCTGATGAAGGAAAATGGCAAGATAAAAAGAATGAAGTGTAGAATCTCTCAGTTCTGAGAGCTGGATGACTAACATGATGGGTACAATCATGAATTAGAAAAATCTGTGTGCTCACTAATGTTACTACCAAGGTTTAGAAATACTTGATACAGAGGCCGAAAACAGCATGAGTACTGGAAAAGGAAATTACCTCTGCTTTGTCACTGTCCTTAAGCTATAAAGAACATTTTTTTTTTGGTAAGTAAATGAGCGACTTGGCTTCCAGTTACACAGAGTGGAAGGAGTGTAGACAGCAGGTCCAGGAAGGTGAGCCTTCCCCTCTCTTTGGCAGTGCTGACACCAGATTTGTCTCTTCAGAACAAGAAAAATATTGATATTCTGCAGCGAGTCCAGAGGAGGCCACCACGTTGGCCAGGGAGCTGGACAGAGCACACAGTCCACAGGGAGAGGCTGGAAGAGCTGGGTCAGTTCACCCTGGAAAAGAAAAGGCTCAGCAGAGACATTAGTGCTCTCTGCAACTACCTGCTGGGAGGACATAGACAGACATAGATTTTTTTCAGGTTAGAAAGAAGGAGAAATATTTTTACCATAAAGGGGGTTGCCGTGGTTTAAGCCCAGGGCTACTGCTGAACCCAGGACAGGGGTCAAACTCTGGAACACATTGCCTAGAAGAGAATCACTGTGGGAGATGTTCAAGACTCAGTGAGACACGGCCCTGAGAAAACTGCTCTTATTAGCTCTGCTTTGAGCAGTGAGTTGGACTAGGTGACCTCTGGAGTTCCCTCTCAACCTAAATTATTCTGTGGCTGTATTAAGTAAAATCAGGGTGCTCTTGCTAGAATGTAACGTCTACCAAACAGTATTCGAAGTGGAGGAGTAAAGCAGAGAAGAGGGAAGGAGAGCTAGAGTTCTATCAGGGCTTTAGCTTTCCTAATCTGGTTCATGGCTGCTCTATTTCTCACTATTCTTCACAGGCTACCCATCCTTGTTTACACCCTCTGAATGCCTCCTTTTTATGCTGAAGTTTGTTCAGGAGTTCCTTATCTATCCATGTAGGCCTCATGGCTTTCCTGCCCTACTTCCTCTTTGTTGGGATGCATCACTCATGAGCTTGGAGGAGGTGATCCTTGAATATTAGCCAGTTTTCATGTGCTCCTCTTCCCTCCAAGGCTTTATCCCCTAGCACTCCACCAATCAGATCCCTCAGGAGACGAAAGTCCACTCCTGCAGTTCAGCATGTCTATTATAGGAAGAATGGGTAGATCTGTGTGCATATATGCACAAAGGATATGTGGACTCTGTGTGTCATTTTTGCCATGTTTGTGTTCCTGCCTCTTATAGGAAAAATGCTAGAAAAAATTGTGCTACATTTACAAAGCACACAGGGAAAACTGGAGAATTTTTTCTTCTCTTTGATTTTCAGCTACATATTTTCATTGTCTAACAGTATGGCACAGGAAGTCATGCCACAGAGGATTGAACGAGATCTGCATCCCACTACTACTGCTGCTGGCTTTATAGTGTTAAAATGTTCCCTGTAATTCTGATAGCTCAGGAGATTGGTGCAGTGCTTTCTGTGGTCAGTATGTAAAACACTGCTGAAAAAATAGAAAAGTGCCTCCAATAAGGGTTTTTTTTAATAGTTGTGGCAAAGGTATTCACAGTAACTGCACTGCTCCTTTACTATTTTTTGCATGAACTGAACGTGTATCTGAGAGGCTATTTCAGCCTATAAGTTTCAAAAAGCTTTAAAGCCCTGTGTCCTTGAAAAGTCCTTAGTTTTGTCTTTCTAATGGAAAACTTGCAACTCTTATGAAAGCTGTTAGTGGTGTAGCACATACTGTTTATCCTTGATGCATTTCAGTAAGTCTGGACAATATTTGCAAAAAAACCCAACAACCCAGCCAACAAAAAAATCATCTGCTTTTATGGCGTTGTCTTGACTACCAGGACATTAATAGCTAATGTAGCATGCTGAGGAAAACTTTCAATAGCAAAACCAGCTCTCTGTTAGGAAAGAGCAAACCAGTTTAGAGTAGCAAAGAACACTCACCTGATTGTTTACACATACTGCAAAAAAACTTTAACATTCAGATTTTTTTCTGAAAATTAAGCATGTTGGTGGTTGGCACTAGATTATCTTAAGGTCCTCACCAATCCTAACTACTCTGTGATTCTGTGACTTGGATTGTCAAAACATTTATTAATAAATTGTGGCAATCATTAAAACAGGATGATATGCAATTCATATATTCCAAACTGACAGTCCTTTCTTATTTGAACCTTGGGATACTAAGTGTTTCTTGATTGCATTATAGTGATTTTTTTTTTGTTTCTTTGCCTTCTGAAAGAGGAAAGTGACGTATTTCTATGCACACAATATAAGATGAGCATTCTCTTTCGGTAAAACTTGTTCTGTGTCCTGGATTCAGCAGTAGCAGTCATTTTTCTCCTCTTTAGTAGCTGGTGCAACTCTGTGGTTTTGACTTTTGGACTGGGAACAGTGCTGATAACACTCATGGTTTTAGTTGCTGCTCAGTAATGTTTACTCTGACCAAGGACTTTCTGAGTCTCATGGTCTGCCAGGGAGGAGGGGAAGCCGGGAAGAAGCAGAGACAGGACACCTGACCCAAACTAGCCAAAGAGGTATTCCATACAACAGCACGTCATGCCCAGTATATAAACTGGGGGCAGTTACCTGGAAGGGTTAGATCACTGCTCGGTTAGGCTGGGTATCAGTCGATGGGTGGTGAGCGATTGTATTCTCTTGTCTTGCTATTTCCCTTACCATTATTATTATCGGTGGCAGCAGCAGTGGTTTTGTGTTATACCTTAGTTAGTGGCCTGTTCTTATCTCAACCCATGGGAGTTACATTCTTTCGATTCTCCCCCCCATCCCTCCTGGAGCAGGGGGGACTAAGGGGGGGGAGTGAGCGAACGGCTGTGTGGTACTGAGTTATCAGCTCGGCTTAAACCACAACATTCTGGCACTAGTTTTAGCTACAAAATTTGATCCTCAAAAGTCAAATCTCTTCTTAAGAAGATAGTAAATTCTGTGAGAAATCTCCTGGGAGCAAATGCTCTTTAGTTTAACCTTTTCTTTAAGAGATTTAGTGTGAATGTTAATGTCCAGCTTTCACTCAACACTCGTTGATTTTAGTTTAATTATTCCTTAGTTAGCTCTTTTCAGTATTTTGTACACAATATTTGCTGCTCTGTAAAGAACCCACTAGAAATGGAACTGCAGACAGGAGCTATTAGTCAGGTATGGAAATCCAATTCCTTTGAGTGTGATCCTCCTGCTTAAATTGGATAATTGCAGACATTGTGAAACTGCAGAAAAGGCAATTTTCAGATATGCCCTTTTCAGCAGGGTGAGCTGCCAAATAATTTCAAGAGGGAATTACAGTAGCTGCAAGAATTAACTGCAGAGTCATGCAGGCTGCTAAGTGGGGTGCAGTAGGCTGAGATGGATACAGACTCTTACATAATTTATATGCAGCCAAGGAGTGAGAAATACCAGACAATGAAGCTTTTCCCACATTATCACCGCAAAGAGGTTGTTTTCTCCATATTAGAGATGCCAAAGCAACACAATTTGAGAACTTACATCTTTTATTTATTTTTTTTTATTAAAAGGATTCTGTTTAACATATCTGTCTCTTGCCCACTAACCTATTCATACAGAAGTGAGACGGAGGGCTGAAACAGACAGCCAAGTCAACCAACCTACTCCAGGTATTGAAAGCATCTATAGTAAATGTTAGTAGCTGGTGATAGGTTCTCTGGTGCATGAGTCTTATGGCCAGTTAATAAAAGCTGGACCAAAACAAGCCAGAGAAACTCCTCACAGCTGGTGAAAGCAGAAGGGCTGGCCTATGTTTGCCGCTTCAAATAGGCCGTGCCACACACAACACCCATGTCTTGGAAAAGGGAAAGAGGAAAACGGCAAATGCATAAGTTTGATACTGTTTTACACTCTTGTTTTGGAAAGAGAATTATAGAAATGTATCTAAATCAAATACCTCAGTCACCCTGAGGGTGCTCAGAGTTAACTTGATCTGTGGATGCTGTCCCTTGTCGTGTAACAGATTTTTTTTCACTGTGTGGAAGTGACTGCTCTTCCAATTGTACTCCCAGGTGTCACAACCTTGTCATATTCCTGA
Organism: Amazona ochrocephala; assembly: GCA_039720435.1. Taxonomy (NCBI): domain Eukaryota; kingdom Metazoa; phylum Chordata; class Aves; order Psittaciformes; family Psittacidae; genus Amazona; species Amazona ochrocephala. Next base: position 26,447,458 of record CM077878.1, read on the forward strand.
AAACTGGTGGTAACAAGCACATGGATTTCAGTTGGAGGTTCTCACCTGAATATAAAGTCTGATGTTTTCCTCAGGGACAGATGTAGAGAATTAGACAAGCAGTATCTCTAGATGCCCTGCAACCTAAAGAAGTGTTAAATTATTTCAGCAAAATATGTGCTTCAAAAGACATACAGTTACAGTCCTAAATAGCTCCATTAATTCTTCCATTCTTTGCAGGTTGGATGTCAGGCCGTTTGTTTTGGAAAATATTTGTCTTTTTGAGAGATTCTGTATCTAGATTTAAACAAAAGAGAGTAGTAATAGTCAAAAGTACATGGATGACATTCTATTTCCTCATACTGTAATGCTTCCCCATATAATTTCATATATAAAATGTATATAAGATTATATTATGAAGCTTGCATATAGGAGTCCCCAGGGAGTGAAAGCAACAGCTCAGGCATTGTTATATGCAAAACCATGAACCTTATCTGACAGCAAAAAGAATAAAAATCTTCTAAGAGTCTTTTACCAGAGCCAGTCTTTTCCTGTGTATGAAGCACACTTGTACAAAAAGTAGCTAACAACACTTGTTACAAAGCTGGTGGCATAAAATTTCTGCTCCCTTGATACTGTATTTTAGAGATTTACATGACAAGCTAAGGTTAATGTTGCCATGTTCCTAAGGTTCGTGTCAGCATGCTACTTGTCTTCTAAGGACACACAGAGCAAATATCATCGATATAACCTGCTCTATAAGTGTCCCCCTTAAGGGTATCACTTGGTAATAAGCAATTGCAGTGATACCTTTCACTCTCAGTAGGAAGGGGAGGAGGAAAGAGTGAAAGACAATGACCCACCAGCAAGCTCATCTACTCAAGAGCAGATAAAGGTGACAACACCACTTTTATCATCATGTCTCAGTTCCCAGCTTCCTAATACACTTTCCAGCACAGGGATATGAATATTGCTTGTGCCTGCTCTTCTCTTACTACTTCCTCAGCAATATGCTGCATGATATTTTTAGGGTGGATGTGAATGAACTGAATCCATCCCACTCTGAATATCAGCATATGCTCAAGCTGCCTTTCGCTAGGTACAAGCTGATGTTTATGTGATACTGCAACCTCTCTGCTTCTTGCATTTCTTCATTCTGAGAAGAGTCATTTTCACACATGGTACATTAGATAATTCCCTAGGCAGCAGCACAATTGTGTTTTGTTTTCACTTGATCCTTTTTAGGAAGCCCTCTGTGTAGATGAAGGCTTATTTCTTATAGCTATGTCTGTGGAGTAATCACCTCTCTGCACATTGCAGTTTTTTGTGGTGAAAGTAAGTCAAGGACTGAAGCCACACAATAAATGCTGTTTCTAAATCTTGTAGAATTCAAAGCACAAACCCACATAATTTAATGCTGGTAGAAAACTTGGCAGTGAGTTTTAGGTATCATTGAACAGAAGAAGAGAAATTTCGTTCTTGTATACAACAGCACATGCCTCTCTCAATTCCTGATTTTTGGAGGATCTTCGGTGATAGAGTGGGGCATAATCTAGCCTATTTCAAAATCACAGAATCATAGAATCAACCAGGTTGGAAAAAACCTTTAAGATCAAGTCCAACCATTCCCCAGCACTGCCAAGCCCACCACTAAACCATGTCACTGAAGGCAAACTGATCTCCCCTCAAAATCTTCCCTCATGGCTGACCGTCTTCTCCGCTCACCATTTACTTTCATGTATGCATTGCCACCCCTCTTCTCCGCTTGTCATCTTCCCTCATGGCCACATCACCTCTCCCCTTACCCCTCCTGGACACCCTCTCTCTCCCCTCACCCCTCATGGTCACCCCTCTTCTCCCTTCATCCTTATGGCCTCCACTCCTTCCCCCTTACCCCTCACGGTCGCACCTCTCTCCCCTTCCCACCTACTAACTGCAGCTCTGCACAAGCAAGGAAGAGACCAGGATATCCCATTTCACCTCAGGTCATTGGGAAGATTTTGCAAGCCAAAATTTCCTGATAATTTCAAGCTCTACGCAAACTGTAGAAAATGGAATTACTGCATCATTTTGGTTATCATGGAACATCTGTAAATGATGTTATGGCAATGTGGTTGGTGGGCTTGCTTTAATGAGAAACAGAAGAGCAATGATGAGAGCGTGTGGTGAACTCTGCACAGTCAGTCCCACCAAAGACAACTGTTCCTAGTGGATCATGTACCTGTGTGCTCCTGCATAGGCTTGGCTGCAAAACATGCCATCAGAAAGTGTTTCTATGAAAGGTGAGTAATTGCCATGTGTGTCATGTTGGATATGGGATCATGGATATTCTTATGTGAAAATATATAAGCTTCAAATTTGATCATCTTCCCTTCAGTAAAGCAGTGGACCCATATTTTATCATGTTAAGGGTATTTTCCACTAATACTTTTTCTCAATATTTTTTTCTTGATGAACTTGATGGTTCCTCTTTTGTTAATTAGGTATATTGTTTTATCTCTGTCACAACAAGCATGTCACATGGGTATTGGCCAAACATTACAATGACAAAAATGCTTTTGCTAATGTCTTTGAAAAACAGCTTTGAAAATGATTCAGCTCCTAGTTAAGGGGAATCCATATAAGGATAATCAAGCTCATTAATGAGTATGGTGTTCATCAGTCCTAGCATGAAAAGCAAGGACATGAAACATGAACACCTCGTGAAGGCTACAAATGATTTGCTGGTGGAAGGCAGATGCATCCTGGAGAACAAGTCTGAAAGGAAGGGCAGAGTTGGTCATGGTTCTGATAGGAGGCAGATCACAGGAGTCACCTAAAACTATTTTTAAAATGCAGTTTAATTTATTGCTATGCTATTAGCAAAATTTTGGTGTCATGAAATTATGTCAGAAAGAACTGTCTGTAGTGAAGACAAAAATGCTGATATGCACATTAATCATAGATTGAGCCTGTAATCCATTAAGAAATATCAATTAATTAATTATAGTATTCTTTAATTGCACACGTTCCCAAGTGGTAGGAAAAGCATTTCAGAGATTTCGTTAGAAACATCCTGGAGGTTTTCATAACTTATTAAGGAGGAATTTAACCTACTTCATTTTGTATTAGGGGCACATTTTTCATCCTCCAAATGGGGAGAAGGAAAAATTCTCATCTTTATTTAATTTCCTAAAGGTCAGAAGAAAAGGTTGTGCTTCAGAAGATGGATCTTTCAGATGGGAGAAATACGAAAAAGAAGCAGAAGAGGATGTGACATATGGTTGCTTTAACAATTATTTTATAATTTATTTATCCTGTTTTCCTAAGAGAGAACCTTGTCCTTCTATAATACTAGCAACCTTAAAAATCAGCATCAGCTAACCACAAAAAATAGACCGCAGCAGATCAAGCCTTTCTAGTACATGATTATACACCTCCTATATGACTCCTCAAAGGACTGGTTTGTTCACTCATTTCTTACTATTTCTGCCAACTGCATACAGGTATAAATGCCAAAAATAACTTGGTGAAAATGTGGATATGGCCAAAGCTTTAATTTTGTGATACATTTTATACACTTTACATTTTTAATACAAAAGTGAGCATGAGTTCCTTCAAATTCATTTCCCAAACTTATGTAAAGCCTTTGACACTGTCTCGCATGACATCCTTCTCTCTAAGTTGGAGAGACATCAATTTGATAGGTGGACCACTCGGTGGATAAAGAACTGGCTGGATGGCCACACGCAAAATGTAGTGCTCAATGGCTCAATGTCCAGCTGGAGACCAGTAACGAGTGGTGTCCCCCAGGGATTAGTGTTGGGGCCGGTCTTGTTCAACATCTTTGTGGGTGACATGGACAGTGGGATTGAGTGTGCCCTCAGCAAGTTTGCCGATGACACCAAGCTGTGTGGTTCGGTTGATACATTGGAGGGAAGGAATGCCATCCAGAGGGACCTTGATACGCTTGTGAGGTGGGCTGATGCCAACCTGATGAAGTTTAACCATAACAAGTGCAAGGTCCTACACCTGGGTCGGAGCAATGCCAGGCATAGCTACAGGTTGGGTGGGGAGGAGATTGAGAGCAGCCCTGCGGAGAAGGACTTGGGGGTGTTGGTCGATGAGAAACTGAACATGAGCCAGCAGTGTGAGCTTGCAGCCCAGAAAGCCAACCGTATCCTGGGCTGCATCAAAAGGAGTGTGACCCGCAGGTCGACGGAGGTGCTCCTGCCCCTTTACTCTGCTCTCATGAGACCTCACTTGGAGTCTTGTGTGCAGTTCTGGTGTCCTCAACATCAAAAGGACATGGAACTGTTAGAACAAGTGCAGAGGAGGGCCACGAGGATGATCAGGGGTCTGGAACACCTCTCGTATGAAGATAGGCTTAGAAAGTTGGGGCTGTTCAGGCTGGAGAAGAGAAGGCTGCGTGGAGACCTCATAGCAGCCTTTCAATACCTGAAGGGGGCCTATAGGGATGCTGGGGAGGGACTCTTCATGAGGGACTGTAGTGAGAGAACAAGGGGTAATGGGTTTAAACTTAAACAGGGGAAGTTTAGATTGGATATGAGGAAGAAATTCTTTACTTGTAAGGGTGGTGAGGTACTGGAATGGGTTGCCCAGGGAGGTTGTGAATGCTTCATCCCTGGCGGCATTCAAGGTGGGGTTGGATATAGCCTTGGATGGCATGGTTTAGTGTGAGGTGTCCCTGCCCATGGCGGGGGGGTTGGAACTCGATGATCTTGAGGTCCTTTCCAACCCTAACTATTCTATGATTCTATGATCATGGTTTCATCCAAGAAACTGTACTGTAAGCAATTGATTTGTAAGATCTTTAATTTGATCTCTCAAAAATATTTATGCAACTGGTAGCTCTAGTGATATTTTTGGTGATATTTCTGGTGATATTTTGAAAGTTTTCCTGAGGGAAAGGTTGCTTTTATCTGCCTTTTTACTAATATGATCACAGTAGCCACAACTATTTCGTTAATTAAGAGGTGATTTCAATTACAGCAACCCAAACCAGTTTAAAATAAAATGGAACAAACCCTTTGTCTCCAGCACATTATGAAAGACATTGAAACCTGGCAACATTTTTCAGAACTGAGTTATTATTTCAGTTCAATATTAAAATTGTTGCTTATGCTAGAAAAGAAATCTCTTCCAACAGAATCTCTTCCTACATAATCTTCCTACATAAATCTCTTCCTACATAATATACCAAAATGTTATTTCTAGTTCTGGCATGATAAACATACCAGAAATATTGAGCTGCAGTTGCAAAGGGGAGAATTGAGAGCCAGCTATGCTGAGTTCCCATGGCAGAGTTAAAGCCACTCATATGAGAATTACACTATCATACTGAAATATAAAAACATCCCACCATTTCCTAACTGCTTACTGAGTCATTTTACAAATTAATTACTGAAGGCAGAGTCTTCCAACTGGAGACTAGCAACAAGTGACGTCCCTCACAGGTAGGTGTTGAGATCAATTCTGTTCAACAGCTTTGTCAGTGACATGGACAGTGGGATTGAGTGCACACTCAGCAAGATTGCTGACGAGACCAAGCTGTGTGGTTCAGTTGTTATGCTGGAGGGAAGGGATGCCATCCAGAGAGACCTTGACTCTCTTGAGTGGTGGGCCAATACCAACCTCATGAAGTTCAACAAAACCAAGTGCAAGGTCCTACATCTGGGTCGGGGCAATTCCAGGCATAGCTACAGGTTGGATGGAGAAGACATTCAGAGCAGCCTTGAGGAGAAGGACTTAGGGGTGTGGGTTGATGAGAAACGGAAGATGATCCAGCTTCAGTGAGAGCTAGCAGCCCAGAAGGCCAACCGTATCCTGGGCTGCATGAAAAGGAGCATAGAATCATAGAATAGTTAGGGTTGGAAAGGGCCTTAAGATCATCTAGTTTCAACCCCTCTCCCATGGGCAGGGACACCTCACACTAAACCATGCCACCCAAGGTTTTGTCCAACCCAGCCTTGAATACCACCAGTGATGGAACATTCACAACTTCCCTGGGCAGCCCATTCCAGTGCCTCACCACCCTTACAGTAAAGAATTTCTTCCTTATATCCAATCCAAACTTCCCCTGTGCAAGTTTGAACCCGTTACCTCCTGTCCTACCACTACAGTCCCTAATGAAGAGTCCCTCCCCAGCATCCTTATAGGCCTCCTTCAGATACTGGAAGGCTGCTATGAGGTCTCCACGCAGCCTTCTCTTCTCCAGCCTGAACAGCCCCAACTTTCTCAGCCTATCTTCATACGGGAGATGCTCCAGCCTCCTGATCATCCTTGTGGCCCTCCTCTGAACTTGCTCCAGCAGCTCCAAGTCCTTTTTGTGTTGAGAACACCAGAACTGTACACAGTACTCCAGGTGAGGTCTGACAAGAGCAGAGTAGAGGGGCAGGATCACCTCCTTCAACCTAACTTCTGCTCAGCTTTACTTTTCACTGGCACGAACATACAGGATAAAGTCTGTAAACTATAACTCTTGGGAAAAGTAAATGGACAAATGGTTTACAGAAAGTCAAATGAATAATTCTTGTGCTTATGGAACTGTGCTGAATTCCAGCCTGAGCTCTCCTATTGCATTGGACTTTTCTTTCTGTGGTTGTGTCAAAACCCTAGAATGGAGAGAGGTTAATCCGCATCTTTTCCTTAAATAGAAAAGAGCAAAAATGATAAAAACAATTTTTGACAGTAAACGTAAGTTTTATTAAAACAAGATAATTTTAAAACAGGGAAGGAAAAAAAAAAAAAAAAGAAAAAAAAAACCAAAACAAAACCTAGAACAAAACAGATTTTCTGGGTGAGAAAATACATCTGGTCTTGAAAAGAATTTCATACTTTCCTGCCAGCTGCATTCCCTAAGGTAACTTTCTCTCTTGTGCCTTGCTCCCTTTAAATCACCCCAAAGTCTGCTTGTTAGGAATTAACAGGATTTAAGTAAAATATTTTTCTTTAAACAGATTTGTCTTAGTTTTATCTGGTTATCAAATCTGTTCATCACAAGCATTTCCCAGTGTCTTCTTGTGCTCCCTGTTCCCTGCTTGCTATTATTTTCTGTCTGCACTGCATAAGCACCCTCACCTTCTCTTTCCCTGGGTTTTCCTATTGGAAGGTAATATTTCCACTCCCCCTCTGCAGAGTCTTCCTGATATAGTGAAACAACCAGAGCAAGGTGTCTCCTTGCTAGCCAAGCAACCCCTTCAGCAAAACCAAAGGCAGAATTGCATTCAGCATATAGTGAACAAAAAGAGCAAATTCCAGGCACAAGAAATGTGAACACCACCTCTAATAACCCAGGATACCTTTTGAGTAGGAAACCTTTATAGGGTTCACAGTCAAAGCTAAGTTCTCTCTTACATTCCAGAAACTTACCCTCATAGGCGATTTCAACTTCGGTCATAATAGAAGTGAGTTCCAGTGTCCCGGAACATACTGATTAAAAAAAAAAAAAAAGAGTAAAAATTGCTGTAACAGAATATCACTGATAAAAGGCAGTTCTTTTTTATCAACCTTTTACCTTACTAGGTGTCCCAAATGCAAGAAAAAGATTCAATTTTCTGGTTCCTTTGATAATACATCTATTTTCTTGAACTTTACTCATTTCAACCACCAGAGTCTTTGCTTTCGTATGTCTTGTGTTAGTCTCATAAAAAGCTGAATATTACATATTTTCCCTAACAAATGGCAGATTCACTGTGTATATGCAATAACACAGGTTTCAGGAGCTGTAATGTAGGGGTGTAACTTTCACAGATGCTGTGGGCTTAAAGTGTGTATAAAATGGAACTCCAGTGCAAGCTTTGTGCATTCAGTGCCTCAAGAAGTAGATTTACAGCTTCTGTTCAGCATACAACTAATGCTGAGAAAATCTGGTGCCCTGAAGTGACAGATTTCCTTCCCACAGCCATACCGATATATTCTTCTCATGTTTGAGTAGGGTGTGGCAGAGTAAGGCCACCCAGAAGAAAGATAGTATAAAAGAGATGATGCTGTTCTTAAGACATATCCTCTAGATTTTATTTCACAGCCATTTCTGTGGTGCATACAGAAAGAAGTCTGCCAGGGCAGGACATAAAGCGACATGTACTGCTTCAGCGGATTGTGTGCAGGTGCGGGACTGCGTGCAGGTCCCGGACTGCGGGCACAGGCTCACCATACTAAACTATCATACAAAAAAAGTCACCTATAGCCACTGGAACATCTTTCTTTTTTTCTGCTATTTTTGGATGACACTTGATAGAAATGCTTCAGTAGTAATAGTGCCAGATGCAATAACAGAAGCTGTGATAATGGCCCACTTTTTTTTCTCTTGAGGAAAATTCCAAGGACTCAAAAGAACGTGAAAATGAACCTCATGGCAGTAATAACTGAGACATACCACCATAACAACAACAACCCTGACAAACAATCACTCTACATTGCATTCAGTAAAATTCCATCCTACAGCAGCTTTCTATTCACATAGAAAAAGAGCCACATAAATGACTACAGAAGTCAGAAGAAAACAGAGTAAGATGGACAGATTTCTGGGAGTTCTCCAGCATTCTTTTGAACTGATACGAATACCACTAATCAGATGAAACTAGTCTATTATTTGTCATGTTTAGTTAGGCCAGGGTACAGAGCTCTTCTTCGCTGTCAAGTTTGTCATCCTAATGTACTTCGCTGAAGTTTGGAGGCTGGATGCTGTATGCTAGATAAAATTTTTCTAATTGCATTTCTCTGGTTTTGCTTGCTCAGACTATGTCCCATCTGTTACTCACTATTTTTTGACTCCATGGTAATGTATGTAAAAACAAACTTAGGTGCTCTTTCAGACTATCAGATTCAGAAAATAAACTACAAAATGGTAAAGGAAATATGATAATAGTAAGCCAAATTCATAATTTTGTATAAATATTGGGACTGCGAATGCGTTGATTGTTATGGGATATGACTAGTTGACGTAAACGAATGTTGGAATAATTTCAGCAAAGTACCTTCAATAGGATGATCCCTGAACCTACATGAAGTGGAACAAGGAAGGAAGGAAAAAAAGAAGGAAGGAAATAAGGAAACAAGGAAGGAAGTAAGGAAACCCTGAGCTCCTCTGGAAACCCTAAGCTATGGTTCTCAATTCCCATGTTCATTTCTGACCAGTTAGTTCTTGGTAATTTTTTAACTGAACTCTGTGGCATCAAGCCTGAACTGAAGGGAAGATATTAATAAGATCACTCTCTTCATATATCCCTAAATAATGGGTTAAAGAGAAAACTACAATTTTCTAAATTTCACCTTGTATCCTTTTTAATTTTTTTTTAATTGCCATATACTGTTAGGTGCTACTGAACCTGTCAGTCTATAGACATGAGGGTTCATGTTCCCAGGTCCAACCATCACTGAAGGTGAGCTTTTATTCCCAAATACCACACATACAAACGTGTATGCAACACATATATATACACATACATAAACATAGATAGATCAACACATACAGAAAAAATGTTTTAAACACAGATGGCAACAGCTGCCTTGTCCGTTGGGTCCACTGGTCACCCTCTTGGGACAGCCATGGTTATTAGGATTGTCCTACCTGCCACTGCTCCTCTGTTCACCTCTGTGTTTACGGAGATAAGTCTCCAGTCACAAAACCAGACTCCTATCTTTAAAAACCTTGTTAAAAACATTTAAAGTAGTATAGAATCCACTGCAGAAGTTGTTAAAAACTAATGTGTATATAATTTATACTCATAGGTGACACTGGCATGTGGTTTCTATCCAGGACCTTAAGATTGAAAAAGTAGGTACTGCCTGCAGCTGATTTGCAGAATATGAATAAAACAGGGGTTTATGAATTGAACAGCAGGCAATGTTATTTTTTCAGTGCTATATGAATTGTTAATCCAAGAGACTTTTTTAGCTGAGTTAAAAGAGACATCTGTGGCTGTTACATGTGTCTGTGCCTCTTTGCAGATTCACCTGCAGGATTACTTCATAGGACAGACAGTGGCATATTCTGCCTGTAGGTCATGATTTTGTGAGTGTGAAGGTGCTTTGTACTGGGTTGCTAGAAAACAAAAGGATTTTTGTACCCTAGGGTCTCAATCCTTTTGTAACAAACTGATTCAAAGTTTGTAGCAATCTATCAGGTTTTTATTAAAAAAATTGCCTTAACTAGCTTATAAAATCCTAATAAGATATTAGAAGGTTAATAATTCTATTTGTTTGTGCTGGTTTTATGAGACTGGCTATGTGTACATGCATTTTTTTATTATTTTTCTTTTTCCTTTAAGGCTCAATAGCACATAAGCTTGCAAAATTATTTGACAGAAGGAATGTGAGCTGTTGCTTAGTGACAGTTGGTCCATGAAGATATGGGATCGTTTCTGCTCCCTGGTTGGACATATCTCCCCACCACCATCTCCTACTGAATCTGATAGGAAGTTGAATCCACCCTTTAATAAAATGACATGTCAAAAATCCCACATGAGATCCAAAAGAAATGGAAGGGAAAGCAGAAAAGGAATTTTCCACTCCTTGTCTGCAACTAGTAAGATTTATTCAGCCTGAAAATGTTTTGTACTAGGCACAGAAATAATTCCATATTAGTTTGCTTTATTTAAAGCACTGAAAATATTAATTTCAAAAAGGGTCCAAATTATGAAGGACCAGATCCATCTTCTCAATTGTCTATGAGTGTGTTGCTGTAGGAACTTTGGGGATATGTTCCCTTGGCATATAAGATCCTACCCTTAGAAAACATGTTACTGCTGCTTGTATTCTATGAGCACTCAGGAAGATAAAAAAATACCGGTGGAGACTGAACACAAAAAATCCCAGATGTCACAAAAATCAAGCAAAGAGTTTTATATTACTTTTTCATTAGCTTTAGTGTTCATCCATGCCTATTCTTCAAATGTAACAGATCTTAACTGCAGAGGCTGAAGGAACGTTTGAGGTTTCAAAACATAAGTGCAGAAATATTCACTTGGCTTTCTAACATGTTGAGTGGAAGTAAAATTCATTTTGCCTAATTTCAGTGATCTAGGAGACATATTGTGTAAGCAAGTGGACTAGCAGATCAACAAAGATTTGTAAGTACATTTCAAAGCAATTCATTGCACTCTTAAGTTATGTGACCAAGACAGATGGGATGAATCATCCACTTGTTCACTCTTTTTAATCCACTGACTTTAGTGGGAGACTTGGTGGCTAATTGGACATTTATCTTGGCTCAAATTAGATAAAGTGAATTCCACCACAATTTACCAAAAAATTGAAATGCAGAATTATCTTTTCAAGCTGTAAATAAAAAAAAATGCTAAATCAGTAATGTGGCGATGTAAAAAGTTTGCAATCCTGGCAATCCATGTCTATAAAAGCAAACCGAATCCTGGGCTGCATCAAAAGGAGTGTGACCAGCAGGTCGACGGAGGTGATCCTGCCTCTCTGCTCTGCTGTCGTGAAAACTCACTTGGAGTATTGTGTGCAGTTCTGGTGTCCTCAACATAAAAAGGACATGGAACTGTTGGAACAAGTCCAGAGGAGGGCCACGAGGATGATGAGGCGACTGGAGCACCTCCCATATGAAGATAGGATGAGAAAGTTGGTGCTGTTCAGCCTGGAGAAGAGAAGGCTGCGTGGAGACCTCATAGCAGCCTTCTGGTATCTGAAAGGGGGCTTATAAGGGTGCTGGGGAGGCACTCTTCTCTAGGGACTGTAGTGCTAGGACAAGAGGTAATGGGTTCAAACTTGCACAGGGGAAGTTTGGATTGGATATAAGGAAGAAAATCTTTACTGTAAGGGTGGTGAGGTACTGGAATGGGTTGCCCAGGGAAGTTGTGAATGCTCCACCGCTGGCGATGTTCAAGGCTGGGTTGAACAAAGGCTTGGGTGGCATGGTTTAGCGTGAGGTGTCCCTGCCCATGGCAGGGGGGTTGGGACTAGATGATCTTAAGGTCCTTTCCAACCCTAACTATTCTATGATTCTATGTGGAAAATACATAAGGGTGAAACAGAAAACTATGCTTCCGCAGCCAATTAAGCTTTCCCCAAAAAAATTAGTTACGGTTTTAACATTCACCAATAATCATAGAATCATAGAATAGTTAGGGTTGGAAAGGACCTCAAGATCATCGAGTTTCAACCCCCCTGCAATGGGCAGGGACACCTCACACTAAACCATGCCATCCAAGGCTATGTCCAACCCCACCTTGAACACTGCCAGCGATGGAGCATTCACAACTTCCCTGGGCAGCCCATTCCAGGGCCTCACCACCCTTACAGTAAAGAATTTCTTCCTCATATCCAATCTAAACTTCCCCTGTTTAAGTTTAAACCCATTACCCCTTGTTCTCTCACTACAGTCCCTCATGAAGAGTCCCTCCCCAGCATCCCTATAGGCCCCCTTCAGATACCGGAAGGCTGCTATGAGGTCTCCACACAGCCTTCTCTTCTCCAGGCTGAACAGCCCCAACTTTCTCAGCCTATCTTCATATGGGAGGTGCTCCAGTCCCCTGATCATCCTCATGCCCCTCCTCTGCACTTGTTCTAACAGTTCCATGTCCTTTTGATGTTGAGGACACCAGAACTGCACACAATACTCCAAGTGAGGTCTCACGAGAGCAGACTAAAGGGGCAGGATCACCTCCGTCGACCTGCTGGTCACACTCCTTTTGATGCAGCCCAGGATACGGTTGGCTTTCTGGGCTGCAAGCGCACACTGCTGGCTAATGTTCAGTTTCTCATCGACCAACACCCCCAAGTCCTTCTCCGCAGGGCTGCTCTCAATCTCCTCCCCACCCAACCTGTAGCTATGCCTGGCATTGCTCTGACCCAGGTGGAGGACCTTGCACTTGTTATGGTTAAACTTCATCAGGTTGGCATCAGCCCACCTCACAAGCGTATCAAGGTCCCTCTGGATGGCATTCCTTCCCTCCAATGTATCAACCGAACCACACAGCTTGGTGTCATCGGCAAACTTGCTGAGGGCACACTCAATCCCACTGTCCATGTCACCCACAAAGATGTTGAACAAGACCGGCCCCAACACCGATCCCTGGGGGACACCACTCGTTACTGGTCTCCAGCTGGACACTGAGCCACTGAGCACTACTCTTTGCGTGTGGCCATCCAGCCAGTTCTTTATCCACCGAGTGGTCCATCTATCAAATTGATGTCTCTCCAACTTAGAGAGAAGGATGTCATGCGAGACAGTGTCAAAGGCTTTACACATGTCCAGGTAAATGACATCAACTGCTCTACTCCTGTCCATCAGTTCCATAGCCCCTTCATAGAAGGCCATCACAGTGGTCAGGCAGGATTTCCCCTTAGTGAAGCCATGCTGGCTGTCACCAACCACCTTGTTGGTTTTCATGTGCCTTAGCATGCCTTCCAGGAGAATCCGCTCCAAGATTTTGCCAGGCACAGAGGTGAGACTGACTGGTCTGTAGTTCCTCGGGTCATCCATTTTCCCCTTCTTAAAAATGGGGGTTATATTTCCCTTTTTTCAGTCATCGGGAACTTCACGTGGCTGCCATGATTTTTCAACTATGATGGACAGTGGCTTAGCAACTTCATTTGCCAGCTCCTTCAGGACCCGTGGATGGATTTCATCCGGTCCCATGGACTTGTATACACTCAGGTTCCTAAGGTGCTCTCGAACCAGATCCTCTCCTACAGTGGGCCCAGAGTCTTCATTCTCACTGTCCCTGCATCTGCCTTCCAAGACTTGGGTGGTGTGGTCAGAGCACTTGCTGGTGAAGACCAAGGCAAAGAAGTCATTAAGAACCTCAGCCTTCTCCAAATCCAGGGTAGCCAGTTCTCCCGATAACTTCTGGAGAGGGCTCATGTTGTCCCTAACCTGTCTTTTACTGGCAATGTACCTATAAAATCCCTTCCTGTTATCCTTAACATCCCTAGCCAAGTTGAATTCTAAGTGGGCCTTAGCTTTCCTAACCTGGTCCCTTGCTTCCAGGACAACATCCCTGTATTCTTCCCAGGCCGCCTGACCTTGCTTCACCTTTTATTAGCCTCTTTTTTCCTTCGAATTTTGCTCAGCAGCAACTTATCCATCCAAGGAGGTCTCCTGGCCCTCCTGCTAAACTTTCTTCTAGTTGGGATGCATCGCTCCTGAGCTTGCAGCAGGTGATCCTTGAATATCAACCAACAGCCTTGGGCCCCCCTGCCCTCTAGGGCTGTATCCCATGGAACCTTACCGAGCAGGTTCCTGAAGAGGCCAAAATCTGCTCTCTTGAAGTCCAGGGCAGTGAGCTTGCTGCACACTCTTCTCACTGTCCTGAGGATCTCAAACGCGACCATCTCATGATTGCTGCAATCAAGGCTGCCCTGCATCACATTCCCAACCAGCCCTTCCCTGTTAGTGAGGACGAGGTCAAGCATGGCACCTCTCCTTGTCAGCTCCTCAATTACTTGCAGAAGGAAGTTGCCTTCCACACAATCGAGGAACCTTCTGGATTGCTTGTGCCGGGCTGTACCATCCCTCCAACAGATATCAGGGTGGTTGAAGTCCCCCATGAGAACAAGGGCCTGCGAGCGTGAGGCTGCTCCTATCTGCCTATGGAGCGCTTCGTCCAGCAAGTCCCCAGGCGGTCTGTAACAGATCCCCATACTAATGTCACCCATCACTGTTCTCCCTTTAACCCTGACCCACAAACTCTCTGTCGACTGCTCACCTGTCCCCAGACAGAGTTCCATACTCTCTAGCCTATCCCTAACATAAATAGCAATTCCCCCTCCCCGTCTGCCGAGCCTGTCTTTCCTAAAGAGCCTGTAACCTTCCATTCCAACATACCAGTCATAGGAGCCATCCCACCATGTTTCTGTGATGCCTATGATATCATACCCCCGTAGATGTGCACACATCTCTAATTCCTCTTGTTTGTTCCCCATACTATGGGCATTTGTGTAGAGGCATTTGAGCCGAGATCCAATTGAAGCCGGCTCATTGGCTGGAGCAGCTGGAATATCTCTACATTTCTCCGAACGTTTACTGTAGGTGCTGCCAACTGACTGGGTGTGTTGGGATGGAATGATGCCCCCCTCCCCCAACACATCTAGTTTAAAGCATCCTTGAGCAGTCTGGAAAGCCTCCTACCAAATGCACTCTTCCCCTTCTTTGTCAGACCAGTTCCACCAGCCCCAGTAGACCTGGCCTGCTAAATTGAGTCCCATGTTCAAGGTACCCAAACCCCTGTCTATAGCACCACCCTTCTAACCATTGATTAACCTGCCCAATCCTCCTAGCCTTTTCAAGGTCCTGCCCTGTATCCTGGAGAATTGACAAAAAGACAATCTGAGCTCCAGAGCCCCTAACCACCTCTCCCAGAGCTCTGTAGTCCTTCTTTATGGTCTCCGGGCTACTGCTATCTAGATCAGTAGCACCCACATGTATTACCAGGAGTGGGTAATAGTCAGCGGGACCGACTAGAGCAGGCAGCTTCTCGGCCACATCCCTGATCCGAGCCCCTGGTAGGCAACACACCTCCCTTGAGCCTGGGTCAGGCCGGCAGATGGGTGCCTCTGTGCCTTTCAGATTAGAGTCCCCTACTACTATGGTCCGCCGCTTTTTCCTGGCAGTACCAGTAGTGACCTTCTTTACCAGTGCACCAGCTGGTTGCGCCTGGTGGGAGCGCTGTTGCTCATCAGCCCCCTGCAGGACAGCAAAGCGGTTCTGGGTGGGGACAACAGATGTAGGAGGAAGCCCCTTGCTTTTAATTGCGCAACACTAGACACTCGAGGCGCCAGAACAGCCTGGTCCTGGAGCAAGCAGCGCTGCTTCCCCTCAGCTTCCCTGACACCTTTCAGCCTGGTAACAGCTTCCTGCAGTTCAGCCACCTGCTGCAGGAGGACCTCCACCAGGGAGCGCAGAGTGCAGCCCTGCCCATTGCTCACCCTTCCCTTAGGATAGCAATGCAGGCGCTCTCTACACCCCGAGCTCTGCACTGCAGCCTCCCTTCCCATCGGCTCCATTTGGGTGCCTACACTGGCCACCACCGGCACAGCCAGAGCAGAGCTCCCAGACCGAGCCTTGTTCGTACAGCGAGTGTTCACCATCCCGCTCACCTGCCCGTGCGAACTGCCTCGAGCCCGCCCTGTTCGCCGCGCTCTGGGTCGCTCTCACTCCCTGGGGCAGGATTTTAACCAGTCAGGTCTGCCGCCGCTCCTCCTGGCACCGCCCCCTCTGAGTCAGCCGCTCACCTCCGCTGAGCTGCAGGCTCCTGGGCAGGCCTTGTCGAGGACTTGAGGCTCCCTCGGTGCAAGTTGCTGCTCCGAGGTGAAGCTCGTAGATGTCGAGCCTCCCCCCCGATCAGGCACTGCAGGCGTCCCCTCGCGAGACAGTCATCTCAGCAATGGGCCGGAGATGGCTGATGATGCCCGGGTTGAATCTGCAACATCCTGAAAAAAAATACAATCTCTCTCATTTTCCTTAGCTTTTTCATTTAGATCTAGAATATAAAATCAGGCATATTTCTCACAGTGAAACCAAATAATTGTGCATCTCTATTGGAATTTCAATTTGCTCAGATTACAATATGAATTATTTAACTGTTTACTGATGCCGCTTACCACCCCAATTGCCACTGAAGAGTGCACATACTGTACTTGAGTATCAGCAAAGCACAGCAGAGTGGATATTCCTCAGTTAATTTGAGAACTTGGGAGTGATATGATGGTGCTGGCCCAGATACTTTTCCAGCCAGCTGTTTTAGTTTGTAGGATTGTAACAGCAGTGTGGTATGGGTGATTTTGGAAACTGCTGAGCCATGTGATCCTGATCTCTGACTTGCTTGTGACAGCCCTGCCTAGGCCGTCCATGAAGTTTTGTTTCTCCCACTTATTGTTAGGACCCATTACCATTAATCAGTCACTGACATGGATACACAAATTAAATCAGACAGGACAAGCAGCCCTCAAGAACAGCTTCTTGGGAAACCATGAATAAGACAATGAAATGGCTGCTCAAATTAGTCGGTACTCATTGCTACTGCTGAAATTCAGTTCTACAACATGTAAATGAGAAGAACAATGTACATCTGTAGTCAGTGCTTGATGAACCAACAGATGCAACCAAGCATATAAGTTTTTCATGCTTTTACATTTTCTACTTGAGCACTTTCCTCTTGCAGAGTTTTGATATAAGTTCTTAAAATGTCAGAATTTTAGTCCAATTTTGACCTTCCCTTGTGTTATATTAAATACCTCACAAACTAGTAGAGAAGAAATGTAGTCAAAATTCCTCCACAGTGAAGTAAATAATAGTTGGCATTTATTATCCTCGTTAAGTAGCAATTTTAAACAGCCAGTGATTACTCTTATGTCATCACCTCTGTTGAACTGGGTTCCATCCTAACCTTCCTGTTGCTGGCAGTGGACAACTTATCATTAGCAGAGTTCCTTTGGTAAATTTCCTGCATTTTTGCCTACTCAGGAACAACATTTAAGGAAGTAGAAACTAAGAGTTGTTGCAACCCAAGCACAAATGCAAGTCATTTCTCAGATGAAGCATAAATGGTGAAGTATCCCCATCATTTTTGTGGGCTTTTCCTTGCTGAGTGGTGATGTAGTTTTATTCTTGGGATTAATAGCTTAGAACAAGAAAAGTGCATAGAAATATAAAGTAGCAGTGAAAAAGATGATAATGTTTAATAAAGAGGATGAATGACTTAGCAAGTCTGTATTTCTCACAAAAATGGCAGCTTCTGCAAAGCAAGAAATAATTAGGTTTGGTTTTTAGATTGCTGAGTTGAGTCTCACCAAACAAAATGAGGGGCAACCCTTGACATGCTTAGTGGAATAACTTCTATCATTGTAACTTGCTGACAAATATTTATGAAATATGAACGTGAGAGCTTCACTCATTCTGCTATATAGATTAAGAATATCCAAGATCCCCTTGAGCAGTGGTTCACAAATTTTCTAAGGATAATAAATGTTCAGATTTTTGCAGACTTCCTTTCTGCAGGATGCAGATGAGGCTAAATTTCAGCAAGAAATTATTGCCCACTACTGCAGCCCTGGTTATTAGGAAGGACTGCATAGGAACGCTGTAATTTCTTTCTATGTGACAGATGCACAGACCAGCTCTGGAGCATATTCTTAAAATAAATATAATCTGTATTTGTGTTCACAGTCATTTTTGGTATGAAACTGATTCATAACAACAGCAATACCTTCCTAACAGATTTTTCCCAGTATAACCCCACCTCCAATTTTTTATCTAAGTACAGTGAGTATGTACAGTACTTTAAAAACAAAAGTGAATCTAAAATCTCCTACACATGTAGGAAATGTGAAGGTGGTTTCCAGTGTTAACCTCAGTTGCTGCAGAGTCTCTGAAAAGTAATAGGAAGAGCTAAAAACTTAACCGCAGAGATTTGCTTCATTTAATTTCTCAGTCCATCATGCTACAACAACAGTGCAACTTTACAAGAAATTAGACTGTTTTTTTAAATTTTTCTGGGGTGGTAAACAAAGAATTCCATATGTTTTCATCTTGTATCTGATCTTTCCTTGAGAGGAGGTCTGATTATATCTCATTGGCTACAGCTGAATTTTTGCCGGGGGTTTCTGTTTTATCAAACTCACTTCTGTATTTATCTCTTACAGTCTCTGCGTATATGCAGCTGTGCCTGCCAAAGGAGATACATTATGAAATTTCAACTCTGCACATGCCTTCAGCAAGGGGATAATGCTGTGCAAAGAATACCTTATGTCCTCCCTTTCACCATTTTTATTTCTTACCCACTAAAAGGAAGGTTGTTTTTTCAGATCTTTTAAGAAACTATTGGTCTCTTCCTAACCTGATTATTCTAATACGCATTTTTCAATGCAATTTTTCATGTCTGCTGATGTGTTTGGGCAGAGTCTTCAGTGACCATATTGGTAATATATGCCTCAAGAATGATTTCTGCTAACTGATCATAGTGATATGCACCAGTGTGACAAAGGGTTTTAAAATGGTTAATCTGTCTATCTATGTAGCAGAACAGAACTAATTGCCTTCAGATTGGAAATTCAAAATGCTTTTATTGCATATGAAAGCCACTGAAGCCAAAATATAGCTTTAGGGGGCCACAGTCAGCAAATTTTGAAAATTAAATGGGAATTGAAGGTGATCTGAAAATTACTATTGTAAGAAAGAGGTTAAGTTTTGTAAATTGTGTTGATTGACCAAGCAAGTTAAAGTAATGTAAACTCCCTCCTGAAGATAAAACTCCTCAGTCTACTTTCAGGCTGAATGAAATGTGAAAGAGTAACTACAATGTTACCTTGTATTTCCAGTCAGAACTAAGATAAATGTAGCAACAGAAATACAAGAATTTAGATTTGACATGGAAATAGAACATTATTTCCTATTAAACTGGAAGGCACATATCTTGAACCTTGAGTTTAAAAATAAATACTTGAGTTGCATCAGCCACAGAATACCATCTTGTGACTTTGTGAATGACATAATTACTGCTTTTTTCAAAGTATCAAGAATTTTTGTAGATGGTTGAAGATGAAGATTAACAAGAAATTAATGCATGGAATAAATGTACTATGTTTGTCAGAAAATATAAGGCAATAATACATTCCAGTAACTGTCACTGTAGAGTATTTTGAGGAAGGATTAAATATGCTTAGACGTGTCAAAAACGCCTGCGTTTACACTGCTCAAAAATCCCTGAAGTTTATAAAACATTTTTTTTCTTCATAACATTGTTCTGCAGTATTTGACATGGGGTTAAGAAGAAGCATCCCCACAGAGGACCTATTGAATAATTTCCTATTTTGAGAGTTTCTTCATCACACTGAGTTGAAGGTTGATATTCCTGATGATAATTTATGTGTTTAATTTATTTTCAATCCTATTTGTTTGTCCTGGGATTTCCAAGAATTTCTTAGCTATGGCTATATATATGATATTGTATATCTCATATGCAATGTTATGATATTAATGTAGTGTATTAACTACAGCTTTACTAGATATCAGACTTTTTCTCTTGTAATTATGCATTCTTGCTATGGCTCTTCTTCTTCCTTATCTTACTAAAGTGCATTTTCTCTGCACAGCATGGGAATCCACCAAGCTTTCCTGTGATGCATAAACAGAATATATTGCAGTCTTGTTGCATCCTCTGAAAATATTCCTGTTTTCTTTTATCAGTCTGTGCACAGCTATGTTTTGTGTTGAAGATCTGCTAGCCAGATATAATTGCCTTAGATACGCTGGGGAATTTCAAATTTTTCTAGCTATGAATAAGGTTTTAGATGGCTGAAGTAAAGTGCAGTAAGATGCCAAATGACTCGCATTCAAAGTGAACAGCCTGTAATCACCATTCAGCTGAAAACCAATTTATGATGCTTATGGGTGTACATGGCAAAGTTTTAGCAGGGGAAGAGGGGCAGCTGCAGTTTCCTGAGCTGGTCAGCAGTCCAGCCATCCAGCTGCAAGTGCACAACTGCAGGTCAAAGCTGAGCCCATCAGTGAAGTTTGTGTTGCCTCTGTAAGAACAGATTTAAGGGTTATAAAACAGTGGATAGAGGAAAGAGGAGAGAGGAAAGAGTGAGAAACAACAGAGGGAACACTAGACCAGAGAAGGGAGGAGGAGAAAGTGTTCCAATCCCTGGAGCAGATATTCTCTGCAGACCACGAAGAGCGCATGCCAGAGCAGATTTCCTGCTAGACCTAGACTGCAGCCTGTGGAGAGCCCATGCCAGAGCAGAGGAAGTGACCAACAGAAACAACTATGCACAGGCCATAACCTTTCCTCCATCTCGCCGTGCCATGTAGGGTGGGGACACAGGAGTCTGGAGTGAAGGACTGAATCTGAGAGTTGCAGAGTGGGGAGAAAACGCATTTCTTTAGTGTTTGTCTTTTTGCTTCTCTCCACCTGAATATTTTATTTGGCAGTAAATTAAGTCGATTTTCCCCACCTCTGATTTACCAGTAGAAAGTAATTGTTAAGTACTCTCCCTGCCTTTCTCTTAACCCATGAGCTTTCTTCCTCCTGTTTTCGGGTTGGTTCTTTCTTTTTTCTTATTGCTTCTCCCTGTTCTGCTAAGGAGAAAGAGTGAGTGAGTGAGTGACTGGGAGGTACTTAACTGTTAGACCCACCACAGAAGCATATGGTTTGTGTAAAGACAGAATGAAAATGTGAAGGGTGCTCATTTCATACAGCCTGGGATGAAGATGTGTTAAAAAAGGAACTATAGGAATTTGAATTATTCAATTTTATATTCCCTTATTTTAATAACTAAGAATACCAAACAAAAAAAATAAAAAAAAAAATGGAGATTCAGTGATACTGACTAAAGCCATAAGAAGAATATACATTCCTAACAGTGCCCAATCAACTTGTTGAAATGAATGCTAATGAGACTAAGACTAAAGAAGGTTTATAAGAAAACTGAAGGATTTGCATAGATGATGAGACTATCTACATTTCATTTGGAAAGGATTGAGAGAAGATAAGAAGAGGCTGGCTGAAAGGATGTAACTGTTGACGCTCCATGACTCTAAGGTTAAGAAGAAAGTCTGAGAGTATGTGTTTTAATGCCAGCCTCCTGAAAGACTTCTTGCACTTTCTTTTTAATAAGTTTACACTAGTGGCAGGCTAATAGCTCTGCCAATAATCTGGTTTGCTCCAGTTATTTCTGTATTCCTAGTTGCTTGCAAATAGTTAAAAATTCATTTGGAATCGCAAGATTGAGTTCCAAATGGTTCACCAAGCTGATTATCTGATGAGGACAATTATTCTTAAGTCATCATGATGCAGTTGTAGGTGTGAGACTTTCGAAAAGCAACTCTGGAAAAGGAATTTGACAGAATTTGGCCGAAGTCTGTCACTGATGGCAACAACTAACTGCTTCACAGAATGAGAGCAAATGGTGGTTAAAAGGGATCAAAAAAGATCATTTGCATTCATTTGGGACCACATCAGTCCACTGAGACATCTGTCTGAGCTGTTCCCTCTATAGCCTGTTTGCATGTTTCACTACCCTTACCACATCTAATGACAGTATCTCCCACAGAGTCCTAAAATCTAACCTAATTTCTTCATGTCCTGCCTTCAGTAAGTGGTGAGAAAAAATAAGCACCAGCCTCTATCTGGTGATGTTTCATGTATTACAAGTTATTTTAGGCTGTTCTTTTATAGTTTACATGTGCTGTTCCGTTCAGCATTTTCTCATGGGTTGTGTCTTCTGTATCTCCTATTCTTGTGCTCCCCTGAACTTGCAGGAGATTAATGGACAACAAGCAGACTAATGTATTCAAGGTGTTGACAATTTATTGCAACAAGCGCGTCACCTTTTATAGAGTGTTTCAAGATACTAGAACTTTCAACAACATCTGATTGGTTAATGTTTCCTAGTCAAACCTTAGTAACAGTTTAATGATTGGTTAACTACTTTACCGTTGTCAAATAACTGTCTGGATTGCTCACGACTGTGTTCATTTAGGTACAGCTCCACATGAGCTCCTCCTGATTCACCCCTATTTTATTTAAAAGTGCAGTGTCCAAGCAAAGCAGATTTTTTCAGATGAGGCTTCTACCAGAGAAAAAAATACCAAGGCAAAAATGACCTCTTCTATCACATGTAATATGCTCATTGATATTGTAAATTAAAGCTCAAGAACAGGAAGGACAGTTCCATTCACAGTGCAGTATTCACATATTTTGTAACCAGTTTTAAACTTTCTTCTGTAAAGAATTCCTCCTTGCCTCGTTGAAGTGATTAGCAACAGTCATTTTGAAGGCTATAGGCTTTGTGTGTCTAAGTAAGCCTAACACAGCTGAGTTTCAGAACTTGATTTAAAAAATATATAATCTGACTGAACCCTCTAGTTAGATTAAAATATCATTTATTAATACACCAAGAAAGCATATTTATGAGAGGAAAATAATTTAAAATGTTCAGCATCCCCAAGCTTTCTGTATTTTTAAGCAATTATGCTGAAACTCATTTAATTCAGTTAAATATATCTATCCAAACATGAACCCTTTCAAAATTAAAAAAAAAATAAAAAAAAATCTAATTTTTCAGCACTTGGCTGAAAAAATATCTTTATTTGGTGCTTTCCTTTTTTTTTTGTGTCATAAGGCTCAGAGGTGGGGAGAGGGGAAATTTGTGAAACAAAGTGATGATTTGTTAATACCTAGATTACTGTTCTTACAGCAGAAGCAGTGTTTCTTATAAATTCATAGAATCATAGAATCATAGAATAGTTAGGGTTGGAAAGGACCTTAAGATCCTCTAGTTCCAACCCCCCTGCCATGGGCAGGGAATTCCAACAATCAAAATAAAAAAGAGGCAAGAATTTTATGCCTATCTTTATATCCAGTACAGTTATCATTCTATGATTCTATGATCATGCAGAAGATTGCAAGAATATGGATACAGGTGAAAATACCAGGGAGTATGAATCAGGACAAGTTTTCTGCTTTCCTGCAGATTCAAGCTGTAGTAGCAATATTTATGTACATCTGTCTTCTGTTGAGACCACCAGAAGCCTGTAAAACAGAAAATCAATGCTATTCTATCATTTACTTTAACAGTTTAGCACTTCATATTTATTTCTATTTTGAGATTGATTTCCTGGAGAAAGTTCATACGATCATGCTGACTATGTATATGTTTGTGTCCTAGATAATTTCTAAACCTCTTAGCCAGTGTCAAAAAAACTTAACACAAACCTCAGAATATTTCATTCCCTACAATTTCTGGGAAAAGGGTAGCTGGGAAGAAGACAGAGATCTCATAAACAGCACCTGTAATAAAAAGGGTGCAGTTTGAGCAGGGAAGATTACTGACAGATGAAATTATCAAATAAATAACTGAACAGCCTTGATTCTTCCTCTGTGCTACAGCCTGCATCTGGGTCTGCAGTTACCGTGAATGGCAGTGTAAGGGAAAGGGATGCAAATTTGTCCATGTCTGATGACACAAATCTGGTTTACAGCTCTTCAGCATCATAAACGTGTTTTGGTCAAGATTAGTGCAACAGGCGTTTATGACTTGACTAAGACATACCTCTGCACAGCCAGCCTCTTGCCTGTCTTTGGAAGATATAGATCATTTCTCAAGGAGAGGTTCCTAATTGCCTCATATCCTACTGTGCTACTTAATGGATTATCTGCTATACTACATTGGAGAGCAGTGATTTCCAGTTATTCAGTCTTCAATAAATTAGGCAGTAATAAGCTTTATAAGAAACTTTCTGAATGAGTGATGTGAGAGGAGAAGATACCATTTTAAGGGGTTTATCCATTGTTCTCAGCATTAACAACCTCATATTTGGTGTAATAATTCTTGGGTATCTTATTAAAAATTGTCATTATACATTTGTATTTTATCAATTATGTTTTCTGTACTGTGTCTCATTGTCAGTGAGAAAAAAAAAGCAAAAACAAAAACAAAACAAAAAAAAACTTAAATAATTTAAAAGACAAAGGTAAAGCAATAAGTGATGCCAAAACAAAGTGATCACTTCATTAAGTGTGAAGACGGACAGGGTCTTATTTTTTCTGCTGCATATTATATTACTTCTTATTTGGAAATGTCCTGGCCTTTGAAATATCAGCCATAAATCATGGAATTATAGAATGGTTTGGGTTGGAATGGACCGTAACGCTCATCTAGTTCAAACCCCCTGCCATAGGCAGAGTCACCTCCCACTAAACCAGGTTGCTCAAAGCCCCATCCAACTGGACCCTGAGCACTTTCAGGGATGGGGCAGACAAAACTTCTCTGGGAAATCTGTTCCAGTGTCTCAGCATCCTCATAATTAAGAATTTCTTCCTCATATCTAATATAAATCTCCCCTCTTTCAGTTTAAAGCTATTCCTCCTCATACTATTACTACACTCCCTTGTACAACTCCTTTTCCAGCATTCTTGTAGGCCTCCTTTAGGTACTAGAAGACCCCATATAACATCAATATAACATCTCCCCTGCGCCTTCTCTTCTCTGGGCTTAATAAGCCAAACTCTCAATCTCCCTCATAGGAGAGATGCACCAGCACTCTGATCATCTTTGTGGCCTGCAGACTTGCTCCAACAGGTTCACACCCCTCTTTTGTTGGGGGCATAGACCTAAACATAGTACTGCAGGTGGGGTCTCACAAGAGCAGAGTAGAGGGGGAGAATCACCTCCCTTGACCTGCTAGTCACATTTCTTTTGATACAGTTCAGTATACAGCTGGCTTTCTGAGCTACAAGTGCACACTGCCAGGCCATGTTGAGCTTCTTGCCAATGAACAACATCAGCCAATCTTCTCTTTTAACAATAAGATTAAAATGTCATTAGTATCAATCACTGAGGTAGTGACTTTTTACTCAGGCACCTATAATGCAATTTGTTTTTTAGAAGAAAGCATAACACAATTTGCTATCTTAAGGATGCAATACTGCAAGATAAATAGAAGTACCAGAAAATTCTGAAAGTGTCTGAGATATTACATGAAAACTGGTCACATATTATAAACATTAAAATTATAAAGCATATCAACATAAAGCATAGCTGAAAGGAGAAAGAATGACCTCGAGAAAAAAGTAGGTGTTGAAGGAATGGAGAAATTATTCACAGAGGCACTGTTCTGGTTTGTGTAATGAGGTGAATGTTAATTAATTTCTTAGCACATCATATTAGTACTTCTGCATTATCAGTTAGATAAGGGCTATACACTATGTCACAGACTATGATTACAATGTACAACAGTGTAAAACAAAGTAATATTTTACATTGACAAACAAAATACAGATTAAACTACTTATCTTAATGTAACAAAGTAAGTGATACAGATGACAACAAACAAACAAAAGACAATTCCTGACTCCAGCTCCTAGGTGGCAATTATTAGGCAAGATGAATTCCTAGCTCTATAAAACTGTGGTGAAATTATGTGGTACCTTTGTAATCAAATTATGTCACTACCTCTATTTCCCTAATGAAACTTCAAACCAAATTGGGACCTCTCAACCTGTAAGCATGGTATATCTCCTCATCTACCATCTTTACATATGCATACTATATTTTCATATTAGTTCCATGAGCAATATGGGAAAGGCCTTCGGATATGAAAGTGAGAAATTCCCAACTGTGAAAAGAGCTGCTACAGCAACAAAAAAGAATATAAAATACACGAAATGGGGGGAAAGTGACAGCATGAAGGTATAATTAAAGCTACATAGGTTGTGTATATTTCTATATTCATTACTTATGTCCTCAATATGTTGCATGATAGGAATTGCCAGTGAAAATTCTTTAATGGCTTTCACGAAAATTTAGTATACCCACAATGCGCACACGACGAGGCTGTACACAAGCACAATACAAGGCTACAGCACTAGCTTTTCTGCCCTGTAAGATGCATAAAATCCTACAGGGTCCCAAACTAGAAATAAACAACTGAAAAGAATCAGCCACCTTGGGAATTTTTGGTGGCTGCTTTTTAGTTTCTAAATACTCTTTTTACCATATGCAGTTGTTTCCTTTGGGAACACTAGAAAGAAATTTTTCTAAGGACATTGTTATGCTAAAAATCCACTATGTTAGTACCTTCTATTTTTCACATTTCCAATTACAGGACTCTCTTTCTTCTTAGGCAGGAACAGGAATAATGTTTTAAACCTCTGCATTGTCAACTGAAAAAAAAATATAAATCCAGCAAGTTCTGTTCCCTCCATCAAGATGCTGTATTGCTATCTCTATTCCTTCACAATAAGATAACCTCAATGTAATACTACAGTAATGTACCACTTCTTTCATGTTTCAGGTCTGCTTGTGCAGCACAATGGAAATAAATGCAGATAACTAAAGTAGCTCTAGTCATCTACCTCCTGTTCTCTAATGTGAGTGGACATGCTAATACTGCTAACGAAGCTCAATCCAGGTCTGAGCATCAGCTGACGTATCAGGACTAGCCTGTAACTAGGCAGTACATTATTACCTCACTACAAATGAAATATATTCTTTATAGATTTCTTAAATATTTCTGCTAATCAAATGCAGCCTAATCAAAATAATGCATTTTTCCTATAGCTACAGTTACAACAGCAAAATATACAGACTCATCATGTAACTCCTTATGAGACTCTGCTTACTTGCATGGTGTTAAGTACTTTTGCCAGGATCAGATACCCTTGTTATTCATTTTAAGTATCTACCATACTCATTTCATCATCTGGCAGTATTACCCCTTTTCTCATGGTTATAATTCTAAAAAAAAAAAAAAAAAAAAAAAATAAAAAAAATCACCTTTCCAATGAATATTTTTATAAATTCTTCTCCTTTAAGTTTTACAAAGTAATTTCTTTTAAACTTCTGATTGCTTTGAACAGATTAAAAATAAATGGCAAGTGGCAATAGAACTCATTTCTCAACCATGCTAGCTATTTTAATTATTTAAACAGCCTCTTTCTAAAGACTTTCCTTCATTAAGGTTCTGTGTTTTTGAGGTGTTTTTTTCTGTGTTTCTCTCTGCTTGAGGACTTGTGAAAGGCAGAATTCTGTATATTGTATGTCTCATGGAAATTTCATCCTGGCACAGTCAATAAAAATAAATAAATATACTAAGAAAAACTACTCCAGATATTCCCATTTCTGATTTTGTTTTCTCTTTCTCAGCACTTCCGCAATGTCACCAATTCTACTGCAAATATCCTCATACTGAAGAGCTTCCGCCACAAGAAGAATGCTGCACAGTGCCTTATTTTTTGTCTTCTTGTTAGTTATACTTCTTACATTTAAGTTATTTCACTGAACGTTCCTAGGTTCAGACTAACAGAACATAGGATTAAGAATTCCTGGTGAAATGAAACTTGTTGCATCTATCCTGCCTATCTTGACAGGCAGGAACATGGGTATGTTCCTGCTCCATGACTGGAATATAGGTTTTGTCATATTTGGCATACTCTAGACAGAAGCCCTTTCATGAACAGACATATTCATGATGTATATTTTCTAGAGGCAGGCTACAAAAATATACAATGGTTTAAAATTACTGTTACCATTAAAGAATTTCTGTAATAAAATTTGGTGATATTAATTCACTAAACAAGTACTGATTTTATTTTGTGGCTATTATTCTTGTAAATGATGCTTGTAAAAGTAAAAACTTTTATTTGCATTGCCTGTGTGTTTTGATTGGGTTTCAATTAAGCAACTATTTAAGGATGTTATGTACATTTAAATGATATTATTGAAATAGAGAATAAATAAAATCCAGTATAACAAAACAATACTGACAATGAAAATCCTGAGAGTAATTGATTTTACTTCTTGAGAGACAGGTTATCTTTGCAAAGTCACAAATCCAAGAAGTCTTCCCTCAAAGTGAAAGGAGATAGTTCAAAAGAAGCAGAAAAGCTGCTAACAGCTCATGCATTGCCAAATGCTATTTTCCAGCCCCCCTGCAAAAACTTCAGAGAGATTGAGTGCGCTTCTTTCTCTCTCCTTTAAGATCAATATCATCAATCACACAGACGTGCAAACAGACTAAAAAATCCAAGGGTTTGAGCTGTCTCCCAGCAAATACTCAACATTTTTTTAAGCTGTCCAGAAATGAGTTGGCAGAAATTGCTGATTAACTCCAGGGAAGTGAAAGAGCAGGAGATTCATTCAGTATTAATGAATTCTGTGTCCTTCTGGGATAGTGAGGCAGAAAGATTTATCTTAGATGAAGGTGTAAAATTGAAAAATATATACTGCCAAAAGCCTGGAAAAATTCTTGCACTTTCTATGCCACCATTCAAGGTATGTATCGATCAGTAGTAACAATCATCTCCACTTTGTGAGTTAAAAATTATAATTTTCCTAGATTTCTTGGTGAATATTCCATAAACAAAGGAACACATCATGAAGTTACATTAATTAGTTTCACCTAAATATCTTATTTTTATTTGGTAATCTACTTCTCATTACTTAAAAAATTATACATTATTTCTGGTTTATAATTGGAATATTAGGGAGTTCTTGGTTGCAGATAGAAAAGATGTTGAGTGAGGTGAAATCATCTGATTAGGAAATCCCAGTGAGGAAAATAGAAAGCTGAGTCATACCTTCTACAGATTGTTCCAGTGTATGAGGGGGAAATAATTTTGTCTAACTGTATATACCTAAAAGTCTGTTGTCTAGGTCTGAGTTAGTTATCCCAAACACCATTCTGAACTTAGTGAAGAAAAAGAGGAATCTAAAATTTGTTCTGATGATTTGTTTTGGATAGCACTTTTAACAAGAATTCTGACAATTAAGAAATATTAATCAGGCCTTTTTTCGTGCAACTACAGTCTGTTATAACCCTTCATCAATCTGATAAAGGGGAATTATCCTTGTTTGTTTATTTATTTGTTTTAGTGAAAGAACTTGATTGCATTAACCTCTTAGAAGGGCTGCCACAATATCCATCACTTGTCACTCTCTGTTTTCCTCGGACCAAACAGCATTTCTGTCTTCTACACTAAGTTCTTATAACAACAGCAGATCTCTGATTTAATAAAAAGTGACTGAAATGTTGTGTCAAGACCTCTTTTTGTAACTGTCATTTTGAATGAAACCTGATTATTGGTCTAGTATTTTGGCAGTTGTTTCAGGAAGTTTGTTGTAAATGACAGCCACTTGTTTGCTGGTTCTGCTTACAGGTATATGTAAGCAGAACTCAAATAAACTGTGTAACTCAATTTATAGACAACATGAAGATATATGAAGTTTGAAAAGAAATCCCAATAGATAAAATTAAATTAATGAAATGTAACAATTTAAATTGTCTTCATTTAATTATTAATCCATTAATAATGGAACAAATTCAAACTGACTTCTTTTTCTTAAAGTCAGCAACCGTAAAAACCACTGTTTTCAAATTGTGACTCTTTCTTCCTTTCTACATTCTATTCACCTGATATACTGTGTAGAGTATTTACATTCCTCCTTTTGGAAAATATTGTATTTCTTAATTTCAAGTCCCTGAAACTAATAATTTACAAAATAACATTTTTTCCCAAAGTAGGAAAACTTCCAGTTCTTCACTGTAAAATCCTAGGAGGGGGGAAAAAAAAAAAAAAGTAAATTGAAGACTTTTTTTTTTTAAGACTTTGGTTGATTATCATGAGGGAAGGAGGAAGGTTTTTTCCTTCTACAACATAGAAATTGTTATTCATATTCTTTGAGTGAAGAACCTTGAGAGCCTTGTTCTTTTTTTTTTCTCTTTCACACCGTTTGTTTTTGACAGAGAGAGACAGAGAGAGGGAGAGATGGAGAAGAGAATGCTCTGCAAAGACCTTAGAGCAACCTTCCAGTACTAACAGGGTCATATAAGAATGCTGGAGCAGGACTTTTTGCTAGTGTATGTATTGACAGGACAAGGGAGAATGGCTTTAACCTGAAAGAAGGGAGATTTAGACAAGATATTAGGAAGAAATTCTTCACTATGAGGGTGGTGAGGCACTGACGCAGGTTGCCCCAAGAAGTTGTGGCTGCCCCATCCCTGGAAGTGTTCAAGGTCAGGCTAGATGGGGCTTTGAGCAGCCTGGTCTAGTGGAAGGTGTCCCTGCCTGTGGCAGGAGGGTTTGGAAATAGGTGATCTTTGAGGTTTCTTCCAACCCAAACCATTCTATGATTCTAAAGAGTGACACTATGAATCTTACAGTATTGGATATATTATTATTGCTTGGATGATTAAACTAACCATTTGAGATGCCCATCACAGAGTGCTATTGATCTCATGAATATATTAAAAATTAAATGAATTCTTTAACCCTGATGTTTACCAATATAGCTTTCCTTCTCTCTATATCTCTTTAGTTAGCATTTGTGCACTATTTATTCTCCTGTATGCGGCATCAAAAAATGCGAACTATAGGTATCTTTCTGCCATGCAACACAGTGTCTAAATTTTTATCGCATGTGCTAAACTCTAGAAAACTGGAAACCTTCTGATCCTTGTGGAACAGTTATTTTTAAATGATCGATTGTATAAAAAGGCCTTTGTCTCATTTCAGGGATGAGATCTTTTACTGCTTCTCTGTATTGCCTGTACTAAACCAGCTTCCCCAGAAAGGGACAGCTAAGTCCTCTGTCTCCTGGGTTGTTCCTAAATCTTGACAATTCCCGCAAAACTTTGAGCCAAATAGACATGACTCAAAACAGCAAACAGACTGCTTTTGCATTGCTTGGAAGCTCTACAATATCTGGCCTGCAACCTGCCTGACCCCAATAAACAGACTCCCTGTTCTGGGAGTTGTGAATTAACTTTAATAATCAGCCTTATCTCCTGCAGTTTTTACTCATAATAGGTCCTGCCCCAGATATACAAAGCACTTACACACTGGTGTTTTTTAAGAAAAAAAAGAAAAAACATAACCAACACGCAACACCCCACACACACCCCCAATGATGCAAGGAGGAAATAAAGCAAAATGCACTGAGAACGAGATATGAATGATATTGCATACATGCAATTCTGTTGACCATTAAAAAATCCATTCCTTTAAAGGGAATTCTGCAGCCTCTCTTCTGAAAATAAGTGACAGGTGATCAAATCTACTAGGAAAGAAAAGAGGCAAGTACCTTTTTAGGACAGTAGGTGGAAACCACACACAATGTGCTTATGTGTTTCATAAGGCACTAATTTAGCTGTGCTTGGACCTGTGTCGCCTACAGTGCATTGAATCCTCCTCTAGCTTCAATTAATTGTATTGACTTAATTACCTCAGTAGCACAACTTATACACTTAGATCATCTGTAGACATGCGTATATGTCTAAATATGGACCAACATCCCACTACAGACATTCTGTTAAGGTATTCTGGCTTCTGCAATAGGAAATGTGAACACAAGTTTAATGAAAAGAATATTTGCATTCTTTCAATGCATTATTTTACCCTGTATGCCCATTTCTTATAGTACACCAGTCTTTTTCCCAGCCTCCACTGCTTAGTCATAGTTCTTGTTTCTGATATCCAATTGTTGTACACGTTTTTACATTTGTTTTACCTCTTGCTAGCCTGAATTTGTCCACATGACGAGAAATTCGAGTCTGTGTGAGCTACAGTGCTATTTTTTATATATTGCTTTGTACAAAATTAATAAAATATCATCTTTAAGTGACTGTTAAAATAAATCAAAACTTTAAAAGGGCTGGAAGCATAAAGAGAAAATTTTAAGACTACCCTGAACTTGCAAAGTATATTTCTTTCAAAAGAAAGAATAAGATGAGTTATTTTTGACAACTGAAGGATGTCATGCCCTGGAGCACCCACTAAGAAAGCTTATAAAAAAAGATGACCTTTGGACACTTTAGAACACAAAACTGCTCATAGCTTAATACTATATTACGGATTCTGCTAAACGCTGAAAAAGGATTAAGGATCAGTGAAGTACAGAAGATAACAGAAAATGAAAAAATTACTGGGTTTCCTAATCAGACATATTGTGAAGATAATTTCAAGCAAAACAGTAAGATGACAACTTTTGTCTTCCAAAATTTCAGATAGATAATCTCATCAAATCCATGATCACAACTCTAGCATCTGAAACATATTCCCAACTCAATGTCGTTGGAAGCAAGATTTTTACCAGCAGGAAAATACAGAATAAAACTTCCCCCTGCGTAAGTATTATTATTATTAACACCCAGTCAAATGTCTTGTCAGTAGATCTGTCCAGAGTACGTGTTTGTTTAAATTATAATTGACATTTTACAGATATTCTTTTTTTCCTTTTTTTTTTTTTTTTTTAGTTGTCTGCAGCAGTTCACTGGAGTAATGGTCATGAATTATGTTATGGAAGGTAATTCCCATAGCATTCTGATATACTCCATTCTATAATCAATTATTCAGTAGGTTCAACAATAAATCCTACTAATGCCTTTGAATAAAGGCAAGCAAATGTAAAAAAAAGAAACACAGGTGTTTGTTGTTTGTTTTTTGTTTTTGCTATTTTTTTATAGGGTTACAACTGGTAGGAAAAGTACAGCTAACTACAATATGGATCTGTTTCAGACAATAGTTGCATGGTGGTATCTCCTTCACCACCTGCTTTCTATGCCTGTAAATTGTTACCCCATACTTGAAGAACCTTGTTTCAGAAGATGCAGAAACATTTATTTTTCTGTTTGCTCCTGTGTTCCTTAAAAAAGCAGGAGAAAATAAACAGAAAGGGTATGTCTATACTGACAGATATGTACAGAAGACAAGGAAAGAGGCAAATGTGGACTAATGTAGATTAATAGGTATTTTCTTTTAAATATTTCCATTTAATGCTGCTGGTAGTTTCCCTCTTCAATAACAAAACAATAGCTTCCTTTCAGTTTTATTCCACTTTTGGCAATTACAAAGTAGTTTGTCGTGCAATGTTATTAAAATATGTCATGGCATGGCAAACCTTTGCCACTTAGACTTACAGTAAGTATTGAGCTTCCTGCGGGAGAACTGGCCTTGAAAAATTCCCTTCCTGTTATTATCAGTACTAAAAAGAGAGGCGGCAAAAGAACAGTTTGAGAAATAAAGTACTGTTTTTTTGATAGAGATAAGTACAAGATTCCCATCTGAACCTCCCCTGAGGTACTCAGAGAAACCAGACATGAAAACCAGCACTGATTTCCACTGTAAAAAAAAAGAAAAAGCAGAAAAAGCAAGATGAATGCTGTAGAAAACTATTCAGGAATGTTCACCATGATAAAAATAGTCTTTCCTGTTCTTGTTGGTAGAATGGTTATAGTCTGTTTTCATTTACAACATGGAAAGTATTTTGAGGATCTATATTTATTATCACTGAGCATTTCCATACAAAGAATAATGTGGCTGTGTTAAATTTTTTTCTAGAAATCTTTTTGTTGTCATTTCAGATTATATTTTGTATCCACGCAGCTCATATTTGTTTTCTTGTACAAGCTTGCAGTTTTCATACAAGCAGATAACTTTAAGATGATTGCATGATCAATATATCAAGTACATGCTTAGGGAAATGAGTGATAGGGAAAGAAAAAAGGCCAGAAATTTCTTTAAAAAATGATTCTTTAAATATGTACCTTCTAATGAAAGATACTGAGAAGGTCAGAATATGAAACAGTGTACCCCAAAAACAATGCAAAGAACATTTTTGACATTCTGGGTTATTTCCGAGGAATCTGTGTTCATTTACAGTTTGATGCAGCTGTGAGCTCTTGAAAAGCTGATTTTAAAGTTTTTCCTTTAGATCCCTATTAGTGCTGACTTTCAGATTGCGTCATGCATTTCAGTTGTCTTCTTCCTGACAGCAAGGAAAAGGTCTAGGGATATCAAAAAAGCTGTTCTCTGATCAACAAAGACGACCAGGAAGAACTGGCTTGTTGCAAAAAAGTACAGATGTAAAAAAGCATAGGTATATTTTACATGCTGAAAAGATAATTCTAAATGAGTGGTTAATTACCAAGGGAAAACCACAAGACAATCACTGGGTGAATGGTTCACAGGGTATTGCCACTCCTGACTGTAATAATGAAAAATAAAGGGAAAGTTTTGAGTAGAAATTAAGGTGACCAAAACTGAACTAGGAACAATAGTCTTCTTCCTGTCCTGTTGTTTGCCATGAGAAAACCATAATTTACATTGATGTGGGATTAAAATAATTTGTCTCATTAGATAAACAACTGGAATACTAAATTGTGATAGATGTTGTGATGAGAGACATTGTGATGAGAGATACGTAAGTCTCAAGTTCATTTTTTCTCCTAACTTGAAGTAATTTACTGTGAATGCCAAACTTGGACTCCTGGATCTACACATGGTATGCTGGAAACCCCTGTGAGATTCATTCTGTATTTTTTCTCTCCTGAGGCTTGGAATGCCCATTCTGTAATGTGGAGGTTTTCAAAACATGCAGATCATATTTACCATGTCATTTATGAAATGCTTCTACATTTAGCACATGAAAGCACACTATTTTTAAAATTTGAATACCAAGAAATATTAGAAATTGGAATCAGCTAATATGACACAACTATTTGAAACGGAAGTATGTCCTTATTCAAATTACATTTGAATTCAATATTGAAGTACTGAATATGGAACAACAAAGCCAAAGGGCCTCACTGTGCTTAATATTAGGCAACAAGCAGCTTAAAAGAACATGTTAACCTTTTAAATCATTAAAAATATTTTCTTTTAATTTTACTTCCTGCCTTTACTTTTTCTATTTTCTTCTATTTTTTTTCCTTTCTCTTTTTGAATTGTAATAAGATCAGAGAATGAAGAGTTCAGTTTTGACTGGCAAATATTAAACAGGCTCAAAATCAGGTAGTACACCCACCCCTCCTCAAAGTGATCCCACTGTGCAAGCAAGAAGCATTATTATAGTGACATGGATTTATTGTTTTGTCTCATTTTCTTCAGTTTGGAGGGCAATCACTGGTCAAGACTTGTAAAGAGTGACTTCCCCTTTATCCACTGTGTGAGAAACATGCCCCAGATGTGACTTTGTAGTGTGATGGAAAATTTACTGCGATTTCAGTGTTTCACAAACTTATTTCATTTTTAATTTGCAAGAATTCTGAAAAGCTGATCTGGAAAACACCTTACTGATAAGTGTTGCTTTCAGAAAGGAACATACTTCATGCTTGTCAGATCCAATTAAGACCTTCAGAAACTAGACAAGTAAGAATTACGAAACAACATGTTAATGCAGGGGAGGCTTAAGTTCTTGACTGAAAAATAAGAAACTGATAGAAGAAATGCATGCAAAAGAAAGCTGCATATTTCAGTGTCTGAACCAAATCTCTGCAGCCTGTCATTTAGGATGTTTCTTTAATGTAGCTTCCCAGAGCTGACTTAGTCTTAGCTACTATTATTCTAGTTATTGTTGAGGGTTATTAGAGTGCCAACGTATATCAATGCTAGAAAGCCTTCCAGGTTTTCATTTTTCCTTACTAGATTAAATTAAAAAACTTTCAGGTTTAGTAGCTGGCATTTAAAAAACTGTAAGAAAAAAATAACCCAAAAAACCTCTAATAAAATACAGCGTCCCACCTGAGCAGAAATATGCACACAGAATCTGTGAAAAGTTTATGTATCTCCAACCTCTTTCTAGCAGGGAAAACTGATGCACTTGAAATCCTTCTGACTGCCTTATTTCCAGTTTGTCTTAATCTACAAAACTGCTTAATACAGACCTCCCCATTTTTTATAATTACAGTTACAATGTTGCTGAAGCCTAGGGTAATAGTATGACAGTCCTGTTAATAAAATGATACTCCTAGGCACTGGCCAGTTAATAGTGGCATTACCTGTAGCAAAGTATGTCATATTCCTTGGTCCTTCCTCTCCAGTAACACTTTTAAGTGAACTGCTTCCCCTGCTCCTGGTTGATATTTGGATACTTGTCGTGGTTTAAGCCTCTACAACTCATGCACAAAACCACGACAATACTTTAACGCTCAGACTTGTCTCTCTGGAATGTTTGTATAATTGTATAAGAAGATTTCCATGGGTGTTCTGTTGTTTTCCCGGATGTTCTTTAAAATAGATATATTGAATGTAGGTAGGAGCCTACATTAATTCAATCAGTTTCTGGGAAATATTTCCTGTATTAATTAGTAGAAAAGGTAAGAAGCTGAACCAGAAAAAGTCCAATACTTTCCTAGATCCTCTCTTTGCTCTGTATTATGATCCAAGGGGATCTGACAGTATTTCTTACCTAAATCCAAGGTGTGAGATATGCAACACACTAATTAGAGCATGATATCTATCTCTGCACAACTTTGCAGAGTTTTTCAGATGTCTTGTATTCAGTTCCTTTCTCCTAGGTTTAGGGCCAGCACTCGAGCACACATGAAGCCAGATGAGTGAAATCTCACTTTTAGTTGTCACAGGCCTGGTGCTCTATTGGCTCACTGTGGAATGCTTAGAAGATAAAACTTGCATTGCAATTTTACAGCAGTGTAAGAAGCTTTATCTATGCGGCCTTGATAGTTTCGGTATCCAAGATTTGTGGTTATTTTTCTATAAAACACCATGTACTATACATATCAATCCAAACAGTGATTAGGAAAAAAAACACAGCTTTCTTCTCTTGCCTGTTATCACAGTTGCCTCTAATTAAACCCACACTGTTTGAACCTACTGAGCACTGTCCTTGTATCATTTGATCACCTAGACATTTGTGTCTTTTCATTAATTTTGTGGTCAACTTTCCTCATCTGCTGCTCCTCTTAACCTTTTCCAGTTTAAAGGCAGGCAAAAAGATGCAAGGATGTCTAATTTAGGTTCCAATTAAGTGTAACTTCCTTCAATTCCTGTGGAGTACTGATCCCTTATTAATCTCCTTTTCATCTTGACCTTTATCGCTCCCTTAGGTGTTGACCCAGAAAAGGGTTCTTTGGGAGCCGATGCTTAGGCCTGAAAATCCTGCATTAAAGGGTAACAAATATTGCTCCAATGAACCTATAATTCTAGAATAATATTATGCACAGGTACTTGTAGAAAAGGCTGAGACATTAAAATAACTTCTTTGCCTCAGTCTTTACGGGCAAATGCTCTGACCACACCACCCAAGTCTTGGAAGGCAGACGCGAGGACGGTGAGGGTGGGGACCCTGGGCCCACTGTGGGGGAGGATATTGTTCGGGACCACCTTAGGAACCTGAATGTATACAAGTCCATGGGACCGGATGAAATCCATCCACGGGTCCTGAAGGAGCTGGCAAATGAAGTTGCTAAGCCACTGTCCATCATATTTGAAAAATCATGGCAGTCAGGTGAAGTTCCCAATGACTGGAAAAAGGGAAATATAACCCCCATTTTTAAGAAGGGAAAAATGGATGAGCTGGGGAATTACAGACCAGTCAGTCTCACCTCTGTGCATGGCAAAATCTTGGAGCGGATTCTCCTGGAAGCCATGCTAAGGCACATGAAAACCAACAAGGTTGTTGGTGACAGCCAGCATGGCTTCACTAAGGGGAAATCCTGCCTGACCAATCTGGTGACCTTTTATGAAGGGGCTACGGAACTGATGGACAGGGGCAGAGCAGTTGATGTCATCTACCTGGACTTGTGTAAAGCATTTGACACTGTCTCACATGACATCCTTCTCTCTAAGTTGGAGAGACATCAATTTGATAGGTGGACCACTCGGTGGATAAAGAACTGGCTGGATGGCCGCACGCAAAGAGTAGTGCTCAGTGGCTCAGTGTCCAGCTGGAGACCAGTAATGAGTGGTGTCCCCCAGGGATCGGTGTTGGGACCGGTCTTGTTCAACATCTTTGTGGGTGACATGGACAGTGGGATTGAGTGTGCCCTCAGCAAGTTTGCCGATGACACCAAGCTGTGTGGTTCGGTTGATACATTGGAGGGAAGGAATGCCATCCAGAGGGACCTTGACACGCTTGTGAGGTGGGCTGATGCCAACCTGATGAAGTTCAACCATGCTAAGTGCAAAGTCCTCCACCTGGGTCGGAGCAATGCCAGGCACAGCTACAGGTTGGGCGGGGAGGAGACTGAGAGCAGCCCTGCGGAGAAGGACTTGGGGGTGTGGGTTCATGAAAAAATGAACATGAGCCGGCAGTGTGCGCCTGCAGCCCAGAAGGCCAACCGTATCCTGGGCTGCATCAAAAGGAGTGTGACCAGCAGGTCGAGGGAGGTGATCCTGCCCCTCTACTCTGCTCTCGTGAGACCTCACTTGGAGTATTGTGTGCAGTTCTGGTGTCCTCAACATAAAAAGGACATGGAAGTGTTAGAACAAGTCCAGAGGAGGGCCACGAAGATGATCAGGGGACTGGAGCACCTCTCGTATGAAGATAGGCTGAGAAAATTGGGGCTGTTCAGCCTGGAGAAGAGAAGGCTGCGTGGAGACCTCATAGCAGCCTTCCAATATCTGAAGGGGGCCTATAGGGATGCTGGGGAGGGACTCTTCATTAGGGACTGTGGTGAGAGGACAAGGGGTAATGGGTTTAAACTTAAACAGGGGAGGTTTAGATTGGATCTGAGGAAGAAGTTCTATACTGTGAGGGTGGTGGGGCCCTGGAATGGGTTGCCCAGGGAAGTTCTGAATGCTTCATCCCTGGCGGCGTTCAAGGTGGGGTTGGACATAGCCTTAGATGGCATGGTTTAGTGTGAGGTGTCCCTGCCCATGGCGGGGGGGTTGGAACTCGATGATCTTGAGGTCCTTTCCAGCCCTTACTATTCTGTGATTCTGTGATTCTGTGAAATATTATTTTTATAATGGAAAAAAATTAGTGGGAAGAAAGTTCATCAGGCAGCATAGTAAGAAATGTTCTTTAAGGTGATTTTTTTTCACCAGTGGCCATATGTTGCATTAAAAAGTCTTAGAAATTCCGTATTTATATAACACATTATGAAATCGTGCATCATCTGCCGTAGAAAAAATTCTATATCATATATTTATAAAATTTTATTTCTTTGTGAACTGAATAGGAAATCTACATAGAATTGTTTCTACCACAAAATGAAGATTTCTGGGCCAGCTTGGATTGGGGCACTGTTCCGAAAATGTTCATCATCATTGATTCAAATTACTGAGTTAGTGTGCCAAGCCACAGTAGTTTGGATTTAACATTGCAAAGATGTGTTTAAAGAAGAAAAGCATATCTTAGGCTCCAGAAATCACTAAACTTTATGGGTATGATGAAATATTTGCTGATGACTGATATCTTAGCAAGATGAACCAGCAACAAATGATTATTTAGAAAGTGATTTAATTATTTTCACAGTCATGCCAAAATTTTGTATGTCAATTTTTTTGACAAAAAAAAAGCACCTCCAAACAAACAAAACAGCTGTAGAAACTCAGACAAAGGCACATCTCAGAAAATCAATTTGCAGTCATACTCAGCTTTTGACAAGCAATTACCAGAAATTATATGTGAATTAAAAAAATATATTGAAAGCGCATGATAACGGCTGTATTTGCTGATGATTCTGAATTCTCTTTTATCTGAAATTCACCTATTGTCTTTTAAATATTATCCCTAATGACAGGGAAGAATTTTATCTGATGAGGAGCATGGGATGATGTACAGTAAGTGTTACTAATTAAATAAGCTAAAATTTGGAAGAAATTTTTTACTATGAGGGTGGTGAGACACTGGCACAGGTTGTCCAGAGAAGCTGTAGATGCCCCATTCCTAGAAGTGTTCAAGATCTGGCTGAACAGAGCTTTGAGCAACCTGGTCTAGTGGAAGGTGTCCCTGATCATGGCAGGGGGGTTGGAACTGGGTGACCTAGCTCCCTTCCAACCCAAGGAACTAGGTCCCTTCCAACCCAAACCATTCAATGTTTCTATGAATTATTTTAAAACTCAATTACTAATTTCAAAGCCAAAACACCTGATGTAAGAAACTTAAGTGCGCTTACACAGAGGCGATTAAACTGGATCTGATTGCAGACATTTTATAAATGATGCAGTGTTGAAATTAAAAATCATTACACAGTTAGTTTGGAGTGTTGCAATGTGTACATATAATAACGTTTACATTCATATTCAGAGTATGATTACTGGCTCTAGTTTATAAACACTGCATAACAATAAATATGGCCAACTAATCAATGCATAATTCATTACATGCTGTAATGAAAGTGGTATATTTTTCTGTCAACCTTTCATTTAAAATTTAGTTTCTCCTATCCCAAACTGTGTTTCAAATTGTTTGTCTTACTCACAGTTAATGAATTTTATCACCCTGATCCCTCACTTTTGAAAGGCAGATTCTATTTACTAGAAATCAAAAAACTTCAGTTTTCAGTGTCTCATTAATTTTCAGACAACATTACCAAGGCTTGCTGCATCTGGTTTCACGTTCTGAGTCCGGCATAAGATTACTAAACTATACTTTTAGAAGTAGTAGTAATAAATTATTTCCTGAAGCCTTTATTCATGAAGATGGAAAAAAAATGTTTTTATCCACTGCCAACAAAAAGCTGGTTACAGCTGGTTACATTTTCCTGGTTAGGTGAAACTGACCTTAAGGAATGAAAGAGTCAAGTCCAGTATATTACGATACAAGATATGGGGTTAAGAAAGCTCTTCACTGAAAAAAGGCAACATTCATAAAAATAAAATTTAGCATAAGCTAAAAAGGTTCACAACAACCTGCTAT
Source organism: Amazona ochrocephala (assembly GCA_039720435.1). Taxonomy (NCBI): domain Eukaryota; kingdom Metazoa; phylum Chordata; class Aves; order Psittaciformes; family Psittacidae; genus Amazona; species Amazona ochrocephala. The sequence goes on from CM077878.1 coordinate 26,488,504, forward strand.
ATTCAGGAAAAAGAAAACCAGTAACTGCAGTTTTTGGGTTTCAAGTAGCATCAAGAACTATTTGGGTGATAATTTCTTGCTTATGGAATCATTTAGATGTTACAGGTGTAGGTGAACCTAGACAGTGCTCTATAAAAATTTCAATAAATTAATTGCAAAATCTTTAATTGCTATATAAATGTGGAAAAAAATGTATGTTTACATTCACAATGGATAGGTTAATGAATGAGAAGCAAACTGGAACTGAAGTGTTAACGTACATTTGCTGTAAAAACTATTCTTCTTGATGCCCACATTTTTGTGTAGCGCTAACAGATGTCCCCCTATATAAGTATGAGCATCCTACGTCATGTTTAAGGAAGGTATTGTCCATCAATTTTACCAGACAGTACATCATTTCAGAAGGCTGTTCAGTTAGCTAAAAAAAAAAAAAAATGTTTTGAATGTAAATTCAACTGCCTTAAAAGTTCTAAACAAATTTCGGACTATATTGAGAGAATTTTATTGTGAAAATTTTTATGTTTGTCAGAGATTCAAGAATCATGAGATCTTCTTCACCACTCAGAATGTTCCAAAATGAATACTGTTCATTCGCCATTTTATTTTGTTACCTGAAGATTAAACTTCATGGTTAAACAATTAAAAATAGATGGGAATTAACAAAACTGCCTTTTCTGGAGCCATACAAGATTCAAAGTCAGAAGTTAAAGTATGTACACTTTCTGCCAGTTCTGCCAATTAAATGAGTTACTAGTTGGAGGTACCTTTATGAGCCAAAAGATCACTGTGGCTCAGTGTCAAATGAGATCCAAAGTTACTGTAGACAATACTAGAGAAATATTCACCTAGGGAAAAAAAAGTATATTCCTTACTGATGTGGGTATAATATAGCCTAAACACATCAAACATGCATTTTAGTGGTTTACCGTGAAAATCTTTAAGTCAGGATTCACTTTTTTTCTTTACCAGCAGTTTTCCACCTGCCATTCAATGACTCTGATCTCCACTATTTTTTACCACGTTACATGGTGAAAACTCTGATTATCTGGGCCCCTTCAGTATTTTCTTCCTGCAATAACACGTATGTCTGGTGTGACCTTCACTAGCTTGATAGAATACTATAGTTTCATGTTATTATCAAGCCATTAATTTGCCATTTGATCTTTTATACTCATGTTGCACCATTGCAACAGTGGACTTCTGTGTTCTTGGAACTTGAATGGCTTTTCTTGAGCATACAGCTGGAGTTGTCTAGCTTCATTTCTTGCTACTGAAATTTTTCAAGCTCAAAGAAGTAGAGAGTTAAGATATGCCTGTTGGCAACTCTTCGCTATTGCTTCCATGCATATTTGTAAGAGTCTTCATTTTCTTACAAAAAGTGAATATTTTTCTTTTAATGGCAGAAATATATTGATTCAGTAGTAATTCAGATACCAACTAGCCTGGAATTTCTAGGTTACTTTCAGACTCAGTATTTGTGGTGGCAATAACACAGATGGTTTTATTTTCACAGAAGGATTTCAGCTTCTTGTTGAAGTTATTCACAGAGCTCACATTATTTTGATACTTTTATTTCCTCTCTCTCTTGATTTTATTTCTCACCTCACCAATACAATGTGGCCTCTAAGACACTAACAAAGTAAACAATAATCATTTTATTAAGCACTCAGACGAGCTACTGCAGCTCTTCTGGCTTTCATGTCTCCCAGCTAAGGACATACTGAAGGTGCTGAGTAGATGGCAGTTGAGATCCCAAATAAGGCTGCCCTGGTCATTCTCACAGTCCCTGCATTCCTACCTAGACATAAACTTTATGGCTATATTTTGTGTACAATGATGTTTCTGAGAAACACATTTTCCATGATCTTCTAGTTGAAAATACCAGTCACTTGGAAAATGCTGAACTCTGAAAATACAGTTGTTCATTAGAATCATAGAATCATAGAATAGTAAGGGTTGGAAAGGACCTCAAGATCATCAAGTTCCAACCCCCCTGCCATGGGCAGGGACATCTCCCACTAAATCATGCCATCCAAGGCTATGTCCAACCCCACCTTGAACGCCGCCAGGGATGAAGCATTCACAACCTCCCTGGGCAACCCATTCCAGTGCCTCACCACCCTCACAGTAAAGAATTTCTTCCTCATATCCAATCTAAACTTCCCCCGTTTAGGCTGAAATATATCTTTGATCATTACACATTACACAGCATTTGTCACCTCGGCAGCTACTCCTATTTTGCAACCATATTCCAGGCATATGAAAATAATAATGACAATATCAAGGCAAGAGCTCATCACATTCTTGTGCAGTTGAAACAGGCAGGAAGAAAAGTGAAGAAAGCAGAATGGTGATTGCTCTTTAAATGCATACAGGATAAAGAAAGCATAAAAACTTTCTAGGAGTAACAATGGAGATTTTAGGAAGACCTTTGAGTTAATTGCTTTCAGCAGAAACCTCCCAAATCCTCAGCAAAGTGTTAACTCTTATGAATCTATGAAAAAAACGGGAGAAAAAAACCCAAAGAGATTTTAAATGTTCCATAAACTAATTTCAAAAGCCGCTTTGAGAATAAGAACATATCCTACCAAAAAATATAAAGTTTCGAAGAAAAAAATGCACCTTTATAACTGACTGTCACCAAAAATCAGAGAAAAAAATAAAAAGAGAAAACCAAGAAATTATCAGTCCCCTTTGCTTCACTACCTTGGACGGATAAAGACCTGCTGAAGAAAATTTGAAGGAAAAAAGAGGTTTATGAAAGGTGGAAGCAAGGACAGGTGGCCTGGGAAGAATACAGGGATGTTGTCTGGAAAGCTAAGGACAAGATTAGGAAAGCTAAGGCCCAATTAGAATTAAACTTGGCTAGGGATGTTAAGGATAACAGGAAGGGATTCTATAGTTACAAAGTGAATAAAAGACAGATTACGGACAACGTGGGCCCCCTCCAGAAGCTATCGGGAGAACTGGCTACCCTGGATGTGGAGAAGGCTGAGGTTCTTAACGACTTCTTTGCCTCAATCTTCACTGGCAAATGCTCTGACCACACCACCCAAGTCTTGGAAGGCAGACGCGGGGACGGTGAGGGTGGGGACCCTGGGGCCACTGTAAGAGAGGATCTGGTTCGAGACCATCTTAAGAACCTGAACATATGCAAGTCCATGGGACCGGATGAAATCCATCTGCGGGTCCTGAAGGAGCTGTCAAATGAAGTTGCTAAGCCACTGTCCATCATAGTTGAAAAATCATGGCAGTCAGGGGAAGTTCCCGATGACTGGAAAAAGGGAAATATAACCCCCATTTTCAAGAAGGGGAAAATGGATGAGCCGGGGAATTACAGACCAGTCAGTCTCACCTCTGTGCCTGGCAAAATCTTGGAGCAGATTCTCCTGGAAGGCATGCTGAGGCACATGAAAACCAACAAGGTGCTTGGCGACAGCCAGCATGGCTTCACTAAGGGGAAATCCTGCCTGACCAATCTGGTGACCTTCTATGATGGGGCTATGGAACTGATGGACACGGGTAGAGCAGCTGATGTCATCTACCTGGACTTGTGCAAAGCATTTGACACTGTCTCACATGACATTCTTGTCTCTAAATTGGAGAGACATCAATTTGATAGGTGGACCACTTGGTGGATAAAGAACTGGCTGGATGGCCGCACGCAAAGAGTAGTGCTCAATGTCTCAATGTCCAGCTGGAGACCAGTAACGAGTGGTGTCCCCCAGGGATCGGTGTTGGGACCGGTCTTGTTCAACGTCTTTGTGGGTGACATGGACAGTGGGATTGAGTACCTCAGCACGTTTGCTGATGACACCAAGCTGTGTGGTTCGGTTGATACATTGGAGGGAACGAATGCCATCCAGAGGGACCTTGACACGCTTGTGAGGTGGGCTGATGCCAACCTGATGAAGTTTAACCATAACAAGTGCAAGGTTCTCCACCTGGGTCGGAGCAATCCCAGGCACAGCTACAGATTGGGCAGAGAAGAGATTCAGAGCAGCTCTGTGGAGAAGGATTTGGGGGTGCTGGTCGATGAGAAAATGAACATGAGCCGGCAGTGTGCACTTGCAGCCCAGAAAGCCAGCGGTATCCTGGGCTGCACCATGAAAAGGAGCGTGACCAGCAGGTCGAGGGAGGTGCTCCTGCCCCTCTCCTCTGTTCTTGTGAGACCTCACTTGGAGTATTGTGTGCAGTTCTGGTGTCCTCAACTGTTGGAACAAGTGCAGAGGAGGGCCAGGAGGGTGATCAGGGGACTGGAGCAGCTCACATATGAAGATAGGCTGAGAAAGTTGGGGCTGTTCAGCCTGGAGAAGAGAAGGCTGCGTGGAGATCTCATAGCAGCCTTCCGGTATCTGAAGGGGGCCTATAGGGATGCTGGGGAGGGACTCTTCATGAGGGATTGTAGTGATAGGACAAGGGGTAGCGGATTCAAACTTAAACAGGGGAAGTTCAGATTGGATATGAGGAAGAAATTCTTTACTGTAAGGGTGGTGAGGCCCTGGAATAGGTTGCCCAGGGAAGTTGTGAATGCTCCATCCCTGGCGGTGTTCAAGGCCAGGTTGGACAGAGCCTTGGGTGACATGGTTTAGCATGAGGTGTTCCTGCCCATAGCAGGGGGGTTGGAACTAGAGGATTTTAAGGTCCTTTCCAACCCTAACTATTTTATGATTCTATGATTCTACCTACCAGCTGCTGCTAGAGATCATTTCTTATTGCTCCTACTATTGTTTTTAGACTATTGTTTACCAGGGTTTTGAAAAACTGATCTGAAATCTATGAAATAGCTGAAGTAAAAACAAATGCTCTTTCATTAAACTGGATCATGTAATTAGTTTATTTAATGTTTTTCACCTGAGGAATATTGGCTTTGCATGTCTACCAATGGCAGTGTCAATAAAGATGTCAAAGAAAATGTGTTAGCAGCCCCTTGTTATACCGATACAAATTTCTTGTTTGTCTTTGTATTCATCAAAGAGATTGTGAGAGACCGGAAGAGTGCATCCAGGATATGGTTTAAATACTTGGTTTCACTAAGCTAAGCAGCTGGTAAGAATAACATTATATTAATGCTGAATGCACAGAGAACTGCATGCATACGTTGCTTACATACATATAAATACGCTATGTGAGAAGCTGTGATAACTATAATTTGACATTTAACAGCATCATCAAAGTATTTTAACAGCCACCATTTTAAGAGGAAAAACACATACTTCGATTATATAGACTACTGTATATAGACCACTTATCTAAATGAGAGATTTAGGGGTGTCTTATCTTTCAGGTAGCATTAGTCGGTTTACCCTAGCTACTAGCTAACTGCAGCTTGACTGACATGCATGGCCTCAAAAATCAGAGATGAATGCAGTCAGCCCTCATTAGGAGGTTATGCTCTTCAATGCATCTGACTGAGTCTCATGTTAACAGGTTTGCCTAGAGAAATAATCTAGATAAGATTTCAAAACTAAAACTACACCCACGTCATAGAATACCACAAACATTATCAACTTCACATTTCTGCAAACATTCATTTATATACCTAAAATCGAATAATTGATGTTTCATACGCTATTCCTACTGCAATGTACAAAGCACTATTCAGTGTGTGAGATAGACGCAGGTTATCCTTTAAAAAGTACAGCTGCACTGTTTGCATTACCTTAGTTCAAAGAATTAGTGGCTCCCCTGAAGCATCTTCTCAAAAAAGCATGTCCTCAGTGTATCTTTGTGGGAAGGGTTGTGTCTATACCAACAGTTAACCCAGGCAAATTCACTGTTGGAGGTCTATATACCCTCATATCTAACAGACCAAAGTGATCTACAATAGTATTCTCTTAACTAGGAGCCTGAAAAGTGGCACACCTGCTCTGCTGGAGAACTGCCAACAAACAGTGCTGTGCATTTCAGCGACACTGAAAACAATCATAGTAGCACATATAGTCTGTTCTCACAAGTAAAACAGGTGTTGTCTGCAAGTTTAGCCGCCATCACTAACAGACACTCACTGGTGATTTACTGGCACAAATGTCATGACTTTCATTATCACTGATAAAACAAGCTTGGTTCTTGATTTGATATGATGGTTGAGGGCTCACCCAGTGTTTGCTGGCAGGCAGCCCACCTCTGCAATTCTGAGAGAGAGGTGTGTGTGCAAGAAATACAATATTAACCCAGAAATAAGTTCCTTAATTACAGCGCTGAATTTTACAGACTTGGTTGTGAGCACAGCTCCCAATTATTCGACTTAAATAAATTATAATTTTACAATCCAAAGACAAAAAAGGACAAGACCTGAGGCTGGAAACTGAGCTTTCGAACTGTTGCTCACGTAGCTCAGCATATGTGCTGAGTATAGGTACTGTGCTTTATATGACATCTGCATCCAGGAAAGCCATGGGTGACTCAACCTGCTTTCTCCGCTGAGCTCCCAGTCTCTTGTTTCCCAGAACCTCAGGTACTGGGAAAGAAAAGAGATGAAATCTAGTCCTTGTAGGCATTCAAATGACTGATCATATGGATGATGTGATATATGCACATCAGAGCATGGTATGCATTCTGTCTGCACAGGCTCTGCAGCAGAGCAGTTTGCTGCATTCCAGGCACAGCGCTGTGTTTGTGATGTGTTGCATTGGCTGACATGAAAGACAGAGCCCCAGAGATACCTTTGCTCAATAAATGTACACTTATATATCTTCTGCGGTGTTACTCTGTGGTGTCCCTCTCAGAAAGTGTCTATATATGCCTCATGGGCAAAGCCTCCTACAACCTTTCCTTGCACATTGGTTACTAGCAGCTGACCTGTCCTGTGCCTGGAGATCTAAGGGGGACACAGCAAATGGACCTTCAATAGGCCATTCACAGTGCAGACAACTGGGATGTGTCACCACATGCTAGAAGGAATGTTTCTAGAAGGGGGAAATCTGTTTTGGAGGTCAGTAGAGTTAGTGACCCTTATAATCATACAATCAACTAGGTTGGAAATGGCCTTTAAGATCATCAAGTCCAACCATCACTCCAGGACTGACAAGACCACCAGTAAACCATGTCACTGGGGGCCTAATATACATGTTTTCTGAACACTTCCAGGGGCAGCGATTCCTCCACTTCCCTGGGCAGCCTGTTCCAATGCCTAATCACCCCCTTTGTGAAGAAATTTTTCCTGATATCCAATCTAAGCCTCCCCTGGTGCAGCTTGAGGCCATTACCTCTTGTCCTATCACTTGTTACCTGGGAGGAGAGGATGACCCCCACCTCATTACAACCTCCTTTCAGGTAGCTGTAGAGAGTGATAAGATACCAGCTGAGCCTTCTCTTCTCCAGGCTAAATAACCCCAGTTCCTTCAGCCGTTCCTCATAAGACTTATTCTCCAGACCCTTCACCAGCTTTGTTGCCCTTCTCTGGTCATGCTGCGGCACCTCAATGCCTTTCTTGTAGTAAGGCCCCCAGAACTGAACACAGTCCAGCCTCACCAGTGCCTTCAAGGCCAAGAGATGCCTTCACGGCCAAGACTAGGAATTCAAAAATGGTGTTCTGGTATGGATGATCCTCCCCTAGAGAGCAGGATAGATGTGGTCATTGATATTATATTCAGAGCAACTAGCGCTGTGCAAATGGGACTGACAAAGCATTCATTTTAGTGCCTTTTCAGCTTTTTATGGTGATGCAAGCCACTTATTTCTCAGAAAGACTGCGATAGTGGAAAATGGCACTGCAGCCTGACTTCAGAATACAAAAGGTGCACTTTATTATCCTGATTAATTATGAAGAAAAATAAAAGAAATCTGGATTCTGTCTTTCTTTTAATAAAAAACCCAAACTCATTTTACAAATGTATGAAATGCCCTCATTTACAATTATTCACACCTAAGAGCTTCTCTAGCAACTTCAAGTGCTCAGAAGTTACCATCTTACTGATGAAACAATGTGAATTAAAAACATTAAGGGCTAACTATAGTTTAATTTTGAATATGCAATTTTAAAGTTTCTAACCTGTGTGATAAGTGATTATTAAGGCTTTGGAAAATTTTTTATTAAATATGAAAATGGATATCCAAATCAAAGCCACAAAATTTCATTCAGTGTGGAAGGCTTAAAACTCTCTAATTTAAGGAGACAGAGCCTTGGGGGGCATGGTTTAGTGGGAGGTGTCGCTGCCCATGGGAGGGGGGGTGGAACTAGATGATCTTAAGGTCCTTTCCAACCCTAACTATTCTATGATTCTATGATTCTATGAAATGTTATTTAAACCTAATTTTAACAAATAAAAAAATGAAGAGGGACACAATAGATAGAAGGAAAAATGCTGTTTGAGAAATGTGACTGTCAGAAAGGAATTAATGAATAGGAGAGGTATATACATGCTTAGAAATAGCTATTAATACTGCAGAATTATACACTACACAGTCATTAACATCACATTGCACCTGGCAGTTTAACAGGCAGATTTTAGTTCTTTGAGAAAAGAAATTGAGGGCTCAGTTATGGATCCAAGCCATGCTGAGAATGGAGAAAGGTAAATAATATTTCATGGTGCTCTGGAAAGCTATGTGCCCGTGGAAGGTACAAAAAAGTGGTCTGTCACTGCATCTGTAATAAACAAACCATGCTGGTGGACCAGCCTACACATGGGAATGTGTATTCCCCAGAGAAACTCAATAAACCTCATTCTGAGTGTAAGAAAACAATCTTAGATGTAAGGGAAGTTGTTGCCCCTCGTCTGCTGACTCTTCAGTGATGATTCTGCTCTATGAGAAGCAATGGTAGTTCCAAGAGAAGTTCCAGTGTAAATTACATGAGATTAGGAAATGAAGATTCAGGTGTGCATCCCTAGAGCCTAATAAGAGTTAGATCTGTGTTCGGTTTTAATCCAGTGGTGTCTGAACTGGGCTTTTGGAAGGACTGGTTTGCCTGAAAGAAGAGTTTCCAAAAAAGGCAGCTTTGAAGATTTTACTGGACATGATTCTTCAGATATATCTTCTTAGGCTGGTGACACTGACAATATGTCCCTGATTTCAGTGATTAAGTCTACACAGTATGTTCTGTATATGAGCTTGCACAATGTATTTAGGGAGATGATTTTTGGATCTCTGCCCAGTGGGTTGCAAGCAATTTCTCATACACTTTTAACTTCTTTCATCTTAAAGTATAAAATGTATTTGTCATAGAATCATAGAATCATAGAATAGTCAGGGTTGGAAAAGACATTAAGATCCTCTAGTTCCAATCCTCCTACCATGGGCAGGGACACCTCCCACTAAACCATGTCACCTAAGCCTCTGTCTAACCTGGCACTGGACACAGCCAGCGATGGAGCATTCACAACTTCCTTGGGCAACCCATTCCAGTGCCTTACCACCTTACAGTAAAGAGCTTCTTTTGTCGATTCACATTGTTCTTGTTCTTGGCATAGGCAAAGCATTCCCTTTTATGGACCTTAACCCTTCTTAGTAAATCTTTATTGAATGCTTTTTAACTTCTGTATCACTGATCCACATATCAACTTCTTTGCTATTTTTTCTGTTTCCTTCTTATAAATGCTTATACTGATACCATCATCTCAATTCTTAATCATTGGAATACATTTTTTTCTTTCTCATGGGGGACTTCAACCACCCTGATAAATGTTGGTGGGATGGCACAGCCCGGCACAAGCAATCCAGGAGCTTACTCGATTCTGTGGAAGGCAACTTCCTTCTGCAAGTAATAGAGGAGCCAAAAAGGAGAGGTGCCATGCTTGACTTCGTACTCACCAACAGGGAAGGGCTGGTTGGAAATGTGACACTTCAGGGCAGCCTTGGTTGCAGCAATCATGAGATGGTTGAATTCGTGATCCTCAGGACAGTGAGAAGAGCGCACAACAAGCTCACTGCCCTGGACTTCAAGAGAGCAGATTTTGGCCTCTTCAGGAACCTGCTTAGTCAAGTTCCATGGGATATAGCCCTAGAGGGCAGGGAGCCCAAGAGTGTTGGTTGATATTCAAGGATCACCTGCTGCAAGCTCAGGAGCGATACATCCCAAGTAGAAGGAAGATGGCATGGTTTAGTGGGAGGTGTCCCTGCCCATGGCGGGGGGGTTGGAACTCGATGATCTTGAGGTCCTTTCCAGCCCTTACTATTCTGTGATTCTGTGATTCTCTGAAGTGCGGCAGGAGGGCTAGGAGACCTCCTCGGATGGATAATGACCTGCTGAAGAAAATTCGAAGGAAAAAAGAGGCTTATAAAAGGTGAAGCAAGGACAGGCAGCCTGGGAATAATATAGGGATGCTGTCTGGGAAGCCAAGGACAAGATTAGGAAAGCTAAGGCCCACTTAGAATTAAACTTGGCATGGGATGTGAATGATAACAGGAAGGAATTCTATAGGTACATAGCGAATAAAAGGCAGGGTAGGGACAATGTTGGCCCTCTCCGGAAGCTATCAGGAGAACTAGCTACCCTGGCTTTGGAGAAGGCTGAGGTTCTTAATGACTTCTTTGCCTCAGTCTTCACCGGAAAATGCTCTGACCACACCACCCAAGTCCTGGAAGGCAGATGCAGGGACACTGAGAATGAAGACCCTGGGCCCACTGTAGGAGAGGATCTGGTTTGAGACCATCTTAAGAACCTGAACGTACACAAGACCAGATGAAATCCATCCACGGGTCCTAAAGGAGCTGGCAAATGAGGTTGCTAAGCCACTGTCCATCATAGTTGAAAAATCATGGCAGCCAGGTGAAGTTCCTGATGACTGGAAAAAGGAAAATATAACCCCCATTTTCAAGAAGGGGAAAATGGATGACCCGAGGAACTACAGACCAGTAAGTCTCACCTCTGTGCCTGGCAAAATCTTGGAGCAAATTCTCCTGGAAGGCATGCTGAGGCACATGAAAACCAACAAGGTGGTTGGTGACAGCCAGCATAGCTTCACTAAGGGGAAATCCTGCCTGACCAATGTGGTGGCCTTCTATGAAGGGGCTACGGAACTGATGGACAGGGGCAGAGCAGCTGATGTCATCTACCTGGACTTGTGCAAAGCCTTCGACACTGTCCCACATGACATAGAATCATAGAATCATAGAATAGTTAGGGTTGGAAAGGACCTCGAGATCATCGAGTTCCAACCCCCCTGCCATGGGCAGGGACAACTCCCACTAAACCATGCCATGCAAGGCTATGTCCAACCCCACCTTGAACGCCGCCAGGGATGAAGCATTCACAGCTCCCCTGGGCAACCCATTCCAGGGCCTCACCACCCTTACATCCTTGTCTCTAAATTGGAGAGACATCAATTTGATAGGAGGACTACTCGGTGGATAAAGAACTGGCTGGATGGCTGCACGCAAAGTGCTGTGCTCAATGGCTCAATGTCCAGCTGGAGACCAGTAATGAATGGTGTCCCCCAGGGATCAGTGTTGGAACCAATCTTCTTCAACATCTTTGCTGATGACATGGACAGTAGGATGGAGTGCGCCCTCAACAAGTTTGTCTATGGCACCAAGCTGTGTGGTTCGGTTGATACGTTGGAGGGAACGAATGCCATCCAGAGGGACCTTGACATACTTGTGAGGTGGGCTGATGCCAACCTGATGAAGTTTAACCATAACAAGTGCAAAGTCCTCCACCTGGGTCGGAGCAATCCCAAGCACAGCTACAGATTGGGCAGAGAAGAGATTCAGAGCAGCCTTGTGGAGAAGGACTTGGGGTGTTGGTGGATGAGAAAATGAACGTGAGCCAGCAGTGTGCATTTGTAGCCCAGAAAGCCAGCGGTATCCTGGGCTGCATCAAAAGGAGTGTGACCAGCAGGTCGAGGGAAGTGATCCTGCCCCTCTACTCTGCTTTTGTGACACCTCACTTGGAGTATTGTGTGCAGTTCTGATGTCCTCAACATAAAAAGGACATGGAACTGTTAGAACAAGTCCAGAGGAGGACCATGAGGATTATCAGGGGGGTGGAGCACCTCCCATATGAAGATAGGCTGAGAAAATTGGGGCTGTTCAGGCTGGAGAAGAGAAGGCTGTGTGGAGATCTCATAGCAGCCTTCCAGTATCTGAAGGGCGGCTATAGGGATGCTGGGGAGGGACTCTTCATTAGGGACTGCAGTGATAGGACAAGGGGTTATGGGTTCAAACTTAAACAGGGGGAGTTTAGATTGGATATGAGGAAGAAATTCTTTACTGTAAGGGTGGTGATGCACTGGAATGGGTTGCCCAGGGAAGTTGTGAATGCTCCATCTCTGGCAGTGTTCAAGACAGGGTTGGACATAGCCTTGGATGGCATGGTTTAGTGTGAGGTGTCCCTGCCCATGGCAGGGGGTTTGGAACTAGATAATCTTAAGGTCCTTTCCAACCCTAACTATTCTATGATTCTATAATTATGTATGCAATGAAGCATTATTTAAGTGATTAGGCATTATGTTTGTAATCTAATTTTTCCTCCCACTGTCTTTTACTGATGTTTCTACCTTTATGAAATTTACCTTTCTGAAGTATTGACACACTAAACATTTTTTTGCATGTAATGCATAAAATCTTATCATTATCACTGTCGTGGTTTAAGTCTATAAACTCACGCAGCTGCTCTCTCACTCACTCCCCACTCTTTCTCCCCTCTGCTCCTGGAGGGATGGGAAGGAGAATCGAAAGAATGCAACTCCCACAGGTTGAGATAAGAACAGTTTAGTAACTAAGGTATAACACAAATCACTACTGCTACCACCAATAATAATAATGACAAGGCAGATACAAGGAAAAGGAGAATACAATAGCTCACCATCAAATATCAAGCCCGACCACCCAGTGCACCCCCACCAGTGCCCCCCACCGTGCACCCTCGCCACCCTTCCGGGTCTCTGCTCCCCGTTCTACATCCTGGACATGACGTGCTGTGGTATGGAATAATCTCTTTGGTTAGTCTGGGTCAGGTGTACTGTCTCTCCTTCCTCCCTGCTTCCCCTCCTCAGTCGGTAGAGCATGAGACTCACAAAGTCCTTGGCCAGCCTAAACATCACCAAGCAGTAACTGAAAACACTGGTGTTATCAGTGCTGCTCCCAGGCCCCAAATCAAAAACACAGCACTGCACCAGCTACCAAGAAGGAGAAAAAACGACTGCTGCTGCTGAACCCAGGACAATCACATGCAATCACAGAATTATTATTATTAGAGTGACCTGTTGGTTTTATCTCTTGTAAATACATCTTTAATAAGTAAAATACCTCTAAGGTATCAAATCTTTTTTTTTTTGAATGTTACTATCTGTCTAATGCTTTTTATTCTTTTGCTTTTTTTTAAGCTTCATGGATCTTTTGGCTGTGATGACACAGGACTTCAGGATAAATTTTTTATTTTATGTTTTGGAAAGAGTTGCTCCTGTTGCTTTCGCTTGTGACTTATCCATTTTAGTCCCCCGTGCTGTAACTTGTCAGTTGGAAAAATCAATCCCTAAACATTCTACAACCTAGCTCTCTGAAAAGTAACTCAGAAAGCAAGCTATGATGTTTTTTTCTGGTGAAGTGCAGGGTCACCCTTTTCAAAGTAAGGAATAACCATAGCATAACAGTATTGTGAGAGAGCCTGCCAAATTATGGCTGATATCTAAACATAATTGTTACATTTCCTGATGAATAAATGATATGGAAATCTTGGGGCTAAAACAGTGACATTCATATTTATTACAGAATTATAACTTTGCTCTCTGTAGGTTACATTAGAAATAAAATTTCCTGATGTACAAATCCTTTCCACTATCAAGCCCTCTGTAGTCTTAATTATAGTGTAATACTGATTTTCAGCTGTAGTTCAAAGTATTATCTCTGAATGAGTGCTTTTTCCTCAGTAGAATACAGAGCATACAAGCTTTATCCTCAGAAGCCTTCAGACTTTCCCCTGAGTTTGCCAGCCTCTCCCTATAGGTGTCAAAGTCCATATCCTCAAAACCCCAATTCAGCAGTCATATAATGCTGGATACTCCCCCCAGAATAATAAGAAAGCTCTGTAAACTCCAACATTTCCTTCTTGGTATGCTGAGAACTGCTCAGACATCGACAGCGTAGATCAGCAAGATATGCCAAGCATTCACCTGTGTGGATCCTTACCTAACTGCAGTCCTGGGGTACAACCACAAGGCCAGCCCCTGTACAGAGGAGACCTGTATACACACGCTTCCAATCCAGAAACTCCTTGTTTTGGGCATTCATCTGGGATACAAAGACCCACATTTTTCTCCTGTCTTTAAAAAAAGACAAGACCCATCTCCCAGTTCAACTATGGATGTTACTTAACATAGGGACAACTATTTTGGGGTTCTGTAAATGCTGGATTTGGCATTCACTAACTTGATTTTAATACTGCTACCCTTTGTAAAAAAGACTTGTATATTCTTGAGCCAGAGGAAGAGGGAGGTGAGACTATAACATAGCTGGTATCATGCTTAATGTGGAATATCCACATATACTTTCTATTGCCAACGAAGATTTATATCTGTAGCTTTTAAATGGTGGGTGTGCTGTGATATGGGTTAAGAGATGTTATTTCTTCTGTTTTCTGAGAAAAAATGTTTTAGGCATTTTACTGCAGAGGGAGATTCAGGGTGATTCAGGATCCAGATTGGAAATAAAGTACTTTCTTTTTTTCAGAGAAAGACACTGAAGTCACAGCAATGACCCCCTTTTATCTCAAGTTTTGCTTCAGCATTTTCTATCAGCCGGCTTATGTAGTCCTTTAGTTGTTCTGGTGATAACTTGTTCGTATACAGCACAATTTTAGAAGTATTCAAGTACCTCCATATGAGAAGGTGTGTCTGCACAAGATCTCACAGGTACTAGCTGAGGCTACCCAGTAGCAGTATAGTCATTCCATATGGTGCTGTATTTGGGCAAACTAGCATATTGACAATATCTTTAGTTTTGGAGCTTGAACAGCATTGTACTGCAAGGGAAAACCTACCCTAAATCACCCTATATATCATTCACAAAGTGTAAACACCTAATGAAGCCTAGTGAATGCATCAGGAAAAAAAAGATCTGCATGGCAATTTTGAGACATAAAACTACCTTCATCCTTCTATAGGTCTTGCTTCAAGCTTTTTTAAGAGTGGCAGGTGAAACTGAAACATAATTGAGGTGGCTGGGAAGCTGGAGAAAGTGGGCTGTTTGTCCCTTAAAGAGTTCAAAACACAGCCTTAGACATCACACTATGCCGCAGGGATCACGATCTGCAAATTCTCAGAAGGGAAAAATCTGTCCGAGAATCTGAGTTGCAAATATTCTATAGATAAATAATTAAAAAGTTTCACTGGAGTTTGCAAACTCTAACAAAAAAAAAAGACTTAAATCTTGCAAAGCGATTTTCATTACTGAGAATTTTAGCCCCAGCTAGCAATGATTCTGCTAATGCTACTTACTTGGGGATACTTACTAGATTATTTTTAATCAATTATTATAAATATGATGCAATAACTTTTGTCAGAGTCAGTTAAATAAGTTAATTCACAGTCTACAGAAGATGGATACTGTTTTTTTAATTCAGGTATTAGAAAATGCCTATAAGGGTTAGAGACCGTGAATTCAAAGGCTATATTAGTCTGTCATTAATTGCCATTAATGCAATTAACTTGTTTAATGGATATCCTATTTCTCAATGATAAAAGAATACTTTAAGTGGGACTCCTGGCCCCGGACTTTTGTTGTACAAAAATTTTTCATTTAAGCCAAACTAATTGTCTGGTTTCCTTTTCTAGGGAATGGAGAAAGATCATTGGGTGGGATGACTTATCTTTTCCAAAAATCATGTTCCAGGAAAGTGCATCATTCCTTATAGTATGTGGATTTTTCTTCTTTAACTATAACTGGTGGAATTGTGAGGACTAAAAGAAAGAGTTCAGACATAGGTTTGTCTTCAGTGTTTAAAACAATTGTATACAGAATGCCTTTGAGGAGTTTTACGTTACTCTCTAGTCTGTTGTTTTTTTTCTTTCCTAGACCTTCCCACACTGTGTAGAGAGCTGAGGTGCCTGTGTTGCCAATTGCAGCATTTGACTTTTGGTGTCCAAGTTATTCAGTGAGTCTAGGCCTAAGTGGTAAACATGATGTTCAAAAAGCAGTACTTTACTAGGTACAATAGTATTTGGTCTGCCTACACATTTTTCTGTGAACATGGTTTATCCTTTGTCACCTTTACCACTTGCTTAAGGGTAACTGAATCCCTGCCATGAAAGCATAAGGCAATTATTCGTAGTTACAGCATCCCTAAGCTACTGAAGCATAAAATTCATTACAAACGCACATCATTTTGTTGATTTAGTCCTAGTCCACATGTATTGAATGGGAAAATCACACTACGAATAAATCTTCCACTGATATGGTTGACAAACCTATGAGTGAGATGACAAAAGACCTTTAAAAACCTGCTTTGACTACAGCAGCTTTATTTTCTGAGCTTTATTTGAGCCAAAAATAAGTGGATGGACATACACTGTCTTCAACTGTCAGATGCGCTAATTTATTTATTTGGCAAGTGATCTCATTCTTTGGTTAAAAATGCTGCCCCCATGACAGAATTAAAGAAATGTACTGAAACCAGCGCTAAGGGCAGAGGAGACAGGCAATTTTTAAGCTAATCTTTTTTCTGGTGTGGCCAACTTCTACAAACAAGCATAACTCAACAGGTTGCATCTATATGAAAAAAATTCCAGAATTAGCTGAGTTGCGAGCTCACTTTTGAGTTTGATTTAGGAAAAATATAGCTGTTAATTTCAAATATCCTGAGCACAGGATATTGTTGATGGGCACAGGCTGCTGGCTTTTGTGCCCATCGCGGTTTCAGTTGTTTTTTTTTTATTAACACTTACTTTCTAATTCAAGCTTTCTTCCTAGGTACTGCAGTGAATTGGAAAAAGCACACTGGAAAACATCTCCCTCACTGTAGTTAGGAATAAATACTGCTCAGAAGCCTAGCTAAGCAGCTGACAGGTCTTGACCATTGCTTTTTGTGCTGTTTATGAATTGTCCCGTATGATCTGCTCTTTATATAGTATCTATTTGCTGCTTTTATATGCTGACTATCAGGTCTTGGGGTGAGGAGCCACTTTTCATTATGTGTGACAGTGAAACAGCACCTCGATCAGAGCATGGATAGCAGAGCAGTATCTCCTCCTGTAACGAAAGCTGCTGCTATGGCCCTCATTTACACACAGCCAGATCAAACTCTGCTTCCTTTGGAAGCAGTCCACTCTCAAGTGTTTGCTTTGATCGAAGACAGAGATCTAGAGCTGAACTCAGTGCAGCAAAGAACCATTTTATTACCCCGGTTATTGCTTTTAAAAGACCAGGGGAGAAGCATAGGTGCCATTTCTGTGCTTTTTTTCATAGGAAAAAAATGCTTATTTATTCTGAAAAATGCGACTCTGATGTTTTGTCTTTGTTTCTGGCAAGCAAAGACCTTCCAGCCTACCAGACATAGGATGCTCTCTGGCAGGAGCTGCCAGTTCACAGGCTCTGATAGGACTCTTCTCCTAAATTTATGATCTGGGAGAGCTGTGCGCAGCATTTTCTGTAAAATATGAAAAAGTCTTTTTTTTTCAGACACATGTAGGAAGATGAATCTGAATCTGCATTTCACATTTCTGTTGGTCTTAAGATCTTGCACAGCTGTTCTGTTAGTGGACCAATTTAACATGCATCTATCACAGTGGCTCAAGTTTTCTAACAGTACTTATCATGTATGAACAAACATAAGGCTTATCTACATAGTGTGGTTTGGTTAATGTACACATTGTAATGGTAAATTTAATCACTGTCTATAAAGTTAAACAATGAGAAACTAGGCTTTTTTTCTTTTTCTTTTTCTTTTTTTTTTTTTTATAAGTAAATTTGAAGGATTAAAGACATGTAAATGTATAGTAATACATGTAACCTGTTAACACCTGGTGTTTCAAGGCTCCTAAATATGACAATGAACATGAAACAAAATTAACAGATTGAAAAAAGAATTATGGCAGTAAATAATAGAATAATAATATTAAAATATTCCATCTTTACCCATTTTCATTTAAGTTTTAGAACAAGGCTTATCTTACTAGGTTTCTCAGCATTTCCTCTACCATTTCCTCTTATGAATACATGGGATATATCAGTATCTCTATCTTGATTTTTCCCTTCAGTAAGATGAAGAAACCACATAGCTGAGAGGAGAAAGAAATGGTTGAAGGAATGACTTGGGAGCAGTTAGTATTCATTATAAGATATGTGTGAATGTATTCTACATTGTTACACTAGCTCTTCTGAAAGAAAAAAATCTATGATAGCAGGGAGTGGCTCTGGAATAAGTCCTCCATGTATGGTTTGTAATCTGCAAGCAAGCATAACCAACAAAAGTGTGTGCTGCGGTAACAGTCACCTTTTAGTGTTCATGTGTGTCTGCCAGGATGACCTCAAGGTTGTGATCTGAGGAAGACACTCTTTTCATGTTTATTTGGAAGTGACTGGGGTTTTTAGGGGTTCCTCCACACTATACTTCTGGTAAGATCAAAGAGGATTGAGCTAGGTTAAAGTCGTGTCTTCACTTGGTTCGTACTAGGGGTTTGGACCCAGGTTTCTTATGCTCCTGCGAAAAGCCAAGACACAAGGAACCATTTTTCTTAAAAATCAATCCTTATTCACCTACAAAGATATTAATATTAAAACTGTACTTGATATTCAAATCCTGAACACTCTCCTCTATCAAAAGTTACACTGGCATGACATCTGCCTTGCAGAGTCACCGTGATTTGCACCCTACCAGCAATATTTCCAGTTTAATATCTTACTTTCTCTTTTCAGTAACCTCAGCTTTTCACTACTTTTACTTAGTGCCATGTTTCTAATGCCAATACACTTTTTTTTTTCTTTTTCCACTTTTTTCTTCAGTTTTTCTACTCATTTTCTTACTGTGTTTAATAGTGTTTTAAATATTCCCTGTCTTGCCACTACAGCTCTGCAGGGTCCTGCTGTGCAAATTGGCACTGTAAGTGGAAGCACTTCATGTAAGCGACTAACAGCCACCTCTGGTGAGATACTTAAAGAAACAATTGCACTAAACCGTACCTCTTGCTTTGAATTAAAAATAGAAGAGAAAGAACTCCAGCTAACAGGAGATTGTAATTCAAGTTTTATAGAAAGTACAGAACTATGTAAAGCCTTTAAGACCTGTAAAACTGCAAGGGGCTTTTCACAGTTAGAGGAAAAGATTAAATCTTTACTTGGGAACAAGGCTCAAAGTCAGTGAAGCCCACCAGTATTATTAAAATTTTACAACTTGTAAAAGATCTTTCATGTCAGGATACACAGATATTCTGTGCACACTGAAAAATTACCCCATTCTATTTTACTTGGAATAGCCCTTAAAGTCAGCTTATTATAGATATTTTTATGCCTTTATCTTTCAGGTTGAAAACAAGACTGCTATGTTTCTCATTTGGGATTATTTGTGGTCTCCTTGGACCTTTTTGACAAACTGTTTTTCATTGGCAAAGATCAGTTTGACATACTTGAGACTGATTTTTTTTTTCTGTTAAAAAAGATTTTTAGTTTCATTTCTGTTAAGACCAGTTTCTTGGGGACACTTTATTTTTTCAGGTCAAAATGGGGAAGTATCCTGTAGGTAAATGTCATCATTGCCCACAATATTCAATAGGTAATGATCAAATCCATAATCTGAATCCAGCACTGGATTTATTGGTACTTTGTAATAGCCCACTCACTGGTTTTGCTATGTATGTCTGTTTGTTTGTTTTCTAAATACCCTAAAACTTTCTCTGCTGTGGAATTAGATAATGTTCATTGTATACAGCTCAGAAGTTAGAACACCTTGCTAACCTAGTTCCATTCTCCCATTAGCGATTCCAAAATAGAAAATGCACACGTTATCCCCACAGCAGAAACACAAGCATGGACCTTCTCCAGGGAAGACACTTGATTATTTCTGCGCTAAAGGAAGGTCCATTTTTTCTCAGATGTAATAACATCTGAGTGTCCTATCGCTTTTTTCTTTTCTTCCTTGGTATTCTGGAATCTTAATTGACAGAAGTGCATACTTCATAGTGTGATATATTCCTTAAGGCAAGCAGAGTATGGGGATTATTTTCTTCAGGTTTTTTAGATACAAGGATAGCTATCTTTTAGTATTTTAATTTGTATACATTAAGAGTCCAAGCGTAATGCTAGTGAAATGTCAAGTTCTTATCCTTTAGGCTAATTCCCTTATACCTTATCTCCTCTGAGGTAAAATTCTGCTTTTTTCATAGCCTTTACAGACCTCAGCAAGGCTATAATTTCACATCTAATTAAGAAGTGCTACCTTAAATCTACGTATTAAGGGGTTTTAGGAGCAAGGGGGAGGGATAAACATAGGAAATTTCCCTGAACAGAATTACCATCCAAATAGCCAAAATTAATAGCCAAATCAGCAAAGCGGAGAAATAGTTTTTTGGGGTTTTTTCCTTGATGTTTTTATATTTTAATATAATATTACATATAATATACGTAATCTGAAAATAAAATTTTGGGGTTTACCACAGGAATATTTTTCTTTATAGCTTTGTATGCCAACTAATCATGAGTTGACAAACTGTTTACAACTTTTTCTGCCAAAATAAATACTTAGTGTCATGGGTTCAGCAGCAGCAGTCATTTTTTCTCCTTCTTGGTAGCTGGTGCAGCGCTGTGGTTTTGATTTTCAGTCTGGGAACAGTGCTGATAACACCAGTGTTTTCAGTTACTGCTTGGTGATGTTTAGGCTGGCCAAGGACTTTGTGAGTCTCATGCTCTGCCAGGGAGGAAGGGAAGCCTGGAGGAAGGAGAGACAGGACACCTGACCCAGACTAACCAAAGAGATTATTCCATACCACAGCACGTCATGTCCAGGATGTAGAACGGGGAGCAGAGACCCGGAAGGGTGGTGAGGGTGCAGAGTGGGGGATGCACTTGTGAGGGTGCACAGCTTGATACTGGGTGGTGAGCAATTGTATCCTTCCCTTGTATCTGCCTTGTCATTATTATTACTGGTGGGGGTGCACTGGGTGGTCGGGCTTGATATTTGATGGTGAGCTATTGTATTCTCCTTTTCCTTGTATCTGCCTTGTCATTATTATTATTGGTGGTAGCAGTAGTGATTTGTGTTATACCTTAGTTACTAAACTGTTCTTATCTCAACCTGTGGGAGTTGCATTCTTTCGATTCTCCTTCCCATCCCTCCAG
Source organism: Amazona ochrocephala (assembly GCA_039720435.1). NCBI lineage: Eukaryota > Metazoa > Chordata > Aves > Psittaciformes > Psittacidae > Amazona > Amazona ochrocephala. The sequence goes on from CM077878.1 coordinate 26,509,711, forward strand.
GAGCGGAGGGAAGAAAGAGTGGGGAGAGAGTGAGAGAGCGGCTGTGTGAGTTTATAGCTTAAACCACGACAGTTAATATAATTTTTTATCACTTCATTCCCTAACATAAAAATTAAGGAAAAAATGCAGCAAAAAGAAAACCTATTAGAGAAGAGAGGATAAAAGAGAAGCTTCTATTAATTATGATCAGTTTGCTAGCAATATAGGAAATAGTCTGAGATTTGTGAGTTAAAGGTAAGTATGCTTTCAATATTTCTCACAGTCGATAGTCCTCATATTATGAGGGCGATGGATGACCTGTTTTGCTGTTGAAACTTTAGTAATTACACCAAGCTAGGATAAAATTCCTCTGACTCACTCTGGAAATAAAGGCGTGAATAACTGTGCCCATTTTGACATCACAGAAGGAGTGCTGTTTTATCTTTTCTTTGTAAACAGGAACCCAAACTCACTTTTGTTGAGAGACACCCATTTCTGTCTAAACTAACCCAAGAATCTACGCAACTTCCAAAATTAACCTTTTAGTAGTACACAGTAGGCAAACTGCAATACATAACGAAAGTTTTGCATTTTTTTAATTTATTTATCTGACAAAATACCAATAGTTCATTATAAGCTTGGAAGAGGTCATTCAAAGGATTTCTTCCTCATATCCAATCTAAACTTCCCCTGTTTAAGTTTGAACCCATAACCCCTTGTCCTATCACTGCAGTCCCTAATGAAGAGTCCCTCCCCAGCATCCCTATAGCCGCCCTTCAGATATCGGAAGGCTGCTATGAGGTCTCCACGCAGCCTTCTCTTCTCCAGCCTGAACAGCCCCAATTTTCTCAGCCTATCTTCATATGGGAGGTGTTCCAGTCCCCTGATCGTCCTCGTGGCCCTCCTCTGCACTTGTTCTAACAGTTCCATGTCCTTTTTATGTTGAGGACACCAGAACTGCACACAATACTCCAAGGGAGGTCTCACGAGAGGAAAGGGGCAGGAGCACCTCTGTCGACCTGCGGGTCACACTCCTTTTGATGCAGCCCAGGATACGGTTGGCTTTCTGGGCTGCAAGCGCACACTGCCGGCTCATGTTCATTTTCTCATTGACCAACACCCCCAAGTCCTTCTCCACAGGGCTGCTCTGAATCTCTTCTCTGCCCAACCTGTAGCTGTGCCTCAGACTGCTCTGACCCACGTGTAGGACCTTGCACTTGGCATGGTTAAACTTCATCAGGTTGGCATCAGCCCACCTCACAAGCTTGTCAAGGTCCCTCTGGATAACATTCCCTCCCTCCAACTTATCAACCGAATCACACAGCTTGGTGTCATGGTCAAACTTGCTGAGGGCGCACTCAATCCCACTGTCCATGTCACTCACAAAGATGTTGAAAAAGGCCGGTCCCAACACCGATCCCTGGGGGACACCACTCATTACTAGTCTCCAGCTGGGCACTGAGCCACTGAGCACTACTCTTTGCGTGTGGCCATCCAGCCAGTTCTTTATCCACCGAGTGGTCCACCTATCAAATTGATGTCTCTCCAACTTAGAGAGAAGGATGTCATGTGAGACAGTGTCAAAGGCTTTACACATGTCCAGGTAGATGACATCAGCTGCTCTACCCGTGTCCATCAGTTCCGTAGCCCCTTCATAGAAGGTCACCAGATTGGTCAGGCAGGATTTCCCCTTAGTGAAGCCATGCTGGCTGTCACCAAGCACCTTGTTGGTTTTCATGTGCCTTAGCATGCCTTCCAGGAGAATTTGCTCCAAGATTTTGCCAGGTACAGAAGTGAGACTGACTGGTCTGTAATTCCCTGGCTCATCCATTTTCCCCTTCTTAAAAATGGGGGTTATATTTCCCTTTTTCCAGTCATCGGGAACTTCACCTGACTGCCATGATTTTTCAAATATGATGGACAGTGGCTTAGCAACTTCATTTGCTAAATACATATATTAGAATACAAATTTTTTTTTAGAAATCCAATAATAGCATTAAAATTGAAGTCATATTAAAGTTTATAAGTTATTTTCTAGTATTTGATTGACATAAATGAACATCAGAGGAAAGAGAATGTGTAACTAGAGAAAATCAAGGAAAATAAGCATGCCACAATGATTTGTGATAGTGATATTAAAAATGTGATAATGAAGAAACTTAGTTTATATTTCAAGTTTTGTTACATATTATGTTAAAGATGAAAATCTTTGATTTTGTAGGAATGGTAAAGTAAATTATGTTCTAAAGGAGAAGGTTCAAGCACCAATATTCACTTAAGTGGTTTTTTCTTATGTTCCATCTCAAAAATTGCTTTGGCAAAAGTGAAAAATCTCCTGTCAAACTAGGATGTGACTCCAACTAAAGTGATAAAATACTTATTTCAGATTGTCTCAAAGTTGCTACTGGTCAAAAAAGGTCAAAAATGAGAGTATGAGAGCAGTGGTGACTTTATGAAGGTAGGTTGGGGGAGAATCAGGGACCAAGAACTCCTTAGTATTATTGATTGCAGGATGGGATATGCTGCCAGCCAGCTACCTTAGTTGGCCTCTGTACTGTTAATGTGTGTGCAATATATACAGCTTTTAAACATTTCTTGTATTTGGATAGTGGGCAAATTGCTCATAGTCCATGATCTATGTAAATAGTTATACATTTTTTTACTCTGAGGTGGGTGTTCGTACAGTGTCGTTTCTAATTGCAGGCATTTTTACGGTTTTCCACTTCCCTAGCGTGTCCAATAGGTTAGAAGTAGCCAACATGAGAAAATTTGTTAGAATCACTTCATCCTTAACAGAGGATTAGAAGAGGAATAGGTATCCTTGCCTGGTGTAAAGTTTCACTGACAAACGACAAGCTTGTTAAAAAGCAAAGGGGAATTATTATGACCTAATCATGTCAAACTGTTTCCTGAAAACTCTTATGAATGTCAGAAGCCATTAGTATACTGTTAATTCAAAGAGCTGTCTGTCATTAGGCTGAACTCCTGGAGACCTGAATGACATAGAAGAGTAGCCCAAAGAGCAGGAGCTCAGTTCTTCAGTGTTTGAAGAGGTGACTAACAAAGCACTGGAGTCATCCTGCTGGCATTCATTACAGTTCTCCAGTTGAGCCAGTGTTTCAGACCTGTAAACATCAGACAGCCTATGAAATGAACAAAACTTCTGAAATGGGGGTAATGGTAAACAGGAGAGGAAGAGGCAAGACCGACATAGAATTTAGGCTGTGTGAATGTGACTTGTAACTACAAAGCTCTTGGGAATCTGAACTTTGGTGAGTGTGAATAGTGCATCACCTTGTAGGTACAGCAATCCTCATTAATTTTTGGTTGCAGGAGTTTTAAGTAGGCATATTAGCCCAAGAACTGGTACCCAAATATAGTGCTGCACTTGCTTCTAGAGTGGGAAAGGGGCAATCAGCCCAGGAGTCTGTGTGATCTGCTTTCCAGAGATTTGTCACTGAAATAGGCTCCCATTGCCTCTTCTAAAGTCTGTTAAGGAAGTAGAAATTTTTTATATGGGCCTGAGATTAAGCCCTAAAGTTGAGCTAATGTAAAAACACTGATTTAAGAAGTTGTTGACATTTAAAATTGACTTTTTTTTTTGGCAGTAAATATAGGTCATAATTCTCTTGTTGCTGCAATGAGCTTGGATGACTGCATGTTCCAGACACTTTCACAATCAAGTAACTCAAAGAGTGTTCAATCTGTGTAGTCTGATTTTTACTTCTCTTCATACTAAATTTCAAAGTCCTTTCTAACCCTAACCATTCTATGATTCTATGATGACTCTTAAAAAAAAACACAAAACCAAACAGTTCCATTGGTTTAAATGATATGGATGCTTACCGGATAAATTACAGGTGAAGGCAGAATGAAAAGCAGTAAATATTAGCATGAGAAAGAATCAACAAAGAAATATAATGATGGAACTTCCTAGTCAGACCAGATACAAAATTCGAATGTGCATCATTTTCTTCTGTAGTCAGGAAACGAATACAATTGGGCTAAATTGATCTTGCAGGATGATTTTTCAATGGGTTTTGTTGTTCTTTTTCTTTTTCCTGTTTTGTTTGTTTGTTTTTTTTTTTTTTAAATCAGAACTGTGTACTTATTCATTTACTGCTACTTTCTGTTTTGTATTGCACGTAGTGCATGTAAGGTACTACAAATGAAAATAGGAGGCCTCATTAGGACTTCCTGATGTGCCCTCTTCTCCTGGTCAGGTGGTGGGAAAACCCTATTCTTCCTGCAGGCTTGCAGGGATTGAATCTATCCCTGGGATAAACAAACAAACAAACCAAAACAAAAGTAAAAATAAATCTATAGATAGATAGGTATGTATGACAGGCATGTATGCATATTTATTCATATATATATAAATAAATTCAGATAGGTAAAGAGTTATCTGTAAAATGACTTCTTTTAGTGTGATTTTTTTTGTATTTATGTTTTAAAAGCCTCTAGAAACTGAACTTCCTTGTTAGCTATTTCATTGCAAAAACAAAAAATAGTTGCTGTAAACAATATATGCTGAGGAAAAAACCCTCTGAAGTAAATATGATTATTTTTTTTTTGTAGTTCAATTGCAAACAGAGAGGATCCAGTCCCAGTCAAGTTAATTGCAGATCAGTAAATTATAACAGAGCATGACTAATTTTTTTTTGTAGATGGAAATCAGTTGTTGGATAATAACAATTATGAATAGATTTATGATTAACAACTCTATTAAAACACTATCAATCCTCTCAATTCCTCTTCTGCGTAGTGTGTAACATGGTGGCATATTACAGTTCAGAAAAAAGAGACAGAGAACCAGATAATTAAGCTATGGCAACATAACATTTTAGCATAAGGATTAAAACTGAAGATGTCTCAGCTTTGGGTTCTTGGCCAATTCTGTTTTCTTATTCACTGAGTAGGGAATTTGCAAACAGCAGTTGTCAGCTGAAATACAACAGGATGTAAATATCTTCAGCAGAGCCCTGAATGTGGGTCTAAACTCTGTAATGTGTAGGGGAGGAGATAATGAGCTGAAAATGTCAGGAATTATAGCCAACGCAAATGGTTTCTGTCAGAAGTTCCCAAGGAGGCAAAAACAATGGTAGAAGTACATCAGCCGTTTCAAACAGCCTCTTATCCCTCTCTTTAAGGTGCTGTGGCCCTGTCTTTCAAAACCCTACATTTCCAGTTAGTGGGAAGACAAGGTGAGGATGATTGTCACTTTATCTAGTGGCTCAGGAGTTGAAAGGTGCACAGGGTTAAAGTGCATTTGCATATAAGAATATAAAATTGCTATCACAATATCTGGTGGGGGCAGCTCAGGAATTGCAGATTTTCTATTTTGTATTTCCAGATATACTTAAAAGTCACTGATAATCACCTTTCTCCTCTCAGCTTACTTGTCTATGTTTAAATAGCCAAGAGATTTTTAAAAGCACTTGCTTTTCACTACAGATTATGCAGGCATTTTAGGTCTTTGCTTTACGGAGATCTGTATATCAACAGCCTAAAATTTAAGTGTACTCTGGATTCCCAGAAATTTTACTTTCTCCAGAATAGGCAACAGAAAACAGATTTTAGAAGAGTAACAGTTTTAACACTAAGTTCTTAAAGTGTGAGGAAAAAAAGAGAAAAAAGACAGTTTTGCACTGTCTTATATAAACGGATGGAGCTGGCATTTTTATAGTTATTTCAAAGACCTGTCTGAAGCTCTGCACTAAATGCCAGTTGTAGACATAACCGAGAGGAACTGAACAGAGCTGAAAGTGATTTCAGTGATAGCGATTACCTTACAATCAAAGCAGTTTTCCTTCAGTTACTTAAATGCCTGCTCCAATATTAAATTTGCATGGGAAATAAACCAAATCTTAGGTTCGCTGCGTAATCTAACCTAAAACCCTCCATTTTATTATTTCTTTCTGTAGTAAGTAATAGCACTTTCTGATTTTATCTTTGTGCTCTATCTTACTTTCAGTCTGTTCATCAGAAGTCTGTAGTCACTTTCCCAGATGCTGACCTTGAATTACAGATGATCAGAGCTGACTGTATCAGTGGGCTTTGAGATTTTTCCTGCACAAAGCCCACAGATAAGCCATGGACAAATGGTTCCCCAATGCACTAATTCTATGAATGCAGCATTCAGCACCATGAATATGAGTAAGCAACATAAAACTGACCCAAGGGATAAGTAAAACACTTTCTATTTCTAAAACTTTTTAAAATAAACAGGTTTTAAAAAGAAAAGATTTCAAAAACATCTTGGAATAGGATCTCAGAGGAAAGATGTTACTTTCACAGTCATGAGTTCCACACACTGTATCACTATAAAATGACTTGCACAGCATCTGCTGTCCTGGCACATGCTGTGAATCAGATGCTTTCAGTCAAGCATATGGTGATAGAAAAGCCCACACCTGCAAGAAAGCACTTATTATGTTAGATTAACCACAGGGACACTGAAAGGTGTTAAACTCTAGGCAGGCATTAGCAAAGTCTTTCTAACTATCACTTGCAGCTGGAGTAATGCTATTTCTTCCTAAAAATGCAGCTTGATAAGAATCCTTTATTTTAGCTAATTTCAGGACTGCAATGGGAGCTCCTTGTGGTCAACTAAGAAAACAAAATAATAAATTAAACCTCCTCACACTGAATAGCAAAGTACTATTTTAATAAATCAAACAAGTTACTACTTCTGCCTGAAGACCTAATCTAACAGGATTTACAGTGTAAGAGAATGATAGATATTCAAGAGCCAAAAAAGGTTCTCTGTTTTAGTGAACTGTGAAAAAAAATAAAGGAAATTGAAACAAAAAGAGTCTTCTTAATGGAAAACAAACAAATAAAGAAATTCACAGCAATACTCAGATTTGACAATCGTGAATGTGACTGCTTTGAAGGATTCGAGGATTTGAGTCAACAAGTCCTAGAGAGATTTAGGTCTCCGGTTTATTTTGGGCATTTCGCAGTTTCACTGTCACAGACATTTACTTTTCTGTATGTATATTTTACACAGACACTTTTATAGCTCCTTTTTCTACGTACCATCATGACATGCCAAATTGGGCTAAGATGCCAGTTTTAGCCCATGAGGCACAACACAGAATCTGAATAATCTGCCTGGAGTGACAAGCTGGACACAATGCAGAAGGGGTGGCTAAAGGCCATGTGGAAGCCTTGCACAATTCTCATGAGATGCCTACATTTAAGCAAGCAAAAGGATTCTACATTGTGTATGCTTAAAACCAGAGTTCAGCTAAATTTTCTATGATGTACTGTGTGCTTTCTACCTGGTTGATTTGCAAGTCACTGGTGTCCATTAACCTATTCCTTCCGTACCCCCTGTATATTTCCATTACATTTTTATTAGTATGTCCCATAAACAACCCTTCTTAACCCTCTGCCAGTTCCCCAGTACCTAGCCAATGGGAATTTTTTTCCTTCATACCTCTCTTTCTTCCGTGCCTTATCTCATTACTGTCTCATTTGTAAATAAATATAATTTTCTATTACTTACAAAACTCACGGTTGTTTCTCGGTACCATGTACCTACATTTCAAATTAAAATTGTAATGTCTTTCTTTGACGTTTTCTCATCCTGTAGCCAGGAGCTCAGATTCAACAAAAATTTGTTTATTTCAAGCTTTCTCCTACCTCATCTTCTTAACTGAACCAGCTACTGTACTGAGTGGTTACGCAGCCCAGTAATTTAGGCATCTTACCTATCTCTGAGTTTAATGTTTTTAGATGCAAACTATGCTTGAATTTTGCATATTTTCTATACAAACCATCTCTTAGATACACTTTTTTCATCTCCATGTGTGCATACATCTATGTATACTCTCACATTTTATTAGAACAGCCTTTTCTCTAAATTTAGCAGATGCTATACTGTGGCTACAGGCATCCCTTTCCTACCCAGCTCATTTGAGCTTGCTATCCCTCTCTTTAAATGACCACTCTATATCTCTCTTACACATCATATGTGATTTCAGAAACGGCCTTTTCAAGGCATCCCTGTTACACCCATCATCTCCTAATCACAATCAGAAAGTGCTCTTGCCTCTTGTAGGTCTGTGGTATCAGGCTCCCCTGACCATGCTTAACATTTTCAGACAGATATCATCAGACTTTTTATCACTTTCATAGCTAGGAGAATATCTCTGTAAGCATATACATAGCTAGCTACCTTCAGGGACATGATTAGAAACCAATCCATGGCTGTGATGCCTACAAAAATATACAAAAGTGAGAGGTTGCTGTGGTTCCACTGCCAGCGCTGACTATGCCTACTGATATTGTTTCATTGTTCCCTTATGCTCCCTATATGTGCCTGTGCTTCCTTAGAAATATAGGGTCTTTACAACATGCACCATCCCCTTGCATTCTGTAAAACATCAGATCCCATTCCACAGTAACCCCATGCTTATACAAATAATAATATATGAGTCTGCATATCTTAGAGATATTCCAAAGCTTCTCTGTCCTCATATTGAACTGTAGCAGTTTTAATGTGTTTCCCTACTGCCAGGGAGTGGTGGATGTGCTGGCATATGAGTAAAACGCTACTTCAAAGATCTGTTTCGTCCAGGATCTAGCAATCGAATGCTATCCAGGCAATTATTCTAATTGGGCATAATCACTTGGGAAAAAGATGGATGAATTAATCAATTCCAGTTAATTGGGATAATGACATTATTTATGCTGGTCACCTTATTTTAGCACCATCTGCAGGAGGCTTTTCAACTGCAAGGACAAATTCTTCCATGATACAGATCCACTGAGGCTACTGCAATTGCAGCAGGAATGAATCTGGCACATTGTAAGTATAGGATAAATTGCCTACTACTTATTTTTGGAGAAACCATGTGTACAGCTGACCTTGGAATACTACAAATTACTCTCTTTATTCCGCTGTTGCTATCCTGTCATTACTAGTGTTGCAACAGGAGGTGTTCTTGGCACTTATTCTGACAGAAATATATAACTTTTGTTTTGTTTGCATACTTATGCAGCTCATTACTATGTGAAAAACAATCTGCATCTTAGCATTTGTTAATGGGATATGGAAAAAAGAAACAGCAGATGGAGTATGGGGAAACTGAATGCATAATAAGTTTGATCCAAAATGTCCTTGTGTGATTTTTCAGCACAAGATGGTTATTAAATTCCACTGCAAAGCTGAGCAGAAACCACACTTATGTTCAAGCAGTGAAGGCACAGTCTTCCACTCTAAACAGACTTAAGGGTCAAGTGCTTTCTGCATCTCTTAAAGACAAGCAAAACTAAGACATTAGTTTGTGATTAATTCTGTGGTTTCTTTTACTGTTTGCAGAGGAGCTCTGAAAGTAGGTTGGCATCACGATTTAAGCCCAGCAGCAACCAAGCCCCACACAGCCACTTGCTCACTCCAGACTGCATCAGGATGGGGGAGAGAATCAGAAGAGTAAAAGTGATAAAACTTGTGGCTGAGATAAAAGCAGTTTAATAGATAAAAAATAAAGGCTGTAAGAACAAACAGAATAAATAGAGGAATCTATTCACCACCGGCAGGCAGATGTTCAGCCATCTCCAGGAAAGCAGGTCTTCATCAGGGATAAGTTACTTGGGAAGACAAACACCATCACTTCAAATGTCCTCCTAGTTTATATACTAAGCATTACACCATATGGTATGGAGTATGCCTTTGGTCAGTTGGGGTCAGCTATCCCAGCTGTGTCCCCTCCCAGCTTCTTATGCACCCTCAGTCTACCGGCTGGTGGGGTAGGGTGAGAAGCTGAAAAGTCCTGACTTAGTGTAAACTATGCTCAACAATAACTAAAACATCAGTGTGTTATCAACATTATTCTCATTCTAAATCCAAAACACAACACTGTACCAGCTACTAGGAAAAAAAGTAACTCTATCCTAGCTAAAACCAGGCCAGATGACTCATTCTCCTTCAAGTGATTGAAGATAACATTTGTTGTGATATTGCCCTACCTATTTCTGTCCTCAGCTGAAGAGAGAGTTCTGAATGTCATACTCTGTTTATTGTGTGTCTAATGCTGACTGGAGTCCATGACGCTCACCAATGTGAGGACAGGTAAGTAGGGTTATAACCACTTTGTACTAAAACGCATCTTCATTTAATGTGCAATAGCACTTTTGCACCTCTCAGAATAAGATCTTGGGTCCAAATGATTGTTGTATAATCTGTTTGTCCATCCTCGTCTCTGTGTCTGATAGAGGCTCTTCAAATCTGATGAAATAGACCTAAATATTTTGTCTTGAAAAGATAAAGATAAAATCATTCTGCAACACTTGTTGGATCAGGATACACTGAGCCATGGGTTAGACATATCTACCAGGCTACAGTGAGACAGCTCATATTTTGAGAGCTTTTTCTGCAGCAGAATGGCACTCTGATTTATCTAACAGATTTGTTTAATAAATCATAACTTTTCAAACTTCTGGAAAATGGCAAGGTGGGGCAAAATAAATTATGAGCTTTAGGATCATTACAACTGACTCCTAAGCAGCTGCAATACAGTTTGCTACAAATACTACATGAAATGAGAACATGTTAAATGATCATGTTTTTATGTTTTCAACAGTAAACAAAAGTACCATTCCAGAAAATTATGGGTTTTTTTTGGGAAAAAAAAAGGTTAGAAAATATCAGGGCTGTCACCAAACCTGGAATTTCTCACAGGCTTTTGATTCCTTCATCGCAGGAGGCCCCTGAGTTCAAGCATGGTGTCTTGTGTGACCACAAAAGGAAAAACATCATTTGTGAAAAGTCAGCGTCTCAGGGTTCCCTTCTATTTGCAACAGGCTGAATTCAATTCTTCTGTCTCCCTCAGAGACCTCCCAGCAAAAACAACATCTGTGACCCACGGCCTGAACATCATGTTTTCTTTTAAATGCTACTCAATAGGTTCCTATGCCTGTGGCTTCTTGTTTTCATATTCATACCAATCTTCCATCCAGAAGAGCACAGGGACAGGACATTGTGAGAGGTCACGTGAGTCACTGCATGCAGGCCTTAACCTCTGTGCTAGCAAACAAATAACAGCTAGGTCAGGGGGACCACACAACATTATTGCACATATCTACAAACATCGTGGCCAGGAAATGCTTCCTGACACATTTAAAGTTAGTGAAGTTTTTATTTATAAGAATTGGTATATTTCGTCTTAACCTTTGTTTAACCATATGAAACAAATTAAACTCATCCAAGTGTCTCATAATAATTTCCAAAATCATGTTAGCACTCTGCTGATGTCCTTTTCCATTGGCAATTCATTTCAGTGTTGGTGACTAGAAAAGTCTGAACTATTTAAACTGAAGTTTTATTAGCATTTACTATAGCAGTACTAATTATTTCCTAGTTTTGCTAAAAAACCAATACTTTGAAGAAGCCAAGATAGTTTTAATGGTGACTTTAATGAGGTCAGGATTTCACTCCCACATTAATGAAAATGCTTCTTTTTTACTTACATTTGCTATGTGAAGCGTGTTCTAGAGTTTAATGCCAAAGCCTTTATCCTAGGACTATCTTCTTCCGAAAAATGTTGCGTAATAAGGCATGGTTCAGATACCACTACCGAACAAAAAAACCGAATACCTGCATCTTGAAATAAAATACATTTTCATTATCTTTTCTTCCTTTCAGCTCATTAACCTTCATGAAGCAAACACGTACATTCAAATGAAAAAAATAATGGTGGGAAATTTCAGTCCAAATAAAACATACAAAATTTTTCAATCATAATTATACCTTTCAAACACAATTCTGTCATTGAGAATTTACAAGGAAAAGTGCTTTCCTAAAAGGCTCATGTTCTGATATTACACAAAGTATCATATCTATTCGAAATGCAAAGGAGTGAAGGAATTAAAGTCATCTCATGGTAAAGAAAACAGTATTTGTTTGATTTTAAATCTAGAAAGAAATAAATCTGAAATGTAAATACAACCCAAACTCAAATAAACAGGATCACAACAGTACAGGGCTTTCGAGTTTCCTGAAACATTACTGAAATACTGTGAAATTTGTGCACAATTCTCATGCATTTTTTTGTTGCTTTCCACTTTTGTAGTTTACGGAGCTTTTCCTTTAAGAAAAAAGCATTTTATTTCTAACAAAATGAGATTCCTAAAGAAGAGAGATGCCTTCGCTGTGCTCTTCATCAGCAGCACAAGTGCATACAGTAGTTTTGGAAGGATTGTGACATGCATCTCAGCTGCTGCCGCTGTGCTCAGCTATGCCCTGTCTCCATGGAAACATTTCAGCAGATGCGGTACCTACTGGTAACTGAACAAAGATTTTCCTACGGCTCTGCAGAATAAGCAAAATGCAAGCTGCAGTGAATACAGCAGCTTTCCTTGACCCTGGATATGCAAGCACTGACAGGCCAGAGACATGTCTTCCTTTTTTTTTTACTTTTTTTCCCCCTGAGAAACAAGCAGTAACTGGAGGAGAAACAGAACTGGTATATTTCGAACAAGAAATGTCTATTTACAGAAGGATGTAAAATCTCGAAGTCAAATTCAAAGTCACAGGTCTTCTTTTAAGAAAACAAAGACAAGACCTCAAATCACAGCCACTCATCAAGTTCAGGGAAGAGTTAAATAGCAACAGTGTGCTTGCTGAAATTAAAAGAAATAAGTATAGTGAATATATCATTATATGAAAGAACAATAACTTCCACTTTCATTTCAACTACTTTGAGCTGAATAATTGAATAGCCAAGGAAAAGTCTTTTTCCAGCATTAAAATGACAGAAACAGTTGGTCCATTTGAACAACGTTCAGTTTAACACAACATAGAGCTTCATTAGAGGAGTAAGAAAAAAAAAAAATCTATATTAGATCAGGAAAAATATAGGAAGAATGAGTCCAACCAAAATAATCTTGTATTTTGTTCCAAGTGACAAAACAAAGAAGTCAGACTTAAAGCAAACTCAGTTTAGCCTTTGGGATGACTCCTATAGGGACATGCAAGTTTGATGTGATGAAACTGATTAATAACTGTGATTTTCTCCACACTCCTCTCATGTGCTGGTCACATAGGATGGAGCATTAATTCTCCTTATCCCTGCATCTTCTACTCACATATGAAGAGCATATGCAATCACAAGAGGAATTCAAAATTTACACTGGTAACTAAGATGGGGCAGATATATCTGCCTTCTTTTGAGTTTCTGATTACCATTTGGATATGGAAATGATGACAAAATAGAAATTTCCCCAGTGCTCTCATCTGTTTTCGATATAGATGCCAGTACTATGCATTTTGTGCTACCTTTATGTTTTCACTGACACAAAATAAACCTTGTTAAGTGACAAGGACAAATCATTAGTTTGATTACGACTAACAGTCTGCAACCTCTGCATATAAAAAACATCTTGCAACTGAATTTGTCGAGCATGACAGAACATGTTTTATTTATTTTTTTAATAATTATCACACTGATATTGTCAGCTTTGCTTACCACAATATAGCTATTTTAGCAATTTATGATTATTATAGTCTCTTCTAATTATAATACAGATTTTATTTAAAGTTTTCTGCTCAAATGATTTAGAGCAAAAGCTGATGTAGATTGCAGCTGACATTCGATTGTTCTCATCCACAAACTTAGAATTATAGTACTGAAATTCTTTCTGAAGAACCAATGTTTTGATATCTTTTCTTAGGAGACTAGAACAATTTCAGACTTCCAGAACCGAATTATTATAATGGATATGTGATAGCAAACACTGGGTGTGCCTGTGCTCCCTCCTGGACAGACAGGAGTCAGCTTGGAGCTGCGCTTGTGGTGGTAGTAGTACAGCTTGAACTACTAAGTCCTGTTGAAACCTTCTTTGCTGCAACCTAATGTCAGAGATGCTGCAACTTTGCATCAAAACCTGCTTCCTATGTCTGGTCATTTCAGACAGCATGGATATGTGAGCATCTGCTTGCAGGGGAGCACATTGATGAAGCGGGGAACGAGAACGGAGTCTTGTATGCTACACACATCTAAGCAGGAAAAGGGAATCACTTCGAATTCAAAGCATATTTTCTTAATATGCCACACCTTACCTGGCATCCTGATGCAAATAAGATTTGACTAAGGCCAGAACTCAGTGAGCATGCTTACACTTGGCTTTTGAGTAGAATTAGTGATAATGTTCAGCTTTTTAATGCAAATGTGTGCAATCATTTCATAAAAGACTTCCATCTGTGTTTAGCTGCATCTCTGTTAGGAAGGCATTTCCTTCAAGAACGACTTTATTGTGCTTCTTGCCCTCACAGTATATTTGCTGCTGCCTTCGTGACCTGGAAAATACATTGCATTAACTCCCTTGACCAAACAGTGCAGTCCTTAGTTTCTACCTACTATAGACAACAAAAAGCAGAAATGAATAAGAAAACCTGTTGCTTAAAGCTGTCTTGCAAACAATGGCTGTGGAATATAATACTTATTTAAAAAAGTAGAATAAACATTTTCATTAATGTTGCATGATTTTTCCTTTTTATGCTTACACAAGTTACCAAATATATGCTCTTTTGCTATCTTTCCCCAAATTTAATTCTTAAACATGCTATCTGTGTTGTTACCACCATATGAATAATTTTAGATCCCTACAATTTGCTGCAGTCCAATGGAGAGAAATTGAGAAGAAGAGTATTCCCTGCACCCACCGTTGGAACTCTGAAAGACAACCAGGATGTTTGCCTTTATTTCTAAACTGGAAAATTATCTTCAGGGAATGTTAAAATGCTCTCGAAACTTGCATATGCCTGCAAAATAAGTATCCAAAAGAAAGAGGGGGAAAAAAAAGCTTTTTAATGTCTTTGCTATTCTATGGCTAGCATTTAAATTAAAAAATAAATTTTTTATTAATACTCCAAATAGTTGACCACAAACACAAGAAGATTAAAACAAACACACACACACAAAAAAAAAAAAAAAAAAAAAAAAAAAAAAGAAATAAACAGCAAAACCCCAGACATATTTTTATTTTGGTTTAGAAAAAATTAAAAAATATGTCCCTTTACACTTCTGTTTTGATATTTTCATTTTTTACTTTTATTTAGTAGAATGGAAAAAAATAATAAGCCAAAGTGCGGGAAAAGTAAAAAATCGAAAACAAAATAGAATTATATCAAAATGACAGTTTGTTTGAAACATTTCTATATTACTGAATTTTATTTTATTGGAGAAAATAGCTTGACAAAATTAAGATTAATATTTTATTTCCAAACACATTGATTTTGATAGAAAATCTGTTTCATAAAATCTTTTTAAATCAAAATTCTTAGACAATTTCTAATTCTTCTGAAGTTTACTACACCTGATAAAAGGAAAAAAAATGAGTAGGGTTAAAAAACATTGAGTAGCCTTTCTTTAATAAAAAATCTTATTAATATCTGTTCAGAATATTTTTCACCATAAACTCAGCAGTTATTTAACACCTCAAGTAGAAATGCCCTATCTATAGACCACAGAAGGTGTTCCTTAGTTAAAACTTAGATGAAGCTAGTTAACTCATTACTCTTTGCTGACCAAACGTTTTAAGAAATTGTTGTGGTATAACCCAAGCCAGCAAATAAGTGCCATGCAACCACTCATTCACTCCCCCTACCCAGGAAGACGGGGAGGAGAATTACAAAAAGCTAAAACCTGGGGGTTGATATAAGAACAGCTTAATAAACAAAATAAATTGCTATTATTAATAATACTAACTACAAAGTAGTAATAGAAATAGTAGTCATTGTAGTAGTAGTATTTAAATGATGTTAGAAAAAGAGAGATAAGAAGAAAACTCAATAAACAGCAGTGATGCACAGCACAATTGCTCACCACCTGCTCACTGACACCCAGCCCAACACCAGCAGCAATCTGGGCCTTCTGGGTAACCCTCAATTTATACACTGGGCACGATGTGCTGTGGTATGGAATACGCCTTTGGCAAATTTGGGTCAGGTGTCCTGCCTCTGCTCCATCCCGGCTTCTTGTTCCCCTCCTCACTGGCAAAGCATGAGATTGAAAAGTGCTTGATCAGGGTAAGAGCTACTTAGCAACAACTACAACATTGGTGTGTTATCAATATTATTTGCCTACTAAATGCAAAACAGAGCACTGTATCAGCTACTAGGAAAAAAAAACAAACAAACAAAAAACAAAACAAAACAAAACAAAAAGAACACTATCTCAGCCAAATCAGGATATTTATTTGAACTTAGAAGTATGCAGTTTGCCTGATAGTCACACAGACATTTAGACAACAGCAGAGACTTTAAATGCTGTTCTTCTAAACAGGTAGATGATCATCAAAAGACAATAAGCTACTTAAATTTAACTGCTACTTCTAAAAAAAATTATCCAAAACCTTAAAATAACAAGTAGCTTCAATGCATCTATAAAAAACATCTGGTGCATTACAGACTGAACTGTAAGAAGCACAGCCTTGAACTTCCACCAGGGCACAATGATTTGTAAGGTTCATATTATAACTTTCAAACAGAAAGGAAAAACTGTGTTTAGGTTCAAGCTGTTTCACAAAATCAACATGTGTCCTTTTTGAAGTGTTCTTAAATCCTTACAGAGGTGAGAGTCATGGAATATGACTTTTCTAAACTTCTTAAAAATAAGTTTTAAAAAATTGTGAAATAACAGGTTTCTCATTGTGCTATGGAAAGGCTACTACTTTTTTAATTTTCCTGATATCTTATCTTGCTTTGCCAACAGCTAGAACAACTAGTATTTCTACAGTTATACACTGTAATTCCAAGTTTTCATCTATGTGCTCATCTCTTCACCTCACCTGTGTTATTTCCTTCCTTATTGCATCCTCTGAGAGTCTTTCCTTCGTGCAGGAGGCTATTCACAAGTTACTGAAAAAACAGAAACCAAAGAACTCTTCTTCGCTCTATCAAATCCACTTTTACTTAATTTAGAAAGCTATTCACAAGTCTGTAGCATTCATACTCTATTTCAGCTCAAGACAGAAAAATGTTTAAAGACAGAATTGATTGAATATTTTTCTTAAAAAGATTTTATACTGAAGTGATTCATCTTCTGAGGAAGTGCTGTGATATTTCTTCAAGAGTTATATGTGGTATTGATCAGAAAGTGAAAATTCCACGATATATGCATTAAATATTTGTTGGATTCCAATGCATATGTAAAAATAACAAGTATAAATCATACATTTATCTCAGAGAAGCAGATATTGAGGTTTGAAAATTCTTAGCAGAGCAAAAAAAGTTCTTTTCTGGACCTTGTTTTAAATGAAGCTATGATTTTGTTGTGTTGTAAAACTGTACAGCTACATACCACAAACATTGCTATATTTTTGGATTTCCCGCAACTCCCAATGACAAACACTTTTTCATACGCAATTATTCCGCACATACAAGTTTAACTGGTTGATTATTTTTATTATCAATTTATGGGGGATTGTGACAGAACTATGAGAAAGATGATTTCATAGAATCATGGAATCATAGAATAGTTAGGGCTGGAAAGGACCTTAAGATCATCTAGTTCCAATTCCCCTGCCATGGGCAGGGACACCTCACACTAAACCATGCCACCCAAGGCTCTGTCCAACCTGGCCTTGAAAATGGCCAGGGATAGAGCATTCACAAGTTCCTTGGGCAGTCCATTCCAGTACCTCACCACACTTACAGTAAAGAATTTCTTCCTCATATCCAATCTAGACTTCCCGTGTTTAAGTTTGAACCCTTTACCCCTTGTCCTATCACTACAGTCCCTAAGGAACAGTCCATCCCCAGCATCCCTATAGGCCCCCTTCAGATACTGGAAGGCTGCTATGAGGTCTCCACGCAGCCTTCTCTTCTCCAGGCTGAACAGCCCCAACTTTCTGAGCCTATCTTCATATGGGAGGTGCTCCAGTCCCCTGATCATCCTTGTGGCCCTCCTTTGGACTTGCTCCAACAGTTCCATGTGCTTTTGATGTTGAGGACACCAGAACTGCACACAACACTCCAAGTGAGGTCTCACAAGAGCAGAGGAGAGGGGCAGGAGCACCTCCCTTGACCTGCTGGTCACGCTCTTTTTGATGCAGCCCAGGATACAGTTGGCTTTCTGGGCTGCAAGCACACACTGCCGGCTCATGTTCATTTTCTCATCGACCAACACGCCCAAGTCCTTCTCTGCAGGGCTGCTCTGAATATCTTCCCTGCCTAACCTGTAGCTGTGCCTGGGATTGCTCCAACCCAGGTGTAGGACTTTGCATTTGGCATGGTTGAACTTCATGGAGTTGGCATCAGCCCAACTCACAAGCATGTCAAGGTCTTTCTGGATGGCATTCCTCCCCTCCAATGTATCAACCAAACCACACAGCTTGGTGTCATTGGCAGACTTGCTGAGGGCATACTCAATCCCACTGGCCATGTCAGTGACAAAGATGTTGAACAAGACCAGTCCCAACACCGATCCCTGAGGGACACCACTCATTACTGGTCTCCAGCTGGACATTGAGACATTGAGCACAACTCTTTGCGTGCGGCCATCCAGCCAGTTCTGTTTCCACTGAGTGGTGCACCTATCAAATTGATGTCTCTCCAATTCAGAGGCAAGGATGTCATGTGGGACAGTGTTGAACGCTTTGCACAAGTCCAGGTAGATAACATCAAGCGCTCTACCCATGTCCATCAGTTCCGTAGCCCCATCATAGAAGGTCACCAGATTGGTCAGGCAGGATTTCCCCTTAGTGAAGCCATGCTGGCTGTCACCAACCACCTTGTTGGTTTTCGTGTCTTAGGAAGGCATGCTAAGGAAGCCTTAGCATGCCTTCCAGGAGAATTTGCTCCAAGATTTTGCCAGGCACAGATGTGAGACTTACTGGTCTGTAATTCTTTGAGTCATCCATTTTCCCCTTCTTGAAAATGGGGGTTATATTTTCCTTTTTCCAGTCATCGGGAACTTCACCTGACTGCCATATTTTTCAACTATGATGGACAGTGGCTTAGCAACTTCGTTTGCCAGCTCCTGTAGGACCTGCAGATGGATTTCATGAAGTCCCAGGAACTTGTGTATGTTTAGTTTCCTAAGATGGCCTTGAACCAGATCCTCTCCTACAGTGGGCCCAGGGTCTTCATTCTCACAGTCCCTGCGTCTGACTTCCAAGACTTGGGTGGTGTGTTGGAAAAGTTATACAAAGCAATACTGACTGATGTGAAGCTAAAGTACATATAAATATTGCATATGATACTTCGAACGTTGAAGTACCTGGAGTAGGTTTAAAGCCTTTTTTCTAAAAATATATGAAACAGAAAAGGATTAATTGATGTGTTATGTTTCGAGAGTGCTGTACCTGAGTTTGGAGACAAAGGCTAGTCTAGATACAAGTAACCTAGTACAACTCTACTGACTTCCAGAACACCCTGGACACATATCTTAGGGTTCTGTGAGTTTAAAAATGTTTATCATCTACAGTGGAAAAATACCATCTTTCCATTATGTGTTCATTTACACTAAGCCAGTAGAACATCACGGTAAACCTCAGTGTTCAAAAGGTATTTGCTGGTAAAGATGAACCTTTTATCTGCTCATAACATGGAATTTCTGTTAACTAAAAATATTTCACCACTGCATTTCTTTTTCTTTTTTTTTTTTTTTTAATCAGTAGACCACATATAATTATATTACCAGTTTTTCAAAGTTTTTGAATCTATAGTTCTTCTGAAGTACACTGAAATTTAATTTCCTCTTCCATTTCCTATTTTTGAATTTCTTTTGAAATCAAGCTTGGCATGTTTTATCTTTTCATCAACATTGTGAGCTGAAGTAATTTGAAGCAGAACTCAGCACTGTCCTAAAATAAACAAGTGTTCTTCTTAAGGTCTCTTTTATTCTCTGTGTCTTTATTTCACTGAACCTGGAAACAATCATGTGTGAATGAGATGCAGTCTAATGAGCCTGTACTTTTTAATAATCAGAATTTTAAAGAGAGGAAAAATAACAGTTAAGACAATCTTTAGTTCAGATTGAGATTGAGATATACACTATAAATAAGCAAAGACTTTTCTGTCATATTTTTTTTTTGTTCTGTTGTTCAATTTCAAGAAGAGATTGGTTAAATCCCAGAACTATTTAATACAAATTCTTTAATGACATTTTCCATACCTGTTACCTGAGCAGTTACTGGTGTTTTTAACTTTTCTGACCAATCACTCTGATAAGAATTTGCAGTTGAGCTGATCTTGGATTGTCTAACTTAACCTTTATTAAATGGAGCCACCTTCAGGAAGGCCTGCACATCTATGAATATTTGTAATGCCACATGTCCAAAGAAGCACGCTGTTGTCATCATTTGTGAGAAATATTCAGGAATTTAAGACAAAAGAAAACAATGAGACACATAATCCATAACCATATTTTGGGATTTCATATATCATAAACCCATATTTGTGTGCATTACGGGTATTTTAAATTAAAATTCCACATATTTTGTTATTGCTTATTAACCAGGCTTTGCTTGTACAAGCATAAATATAAATTCTTGAAGGAAATGGGATATACTACTAGACCTACACAAAAGGAAATTAAAAAATGTAAAATTTTACATGAGATATCAGGAATGCTTTTGTAGGAAGAGCTTCTTCTGGTCTTACTGTTTTTGCAGGCAGAAATAGTGAAATAGCATTCTATCTCTGCATAAATATCCAAAAAATACTATGTTGATGGAGGCACAGTTATTAAATATTTAATAGATTAATTTCTTTCTACAGTCCAGCTGTTCTTGTGTTTCACAGAACAATCTCAATATTTAGATAGAGGTTGCCTAAAAGAATAGTTCTCATTAGCTCTTCCTTATGGTTAGGTGTGAATGGCTTGTTGTGCCACTGAGTATCATTGTCGGATTGTGACTAAGAGCTATTTATGATGTAAAAGCTTTTCCTATTCACAGTTGATTTCCTTGGAATAAATGACTGCTGCATGAAAATGTTTACTATTTTTATTTAAAAAAAAAACCACCATATTTAAAACTGGTGGTGAGAAACTAGAACATGTTGCCCAGAGAACTTGTGGCTGCCCCATCCTTGACAGTGTTCAAGGCCATGCTGGACAGAGCTCTGAGCAACCTGGTCTAGCAGGATGTGTCCCTGCCTGTGGCAGGGGGATTGGAACTAGATGAGCTTTGAGATTCCTTACAATCCAAATTATTCTATGATTCATTCATTGAAAACTAAGAAAAAGATTGTCCCACCCAGAAAGACCTGAAGGGCTCTGATGGAATAAGTCATGATACCGTTCCTTAGCTGCAAGAATTCCATTAGTTTTTGTAGTTAAAATTATAGAAAAAAAAAAAAAAACAACAAAAAAAAAACAGAACTTTTTCTTTGTTTTATCCCCTTCTTGTAGTTCTAAATTTAAAAAAGGAAAACAGGCATTTTCTGATAGCTGCAAGTTGACCTCAGTTGACATAATGCAAGGAGAGCTGAAAAAGACAGAGAGAACAAGAAAGGAGGAGAAAGGTATCTAACCATAGATATGGAAAAAACACTGTTTCAGTCATATGAAATGTGGCAAAGAATAGGATTAGAAGAAGACTTACAGCAATACTAGGAACTAGAGGGCAACCATATAGGTTGAATTCTTGTAGCTGTGGGAAATGGAGGAAGCAACTTGATCATCATTAATTTCCCAGTACTGTAAATTGACCACAACGCTTTGCGTGCAGCCATCCAGCCAGTTCTTTATCCACTGAGTGGTCCACCTATCAAATTGATGTCTCTCCAATTCAGAGGCAAAGATGTCATGTGGGACAGTGTTGAACTCTTTGCACAGGTCCAGGTAGATGACATCAACTGCTCTACTCCTGTCAATCAGTTCCGTAGCTCCATCATAGAAGGCCACCAGATTGGTCAGGCAGGATTTCCCCTTAGTGAAGCCATGCTGGCTGTCACCAAGCGCCTTGTTGCTCTTCATGTGCCTTAGCATGTTAATTCCCATAGAAAGAAATCAAAAAGATGTTCCATATCTCTGAGTACTTCAAACAAAATGCAGCTCAAAACCAGAGAATAAGTACAAGCAGGAAGATGAATGAATCCAGTGAAATACTGAATGTTAGTTAAGCAGAAATAAGCAACAAAAAGTACAATGGCCTACACAGCATGTGGATTACCTGCTGTTATATGACCTAGGCACACATTCTCTGCAGGGCTGTGCCAGAACCATTAGCAATCATTTGCAATTGGAGGTGGTCAAGCTTGAAGGAAAGACCACTAGTGGCATCACCGATTAATTCATTACAGTGCCAAATTTTAATCTGAAATGGACAGTGAATTAGTTCATCTTGTTAAGTTTCAAATTTTGTGTTACATTTTGGTTTAACTTTCTTCCTGAGATACAATATGATATCATTTTATTCTGTTGCAGAACATGATTCTCTCCTGTCATTTGTACTTGAACTGTATGAGCACCTTAATTAACCTCTTGATAAGTAAAGGTAATTTTCTTTCCTGATCAAGATTTCATTTATCTTCTACCACAATACAAAAAGAAAAATTCTGACTTCAAAAATTGATGGTCTGATTACTGATAACAAAAAAAGAAACATTAAAAAATTATTTTTTTTTTCAGTTCAAACTACTTTATATGCTTGCTTTTTATATCTTCCAACAAGCCATTGAAAAATACTCTCATGACTTATGATAGAATTGACCAGAAGTAATTTCATACAATGCATTATTTCACAACACAAATTGATGTTATAATTGTTCTAGTGTTTCTTTTTGAACAAGTGCCTTGCCCACGGATGATGGATGACTCACTGAAAAGAAAGCACAGCCAGATGAAAACAAAGCAGTATCTAATATATGAATGAGCAATGAATTGAATGGAATTCATTCAAGAAAGACCTTCAGAAAACTAGCACTACAGTGCCGTAACTTATGTCACACATTATGTCCCAAGAAAACACATCACATATTACTGGAGTCCGAATAAACTGAATAAAAAGAATTGAATCCCACCGACTCCTTCCTCCAACGGAAAGTAAACCTGTGCATGCATCACACTGACTACAGATTTAAGCCTGGTTTATTAAGAGAATTCTGTCCATCTGCCTTCACCTAGTATGGGCCAATGGTTTAAGCACTCCTGCAGTATAGTCTCTAGATTTCTTTTCAATCCCACTAGTCTGAGATCACAGGGTTAAGTCCATTCATTACACATAAATAAACACCACTGAACCTACATATGTTCTTAAAAATATTACAGTTCTTCCTTATCACTCTCACAGACAAATTTGCAGAGGGCTGAGTTCAAAATGGTCACAAACAAAAGCAAACTGAGTCATTAAATACATCTTGTACTGTGCTCTAATGAAAGTCAGAATATTTGCCTAAGCTTCTGCTGTCAAGATGGGGGGGAAATATTCCACGTAAAGGAGCTTTATACTTCTCAACATTCAGCTTTTTGAAGATGAAATTGCTTTATATTAAGAGGACTGATTCAGTGAATTTCCATCTCCCTCTTTCCCTCCACATGCCTTCTCCAAGCTCCAGAGCATTACCATTCAAGAGCAAGTGAAACTCAGTTGGCTTAAGGTAATTACTTTGGATCAGAGTTACAAAAATGTACATAAAGTCTGAAAGACAATCTCATGGCCTCCTAAGTTTGTCTTAGACATCCACATTCTGGATACAGTTCAGCATCAAAATGTTTTTGTGCATCTGTACTTTTTGAGAAAGCTGTACTTCAGCTGGAAGGCAACAAGAATTTTGAGATGACTGATGATGTGATAAAATGAATTTTGCAGTTAAGCAGCTTAGAAATTCATCTATTTCCTGCAAAAAAAAATAACCCATACTATTTTCTATATCTCACTTGCAGTCAAATAGGAAATACAGATGTTATAGAAAACTGGCCATCTGAAAAATTATATAAGCAATCGTAAATGTTAGCCCTGCTACCTTCTTACCTTGACTGAGCTAGTAAGGTGAAGCACAGTGGGCTCAAGATAACAAGAAAAATAACATCCTCCTTTATGGATGATGGAAGTTGCTTGTTCAGTTGAGAATGCACAGTACCTGCCTCCTGCTTCCATGACTTTCTGCCCTTGCTGCTGATGAGGGACTCAAGAAAGGGAAGGGTATACAGAATATTGGTTTATCAGATGACTAATTTGGGCACACTTAGTCACATCTGAAATTTTGAGACAAAATTTGGGGGTTAGTTAAATAGTAAGACTAAATAACCTATTTGTTCCTTAGTTAAATTCTTTGGGGAGATATCAGAATTTCAGAGATTTGGTCTTTTAATTGCGAAAGCTTAAAAATAATAATGGCATATAGTTCTTACAGAATCATTATTTCAAACAAGTTATCTATCTGCCTTATTTTCGTCAAAATACTGGTCATATTCCCTAAGTTCTTTCATCTGAGTCCTCCATAAAATGTGATGTTCTTTCCTGCACTCCTACATTTGCTGTTCCCCAGCCTTAGGCACACCATGTCCTTCTTCTCCCTCTCTGCATGTATATTTACTCTACACCAATCAATCAAAGAATCAAGCAATAACGTTTTTCGTAAAACCCCAGACTATCAGTACATAAGGCCACAAAAAAATTTTACTAGGCAAAATGAGTAGGTGTAATTTCTCTATGTGACAAGCTATTTAGCTAGCCTGACCTTTATTAGAAGTAAATGATCACAACAGCTAGAGGAAGCCTTAAAAAATGTAATTAAAAATATCAGATTATATAAGAAAGTAACAGGTGAACACCATCTCTGCTGAAGTCATCAGTGCTTCCAAGCACTTCATTTTTCTTTTTCTTTTCCCTTTGTAAACAATCTGAAATGAAGATATCTGAAATGAAAGAACTGCTGTTGTTCAGCCTGAAGAGGAAAGGCCCAGGGGAGACACTAAACAAACCAACAAGAAATCTGAAGAGTGGCTTTTAATAAAGGTGTGCAGTGACAAGACAAGGGGAAATGACTTTAAGCTGAAAAAATATAGATTTAGATTAGATATTTGGAAGAAATTCTTCATTATGAGGGTGATGAGGCACTGGCACAGGTTGCCTAGAGAAGTTGTATCTGCACCATCCCTTATGATGTTCAAGGCCAGGTTGAATGGCACTTGGAACAATCTGTTCTAGTGGAAGGTGCCCCCCTGCCCATCTAAGTCCTTGATGATCTTTAAGGTCCATTCCAGTCCATTCTATGATCCTGTGATTCTATGATATACAAGAAAATGCACTATTCAGCAGGTAACAAACTATTAAAACAGTCCTGAAAGTTCAGAATTTTATAGTTCTTCATGCTGCAGATTCTGGCAAGTAGAAGGTCTGTTTTAAACAGTATTGCTAATAATTATCACCTATAACTCTGAGTATAAAAGCAATAATATCTCTTACCATAAACCTCATACAGTCTTAGGGTGGGGGAGGATACTGGTGGTGATCCTGAATCAGACATCACATAAATGAGAATGTTTTTTTAATCTTCATTCAAAATACAAATGAAAGAAAGTTAAGAACTATGCAGAACACCAAATATTTTTTGTTTCCTTTCATACAAAATGGAGTGGCAACCCATAGGCTTGCCATTTTTGACTCTTCTGATTGGAATAGAAACGTTTCATTACATTAGCTTTATTTCCCTTGTTGCTACAATTTGAGATTTTCTAGGTTAGAAGAAGATGATAAAAGGACACTATATAAACTTGCTAATCAAAGTATGAAAATGTTTTATAGCTAAAGATTGGAGGGAAAATTTCCAAAGATAAAACTCATTAGCAATCCTTAATATTTGCAGAAGTGGGAGTTTTTCTGAAAAACAGGTGTTAGTTAAAACTTCAGTTTAACTACTGAGTTAATGAAGATGCACTTAATGATATCAAATGAATGGCTCTTTTCACATAAGTGAGTATATTGAACTACCATTAATGTCTGTCTTTTCTCGTCCATACACTACAAAAATACAGACTTATTCTTACAAAATGGATCAAAGTTTTTAATTAAGTCAGAAGCACTCTTCCTTTCTATGGGGTATATCCCTGAGCAGTTATGAAGAATAGGTGAAAGATATGAGGAAACCAAATGACAGGCATAGCAAAATAGATACCTCACTACAAGGGCTAAAAGGTCTATCATAACAATAGTGAAATACGTAAAATGTTTGCTTCAAAAATAATTAGCTCAAGTTATCTGGTCAGAATGTAGATGGATTCCATCAAAAATTCTCATTTATATTTCTTCCTTTTCCCTCCCTTAGAGAAGGGAAGAAGGTCCAGTAAAACATAATTTTCTAACTATTAAAGACCATAGTTCTGTTAATTTGAAAGGCAAAAATAAAGCATATTTTGCTAATATTTTACTACTGGCTAATTTTATGTCCATAAAGAAAAAAGTTTTCAAGTTCACAGTAATGCATTCTTTTTCAATGGAGGAACAATAAATTAATTACAAATTTAGCAAAGTTCTATGTCATTAACTGGGGAAACACTTTTATTAGTTAGTATATACGAAAGCAGATCAAACCCTGCACAACAAACTAGAATCATATACCATCATGTGCAAGGCCAGTGTGCAGGGATGGAAAAAAGAAGGACAACACAAACTCAAGAGAGGTGATTTGCAAATACGCGTCTGAAAATACGAAAGGGCTCAAGTTGTCAAGAGTAGTATCTCCCAGGCAACCACTTCTTTGACAGAAATGACAACAGGTACAAGATGCTGCTTCTATCTATATCATATCAATATCATTTTATTCCTTTATTCATTTGCTCTGCTAAAATATTAATTCCTGCTGGAAATACGAACATGATATGTAATTGATCAATATTTAAGTATCTGGATATAAAGTAAAAATAAACTCAACTAGCTGCATACAATTTGCATCTTTGTATTATAATCCTCCTAGAAATCTATTAACCAGTCCAAAATGTAAATGGGAGAAAAGAATGAAGTTCATAAAGATATGAAATCTTTGTGGTCCTTCGATGGATTATATGTCCATGTCTCTTCTTGTACTAAGGAGCCAAGAACTGGACACAGTATTATAGCTGTGGGCGTCACCAGTGCTGAGCAGAGGGAAAGGATCCCTGCCTTCATCTACTGGCAGTACTTTGCCTAATGCAAAGCAGGATGCTATTTGCCTTCTTTACTATAAAGTTACAATCATAGAATCACAGAATGGTTTGGGTTGAAGAGAACCTTAAAGATCACCGAGTTCCAATCCCTCTGTTATAGGCAGGGGTACCTTTTACTAGACCAATTTGCTCAAAGCCCCATCCAACCTGGCCTTACACACTTCCAGGGGTGGGACATCCACAGCTTTTCTGGGCAGCCTGTTCCAGTGCTCATGCAAATATACACATACTTACATGTAAGATACCTACTGCATATTTACATACATGTAAGTATATGCACATAAGAGCATGCATATATATTTATGTGTAAGCATATACATACTTACATATGTGTGCCCAGATTTATTCTGTTCTTGATAGAAAGAAAAAAAAATAAAAAAAATAAAATCTGTATGTGGAAAAATGTGCAGCATTTTTCTCTTCTTGATATACAGGAATTTTTATGCCCTTACCATTTTCAAAGTGCTACTTCTTATATAGAGATGCATATAATCTGGCTTTATTTCACCAAATTTCTACTCATGGACAGTATGAATTTTAATAGTAGAATCATAGAATCATAGAATAGGTAGGGTTGGAAAGGACCTTAAGATCATCTAGTTCCAACCCCCCTGCCATGGGCAGGGACATCTCAAACATGTCACTCAAGGCTCTGTCCAGCCTGGCCCTGAACACTGCCAGGGATGGAGCATTCACAACTTCCTTGGGCAACCCATTCCAGGGCCTCACCACCCTTGCAGTAAAGAACTTCCTTCTTATATCCAATCTGAACTTCCCCTGTTTCAGTTTTAACCCATTACCCCTTGTCCTATCACTACAGTCCCTCATGAAGAGTCCCTCCCCAGCATCCTTACTGGCCCCCTTCAGATACTGGAAGGCTGCTATTAGGTCTTCACACAGCCTTCTCTTCTGCAGGCTGAACAGATCCAACTTTCTCAGCCTGTCTTCATATGAGAGGTGCTCCAGTCCCCTGATCATCCTCGTGGCCCTCCCCTGGACTTGTTCCAACAGTTCCATGTCCTTTTTATGTTGAGGACACCAGAACTGCACACAATACTCCAAGTGAGGTCTCACGAGAGCAGAATAGAAGGGCAGGATCACCTCCCTCGACCTGCTGTTCTTGTTCCTTTTCATTCAGCCCACGATACAGTTTCAATAAAAGGATAAAATATCCTTTGGGAATAGAAATCCGAAGGGAATGCTATCAAATTTCAACCTTGCTGAAAATTGGAACTCAGGCCAGATTTATAGTGATTAATTCTCCAAACCTAAAAGTGCCTAAGTTTCACTTAAACTAAAATTAAAGATTCAGATTCTCAATGGCACTTAGGAGCTTGCATCCAGTTTAAATTAAACCCAAGTGTGAGTTAGGATTTTAAATGACTTTGTGAAACTGTGTGTTGGTACGTAATGAAGGGACCAAGGAGCTGAAATCCCTGCCTACCGGTCTAAATAACCCAGCAACAAAAATGCTACATCTATATCAGAAGACTTAGCAGACCAAAGTTCAACTGCACCTTATATTTTGAGACATGCCAGTACTGCAATCTGTTAAAGGATTTAAAGTGTGTTTTTTTTTCTACCAAAATTCCCCACTTAGAATACCCATGGGTAAGCTGTCAGTGCAAAGCCCCTCAGGTTGGTGAGTGAAACATGAACAAAGGAGCAAAAGACCAAAATTTTTGAGTCAGCAGCAGGAAGGCCTTTGAACCCTGATCTTCTGCTCCCTAGGAAAGTTCACCAGGACTATGACTAGGGAGAGGTTAATAAAAAAAAAGGTAGCTTCAAAGATAGTGCCAAAAGGGACGTTTGTTGTTTTTTTAAATGTTTGAGTAGAGAAGCCTGAAGGGCAAGGAGGCTGGACTTTAAACTTCTTTTGTACACTTGGACTTTTCACAGACACTGCCCCTAGGAATCAGGATACTGTTCAAATTCACCCATTAATCTTGTATGGGGCCTCTGCAGCATCATCAAAACACACATGCAGAAAGGAATAGAAGACATCTGGAGATAGCGAGACACTAGCAAGGGTTAGCCTAGCTCTACAAGAGAAGGGTGGTAGTACATCTTGTCTTGCAACCCTGGGTTGTAAGCTGTCTTTAAGGAAGACAACCTAAGAGTTTCTCACTACCACCAACCCCTTAGTAACTGTAACTGGACTTAGCATCTTAACTTTTTCTTCTCACTGTTTGTACTAAGTGGTAGACTCTAAAGATCTGTCAGAAAGTGTTCTAATCCTAACTTTTCTTAAAGCCTCATAGCTAATGCCGTGGTGAACACCATCATGTGGTGAAGGTTTAGATTCACAAAATCCCAGGCCAAAATGAGTCGAGTGCAAGGCAAATAGTCTTTTTTTTTCTTTTGACACTTATGATTTTAACAGATGAAGATCTGTCCTGTTATCTCCTAGCCAAATACAGTGCCAGCTGTGTAGAGGTGTGTAAGTTAATTTGTTTCCATGGTTTAAAGCCAGGTGAGCCTAAACATCTGCTTTGTTTCTATTTGCCAGTAAAGTGACCAGCAGTGTCTCTTTACAGGCACTACTTTCAAGCGGTCTTTCGGAGTTTGCCCAGTGCAGAGTACATGGTGAAGGAAGGACACAGAATTGGGGTGGCTGCAGTAGAGTTGGAAACAATGCCAATGGTTGTCCAAATGAAATTGATGGAATAAAATGGATGAAACAGATCTATAATCTTTTTGTCCCACTTCTGTCTGAAAACTATAATACAGAGATTTACCATTTTTCATCTATTCCAAGATACTTCAATAAGAATTCATGCTGGCAACACAAGGTGATGTTAACTGGATAGTCAGAGGGAAAGTATCAGTGTAAAATCTCACAAGGCCACACACAGCACATTACAACATACAAATGTGGAAG
Source organism: Amazona ochrocephala (assembly GCA_039720435.1). NCBI lineage: Eukaryota > Metazoa > Chordata > Aves > Psittaciformes > Psittacidae > Amazona > Amazona ochrocephala. The sequence continues at coordinate 26,539,672 of CM077878.1, forward strand.
ATACATGAATTCCAGCATCACAGACTGTTGCTCACAGCTGGCCGAAGCTTTGTATTCCCCAGTGACCTTGTGTACAATAGGTATTTCACAGGAGAGACAACATGAGCAAGAGGAGAAAAGCCTCTAGAATAGTGCTGCCTTTTCAAGATACAAGGTTGGGGGGAACATCAAACGTTCAGTGTGACATCCCAGCCTATTTTAGTGCTCCTGCGTAAGCATCTGAGTGTACTGATTCTTGCATATTGAAACTGAAGATGAATGCAGAGACCTCAAAAACACCCTCTTTAATCAGTTACAAGATAAGGTGTAGGTGTTTCAATATCTGAAATATCCTTAGTGAGTCATAGTAGTAAATCTACTCACAGGCAATTATATAGCTGCAGTAACCAAAGCAGCAACTGAAATGGCAGCAGACTGCCAGAGATGCGGAGTAACAGGTTTCCCAGGATCTCTTGCGTCAGTGCTGACATCTCGAAAGCAGGGCTTCTGCTAATGTAAAGAGTCAATACAGACCTGTGGCTACCTCTGAACCTTGATCAATCCATAATCAGAATCCAGTTTCCATCCCTCATCTCTGCAATGGCATCAAGCTCTGGTCATTTCTTTAGTTTTGCCCCTTTCCTGCACACAGACAACTGTCCTGTCTAGGCTCTTGATCTTTAGAATGGCAAAATTCAGTTTCATCTGCAGTGCTGAGAAGTTTTATTCTTACTAGTCACTTACTGCCTTTAGGCATTCAGTATCTTTTGATTAAAAAGGAGTCTTTGAGGTAATGGGGGAAAAAATTCTCTCCTGCTTTCTTTGCAGCTTTCTTTGCAGCTTTCTTTGCAGCTTTCTTCAATTCATCTACATACCATTACAACCTTTCACTTCAAATGTGTGATATCAGTTCTTTGCTATCAGAAATAAAAAGGATTCGTATTACTAGACTTTACTAATACGATCAAAAGTTGCAAAACAGGACCTTTATTTTAAACCAAGCTCAGGAGACTTAGAAGAATTGGTTTCTCATATGTCTGTCTTGGGTTCAGTCATAGCAGTCATTTTTCTCCTTCTTCATAGCTGGTGCAGTGCTGTGTTTTTGACTTTCAGCCTGGGAACAGCGCTGATAACACTCATGGTTTTAGTTGTTTTTCAGTAACGTCTACTCTGACCAAGGTCTTTCTGAGCCTCATGCTTTGCCAGGGAGGAGGGGAAGCTGGGAGGAAGCAGAGACAGGACACCTGACCCAAACTGACCAAAGAGGTATTCCATACCACAGCACATCGTGCCCACTATATAAATGGGGGGCAGTTACCCGGAAGGGCTAGATCACTGCTCGGGTTAGGCTGGGTATCGGTCGTCGGGTGGTGAGCAGTTGTATTCTCTTCCCTTGTGTCATGGGTTCAGCAATAGCAGTCAATTTTCTCCTTTGTAGTAGCTGGTGCAATGCTGTGTTTTTGACTTTCAGCCTGGGAACAGCACTGATAACACCCATGTTTTCAGTTACTGCTTAGTAATATTTTGGTCTGACCAAGGACTTTCTGAGTCTCATGCTCTGCCAGGGAGGAGGGGAAGCTGGGAGGGAGCAGAAACAGGCAAACTGACCCAAACTGACCCAAACTGACCAAAGAGGTATTCAATACCACAGCACGTCATGCCCAGGATGTAAAAATGAGGGCAGGGCCCCGGAAGGGTGGGGGTTCGCTGCTGAGTCAGGCTTGGTATCAGGTGGTGAGCAATTGTATTCTCTTCCCTTGTATTTCCCTGATCATTATTATTACTGATGGTAGCAGTAGTGGTTTGTGTTATACCTTAGTTACTGAACTGTTCTTAACCTGTGCGAGTTGTATTCTTTCGATTCTCCTTATCATCTGTCTGGGAGCTGGGGGGAAGAAAGAGCGGGGAGTGTGTGAGTGAACTGCTTGAGGGGCTTAAACCACGACACCTTGTTATTTCCCTTATCATTATTATTATTGGTGGTAGCAGCAGTGATTTGTGTTATACCTTAGTTACTAAACTGTTCTTATCTCAACCTGTGGGAGTTACATTCTTTCGATTCTCCTCCCCATCCCCCTGGTAATGGGGGAGGGGGAGGGAATGAGTGAGTGGTTGTGTGGTTCTGGGTTGCCGGCTGGGCTTAAGCCATGACAATGTCCTATGCTACTACCGAACCATTTTAGGGGCCCTTTGCCAGACTGCAGTTTTTTGTAATTCTTTTTTAGTCAGAGAGAAGAGGACCAAGTTGGACACTTTTTCACATGCAACCATATGGGCATAAAATATAGGGGAGAAATCATGTCGTTTGGCTGTCTGTCTGCCTATGCACTTACTGGTTCAGCTCATTACATGTTTAACCTTTACTGCTGCCAGGGCACAACGCTGATCCTCATCCACCAGGTCCCCAGGTCCTTTTCTGCAGATCTGCCACTGAGCCAGCTCAATAGCCAGTATCAGTGCACAGTGCAGGACTTTACCTCTGGTGCTGTTGAACTTTATGTGGTTCTTGCTTCTCCAGGAAGGAATGCTGGAAATAGCTTCTTACTTGTTCAAAAAAGAGAGAGATTTTAATATTGAGGGCAGAAGGTACTGTTTGTTTGTATAGGCAGGTCTTGTCTTATGGGATGATTAATAACTAACGTCATTAAATAAGTCTTTTCTTGTTTGTAATTTGTTCATGCATTTTGTAATTTGTTCATGCATTTTGTAAGTTGCTCATGTTTTTGTAAAATTCAGAAGTAATGACAATTAAAAGCACCCAAACCAACAGACTTTAATACCCTGGAGTATTCCTCCCCAGTTGGCATGCTGGATGCGAGGCAAATGCTTTTCCCCACTCCCAAGTGTACCCAATAGTGGTACTGAACGTGTTTCAAGGATGCTAATATGCCTTAGGAAGCTTCACCCAAGGACTGACCAGTCTATGCCTTTCAGTGGATATCAGTGTAGAGATCTGCAGAACTAACTGGTGCCTTTGCAGAAGCACAGCACTGCACATGGATCGTAAGAGCATTAGCTTTGTAGCAAAAGCGAGTCAGAATAGGGGCACTGATATTTCTCTAGCGATGGATATACACAGCTAGTTAAATGGCCCTTATGTACTACCTTGTGCGTGTTGCTTCCATCTACTAGAATTGTCAAGAATTCATCTGCAGCATGCTTTTGTGTAAATTATTTAACACTTAACTCTCACCATTTTCCAGCATTTAAAGAGTAGCTACAAAGATGGAGACCTCCCTTTTTCAAGGAGTCACATGGAAAAGGTGAGGGGTAATGGGCACAAGTTACTCCTGGGGAGATTCTGACTGGACAAAGAAGGAAAATTTTTCACAGTGAGGACAATCACCCATTGGATTAATCTCTCCAGAAAAGTGGTGGACTCCCCAACATTGGACACTGACTAGACAGGGTTCTGTGTCATCTTGTTTACATCATGCTTTGCCTGAAAAGGTTGGACCAGCTGGCCCTTGAGGTTCCTTCCCACCTGGTACTCTATGATTCTATGATTCTTATAAACCTTCTTTTCATAATGCTTTAGAATTTACAATTCTTAAAATGTGCAACTGAAAATAAAAGGGTCATCTTCATGCTTGAAGTATCTTCAGTGAAAGCAGTGACACCAGGGCTAAACTTTAGCCAGGGTTTCAATTGTTCTCTGAAGTAAAAGAAATTACTATCTTCCACCTACAGGCATAGCATAAATGACATATCATCCCACCTTAAATATTATTGTATATCTTTAGGAGTCATTGAATGTCTTCCTAAAGTAACAGAGCTTTACTATTTAGGTCATCTAGGATATATGTAATCTATGAAGATTAAATGGAATTTTAAAATTTGAAATCTAGGAGTCTTACTAAGCATTTAGTCTGTAGTTTTAGAATCTTTTCAATAATACACTTTTTGAATTCTGATTTCCTAAATAGTAATTCTGTGATATGTAGAAGTGCATAATTTATTAGAAAGACAATTGTAGCAATTGATAATATTATCTGAATAAATTAGAAGTAAGCTTAGGCTTATATAAGCATGAACATTGTCTCTATTTTCTTTGGAGTACTATGTCCCAAAATAACAGCACAGGTAAAATTGCAAATTCTCGATAGAAATAACTGTGTGGGTAATACAGAAACTTTTGCTCATCACACAGAAGTTAGTAGAAAGCTGTTGCACAGCTGAGTGCCCGCTGTGTCTTGGAATAGTAGAAGGAGGAATGATGTGCCTTTGACACAAGATAAGCCTTTTTTCTTAATTAGGTAATGAGCAAACCCACACTTGTTCTGTGCCAATCTGTAGCATTATTGACTTTTTTCAAAGGAATGTGGTGATGTTTTGTCACTGATGAGCATATCAACACAACATATACCGAGGGTTTGTGATGACACCAATCATGATCAATTCAGTCACTGTGACCCTCAAAGGTTTTGATAAACTATTTAGAAAGTCATTGTGACCCTTTTGATATTTTAAATACATAAAAATATACAGTAATTGAAGTTTAAGCAGACAAAAATGTAAAGAGATTGTATTGCATAAACATGTACAAACTGCTTGAAAGCGTGCATTAGAGGTCTTGTAATATCAAAAGGAATTTTTGACAAATGGCTCTTCAAGATTTTTAAAAGGCACTTTTGGCAATACTTACATATAATGCCTGTTAGTCATTTTGTTTTGCCATCGTAAAGAATTTACGAACTTAAACCAGAAAACAAACAGGCATTATGGGTTTGCTTTTCAGGAGGAACAAAAATAATTATCTTTGCCTCTGATTCAATGAAATTAATCTTGCAGCTTGGTTTCATGAATATTCTTCCCAATAACCAAAGAGAAATTGGACTTACAAAGCTTAGTGAAACTTAGAAAATGCTTTTGTTTCATGAGGGTATTTCTGTTCATGCTAATTAATTATCAAAATTTTGCTAATTCTTTAGCAGAACACTTCAAAAAAGAATGAAGCAGTGAACTGGCTAGTTAAAACCATTATCAACTCAACAGTATTCAGATAAATAGAAAGGGGTTTCCCCACATTAAGATAACTTTAGTACGTCATCTTAACACACCTTTTAATGGTAATGCACACATTGTTTCCTCATTCAGGTTCTTCAGGGACCATGCAATAGTACCCAATCTAAGTACCCAATAGCAATCTAAGTACCCTGAGCAGCCTTCGCAGAGATATTTTTTAGGAATTATACCTGGTAAAGTACAATCAACTGTTTTATATACAGTGGCACTTAATAAAACACAGGTTTATTTCAAGCTCCATTTTCTACAGTACAGCTTGTCAGTCATGTTAGATTACGGTACTGTTGAAAATGTCAAACAGAAGTCTGAATATTCCCGAGGCATATCACATGCTAAAACGTTTCCATCATGAGCCTTTCATAATAGCTGAGGGTTTTTCTTAGAACAAAATTTAACTATTACTTTAAGATTTCAAAATGCCCTTTTTAATCCTGAAATTATAGATAGACAGCTGTGCCATAGCTGCACATGCCTTCCCCTCTTTTGAGGATTAAAAAGAACATATACTGTATACGTAATTATCTGTTTCTAGGAAAATATTGTGCATTTCTCAATGTGAAATGGAACACAAGCATCAGTTTGTATTGTCACTTCATATTATCTTACATTCATTGACTCATTATAATCTGATGAACTGTGGTGTATGATACCCACTATCTGTGAAGGTATTGCACTTACTTAAAATGCTGCTTGATCTTCTCTTTCATCCAAGAAATATATTCCTTCTATTGTCAGTACATCTTGACAGTTGTACAAATAAGTCAGATGAGTTTGGGGAACTGTTTGTTCAATCACTTTGCTTTTGCAGAATCTTTGAAACCTCTTGGGTATCCAGATATTAGGAGCCAAACCTCTTGGCTGGGTTTAGAAGAAAGCTCAGCTGTTACCGCAGACTGCTGGAATTTCCATGCACTCACAGGCTCAGGACGAGACTGCAGGTGCTTATATCCATTTTATTAGAGCTAGGAGATTTTAAAAAACCTCTCAGATCACCTGATAAAAAAGTACTTAGCAATGTGCGCTTCCTGACAGTGCTGCTACTCCTAGGAGTTATGTCACCAAGACTAACATATGCTCCTCCAGGATCACTGGTAGCTTCTTTGTACCCACTCTTTCAAATGTGGTTGGTTTTCTGGCCAAGCAGACTGACAATAACTCAACCAAATGGGTCAGGAAAGCCTTTTTTACTGAGTAATATCAAAGTAAGAGTCATCATTTTCATGTTATAATTTAACATACTAATTAAGCAGACATTTAACTCTACATGACTGATCCCAAAAGCTTCAGTGTAGCTTCCTAAATGGGAACATTATCACTTAATTCTTTGGATCTTTTCTGTGTTTAAAATTTCTTGTTTTCTTGTTGCTTTCTAGTAGTTGAAAAATAACTGGATTACAGCAAGTACATAATCATCAGCTGTTGAGCTGTCATTGTGATGAGCAGATGTTACTGTTATCAGTGGTACACCTTCACCTTAAAGCAAATCTCGTCGAGTTCCTAGTCAAGGCAGTACCCACTAATCTATTCATTACAGTTAAACACTTCCTCATTTTTTCTACCTTTTTGCTTTACCTTGTTGCCCTTGATATCCCTTGCACAATTCAACTCCAGCTAAGCTTTGACCTTTGTGGAGCCATTCATCCTTGAGGTGAATTAAGTGCACATTTGTGCTTAATATAAAGAAATTAACGAACAATCATTAGAGTCCTACGGCCGTAGATGGCTCTGCAAGGAATATGCAAATATGCATCATGAGCCCATTCCTTATACACGCTTAAACCTGCAGCAATCATGCGAGCATCAACATCAATCACCTCAACCTGGTGTTGGGTCTACCCCTCAGCCCAATTCTGCTGCCCAAAGGTGGCCCCTGAGTACTTGCATTCCAGAATTTCTACAAGACAATGCCTTGGCTGTTTTGTTTTCTGCCTCATCACTAAGGCAAACTTCACTCTTTTACATGAAGTCATTCTGTCTCCTACATTCCTGCTTCCAGCCATTTAGCCCATTATGTTGCTGTCCTTCTTGCTGTCCATGGCAGATCATTCTTTCTTGACAAATTACCACTCCTGAGAAGCTATAATTTGAATTTCACTTTCCAAATAACTCCTATCTAGCCTTCTTCAGCCTGGAGAAGAGACATAGGGTGAGTGGAGCCTTGATGGCAACCTTCCAATACCTGTAAGGATGTTAGGAAGATGGAGCCAGGCTCTTCACACCAGTGCATCATGGAAGGATAAGTGACAATAGTCATAAATTTAAACAAGAGATGTTCAGACTGGATATAAGGAAAAGCCCATGAGGTCCGTTAAGCAATGAAACGAGTTGCTCAAAAATGTTGTTTGGTCCCCATCCTTGATGGTTTCTGAGTTCTGGCAGGATAAAAACTTAGGCAACCTGTTCTGATCTCACAGCTGACCGTGCTGAGAGCAGGAGATTGGACTGGAGACCTCCAGAGGCCCCTTTCAATATGAAATATGTTATGATGCCATGATCCTATTTGAAAATAAAGATGGTATATACAGATGATCTGTATTTCTGTTCTTTTAGGAGAATCTTAAATGTGGGATATTTGTGTCCCAAAGTGTGGTAGCAGACTGCCAGCAGGACTTGTTTATATGTCAGGTATATGTTTGGGAATATACTATATTCCTGGAATTTTGAAATTAAACCTTCCTTTTCATTCAGGGTCTCCTTTTTTTTTGTGTTACCTGATAGATGCTTTTGACCTAAAATTTTGCTTCTTCTAGGGCAATACTGTACTGTGCCCGCTCTCTTTTCAGGCTTTCTGTTTGTGCTACAGAATATAAGATAAAAACCTCAGTGAAATAACCAGAATCTTTTCATCCCTGAACATTTAACTAGTAAAAAGATATTTTTAGCATTCATATATGCCTGCTATTGAAGCAGTGCTTAAAATTCTTCAAACACTGTGTATTCAGTTTAATCTTTCAAGGGAGTATTAAGACAAGAAAACCTACATTTTTGACAATGTTCATTAATTTTCCTAATGTCTTGCTTAAATTTCTGCCCCTGGGTAACTAGAAAATAGCCAGTGAGTGTTCTGACCCACACATAAATCCAGCAGCTGCTGACAAGGAAGAAAGAAGATGTTTTGGAAAGACTGAAACTGGTATGCACTGTCTCTGGGAGCTTCAGGGTTGTTCCCAGAAATATGGACAAAATGCTGCCTGAGCCTAAAAAGACATTTTTAATGACAGTATTTTTTTATATTGAGACAAGGGGGGGCACAAAATCACAAAATGAAATAGATAAACCTTTAGAATCAAGTTTAAGTAATGTTAAGTTTGATGTCTTTGTAACAGTAGTAATGGAAAATTACTGAGGTGCATAATTCACAGAAAAAAAAAAAAAAAATAGAGTACAGCTAGGGACCATACTGAGAATTCTTGTATAAGATAAACTGTTGTAGTTTTAGGCCTTTATGACCTTAGTGCAAAATGAGTGTAAGAAAAACAGGCTAGAATAACAGGACATAAGGATAAGGAGTACCTGGAATGGCAGGGGTCCAAGAAGGGCTGCAGTTAAACTAACTGATAAATAGAAGGACAGGATGATTGTTATGTCTATGGTGTAAACGAACCAATTAAACTGGTATAAGCATCTACTGTGCGTGCTTCAAAGGCTGCCAGAAGCGATGAAGACTGTTGGAAGAAGTAAACGACCCTCAGAGACCACCATCACATTTTTGTACGCGTGCGGGGAACTTTCTGGAAAATGATGCAACCATACATAGCCTTATGAATATGTATGTATGCCCAGCGGCTATATAAGGACAGCTGTGTAACAATATTGAGACACACGTTAGGAGGAGCTATCCACTGTGTCTCCAGGCATCGCAATAAAGAATACCTGCTTGTCAACTTAAAACTTTGTTGGCAGGCTTGTTCCTGGAGTTTTCTCTGAATCAATATCTTCATGACATTTAATCAGTTTATTTATCTTTTGGTTGTACAAAGATCTGTAATGGTCCTCTGCTCCACAGGACAGCATTTCTTCTGTTCCTATTGCGATACAACAACAGCTTCTTTGTCACAGTATTTCTATGCTATAAGCTCCTGTAGCTTCCTTTTTTCCTTCTTCTTTCACATCACTGAAATGAACAGTATGCAGATGACCTGGTTTCAGCTGAGACCGAGTTAATTTTCTTGCTATTAGCCGATGCAGTGCTGTGTTTTGGCTTTTGTCTGGGAATAATGCTGATAACACACCAATGTTTTAGTTGCTCAGCAGCACTTGCTTGATCCTGATTACGGCCTGACCAAGTACTTTTCAGTCTTTCATGATCTGCCAGTGAGGAGGAGCCAGGATGGAGCAGAGACAGGACACCTGACCCAAACTAGCCAAAAGAGTATCCCATACCACGCATGGCACGTCATGCCCAGTATATAAACTGGAGGCAGTTACCCAGAAGGGTTAGATCACTGCTCGGGTCAAGCTGGGTATCGGTCAGCATGTGGTGAGCAATTGTATTGTGCATCACTTGTGTTTATTGTTTGTTTTTCCATTCCCCTTTTAGTTTTGTATTCTCTCCCCTTGTTATTTCCCTTATTATTAGTAGTAGTAGTAATAGTAGTAGCAGTAGTATTATACTGTACTTTAGTTATTGGACTGTTCTTATCTCAACCCATGGGTTCACTCTCTATCCTCCTCCCCATCCCACCTAGGGAGGAGGAAAGAGAGGATGAGTCAGCAGCCGAGTGGTTAAACTATGACAGAAGGTTAGTTTTTATTTTCATGCATCCCAACATGAAAACTAATCTTTATTTCCTTTATGTTTTTCTTTCTCTCAGAATGAACTTATTTTAGTTACATTTATTTTCTTATACTTTATTTATAGAGAAAAACATCTGTCTTAAAACTGAAGTGTGACTTGGTCGCAGATCTGATGTTTAAGTCAACAGCTTAAGAAAGAACCAGTCTTTTGGTAGAAGGTTAAATTTGCAGAGTCAGCCTGAATGAAGCTAAGGAAAAGTAAGTTTGTATAATTGTTCAAGTCATAAGATAGGATAACTCTGACCATACCAGGATGGATTTTTTTTAATCAATAAGTTGGAAGGGAAAAGTTTCATTAGAAAGGCAAATATCCTGGGAGTCTCCAAACCGAAGTCTAATTATGAGCATGAAAGACTAACTTTAACTTAAAAAGAATATAGAACAACAGATTATGCATCTCATTATTGCATCTGAACATGCCACTGCAGGAGAAGAGGACAAGTAAGTAAAGGATGACCCTTGAGGCCCTGTCTTTCAAAAATCTTTACTAAATATATATATTTAAGGGGGAGGGGAGTACACAGTGCCCTGGACAAAATGGGTGATATCATGTGGTAAGAGTGAAAGGTATTTGGGAAACTATTTGGATTTAACCCGGTTGCCTCATTTTCACAAAGCAGCCTGTACGCACTGTGCATACACATGAAAAAAATATTATTATTTTCCCTTGGTGAAAATCAAAAATCCAAACTACCTTTTTAGTCTTAATATCTCAGCAATACTGTTAAGATGATAGATCAAAATATTGATCAGTAATGTGAAAGGTTCTGTTTTCATTTTATTCTTTCTCCAATATTAACTGCATTTTAGTTTCTTAGCTTACCCGCATTTAATATTAACTACCATCAGACCATAGACTTTTCTTCTTCTCTCTGCACTGCTTTATGATGTAAAATTCTAAAGCCAGCCAGATCTAGGAAGGAGTGCAGGTCTCCCAGAAGGTTTCTGGTGGATTTCATGCCTCATGACCCATGTTTGAGCTAGTTAGATGTCTCCTGGCACCTGAGGCTGATGTTGCGGGACTCTGAATGTTCTACATTGTAGACATCAGCATCCAGGGTAAGGTCCGCAGCTCCTTCATGTACAGTAAATAAACATTTTGAAAGTGCCATTCTTCAGAAATTGTAACCACATCTTGAGTTAGGTTTGTCAGAGAAACAAGATGGATCATCTTCTTTCTATTTGCCTACATTGACTGCAGACAGGGACCGGATGACTTAAAGTAGAGGCTGATTTTTACAGTTAAAGTTGGGTGCAGTAAATCCAACCTCTGCAGTTTTATCTTTATTTTGCCTTTATCCAAGAGGCAAGATATCCAGTTGGTAACTTGAATCCCACCTCCATGTATCAACCACATAAATCAGAGTGGATTTTAAAATACATTATGATCCTTAGATGAAAGATACCACAGAAGTGCAAACCTGTTATCATCCTTGACTACACTTCTATAACTCCTTATAACATTTGCTATGTTATTCCTAATGTTGTTGTTTTTTTAGTCTCAGATGACATCTTTGATGTTCACACGGTTTACTGTATAATGTTATTTTATTTAATATACATATTTCTGTGCTACATTTTAAAGATAACTGATAGATTTCATGGCTTACTTTGATCAATGTTCTTTTGTCAATAGTCATTAACTTTCTCAAACTGGTTAATTTTATGAGAAATAATTTTCTAATTCTTTCTTCATGCCTGTCTGTGGTAACCTATTAAGACAATTCATATTCCCATCAAAGCATATTCTGAAAAAAGTCTGTCATGACTTCAGGCTAGATAGGGACAGAAGTTACAATGAGTGGAAACAGTCTCTCACCGAAACTTCAACTAGATATATCAACTTACTTTGAAACTGAATTTGTGCCAGATAAGAAGGGCTGGACATCTTGAAATGCTTTCAGTGCACAAAGAATGCTCTGTAAAGGCAGAGTACTCACTTCAGTATTTTGCCTTTGTGATCCTTTCTCACGGCATTTATTGATTTTTATGTAACTTTTAAAAATTCTCACAGTAATTGATATTTGAAAACTAAAAGAATAACAATTTTATCCAAAATACACATCAGTAATTTTTAAAATTCTTAATGTATGGGACCTTACCTATTTTCAGGCAAACTCTGAGCATTTATAAAGATTCTATGTATACAGGATCCTACATAGGATCATACATCATCATTTTTATATTAGTTCTGAACCCCATAAAAATATTTCACAAGGTATCAGGGATATATAAATCCAAAGCTGTAAATGATAAGGTTGTATTTATAAATGTTCAGAATTTAACATGCATCATTGCCCAGTAGCGGATAGAAATTTTTTAGTACTACTAAAGAGTTAAGCGAGGACTTTTTAAAGCATTTACTTTATCCTTGACAAGGATGCTATAGTACTGGTAGTTTATATATTGTTATACTTCAGCACAGATTGCTAGGGTTTGCTACAGTATTAAATTTCTATTCTTCAGAATAACTGGATTTTATCTTTAATGATCTCTGTCTTCCAAAATGGGAGAAAAGGTTAAATTAAGAAAAAAAAAATATAAAAGACATAAATAGAATTTCAGTTCTGCCAGCTTTCCAAGCTTCAGCTAGTCGAAGAGGCAGACAGCCTGGAAAGGTGGATGTCTGAGGTGCCAGGAAACTCCTGAGTGAGTGCCTGTGCAATGTTTAGTTCCCCAAGAGTTGAAAGCTGGTCAGTGAGGTAGGTGCACGTGGGGAAAGATGTTTCCATAGTGGCCAAGGAAAAACAGCAAAAAGCTGATCAACCAGCTCACCTGCTTCACATCAAGACTCAGAAATATATATGCATCCCAATAGGAACTTTTAATCGTATCATGCTATTATTATGCTACTGTGGGAAATGTTCAGTGAGTATTGGGTTTTGACCTTTGAAAGCTGGAGACCGTTATGATTTCTAAAGCAAGAGGGAAAGGTTCCCTCCTTTTTCCACTGTGAAAATTGTGAAGTTTCTCACCAGCCATGGAGACAGGAAAATACTGTTCACACAGCACTGTCTTATCCTTGAGTCATTACCAAAGTTGACATCTGAACCTAAACATTATGGACATTTTACATGTGGAAGGAGATAGATAGAGCAATGGAATCTGGTAATGCATTTGATTGCATCTGGATGCATTATTTATTGTCCTTTCAGGTGAAACAGTTGCAAATATACCATGTCTGGAGAGCAACTAAGCAAAATGAAAATTTTTTGGGGTACTCCTTGTGTCCTAAAATAATAGAGTACCCAATAGATTGCCTTCAGTGAAGCATCAAGAGCTAGATGAGCCAATGAGCAACCTTTCATTCAAACTGGCTTCTATTTTGCATGTTGCTGACAGGGTCAAATATACTTACTTGCTCAGGTTTTCAAGAGCTCTGAATAATGACAGACTCATTCTTATCGTGGACACATTCACTGGCACCTTTTCAGTGTGGAAAGAGCTACATGCAGGTCTGATTATGATATGCTGCATCAATCTGTAAAGCAGCAGGGAGTAGTAAGGAGGAAAAATGGCTTCAGGACATTTGAGGACAGTATGGCAGTCTTTTCAGCTTGATAACATTTTGAGAAAATGAAAAAAAAAAAAGGAATGAAGCTGTATAGTTTGGAAGTAGTGTAGTGCAGAAGCCAATTGCTTAGGTCTTTAAAATTAGATTCAGTGATTAATTTCCAAGCATCAGAGCCTGGTTCCATCCCATCTAACTCTACTTTTTTTAATGGTGCCAAAATAAGTACCATTATTTTTATAAGTAATCATTAAACTCAGTGGAAAAAGGGAAAACATTTCATCTGCGTTCTGGATGTTACCACACTGCTTCTCTGACTGCAGCAAAAGCGTAGGATCATCCTAATTGAGGATGCTAACTGAAGTTTCTTTTACAAGATTTAACACTGGGGGTTAATCAATGCTTTTGTTTCCACCGCGTATCGACATGTCACATAGACACCCATGCTTCATATACAGCACACAAATCGAGATAATGTCTCAGAAGCGCAGTTTAAAAATATTAAAGGTTATGTGAGGAAATACCAAACAACAATGAAGGTGCATAAAGGCACACTAGAGGAGATGAAGATGGTGACACTGCAGCAAAAGGTGGGAAACCACATGTTCCCAGCTTGAGAAGACTCAAGTCCAAGTCTTCTGCTTCCTGGCAGAATGTCCCATCCATGAGGACACAGAAAGGGCAGGGGGACTGGGGAAAGAGGGCTTCATCCAGGTTCTCAGGGCTTGAAGTCCACAGAAAACCTTGAAAAATCTTGATGCCAGAAGAGCAAAAACAAACCAGGGACTCTGTAGCTTAGTGATTACACTGCAGATCCATCAGGGGTCACTTGCAAAAGTGAATCAAAACTGGTGGGTGGGAAAGGGTTTCTGCTTCCTCCAACTGTCTTCCAGAACTTTGCATAATGTTATTACTTAAACCATAGTCAGAAAAGACTCTGCACTGCAGAATTACACTAATAGCATAGGGACACAGTGATCTCCACATACTTTTGATATGCAGTGCCATTTCCTAGTGCTCTCAAAGTACAGGGTGCTGACTTATGAAGAACTGAAGATTGTCAGCACTTGCCAACAGTGTGCCTTAAGTTTGATTTACATTTTCTTCACTTCAGAAATAAAGGAAATTTAACGGTGATAAATGGTGGCAATATATCAAGGCCTGATTTTTTTCTGGAAACCTTGTTTTGTAGAATATTGTGAGAAAAATTTTAATTATACAGGTTTTAAAACTTGCCTGCAGTGAACAGCTCTTTCGAATATTAATGAGAACACACAAAATACAATTTCAGGCAGAAGTTACTATTGGGCTAAAATGAAAGAAAATAATTCTTTTTCTATAAATAATGTATGTGCTGACCAACTTCCACAGCTTATAGCAAATAAATCAAATAAGCAAATGTAATACATGAGGGATTTAAAAAATTCTATGTATGAATAGCTTGAATACCTAGGCAAATAAGATATGTTATACAAAGTAATATATTAATCCTTACTATTAAAATGAACCATGAGAAAAAAGTTTACTGCAAAAAAACCCAAGTTCATATGCTAAGCAAGCATCTTGACATTGAATCAGGACAGCGATGGCACCCTGCACATAACGGCAAACGTGCTTGTAGTGGTGTCACAGGTTAGAGCAGCTATACAAGCTACACCAACTTATTTAGCTTCTTTGTTTTTCCTACAGTTAGAGAGCCTGGGATTCCAAGTGGCTATGAAAAATATCAGTTTCATGGAGCAACTGCAAAGAGGCCTGGGGTGAGAATTTATTTATATATTTTATTTTTATCTAGTCTGATTTGCACTGGACAGGTAGTCCTGCTTTCTGGCCAGCCACAGCCTGTAAATAGCACTTTGGAACATATAAATTTTTTCTTTGTTTTTTACCAGTACAGACTAGATAGAGTTTTAAAGGATATGAAAGATAGTATAAGTTAAACAGTTTATTTTCATGACATTTATTGAATAATATCCTGTAAAAAACTTTTGATTTATTATAGGATAATAATCATTGGCTGCTGTGCACGAATATGAAAGGTAGTTTGGGCATCTGTATTTTAATGCTGACATGATTACATGTGACTACAGAGAGTGAAGTCAAGGGAAAAATGTTGTTGATATTAAATAAAAGAGAACACCTGGGATAAACTGAAAATTGCATAACTTAGAGCTGCCCACAGCCACATTGAATTTTCATTCTGCCTGCTAACACTTTATCCTGTAGTGAAGTTTTAGAATCCCACTGATCTCTATAGAGTCATTATAGAAATACTTATACATTTCTCAGCACTCATCATGCAGCTCAAGGTCTAAATCCAGCAAAGACCCCCTGCTGTGATTACCATCTTCTACAATTCATCATAATACCGACAACCAGATTTTTTTGTTACTTCACATTGCCTTAATAATGCTGATGCAGTTTTACATTGTATATTCTTCTGGATGTTGATAGCTGCACCAAAACTTGGCTTTCTAGAGCACACTTATTTATGTTTTGCAGTATTAAAAAGTACTTCCCTGAAGCTGTGTTTTGTAGGGAAAATCCCATTCTTCTGTGTTGTTTTTTTTGTCGATTTTTTTCCCCCTTTTTTATTTTGGAACCGTGTTATTGAACTACACAGTTTCTGAAAATAGTACTGTAACATTAAATTAAAAGAAAGGGAAAAGTATTATGGAAGGAAAAGTAAATATGATGAAAGCACATGAAATTTTGAATAAAGATATTTTGCTTTGGAAAAAAAAAAAAAAAACCTTGAAAATAAATCTGAGACAACCATTTCTATAGTGTAAAAACAGGCCCTTTATTGGTGTCACTAAAGCAATTTTTCCACAGTGCTTGCTTGAAGAGCTAATTAGTTCTTTTCTAGGGAACAGTGAGCAATGGAGTAGAAATGAAGAGTGGAGAGGTACAAAAATTCAGTGATGCAAAGCATGCTATGCATAATTCTTTATACTTCGGTGGGTTATGTAGCTTGTCAGTTTATGGCATGACAGCAAAACTAAATTCCTCAGTGGACCCTGGAGAGAGCTTGCTCCTTTTATATATCTTAGAAACTAACATTTTGAGAAAAAAAAAACAGTGGTATTGCAAGTGCCACTGAAGTTAATCATAAGAACTGTATGAAAAGTCAGCCTGCTCCAACCAATCCTCGGCAGAGCCACTCTCACACCTTTTGGCCTGTCTGCATCAGGAAAAAGCAGATGTATCCCACTCCTGCACAGGATCTGAGGGCTGCTTGGAGGCGGAGTTTCATGTTGCTATTCACATCAGTGAAGAGGAGGTGGAGAGCCTTTGAACTGGCTAACCACGCAAAAGACATCAGATTTACATGTCGAGGAAGGACAGAAGTCCCATGAGAGTTTCTGGGTGGTTTTGCTTACTCTAACATAAAAATGGAGTACAGTCGAGGCTGGAGTGTTTCTGCCAAACAGGTTCTTAAAAAAAAAAAAAAAAAGAAGAAAACCGAGCAATTGTAGTCACTGACATAACAATTTCACAGCTCATTCAGTTCCCTCCACATTTCTCATAGAACATACCAAAAAAACCTCTTTTTTTGTGAAAAACTCCCAACTATTAAACTTTAGTTGTATATTCTAACCCTAGGTCTGGTAAATGCTCCATAATGAACAGGTTAGGAGTATGCTAACAAAAAAGCTTCCTTAATAACCTCAGTGCTCAATTTCTTCAGCAATTATTCATAGTTAAGGAGCCAGCTTAATGCAATGTTTGGTTAGCAATATGTAGACGTAGGTCTTCTGCATTACATGTGAGTCAGTTTCCCACTGGTCTTAAATGTGCAGCACTCTTAGGAGCTCTGGAACACCTGAAATGGCCCTCAGGGTCTTCATGTGGAACCAGCCTCCTCTCCAGACACATGGCATATTTGTAAACACTGTCATTCAGCGTTTTGCTGTGTTAAATTAAACTCCCAACTTCAACACAGAAGCTTGATGAATTTGTAAATAATTTGCAGCATCTCTCTGGGCCTTCAGCAGCCTCCCAGAAAGATTCAGACCCCCCATACATCCAGCCCCAGGGAGCTGAATATGTTACAGTAGCTGAATTGAGCCTCTTGCAGCTGTTTGGTTGAAGTACACACCGACCTCATTAACTGCATTGACTGATCACTTGTGAATGCTGACATTTTTTTCTAGTTGTCCATGCACACTTCCATAATGCCCTGTGAAATGCCCTAGGATGTGAGAGCTATCTATATTGGACTGGCATATATCACACAGGACATGTATGAAATAATCTGGAAGCCAGGTGAGCTGCTTGATGTTGAGTAAGTGGCACAGTGGCTGAATCATGCTTTCAGGTGTTTTCATGGGGAACTAAAGCTCACAAGACTTGGTAAGGGAGAGAACAATGACATTATTCTTCAAATATCTTTTGGTGTCCTCTTGTGCTTATTGAAAATTAAACTTTGATCATCAGTCTCTGGAAGCATCCTCATTTTGGATGCATGGTTTGTGCAAAAGATTAGTGTCTCTGTGGAACTAGGTAACCTTTTATTTGAAATTTTTAGTCACCACTAATATTAACAGGAAGGGGTTCTATCTAAAAATATATTTCAAAGTTTCTAGTGTGGCTTATTCAGAATGATGATACAGCAGATGGAAAATCTTTAATTGAAATGAAGATTAATCTTTTCTTTTCAAGAAAGTGTTTGAGAAAGTCTTTGACTTACTCCTTTTGTATATGTCAAGCTTACCAGAAAGCAGAACAGCCTTTGGTCAAAAACCCTGCGTCAAATGCAGCTCACAGTATTGCATAAAAAGATAATATCCATTTATTCCCTCTTTCTTCTGCAGTTCACCTACAATTTGCCTAGAGGCCTGTTGTCAAATCATTTGGTTCTTTGCTTTTTGGAACTGTGTCTAGATGAATCTATTATGGTTTAATTGTTTTTTATTTTGAACTACCATGCACTGTTCAGATAAATTGTTTTCCTGTTTAACATTTTAGGAAATTTTTTTTGTATGTTCTCAGAGCCCTCTAGGCTCTGGAACAAATTGATGAAAGGCAAATTATTAACGTACATTCAGTCAGGCATATCTAATCAGCCCAATTTAAAGTCATTATGCCTTGTATAAACAAGTACTGTATATATTTAAATATTTACCATAACAGTTTATGAAGTGACTAGGGTGCAGAATATATAGTCTGTTTTAAAGAGCATCTGAAATGGTATATGCAACTCTGGCAGTTATCAGCTGAAAGTCTCTAGAAAAGGAACTATGAATAAGCGAAGACCAAATTTATTTATGTTAAATTGGGTTGTGGTGGCTCAAAAAGGTCATAATGATCTGCTGTGATGATGAGGTTAAAAAGCTTATTCCATTTCTCTTCAGGCATTTAAATTCCAATTTGAACCTTAACAACCACTTTTTCCAAAATGTGCTTAATGACTGGGTGAGAAGCTGAAGAGCATGTAGGACTTCTTCTTCATTTGTTAAAAGTTTACTTGTGACTAGCCCGGAAGCAAATAAATGGAAAGAAATTAACTGTGTGACAAGATTGAGGAAATATGCCCATATTTTAAAATTTGGTAAAAAAAATCTCATTGATACATTCTAGGAAAATAACAGTGCCAATATTTGGTCCTTAGGCAGCTATTACAAGGAAACATGAAGACAGCTGTAAAACTGCTAATGCTTTCTTTGAGGTGTCTTCAGAAATCATATTTCCTCAGAAGGGTTTTAAACCAGTAGTAGGAATGATTTTAGGCCAATAAGATCTTCCAATTCCATTTTGGCCTCCTTTTTCTTACCTTTATTTTTGGTCTCTTTTTTCTTACCTTTATCTTTTCCTAAACAAGGGATGAAAAACTTGGTTTTTTGTTTTGTTGGCTTTAAAAAAAAAAAATCATAGCAAACTTTTAAATATTGTTTATAATTTTCAAACTGACAAAAATTTGAACATTATTGAAGTGGAATACCTAATCTATAAAATTACTTCTTCAATAAAAACACAGTTTTCAGGCAAACTTTATCTTCTGTATTTACCTCTTTTGAAATACCTAAGACCATTGTTTAACTATTTCTAACGCAAAATCTAATACAGATACAGAATGATAGCTGATTATTAAAACTAAATGTATGTAATGGTCTCAAAATGAACCTTTAAAGAATTATTTTCAGAGTCTATAAAGCTGGGAAAGATAGATACTCAAGGAATATTGCAAATATTTCTTGAATGTTTTACATGTGGTGTAAACCAAGATATCAAAAGATTTTATGCTAAACTACAAAAGAGGAAAAAGTCATGTGAACCTTCTGATTTATAAGAGATTGCTAACATGCAGGAACTGAAAGGCTGGCACAATATCAACAGCCATTCTTTGCCTTCCAAGTGCTATTAAAAAGATAGAGTAAATGACATGCCTAAATAAATCAAGCACACATCTGAAGGAAGACCTCCACCACTTAGAGCATAATTATGTTTTGCATTAGACAGCTTTGCTCAGTCAATAAGGAAAAAGCTTTTCATGCTGCAATGTCGCATCCTCTAACCAAAATATTAACAAACTTTCAGACTGAATTATCAGCTTTGTATGCAAATTGGAGGAGACTATAATTATTAAAAGAAATTTATTGAAGATATTAATGAAAATAATATTCTCATATGTCAGTTCTTCTCATTAATGTGACATAAAATACATTTCTGCAGCTGGCTTCAAGGTTTAGATGGGATTGTGCGGATAAACCTGCAGGTTCTCAATCTAGTACTTACTTTTCTTAGTGTTTTCATATCATAGAACCATAGAATCATAGAATAGTTAGGATTGGAAAGGACCTTAAGATCATCTAGTTTCAATTCCCCTCCCATGGGCAGGGACACCTCACACTAAACCATGCCATCCAAGGCTATGTCCAACCCCACCTTGAACACCGCCAGTGATGGAGCATTCACAACTTCCCTGGGCAACCCATTCCAGGGCCTCACCACCCTTGCAGTGAAGAATTTCTTCCTCATATCCAATCTCAGCTTCCCCTGTTTAAGTTTGAACCTGTTACCCCTTGTCCTAGCACTACAGTCCCTAATGAAGAGTCCCTCCCCAGCATCCCTATAGGCCCCCTTCAGGTATTGGAAGGCTGCTATGAGGTCTCCACGCAGCCTTCTCTTCTGCAGGCTGAACAGACACAACTTTCTCAGCCTATCTTCATATGGGAGGTGCTCCAGTCCCCTGATCATCCTCGTGGCTCTCCTTTGGACTTGTTCCAACAGTTCCATGTCCTTTTGATGTTGAGGACACCAGAACTGCACACAATACTCCAAGTGAGGTCTCACAAGAGCAGAGTATAGGGGCAGGATCACCTCCCTTGACCTGCTGGTCACACTCCTTTCGATGCAGCCCAGGGCATGGTTGGCTTTCTCGGCTGCAAGCTCACACTGCCGGCTCATGCACATTTTCTCATCGGCAAACACCCCCAAGTCCTTCTCCACAGGGCTGCTCTGAAGCTCTTCTCTGCCCAACCTGTAGCTGTGCCTGGGATTGCTCCGACCCAGGTGTAGGACCTTGCACTTGGCATAGTTAAACTTCATCAGGTTGACATCAGCCCACCTCACAAGCATGTCAAGGTCCCTCCAGGTACTTGATTGTGACATTTAAGTCTCCTATTTATATTACAAGCAATTGTTGATTGAAAATTAAAATGTTAGCATCTACTATCTTTAGACAATTTTTTTGTAATTTTTGGTTTTAAGACTTTCGTGTTTTAAGCCCAGACATATCACAGAGAACCACACAGTCTCTGTCTCACTCCTCCCCCTTCCTACCCCCTGCTCCCAGAAGGATGGGGAGGAGAATCAAAAGAATGCAACTCCCACAGGTTTAGACAAGAACAGTCCAGTAACTAAGGTATAACACAAACCACTACTGCTACCACCAATAACAATAATGATAGAAGAAGTAACAAGGGAAGAAAATGCAACCACTCACCACCCGCCAACCGACACCCAGCCCGACTGAGCAGTGACATAACCCTTCCTTGTAACTGCCCCCAGTTTATATAGTGGACATGAAGTGCTGTTGTATGGAATACCTCTTTGGTTAGTTTGAGTCAAGTTACCTGTCCCCGCTTCCCCCCTGGCCCCCCACCCCACCCCCGGCAGAGCACGAGACCCAGAAAGTCCCCGACCAGAGCAAACACCACTGGGCAGCAACCAAAAACATTGGCGCTATCAGTGCCGCTCCCAGGCCGGAAGGCAAAAACACAGCACCACACCAGCCACCAAGAACGAGAAAAACGACCGCCACTGCTGAACCCAGGACAAAGACAAGGTCAGCAAATCATACACAAACTGTCTGAAGTTCTAAATTTCTTTCTGTGCTCACTTTAGTACCATCTTCCTATAAAAAAATAAATATAACTTTTCACATTTTAGACACAACACCTATTAACTTCCTTCACGTACTACAACATACAGAAGCAGTAGTATTGTTAGACACCATATACCAGAGAATAAAAATGCTGCCTTTGGATTTCACATTATGAGAGATGTTAGAGATTTTAGTTATTGGGAAGGACTCTTCTCCCCTAAAAACTCTGTCTAAGAATTATTTTTCTAGGATAATAAGGCCTTTCCTACGGAATATGGAGAAATGGATGTAGTTCAGGTGTGAGATTCATGCCATTTACCTTAGCTACTTAATTAATCTCCTTCTAGAAATGTCCATCCTCCTACAGAAAGTTCCCAAATGATGTGGCCTAGACTTGGTTAGCCAAAATGATTTTTTTTACTGCTTTTCATTTTTTATGGTGTTTTGTTATTTTGGGGGATTTTGCAAGCAAGAACTGCGTAAAGATCGCTATGACATATAGAAGATGACAGTGTTTTTTCCTTTGCAAAATGAATTAGCAGCATTATTAAGATTTAGTCCATATTGAGAAGTAAATGGTTGTAGTGTTTCTGTAATTGAAAGAGATTTCTAAGTACCACCTATTTGTATGCTTTTTGTGGATGCTTTGCTGGATTGTATATTTACATGTGGCCATATTTTAACTTAATGCTTCAGTGATGATAAAAATCATGTTGTGATATTTATAAGAGACTGATTGGCTGTGAAGAGGTTCATGATTTTTTCCTTGGCCAAGTAGAGTTAATAAATTCACTTGTGTTCTGCCACACTTACAAGAGATTTGAGACTTGAAGTACTTGGAAGGGAAAATACCAATTGTTTATGAAGCCAGACCGGGTAACATGAAAGCATATATGGGGAAGTCTTTGGAGATGTCTTTGAAGTCTTATAGCAATAAAATGTCCTTATGAACCTAGAGAGTTCAGCTTGAGCAAAGAAACAGCTACTCTGAAAGCTTTCAAAGATGAGCATGTCTCTTGACCTACAATAAAAGGCCTTTAAACAATTCTTTCAGGAGGAATTGAGCAACCTGGTCTAGTGGAAGTTGTCCTTGCTTGTGGCAGGGAGGTTGGAACTAAATTGTCTTTAACGCCCCTTCCAGCACAAAGCATTCTATGATTCAACAATGCTATGGCTACCTCACTAGACACCAAAAGCTTACATAAATGTCAGAAACCTTTAGAAAGTGACTGGGTCCCACCTGTCAATTTCCTGCAAATTCAAGAGTGCTACAAGCTACCCAGAAATTGCAGATCAGAAGCACAGTAAGTTCTTGTTCAACATCTTTGTGGGTGACATGGACAGTGGGATTGAGTGCGCCCTCAGCAAGTTTGCCGATGACACCAAGCTGTGTGGTTCGGTTGATACATTGGAGGGAAGGAATGCCATCCAGAGGGACCTTGACACGCTTGTGAGGTGGGCTGATGCCAACCTGATGAAGTTTAACCATGCTAAATGCAAAGTCCTCCACCTAGGTCAGAGCAATGCCAGGCACAGCTACAGATTGGGCGGGGAGGAGATTGAGAGCAGCCCTGCGGAGGACTTGGGGTGTTGGTTGATGAAAAAATGAACATGAGCCGGCAGTGTGTGCTTGCAGCCCAGAAGGCCAACCGTATTCTGGGCTGCATCAAAAGGAGTGTGACCAGCAGGTCGAGGGAGGTGATCCTGCCCCTCTACTCTGCTCTCGTGAGACCTCACTTGGAGTATTGTGTGCAGTTCTGGTGTCCTCAACATAAAAAGGACATGGAAGTGTTAGAACAAGTGCAGAGGAGGGCCACGAGGATGATCAGGGGACTGGAGCACCTCTCGTATGAAGATAGGCTGAGAAAATTGGGGCTGTTCAGCCTGGAGAAGAGAAGGCCGTGTGGAGACCTCCTAGCAGCCTTCCAATACCTGAAGGGGGCCTATAGGGATGCTGGGGAGGGACTCTTCATTAGGGACTTTGGTGAGAGGACAAGGGGTAATGGGTTTAAACTTAAACAGGGGAGGTTTAGATTGGATCTGAGGAAGAAATTCTTTACTGTGAGGGTGGTGGGGCCCTGGAATGGGTTGCCCAGGGAAGTTGTGAATGCTTCATCCCTGGAGGCGTTCAAGGGGGGTTGGACATAGCCTTGGATGGCATGGTTTAGTGGGAGGTGTCCCTGCCCATGGCGGGGGGGTTGGAACTCGATGATCTTGAGGTCCTTTCCAACCCTTTCTTTTCTATGATTCTATGATTCTGGGTCAGTTTATTCTCTAAATGAGGTAACTGAGAGACAAACATAATTTAAGGCTTAACACTAAAAAGTTCAGAGTGAGTAAGTCATTTCTGCTAGACCAAGTAGGCCGTGTGCCTGTGGAATAAAAAATGCTGCAGTTTCTCTCATACTTCTGGCTCTTGAATATTAACAAAATGTGAGAAAGAATTAAACATCAGATTGACAAAATTGTGTTTCTAATTGCCTTGAGAGTTTGTGCATCAATCTTTTACCATGAAAACTATTATAATCTCAGACAATTATTTCAGGTTGCTCTAGACAAGGCATTCAATGCCTTATGTCACTCTGGCAAACTCTGCAAAACTAAACAACACAAAAATGAGCAATGCTGCTGAGGAGAAAATAATTGATAACTTCAAATTTAAAGGTGCACTTTTTTCCATTAAGGAATAACAGGTCTGTGGGTCTTAATGGGTGAAATGAGCAACAAAAATGCTGATATTACAAATCCTTTGGAAGGTTAAAGGCCAATTTGTATTAATCCCAAAAGTTTTATTGTTTAGGCAGGATCCCAAGAGAATATCATCCATGTGAGTTTATCTTTAAAAATGAACTCATTGTCATATTTTCTCTCCCAGAACAATTAAACTTGTTCTTGGAACCCAGCTACCAGGAACTCACCTGCTGGGAGTATTTAATCACATCTGACAGGAGAGGTAAGAAAAGTTGTTTGCCTGTGGATTGTATTGAGTTTTCATTCCCTCTGCATTATTGAAATGAGTATTTGGAGTTTTTTGCCTTGGAAGATCAGAAAGCTGACAGTGAAAGTGGAGGCAGTACATTCATTATCATATTTTTGTGAGGTTATTTGCTCTTGTATTCTTCCTGCAGTTCTTGAGGTGTACAGATGAAATACTGACAGGATTCTCTGCTCATTCCATGCCTTTATGCAGTGCCAGCCCCAGAGGAATATGAAAAAAAGTGCCTTTCACAACCCTTGCAGATATCAGATTACAGAAATTCTTTTTTTTTTTTTCACTGAGTTACTATTTTATACCACTGGCAAAAGATGCAGGAATGGAAAAGGAGAGGACAACAAGGGTGGTGGTAGGAAACATATTCCTTTCCATAGACACTGCAAACACACATAAAAACTGGGAAGAATTAGACTTTACAGTAGTAATTCTTCTATCTAGAAGAAGAAAAAAAAAAAAAGACAGTGTAGTACGTGCGATGTAAAAAGATTACGTGTAAGTATTATGCATTTAACTTGAGAAATATTAAGATTTTTAAGACTCAAAAGACTTTTGGTTATTAGAGTTGAATAAAATAAAATAACATTCGGTCTTACTCCAAGTTAATTGGAAAGTGGATACTTGTCTAAGTTTCAGCTGAGATACAACTAGCAGATCACAACTCACGCTATTAAAACAGGTTGAATTAGCTCAGTATATTTCCTGACGGGGTTAGTTTATTTTTTCTAATGAGCCAAAGTACAGGTTCTAAAGGAGACTTGGAGCCATGGTGTGTTCTCCTGTTTGTTACAGAGACTGAGTGCGCACGAAACCTTTGTCTACACAGGATTGTTATCTAATGCCACTGGGCTCTCCCTCCTCCTGCATACCTGCTATTTCCCTTAAAACAACTGTCTTATATTGCTGCAGACAAAATTTTCTAAATAAAAGAGAAAGAAGCGTTAGCAAATTATCTGAAAAAATATCTTTCCTTATTTTTTTTTTTTGTTTCTATTTTCAGACAAATTTTCCCTAACCATATTCCCTTCTCCAAATATTTGGAACACCTGTATTTATACCAGCAGCGTGGTATTAGTTGAAGGAAAAAATCATCATTCAATCAGTCCTCACGTGTTCTAATACAGTGGATTTGCATCATCCATCAAGGAAGATGCTTATGACCTCCAAGCCCAAGAGTTGAGAAAAATTACTCCCTATTGCTTCTATTATAGTCACAAAACCTCCCAAACTTACACACCTGATTAAAAGGTTTTTTTTTTATTAAAAAGGGCTACATAAAATATTCTTTACTTCCTGTGAAAGCTTTGTCCCATGATAACTTGAATTTGAGTGTGAGGAAGCAATCAGTCAAAACTTAATCTCTAGCAGCAATAGATTAGTGGAGGCAAATTAAGTAAAAATAAGTTGCCCTTTGAGTGAAGAAGACTACTAAACCCATAGCTTTTCAGGCAGAATGAGAAATATTAGTATTTGGTGAAGAGTATTCTCACTTTAAGATAATTTGTTTTGTAAAATGTTTGAGAAGAATACCAATTATTTTTTTCTGGATTAACATGGCAACATGCACTACAGGATGTAATGCAATGATAATGCCTTAATAATCTACAATCAGTGACAGAATTTGACATAAATGTGAATGCTAGAGCATTGTCTCCCTTGTAGTTATTATTATGAGGTTTCAATACAAAAGTTCTATATATAATTAGAAAAGTATGTACTAATTCTACTTTCTAGATGTAATTCTTTTCAAGGATTTTTATCTTTCCTGAACGCCTTGCAAGATAGTCATTGGTTTCCTGATGAGAACAGAGGAGTTTAAAACTAATGTTCATACTTTCAGATTCAGTTTATAAATACTTTATAATAAACATCTTCTCAGCATTAGACAAATAAACACCTTGTATTAATTATATACTAATTAATTAAATACTAATTCATGCTAAAAAATGTAGCTTACATCTGTTTGGTGAATTATCATTGTCGAGATAGCCAAAAATCACACACACACGTACTTTCGGTGACTTATTAGGAAGAAAAAATAGATAGATGCTTTATTACTACAAACCAGTACTTATATACCTTTTCTAGCACACATGTGTCTTTTTAGCCACTGGTTAATATTAGTTAGCAGCGGCACATTATTGGATGACCCCTTACCGCGTTACTAAAGTCCATTGTTTTGCCAAGTTCTTCCTTTGTAGTTAGTTATTCCCCTAATCTGACTCGCTCCTCCAGGTGCTTTCTACTTTCCCAGTTGGATGCCTTCTGCCTTCCCACTCGGATGCCTGTGGTGCCTCATTTCTCATGGATACACTTTAACATCTTTGAGACTGAGTTCTAACTTCATGTCTTCAGTCAGGGAATCCATGGGCCTACCATAGTCCCCCACCACAGTGAATGAAAAGAGGAAGCTTTTTCTCTGTTATTATTCTTTAATATTTTATTTATTCCCTGATGCCCTTCTTGGTGGATGTAGGAGATGTGGTAAGCTTTAAGATATGTTTTCAGGCTGTCTTTAAATCCTCCTCTTCTTTTTGCCTCAGTTTTTAATAATGCTGATAGACTGTGGGCTGCTGAGGCCTCTGGGCTGCATGATCACAACTATGGAAACAGTGATTTTTCATTTGTGGACACTGAAATTGTAAGGGACTAGTTTTATTGGTTCAAAGTTTGCTAACCCATGGAGCCTGATGTGATTCATCCCAGACTACTGAATTAGCTGCAGAAGTTACAGAAAGATAACTCTTTATCATCTATCAAGGGTCTTGGAAGTCTGGGAAGTCATGTTCTGGGGCGAATTAAACACAGTATAACCAGCCAGTAAAGAGGTGATTGTCCCGCTGTATTCAGCATTGGTGCACTTGAGCACTGTGTGCAGTTCTGAGCCCCACAGTCTTAGGAGGATGTGAAGGTCCTTGAATGCATCCAAAGGAGGGCAACAAAGGTGGTGAAATGGCTGGAAGAAATGAAGGAATGTCCTGTGAGGACCAGCTAAGGACTTTGGGTCTGTCTAGTCTGGAGAAAAGGAGGTGGAGTGGCAACTTCATTACTCTAGAGATTCTTGAAGAGGGAATATGCAGAAAAGGAGGTGCTGATCTGTTCTCCCTGGTATCCAGTGATAGGTGATGTGGGAATAGTTCAAAGTTGCACCAGAGGAGGTTTAGACTGAACATTAGGAACCATTTCTTTACCAAGAGGGTGGTCAAACACTGGAACAGGCTTCCTAGAAAGGTGGTCGATGCCCCAAGCCCCAAGTGTTTAAAAGGTATCTGGACAATGCCTTAATAACACTGTTTAACTTTTGGTCAACTCTGGAGTGGTCTGGCAGTTGGACTAGATGATTACTGCAGGTCTCTTCAAACCGAAATATTTTACTCTATTCTGAGAAAGGCAGAAGCTATTAAGATCTTATTCTCACTGGGAGTTAAGTGTCAAAAAGTTGGCATCCTGTTTAAGCAAGCCATGATATATCTTTTCATTGCAAATAGAAGTAATGAAGCACCCCTGGAGGGCTGTTCAGCTTACCTGTTGGACAGATCTTTCTGAGTATCAGAAGAGTCTTCCTATGGCGTCTTTTGTTTATTTTCCCCTTTCACTGACTATAAAGGAAACACAATTGACTCAAACCTTGCACCAGCCTAATTAACACCAGGTCTCACCAAATTAAACACTTTATCCAATTCCTAGAAGTCTTGGAAAAGGGCCACTTTCATGTTGGTATGCAAGCAGTGTGTGGAAATGATTAACCACAGATTCAGGTTGAATGGGAATA
The DNA here is from genome assembly GCA_039720435.1 of Amazona ochrocephala. Taxonomy (NCBI): domain Eukaryota; kingdom Metazoa; phylum Chordata; class Aves; order Psittaciformes; family Psittacidae; genus Amazona; species Amazona ochrocephala. The sequence continues at coordinate 26,568,077 of CM077878.1, forward strand.
AATAAACATGCTACATTGCTATGTACATCCCTGATCAGACACTGGAAAATTTGTCACAGAAGTCTTGGGCTTGTTACAACAGAATGTGATGTAAAATACTTACATTTAAACAGGTACAATACATGGTAACAGACAAAATTGGTTAGCAACTTCTTTATTGTCTCTATGCATAACACAGACTGGCAAAATGGGTCTCCTGGTATCAATAAACAGCAGTAGGCGTACCTCCTTCTTATCTTTTGTATCTTATATTATCTACACCATGCATTTATTTATTTTAAATTTCCCAGGCTAATTTTATTTAGCTAATTAGAGCACTGAATACTTACATCCTGCTTTGATGAATTAGACTAGATAATCTCTAAAGGGCCCTTCCCACTGAAACAGTTGTATGATTCTATTTTAGATCAACTTATTTACTGCTTCCCTACTGTTTCTTAATGCTCTCTTAGAGGCACAACATAACCTTGCAAGTAACCTTGTTTTACAAAACTAAAAGCACTTCTAGAAAAAGATCCAAACTTCCTAAATGTTTCTAATCTTTCTTTTCTAACCGCAACAACATTCCTTGGAGGTAGGAATGTGACTTTCAACATCCGCATAACCATACATTAATCTATTTTCGTCAAGAAAAGTTTTCCTCTTTCTCTTACAAAACTGAAGTTTCAAAAGCATCAACAACAGCAGAGTCATTCTAGGGCATCCTTGCATATTTTGCCAAAGGTAACTAAGCTGTCCTGTTTGAGCCTGTACTTCCTAGTGACAATTTTTCACTTGATTTTCCACAGTAAACTGTATCTGACAAACTGCTGGAAGCAGGGAGCATTGCCTTAGGTGTAACACCAATCTCTGTCCTCATACACATACAGGAAAACAAGCAGAAGCCAGGAGAACTCTGGACATGCGTCTGAACAACTGATCCACAGATTTACACATGCTGACGGCCCCCCAGAAAATCCAAGTTACCCCACGCTCTTGAGGCATAGATCTCCAGACCAAATCAGAAATTCTTCAGGTTTGCCCTTGACACTGAGTAGGGAGGCAGAAACATCTAAATGAAGAAAAGCTTTATTTTCTTGTAATTTTGATTTTACCTTAATGATTATAACCCATATTAAAAACAAGAAGCAGATTTGATTTTTACATGGCTTTATATAGCATTTTCTGATGTTGACATTCCCCAGTTTGTGCTATTAACAGGAAAAAGCAATTTACTGAACATTAAAAACTACAAAATGAAAAAACAAACCTATGAAAGAAAGGGTAAATGAAGGTCTCATCCTGTAATTTTTATGCTTGCAAGCTATCTTTTCTTATCTTTAAAGTCTTTGTGAGATGCAGAATTTTCTAAGCCCTTATGAAAGGCACTAAGTTGAACAAAGTGGAAAAAACAGTAAAAAGAGTTTTTCATTATCTGGGAAATGAAACTTGATGACTGGATCTTTTCAACTTGAGACAGACCAAACTCAAGCTGTCCAGTTGCTAACAAACATAATAATATTCTGTATTATGTCTTAAATCTGATAAACAATTTTCACAGTCTGCTGATGAAATGAAACTGCTGGCAGTCATTAAAATCCAGAAGAAGAAAAAGTCTTTCGAATAAATGAGACTTTTTGCATACTCAAATTTGAATACAGGGATGCATGCTGATTTGTAATGCTTATGCACCAGTAAAGGTTAAAAAATACTCCCTACACTTCCATTATATTTGGATATAAACACCTGGAACTGGTTTTATGTATGTGGGTTAAACTGATAAATATATGTATAAGCATGTATATAAAAAATGCCTTTTCTCTTTATATATATACACATGCATGTACAGCTATAATTACAGAAGTCACAAACTGATGCTAGTGCTCCCATGGTTTTGCTGGACTGGATTTGCAGTATCCCTAAGAGGGAAAAATAAGGTTGCTAACAGACTTGACCCTAATGTTGAGGATCATGTCACTGGAGTTTCTAGTAAACCCCACAACACTCTAATTGTTTAAATTTATGTGCATCAAGGCCTGAGGATGTGAGACAAAATCTGTTGCAGGATAAAGAAAAAAGAATGAAATAATCCTTAGGAGTGGTCCTAACTATTGCACCGTTTTCACTCGACTGTAAGTGGAGTACTGCATCCAGCTCTGGCGACCCCAACAAAATAGGGATGTGAACCTGTTGGAGTGAGGTACTGAGGAGGACCATGAAGGAACATGAGCCAGCAGTGTGCACTTGCAGCCCAGAAAGCCAACCATATCCTGGGCTGCATCTAAAGGAGTGTGACCAGCAGGTCAAGGGAGGTGATCCTGCCTCTCTACTCTGCTCTCGTGAGACCTCACTTGGAGTATTGTGTGCAGTTCTGGTGTCCTCAACATCAAAAGGACATAGAACTGTTGGAGCAAGTCCAAAGGAGGGCCACGAGGATGATCAGGGGACTGGAGCACCTCCCATATGAAGATAGGCTGAGAAAGTTGTGTCTGTTCAGCCTGCAGAAGAGAAGGCTGCGTGGAGACCTCATAGCAGCCTTCCAATACCTGAAGGGGGACTATAGGGATGCTGGGGAGGGACTCTTCATTAGGGACTGTAGTGACAGCACAAGGGGTAATGGGTTCAGACTTAAACAGGGGAAGTTTAGATTGGATATGAGGAAGAAATTCTTTACTGTAAGGGTGGTGAGGCACTGGAATGGGCTGCCCAGGGAAGTTGTGAATGCTTCATCTCTGGCGGTGTTCAAGGCCAGGCTGGACACAGCCTTGGATGGCATGGTTTAGTGTGAGGTGTCCCTGCCCATCGGAAGAGGGTTGGAACTAGATGATCTTAAGGTCCTTTCCAACCCTAACTATTCTATGATTCTATGACTCTGTGGATCACCTCTCCTATAAAGACAGGCTGAGAGAATTGGACTTGTTCAGCCTGCAAAAGAGAAGGCTTTTGGGAGACCTTAGAGCAGCTTCCAGTGCCTAAAGGAGGCTGGCAAGGATGCTGGAGAGGGGTTTTTTACAAGGGGGTATAGTAATAGGACAAGGAGATGTAGCTTTAAACTGGAAGGGGGGAGATTTAGATTATATGTTACGAAGAAATTCTTCACTATGTGGATAGTGAGACACTGGCACAGGTTACCCAGAGAAGCTGTGGAGGCCCCATGCCTGGAAATGTTTAAGACCAGGTTGGATGAGGCTTTGCACAACTTGGTCTAGTGGGAGGAGTCCCTGCCCATGGCAGGGGGGTTGGAATTGGGTGATCTTTAAGGTCCTTTCCAGCCCAAACGTTTCTGTGATTCTGTAATACTTTCCCCTTCAGCAAAACACTTAGAGATGTGGTCAGGTATAACCAAGTTAAGCATTTTTAAAAGCATTTAAGCACTGCATAGAGAGATATAACTGCATTGAAGCTGTTAACAGAAAACAGAAATGCACATTGTGGTAAATTATTGCATCCACACTAAGGGCAAGTTATAAAATCTGCACTGACTTGAAACAAAATAAAAATCTGGGGAAAAAGTGGAAATACTATAAAATATTTTAAGTAAACTGTAATCAGGCAGACTACATAGCAATAAAGCAAGAACAGTTGACACTAATTACACCTACTTGAGTTTTGCTTTGAATACTTTCTCATTCACCTTTCCCTGGCTCCTCCAAAAGAGTGCTTGAATTTTGTTCATCATTAATCTGATGTTTGAAAAAAACTGTCATTTTCATAGAGTTGGGGCTTTTTTTCTGTGTATTACAAACCAGGGATTTTTCCCTCATGTTTCTAAAGGGCATAGTGTCAGATGAGCACAACACAAATTTCACAATTATCAATAATTCTCAGTATAGTTTATATGCAATATGTTCTCTGCAAGGTACTCCAACAATACCAGAGACCAAAGAAGCTGCTGCTAGTAAAGCTGAAATACACTTTGGCAGAGCAAGGTCAGATGTTGCTGGCAGCACGTTTCTACTCAAGGGCTGTTGCTAGCAAGCTAGCAAAGGCTGAAGACCACTGACTGAAACAAGCTAATTTTTTAAAATGTAAGCTCCTAAGATTCGGTACCTGTTTCAGGACCCGTTCCATCTAATGGCAATCAAGACAAAGAAAGGCAAAGAATTTGTTCAAGGTCTTAAATCCTAATTATGAGACTAGTCTTCTCCGGATTAAATATCTTAACCTAGACACGTATTTGCTATCTAGTGATTTTGAAGTACAATCAGAACATTACAGAATTAACGACTCAAGGATGTCTGAGGAAATTCAAGATGATGGAGCACAGCTGGTGTTTGACATTGGCAGTTGTTCTGTCTGATCATATATAATAAATATAACGCATTGCCTGCAGAAGTAAAAATCCCCAAACTTTCCATCTTTAAGAGATTTTGCGGATATCTGGTGTGCTGGGCATTAGCTTTTTGAGCCTGTTATACAAATTTACTCAAAAAAAAATTCAGTCTTTACCTTTTCTTCTTCCCAGCATGACCACATATTTGCCACTTGACAGGCAAATTAATAAAAATATCTCATTTGTGTGATTTAGCAAAGGTATATAAGCCTCAGGACTGTTTCAGAATAACAGGAAATACAAGCATGACTGCTGTAATCACAACAGAAAAAGAACTGGTTGATGCCTGGTCTAATGTCATAGCACCAGGAAATATTTAATTCCATAGAGCTTAAACACCTGTGCTACTGTAAGTTATTATTCAAGACTTTTCATTACTTCTGACTGCATTCAGCAGCAAACTTCCACGTACCCATAAGTCACCCCATTAGAATGCAGAACAGGACTACAGACCTTTGCAAGGTGGATAAAGGGGAGGCATAGACTTTTTAAGAAAAGAGAAGTGATCAGTGAGATGGGTAACACAAGTAGCAGCTGAAGAGAGCAAGAACGCAATTGAATAAAGGTATGCTACTGCTTTCAGTATTGTGAAGACAATATATATACATTTCTGCTCTATACAAAAGAGTAGAAATTCTTCTGGGTTTGTTTTTTTTTTCTTTATAGAACAACGATATCTTTCTTCTTCCCATCCTATTAAAGAATATTCACCTCACAAATGCATATAAAGATGGATTTAGGTAATTGCAGCTTTAGGACGGCTGCTATCTTGTATGCACATATAGTCAACCTATGCTAGGATTTTCCATGGGATATACAGCTATACATATAAAAATTATTAAGGCACTCTATATCTTCACTAAAATATCATTATCACAGTTAATGAAGGTCATCTATTTAGCTTCCTGCCCTGTTGGTCATTTGCATGCAATGTTGTACAAAGAGCCTCTGCCCTGCCCTTCTCCAGGCAAGAAAGACTGCAGTAACCCACTGTATGAACTTCTGTGCAAGTGTGCTGTACTTGTCACTTTATTCTAAACTGACAAGTCACATGAACAGAAGGGAGAAAGCTATCGTTATCCTTCTACACAGGAGGTAAACTGGAGCACAAAAATGCTAAGCAGCTAATATAAGTTTCAAAAGAAACTTTTGACTGACAAGAGCTAAATACAGATTGCGAGACCTTGATACCCTGGCTCACCTGCAGGACTATTCACTCTGCTAGTACCATAAGTCATAAAGCCCTTTGATGTGCTGCTCTTGCTAAGAGAAATAGCAAACCAACAATAACATATATTGAACAAATTTATTCTGGGTTCAGTAGGGTTCAAGCATAAAATAAACTTCCACAGGAGTTCAGATCTAAATCCAATAAAGTTTTTATGCAATGTTATAAGGACCACCAAGCAAAAAAAAAAAAAGGTTTCTGATATTTGAACAACTGGCCTTTTCAAGATCTTTATTTTTTTCCTTCTTCCATTACTTTCCAAAAGTGGAATAATGAGGTCTCTGATCAAAGTAATTAAGGCTTCTAATTAATAGGGGGAAATCACATTTACATATGGTATCACTCCCAATTTCAGTTAATTGCTCTAGACAAGAATTTATTCCTATTCTATTCCAGACAAGCTGCAAAAATCCTCACTAATTAGTCATTTTTTTTCAAACATGGTATCCTGACAGAAAAAGAGAATTGGTATTATTTCTAGCACCAGGTAGCAACCAAAGTTTAAAGGGAAGAATGTGCACATGTCAGATCTTCCACATCTGTGAGTTTAGCTATCCATAACAATTCTGTTATTTTTCAGATAATTATTGAACTGAGAACCTGGATCTGCTCCCAGAAATCACAATGTTTTACCCAGTGATTTAAAACAGAATTTTTTTGTATTTATATAGTTGCCTATATCATCACACTTATTGACTTGCCATGAGGTCCCTGGAAAATTCTAAAACCATTTCACGACAAAATAGAATCAGCTCTCTGCACCTGTGGACAAGCTGCCCTTACAGGAAGTTGTTTGTTAAGAAGACATGCTCGTATTTTGAGGGCTCATCCTTTCTGCTTAACAAAATCAGCATGTGACATGAAAAAATAAATTTGTTATTAGGTTTTGTTCTTTTTTCAAGCGAGAAATCTGAAATTAAACCCCACCAATCATAAATCCCTCTGCATATTCAGGCAATCCTGAATTCATGGATGGAATTTCACTGGGAGGCCGACCAATATAATAAACACCCTTTTCTGGTACTGCTTATTCAAGACTAACAGATTCATTCACATAACTTAGGTTCTGCACTTAAAATTAACCAAATTTGATTGAAGCCATTATTTCCTAGCTGCGCAGTTTTTCAATTACAGACAAATTAACAGTGATCTGTGATATATTTTTACTCCTGGTTCATGTTCAGCCTAAGATAAAATTCACTAGAATCTGTTACTAAGCAATGGTTGTGGAAGACTGTGTAGAAGTTAAGGATCTGTCTGCTTTTTAAACTCTCACAAAGCATCCATTCCATCTCTGACAGCTGAATATTCTTCAACAATCTGTGCTTAAGCATGTAACTCCTGCCTGATTAACAGGCTAAAACTAGTTTTCTGATCTAAGATAATCACCTTAAATTGCACCATAGTCAGCAGTGAGAACACGATATCACCTAAAATGAGATTAATCTACCATTGCCCCATTTAGGTTAAGGGAAGCTTATATGGTCAGTTTAGGCTTTGGTCTTTAAATTACATAAGATATATTTGTATTTGAGACTACATCTGCTCTACTACTGTATCCATAAACTAAATAGTGCCAACCATCTGGACTGTTTAATTACTGCAACTGTCCCTGGCACAGTGTTGTCGCTGGGCAAACCTTATTTTCTCAAATAGTTGCTGGAAAGACTGTGGGCTACAATGGGCCAGGAACCACCCTTAATAGAAATTCTGCATACAGCATGCCTTGTTTTGGAGGGCAGAAAAATTTAGTGGCATGGATGTGGCCTTTCTATGCCGGCTGGCTCAGGGAATAGGTCCCAGCATGGCTCAGCTCACTGTTATAGCTGTAGCCTTAGCTTACAGACCAGTTCTAGCAAAGTACTTAAATGATCCAACCTGCTGAGTACCACAACGATAACCTCCCTTGGCCTGCTCATGACACTCTTCCTCATGCAGCCCAAGATACTGTTGGCCTTCTTTTTCACGAAATCACACGACTGGCTATTGCTCACCATCTTGTCAATCACAATCCCCAAGTTCTCTGCAAGCTGGAGTCTGTCATTAGAATTACAGAGGAGTTTGGGTTATGGCAGTGAAGAATACAGGGTACATAGGGCACAGTTCCACATATATTTAGGCTATCAGGCATCACTACTCTGCTTCTCATAGAACAAATTGTGCTGATAAGAATGGATGATGTGGAAGTGTTTGTGCTGAAGTCAATGTTAGCACTTAGTACAGACCCTTCAGCAGCAAAGGTATCACACTGCTCAATTTCTCAGTCTCAGTTGTTTTGCTGCTTTACTACAAGCTAGGTGTCTTTGAGAATGACTAGATGTAGAAATAGGTATGAAAAGTGGGCTTTCAACTCTTAACAGTGAGATGCTTTAAGAGTTCACATACATTCAAGTTAAGGAATTCACATTAAAAAATGCTTATGGAATACAACTTTGGACATAGAAATGTAACATTCACTTAACTTTTATTGCATATGCAGTAAAAATCCCTTAATATTTTTGTTGGTTTTGTGTTGTGGTTTTTTTTTTTTAATCTTACCTCAATATCATCAATAACAATAAATCCTTTCAGTAAATAGAATAGATGCATTAAATAGATTTGGAAGTGGACTTCATAATCTTCATGACACTGATGTCTAGTTTTTACAAAAAAAGAGACAGACTAAAACTATTAAACTTTAATTAATATATTACAGTAGGCAAGAAAGAAGTTTTGAAAGCTTGTTCATTAGTTAAAGTTTCATTGGGGGCAATGTCAGTTTAATGCCTTTTAATTTTTAAATAACTCTCACAAGAGATGAGAACTCCTGTCCTCCCTTCAAAGTAAACAGCTTCTCTTTTACCCATTTGCAAATGCACTTCCTAAAACAGGGAGGTCAGAACTGCATAATACCACGTCTCAAGCCACTTAAGGATGATCAGTTAGTACAGATGGTTAAAGAGGCTGTATTATATCTATGTATTTTTTATTATGTTTACTAAGTATTTACTCTCTCCCCAGCTTGTACAGTTCTGTTTCTATACTGCAAAGTTTCAACATGCAAAACTGCTGCTGCAATACAAGAAAGTTCTGCTAAAGGAAAGTCTGATCAAGCCTTGCATACAGGACAATAACAACACGTCATAATATTATGCCACATATGTAAAAGAATATTATGCCACATATGTAAAAAAAAGAAAAAGCGGCAGGTCACAGTAGTAGGGGACTGTACTTTGAAAGGCACAGAGGAACCCATCTGTCGGCCTGACCCAGGCTCAAGGGAGGTGTGTTGCCTACCAGGGGCTCAGATCAGGGATGTTGCAGAGAAGCTGCCTGCTCTAGTCTCTCCCATGGACTATTAGCCACTTTTAATGATCCATGTGGGTGCTTGTGATATAGATAGCAGTAGCCCGGAGAACATAAAGAAGGGCTACAGAGCTCTGGGAGAGGTGGTTAGGGGCTCTGGAGCTCAGATTGTCTTTTCGTCAATTCTCCAGGATATAGGGCAGGACCTTAAAAAGGCTAGGAGGATTGAGCAGGTTAATAAATTGTTAGAAGAGTGGTGCTATAGTCAGGGGTTTGAGTAGCTCGAACACGGGACTAAATTTAGTAGGCCAGGTCTACTGGGGGATGGCAGAGCTGGTCTGACAAAGAAAGGGAAGAGCAGGAGGCTCTTTTGGTAGGAGGCTTGCCAAACTGGTCAAGGATGCTTTACACTAGATGTGTTGGGGAAGGGGGACATCATTCCACCCCAACACACCCAGTCACTTGCCAGCACCTATAATAAATGCACAGAGCAATGTAGAGATATTCCAGCCGCACAAGCCAATGAGCCAGCTTCGTTTGGAGCTCAGCTCAAATGCCTCTGTAAAAATGCGCGTAGCATGGGGAACAAACAAGAGGAATTAGAGATGTGTGCACGTCTACAGGGGTATGATATCATAGGCATCACAGAAACATGGTGGGATGGCTCCTATGACTGCTGTGTTGGAATGGAAGGTTACAGGCTCTTTAGGAAAGACAGGCTCGGCAGGCAGGGAGAGGGAGTTGTTATTTATGTTAGGGATGGCCTGGAGAGTATGGAACTCTGTCTGGGGACAGGTGAGCAGTCGACAGAGAGTTTGTGGGTCAGGGTTTAAGGGAGAAAAGCAATAGAAGACATTACTGTGGGGACCTGTTACAGTCCGCCAGACCAAGAGGACTCTGGATCAAGCACTCCATAGACAGATAGGAGCAGTCTCACATTCACAGGCCCTTGTTCTCATGGGAGACTTCAACCACCCTGATATCTGTTGGAGGGATGGTACAGCCTGGCACAAGCAATCCAGGAGGTAACTCAACTATGTGAAAGACAACTTCCTTCTGCAAGTAATAGAGGAGCCAAAAAGGAGGGGTGCCATGCTTGACCTCATCCGCACCAACAGGGAAGGACTGGTTGGAAATGTGACGCCCCAGGGCAGCCTTGGTTGCAACGATCATGAAATGGTCGAATTCGAGATGTTCAGGACAGTGAGAAGAGTGTGCAGCAAGCTCACTGCCCTGGACTTCAAGAGAGCAGACTTTGGCCTCTTCAGGAACCTGCTTAGTAAGGCTCCATGGGATACAGCCCTAGAGGGCAGGGGGGCCCAAGAGTGTTGGTTGATATTCAAGGATCACCTGCTGCAAGCTCAGGATCCCTACTAGAAGGAAGTGCTGCAGGAGAGCCAGGAGACCTCCTTGGATGGATAAGGTGCTGCTGAGGAAAATTAGAAGGAAAAAAGAGGCTTATAAAAGGTGGAAGCAAGGACAGGCGGCCTGGAAAGAATACAGGGATGTTGTCTGGGAAGCTAGGGACCAGGTTAGGAAAGCTGAGGCCCACTTAGAATCAAACCCGGTTAGTGATATAAATAAAAGCAGGAAGGAACTCTACAGGTACATAATGAATAAAAGGTAGGGTAGGGACAACATGGGCCCTCTCTGGAAGCTATCAGGAGAACTGGCTACCCTGGATTTGGAGAAGGCTGAGGTTCTTAATGGCTTCTTTGCCTCAGTCTTCACCAGAAAATGCTCTGACCACACCACCCAAGTCTTGGAAGGCAAACGCAGGGACAGTGAGAATGAAGACCCTGGGCCCACTGTAGGAGAGGATCTGGTTCGGGACCATTTTAGGAACCTGAACGTATACAAATCCATGGAACCTGATGAAATCCATCCGCGGATCCTGAAGGAGCTGGCAAATGAAGTTGCTAAGCCACTGTCCATCATAGTTGAAAAATCATGGCAGTCAGGTGAAGTTCCCGATGACTGGAAAAAGGGAAATATAACCCCCATTTTTAAGAAGGGGAAAATGGATGAGCTGGGGAACTACCGACCAGTCAGCTTTACCTCTGTGCCTGGAAAAATCTTGGAGCGGATTCTCCTGGAAAGCATGCTAAGGCACATGAAAACCAACCAGCTGCTTGGTGACAGCCATCATGGCTTCACTAAGGGGAAATCCTGCCTGACCAATGTGGTGGCCTTCTATGATGGGGCTACGGAACTGACGGACAGGGGCAGAGCAGTTGATGTCATCTACCAGGATTTGTGCAAAGCGTATGACATTGTCTCACACAACATCTTTGTCTCTAAATTGGAGAGACATCAATTTTATAGGAGGACCACTCGGTGGATAAAGAACTGGATGGATGGCCACACACAAAGAGTTGTGCTCAATGGCTCAATGTCCAGCTGGAGACCGGTAATGAGTGGTGACCCTCAGGGATTGGTGTTGGGACCAGTCTTGTTCAACATATTTGTTGGTGACATGGACAGTGGGCTTGAGTGTGCCCTCAGCAAGTTTGACCATGACACCAAGCTGTGTGGTTTGGTTGATACGCTGGAGGGAAGGAATGCCATGCAGAAGGACCTTGACATGCTTGTGAGGTGGGCTGATGCCAACCTGATGAAGTTTAACCATGACAAGTGCAAGGTCCTACACCTGTGTCGGAGCAATCCCAGGCACAGATACAAGTTGGGCAGAGAAGAGATTGAGAGCAGCCCTGCGGAGAAGGACTTGGGGGTGTTGGTCGATATAAAAATGTGCATGAGCCGGTAGTGTGCGCCTGCAGCCCAGAAAGCCAACCATATCCTGGGCTGCATCAAAAGGAGCATGGCCAGCAGGTCGAGAGAGGTGATCCTGCCCCTCTACTCTGCTCTTGTGAGACCTCACTTGGAGTATTGTGTGCAGTTCTGGTTTCCTCAACATCAAAAGGACATGGAACTGTTGGAACAAATACAGAGGAAGGCCACAAGGATGATCAGGGGACTGGAGCACCTCCCGTATGAAGATAGGCTGAGAAAGTTGGGGCTGTTCAGCCTGGAGAAGAAGCGTGGAAACCTCATAGCAGCCTTCCAGTATCTGAAGGGGGACTATAGGTGTGCTGGGGAGGGACTCTTCATTAGGGACTGTGGTGAGAGGACAAGGGGTAAAGGGTTCAAACTTAATCAGGGGAAGTTTAGACTGGATATGAGGAAGAAATTCTTTACTGTGAGGGTGGTGAGGCCCTGGAATGGGTTGCCCAGGGAAGTTGTGAATGCTCCATCGCTGGCAGTGTTCAAGGCTGGGTTGACATAGCCTTGGGTGGCATGGTTTAGTGTGAGGTGTCCCTGCCCGTGGCAGGGGGGTTGGAACTCGACGATCTTAAGGTCCTTTTCAACCCTATCTGTTCTATTATTCTATGATGTCCAGGTTTTTTAGAAAAAGAGAAGGAAGATGACCACCCTTGCTTTTCTCTTCTACAATTTTCTCTCTCTGTCTTCCTTCTTTTATTTCATACATTCTTGCCAGCCTTTTTGACCTGGTTTACTGCATCTGACAGTGTTGCTCAGAGTGATGCTGTCAGCTGAAAATAAAAAGAGCCTAGGAGGTGTATGCAAATAAACCATATTTGTGTGCATGGCTTGTAAAATGTGAATGACCTTCTTTCCCTTGTCTTAGTTGTATAGCTTGAAAATCAGAAGTGAAGACAAGAATGTGGCAATGGGAGGGAGGAAAAATATTGTAGGTACAGGTGTAACCGGTCAAAGAAACTAACTGCTGCTGACACCAGCTGGCAGTAAGTGCTGAAATACTATTTAAAGCACTATAGATTCTGAAATAACTATGCAAGTATACAAGTTAGCAGCTGGAGAATATTTATGAAGCAGAGCAAGAATTTATTCCTAATTAATGGTGCAATAACTAAGGGATGCTGGGAGACAACTTAACCTAGTAGAGGGTATAAAAATATCTCTACATAAGGTGCAGTCTTGGTACCACGGGTAAATAATAAATATCCTCTGTTATTAGAGGATCCAGAGCAGATTATCTGAAGCCACAGAATTTTTAAGTCAACTACATTAGACTATCTTCTGTAGGATTTATTGCTTCCCAGATTGTCTGTAAATGGGGATGTGTTCTGTCCAGCAACGGGAAGCACCACTGTCCTGGGTTCAACACTAAAACCACAACAGCCATCTTTTGCATTTGTTTTACACTGTTTCACTGAAGTAACTGGAAAATATTATCCACCATCTACTACTTCGTTTCAGTGAATTATAAAATGCACAGAAGCACAGGCATAGCAATGATTAATAGCTAGCCTTGTTTCAATGAACACAGATCCTGGTATGCTGAAATAGAATAATATCAATGCCAACTGGTTAGGATTCCTTACATCATTAACACCAGTGGAGGAGTGAGATGTTATTAACACTTCAGAGGAGGAACTATATTTCTTTTTTGGTAGTAGAGCCAACAAATTTTAGGATTTATTTGCCAGCATATGTAAAACTAGCTGCTTATCTCATATTCTTGATGTTTGGCGCTGAAGTTTAATTATTATGTACCATGCCCTCTTCACTGCAATTCTGTAACCTGATCTTTTATTTTAAGGTGAATATTATGAGGCATTTGACTGCAACTGGCTTACAACTGATAAAGCTAGTCTTTTTACCTGTGGCTCTTCACATCATGACTCAGTGGCACAACAGGCTTTATCCTATCTCTGTTGGCATTGTCCTATGCTCCATTTCAATTCATTTGCAAAAACAGAGGCTGTGGCCAGGAGCTAATGCCTGTACTGCCTTTGGGAAGCACATAATACGGATGTAGTTTTTTCATTACCATTATGTTTTGAGCTCTAGTAATTAGCCAGTTATGTATCAGTTTAAGATTGATATATTCAGCCTGGAGGAGAGAAGGCTGCATGGAGACCTCATAGCAGCCTTCCAGTATCTGAAGGGGGCCTATAGGGATTCTGGGGATGGGACTCTTCATGGGGGACTGCAGCGATAGCACAAGGGGTAATGGGTTCAAACTTAAACAGGGGAAGTTTAGATTGGATATGAGGAAAAAATTCTTTACTGTAAGGGTGGTGAGGCACTGGAATGGATTGCCCAGGGAAGTTGTGAATGCTCCATCGCTGGCAGTGTTCAAGGCTGGGTTGGACAGAGCCTTGGGTGGCATGGTTTAGTGTGAGGTGTCCCTGCCCATGGGAGGGGGGGGTGGAACTAGATGATCTTAAGGTCCTTTCCAACCCTAACTATTCTATGATTCTATGATATCTACCTTCATATGGTGCTAATCTAATTTTAATGTTGTGCGAGGGTCTAGGAGAAGTACGGGTTTATGTCACCATATCCAGTCCTCATTCCATTTGTCTGATGGGCACATTGCTCATGAGAGACTTGTTTTGTAAATTAAGTCAAGAAAAACAAATGCTTATTTAGGAAGGAAGGAAGGATAAGAAACAGCGCTTATATCTAAACATAATTGGAAAGTATAAATTAAAACTTTGAAGGAAAAATTCTGTTTATCTGTAGAAAAAAAATGGTAATCCATCACTTGCCCAACAGCAACTGGAACTTGGTGCATCTGGCACATATCTGTAATCTGATCTAGAAGATTAGATCTGAAGACATCCAGTGTAATGCAATTCTATAGTCAAATATCTATTTGGCACTGTATATAAATAATTACATGTATGGTTTTGTATTTATATACAATACGTATAACTAAAAATATGTAGTATCCTTTTCAAAAGTACTGGTCTACAATGTTGTCTGTAGAAACACACCTCTGATGCATAGGTATTTTTGACATTTTTATTTTTCTTCCTCAGATTCTTCAGAGTAAAAGAACAGATCAGCTCTTTTGGATGTTTTGAGCCCTTTCGTACCATCAATTTAAAACCAGATATGTTATTTACCTGTTTGCTAAGAAGCTTTTACAACCTTGTCTCCTATAATAAAGTGAAACAAAAGACATTACTAGAGCCAACTGGAAAGACTGAGCAGTGGGGATGACATCTGGTCACTGCCTAATTTTCGTGCAGCTGTAGCAGAGGATTTTCTATCACAACTGACGAATTCTTTGTGTTAAGTTCCAGTAGAAATCTAGCAGAAGGAAGGTGGGAGATGAAAAGTTTGGAACAGCCAAATATAAATAGAGGAAAATCAGTTCCAGTCCTCGAGATTCAGGAAAGTAAAACCCTTTTATCCAGACTTAAAGCACAAAAATTGAAGCAGGGACCTTATTCATTCCTCTTATGGAGCACAAAAAATTTGCTCTTCTGCAATTGCCTTTAAAAAACCCCTGTGCCATCTTGTCAGTTTGAGAGAATAAATTGCTACGGAGCATTCTGCGCTCTTCCTTTTTTATAGTTTGTTCTTTTATTTTTTCACCTATGACTGCAAACTTCAAGTGATGTGAAATATGTGACTCTGAAAGTAACATGGGAATAATATTTTTGGTGATTGGTTTAAGAGAGAAAATTAAATAGAAGCATTGAGAGTCAAGGCCAGCTCCCTCTTCCAGGGGACTACTTTTCTGCACAGTAAAAGCAGTATTTCTACAAGCTTTATTTCTTTTTCAAGAGAGTACAAAGGGTCAGCAGAAACCAGTACGTAACATTAAGTTGCATTTCAAAACCTCAAGCTTCCTGAAGAATCACCATTTGTGTGGAAACTTTAGTTCCCTCTAGCAACATTATACACCACTGGCTAAGACAGTGGCAAACTGCCAAAGTACTGAACAAATGCAGCATTAAGGGCGCTGTTTATTCACACCTTTCACTATGGGGAAAATCAATGCTGACAACTCTTCTTTCAGAGGCCAGAAATTCCTCTGAAAATGCTTTTAGTGCAGGTTTCCAAAGACTGCGCAATTACTTATATCTTTGGTACATTTGAGAGTGATGGGTATTCCTATTAGTGGGGCAGGAGAGGAAGCAATGCTGTATTTTCTAGGGTAACTGGCAAGTGTACTGATTGCTTCTGACCACCTGAGGAGATACAAGACTGGATTTGTGACACTATTTAATAAGCAAAAAGATATGACTATGAATAGCCAGAAAAAGAAAGGCTTTAACTCTCCACACACACAAATGCACTCACCTCCCATAGTGCAGCTATATTGCTCAGGGAAAAAGAGATTATGATGATGAGTACAGGAGGTGAGAGTCTTCAGGCTGATCCTGACTCATTTCCCGCAGTATGAGCATCAGTTGAATAACAGCAAAACCAGACTTCAATGTCAGGGAGTTCAGCTTCATGAGCATATCGATGGAGCCATGATGACCCCTCCAGCTTCCGAGTTCCTGCACCAGCTTCTCTCCTCCTTCCACATAAAAGCACTAGGACTGGAGGTATGAGTTAAAATGAGAAAATATCCCATCATCATTCCTTGCACTCCCAAGCACATGTTCAGGGACTTGCCGTTTGTATCCCACCTTGGTACCTGAGTAGCTCAAACTAATCCATAATTCTGAGGTAGAAAAGAGTCCCTGTGACTGGTTCAAATGATTGTACATTTCAGCTGCTCATTTGTTCTCTTGTGATTTCTAAGCAACATTTGTCTTGATATCCCTTTGGCAATCCTGCTTTTTCTATCCAGTATGATTTTATGCAGGATTGTATAAGCACATGGTATTCTACATCTGATCTCTGATGATTAACCAGGCTTTCATTTGCATTTTACTTGTTTCAGGACAATGTGTGAATTTCTATTTTGTCCAAATAAGATTATGAGATTGCGCAGTACCAGAGATACAATGTAGTTATATTAATGATATGTGTGTGTTGGGAGTGGGGAGGGTATTAAGCTGATTCTCCCTTTGGAGAAGAGATCATAATTGTGAAGCTTCTTGTTGATGCCCAATTTTTTTTCTTGCCCCCCTTTGCTAGTCTAGAGAGAGCAAAAGACAAATTCACAACCATAAAACATTTATTATTCTCTTGCAGTTTCTGGTTGCAGTTGGCAAACATACAAGTGAAAATAACAGTACTTTGGCATTCCACTGGAGAATCAGACAATTGAATAGGCCTTTTACTGTACTGAGAGAAATTCTGACTCTTCTGGGAAACAGGAAAAATTGGAGGAAACAATATAAATATAAAAAATAATTGTGTGTACATAATTTATATGGTGTATATATCTTATGCATATTTTTAAAAAGCATACAAAATTTTTGGTTCTGATTTAGATCCTAGTCCTTTCTGTTTCAGTCAGGGAGATGCCAGCAATATTGCATATTAATGTTATAGATTTTATTGGAAAATAGTCTGGTTTATGTAGATACTGTTGTTTTCCATGAGTACCTATTTTTTTAATTAATAAATGCTAGTTCTCAGGTCATTATACCCATCTCTTCTTAACTGTTGAGCCTTAGATCAATCCTGCTAATTGCCCACGTTCATGCTCCTCATAAAAGGCAAATCCAATGTTGTCAGATATCCCTGTGATTTTAATGGCTGTTGTTTCTGCTCCCATTCACTCACGCAGCTATGAAGGATGTAGGTGACCTTAGCGGATACAGATACCTCCTCAGTGTTGTCAATTATTGAGCTGTTGTGCTCCTTGGAGTTACACCTGTTTTTTTGCTGACTGACAAGGAGAGTCTTGGCTTGCTTTAGCCTCTCCATTCCTCGGTCATAAATCTGAGCACTCAAGGCATCATGGGCCTCTACCTCGTTATTGGAGATATGCGGTAGTGACACCTGTAAGAACATATATTCACCTAATAAGGCTGAGCACATGCAGAATTCCACAGATGCAAGAAGTAATCTGCAGAAGTTTCCAGTAATTGGTTATAGCTGTATTTTCTCTCCTCCCACTCTGCAGCATGCAATATAAGTTTATTTATATTCCAGGGAAATAAAGATTATGAAAATAACTCATCCGGAAAAATCTTTTTTTTTTTTCTTTTTTAATTAAAGGGTGTTGCAAAGCTCCTTTTGCCTGGAAATCACTGTAATGTTGCTGTGTGTGCATATTATTACAGCAGTTTGCTACAAGAAGTAAAAAGTTTATATTGCTCTATAAAGTACATCCTAAGACACCGAGTGCTATTTGTCACAAATATGTGCTGTCAAGAAAGGCATCTCAACACAAAGGAACAGGAGCAGCTGTGCTAAATCTTTTGTGGTACATGTACATCCTGTCATTTGTTATGGAGAAATAAAACTGCATAAAAGTTCAACTCTAGCAGGCAGTGATGAACTGTTAGGACTGGAGACACACTGACTGAATGAAGTCCTGCTTGTTTTGTGGAGTTACTTCTGTGTGTGCTGTTAGTTTGGCTGAACAAATCTGACTGACAAAGATTGATGTGACTTACTGGCTGTGGAGCCCCTCTTAAATGCTGTTCTCAGTCTCAGGAGGAAGCTTGCAATCAAATTGCTCCATGTATTTAGCAAGATGTAACATGCTTTACTGATATCTGATGTACAACTGCATGTTTCTCCAGGTCCATTCCTTCAATGCCTGATTTTAGAATGACTTAATTTTATTTGCTGTTTAAAGTCCTAAAGAAGATTAAAGAAATATAAAGATTGTTCTTTAAGTATACACTCATTTTTAAACTGAGAACAATTTCCTTTGCCTTCAATGGCACTATTCGTGTATCTAATGTTATATGTACTCTCGCTTATCTGGACTTTTTGTGAGCATTCTCCAATTTTCACTGAAGCTAGTTTGAACTTTTACATTACATTTGATAAAGCTTTGGATAAAGCCTTACATATTCATACAAGAAAATTAAAGTCTACTAATTACAAAGCTTTCAAAGTAGAAGAGAGGCTCATAGTGCTCGTACAGTGGATTTACTTTGAGTTAATTATCAGTGTCAGCAAATCTGTGTTAAAAGCTTGGTAAAAATAATGAGCCAAATAATAGGATTTTTACCTGAGGAAAGTGTGGAATTAAGCCCAAATTTAGATCCCGTATCTCTGGAAGACAGTATTTAAATATGTATCTCAAACTGCCTGAAAAGCTGAAGAAACAGTCTCATTTGTGAAATCTGAAAAGAGATGAAATCTTATTAGGCTTTGATTGATAGTACACTAGTCAATTCATCTTATATTAGTTTTGCTGAGTTAGAAAACTCACATCTTGTAACTTGATTCTATTATCAGTGCAATACTACAAGGCAGTCATCTTTGATATTGATATTAAAAAATGCCATGTGATGAAATATGTACTGAACATTGTGATCATGAATCTTTTTTTATAATGGCATTTTGATTTTATTAAACAAATCAACCACAAATCAGATATCTTCATGTAAAACAAAAAACCCAATTTTTCAAGTGATGGCAGATAACTACACAAATTAACTCAATATTATAAGCTTTTAGACCAAATTTTGGTGAAAGAGAAATTGGAAAAAATTACTTTTGGTTCCGGCATGTAATTTGCAGCCTAAACTCAGCTTATGAGACAAATAAAAAATGTTCTTGATTAATTGATTTTATTTTACTTAAAAAGAATGAATACAGGGCCCTTTCTGTACGTCTCCCATGAAAACAAACTTCCTCTTTTGGGTAAAATTAACACTTCCTTTCAAGTTTCAAAATATTAAAAAAGTTATTTTCATAGAGGAAAATTCTATAAATCACAAAGTAACCGTAAAGCAATGGAGTTATTTTTATTTAAAATATATGGTTACTGGTTTTCTAGTTTCACATTTAACTTATACAATCTTGGGAAAATCTTATTTATCTAAACCGTACAGCAACCTTAAATCTCTTTAAATGTTGTCTTGCAGTATTGTGTTTCTGCATTCAGTCCCTGTACTGCCTGAGGAAGCTAGAATTAGATATACTATTACTGTATAAAATAAAGTCGCAACGATATATTTTACAATTTTTTTCTCAAAACCAAATCATAGAATCATAGAATAGTTAGGGTTGGAAAGGACCTTAAGATCATCGAGTTCCAACCCCCCTCCCATGGGCAGGGACACCTCACACTAAACCATGCCACCCAAGGCTCTGTCCAACCCAGCCTTGAACACTGCCAGCGATGGAGCATTCACAACTTCCCTGGGCAACCCATTCCAGGGCCTCACCACACTTACAGTAAAGAATTTCTTCCTCAGATCCAATCTAAACTTCCCCTGATTAAGTTTGAACCTGTTACCACTTGTCTTCTCATTAGAGTCCCTAATGAAGAGTCCATCCCCAACATCCCTATAGGCCCCATTCAGGTACTGGAATGCTGCTATGAGGTCTCCATGAAGCCTTCTCTTCTGCAGCCTGAACAGCCCCAACTTTCTCATCCTATCTTCATATGGGAGGTGCTCCAGTCCCCTGATCATCCTCGAGGCCCTCCTTTGGACTTGTTCTAACAGTTGCATGTCCTTTTGATGTTGAGGACACCAGAACTGCACACAATACTCCAAGTGAGGTCTCACAAGAGCAGAGTAAAGGGGCAGGATCACCTCCCTCGACCTGCTGGTCATGCTTCTCTTAATGCAGCCCAGGATACGGTTGGCTTTCTGGGCTGCAAGTGCACACTGCCGGCTCATGCACATTTTTATATCGACCAACACCCCCAAGTCCTTCTACACAGGGCTGCTCAGAATCTATCCTCTGCCCAACCTGCAGCTGTGCCTGGGATTGCTCTGACCCAGCTGTAGGACTTTGCACTTGGCATGGTTAAACTTCATCAGGTTGGCATCAGCCCAAGTCACAAGCATGTCAAGGTCCCTCTGGATGGCAGTCCTTCCCTCCAATGTATCAACCAAACCACACAGCTTGGTGTCATGGGCAAACTCGCTGAGGGCGCACCCTATCCCACTGCCCATGTCAGTGACAAAGATGCTCAACAAGACTGGTCCCAACACCAATCCCTGAGGGTCACCACTCGTTACCAGTCTCCAGCTGGACATTGAGCCATTGATCACAACTCTTTGTTTGCGGCCATCCATCCAGTTCTTCATCCACTGAGTGGTCCACCTATCAAATTGATGTCTCTCCAATTTAGAGACAAGTATGTCATGTGGGACAGTGTCGAATGCTTTGCACGAATCCTGGTAGATGACATCAACTGCTCTACCCCTGTCCATCAGTTCTGTAGACCCATCATAGAAGGGTACCAGATTGGTCAGGCAGGATTTCCCCTTAGTGAAGCTCTGCTGGCTGTCACCAACCACCCTGTTGTTATAGTAATAAATATTTGTTTCCTTTAGATTTACAATGATAAGTTTGTTAACATTTTATTTATCACATATTTTACTCCTGGAAGCTACAATTTCTTTAATCAAGATAATTTTTATTAACAATATAGTTGTGAAATCTTAATTATCATGTGTTCAGCAGCAGCAGTCAATTTTCTCCTTCATAGTAGCTGGTGCAGTGCTGGTGTTCGACTTTCAGCCTGGGAACTGCGCTGATAACACCAGTGCTTTCAGTTACTGCTTGGTAATATTTTGGTCTGACCAAGGACTTTCTGAGTCTCATGCTCTGCCAGGGAGGAGGGGAAGCCGAGAGAAAGCAGAGACAGGACACCTGACTCAAACTGACCAAAGAGGTATTCCATACTACAGCACGTCACTCATTCCCAGGATGTAAAAAATGGAGGGCAGAGACCCGGAAGGGTGGGGGTTCGCTGCTGGGTCGGGCTTGGTATCGGTTAGTGAGTGATTGTATTCTTTTCCCTTGTATTTCTCTTATCATTATTATTATTGGTGGTAGCAGTATTGGTTTGTGTGATACCTTAGTTACTAAACTGTTCATATCACAACCTGTGGGAGTTGCATTCTTTTGATTCTCCTTCCCATCCCTCCGGTAGCTGGTGGGAAGAAAGAGAGAGGAGTGAGTGGGCAAACTGCGTTGCTAAGAGGCATAAACCATGACAGTTCTTTTTGATGCCCAACATGGGGCTAGAAGGGTTGAGATAATGACAGGATCAATAGCCACTCGTCACAATGCAGATTTATTGGCTCTCAAAGTTGTTGCTCTTGATTCTCTTCTGTTCATGGTTTCAGCCTGCTGTACCTTACTTACAGCCAGTATTTGTTACCTTAGTATTTTTCATATATGGGTTTTGGGTTAAGGCTCTTGTTTCATTGTACTTTATTGGAATGGCTTGTAATACGCGCGGGCTCCAGAAGCAGGGGGCAGGGGATGTGGACTTGTACTCTGTGGTGATTTACACTTCCCAAGTAAGACCTAGTCGTTCTGGCTTCACAACACACTGGGAAACAGAACAACTAGAAATCTTCTAACAAGTTTAATTCATTTTGGTATTATTTGCTGAATCTACAGTTGGTTTCAATCACAGAATCATAGAATCATAGAATAGTTAGGGTTGGAAAGGACCTGAAGGTCATCCGGTTCCAACCCTCCTGCCATGGGCAGGGACACCTCCCACTAAACAATGTCACCCAAGGCTCTGTCCAACCTGGCCTTGAACACCACCAGCGACGGAGCATTCACAGCTTCCCTGGGCAACCCATTCCAGGGCCCCACCACCCTCACAGTAAAGAATTTCTTCCTCAGATCCAATCTAAACTTCCCCTGTTTAAGTTTAAACCCATTACTCCTTGTCCTCTCGCCACAGTCCCTAATGAAGAGTCCCTCCCCAGCATCCCTATAGGCCCCCTTCAGGTATTGAAAGGCTGCTATGAGGTCTCCATGCAGCCTTCTCTTCTCCAGGCTGAACAGCCCCAATTTTCTCAGCCTATCTTCATACGAGAGGTGCTTCAGTCCCCTGATCATCCTCGTGGCCCTCCTCTGCACTTGTTCTAACAGTTCCATGTCCTTTTTATGCTGAGGACACCAGAACTGCACACAATACTCCAAGTGAGGTCTCACGAGAGCAGAGTAAAGGGGCAGGAGCACCTCCCTCGACCTGCTGGTCACACTCCTTTTGATGCAGCCCAGGATACGGTTGGCTTTCTGGGCTGCAAGCGCACACTGCTGGCTAATGTTCAGTTTCTCATCGACCAACACCCCCAAGTCCTTCTCCGCAGGGCTGCTCTCAATCTCCTCCCCGCCCAATCTGTAGCTGTGCCTGGCATTGCTCCGACCCAGGTGGAGGACTTTGCATTTAGCATGGTTGAACTTCATCAGGTTGGCATCAGCCCACCTCACAAGCGTGTATAGGTCCCTCTGGATGGCATTCCTTCCCTCCAATGCATCAACCGAACCACACAGCTTGGTGTCATCGGCAAACTTGCTGAGGGCGCACTCAATCCCACTGCCCATGTCACCCACAAAGATGTTGAACAAGACCGGCCCCAACACCGATCCCTGGGGGACACCACTCGTTACTGGTCTCCAGCTGGACACTGAGCCACTGAGCACTACTCTTTGCGTGCGGCCATCCAGCCAGTTCTTTATCCACCGAGTGGTCCATCTATCAAATTGATGTCTCTCCAACTTAGAGAGAAGGATGTCATGTGAGACAGTGTCAAAGGCTTTACACAAGTCCAGGTAGATGACATCAACCGCTCTGCCCCTGTCCATCAGTTCCGTAGCCCCTTCATAGAAGGTCACCAGATTGGTCAGGCAGGATTTCCCCTTAGTGAAGCCATGATGGCTGTCACCAACCACCTTGTTGGTTTTCATGTGCCTCAGCATGCCTTCCAGGAGAATCCGCTCCAGCATTTTGCCAGGCACAGGGGTGAGACTGACTGGTCTGTAGTTCCCTGGGTCATCCATTTTCCCCTTCTTAAAAATGGGGGTTATATTTCCCTTTTTCCAGTCATCGGGAACTTCACCTGACTGCCATGATTTTTCAAATATGATGGACAGTGGCTTAGCAACTTCATTTGACAGCTCCTTCAGGACCCATGGATGGATTTCTTCCGGTCTCATGGACTTGTATACATTCAGGTTCCTAAGGTGGTCCCGAACAAGATCCTCCCCCACAGTGGGCCCAGGGTCCCCACCCTCACCGTCCCCGCATCTGCCTTCCAAGACTTGGGTGGTGTGGCCAGAGCATTTGCCCGTAAAGACTGAGGCAAAGAAGCCATTAAGAACCTCAGCCTTCTCCAAATCCAGGGTAGCCAGTTCTCCCAATAGCTTCTGGAGAGGGCCCATGGTGTCCCTAACCTGTCTTTTATTGGCAATGTACCTATAAAATCCCTTCCTGTTATCCTTAACATCCCTAGCCAAGTTTAATTCTAAGTGGGCCTTAGCTTTCCTAACCTGGTCCCTAGCTTCACACACAACATCCCTGTATTCTTCCCAGGCCGCCTGACCTTGCTTCCACCTTTTATAAGCCTCTTTTTTCCTTCGAATTTTGCTCAGCAGCTCCTTATCCATCCAAGGAGGTGTCCTGGCCCTCCTGCAGCACTTCCTTCTAGTTGGGATGCATCGCTCCTGAGCTTGCAGCAGGTGAGCCTTGAATATCAACATTTCATGAATATTACTGCTGTGAATTTTTAATATTTAGGCAGTAATTGTGAAATGTAGGCACTTGCTACTATAGGCATCTAATATTTTGTCTGAACAATTTTAGATATATTCACGCCTTTCCTCCTTAAAATTAACAGTAAAGAATGAAAAATGATATTTAATGTTGATAGAAAGTCTGACAGGTTTTTAAGAATTCTCATGCAGGTTTGTCTACATGAACAAACAAACTTTTTTGGGTCAGAGTAACTGCATTTACTCCATAACTTTTTTAATGACAAGCAAGAAAAAAAACACAGAGACAAATGACTGCAAGCAGAAGAGGCGGCAATATGAAACTGTGCATGAATCATTTCCCACAAAATGTTGCATCATCTGGTCAATAGTTTTTGTCTTTTTTCTGCCACTTTGGAACTTTTGACAGTCCAATCATGTTCATCCCACCAAAAGATTTTTTATCCCTTATCAATCTTCTTTTTTATTCTAAAAAAGGCATGATTACAGATTAAATAGTGCCAAATGGAACTCAAATCTCCTTGGGGTTAACTTAGGTACATGATCCAGTACATGCAGCAGTACACTTAGGTCCCACCAGAGTAATAAAGATGCAACATTTCATAAATTCCAGCTGCAAATTAGATATTCTCCTGTACTCACAAATTAATTTTCCCTTAATGAGCAAGAGGTGGATTGGAGAGGAAATTAAGATATGCCTACTTAAAACATTTATTAGCTATATTCCTTGAGTTTTTGATTTGATGACCTTTGAACTACATTTAGAAAATCTCAGGAAAAATCTAAACTTAATTCTATAATAATGTCTTCAGAAATAACCTGCTTTATATCAGACAACCTTAACAATTTTGAAAAAAGCAAGATAAAAGTTATGAACCTAAAATCTATAGTGTTTCTGTCAGGGTCCAATTGGAGAAAAACCCCAGTTCTGGACCCTTTTCAGTTCATGATCCTAAGAATGAAATTAACACACAAACGAGGTCAAGTACTGTAATCGGACAGTTTGTTTATTACAAATTACAAAAAGACAGTTATTGCAGAAAAGGAAAAATACTGTAATAAAGGGTATAGCGATAGGACAGATTGGAAAAAAGGTAGAAAATGAATCAAGAATTCAAGGTGCAGAGAGAGAGAGACAGTGACCACCGTGCATCCAGCGGTGTCCCAGGTATCCATTGTCATCGTCGTTGGTGGTGGGAGTTCTTCAGGGTTCATAGTCTTGTAGTATTGGAGCAGAGTGTCCCCCAGGAGTCTGTTGGCTGTGGGTGTCCTCATGGAGGCATCATTCTGGAGTCCCCTTGAAGGTGTCCCATGGAATGTGTCTCATGGAGTTGCCCTCATGGCAATGGCTCATGGAGGGTGACCCTCAGGGTCCATAGTAGTCATCGGCAGGGAGTGCTCTCACAGAGGTGTCCTCCTGGAGCCATCCTCATGGTAATGGCTCATTGGTGTTGTGTCTCTCGGTGATTAACTTTTCTCCTTTTGTAAAGAGGTGGGGGGAGTACCTCTAGTCTTCATGTCATGTGTTACTCGTTCCTGGTGGACCAGTTTCCCTCGTCTTGCAGCATGCTCTTTGACACATAAGTGTGTAGCAGTTCTTGGGATAATAGCTCACACCAATCCTCAAAATAATGGACTCACCCCTCAGGCAATAGATATTGGAGTCTTAACTCCTCCCACCCATCTCTGAGACAAAAAATAGGTGGATTTCCATCTCGGCTGCTTAGACCAATCTTTGAGACAATGGACAGTGGAGTCTGATTTCAGATTAGTCTCTCACAGTTGCTCCAACAAAATGTTGTCTTATCTATTTTAACTATTTCCCTTTATACTCTTCAATAAGAAAATTTAAACATCAGAGAATTACAGACTGATAATACAGCATGGTTTAGGTAGTGATCTACTTCACCACATGGTTATTTTTGAGACTCTTACAAACACCCAGGTAGTCTTATGACACATTTACTTCAAGACACTGGATTATTGAACAAAAAGAAATGTATGTAATTTCTTCACAAGCTTCACAATTCGAGTGCCACATTAGACACATGGTGTCAGTTTAGTCTGTCATATATTAGTCTTCCTTTACACTTGTGTATAAATCGATACGTAAGAGGCAGTGTATTTAAAAAGGATGTAAATGTCAGGGAAAAAAAAATAATAAAATCGACTAACTGTTCCCAGAGAACATCATTGCAATGCAAGAGCAATCAGTGATCAATCCTCTTGCATGCCCCATTTTGCCCTTCAGAGTAAGCAGAGGGTCCATAAAGCTCCTTTGTCACTGTCCTGTTCTTCAGTTTATTGTCAAAAGGAGCACAGCCTGAAAATGCTTTTGTATTTCTGGTGATGACAGTGACGGATTTCCTGAATGTTACACCACAGATAGTTGTCTAAACACAGTGTAAGAACTTGAAGAGTATAACAGTTTCAATTTGAGGTGCCACCTTTAATAAGCTATTTAAGATGTAAGACATATTAACCAGAAAAAAAAATGGGATGCTTTAAACACTAATTAATTATTTGAAGCATTATCATACTGGAAACAACAAATATGTAAACCTTAAACAGAAACTTACATTATTTATTTCAATACTCTAGTTATAATTTCAGAATAGCAACATGCTAAAATAAGTTTGATCAGATAATAAGCATCCACTGTGATGTAGGTGCTTATAGGCAGGTTTTTGATATTCTGGTTTCACAGGGTGGCTCAAAAAAGCTGCATGTCAGGTGACCTGTGATAAATTTACACCTAACCATGTAACTCCATATGCATTTTATTAGGCTTACAAGCCATTGATGAAGTAGCTTGAGTAGTGAACCACATAGTTTCATAATTACCTTGATTTTTTTCAGTCTTCTGCTTTGGGGTAATCTACGAGGCCATTGCAGTTGGTTTGCCTTCTAAAAAATCATTTAATATGCCTTGTTTATTATAATGTACCAGAGAAATGGCCTAGTCAGCATATTTGGTTTCTTACAAACACAATGCATATGAAAAAGCTTCAAATAATAACTAGATCCCATAACACACATTAATTAACTCTTCTACACATGGATGTTTCTATGAAATTACTATATCATAAAAATAGGATAACCATTATTGTAGGGACTGAAGGATTTCACAAATGTGCTCATAAAGATGTAAAGGAGGCAGTCTGACAGAAAGGCGGTAAAGAAGAATGAGCTTACTGAGTCTGGAGAAGATGAGTGTGATAATCAAAAGATGCATAGTTACATGACATGAGTGACGTAGAGTGACCATTTTTAACAGCAGTTAGCATAATTAGATCATATGCTTCAGGAGAGAAAATCATGGTATGGGCAAGAAAGAAACCAAATAAGCCTATAAATTCATTAGGCTAATATTAAAGACAAAAAGAGTGAAAACTGAAAAAAAAAATAGAAGGATTCTGGAAAACATGACTCAGGAATGTGAAAAAAAAATAAGGCCACAAAGATGATAAGCTGGGTGCATTCAGCCTGGAGAAGAGAAGGTTCCAGAAAGACCTTGGAGCAACTTCCAGTACCGAAAGGGGCCCACAGGAAAGCTAGAGAGAGACTTTTTGCAAGGGCATGTACGAATAGAACATGGGGGAACGGCTTTAAACTGACAGAAGGAAGATTTAGACTAGATATTTGGAAGAAATTATTTCCTGTGGGGGTGGTGAGGCATTGGAACAGGTTGCCAATAGAAGCTGTTGATGGAAGTGTTCAGAGACAGGTTGGACAGGCCTTTGAACAACCTGGTCTCCCATCCCACTTAGCAGGTGTGGAGGGAGGTGATCTTTTACAATACTCTGCACAGTTTGCATTAGAAACCACAGGCTATCCAGATGTTAAAAAATGAACATGAGCTGGCAGTGTGCGCTCGCAGCCCAGAAAGCCAACTGTATCCTGGGCTGCATCAAAAGGAGTGTGACCAGCAGGTCAAGGGAGGTGATCCTGCCCCTCTACTCTGCTCTTGTGAGACCTCACTTGGAGTATTGTGTGCAGTTCTGGTGTCCTCAACATCAAAACGACGTGGAACTGTTGGAACAAGTCTAAAGGAAGGCCTCGAGGATGATCAGGGGACTGGAGCACCTCCTGTATGAAGATAGGATGAGAAAGTTGGGGCTGTTCAGGCTGCAGAAGAGAAGGCTGCGTGGAGACCTCACGGTAGCCTTCCAATATCTGAAGGGAACCTATAAGGATGCTGGGGAGGGACTCTTCATTAGGGACTGTGGTGAGAGGACAAGGGGTAAAGGGTTCAAACTTAATCAGGGGAAGTTTAGATTGGATATGAGGAAGAAATTCTTTACTGTAAGGGTGGTGAGGCCCTGGAATGGGTTGCCCAGGGAAGTTGTGAATGCTCCATCGCTGGCAGTGTTCCAGGCCGGGTTGGACATAGCCTTGGGTGGCATGGTTTAGTGTGAGGTGTCCCTGCCCATGGCAGGGGTTTGGAACTCGATGATCTTGAGGTCCTTTCCAACCTTAACTATTCTATGATTCTATATTGGACCAAATAGGTTACCTTCACTCTAGCCATGTGTGCAGCCCTTTAGCCTTCGCAAACTCTTCTGCACTGAGTCTGTCAGCAGATCTGGGCAGAAAAAATACTCATGTTTGTAATTTTGAAGAGGTAGGCGTTAAGCTGATGTGCACCATCAAAAGCAAGGTGCTTATATGACTTCCATCTAGAATTTTGGAAACTGGAGACCTGCTGCTGCTTCTAGATTTTCATGGTAGCTAAAAAGGATTTTGTAAACCTAAAATGGCAGCTGAAAACCTCAATATAACTTTATGAATCTGGTTTCACAAACACTATATTCAGTGGTGAGCCCTAACTACATTGAATTCCATTGTACACTTTTACACTATCCAAGATAAATAAATGGATGCAGTGTGACCGGACTACTTAACGGAAAGTCCTGTAGGAAGAACTTGCTGCATTACTCACTGTAATTAGTGAAGGATTCAGTACAGAAAATGGAGAGCTAAATGAATATCTCCACACATCATTATCTACAGACTTGGTAACTGCTGCAGTCGAGAGAGATCTGAGGCTTCTTTCTGTTGCCCACAAATGAGTATTTAGCAGAATTTGAGATATCCTAAAGCATACTGTCTGTCAGTTGTTGATCCCAAAGAAGTGTCCTGTACTAGATCCACCATTTTCACGAGAATGCCTTGTTTGTTCTAGAGCATGTTATGCAGAATTAAGTGTCTATATGTGGGCAATTGAATCAAATACGTAGGTATTTACTCTAAGGTCAACTTCCAACAAAGTTCAAAGTTACACTGATTGTAGTAATTACATATCCATTGACTCCATGGAGATTTAGATATGTGGCATACCTACATGTACCTATACATACAAAACTAAATTTAGGTGTTTTGATTTTGAACTGAAGTCTGTCATTGAAATCTGGTGCTGAACATAAGTGTAAAGAGTATCATTTAGATATCACTTTGTAGAGAAAAAAACTTTTTTAAGAATGTTGGTATCAACCCTTTTTGCTGTTTTTTTTTTTTTTTCCTAAGCCTCTAAATACTGTGCCCATCAAGTGAAACCACAAACGTTGTATCAGACAAAAATATTATGCATGAAATTCAAAAGATGCACTTATGGAAACAAAGGAATAATTTTTAAAATTCCTGCGTTCATTTATATCTGGTGTAGGACTAAAAGGAATACTTAATGAGGTGATGATTCAGCTAAATTTATTTGACTTTGTTTATGCCAGCATAAATTCTACAGAGCTTTTATTGACCTAAATGCACATGAACATACCGGTTATTCACTGGGGATCACACTACAGCCTTTTTTCTATCTCTGAATCCTGAATCACTGCATGAAGTAAAAACACATGTGCTGAAAGATTTTTGAATTAATACTCTCTTAAAAACAAGTTGACTGATTCATCAGTCTTGCAAGATAAAATAAGACTGCTTTTCCACCCTAACCAGAGTTTTCTGTTATTGCATAATTAGTGTATAAGGGAAAGAGAGATTCAAGATGATGTACACTGGCCATGAGAAGAGTGATTTGCTATATGGCAGTCATTTGTGCTGCTATCTTCTGCTTCACTCTCTAAATTTATACCTTTTTTCACCTTTCAGATGCTGAACTTGTGTAGTCACAGACTTGTATTTGGGCTATACTTCAGCAGACGTCTGAAAAATTTTAGAAGAGGCACGAACAATTTTCTTTCTTTCTTTTTTGTTTAATTTTATTTTTAAAGGAATTCATTTCCATGTGGATGCCCCATCCCTGGAAGTATTCAAGGCCAGGTTGGATGGGGCTTTGAGCAATCCGGGCAAAGGGAAGGGGCATTGAAACTAGGTGATCTTTCAGGATCCTTCCAACCCAAACTATTCTATGGTTCCATGGTGATAGATAAGACTACTTGTTTTTACTAGGCTATGTGATTAAAAAGCTAATAACAGTGAAAACAAACACTCAGCAAGCATCCAAGGAACTATAGCAGACCAAGGCACTCAACAAGTAACCTGATCAGTGAATACGGAGCATACCAAGAAAAACAATTTTATCACTGCCCCTTGTCCCACCTGCCAATATGTTTCAAGGAAAGTTGTTCTCTTCCTGGAGTGCCACACAAACTAAGTGGGATTATTTTTCAAAGGGTAAAGGACTGATTGTGGGATGTAGGCAGAAGAGGTGTAGCAGAGGGAATTTGAAGACAGTGTAAAATTACAGGGTGTCTTCAGGGGACTGGGAGAGTGTGCAAAACATTTAGGGGAAGGATCAAAAGTGGGGAAAGAGAGGGATCAAGTTGGGTCAGGGAGAAAAATGGAATAAAAAGGGCAAGTAGTCAAAAGCCTGTCAAACTTTGTGGTTGATTACCACAGCTTATCATAGAATCTTATTAAATCTATTCTATCTACTTTCTGCATGAAAGTACTTTCATACACTGCTTGAGCCTGTGTATGCAAACTACTCATGAAATTAAGGTTGAACCAGCTGGTGAGTAGGAAGAGAACATCCAAAGCCTCAGTCTGTGTGTGGGAATGGGCCACAGATATTGGATGGATGTTATATCTGTGTTAGTATTCAAGGAACCCACAGATGTGTGCTTGTGAATCAAAGGTAAGCATATATCCTGACTCCAATCCCAAACCACCCTGGCAGGAGGAATGGGATGAGGCCATCTGTGATGCTCATGTTTGTGTGAGCACTGTGGGTGTATTTGTGGGTGCTGATAAAGGCACTAACCTCTTTCTGTGCTGGTCTGTGTGTTTGACCATGTGTGCATGTGTATGTGTGCACGTGTGTGCATGTGTATGTGTGCACGTGTGTGCATGTATGTGTGCACATGCACCAGGTGGGAATACATACCTGACCTCTTTGCTGGCACATAGAGAACACAGACCCACAACCGCCTCCCTTCTGTCACAATGGGATGAGAGGGACCCTGGGAAGATTCATATAAAATATGATCACAAGATATGACTAAATACTATATATTATTAGCCTGCTTCCACAAGGTGCTGTGTAGCCTTAGCTCTACTGGCTCAATCTTAAGTACAATATTTAACCTTCCCTAGGAAGAAATGCTAAGCAGTTATAGGCAGGGAAGTCATAGCAACTGAAAGCTAGCTTACCTCAAACTGAAGATATTATCCCTTTCCGTTTCTGAGAAAAGCATGATTAAAAAATTAGCAAATCAGTACATTTCATTGTCAAAGATAATGGCAATGAACAGGTACTGAAGCAATAAGATAGTTAGTTATGCTGCTCTAATGGTCAATCAGACTGTGTGTTGGCTAATTAGATGAATAGCACAAGCTGTTGCAAAAAACAAAGGACCTGAGAGACAGCCTGTGTGAGAGAATTTGTACCTCTGTTGTTACTTCTTGTGATTGCTCTCCATTTTAGTTTTAAAATCATGGTGCTTTTTCATGCTGCAAAGAGGGTGGGGATTAAAAAAATGAGTGTGTCTCTACTATTGCATCTCTGAAACAAGACTGAAGAGAGATATTTTGTGCACAGATTGACCCGGCAGAATAAACCCTGCTATTTGATTGCACATCTGTTACTGACTCCAAAAAAAAGGAGCATCATCTAAGCAGCTCACACCACTCTGTTGAAGGCTCTAAATTCTTTATAAAAGTCTGTTATCAAAGTATTGTCTTATACCATTCCTGCTTAACTGGGGGGTGCAGATGGGATCGTGCGTTTCAGATGTTCCCAGCATGTGCAGTGTTGCCAGAATTAACAAGTGTGTGTCATTTCTGCAGTTACACTGTTAACAGAAAACTGACACTTGCTACCATTCATGCTTATTGACAGATATCTATCAATTAAAAGCAGTAACAGCAATATGTCAGGAGGTGATGTGCTGCTGACAGTCTACTACTTGAGCTTTAATTGGGAGAAGTGTAGCTTTGTAGTGTACATATTTAGCAGGTTGTAAGGATGCATGTAAAGTAATCCTACTCCTTTGATCTACTTACCTACTTGCATTTATTTCTGTTATATGGGAGGAGTTGCTGAGTTTGGTGTGAATTTCTTCTACTTCATCACTCAGAAGCAAAGGCCATGTTACTTACTTTCTTTTTTCCCTTCTCAGAATTAATCTGCTCTATGTTTTACCGTGAGTTTTAATGCATCTTCTGCTGAGCTATCTCTGTTAATCACTTACTTAGTAGATTTTAGGATGGGTTATTAAACATCAATCTTCAATACTCCATCAGATTCTTTCAGCACCATTTCTCACTTCATGAAATTAAGATTTTGTAACTCTTCAAAATTATGTCATCAGGCCTCTAATAACCCAGCTCGATTTGTCCATTTATCTTCTTTCTTTCCCCATTTGTCTTGATCTGCAGTTTTCTTCTCTGGTTTCAAAACTGGTGTAGCTATTGGTATAGCAAAATTAAAGAGGTTAATTCAAAAGTCACAGTTACATATTCTCTAGGATCAAATTAGCACAGTTGAAACCTCAGAAGTTCACATTACTTGTCCTTAGGACAAGGACTAAGCAAGGTGGAAGGGAAAATAATATGTGCGTGATATAAAATCAGAAATGTCACTTATATGAAAGAAATACTAGTGGTAGACTACTGCTTTGTTGTTTGAATACAGTCACAGAATAGAGAGGCCATAAAAGTTGATGGATTAATGTATAAGCAGGGTCACAATTCCATCAGGTCCTTGATCCCTGTTCTTGGAGCACAAAGCAGCTGCACATCATGCTATGCTGGAAGTTTAAAACCGGTCCATAGAATCATAGAATTGCTAGGGTTGGAAAGGACCTTAAGATCATCGAGTTCCAACCCCCCTGCCATGCGCATGGACACCTCACACTAAACCATGTCACCCAAAGCTCTGTCAAACTTGGCCTTGAACACTGCCAGGGAAGGAGCATTCACAACTTCCTTGAGCAACCCATTCCAGTGCCTCACCACCCTTACAGTAAAGAACTTCTTCCTTACATCTGATCTAAACTTCCTCTGTTTAAGTTTGAACCCATTGCCCCTTGTCCTTTCAGTACAGTCCCTAATGAAGAGTCACTCCCCAGCATCCCATCCCCTTCAGATACTGGAAGGCTGCTATGAGGTCTCTATCACTACACTATGAACTGAGGTTGGATTCCCTTTTCTTTCATTCCTATGTATCCTTTGGTTATTTGGGCTGACAACACAAACATCTGTGCTCAGTTTCAGATTTCTAAGTAGCCCTATGAAATGCAAAGTAAGTGAACAAACATTTTCTGGAAGCAAGGCAGAAATCATGAGTGAGAATACAGCACAGCACAAGCACTGAAGAATGAGGAATAGAAAGGGAAGATTAAGGAAAAATACCAGAGAATGCTCACATATCTTCAAGGTATTTTGAAATAAATGAGAATTAAAAGCTGCACAGTAATTCACCCTGCCCAGAATGAAGAACTTACTTTAAAAAAACAAGTTGATAGTGCTCTCTGCAGTAACTCCATGCCTCAGTGTTTAACCTTGGCAATATATTCTTTCTCCCAGAAAGCAGCAACATAAATAATTTCCTACAAATGTTAGCAGCAAAATGACTTGTTATTCCCTCAGATTAGTGGGAGTTTCAACACCTTTGCATAAACCTAAATCAGAACCTTGAAAGTTCATGAAGGGCAAATTTGGTGCATCAGTGGGACAATTTATTGGTTGTTATAAAGAAAAAGCTTTGAACAAAAAAAAGAAATTAGGTTAAAGTTAATTAAAAATTACTCTTTCTATTGCTAAAAGACAAAATCTGTTAGAATTTTGCATCATCATGAACTGTAAATTGCCAGGATTAGTTGAAGAGACCTGTCCACCAAGAATTTAAACAGTAGAATATTATACTTAATGCAATTGAAAAATATATGCTCTTAATTCTTTACTATTATAAACTAAACTAGGATAAACCCTTCAACTTTCCGACTTGGAAGACAGAAAATAATGTCACTCCATCAAATACCCTTTACCTTCCCAATGCATGCCACAAACACAGATATTTTCTGACTTCAGATGAATAACATCAGGGTAATATTTACCTATCAATAAATACGCGCACAAAAATCTTATATTCAGAATCTGATACACATTAAGTATATGCTAGATACTGCAAAACTGGTTTCGCAGTCTATAAAAATACACCCTGTATTTCACCACCCAGGTTTTACTGATATTGTAGTGAGCTTTAAGGAATCTAGAACAGATTGGACTCATCAGGAGATTTAGTTGTGTGTATGTATATCTCAAATTAGCCGATGATCAGGAAGGTGGAGTGGGGAACAATCACATATCAATATCTGTTAAAAGACACTTCACCCACAGAACAAGAAACCAAGGAGTTTGGTGAATCATTGTGTTAATATGCTAGAGTCTTGGTAACCATAACACTCTTAAAGAGTCCTTCTTCTCATCTCCCACACAGATTGCATGCATTTTAAGCATTTTTCACTACAGTAAGAGACAGTGCATCTCTAGAGGGAATAATGAAACAGCTCTACAAAATGTAATTGTTTGGGTTTTCTTTTTTTTTCCAAGCCCACTCTAAGGATATGCAAGACAGCTAAAACCTCTATGAACCTGTACTTAGTCAACTCTAAGGTAGGATTTATAGCAAGTAATAATTCTGAAAGCCACAAGCGGCATCAGAATTAAGCACTGAGCACAGGGAAGATCATCCTTCTTTTCTGAAAAGTTCCATTTTCTAGAATAAAGCACATTTTCAGCTGCATTTCTTCTGTCTAGAAAGAGTATGAGAGGGAAACATGGCAAACACTAGTTAGGTTGCTTAAAGAACAATTAGCAGGAGCTTAGATGTTGTGATGTTGACTGCAGAACAAAAGGTGATATAGAAATGGCAACAAAACTAACCTCCAGTACATGGCCTACAAGTGACAGGAAAGGGAGAAAAGGGGCACTGTATTACTGCAAATTAATTTCATGATTAATGGGATTCAGTATCCATTTTGCTTTTGGTCTAGTTGTGTTAATTAATGTTATCAACTCTTTCTGTTCAGATACTGCGGCTGGATTCTTCCTGCGCACAGGTAGATAATAAAAGGGCCCATGTTCACCTTAGCCCTTGTGTCTTGCCAGCATGTCAAAACCAACAGTGAAAATGGCACTGTGGGTTGTTTTATTGATATTTTAACTGCAGTAATAAACTTCTATTATTATAAAAATGTACATACTTTTGCTGTTGTAATATTTTAGATACAATTTAAACTCAGTGGAGCAGTGAGATATAAAACGAAGGGGGAGATTTATAAGTAAATTCAGCTGTGAACCAGTAGGTTAATGAAAAACTAAGCATTCCATTTGCAACATTAGTCTCTGAAATGGCATTAATAATGTTTTAGAGGAGGAAATGTTATTTTGTATTATAGTCAAAATTCCATTAGCATTTCAATAAACTGAAAGTCAGTGCTTTGAACTCCCACAAAACTAATCGCTTGTAAGGCCCACAGTAGTTCTGCAGGTGATTTGGTTTATTTATTCTAAATGTGCATTTTAATGTTCCATTTTGCCTTTGGAAAAAAGAAACAAAAACCCAAAACCACAAAAATTTTGAAAATTTTAAGATTAATCTTTGCAATTTTAGTGTGCTGCAAATATGGAGGAAAATGAAATGACTTAAAATGCTCATCTCCTTCCGCTGCCCAACATGACAGCAACTACACTTGAAAGCAAGACCCCCATTTTGGCTTTTTCTCTCACATGTTCCCACTCCTTCCTCCAGCTGAAGTTGCACAGGGATTTTTTTCTACCTTCTTAACTATGTTATCTGGAGGCATTCTCACCATTGCTGATGGGCTTGACGTTGGCCAGCAGCAGTTCCATCTAACACAGGTGTCATGGGTTCAGCAGCAGCAGTCATTTTTTTCTCCTTCATAGTAGCTGGTGCAGTGCTGTGTTTTCGACTTTCAGTCTGGGAACAGCGCTGATAACACCGATGTTTACAGTTGCGGCTTTTAGAATGTTTTGGTTTGACCAAGGACTTTCTGAGTCTCATGCTCTGCCAGGGAGGAGGGGAAGCTGAGAGGAAGCCAAAACAGGACACCTGACCCAGACTGACCAAAGAGGTTATTCCATGCCACAGCACGTCATGTCCAGGATGTAAAAAAAAAAAAAAACAAAAACCTGGGGCCGGAACCTGGAAGGGTTGGAGTTCACAGCTCGGTCGTCGGGTGGTGAGCAGTTGTATCCTCTTCCCTTGTATTTCTCTTGTTATTATTATTATTATTGGTGGTAGCAGCAGTGGTTTGTGTTATA
Organism: Amazona ochrocephala; assembly: GCA_039720435.1. NCBI lineage: Eukaryota > Metazoa > Chordata > Aves > Psittaciformes > Psittacidae > Amazona > Amazona ochrocephala. The sequence continues at coordinate 26,604,994 of CM077878.1, forward strand.
CCTTAGTTATTAAACTGTTCTTATCTCAACCTGTGGGAGTTGCATTCTTTCAATTCTCCTTCCCATCCCTCCAGGAGCGGAGGGAAGAAAGAGTGGGGAGTGAGTGAGAGAGCGGCTGCGTGAGTTTATAAAGACTTAAACCACGACAACAGGGGAAGCCTCTGTCAGCTTCTCACAGAATCCATAGGTGTAGCTGCTGTCAAAACCTTGCCCTGCAAACCCAATACCTTGTTTAGCTCAGTTTTTCTTACCCTTTCAGTCCTCAAATCACCAATTAACCCATAAAATTTGTAAAGGTCCTATCAACAAATAAACATCTGCTATTGCATATTGAAGTCCAGATAGATTTACTTTCAAAGTCAGTGGAGAGAAACAGACATTTCTGATCATGATTCATCTAATCTAGCAGATGTCTGAAGTTAGATGAGAGGCAACTCATTCCTGGACCCATACCATGTAATTTGAGACACCACAGTATTGATGATCACATGTGAGGAAGTCCTTCAAAGTACTTTAAAGAAAAAGGTGATTCCTGACCGTGAGATAATCATCTTTCCTCTCTCAACTGGCTGAAGATATCCACATTATAGAGCCTTAATTTGGAAAGTTAGTTGTCCTCACCTATGACTCCCTGCAAAACATCTTACATAAATGACCCTCTGTGTTCCTACTTGCTTGTCTTTCATACCTCATTAATGCAGAGGGCTCTTAGGCAGACACAAGTGCTTTCCGACAACATAACAGCCCAGGGATGTACTGATGCACCATGTGGGGAAATAAGGCTAGCATAAAACTGCCACCATGATGCTTGATTGAGAAAGAGAAAGGCTCACCAGGGCTCCATCCAGGTAATATTCCTAATCAGGAAATCATTGAAGGACATGATTTGAGTCAGAGGCCTGAATACATACAGAAGTTCACCAAATTAAGGCCAGTGTGTCTGAGACTACTTTTTTTTAGATTAAGTGTAGTTTATGAAAAGAATAAAAGTGATGTGGATCAGGAAATTATTTGCAGAACCTAATGAATTTTGAAGAATATCTCTTGTCTCCAGCATGATCAGAGTGAGAGGATTACACTGAAAGATGCCTCTGTATCCATCAGCCATGTAAGAAATTGCTCTCCCCCACTCCTTCTATATTTTTCTTTTCACTCCTATAATTCATAACACATATTATTAAAAAAAAAAAATTCTAAAAATCTTTGTATTTTTTCTTTCTGTTTCTTTCCCGCTTCTCCCTTTGCCTGCATTACATAAAGTCTGATGACTTGCTTCATGTTTCTCCTATTTTTTATATATTTAAATTGTGTGTAGTTTTCCCCAAACTAGAGAAGTTACAAGGTGGCAGAAATTAAACCAGTCCTCTTTGATTTATGTGGAAGAAATGAAAATTGCACTTCCACAGCTATAGCTTTTCTCTTGCAGTTCTGTGAACTCTTGAAGAGTCACATCACTATGGTTACTATTTTTTAGTAAAGAAGTGGCTGGGTATTGTGTTTATCCCTTCCTGATAATTCTGTAGCACCTACTATAATGATGTAGAAGAAAAATACAATCTTGTGTATTCTCAGAATTGCTTAATTCTTTAGCAAAAATTAATATACATCTTTCCAATGCATTTTAGGATGGTGTATATTGTTAACGTGAAATCTTATGTAAAAGAGCTCAGAGACTTTAGCATTAGGCTTAGTGCCAGTTTCATTGTATTATCCAGGATGTAGTTATGGAAAGGAGTGTATCATTTATAGAAAATAATCCTGATTTACAGAAGCAGAGCTGGTGGACATTCCATGTTTTCACACAGATAATTCGCAGTGAACAGATATTTTTTCTGGCAGTTTTTGGGGCAAAACCAATTTTTTTAAATTTCTAACCTCTGCATTAAAAAGCAAGCAAACAAACAACAATCTCATGTGTTTCATCCACACTTCATTCAGGAAACTTCAGCCTTAGAAGACTGAATCCATGAGAATGCCTGCCAGGGGTAGACCGCAAATTAGTCCCAGGAGTTTGGCAACTTAACAGCCTTCAGCCAGACTTTGTGGAAGTCACCTCCTCCTGATCCTATGCATGGTTCTTATGCTGCTGCAGCCAAAATAAGCTGAACCAGCAAAGACCTGTTTATTTTTTAAGCCTCTTCTGACTGAAGCATTTCAAGGTATGCTGATGCAAACAGTTCAACTCTCAGGTTAGCAGAGGTAGCAGCAGGAGGCAAAGGAGGCAGTGAGGAGGAGGAGAGAGCAACAACAGTTACCAAGGGAAGGCCGCAGTTTGCAACCTCTAATGGCAGCATATTTGCAACCCAAGGAGTTTACCCTTCGGAGGAGTAGCCACCTCTAAACCCCTGCTTCTTTGTGTCACTACAAATGGCTTTACACTATGCAGTTTTCTGCAGCTAACCAAAGCTGTACAAATAAATATTAATCACTTACCAACTACTTTCTACTCAAGAGGTATATAAGGGCTGTTTCTCATCTCATTAAAATCCAAAACTATGTCCTCTGCTGCTAGATTTCTAAAACTGACTTATTCCTTCAAAAATGAATGAGGCAACCAAAAATGCCTTTAATTATAACACCCCCAGACCTCCAATCGCTATCTTCATAAATTTACTCACGATCAAGCAAACATGTAATTTAATTTAATTTAATGGAGAGGTGCACACTTACTTTCAAAATCTGATTATAGGTGGCCAGATGATAAATTTGATAACATAGCTGCTGAGCTCTGCTCAAAAGAGTAAAGAAAACTGCCATGAGGGCTTTTGCTATCTGATTTCTCCTGGTGTCAGGTGGGTCTGTATAGTCAAATTTCATTTCTGTGTTTTCATTTTCATTTCTGCACAAAGACTTCATTTGATCTAACCTATTAACAAAAGTTGCACATTGTTTTCTTATCTCTGTCTTTAGTGAGGTCACATTTTGCTCCATTGACAGATTTAAATTTTCACTATTCCTGGTTTTCTAATGACCCACGATATACTTTAGACCTTTGATCTACTGTGTTTTCACATTTTTCTTGGAAAATATCTGAAGAGATTCATATTATCTTAAAAACTGGATATAGATGCTTAAAGAAGGAAATGCATACCCAGCCACAGAATGTGGGATGACACCTTAAATTGCTAAGAAATATTTTCTAAAACTGTATTTTACGTTTTAAGAGGGAATGGCTCTGAGCTCCTATCTCCACCTTTTGCATCAACCTCTGATCATCCTGTAAACCCAGACCCCTCCACAGCTCTCCTTAGGAACTTGTCATGTCAGGTGATGAGATGCAGTGTTTCAGTATTTCTTGCTCTTTGGAGCAGGCTGTTGTGACTTTTATGTGCAGACCTGGCTGGGACAGGGCAATGCAATCATGCTTAGGAGCTCAGTTTGTGTTAAAAAAAGAATAACGTGTTAAAAGCAGATTGAATATATGTCAACGAGACTGTACTGGTGCCAGGCTTGGCTCAGCAGCCATGTGAACCATAGTAGGCAGCAAAAGTTGGGGGAGGGATAATATTTGTTTGATACTGCTACACCCGAGCAAAGCTGCTGTAGCCCTGCTCTCTGTTACAAGTTGTGTCTATGCTGTGTGGGGCAGAGAAATCATGTTGTTCACACAACCATTGTGGCATATCACAACACGGACTCAAGTTGATGAGGAGACTCAAATCCAACTTTATTACAACCAAGACCTTTTTATCCACCTGTTCGGTGTTCTCCCAACCTGCACAAACATGCTACGTTCAATCTCATTGGCCCCTGTAAAACTCTCCAGGTAAATAGTCCAATCACAGTGTTTCAAAGCCTCTCACAACCCCCACATCCTCTAGCCTTCAACTGAGATTCCTGCCACAACAACATCCCAGCCCATCCCTCAAGGCTTGCTCTTCGATCTTTCCTGTCCTTCAATGCTCCAACTCATCGCACCAGGGCTTGTCAAGCACCAAGGCCTCAGACCTCATTCCCAAACTGTTTTTCATGCAAATATCATCACCTTCACTCCCACAGGCCGTTGATGCAGACCATGGGGCTGTGGCTCTACAGTCTCCCCAGCACAGCAGGGGGCATTGGTGATATGGAGTCCTGGGCTGTGGGTAACGTGGGAATCCCAGGGTGGCTGATTCCAGTAGTTGTTATTTCAGTGAGAATTCCTGCATAAGCAGGTTCTACCTGGGTGTCCTGGTGGACAGCAAGCTCAATATGAGTGAACAGTGTGCTGCTGCAACAAAGACAACAGGATGATGGGTAACATCAACAAGGGCATCACCAGCAGTGATAAAGATACCATTATCCCATTATACTCAGCACTTGCCAGATCACACCTCAGTTTTGGCCCATGCTATGCAAAAATATCTTCATAGGATGGAGAGGGTCTAGAGAAGAGCCACAGAAATGACCAGAGGACTGGTAAGCCTGAAGTATGAGGAAAGGCTGTGAACTGGGTTTGTTCAGCTTAGAAAAGGAAGGCTCAGAGAAGACCTTATCACCATGTTCCAGTATTTAATGGGTGGCTACAAAGAAGATGGAGACTCCGTGTTTACAAGGAGTCATGAAAACAAATCGGGGTCATGGGCACAAACTACTCCCGGGGAGTTTCCAACCAGACACAAGTGGAAAATTTTTCGTGATGAGAACAATCAGCCATTGGAATAATCTCCCCAGGGAAGTGGTGGACTCACAGCGTTGAACACTTTTAAGATGTGGCTGGAGAGGATGCTGGGACATCTAGTCTAGGTCATGCTTTGCCTTGAAAGGTTACACCAGACGATCCCCCAGGTCCCTTCCCTCCTGGTATTTTATGATCTGTGACTGAAGACTTCTTCTGATCCTTTAATTTGGAAAGGTTTTTCCTGTTGTGCAAATGAAGAGCCCACTGGGGGAATCTCTGTAACTTCCTATGAATGTAGGCAATGAAAATCCAATTTGATTGTTGTTGGTCTGTTGTTTTAGCTTTAGTCCTTTATATACTGTTTCAGCAATATTCCTTTATATATTAAAAATTCAGCTCTCAAACATACCTGTGGATATGGCTTAATTGTAGGTTTTTGGACGTAGATTATATTATTGCATCCATATATTAGCATTTTTGGTAATGAGACAATATCTTTTTTCCGCTTTGCTTTAGAATTTAGTAAGGAAATTTTGGTTTAATGCTGGAATCTTTTGTTAGCACGGGCTATATGCACTTACAGCAAGCATATAGTCTGTATCACCATGCAAGAGGTACACTCTTTTAAATAGTTATATGAAATACGATTAAGAAAACACATTGCTTTAATTAGAGAAAATGAACTAAATGCCTAGGGAGTGCAGATTGCACTGAAGTCACATCAGAATTGCTTTTTGCCATTATGAAATTATTTTTGAGTAATTTAGGGTAAATTGTACTTTGTTCAGAGACTGTAGAACTAGTTCTGACCAATTTCCTTTCTTTGAGTTTCCTTGACTGGAGCTCTAACTTTCTTTGTTATTCAAAATTTACTTCTCTTTTTTAGTATATAGTTTCTGCATTTGTTGCATCTTGAAGATAATTGCTCAGATCCTAAAGAAAAAGGCTATCTGGACAGACTATGGCACTAAATCTATAGCTTGCAAACTAAATGCAAAGACTATATTTTTTACTCTGTTTTGTGAAAATATTCAGTTTTGAGAACTCAGCCTAAACAGTCTGTGACCTCATTGACATAAGTTCATCTTCTGACCATGCATTTTACTAAAATCTGTTGAATAAGTCACCGTAAGTAGTACCCAGTGTGAGCTTTGATGTTCTACTGCAGTAGACATACCCCAAAGAATTCTATCATTGGACATGTTAATAACTAATCTACAGCTTTTACTTTTCATTTTCATTCAATTCTTTGGCCAATCTAGGGAGAGGGATGTTCCTCACATGTGATACAAGAGTATCACAAGTTCCAGTGTGTTTCACTACTGAAGGGCCAGTTGCAACTCCACCTTTTTCTGGATAATTTGATTACATTCACTGAGGGCTCATTCTTTGCCAGTGCAATTATTCTATATAGGGGGCCTATAAAGATGCTGGGGAGTGACTCTTCTTTAGGGACTGTAGTGACAGCACAAGGGGTAACAGCTTTAAACTTAAACAGGGGAAGTTTAGATTGGATATGAGGAAGAAGTTCTTTGCTGTAAGGGTGGTGAGGCACTGGAAGGGGTTGCCCAAGGAAGTTGTGAATCCTCCATCTCTGGCTGTGTTCAAGGCCAGGTTGGACAGAGCCTTGGGTGACATGGTTTAGTGTGAGGTGTCCCTGCCCATGGGAGGGGGGTTGGAACTAGATGATCTTAAGGTCCTTTCCAACCCTAACTATTCTATGATTCTATGAAAAAAATGCATGGGTTTCCCTGGAAACTTTGAATGCTGAAAAAGCTGGTAAAAATTTGCATTGTCTTATATTGTACTTTAAGCTGAAACTACTTCATCCAGTGATCACAGCTAATTTGCTCACAGTCTCTTCGTTCTGGGTGTTTGTTTGATATTAAACTCAATTTATATTACTTGTACTGTAGAACTGCTTAGTTATTTCAACAGAGAAACTCCATTTCCATAGGAAACAGTTGAGACTTTTATTCCCTGATATATCCCCAGATGTGATAATTTTTAATAATATTATGTCAATTGTTATTAATATGCATCAGAGAGATGAGGATTCTGATTATCAGGAATTTTGGTACTTGGCAAAGAAAGAGGCTTTAGTACAAATCAAAGAACTGAAAAGAAACCCAAACAATATTCTTTATTTTGGACCCCTAGGTTTTTGTCTATGACAGCTATGCTTCCAAGCATCTCCTCCTAACAAGTAAATACATGACCCTGGAGTTTCCTCCCAGTGTTTTGCTGGGACAGTGCTGGTTCTGGCTAAAGATATTCAGAGCATAGAAAGTTAAAAATTTGACAGATTGTAATACTTTCTTCTTTTACTCTTTCTTCTTTCTACTTTTCTTTCTCAGCTACTGCAAATTAAAGTACACTGTTAATACTGCTGTCCTTGTAGTCAGCAGAGCTGTCCCCAAAATGAGGACAGGATAATCACTGCTGTCCTGAGGAAAGTTAATGGATGCATAACTCCCTGCTTTTTTCCCAGGTAATAAAATGAAACCATCTCTCTGATTTTGCTGTTCCTTAACAATTTCTTAACTGGCAGGGGTGCTATCACATCACAAGTGGGAGTGAGAAGGAGATTACTGAAGAGGTGGCACATAATGAAGCTGTTACAGAATGCTCTGGTTTCATACTTTTAAGTGAAAGTTATGACCTGAGTACAATTATGAAACACCATAAAAAGAACCTGTAATTATGCAGAAATTTGCAGGATGTCTAACAGCATTGTGTGCAGTGTAATATTCTGTTCATTTGTTGTCAATCAGTGTTGATGATTCAAATATTATCTATAGAAGCTATTAATGTTTAAGCAATATTAGCATTAGACCAGTATTATTTGTGCTTATGAGAAAAGCTGTAGGGTAAAAAAGCTGGCTATGGTTCTTTCTGGACTACAAGACTTGCCCAAATGATCATCTAGTGACACCTTTGGAGAACTGGCTAAACATTAGGACTCTGCAAGTGCTTTGACCTTGATGAGACAGACCTCTAGATGGAAGATGATAATAGAAGTTATAAACTGTTAGTAATTGGGGAAATTCTAATGAGCATAAACAAAATTAAGCCTCTTAACATAGCAACACTGACTGAAAATTTTTAATAAGTGTAAACATAATAAAGCCTCTTTAGATAAAATCATTCCTGACAGTGTTAGATACTATGTCTCATTTATATAACACAGACATCAAGCACATTTATGCAGAAAAGATTGTTCACAAAGCCTGTTATAAAATCTGTAAGGATCACAAAATATAGTTGTGGTAATGGTTTATCAAAACTGAATTGGAATTTAAAGCTTTTTGAATGAGAACTCATGTATGATTAAAAACCCATAACTGACAATAATGAGCTCTGAGTTCTGTTAGCCACACCTATCATAAATTCCTCTTACCTTATATTCCTAATTTGAGTGAGGTAGCAACAGTGTTGCGTCCTATGTATCCTGTAGGACTACAAAACTAGCATGTATGAACCAGTGGCAACTGAATTTCTGAAGATCCTTAAATGGAATATGCTAAGGTCATTATAAGGACAGTGGTCAAGATTGTTCATGTATTTTATGAGGAGGAACCTATGTACATTCTTGGGGTGAATAGGAATTTAGAACCTAGGTTCACACGAGGGTTTTATTTTGGATTTATATTCTCACCTGTATAGTTAGATTGAAGACAACATCAGTGGTTTAGAATTTTAAAATATAACCCAATAAAGTTCAGAACATGGATAGCATTTTAACTGTATTTGCTGCCGTGCATCTGTACTGTGGCAGTTTTCCTAAGTTAAGTATAAGCTTTGAGCTGACAAGTCTCCTTATTTTTTTTACTGCAAAAGGAAAAAAAAAAAATCCTTCCTGATCTTTAAGAGATATAGAATAGAAAATGTGAAGAAAAATCAGCTTTCTATAACCTTTCTATTCTTAATGGGACATACAGAACTGATTTTATTTTATGATTGATGTGTTTCAAGGAGCATGGGCTGTTTATATACCCACAGTTTCAACTAGATCTGAGCATCTGGACAAGCTAGATGCTGAGATCTAAATGAGCATTTATTTGGTGCAGCATTTCTTTAATCAAAATACAGTCCTGCCGGATTTCAAACGGAAATGTGTTTTGATGGAATATGTTTATTCAACATTTGACAAGAAAACAAGTGTAACAAATTTCCTTCTCTTATTTAGCTTTCAAACCCATATTTATGGTTTTCTGAGATGAAACAAATCACATATTGGTTTATTTTTTACATATCTCAGTGGCATAAATTTTAATTCAAAATGATAAAGTCAAAATATGCTATCTAAATTAAACAATACAAATCAGTGGGAGCAGAATTCCTTTTTTAAACAAGATTTTAGGTCAAATGTGTGACTCATTGTCTGTGTGTCTACCAAGTGCAGGACACCAGTGCCCCTCCACAGGTAGCACAGGAATATATAGGTAGACCTTCTAGCATCTCTATGTGAACTACTTGGTTGCTGGCAGATTAGCTACAGATTGTCTGTTCTACAGCTCCAAAGACTGTCAAGGTCATGTTTTGTTTGTTTGGGAAATAAAATGCACAGGGAGTTTTTCCACATCAAAGCAAATTTTAATTGTTCTCTTTGATTTCAAAATTAAAAACAAAAGAAAATAAGTATTACGCATTTTTCATTAAAAAAGAAAACATTAGCAGCTACTTAGACTTGGTTTTGACATCTCTGAAGACAAACATCATATGACCTTATTTGTGTGTATATATTATGAAACTGTTGAGTCCTTATGGAACTGATAAATTGAATATACACAAACAGCCTTGAAACAAATTTAGTAAAGAACCATTTATGTGTTTGTTACTGCATAGATTACTTGCTGCCAGTAAGTGAGGTTTTAGATAAAAGAGCTTCCAGTGAGGGTTAAAACTAATTGTTTAGTGTTTGATTGTTCATTGTAAATCCTTAGGAAGCTTGAAAAGATTGTTTTAGTCAATTTGCTGAAGCAGACTTTCATTAGAGATACACTGTGTGATGCTTTAATCAGTGCATGAATCCACCAATTTCAGATAATTGGTACTAATCATAATTTCTCATAATGAAAGGACTTGATCAAGGATTTTTGTCAACATCATAATACTCGGAGGCAGAAGGTCTTATACAGGCATGCTGCAAGATCAACCTCACTTTGTGGAACCTGCCTGTTCACGGGGCTGGACTTGTGCTAGATGTACAAAAGGACATAGGCTAATAAAAATTGCATATCTGTAATTCCAAATGTTGGCCTCCTTGAAAGAAATCTGTTGCACAGAAGTAGGCTCCCATCTGCATTTCCATAGCAAGAAAACAGGACAGGAGCACCTCTATGCTTTTATCTAGCTGGCACAGAGTGGCTTGTTTTCAGGCAGCTATGCTTGTTCCTTCCCTATCAAAACAGGATAACTGCATCCTTTCTGTTTTTTTGAATGCTCCATGGTCCATCCTCACCACTGAGCCGTGACAAACTATTGTCTGGAAGCGCAGAAGTTCACATGAGCCACAGTTGTTGCCAGAAATTCAGCAGTATGTCTTGTGTTCTAATACAGATGTGACTACAGGCTCCCTTTTCATAAAGCTGAGGTGTCTCAAAAATACTTTCCAAGTTGTTCCATCCATTAAAAAACCTGGGAAGTAGTGAGAAACTGAAATTTGTTCTCTTCTGTCATATAGTAATGAGATCGAAGGACTAGAAAGTTTTAAGTGCTTGCTATCTTATTTAAATATATACTAATTATTTCTTGGAGCATTTGTTTGAAAAGAAAAAATGGTGACAATGAAGGTAATATCTCCATCAGCCCTGAGGAAACTGAAATACACATCTCTACCTCTTTGAAGGATAGGCTTCCTTCAGGTCATTCCAGAATGGAAAATCAGAGAGGGTTTTCCTGCCTCCCCCCACTAAAAACAGTCAGGTTTACAGCAAAAATAATGACTCTTTTGTGTGACACAGGAAAAAAAAAAAAAAAGTAATAATGTTTTGCTGCACTGTGGGACATGAAGGCTGCACTAAGGCAGCTGTGAATTAACTAACTTCATACTGCAGACCTTCTGAAGCCAGAACAGGAGACTCTAGGCGCACCTTATACCTCATTGCAGACTTTGTTCATGAGGTTTGGGCTATAATCCTGTCTAAATGGTTCTGTCGGTGTCCTCTCCTGACCCAAACTGCAGGCTTTTGGTTTGGACTGTTACCAGTGGCTGAAGTATTCTGGACTTTAAACCCTTCAAGGCTGAAGAGGGAATTCAGCCTAGCTATTTTTCTTCAGGATAAGTGCTTTAAATCATAGTTTATGATATAAAAGTTGGCAGTGATATATTTATGTTCCTTTAAAATTAGATACCTGCAGTGCATTTTGCAGCCACCTCAATCGTATGCAAGTTTGCTAACATTTTTTACAATCTCCTTCTAAAAGAGGTCTCAGCAAACATGGGTAAATAAATGCCATTACTAGATATGTCTAGTACAGGCAGCTGGGTTATTGAAAGCAGGTCTTTGAAAATGAATATGCTGGAATTTGAAATGCAAATAATTTTTCACATGTGTGAGATTCAAGTTATACGAGTCTGTTTTTTTGCCTACTTCTATGAGAAACAGATGGCATTAGTCTAACTAACAATAATGTATAGGACATGGTCTCCCTTGTTAAGTCATTTCAAAAGATTCCAGTTACAGAATCCAAAGACAGGCAAATGTTGCCTAAAAATATTTCTTCCTGTTCCACGACATGAAGCATTCTTCACCCAGATGCCTGATCTTAAGGCATTTTTAGTTAAGGCATTTGTTGCAGCCCTGTTTCATGCTCCTTTACTAAATAAGCTGTCTTTTGTGTCCATTTCTTGTGTACAGGGGAGACTGATATCTGCACAGGTTGTTTCTCTGGTTCAGCTGCAGTGCCTGCCACTTTGTCATCAGGTCCAGAGACCTTCGTTTCAACTTCAGGGCACTGACTAGTGTTGGACTGGGCTCTTCAGGCATGGATCAGGCCCCAGCATGTTGCAGTGGTCTGTGTGTGTCTGGAACTCCCAGGACAACAGCATACTTTTTCCAAACATTTTACTAGTTTGGGTCAGGTGTCCTGTCTGCTCCCTCCCGGTTTCTTGCTCCCCTCCTCACTGGCAGAGCATGAGAGAATAAAAAGTCCTTGATCAGGGCAAGTATTACTGAGCAATAACTAAAACATCAGTGTGTTACCAATATTGTTCCCAGACCAAAGCCAAAACTCATCACTACACTAGCTACTAGGAAGAAAATTAACTCTATCCCAGCTGAAACCAGGGCAGCCTTCCTAGACCAGATAATTAATTCATGCTGTCTGCCAGGGAGCGACACTAGATGCATCTGACAAATCAATGCAAAATCATTATCAAAGCAAAATCATTCAGACTCGGGCTATATAGTAATCTGTCTAACAGTATTCTTGTTGCGTTTAAAATCCTGGAGATTGCAAGTTTCATATTTGTTTTATATATAGTCTTATACATGCTTCATTCTTAATTATCTACTTTACAAAATATAAACCAAAAGTCTCTGAGCAAAATGCCATCCTCTGCAGAAACAGCTTTCCTTCTGCAAGATGAAGTAATCATCTCCCCACTGCAAAAATTGCTGAAATGCTGTGGCCAGCAAAAAGCTGGGGTCAGAATAGATGGCCACTGTAATATTTTCTGGCTTAAAATCTATGATACATAATGCTGTAACTGTGCATTGTATGATCCTGAACTACCTGAAATCTGTGTGGGCTCTGCTAAATGAATGCTTAGGCTTTACACCATATGTTGCCTTCTATTTTGCAATGTTCAGCTGGCAAAATATAACAGGATGAATTTAAGACTTTATTAGGCATATCTGAATGGAGGAAATATTAAATTTTTGGAATAGAATGTGAGGCTTTAGCCACCTGTCTCCAATTATACACAGTGTGACTACAAGATTAAAATACCAGCTAGCTCACTGTGAAAATATGTCCCATAGCATCTCCTTTTAGCTCAGGAGCATTAATGCTAATAACAGCCCAACAGAAAATCAATTTTATTTTGATATTTTCAGTGATTAAATATTATATATAGAGCTCTGGCAACATTGTTAAAAATTCTCAAACACAAAATTGGAGTCGAAAACATGTCCTGGCACTGAGAAAACCTGCATGTGAAGCAGCATGCACTAATTTAATAACTAGCATAAATGGTAGCCAAGAGAACTACATTCACCTGACAAATTCATATGAAGCAGAATGTGAAATCAAAAAAGCTGTGAAATGACTACGCTGACAAGGATTGAATTTAAGTTAAATTAGCAGACTGCAGTTTCATTATTATTTTTTTGAGTGCATGGAATGTTTTAAATGTCTTCTGATCTTTAAAAAAAGCCATGCAAAACCAGCCAGTACTTTGGTAAATGCTGTACATAAGCTTCTGTAAATGGTATGATGTCAGACATATTTTCTAGACTTCCTTCAGTCTCATTCTGTTACAAGGCTCCAAAGCTGTAACACACTCAAAAGATCAAGTGCAAGTTAAGCATTATTTCTGCAAACTCACCTTGAGAGTAAAAAGATTAGCAGAATTGGACCATCTTGACAGAAAGATTAGCTAAGGAGACTCTGCTGAAGGTATCATTATTATATTTAGTGTCTTTAAATATGAATTCTCATTTCAAGTTCTGTGTTTCATTCCAATGTAAAAAACAGTCTTTTTTCATTAAATAAAGCTGGCTAAGATTGTTGTTTACAAGTGCCCCTGTTTAATTTCCTTTCTAGAAAAAAGCCTGAGTGGACTCTGAAATAGGAGTAATTTTCCTGTTGAGGAGTAGCCATTGGATCAGAGGGATTAATCGTATGGAAGCATGTATATTAGAAAAAATACTTGTGATTTGTTACTTGTCATTTCTGTTCCTTAATGTTTAATCAGTTATTGCTTTTGGAAAAGTAGTATCTCCCATTTTCAAATGGGAAAAAAGTCAGACATGCAGAACTGAATCCCTAAGTGTCTTTAAAGTATAAATTCAACTTCAGATCTCGAGATACCTTGCTCCAGTCTGGAAACAGCAAAATGGATCCTAAATTGCATAAGATGTTGTTGTTGAGGATTTTAATATGTAACCTCCCTGGGTGGTGCAGAAAGACTGTGACAGAGATAGAAACAGACCTTCTGTCTCTTTTGTACCTTTTCATCATGCTTCATCCTTCAGCACTGCACACTGGATAAAAGAATGAATTTCACTGGGAAAGGAGATAAATGGTCTATTTGCATTACTGTCATTTTGCAGAACAACAAAACCATGATGTCATTCCCTGTTAAAAAGAAAGGCCATCATCAATGCCAGGACATTATTCAAACAAATGGATCCAAAAGATCATGTGCATAAATATAATTCAGTGCAGGAGACCTTAAGTCATTGAAAACACCAAACACAGAGGACCTTCACAGATGTCTAGCATGGCTGTGTTTCCACCCTGACAAGGCAAGGAACTTTTCCATATCTTATAATTACTAATGGGGCTGTAGAATTGCTCTTAGGGCACACTGCAGTATTTCCTTTTAATTCATCTTTGTGCTAGTTGGATTACTTGTATTGCAAATCCATTGCCATCTTCCACTCACTCAGCCAGCCTGACTCTTACCACACATCACCTGAATTTTGTGCAGAGTCATCGGTACTGGGGAGTTCCTGAAATTGCTGTTGAGACACAGAAAAGGGACTTTTTCTTCTTATGCACCTACACATTTCTTTGCCTTTCTTCATAGAAGTTTTATACTAATTTTGGAGAAACTGACACACTCCAGTTAGACCACTTTTTGGGTTGTTTTGTTTTCAGAAAATATTCCACTGTGGTAATGGGTTGTGTGTTTTTATTATTATCTTCTCAATACCAAGTGCTCAAACAACAGAGGAAGAACTGTCACTATGATCTCATGTTCTTTAGCATAGCACCATTATTTAGTTTGTGAAAGAGTAAGATTCCCCTCGCATCTACACTACTCTTGTAACTGAAAATTTGGATAATAATCCTGAGTCTGGCCTAATATAGTATGGCCATGCCCAAGTCACTTCACTTCTGCTTCTCCTCCTGTAAAACCTAGAAACGAGCACATTTCTCCATTAATTCTTTTGATATACAGGAGTACAGTAGAATATCTCTGTGCCACAGACATAGAACGTCTACATCACTACTCTCTTACTGGAACTAAACCAGTAAATATTACTGATACTGACCTTTCATAGACAATAAAGAGACATCCTACCCATCATCTTTCATTTCACACCATTTTCCCATGCTCATTTTCAGCTTCATCCCCATCTCATATGCGATTTCACATTGTGCTTTTGAACAAATTATGGGGACCAAAAATTTAGGTCATGTCTGCTTTAAATATGTATGAGTTATGATCATATAAGACTTTGGTGAGCAAACAGCACATGGAAAAGAATCCTTTAAGAAAACCTGAAAGGCAACTTTAAATAATAGTCCATAGTACTGTCATCTTTATAGTATGTCAAACCCAGCTGGGGTTTGCCCTGTGCTTTGGGTTGCAGTCATGGGTAAGTTTGCATGCAACATGTTTGGAGTTCCAAATATTTGGGAAGTAGCTGGCTCACATACCTCAAAAAAAGCATGTTTCCTCTGAAGTGATGTAATACCACCAAAGCCAGGCAGAGAAGCTGTACAGGTTCCTTCACTGAATCACCTTCTCTCCTCTGCTACAGGAGAGGATGGGTTCCATAGACAAGCTGAGCAAAAGCAGCCTGCAAGGGCAATGACTATGCATAAACTCATGTCTGCCAGCACTGACCTGTTGGAGAAGAATGAACAGTAATATTTGTTCTTTAAAGTTCTTTTACTAGAATATTAAAGTGCACTTTATGATAATGGTGTCCAGCTTGGCAAGAAATACAAACAAAAATGATTAACCATTTCATGTTTTGCCTTTCTTCTTTTCTGGACTTACTCGTGGTAAATTTCAAACAATTTTAGCATTTACCTGGAAAAATTTTGGAAAAAGCATGGACTTACATTTAACATTTAAGACTTACCAGTTTTTAAAGGAGGAAACAACCAATGTAAAAACTGTGTGTTAGGCTTTCATTTGTACCTTGAGACTCCAGCAATCACTGCCAGGCCACCTCTGGTGGCTGTCATGGGTTCAGCAGCAGCAGTCATTTTTCTCCTTCTCGGTAGCTGGTGCAGTGCTGTGTTTTTGATTTTGGGCCTGGGAACTGCGCTGATAACACCAGTGTTTTCAGTTACTGCTTGGTGATGTTTAGGCTGGCCAAGGACTTTCTGAGTTTCATGCTCTGCCAGGGAGGAGGGAAGCCGGGAGGAAGGAGAGACAGGACACCTGACCCACACTAACCAAAAAGGTTATTCCATACCACAGCACGTCATGTCCAGGAGATAGAGATGGAGAGCAGAGACCCAGAAGGGTGGTGAGTGTGCGCGGTGGCGGGTGCACCATGGGGGGTGCACGGCTTTCTCGGGCTTGATATCGCGTGGTGAGCTATTGTATTCTTTCCTTGTATTTGCCTTGTCATTATTATTAGTAGTAGTGGTGGTAGTAGTAGTGGTTTGTGTTATACCTTAGTTACTAAACTGTACTTATCTCAACCTGTGGGAGTTGCATTCTTTCTATTCTCCTTCCCATCCCTCCAGGAGTGGAGGGAAGAAAGAGTGGGGAGTGAGTGAGTGAGCAAATCTGTGTGTGGCTGAGAAGCTTAAACCACGACAGTGGTACAGTCTTAGCTACAGCACTGCAGAAATATATGCAGTCTAGAGACTTTATCAGAGTTTCAGTCAAGCTGGTTCTGGGAAATGGGAACAAAGCAGTTGTATCAGCATGGTGTTACACCCAAGGAAAATTTGCAAACACTGCTTCCAGCACCATGGCACTGTGTGGATGTCAAAGTGTGGTTGGTCTGATCTTGCTGGAGCAACACTTCACTGTGCATATAGATATATTTCATTCTAACAGTATTATTATTCTAACAGTATTAACATTCTAACTTCCATTCTAAGCAGTAGTATAAAAGAACAGTCTGACCATTTTTTACCTTTGATTAGGGGAAATTACAGGGCCATGGACCAAAAGCTCTTTTTTTTTTCACCTTCTGTAACATTGAACGCTTGCATAGCCTGCCTGTTTTAACGGAAACAGTTTCCTACTGCTAGCATCTATCCAGTCATTCAGAGTATTTTCACACAAGCAAAACAGGTAAAAAATAGTAACCATTTTAGTAACAGAGACGGCACTCCCATTCAGGTTGTTTTTGTTAATACCATAACCCTAACGGATTTAAATCTCATTTAGGCAAAAATATAAAACCGAATAGCAGACAGTTTAATGTCTGGAGAATGTATCAGGTATCCAATGAATATTTATAAAATAGATAGCCAGTGAATGTCAAAATCTCTCTGCCAATTTAGGTTTTTCTGAATCTCTGTCTTTTAGACATCTGCTGCTTGTTGCTTTCCTTGCTTCTTGCTGTGAAGTTTCGTGGAATGACTGGCAGGTGTGCTTACAACTACTGTGAAAGTACATGTCCTCAGTAAGTGAAATACTAGCAATAATGCAGTTGTCTTATCAAATCTAGAAGTAAGAAAGTTGTCAAAACTTATTATTGTAAATTTTGGTGAGAATAAAATCCCATCTAATGAAAGAGGAAACCTCACTGCTGCAGAGGTCAGCATTAATAATTATCAAGTAAATTCATATATAAATGGGAAGTGTCAGGTCAGAGTCAGTCACTCTGTGTGTGCAGGATCACTAAATATGCTGGCAGTAGAGCAGGGACAGTTCTTTTTTATCCTTAATTCAACCTGACTTACCTCAATATGTTCAGGTGCACTAATGAGATTTACTCTCCCATTGTTTCAAAGTTAAATAAATACTGTGCTTCATGAAATATATCTGTATAATATTAAGTCTAGATATTTACTTATTTCCCACACTCAGTCACCAGACCCAGGCCAGAATTACAAAGTTGGATTATATGATATGATTGTCAGCAACATCAAAATCCTGTGTCATCTATTCTCTTTATTTTTCTATGAAAATAATACAAATTTTATAGACAAAATTAAGTGAAAGTACCCACCATTAGAAAACATATATCACAGTAAAATACACAAAACACATTTAAATAGAGGCGTAGATGATCCGAATCTCTAGTAGATGACACTCATTCCATCCCTGTTGGATGCTGTTCTTGGTCTGACACTCACGTGTGAATAAAGAATCATTGACTCCTTTAGTTTAATCTAGGCATTTTTTGATTTGCATATAGGCTCTTTTTTATGTTTAGTGGATGATCTGCACTGGTACCTTGGCAACTAAAGTCTTGCTGTTGTACTACTTTATATTCTTTTGTCAGGAATATTTTATTATTTGTAAGATGTTTTTGTTCTTGTAAATAGAATGTCATTCAGAAATTAACAGAAAATAATTTAAAATGTAGATATTGGGCATAAACACTGATTCTGAAACATGAATAATCTTCACAGTGACTCATTTGCTATCTATACTGAGAATTTTGAAAAAGGAATCTTAAATAGAACAATAAGGACCAGAAATTTAATGGAAGCACAACAGCTAACATGTAGAAGTCTGCTGCAGCAGGAAACCTTGCAGTGTGTAATGGAGCTAGCTCTGTAGACACACTAGAATATATATTCACAGGATTATCAGGTTCTTTGAAAAATTGGGCATTTTTGCCACATCACGTCTACAGGTTTGTCGTGGTTTAAGCCCAGCGGTAACTCAGAACCACGCAGCCGCTCTCTCACTCCCCCCTTTCCTTCCCCCCCACTCCCGGATGGATGGGGAGGAAAATCAAAAGAATGTAACTCCCACAGGTTGAGATAAGAACAGTCCAGTAACTAAGGTATGACGCAAACCACTGCTGCTACCACCAATAATAATAACGATAAGCAAAATAACAAGGGAAAAGAATACAACCTCTCACCACCCACCAACTGATATCCAGCCCGACTCGAGCAGTGATCCAGCCCTTCTGGGTAACTGCCCCCAGTTTATATAGTGGGCATGACGTGCTGTGGTATGGAATACCTCTGGTCATTTTGGGTCAGGTGTTCTGTCTCTCCTTCCTCCCGGCTTCCTCCCCTCGCTGGCAGACCATGAGACTCAGAAAGTCCTTGGTCAGAGTAAACATTACTGAGCAGCAACTAAAAACATCGGTGTTATCAGCACTGTTCCCAGGCTGAAAGTCAAAAACACAGCACTGCACCAGCTGCAAAGAAGGAGAAAAATGACTGCTAGTGCTGAACCCAGGACAAGGTTCTATAGTTTGAAAGCATGAAGAGGACCTCTGAGTATGGAATTAAGACTTAATGTTGTTGAATGAACTGGATAACACAGCCCCTCAACAAGAAGGGATTTGTGATAGTGGTTAATACTGCAATAGAAAGAGGTATAATGAAATCTAATGCTTGAGAAATGGAGCTGAAGGAATTCAGATTAATATTGAAACATGAAAGATTGGTCAAGGATAATTAATTGCAAAAAACAGCCCTACAACATTTGTTGCAATTTTAAATCAAGACTGTCTTTCAAAAGTCTATGGTCTATATCCTACTGAAAATATATGGAGACTAATATCCATCATAGTTCTGCCTTAAGAAATCTAAAAAACAGTCACTAGTACTTATATTGTTTTATAATTTAAGTGATAAAAGCTCCCATCAATGTTTTGATTGACAGGGCAGCAAAAATTCCATCAATAAAGTAACACAGTTACAAATGCAAGTATTCAAATTTACAAAATGTCAAAACACAGATTGCCAGTATAGAGATTCATAAATCAGGCAAATCCAGCTATATTTCTGTGTCAACAGTAAATTACACAATTCTAATGCTAACCATCACAGTGGAATATTGCATAGCTTTTCCTAAAACAGGGAATGAGAATTTATTAAAAATGTCTCACCATACTTTTATTTCTTTTTAATTTGGAGAAAGGAATATAATTTTGTAAACTTAATTTTAGACAGGTCAGTCATTTCATGGTTGAAACATCAAAAATGCTCATGAAAATTTTCAGCCTTCATCATTAAGGTGGACAAAGTTAGAAGCATTTGAAAATGCTTTCTTACAGTGGAAAACTCTTGGTCAGTCTAATCTTTAGATAACCTCAGCTGCCAGGTTTTGCTATTTAAGAAGCTACAGAAATTTGCTTTAATAAATACAGACAAAAAAACCTGTATTTTTTGCAAGCCCTTCATGTTAGCTTATTCATCTTACCCATCATCAGCATTCAAATGGTATCCAGTCTAAGCAAGACATATAACCTCCCTCAGCAGTCTGTGATAAGACATGGGTGTCTCCAGTGAGTGATTTTCCCCTCCGAAGTCTAGAGATCAGGATGGCACATAAATAGCTTCTAGAAGTGCTTCTCCCTGGAAGACTGTAAAAACAGCATTGGCGATGAGCCTAAATCAGACTTTCAGCTTTTAAACTGCCAAAGTGGGATGTGAAAATCCAACAGTTTATGATCTCCTTAGCAAACTATTCATAAGAAATGTCTATCAGATCATAACCCAGTCCTTCATCATGTGTGTATGAGAATAAACCCTAATTCATGCAAATGCTTTTGTACATGAGTGTTGGCAATAGAGACGTTTCCTTCAGTAGTGGAAAGATACTGATGGATGCTGAGCTGAGGCCATAGCACCAAACAATATTAATTTGTCCACTCAGTAATCAGACCCAACTGCAAGTCCTCTGACAGAGATCAGGGTCTTCATACATTATGTACTTAAGATTTTATACGCACGCGTCTCTATGAAATAAAGTGGTAATACAGCACTGAGGCTGTTTGATAGCAAGTTCAGTAAGAACCAACAGTGGTTACACAGTGAATTGCTCATAGCATATTGAGCCAGATGCACTTCTGAAGTCAAAGTAATTAATTCTACATTGTTTTCAATCTACCTCTGTGTTTTGAATTATCTGGCAATTTTGTTGATAAAATAAGTATTTGTGCTCCCTAATGAGACTGGAAAAATAATTAACAGAGTCCTTGGTTTATTATACTGACAGCTGCACGTACAAATTTGCATTTGTGTAAGATGTTCTCCAAACTTTTTATAGCACTAAATCTTTATAATTGTCTAAATTCCTCATTGACAACTGCTTTATAGTGCTAATTCACTTATTAGTATCCCAAATTGCACATAAACAGAATAACAGGGGTAACATTGTTAAAGTTAATCTAGGAAGTTTCTAAATGCTTTGTAAATGTCAAACACTGTTATAAAAGCCATTCACTGATTAAATAATGAATGAGAAGCCAAGGGGCATGTTAGCTTCGGTAGCGCAAAAGTGCTATTTCTCTTACTGAAGGTGGATCTAAGATACACATAAAAACCTGTCCTCACTGAAAGCAATGTCAAAGCTGTTGTATTTTGAAGGGAACATCAATTCACTCTATTTGTATCAAATACGTTATTAAATGAACTAAAATCAATAATTCAAATCAATCAGCAAAGTACAGAAAGGTAAAGGAATAAAGTGCAAATTTTTCAATAAGATTAAAACAGGAATTACCACACTGAAAGCTAGCCAATAACAAATCTGAGATTTAATTCAGTCTGCTAGCATTTCTCTCTAATCTATGACAGGTGATATATATTCACAAAGAACAGGTCACCTACCCTAATAGGGGGGAAGGGGCATTTCTCTCCCTACACTGACCAGAAGAGTTTAACATTGAATGTTTATTTTTGAGATGGTTACTTCATTTCTTCAGAAGCAGGACTTCTTCCTAGGGTCCGTCAACCATACATAATAGGTGCTCTGAGTTTCTCATCAATCTCTTGAATTTATGTTTCATTGTAGCTACCGGTTTTAGGTGCCTCAAGGAGTATGGCCAAACATCTGATCAGGGGCAGTATCCTGCAGCAAAGTTCAGCCCAGTTTGATGTGCTGAGGTGTTTGCCGTGGGTAGTTTGCCAGAGGGTTGGCTCTGCAAGGCAGTCTCAGGGCTTACTGCAGCACTCCAAAACACGGAGGAGGACAGTATCCGCTCCTTCCACCCAAACACTGTCCTTTCTCTGTGCTAAATGCCAGATAAGCTTAAGATATCTCCAGAAGTAATGCGAGTAACTGTGGCTTTTTGCTTGAGATTTTGTATGTGTGTAAGACAGCTTTGTTTTCTTGCTCAGCATTAGAGTATTTGCTGATATTTCTAGAAGCTCTGAAAATTCTGACTACCTTTCCTTTCTGCTGCTAGCACATTTTGCTACCTACTAAATGAACCTTAATTTTAAAACTTATCTTTAAAGTTTACTTTTATTATATAGATGTGTTTTGCTATCTTAAATCCAAAAAGCCTAAGAATCCACCCACCTCAGACAGTTGTCCAGAAGGTGATAAAAACTCAAAGTCTGATGCTGTCTTAACAGCATCAGCTGAAAATAAAAAATACCATCCGTGATCATTCCAGGGCCCTTGTTGTTAGGCTGTAGGTCTACAGGCTACCCTGTGACTGACTGGATCACTTTGGTCTTCACCCAGGGAAAGGCAAATGTGAATGTTTTTTCCTTTTCATCCATGTTACACTTGGTGAAGAGTGCTTATACTGCAAATGGATCTGCATCTCATGTAGGTACCATATAGCTTTTAGGTTTTGGTGTGTTTTTCTCTGAAGTTAATTTTTGCATTTATTTTCTCAAAAATATGTTTCCTCTGTATAAAATGAGGCTAGATGATACATGAGTGATCACAGAGAAGGACATACTGAGATTTGAAGTAGCAGGTATATATTTGGCAACTAAATAATTCAGAATAAATAAACATTTATTGTATCGTGGGTTGTGAGTTACAGATTCAGGGGATGAAAATAAGGGAGTGATTTGTATTTCTTTAGGTAGGATGATGAAAGAGAGAATGCGCATTACCCTGGTGGACTTAGCAGATCTAATGAGTAATCTGTGCAATACCATGTTGAGTCATTATGTACTGTTAGCTGCCACTGCAGTTACAGAAAGACTTCTTGAAAAGAAGTAGATTACGTAAGAAAAGTTAACTAAATCCCAATTAGAATTCTGCCTGAGACACAGTAAATTTAGCCTGCCTGCTCAACATTTGGAAAAGCCAGGAGTAACAGCGTAGACATATAATGCAATACTTGGGGTGCCTCAAGGCCCGCCTATTAGGGATAAAACTGCTGTAGAGAGCTCAGCTGCGCTTTGTCATGTAGCGTGAAGTGCAAGCTGGCTAGCACTATTGGAGCAGTGAAAGCTGACTTCTTGTAAATCTGCTGTATTCTGTATACAGCAGAGTTGCAAGCAGGAATGATGTTCACTAACTTTAACCCTAAGTGAACAAAATTCAGCTAACTGTACAATTTATGGAGTGTGTTATAATCCAATTAAATGCACTACTAAATTGTCCACCGAAAAAAGAGAAACGCAGATTTTCCTTTGTTTATCATTAAAGGTAGATTATTGGTTAACTGAGATGTTGGCATGTAGTCCAATGTCTGAATTTAGACTAATTTTCAGTGGGAACAGAGTCGTAAAGAAAAACAAGTTATATGAAAACTGAAGGCATACCTGCAGCCTTTTATTGCAGGAAATTAATGATTCCTGTTGAATTCAAATGTTTTAATTTTTATCCTTTGAGCAAAGATTTGGTACAGCATTAAGTAGATTTGTAGCTGATGACCCAATTCTTATGAGGGCAAGTTTACATTATGACAATAAAGTCAATATAGTCCAGATAATTTACCTGATCTCAGGCAAGACCCCCAATCAATACTAAATTCAAGACTCCCAGTCAATATTAAATTCAAGACTCTTAGTCTGGGTAAAGCAATAAATTATTTCCATGGTGTGAGCACCTGATTCTTTAATGAAACATCAGGCTAACGCTTTAAGGCTTTTTTGTTCTTTGGTTTCAAACTAACTTTGCACAGGGTCTCAAAATGAAATCTTTAAAATCCTGAGCATAAGTCAGTGGGATCGAAAATCAAAAGGAGTTTTTTCGGAATTGGAATTTTGGATATTGTCTTTAACATATATGTTTTTACTCTGTATTATTTTATTGTGCTTCTTTTTTGGTATTGACTCAGTTACTTGACTGTTGAACGAAACTACCCTAAAGGATTTGCACATTGGGAAAAATTAATTAGATTTTTCTGCCTCTGAAACTATAAACTATATTGTGCTGGTATGAAAGCACATTATGTATATATATGTGTGTGTACATATATGTGTGTGTATACATATATATGTGCAGGAACTCTGTTGGTCATCGGTGATAGCAGGCAGGAACAAGCGGCTTTCATAATTTTTTATGAAGATGTCTTTAAAATAATGTGAATGCAGTACAGTTTAAAGCTTGCTTTGACTTTCAAACTTTACAAAACACACAAACCAAGGTTGAACAAAACAATTTCAATGATTTAAAGTCAACAATGTGAACTTCTTTATTACTTTGTATCAATACAAACTCAGAGAAATGTATTGTTTGTATAGAAACAAGAAAAAGATATAACAAAAAGAAGTGATTCAACAAGTATAATGAAGACATACGTGGAAAGCCTTCTAAAAATAATAGACATCCAAATAACAACAATTCTCTCTGGAGTTTCAGTGTTTCTGTTTTTTCTTGATTAGCTTATCACATAAGACTTTGAGTAAGAAAGAAAATCAGAAAAAAAATGGAACCTTGGTGAAAGCACTGCCAGAAGCCACAATCTCTCATAAACACTTCTGTAGAGGCAGTGAGGGCCCAGATGTATGTAAAAGACCATAAGATCAGACCTGGAAAGGGGATGGCAAATGTGAATTCTGCTACATGACACTCCCTGAACAGAAAGTCTGAACATGATAAAAACTCACACAAGACTTGTGTAGGTAGGTAAAGACAAGGGTGATGGAGACAGGAGAAAGCATAACAGAAAAATTTCCAGTCTGATTTCTGCTGTTTATGTTTATTGGGATTCCACCTGTCATTCCCTGAACCTTTCCTGTCTAAAGTCATAAATGCTTTCACCTAATAAATAGGAAATCACTGTGGAAAAGGATGTCATCTGCAGGGAACTGCAGGATGCCCCCATTCTTTTACTGTTGTATTTGCGTGATGGTTTGCGTCAATGTGTACTGGGTCATGATCAATAAGTTGAAAGGCAGTTACTAACAGGGCACTGCTTATCTTCCTGTTAAAAGCATTTGCTGTTCACTGTTTGAGGACCGAAAACTATACTTAGTGCCCAGCTATTAGAAGAGAGTATCTTACGTGTACTATTCTGTGATTCTGTGATTCTGTGATTCACTGTTTGAGGACCGAAAACTATACTTAGTGCCCTGCTATTAGAAGAGAGTATCTTACGTGTACTGGGAGACAAGGATTTTTGATTCTCATTGAAGACCTCTTGAGAGTTTGCAACTCTATACCTACTACAGCCCACTTCTGTCTAGTAACAAAGAAAAAATTTCATGAGTAGAGAATGCATTTTTATTACAAGGAAAATGCATTGCAAGTTTATTTTTCTTCAAGCAACAGCAGTTGTCTGCAAGCAGCACTACTGTACTTGTAGGTACAAGCAAAAGCTTGCTTCAGCTTTCTTTTCCTCGCTGTCGAGCATGCATATTGAAGTCCACAAGCCGTATCACCAGTCTCAAGCTGCCTACTACACTCTGCCTTTGCTGTGCTCTCTTATCCTGAGAATATATGGATACCAGAACTGAATGGATTGCTGCATTAGATACTGTAGGAAGAGAAGGCTAGGAAGTTGGGAACTACTGCTCCATGTAGCAGGGAGCAACCCCGGTTTTCTGATCAGCTGTAACTGCCCATTCAGCATCTTCCTCAGGTCCCTGGCACAGCTAATTGTCTCTAGACTAAAATCTGTATAACTCTGAAATAGTGCTCACATATCACTATAACTGCCTGTGAATTTATGCTTTATGTCTGGAAATCTGCTTCTGTTCCCAAATTAGCCAGTGAATAATTACAGTTTTGCATTGTTTGTTTATTATCTGTTTGATATCATGTGGACAAAGACTGTTTGGGGAAACACCTAGCATAGTGTTTGGGGAAAAATTATAGTTTTGTACTCAGTGACATCAGTCATTCCATGTTTAATTTGTCATCAGCCATATGCCAGGGCATAACAAGAGCAGTGAAGGAATCCACAGGATCTTCCTCTGAGAATCTTTCCTGCTACAGAGTGGTCAGCAAATTACAACACTGGTCTATTATTTGTTAAAGTTTTCCAAACCAGGCACAGAAGTTCAGCTGTTTGACTTACATATGGGATCAAATCCATTTTTTCAGCACTGACCTGGTAGGCAACAGAGGATAAAGATATGACCAGATGATTTTGCAGTCATTATATGCACTTGCATATCTATTCCTCATTTCTTTATGTGAAAAAAGATAAAGATATATTTTTTAAACATTAACTTATTGAAAAGGTATTGAAGTAATTGAAAAAAGAGTAAAATATGAATAGTCCCTACTAAGTATATTTTGCATATAGGTTGTAAAGAATTAGGCTTTTTAAGAGTTCCTAAATATGCTAAGAAATTCCTCAGAATCTGATGCTAGTTTGTTGACTACAACCACTTGGCCAAACATGAAGACAAATGGATAAACTTTGTAATTCCTTTAAGAAGCATTTCATGATTCCCATCAAGA
The DNA here is from genome assembly GCA_039720435.1 of Amazona ochrocephala. Lineage (NCBI taxonomy): Eukaryota > Metazoa > Chordata > Aves > Psittaciformes > Psittacidae > Amazona > Amazona ochrocephala. Next base: position 26,631,267 of record CM077878.1, read on the forward strand.
ATAGGAAAAAGAATCATAGGTGGAATACTTGAACAATCTATGGTCTCATTCTGCTTCTCACAGTCCTGGCAGAATCAGGATGAAGGCAAAAAAAGTTTCTTGGCTGTGCCCTTGACTATCAATCTTGACTGTGTTGCCTATTCATTGAACTTTGAATGGTTTCCTATTGCGCTTTAATCAGGGCACGCATGGAGAACATAGTTGATTCTTTGCTCCTAGAATTATAGAATCATAGAATGGTTGGGGTTGGAAAGAACCTTAAGATCATTTGGTTTCAACCTCCCTGCCATGGGCAGGGATGCCTCACTCTAGACCATGTCACCCGAGGCTCTGTACAACCTGGCCTTCAACACTGCCATGGATGGAGTATTTAGCACTTCTTTGGGCAACCCGCTCCAGTGCCTCACACCCTCCCAGTAAAGAACTTCTTCCTTATATCCAACCTGAACTTCCTCTGTTTAAGTTTAAACCCATTACCCTTTATTCTATCACTACAGTCTCTGATGAAGAGTGTCTCTTTGGCATCCTTGAAGTACAACATCCTTCATGCTATCTTCTTTTTTGCCTCTTGTACATGGTTTCTTAAGCTGAAGGCTGTGATATTTGGTGAACAATCTCACTCCTTTGCTGACAGACAGATCAGATTCACTGCAACCTTTCCAGATGCGCAGCTGCTTCATTTGTATTCACCACAGCCATCCCTTTCTCTGCAGACTACATCAGTCTCAGTATTAAGGAGATTATATTGCTGTCAGTAAGGCTTCAGCTTTTTGCTCATGTTGCTGTAGCACAAGGATATATATTGAAGAGTAGATGAGCTTGATATTTCATTTCACCCATTCAATATACCAAAAAGGAATTTTTCTCAGGGAAAACGTGATTCTGATAGAACGTTATGTAGTTTACAGGAAACAGTCCCTCTTCTTTGTGATCTAGCTAAAAAAAATGTCCCCTTTAAGTACAGGTGTCATCACCCAAGGAGTCATTTAATGTTTAGCCAAAACCAACCTGCAAATATTGTAAAGTTCCGTAGACAGCAATGGAAAAAACGGGGAAATAAGATCAAGTTTTCTGAGTTCAGACCCTAGCTGAAAGTTACTCTATGTGTATACCTTACTCTGTAACAAAGTATTTCTTTCTCTTCACTTCTAAAACTGGGGAGAATCTTGTAAGCCTTTAATTGATTTTTGATAAAATCTTGCCAGATATTTTGAGATTAATGATGTTTTAAAAAATGAAAAGCTACGTGAACTTACTTACCTAATTGGTCTTTCCAGCAAAGCTGCATAAATACTTCCAGCTTTTATGGAAGTTCTCTGATCCATAAATTTTGGAATATTTGATACAAAATATAAATTTCCAAAGAAACTTCAGATTTAGATATTTATCTTTCTTAAAGTGGACTTCAGATTTTTTCAAGAGCTGCATGTTGTGATCAGGGGGGAGGCTCGGCGTCTACGAACTTCACCTCGGAGCAGCAACTTGCACCGAGGGAGCCTCAAGTCCTCGACAAGGCCTGCCCAGGAGCCTGCAGCTCAGCGGAGGTGAGCGGCTGACTCAGAGGGGGCGGTGCCAGGAGGACCGGCGGCAGACCTGACTGGTTAAAAACCTGCCCCAGGGAGTGCGAGCGACCCAGAGCGCGGCGAACAGGGCGGGCTCGAGGCAGTTTGCGCGGCAGTTCGCGCGGGCAGGCGAGCGGGGTGGTGAGCGGGATGGTGAACACTCGCCGTACGGGCAAGGCTCGGTCTGGGAGCTCCGCTCTGGCTGTGCCGGTGGTGGCCAGCGTAGGCATCCAGACGGAGCCGATGGGAACGGAGGCTGCAGTGCAGAGCTCGGGGTGTAGAGAGCGCCTGCATTGCTATCCTAAGGGAAGGGTGAGCAATGGGCAGGGCTGCACTCTGTGCTCCCTGGTGGAGGTCCTCCTGCAGCAGGTGGCTGAACTGGAGGAAGCTGTTACCAGGCTGAAAGGTGTCAAGGAAGCTGAGGGGGAGCAGCACTGCTTGCTCCAGGACCAGACTGTTCTGGGGCCTCCAGTGTCTACTGTTGCCCATGCAGGAAAGGAGGCTGCTAACCCAGGAAGCTGGGAAACAGTAACAGAAAAAAAAAAAAAAAAAAAAAAAAAAAAAAAAGGAGGAAGAGGGCAGTTAAAAGCAAGGGGCTTCCTCCTACATCTGTTGTCCCCACCCAGAACCGCTTTGCTGTCCTGCAGGGGGCTGATGAGCAGCAGCGCTCCCACCAGGCGCAACCAGCTAGTGCACTGGTAAAGAAGGTCACTACTGGTACTGCCAGGAAAAAGTGGCGGGCCGTAGTAGTAGGGGACTCTAATCTGAAAGGCACAGAGGCACCCATCTGCCGGCCTGACCCAGTCTCAAGGGAGGTGCGTTGCCTACTAGGGGCCCTGATCAGGGATGTGGCCGAGAAGCTGCCTGCTCTAGTCGGTCCCACTGACTATTACCCACTCCTGGTAATACATGTGGGTGCTACTGATATAGATAGCAGTAGCCCGGAGACCATAAAGAAGGACTACAGAGCTCTGGGAGAGGTGGTTAGGGGCTCTGGAGCTCAGATTGTCTTTTCATCAATTCTCCAGGATACAGGGCAGGACCTTGAAAAGGCTAGGAGGATTGGGCAGGTTAATAAATGGTTAGAAGGGTGGTGCTATAGACAGGGGTTTGGGTACCTTGAACATGGGACTCAATATAGTAGGCCAGGTCTACTGGAGGCTGGTGGAACTGGTCTGACAAAGAAGGGGAAGAGTGCATTTGGTAGGAGGCTTTCCAGACTGCTCAAGGATGCTTTAAACTAGATGGGGGGGGGGGGGGGGGGGGGGCATCATTCCATCCCAACACACCCAGTCGGTTGGCAGCACCTACAGTAAATGCTGGGAGCAATGTAGAGATATTCCAGCTGCTCCAGCCAATGAGCCGGCTTCAATTGGATCTCGGCTCAAATGCCTCTACACAAATGCCCATAGTATGGGGAACAAACAAGAGGAATTAGAGATGTGTGCACATCTACGGGGGTATGATATCATAGACATCACAGAAACATGGTGGGATGGCTCCTATGACTGGTGTGTTGGAATGGAAGGTTACAGGCTCTTTAGGAAAGACAGGATCGGCAGGCGGGGAGGGGGAATTGCTATTTATGTTAGGGATAGGCTAGAGAGTATGGAACTCTGTCTGGGGACAGGTGAGCAGTCGACAGAGAGTTTGTGGGTCAGGGTTAAAGGGAGAACAGCAATGGGTGACATTATTATGGGGATCTGTTACAGACCGCCTGACCAAGGGGACTTGCTGGACGAAGCACTCCATAGGCAGATAGGAGCAGCCTCACGCTTGCAGGCCCTTGTTCTCATGGGAGACTTCAACCACCCTGATATCTGTTGGAGGGATGGTACGGCCCGGCACAAGCAATCCAGAAGGTTCCTCGATTGTGTGGAAGACAACTTCTTTCTGCAAGTAATAGAGGAGCCAACAAGGAGAGGTGCCATGCTTGACCTCATCCACACCAACAGGGAAGGACTGGTTGGAAACGTGACGCCCCAGGGCAGCCTTGATTGCAGCGATCATGAAATGGTCGAATTCGAGATCTTCAGGTCCTGAAGGAGCTGGCAAATGAAGTTGCTAAGCCACTGTCCATCATATTTGAAAAATCATGGCAGTCAGGTGAAGTTCCCGATGACTGGAAAAAGCGAAATATAACCCCCATTTTTAAGAAGGAGAAAATGGATGACCCAGGGAATTACAGACCAGTCAGTCTCACCTCTGTGCCTGGCAAAATCTTGGAGCGGATTCTCCTGGAAGGCATGCTAAGGCACATGAAAACCAACAAGATGCTTGGTGACAGCCATCATGGCTTCACTAAGGGGAAATCCTGCCTGACCAATCTGGTGACCTTCTATGAAGGGGCTACGGAACTGATGGACAGGGGCAGAGCGGTTGATGTCATCTACCTGGACTTGTGTAAAGCCTTTGACACTGTCTCCCATGACATCTTTCTCTCTAAATTGGAGAGACATCAATTTGATAGGTGGACCACTCGGTGGATAAAGAACTGGCTGGATGGCTGCACGCAAAGAGTAGTGCTCAGTGGCTCAATGTCCAGCTGGAGACCAGTAACGAGTGGTGTCCCCCAGGGATCGGTGTTGGGGCCGGTCTTGTTCAACATCTTTGTGAGTGACATGGACAGTGGGATTGAGTGCGCCCTCAGCAAGTTTGCCGATGACACCAAGCTGTGTGGTTTGGTTGATATGCTGCAGGGAAGGAATGCCATCCAGAGGGACCTTGAAATGCTTGTAAGGTGGGCTGATGCCAACCTAATGAAGTTTAACCATGCTAAATGCAAAGTCCTCCACCTGGGTCGGAGCAATGCCAGGCACAGCTACAGGTTGGGCGGGGAGGAGATTCAGAGCAGCATGAAAAAATGAACATGACCCGGCAGTATGCGCTTGCAGCCCAGAAAGCCAACCGTATCCTGGGCTGCATCAAAAGGAGTGTGACCAGCAGGTCGACGGAGGTGCTCCTGCCCCTTTACTCTGCTCTCGTGAGACCTCACTTGGAGTATTGCGTGCAGTTCTGGTGTCCTCAGCATAAAAAGGACATGGAAGTGTTAGAACAAGTGCAGAGGAGGGCCACGAGGATGATCAGGGGACTGGAACACCTCCCATATGAAGATAGGCTGAGAAAATTGGGGCTGTTCAGCCCAGAGAAGAGAAGGCTGCGTGGAGACCTCATAGCAGCCTTTCAATACCTGAAGGGGGCCTATAGGGATGCTGGGGAGGGACTCTTCATTAGGGACTGTGGTGAGAGCACAAGGGGTAACGGGTTCGAACTCAAACAGGGGAAGTTTAGATTGGATCTGAGGAAGAAATTCTTTACTGTGAGGGTGGTGAGGCCCTGGAATGGGTTGCCCAGGGAAGTTGTGGATGCTTCATCCTTGGCGGTGTTCAAGGTGGGGTTGGGCATAGCCTTGGATGGCATGGTTTAGTGGGAGGTGTCCCTGCCCATGGCAGGGGGGTTGGAACTCGATGATCTTGAGGTCCTTTCCAACCCTAACTATTCTATGATTCTATGATATGTTAGCTGAATGGCTCAGTGATAGCCTAGTGGTTGATGGTTTTGTTTTCTCTAACAAAAATGTCCCTGGGAGGAAAAAAAAAAAAAAAAAAAAAATTAAAAATCCTGAACTTTAGCCTCAGTTGTGTTTAGATAAAAAAAAAAAAAAAAAAAAAAAAAAAAAAAAGGGGGGGGGGACAAAAAATTGAGGAATAACCATGAGAATATTTGCCCAAGATAGACCGGATGATTTCCAGGAAGGTTAAAAAGGAATCAGGGTGTGATTCTCAGAAGGGAGAGTGCACATGATTTACAAATATTCTCTCTGTAAGACACGATTCTTCCATCTTTCACTTTAGCACAGCATTCCTAATGCCTTAATTTGCTCACTTGGCTTTGCCATTATGCTCTTTTTTTGAAAACTAGAAGTTAGAAAGAAAAAGTGATGTGCTTACAGCCTCTCAGAGCATTTCTGGCTGCATGTCTTGAAACTGTATATGATCTTTGTTTATGTGAGTGGCACAACCGCTGTTTTCATATTTGGATGTGTAAAAATTGCCAAAGTGGATTCCAGATCCAGGATCTGGCACTAAATTTTGCATGCTCACTTACTTTGGGTGATATGAAATGCATCCAGAAATGTGAGGCAAATCACAGCGGCCTCTGGACTGGGAAGAGTAAATGTACAGTTAGAAATGTCCTAAAAGTAGAGGATGCCAGTGTAATGTTAATGAAAGATTGTCATGGACAGAGTCCCAGACCTTATGTAACAGATGTTGCTGTTTAGCAGCTTGCTTCTTTATGTTGTGATTCATATTATTGTCTACATTTCTCATCAGGTGTGTTACTAAGCAATGTGAACATATATCTCCTTCAGATTCACAGTGAGGAGTATTGTCTTTCTTTTGTGGGGTAGGTTTGGGCTTTTTTTCCTTCTCTTTCCTTCTCATTCCCTGTTTCTCAGCTTCTGGTAGTCCTTTCTTTTTACCCAGCACTTCCTTCTCCAGAACAATTCTCCAGCCTTTTCGATATTCCTCTTATTTCTTGTTGATTTGTAATGGTCAACTATGAAATTCATTGCCGAAGATTATAACTGAGGCCACATAAATATTCAGGCCAGATGTCTGACTGCCAAAGCACCTGTCATGTGAAGGGTTTGGGGGGTTACTGCTTTGTTCTGCAGCAGTAAAATGTTTTAATTTGTGAAGAAAGTACTGAAAGAAATGGGAAATTTTAATCCTATCTTCTCGAGTGGAATTGCTGGTAAATGTGAATAGGAGCAGAGCCCTGTGATAACACGAAAATTACTACGTTTCTGTAACTGTCCACATCTGAGCATATGCAATGAAGCAGAATAGTAACCATCAATGAGGTTCAGGGACAGCCCCGGGAAGGCTGTTTTAGTGGATGAAGACAAGTGCAAACTGTTCCTTTTGGCACAGCTGCAGGCCAAAGTCGTCACAGTAACAAACCCTAATCCATATGTACCAGTAAAAAGCAAGAAGCCTGTTTAAGTGGAGATCAGGTTGGGTGAGGGGGTAAGATCTCTTCCCATGCACTTGTTCTTACCTGCTGGGTCATTCTAGGCAAGGCAAATTGCTTTCTTGTGTTTCTCTTCTTATTGACTCCATGTAATATGGTTAGCTTTAGAAATATGTGCAGAATTATGTTTTGCAGAATTATGTTTTGCAGAATTATGTTTTTTCAAATTATGGAAAGTGTCATATTTGTTATTATTTGCGAAATCATCTCTAGTTTATGCATGGAAATAACTGTTCATTCTTCTACTATTTTTTCCTCAATGTTTATGATATATAAATAAATATTCCAGTCAGCTAATGAAAGAGAAAAAAACACATGGAAAACTGGTTCTGTAGACATTAGGAAATGTAGTTTGTGAGGAAATTTTGGAAAAAATTGGGGTTTCTGACAGTCTTTGCTTTTTTTTTTGTTGTTTTTCTATATTAAAATTTGATCTAAGAACAGATGACTGAGCACTAAGTAATTATTTTTTATTTACACACACCCTTTTCCTTCAAGATTGAACTGCGTATTTAACAGCTTATGCATGCCGTTCTCATTTTTCCCAGCAAGAGATTCACAAACATTATTCAACACAGTCATGTGTCTTCCAAATTTGCAGTACTTCGCAGGAGCCCAGCTTCACTGCCAGGGATTTGAGATGAATTCTCAATTCAGAGCCCTGAGCTGGAACATCAGAGATTCTAAATAGGGATTTGGTCTTTAGATTGATGAATACAAGTGACTGGAGGAGCTGGTGAAATCGGACCAGTCATTTTCTGAATTTAATTACTTCCATGTGTGCTGAAATATGATAGTTTAAAGATGATTTTTTCACTGCAGATTTTTTTCGTATCGATATTATGACCCATGATAATAAATCTACTCTTAGCAGATAGAAAAATATGTCAGAAAGAAAGCAAAAAATGAATTAAAAAGAATAATAGCAAGTTATGCAGACCTCTGAGTTAATGTGTTGTATAGGTCTGACTGAATAATGGGAGAGCTTCACTTATTTTCCACAGTACACAGTGATGTGAAAATAGAGAAAGATCAGTCTGTTGAACTCTTAAATCAGTGACTTCTTACTATTGTGAAAGTTCATATCCAAATGAACAGGAAACACCCTGAGTTACCTGTTGCCAATTTTTAATAACAGTGTTTGAGATTTGACTTGAGCCGTAATTTTCCTTCTTTCCACAAGCATTCAACTCTTACATGGCTTTTGCTCAGAGCATAATCCTTTTAAACTAGCAATGCTGAATGCCTTCTCCTGTTTCCTGTTTAAAACATGGCTACTGGGTACATGAGTATTTGCCTAAGCTATTACACAACTGGGACATTTTCAGTTTAAGTGTACATATTACATTGGGCTTATATGAGCCATTTCAAATAAGCCAGGAGAATTGATGAAGATGCAATTGTCAATAAAGCCATTAGCTTCAGGGGAATTACTCACTGAAGCTGGATGTGTTTTGGATTCCACTGAGTTTTTCAAAGGGAAGATATGAGTAGCTTGTCTTTCACTGAAAGAGCCCTCCTGATACTCACTAGTCCCAAGCTGTACATATTGAACTTGTGTTTTGAAATACTTCAAAGCTGCAGGGCTACTTCGACAAAGTACGCACTGGGTATCAGTAAGTTATCTATAGTTATTAGCATGGTTTAATTTTTGAACATATACCAGAGATATGAAATCATTCAAAATCTCTTTTTTTTTTTTTTTTTTTTTTTTTAATGGTTACAGACTGTGCTCCTACAACTATGCAGAACAGTCCTTGCCTTTGGTACACATGTAGTTGATTTCATTAATTTCTTTAACATTATTAAGTGCTAGTCAGTAGAAGAAAAGTTCACAAACTTTAGTCTGATGGTTTTGGAGAAAAGGAAAAAATCTTTACTTGTCTTACTTGCAAGTGAAAAAAGATTTACAGCCAGAGTCCTATTCTATTCTCTTAATCAGCTTTGGTTTGTTTATTTATAGATTAACTTACAGGTCTTCCTGTCATGGAAAATAAGTTATTTCAGGCTCCTAGATTTTGCAAAATGTCTGTAAAATACAGAACAGTTTCTACATGAAAACTGTAAAACATGAAAAAGTTTAGCCAAAAAGGAGACTTCTCTTCATGCACTGATATTAACTCTTAATCCTCAAGTAAATTGTTGAAGGTTGACGTGCAACACATTCTGACTCCTGAGATTCCAAGTTTTGCTCTGAAGAGGGTGACAGGAACGATTTGTTTGCACCTCCAAAATTGTCTAACCAAGTTCACAGTAAAGTGAAGGAGAAGCACATCACATTTACCAAAGTTCATTTTTAGAATTGTTCAGCGATTGAAGAGATTTTTTAAAAGAATATTTTCGCTCTAGAAAGACAAAACAGTCTTCAGCTCCTCATTAAAAATTGGACAAGCAAGTTGCTCTTTTGCCTGTCAGCTAACACAGCAGAGCTAGCTAACAGGCTCTTCCTCAGACTTTGGTCTAATATCTGAGAAAAGAAAAGCAAAGCATACAGAGCTTATCTGATAAGAAAGTGTTGTGATGTTGCAGTATTCATATATCATTTAAACTATACACATATCAAAATCACAGTCTCTCATGACTAGTTGTTCATGGACCATGGCATTAATCAAATGAACGACAGTTTTCCCAAAGAATGAGGGTTTTTTTACCATGTGTTTTCTTAGCTTGGGTGCTTATCCTGGCAAAGATGCCACTGATTCTGCCTTACAACTAAAATTTGCTATGAAAATAGACATCACTATTTGCCTCAGCAGTTCTTGCTGTAAACTAACAAACTCAGCCTCCCATTGACAATGAATTGGCTCCTGATCATTTTTTTTTTCTTCCATAACATTCAGGCAACATTCAGGGTGCAAGATGCGGCTCACCTCAGACCTCCACATGGAAGTGGATGGATGCTGACCAGCAGTAGCCGTGCTCTGTGGAAGTCAGACTGAGAGCACTGCTGCCATTATTTGAGATTTAGCAAATAGCATTTTGGAGATGGCTGCAAAGCTGCATAGTCTCATTAATCATTTTCCTGTGATACAACATTGACATCAAAGCTTCTTCCTTACAGGAGAAAAGGATTCTAGAACATTAGATAGCACATGGGAGAAGTATGTTTGCATCATCATAGTTTCATTAGAGGTAAACTTCACCAAGTCACAACATAAGATCAATAAATGCAATGACAAATTCTGAAGCATATACCTGTACTCAAGCAATATTTGTTGCAACACAGCTCTTCTTAGGTAGGAGCAAAGCAATTGTATTGTTGGGGGCAGATGAGTTACGATCTCCAGAAATTTCCAGTATTGCGAAGGGAAAAGGGAGATTTGTAAAGATAAAAATAAAAAGTAATCCTCACCTTTTTCTTATTGCTGCTATGGAAACTGAACAAAGAACAATAACTACTTGACAATTTCTTCTGTCTTCTACATTGAACAAGCCTCAAAAGCTGAGATTTCAAGGACAAGAATTGCTGTCAATAACTAAATATTTTGCTATTCGGTACTTACCAGCACATTACCTTGAAGTGTTTTACATTCTAAATTTTTGTGAAGTTTGGGGTTTTTTTTCTGAAGGACAATGCATTATAAGTACATGAAGCATGCTGCTATGAAAAAGCAATTAATTTTACATGGGGAAATCAACTAAACAGTCAATCTGGTCCTGAAATTAGGAATGTATACACTGTGTTTTATTTGTATCTGTAAAGAACAATGCTCCTATAAGAAGAAAGACATTAAATTTAAAGGTGTGCATACTCAATATCTGGGAGCTTATAAGGAATGAAACACCATTCTCATGAACCTGTTTGGCTGGGTCCAGAGGAAGGCCAGGAAGATGATCAAAGGCCAGGAAGAGCTGCGCTTGTTCAGCCTGGAGAAGGGAATTCTCTGAGGAGACCTTAGAGCAGCTCCCAGTAACTAAAGCAGGCCTACACAGAAACTGGAGGGACTTTTTACAAGGACATGTAGTGACAGGACAAGGAGGAAGGGCTCTAAACTGGAAGAGGGTATATTTAGGTTAGATATTAGGAAAAAAAATCTTTGTTATGAGGATGGTGAAGCACTGGAACAGGTTGCCCTGAGAAGCTGTGGATGCCCCATCCCTGGAAGTGTTCAAGACCAGGTGGGATGGGGCTTTGAGTAACCTGGCCTAGTGGAAGGTGTCCCTGCCCATGGCAGGGGGGTTGGAACTGGATGAGCTTTAAGGTCCCCTCCAACCCAAACCTCTCTATGATTCTATGATTTTACATTTATTGCCATGCAGTTATAATATGTTTATTACATTTTTATCCATGTAAGGGGCTGCTGCTGACACAACCTTGCATCTGAGTCACACATATTTCATCTGTGAAAGGGAGAAACACCCAACGTATTTCTGTCCAATAATAACTTAAGTCATGCAATATTTTGTATATTTTAATAGCTTTTGACTTTTATCGGGAAATGAAGATGCAGCTATTTTAGGGCATAGAGTATGATTTTCAATATGGTTTCATCATGTTTTCTCACTCAGAACACAGTAACTAAATCCTAAAATTACTGTAATGAAATGGCAGCATTCATCACTCATTTTGGAACAATTTGTTAGTTGTTGAAATTTAGACTAGGATAGGCAAAATTGACTACACGGAAAGTTGCATCTATGGTAAAAAATATCTTCTGGCAACTAAAGGTGAGAGAATTCACTTCTGTATTCCTTTGCTTGGATTTAAAGTAGGTGGCTTTGTTAAAATACACCTCTTCAGTAAGAAATGAGCATATTCCCTTATTCAGGTTCCCCAAAATACTCTCTACTGTCAGCCAGCATCATCTGTTATATTACCCAGTCTTTGTTCAAGACGTAATATTCTTCCAAGTAATTCTCTCTGCCAGATGTTAACTTAAATATCCTCCAATGTGCAAGAAAAAGATACATAGTTTAAATATCTCTCTGCTGTAATTTACCTTACAACATCTCAGTGACATGAATATTCTTGCTGTAGGTTGGAGAAGGAAAGAAAAGTGATGGGGTAGAATGGGTGCTGAAGGGTTTTTAAATCTGAAGGACCCCTTACTTACGAACTCTAAGAAATATTAAGTAGCTGTCCAATAATATGTTTTAAGGATCCCTTCAAGCAGAATAGATTAAAAAAAAAAAAAAAAAAAAAAAAAAAAAAAAACCAAAAGCAAAAAACCAAACAAACAAAAAAAAGAAACAGGACTGAATTATGAAAAACTGGAATAAAAAATAATAATGGAAATCACAGACAATAGAGAAGGGAACTCACCATCAAGAGCACGCCCTAGAAAGAGTGAGTTGGTTATTTTCCTGTAGTATCATTTCTAAGTTGTCTTGCAAGTGCACCTCAGCCATAACAAGTGTGACAATCTGGAGGAAGAGGTACTATAATTCACCATAGTAGCAGCTATAAATGCTGAACACCTCAAAATTAACGCTTAAATTCCCAAGCATTTCCCATCCAATTAGGCTCTTTTCTACTGAAGAGTTTCATAAATTCATTTCAGATAGTCATTTACAGGAGCCTCTGCAATTTCTAACATAACCTTCAATGCAAAGCTTTCCTGAATATAATGTAAACACAATACAGTATCACCAGTTGTTGCCCTGTGCTTTTATTACATACTTATTTTTAAGATAGAACAGCTCTAGGGTATTTCCCTGTCAGGAGTGTATTATTCTGGAAATACCCTTCTGTCACAGCACATAGCAACAGAAGGCTGTGCTTTGAATTTGAAGGGGTTTCTAAATATTAATTTCCTCATAATTTTCCAATATAGCAGTGAATGCAAATGATGTTTTCTGGCTGGATATTTTCAACTTCCAACACAGTTATGACACAAATCTTCCTCTCATTTCTCACTCTACCCATAGACAGTAGTCAGTAAAACGTGGAAATTTAAATTACCTATAAAATCATATAACTGTGGCATTGCAGAACTGCAGGAATAGGTGGATACAACGCTGGATTTCAAATTAAATAAGAGGCTAATTATTATTTTATTATATCTGTAAAGCCCATACAGTATTTGCCATGTATAAAGTTGGATTTTAAACAGGTTCACTTGCATATCTTGTCTTTTCTTTGTTTTCTACTTCTTAGTAAATTCTGTGATTCTATTTTGACGTTAGCGATAGAATACAGTTAATATCACATAGAATCATAGAATAGTTAGGGTTGGAAAGGACCTTAAGATCATCTAGTTCCAACCCTCCTGCCATTGGCAGGGACACCTCACACTAAACCATGCCACCCAAGGCTATGTCCAACCTGGCTTTGAACACCGCCAGCGATGGAGCATTCACAACTTCCCTGGGCAACCCATTCCAGTGCCTCATCACCCTTACAGTAAAGAACTTCCTCCTTATATCCAATCTAAACTTCCCCTCTTTAAGTCTGAACTCGCTACCCCTTGTCCTATCACTACAGTTGCTAATTAATAGTGCATCCCTATAGCCCCCTTCAGATACTGGAAGGCTGCTATGAGGTCTCCATGCAGCCTTCTCTTCTCCAGCCTGAACAGCCCCAACTTTCTCAGCCTATCTTCATATGGGAGGTGCTCCAGTCCCCTGATCATCCTTGTGGCCCTCCTCTGGACTTGTTCCAACAGTTCCATGTCATTTTGATGTTGAGGACACCAGAACTGCACACAATACTCCAAGGGAGGTCTCACAAAAGCAGAGTAGAGGGGCAGGATCACCTCCCTCGACCTGCTGGTCACACTCCTTTTGATGCAGCCCAGGATATGGTTGGCTTTCTGGGCTGCAAGCGCACACTGCCGGCTCATGTCCATCTTCTCGTCAACCAGCACCTCCAAGTCCTTCTCCACAGGGCTGCTCTGAAGCTCTTCTCTGTCCAACCTGTAGCTGTGCCTGGGATTGCTCCGACCCAGGTGGAGGACCTTGTACTTGGCATGGTTAAACTTCATCAGGTTGGCATCAGCCCACCTCACAAGCATGTCAAGGTCCCTCTGGATGGCAGTCCTTCCCTACAACGTTATCAACCAAACCACACAGCTTGGTGTCATTGGCAAACTTGCTGAGGGCGCACTCAATCCCACTGTCCATGTCACCTACAAAGATGTTGAACAAGACCGGTCCTAAGACCAATCCCTGAGGGACACCACTCGTTACTGGTCTCCAGCTGGACATTGAACCATTGAGCACTACTCTTTTCTTGCGTAATGACAGATACAGGGGAAGATTAGATTGGATATGAGGAAGAAATTCTTTACTGTAAGGGTGGTGAGGCACTGGAATGGGTTGCCCAGGGAAGTTATGAATGCTTCATCCCTGGCGGTGTTCAAGGCAGGGTTGGACTTAGCTTTGGATGGCATGGTTTAGTGGGAGGTGTCCCGGCCCATGACAGGGGGGTTGGAACTAGATGATCTTAAGGCCCTTTCCAACCATAACTATTCTATGATTCTATATATGTAACATATGGGCTTAGGCCAAATAAGTGATATGATATATTCATGCAAGTAACTGTAGATGTGCACTAAATAAAGTCTTTCTAGGCTCTACTTTAGTAAGTAGGGCTACTCTTAAAATATGTGAAGTGGGGGGGGGGGGGGGAACTCTGCATTCAGCAGAGATCGTTGCAACCCAAATCAGATTAGTTTTGCTGTGCCATGAGTGGAGGGAAATTAATAAACTCTGAAGTCCTAAACATAGCTCCACTAAATTTGTCTATGATTCTATCAAGACTAATCATAATTTCGTCTACTACAGAACATGTTCACCACATGGCAGCAGCTCACTCCAACACTTACAAAATTGCAGGTGGGTTTTTGGCTGTATGAAGCTGAAGGATAAAATACTTGCTATTTTTAGAGAAGCCAAGATTACACCCTGCATTTTCGCATGTTTGCCGAAAAAAAGATGTCAAGAATGTTGGTCTGCAGGAAGTGATTTCCCTTACACCAGATTTCCTTTAAAAGCACATCATAGCTTGATGTGTAGTCACAGTTTACACTGGCAAAATTGTGTTTTTGAAGGTATCATTAGTACCAGACTTTCTGATTGAAATAACATATTAAATTTAGGCTTCTTAGTGTAAAAGCTAATAAGAAAATGAAAGAAAAGTAAGATTAAGTGATATATCAGATTAAAAAATTATTAAGTATCTGTATTAATTTTTGCTTTCATAACTGGTTTATAGTACTACTGGTTTATCTTTAGCATCTTTATTTTTTTTTCTGGCCATTAACTAAATTGGTCTATGTTTAACAGTGTTTGAATTGTTCATATCTTCACGGTTTGCATTTAATGAATATTGTTTCTTGATATTAGATATGTACCTGTCAATTAGTAATTAGTAGAAGCAGGATTTATTTTGATGTCAAAAAAACCTACACTGACTAATATGTCAGGGTGTACAGATGTAGGATGGACTTCTGTGGCAGCTGGAGGCTAGGTCAGATCTCTTGGTGCATCTGAAGTGAAAATCTAAGAGTAGGTTAACATGTTCTGTGAGTATTCTTCATTCCAGTGCACTATAAGCAAAGTTTTTCTGTGAAATGGGTTTAAGATCATGTCATCAGACTGCACAAGTTGACATCAGCAGAGACACTATGTGTTTGAAATGTGATGCATTTCCAACACACACACACAAAAAGGAATTGGTACCCCTTCCTCCAAATCAAAAAATTATCTGAAATGAAGCAATTCTGACATTTTCAGTTAAAATCGTTCAACAATTACTTTAAATATCACCCCCATTTGCTGGACGACACATCCTTCCCTCTTAACACATATAATGGAACCTGGGAGAAAATATTGGTAAAGAGTTCTTAAAAGGGTTAATAAATTTTAGCCAAATCATTTTCCAATTAAGAATGGGTGCTTTTGCGTAAACATTTCTATTTTGGTTATATTTTCTACAGGGAATAGGCAATGCAAATCATTCCAGTTTTGTTCTGAAATGAAACATCTGCCATGTAACCATCCATACTCTTAAATTACTATGGTCTACGCACAGCTTTCACTCCAGCTTACTAATGGTCCCTCAGATAAAGCCTGAGCATACTTCAGGGTTAGCATCTGCCATCAGCATGAGCAACAAGAGCATTTTGTTTCGAACCCTCTGTTTTATGGGAATAAGGAAGATCAGCTGTAAGGACACAGGCTGCTGCATGATCGAGAATGCAACTGAACTATTTTGTTTGCACAGATAGAGCAAACAAGAAGAGAGGGAAGACCTACTCTTGGAAATGTCTCCATAGAAGAATAATATTCACCAGACAAAAATTGTACTTCTATTTTAAGACTTGCAAGTGTTTCACTAACAGCAGTCTAATTTTTATAAGATGAAACTGAATAGCACTACAGCAGCTTCTGCTCTCATGCCACATTCCCTCACTGGGGCCTGGTGGAACTGAAGAATATTCAAGCTAATTTCTAGTGGGACCCGAAGAAGACATTTGTTCTTCTGGGTGTATGTGAAGGCAAACTCCCAGAACTGTGTAAGGGTATGTGTACTGTAGAAGGATTGATTTGTCAAATCAAATAGGTAAGAAAAATATGGGAATTGAAAGAACAAAAGGACATAGTTGTGTTTCAAGTAATAATCTAATTATCTCTTGAGTTGTGGGGTTTTGTGTTGTTTGGTTTTTTTGTTTTTTGTTTTTTTTTTTTTTTTCCTTTTGGATCTTCCTCCATGCTAATCCCAGCTATATTTCTTATTTTCTTTCTCCTACCTATTGATTTCCCCTTTATCTTTTGCAGGCAAGTTATGCAATAACTTACATCTCTTACTGGCTAGCGTGAAAGCTCAGTATATTATCATCATTATTCACTGCTCTATACAGATAAGAATTCATTCTGAATATAACCCTGTGTGAGATTTACTGCAAATTACAGCTCTATGCACAAGGCTACAAATGCCAATAAGATACTGAGGGCTCAGAAACAATGCTCAGCACTCTGCAGTCAATGCGTAAGGGTCAGCCTAGATAACTGAAAGGTAGATTGATTTCCATCACACTGATAATTTCTATTTCATTTGGCATTTTGCCCTTGCTTGATTATATACTTCATCTACATAAAATAGAATCTGAGAAACTTTTTCATTAATTTTTTTGCATCTAAATAAAAAGTAATTAAAATCATTTCTATGCAAAAGAGTGGAAAATTTTTAGTTTGTATTTAATGGATCATGCTAATGCAAGTAACAGTGAAAAGATGTCTTTAAATTGTCTTCCTCTCAAAGAGCAAGCAGTCAGAATGTCAGCACATTTTACTTGATTCTTTATTCAGATCACAGTGCTGTTCAGTAGCATTCAGCTCCAAAAAATTACCAAAGTAAAGTAGTGCATCACTTTACATTTCCGTTTGCTAGTTATTCAAGGTTTCTATTGTATAAGATCTGCTTCCCCTGACTTTGGTCCAGTAACTTCAGACTACATATATGCCGTGGTTTAAATCCAGCTGGTAACTCAGACCCACACAGCCGCTCTCTCACTTCCCCCCCCTCTTTTTTTCTCTCTGCTCCCGGAGGGATGGAGATGAGTATCAGAAGAATGCAACTCCCATGGGTTGAGATAAGAACAGTCCAGTAACTAGGGTATAACACAAAACCACTACTGCTACCACCAATAATAATAATGACAAGAGAAATAACAAGGGGAGAGAATATAAAACTAAAAGGGGAAAAGGAAAACAATAAACACAAGTGACTCACAATTCAATTGCTCACAACTGGCCAACCAATACCCAGCCTGACTTGAGCAGCAATCTGGGCCTTCCCGGTAACTGCCCCCAGTTTATATAGTGGGCATGACGTGCTGTGGTATGGAATACCCCTTTGACTAGTTTCGGTCAGGTGTTCTGTCTCTGCTTCCTCAGGGCTTCTTGTGCCCCTCCTCACTGGCAGAGCACGACAGACTGAAAAGTCCTTTATTGGAATAAACGTTGCTTAGCAACAACCAAAAACATTGGTGTGTTTTCAGCATCATTCTCAGGCTGAAGTTGAAAACACAGCATTGCACCAGCTACGAAGGAGAAAAATGACTATTACAGGCTGAATCCAGGACAATATGTTATATATAAAATCAAATGACATTGTGGAGTGTAAATAGATTTGCATAGTAAGGCACTTAAATCACAGATATATGCAGTGCTATTTATTACATGACTTCCCTATGCTGTGGGGGAGATGGTGCACTGAGGGAAAGGAGCCAGCTGGGTGTTAAGAGGCTCCTACATGACTTCCTTGTTCCGTGTGAGATATGGTGCAGTCCTGCAGGGAAGTGTGGTGGTGAGTGTACTGGTTCCTGCTGTCCTATGCCTAGTCCTGGTGCAGGGCTGTTTGGATTCCCTCCCTGGAGTCATTTTTCAGCCACTTTAAGTTATCCCAGTACTCTTCAGTGTCCTTAGCTGCAGGACTGGCTAAAGAATACCTCACTGATAATCAGATCACTGGGTTTTTGATTTGCTGTTGGTTTATGATTTGTTTCACTATTGTTGGTGCTCACAGTCTGCTTCTTCTGGGCACTTCAGGTGGGACTTCTCGATAATCTACAAGGTTTTTACCTAATTTGACTATGTATTTCCTTGATCACACCAAAACTCTCAGGTTGTACGAGGCAGGTGATTGATCATGTTTTCATCTACTTCTACAGCAAGAAGTCGATTAAAGTGTCCATTGGAACAACTGTATTACAAGTTGGACCCACTGGGGACAGTACTGACTCCTAGATCTCAAGGAAAGAACATCTGAAAACATGCAGATCATCCAAAAAGGCAGAAAACATTGGCAGTTCCATTTCTATATTATCATACCTTAATCTTCATTAAAATACTTAGACCCCTGATTTGTGAAGAATGAGAATCTCGCAGACTGGGATTCAACACAGAAATTTATTCCACCCTGTTCTAGAAGGAGATTCAGAAATTCAGTTTGGGCTATTAATTAAACTGTATGGTTTTACGCTGTGCTTGACTTCCAGATTCTAATGCTGTAAGTATAGGAATTTGTTACCAAGGAAACAAGCAGTATTTCTCTTATTATTCAGTAAATTTGAAACAAACTACAAAAAGCATCTATCCATTAGTGCTCTAAAGCTAGAATGTTGTCCTACTTCCTTTCCTATGATTCTCTCTGTCTTTAATAAATGACTTACTGCTTCAATGTCATGTATCACAGATATACAGACCATGTTAGAAGAAATAAAAAAAAAAAAAAAAAAAAGGAAAAAAAAAAGGCAATTATTTTCCTTGGCAGAGATGAAGAAAGATTTATGATTTCTGTTTCCTCCATAGATGAAACGTTCCCTGCAGAGCTGCAGCATATTACCCGGCAGTTCCCACAGCAAAGGGTCATAATGAGGGGTCAAATATTCCAGAGTGCTAAGACTAGCTTTCAGACATAGCTAATTCTAAGAAAGTGCTGATAAGAATAATTATGATGTTCTGATTAATACACATAATCAGGACTAGGAAGACCAAAGTTAATCTTATAGGTTGGATAGAGAATTTTCTGTTCTTTTCATTAAGCAATGTTCAAGGTTTCTTAAGTTTAGTTAGACCCCAGCCAGGCTGAGTATTGAAGACAGTATGAATACAGATTTTAGTGAAGGAGAGATGATTATTAGAAATAATTAATGCTAAATTAACTCCTTGGCTTCTACTTCAGAACTAAAAATAACGTCATGCATGACTTACAAACATAACACTGAATATTCCAGCATTTGTGGTTATGTTTTCTGGTTTGTTTTTTTCTCTGTCTGCCGTCATCTGAAGTGTACTAAATAAATTATTCTGCACAAAGTAGGTTTCTCCATGTTGCTGTTGAGGATGCATATAGAGTTTGGGTTGCAGATAAGAGTCATCCTACTGCCATTTGCAAAAAGCCTTTTTGTGAAATTTGTTAACAATTTGAGAATAAAATTAAGGTGTCGAACTGTGAAGGTGCAAATAACAATCGAGTTACTCAGTGGCTTTTACTACAAGTATATGATTTATTGTATCTGTCATAGTACCAAAGCAATTGGTGATTAGTGGAAAAAAGAGGAAGTTAGAGTTGGTGCACACAGAAATTCAGATTAGATCAAAGTCTTCTGGTATAAGTATACCAGATTGGCAAGTTGATATGATTTATGAACTGTTAATTAAATCTCCCTTCTCTGTGTCCGATTCAATATATGAATATCAATACCTTGATTTACACTGATAGCAGATAGCCAAGCCATAACTTATCTGACTGTAGATGGCATACTGATGAAAATCTAGACTCAAACAACTTTGTAAATACGACAATGAAAGACAACCACAAGGAGAACAAATTCCTAAATAAAATTCAGAATAAAATCAATAAATAGTACTTGTATTTTCTGTAATCATGTAATGAAAGTATTTTTATAAATATATTGAGTGCATCTCCAGCAAGTTTGCCAATGACACTAAGCTGTGTGGTGCAGTTGACAAGCTGGAGGGAAGGGATGCCACCCAGAGGGACTTTGACATGCTCAAGAGGTGGGCCAATGCCAACATCATGAAGTTCAACAAGGCCAAGTGCAAGCAAGGTCCTGCATCTGGGTCAGGGCAATCCCAAGCACAAATACAGGTTGGACAGAGAGTGGAATGAGAGCAGCCTCAAGGAGAAGCTGTTAGGGGTGCTAGTTGACAAGAAGCTCAACATGACCAGGTAGTGTATGCTTGCAGCCCAGAAAGCCAACTGTATGTTGGAGTGCATCAAAAGAAGCATGGCCAGCAGGTTGAAGGAGGTGATCCTGCACCTCTACTCTGCTCTCATGTGACCCCTCCTGCACTACTGTGTTCAGCTCTGGGGCACCCAACTCAAAAAGGACCTGCTCAAGTGAATCCAGAGGAGGCCACAAAGATCATCAGAGGGCTGGAGCACCTTTCCTGTGAAGACAGAGTGAGAGAGTTGGGCTTGTTCAGCCTGGAGAAGAGAAGGCTCTGAGGAGACCTTAGAGCAGCTTCTGGTACCTAAAGGGGGTCTGCAGGGAAGCTGGAGAGGGACTTTTTACAAGGGCATGTAGTGATAGGACAAGGAGAGGTAGCTTTAAACTAGAATAGGGTACATTTAGATTAGACATTAGGAAGAAATTCTTCACTGTGAAGGTGGTGAAGCACTGGAACAGGTTGCCCTGAGAAGCTGTGGATGCCCCATCCCTGGAAGTGTTCAAAACCAGGTTGGATGGGGCTTTGAGCAACCTGGTCTAGTGGAAGGTGCCCCTGCCCACAGCAAGGGGGCTGGAACTGGATGAGTTTTAAGGTCCCTTCCAACCCAAACCATTCTATGACTATTATTTTATATTCTGTCGTGGTTTAAGCCCAGTCAGCAACCCAGAACCATGCAGCTGCTCACTCACTTCCCCCCGTTCCTCCCCCCGCTCCCAACATATTTGAAGTATTTTATTAAGGTAAAACCACCCATGGTAATTGCTAGAATAATATTAATTCTTTGATTCTAATAGGCTGCTAAAGTTACCAAAGGAAATCTTGTTATTTGCTAATAATTTTTAAAGTATAAAAGAGTTATTTTTCATTACTGTATTACAATTGATCTTATGGCTATGATGTATATAATATGAGAATTAGTTTTGCCCAGCAAATAAAAGCAATATCTTTGGCATCCAATTTTATATAGTGTATTCTAAGCCAGCTATTTTGTAAAGTGAGCTGTGCAAGGATGCATTTCTCATCATTTGAGCCATAAAACAACTTTCACCATGTGGTGTGACCTTTGTGCTTTGAGCTCTAGCAGCTCTGGATAGAAATTCAGTAGTGTTACAACAAATACTGTATTGTCTTCTATGTAGTCTCATCATCTGCTCCATAACTTCTAGTACACATAACATCACTAGACTTCATTGCAAGAAGCAGGAATATGGAGCAGTAGAATATTTTAACAGTTAATACACAGAAGAATATTATAAAAAATTTTAATTTTGTCCCTCTGTAAATGCACACTAAATCTTGATTTTTGTATTCACTTGAATAATTAAATTCTAATAACAGTTCAGATAAGGTGACTTCCTATTGCTGTAGCATTCTGTGTATGCACAGCACCTCTCCTCTAAAAGGGTGACTACAAGTGATAGTTAAGTATCTTTTATATTTCTGTCTTTTCTTTCTTTTACCCTTCAGCCACAACATCTTGGTCTCTGTTTCTTGTTGTCTACTATTCTATGATTATGGGAGGCTTAACGCTGATGACATTGCAATTATACTATTTATTAACAAAGGATAATAGTGAAAACAGAAAGGATCATTAATAAATGTCAGAAGAGGGAACAGGTGAAATTTAGAAAGCATTCTACATTTCCAGTGTTACTGACATTATATCTCTATGAAGGAAATTCAAAATACTATATCTCACAGTATTCACTGGTTGTAGTGCTATCACAATTTCTTAGGACATGCTATTACCCCTAAGTAATCAGATTATTAGTTTTGCAAAAATTATACAAGACAGAATGAAGTGTTCTTGTCTATGTTATGAAACTTTCACATCTGCACAACACTGCTGTCTATCACATCATTTCCACTTGATTCTGTGTGAGCTTGGTCAGATTTATTTTGCTTGACTTGAATCTCCTGCTCTCTGCCCAAAACAGAGGGACAACAGACTTAATTCAGTTGTCTGAAAGTAAGTATTCAGATCCATTTGAGATAGCCTAGAGAAGCCTCCAGCTGCTGCTACAGGAGGTTGCAAGTTTTGCCAAGTTGTGTGTTGCATTGGTCATGCAGATGTTTGGACAGAGTAGGACATCCCAAATGATGTTAGACATCCTGTGTTTAGTCATCTAAGTGAGACCACACATGTACACGTATTCAGAATATAAATCATCCCATTTGTCTGAGCCATATAACTCACAACTATGAAAGACATTGAAAGAATGTACCCTTTCTCTGCATTCATTAGAAAGAGTCTAGGGACTTCATTCAGTTCACTTCTGTGCCTATGCTTGTCACTAATTATGTGTTCATCATAACAGCCAAAAATGGTACAAAATATTGCAACAGTAATGTTTCATAATATAGAAAAACTGAGAACTGAACCCAAACCAGAAACTTCCCCACTGCCCACTTTCCCTAAAAGTGTCACTAGAGATTAAGGCCATCTTCCCATTGTAAAACTTGAATCTTTATCTAGGAAAAAGCTGTTGGAGAAAAATCAGGAACCATGGCTCATCATGTACGGGACAGTCTTTAAAAAGATGGCAGGAATACTTCTTGGGTTGCTATGACTATTACCAGATATGCTAACTGGCAATAGTAGAAGATAATGCACATAGGGGAAGAAACCTCTACTGGATAATTTTGCAAATATATCAATAATGTATACAAAAAGATATTTTGCTTGAGAGACTGTGGCACTGAAGTCCCTGAAAATAAGTATTACTGAAAGCTTTCATCCTTCTTGAAATAACCTGAAGTCACCAAAAATAAGTATTACTGAAAGCTTTCATCCTTCTTGAAATCACCTAAACTACTTTGATGTGTTCCTTTCTTATGGAACACAACATAGTATGCCAAAGTCCTGAAACCTATTTCATTATGAAGCCATCATTGACCAAAAGGCGTCTACAAGGGGCTAATAGATATGAAACAGGACCTGTAGAAGGCACATGCCTTTCCTTCTAGAGTTGCAGCCATAGACCTTGGATGCCCTAGCATCTGAAATGGTACTACATAATAGTATAAGTAACTGAATTCCAATTACAGTGTTCACCCAATTAATGCAATGATACATTTCCTCCCCTTTTCTTACTATAGCAACTCAAAAGTTAGAAAATTAACTAGAGTTTAATTTCTGCCTCTAGTTCAGAACTTCTTTTAAAATTTGCAATTATGTCTTGGTCGCTAGGATACAACATCCTCTTTCCTGACTGTTTTTTTCAGGTTGGTATAAACATGCTTTAATCGCCTTTGGAGCATGGATTAGAAAGCTGATGTTTGACTTTTGTGGGATTGTCCTAACCTCCAACCTCCAGAGCCAGTCTGATGCCTCATCTCAGATTGTGGCAAGCTTTCACAGCAGCTCCAGAGCAAGGCAAGGTTTCAGTACAGTCATTGCAGGCAAATGCTATGAGAATTCACCTTTTAGGTAGTAAGAGAGGAACCCTAATACGCTTTTTGCTGGTTTTAGAAGGATGAGTCTGCCTATGAATATGAAATCCTACAAATCCTGTTTCACACTACTAAAGAAAGTTTGTTTCAGTACAAATCACATTTTTAAAACAGCACACACACTCATAGAAGTACTGCAGCTTTTCAAGACATTTTCCCCCTTAACCATGTTTGAGCAGATATTTGCTGTGATCTTTGTATGGAAAATCAAACACAAAACAATAGGTCTGAATAGGACATGTGAATTCTGTAGGAATACCTGTTATTTCTTTATTATATCTAGATTTTTAAACTTCTTCTATGTGAGAATAATTTTAAAATGTTACCTTAAATTTTGTAATATGTTATTAGATAGTTGTAATAAGGAAAATTTATGAAAAAAATTTAAACCTTTTTGAAAAGTCATCATTACGCTGAATCCAAAGCAATTACTCAAACAGCTAATAATCCTTTGCTTATTGGTACAACATGTATTCTTCAAACATCTGAATGTGGGTGTTAAATCCCTAACAGCTGTTAGTGATTCCCTGCTGTATCCCTGTATTTTTATTACTGTAATCCATGTATCGTTTGAGTATTAGAAGCATTTTAATACATAGAGTTACCAAGCAACTGTTCAAGACAGCTTTATTATATGCATGTTTCTCTCATGCTTCATGAGACTGCTCTGTGAACAGAATTATCAAATTATCATGAGACTGCTCTGTGAACAAAAGAGTTGGAGAAAGAAATCATCTAAAGGAAACAGCTCTTTTAGAGGACTAAGTCTACGAACTTCACTCTAATAAACCTCAAAGGCTCAAACTGTATAGAGGCTGTTAACTTACTTCAGCTCCAGGCTTCATGCTTTGCCATGTGAGATTGGCTGCAAGCTTCTTACCACAGGATTTTCAAGGACTTAAGTCCTTCTGTCTTGGCCCTAAAATTATACTTGAGTGAAGCACATTCTTAAACATACAACCTTAAGTACAAACCTACTGACCCCAACATAAAAAGCAACTTAAAATGACACAATTTGTATGTGTTGGTAGTACTTTTCATAAAATGAGGGGTGAATATTCAGCATTTTACTCTGTCTGTGTTTTGTACCCTTTAAGTGGATACTTTTAGGCCTTTTTTCCAACAACAAGAGAGTTCAGAGCTAACAGTTTAATAAAAGCCACATAATTCCTGTAATCACGATTTCTCAAAAGTGCAGGGCTTGGCGAGCAGCAACTACATATATATTTAATATATATATTGGTCAGCATACTTTGATAATGGCGAGGTCCTTTCCAATCCTAACTATTCTATGATTCTATGATTCTGTATTCTAAGAAACTGTCATGCCACAGTGTTTATGGAAAACTGCAATTTATCTACCCTCTAATGCTGGAACTGTAGTAAAAATACAGTTTAATAAGAGATGTGAGGAGAAGATGGCAAATAATACTCCCTTCCGAAAGACAAAATGTTTCTGAGAATGCTGACACCAAACAGTATAAAAGAGCGAATGTATGAGACTTGAAACCTTGCTCATTGAAAGGATTTCGGTTTTAAGGCCGAGTACTTTGTAAGAAAACATAATTTTGTTCAGTCTGAAAAATCATAGAATCATAGAATCATAGAAAAGTAAGGGTTGGAAAGGACCTCAAGATCATCGAGTTCCAACCCCCCTGCCATGGGCAGGGACACCTCCCACTAAACCATGCCATCCAAGGCTATGTCCAACCCAGCCTTGAACGCCGCCAGGGATGAAGCATCCACAACCTCCCTGGGCAACCCATTCCAGGGCCCCACCACCCTCACAGTAAAGAATTTCTTCCTCAGATCCAATCTAAACCTCCCCTGTTTAAGTTTAAACCCATTACCCCTTGTCCTCTCACCACAGTCCCTAATGAAGAGTCCCTCCCCAGCATCCCTATAGGCCCCCTTCAGGTATTGGAAGGCTGCTATGAGGTCTCCACGCAGCCTTCCCTTCTCCAGGCTGAACAGCCCCAATTTTCTCAGCCTATCTTGCAGACTGCTTTTTGTTGTTTCTGTGCTTCTAACTCCATGTGTGCTATAGAATCATGGAATGAATTCTCAGTAATTTTTTTTTTCCCCTAGAAATAACACCCACAAGAGGATCTGCAGGAGTAAGCACATCTCATGCAGAGCTTGTGTTCAGACAAAATGAATAAATTTTTCTGGACAGGAGGCTGACATGGAATAGAGCCATGTGTCTTTTGCCTGTAATCCAGAGAACTCCAGCTTCCAGAACACAGTTTACTACTACGATGACAGGTCCATTACCCACATGCAGTTGTCTTAGGCTTTGCTAAGTGGTTATGCTGCTAGCCCTGGAAGCAATATATATGCATTTACATGCTACTATGCTTGACTCATAACTAATAGTCCAAGAAGAGAAAGTACCAGTGTCCAATCGGCAAGCTGGATAAACTATTTCTAGATATATGACAGTTGTCATTTATAAATGCTACAGTATGCTTTCATGTAGTTAATCGTATGGGATACAATGCATGCTGAAAAGCTGCAGCATCCATATTTTCCGTTAAAAGGATGCTCACCTTAGAGTAAAAGAAAGTGAAAAGCTCTACAGGATAGCTTTTAAAAATAGCTGTATGGTATTAGCAGGACAAATCTGACAGTTTTTCCGAAGTATAGAATCATAAAATTATAGAATAGTTAGGGTTGGAAAGGACCTTAAGATCATCGAGTTCCAACCCTCCTGCCATGGGCAGGGACACCTCACACTAAACCATGCCACCCAAGGCTATGTCCAACCTGCCCTTAAACACCATCAGGGATGGAGCATTCACAGCTTCCCTGGGCAACCCATTCCAGTGCCTTACCACCCTTACAGTAAAGAACTTCCTCCTTATATCCAATCTAAACTTCCCCTCTTTAAGTTTGAACTCGTTACTCCTTGTCATATCACTACAGTCGCTAATTAATAGTGCATCCCTATAGCCCCCTTCAGGTACTGGAAGGCTCCTATGAGGTCTCCATGCAGCCTTCTCTTCTCCAGCCTGAACAGCCCCAACTTTCTCAGCCTATCTTCATATGGGAGGTGCTACAGTCCCCTATTCATCCTCATGGCCCTCCTCTGCACTTGTTCCAACAGTTCCATGTCGTTTTGATGTTGAGGACACCAGAACTGCACACAATACTCCAAGGAAGGTCTCACAAAAGCAGAGTAGAGGGGCAGGATCACCTCCCTCGACCTGCTGGTCACACTTCTTTTGATGCAGCCCAGGGTATGGTTGGCTTTCTGGGCTGCGAGTGCACACTGCCAGCTCATGTTCATTTTCTCATCGACCAACAGCCCCAAGTCCTTCTCCGCAAGGCTGCTCTGAATCTCTTCTCTGTCAAACCTGTAGCTGTGCCTGGAATTGCTTCGACCCAGGTGTAGGACCTTGCATTTGGCATGGCTAAACTTCATCAGGTTGGCATCAGCCCACCTCACAAGAGTGTCAAGGTCCCTCTGGATGGCATTCCTTCCCTACAACGTTATCGACTAAACCACACAGCTTGGTGTCATGGGCAAACTTGCTGAGGGCGCACTCAATCCCACTGTCCATATCACCGACAAAGATGTTGAACAAGACCGGTCCCAACACCAATCCCTGAGGGACACCACTCGTTACTGGTCTCCAGCTGGACATTGAGACATTGACCACAACTCTTTGCATGCGGCCATCCAGGCAGTTCATCCAGCCAGTATAGCTCAGGATCAAACCGATTTCTGATTATCTGGATCGTGAATTCACATCAAAAAACTGTAGCAATCCTTTCTTGAGCAACTCAGATCCAACAGCTGCACCAGTGGCTGCCATAAATTGCCATCAGAGAGAAGGAGGACTGATGAAAAGAGAGCATGACTTTCTCCATCTCATCTAAAACCATTGTGTGAATCAGAGCAACAGCTGAGCATGAGCTTACAGCCTGTTTCATATGACATAAAAAACATAATAGACCAGAAGGACTCACACTAGGCACTTTTAATTTCTAAGTGGTTTATCACAACATGCAAAGCCTAGTTTTATGTTGCAAGGACACAAAAAAGATTTGCTTATAGGGGTGGTTTGCTTGATCCATTAGTAACTGGCCACACATTTTCAGGCATTAACATCCTGCCTTTCTACTGCCAAGCAGCTGTAAAATTCTACATGCACCTGTGGGTTATAAAGCATTAACCCTTCAGGCATTATTTGAAAGACTCATCTTTGTCAGAAAAAAGGTCCACTGATTTTTGAATAGAGGCCAGCAGAAGTCAGCACTAGAAGGACTCAAAGCACACTGTTGCACGCTGTTGCAGGCATTTTCTCTAGAATTACACTCACCAGCCTGCCTTCATCCCCCTGAGAAATTATGCAGGATAATAAAGGTGATCTGGACTTCATTTATTAAGACTGTTCCAGTTTAGTTGGAGAAGGAACACAGCACTGTAGATAGAATGTACTTCTATGAAACTGGTTTTCGCGCAGTATCTAGAAAAAGAAACCAGCTTTGTGTTTTCTTTTGCATAAGATATTAGTACCCTGTCAACTGTAAGTACTCAGATTCAACCTCTTGCCATATTCCATTTGTATTTCTAATTAATGCTTTCTTCCCCTCCTTTCAGCACACTGATTCTCTTCGGTATTCTACTGGCTGCTTGAAGGCTTGTCTACACGAACAATTAGTTCAGCAATTCCTTTTGAATATCCCTGTTTTGAAATCACAGAGTCATAGAATGGTTAGAGTTGGAAGTGACCTTAAACATCATCTAGTTCCAACCTCCTGCCACAGGCAGGGACACCTTCCACTGTAAGAATAAAAGATTCTTATTTACATTTAGGTTTACCTGATATGTGGACTAATTTGAATAAAATAATCTAATGAGGGATTCTAAATACATTGATATTCAGGAATAACAACTGCAGATTAGATTTAATCTCTACCTTAATCCAAGGTAGCTTTCTAACTTTACTCTTAAAGTCTATTGCTATTAAGACTCATCCCTATGAAATGAGACTATGCTTGATGCTGAAACTATAAATAAATGAAGAATAGGCCAGACCAAATCAGACCAGACTAGACTAGACTGGAGTGGAATGGTATTAGTTTTGTTTCATCTATACATTGTACCTCTGGTCACTTTGAGCCACTAACGTAATGGTCCCTAAATCATTCCATTGACTAGGGATGGAGTCTGGAGGGTTGAGCTGGGGGAACGAGGAATGTCCTGGGAAGGATGCTGAGCACTGAGGCCCATTTTCCACATTGCATCACTGTTCATTTCCCTGCTTCTTTCATGAAATCTCCAACAACATCTATCCAAGACAAATCCTAGGATAAGCTTGGTGGTAGTTTATTCCTTAGTTTAGTCCAATATCATTAACTCTACCTCAAGTTAGATTCTCTCTGCCCCTCAGATCAAATGTGAACACATAGCCTAGTCATTGCTATATGGTTGTGTGCTGCCTGTCATAGAGGGAGCTAGGTCAGGATTTTGTTAAATAAAGGAGTTTAATTCACTTTTTGTTCTTACTCTTTCACTATCATTCCCCTAAAAAAAAAAAAATAACATTATTATCCACTTCTGCCAGTGAAACACTTTGTAGAACTGGCATTTATGACACCTTGAAGAGCAAATTACCTCAGTGCACTATTATATAAATTGTAGATATCATCACTGAAAATCTTAATATTTCTTTTTGTTTGAAAAGTATGTTTGTACATGTATACATATATTATAACCAAGAAAAGCTACTGCTTAGCAAATAAAAGCATATTTTTAATTACAAACTTGTCAAAATCCCAATTTTCTACAGGGTCTTATGATGGTACATTTTCTTACCAGGTTTTATATGCCAACAGTGCATTTGCTGGAAGTAGACAGATTTTTGCCGGGTTTACGCAGGTTAATTTACCTTATGGCATTGTCTGATTACTTTGGAACCCAGCAATTTATCTACTGTACCTGGCACTTAGGTACTAGGCAACATTATTTAAAGCAAGGAGCTGTCACAAGGATTCTGCACTCACTCTTAGCCCTATACAAGGCAGGAGGAGCAATATAGCTGTCTCTAACTTCAGAATATTTTTATTTAGCAAAAGAAAGAAAAAGAAATTGCTTTTTAAATCTACATGTTATAATTTTTTATTCTGTTTGTGCTATTTACATATCAATCTTCGAGTTAGGATGCTAGGCCAGAATAATGAGCTCTTACATTTTAAACGTAGTGAGATCTGAGATTAACCTGATTTCTGAAGGGAGAGAATTCAGTAGCTTCTCTTTTATTGCCAGTAACTTCAGGCATCTGCCTCTGACCTCTCTGCTGGGCCTGGGATTTTCAACAGGGTTTTTTCTGTGTTAATGGAGGAGGAAAAGAAAAAGAAGAGCAATTGCCAACACAATTATGTCTTTAAAAGGTCAAAATTAAACATGAAGTTAGATCCTTCATGGGAGAGCAGAGCAGTGAACTAAAAAGGGAATGACCATCCCTAAGGAAGTATCCTGGTATTTCTGCATCAGAGAAACAGCAAATAGTTTTCACCGTGTTTACCAGCAAGGACACAGCAGTCAACACGGTATGTTTAGAGACAATGAAAAGCCAGTCTGTGTCCTCTACATGGACTCTGTAGTGCTGCACTGTCCCCTCCGCATGGAGATGTAACAGGTCCAGCCTCCTAAAAATCTGCTCCGCACTTTCAAAGTCATTTTCAGATCCCATTGACAACAGACGCCACGGCTCCTTTTTTCTTATACAAAGACAAAACAAATATCTGAGATTTATCTGTCTTTCATTTATAATATCTAATTTTACTGGGAAGCAAGTAACTTGTAAATATGGACAATATTTGTCTTATTTTTAGTTTTATTTCCAATCAACATCCCAAGGGATATTCTGAGGATTTTTGTTAATAGTGACCTCAAGCATTAAAATATGTGATTCTTATGTCAAATATTTAATGTAGTATAGTGAATAGTCTGTACTAGGACTAAATCTAGACAGAATGTGCAGGATTTCTCTTTAAAACTCTGGTGTTTTTCCTCAGCAATTAACTGTCATTTCTACTCACATTATGATGGAGTTTGGTTTATAGGAATCTCAAAGCAGTCTGAATCCCACAGGATGCCCTTAAGAAGCTTGCAGAAGACCTGTCAACGGCTTATCAACACCTCACCTATTCATCAAGTAAAATTCATTATGACAGTTTACCAACGACATTGCAGTATCAGCTGCAGGGTGATCACAAAAAGGACACCAAAATAGCTGTTAAGCACAAGAAAATGTAAACAAAACTAAAGAAGATGCTTTTCCTCCTTCCTTTCCTGTTTAAAATTTCTTTTTGTTGGTGCTGAGCTCCATCTGCTGGATAATGCCAGGTCGCACTAATACCCATCCCCAGGGAGAATTGCTGAGTGAGGCAGATACTGCCCTCAGATACAAAGGCAACACGTGTCTTATGTAAGTACCCTTCCAAACCTCATAAAACGTCGGTGCCTGATGTATGTTTTATCATTTATTCCTAAACGCTGGAGAGATGCTCAGTATGTCAACGGGTTTTGCGCTGTGGTTGAAGTGCTGAAATAGATCAGTGGTCAGTGTTACAGCTGTATGCTTGTGTATCGGGCGCTAATCTGCTCTTACCACCAAGCAAGCACTGTTCAGAATATATATGCCTGTGAAAGGGCAAGCTCTAAACCCAATTATCAGTCCTCATATTTACTTAATGTCAGAAGATACAGATGTAAAAACAGGGTTTTAACTTTCCACGCTTGTTTTAGGTTTATTACCCTGCCTTGTAAGGTAGCAGCCATACTCTAGCATATTTGCTCCTTAATAAATTCCAACCAAATTTCTCCAAAAGGCCTGTTTTCACTGACTGCAATACTTCCACATTAGAGACCATTAGACATGTATGAGGAAAACACAATCTCATCTTCTAATCCTCAAGACACCTACTTTAGATGTCTTACCAATTGCGTGCATGTAAACCGCCACATTAAAGTGCCAACTCTGGTCTTTATTAGATGTTTCTTTTTCTCCTTTTTTTTTTTACGTTAATTTTGTGAAGATTAGTTTTATGACAGACATTTCATGAAAATCATTGGGAAAAAATAGCAATAAATTTTTATTATCTGTGCTGTCACTAACATACAATTATATTCCATGTGGAGCTGAGTACAGTTATGAAGAGAACTTTACAAATTATTTTTAATACAAAAGTAGCCTTGACTGAGCTACACCTTGAAGAGGAAATATGATTAGAAAGGAAGCCTCTCTTCCAAAATTGCGGGGGGGGGGGGGGGGTTGTCACAAACCCCTGGATTCCTACCTGTAAATTGAAGCAAAATGGAGGTGTTGCTGAAGGCAAAGGCAAGGCTAAGTTGTTCAGAGGGAGGGAGAAAAGAAAACCACAGGGAAAAAAAACAAAAAAAAGAAAACCACAAAAAATCACATTTCTATCCACATGCCCCAAAATTCAAGCCATTTACTCCATGAAAGACACATGAGAAACAAATCACCTCATGAAAATTTCCAGGTTTTATTTTTCCATTGGTAGCACGGAATATGCAGACCAAATAGAATGTACAGTCTGCAGTGCTTACAGTAAGTAAATTCCTTCCATATTTTTTTTCCTTAGTCCCATTCCAAATGATAATATTAAGGATTTTACAAACAAAGATTGCTGGGGGACAGAATAAAAAAGTGGAAAACCATTTTATGCTATTGATACTCAAAAAATGAAATCAACAGCACTAACATTATTGTTTTCCAGATTGCACAGTGCCATTACCAGCATGTTCCTACAGAAGTGGAAATAAAAATATTAAGATTTATGGAAAGATGGAAGGAGCCAATGCTCTCACTGCCCAAGCAAAATGTTCTTCTAACCCATGTTAATGCTAAAACTCATTTACTGAGATAGAATTAGGGAGTCACGGCATAATTTAGATTGAAATGGATCTTTGGAAGTCATATGGTCCAACTCCTCACTCAAAGTAGAGCCAATTACAAAGCTGAATCCAATTTTAAAACTATAAGGTTTCTCAGGGCTCTGCCAAGTCAAATTTTGTATCCACAGATGGAGATCCCACAGCATCTCTGGGCAACCTGCTCCAGTGTTTCACCAGCCTTGTCAGAGTAATTAGTTTTGTCCTACTACTTAATTGGAATTTTAACTGTCTGCAACTTGTGCCCATTCCCCCTAGCAATGGAGGCTGTGCACCTCCAAGTAGAATCTGGCTTCATTTTGTCTATAAATACCCAATTAACAGTTGAAAAAGCAATCTGCTTGCTCTTCTCCAGGCTGCACAAACCCATCTCTCTACATCTATCTTCATGCTGTTTGTGCCAGCCCCCCATCATGTTGATGGCCTTCTGCTATACTCAGTTCAATTAATTGCTGTCTTATTTGCGCCAGGGAGCACAAAATTGAACACAGTACTTTTGATCATAGAATCATAAGATGGTTTGCATTCAAAGGGACCTTAAAGATCACCCAGTTCCAACCCTCCTGCCACAGGCAGGGACACCTTCCACTAGACCAGGTTGCTCCAAGCCCCACCCAGTCTGTCCTTGAACACTTTCTGGAGATGGGGCAGCCACAGCTTCTCTGGGCAACCTGTGCCAGTGCCTCGCCACCCTCACAGTAAAGGATCTCTTCTAAATCTACCATCTTTCAGTTTAAATCCATTACCATTAAAGTTACAGTTTTGTAAGTGCTACACTGAACAGACAGCAGTAATCATGTCCTTTTTCTTGATGGCTGTGGTCTTACTAATACAGTCCAGTATGCTCTTAGGCTTGACTGCAATACATAAAAATCAGTTGCATATAAACTGAACACTGGTGGGTACTTTGTTGCTATAACTGTAATGTCTCTGTGCTGGATTGCAACTGCAGTTACTATTTAATGAATAATCATATCATGTAAACCATGTTATTTATTCTTAAGACAATATCAATGAAATTCTATAAGCTGGTGAATCCCTCCTATGCATTGTACAGCAAAATATCATGTGGGCAGATACACAGCAAATGTAACTGCAGTAGAAGCACATACCACTTTGCACTTCTGTAGTTAGTTTTACCCAACACTAATGAAGCTTTGTCGAACTCCTACAGAGCAGGCAATTATTACATCAATTTTGCAGAGGGGAAGGAACTGAAGCATAAATAAGCAACAGAATTAATTTTAAAGTCCGCAGTGATGGCCTAAATGACCTCTTACTGAGTGGGAGTTTCGGAGTGATTTAATTAGAGGAGAACTAGGTCAAGGCTAAGTGCTTTTGAAAATCTCACACTACCTTTTCTAACTCAAGGTCAAGAAGAGAACTGAAGTCAAGAGAAGGCCTTCCTTCTAATCCTGTAATTTATTTTGAGTGCATATTATAAACAGTGAATCAGATTCTTTCTCCCCAGGTGCTAACATTCCCACTAGAAGCAACACAGAGTGAAAAGAGGGAAAACCGGTTAATTCTGCAGTTCAGGGATGAGATGGAAAATAGCCAGCTAGATAGATGGATGTAGTAGTAGATATTATTGTTGAAACTATTTCAGTAATTTAGATATTCCGTGCTTTGTCTACAGTATGTCAGTGCCCAGGACATTCTTCACCCATTTCAAAAAGATAATTTTCCATTAACCTCATTTTTATCAGTGCAACCTCTTAAGTTACCCTTCTAACAATATATTTCTACAGCATGATTAGGCAGTTTACTTAATTTCAAATCCTGAAATGTCTTTTAGAAGAGGCAAGGGTTTTTTCTTTTCACTTAACAGTACAAAAATTTTTTGTTAAAGTGAAATAAAAGATCTCAACAATGTCCTCGGGTGAATGGGGAAATTTATTTAGCTGTTTTCTTGGGCAACATTTTAAGAATAAACTTGAATACCTTAAATTTTGGGGTGCTTATTATATCGTAACTAAAACTAACACTAAAAATGTTGACTGTGAATTATAACGTAACTGAAAAATCAGGAAATAGCTGTGCGACTGATGACCGCCACAAGATGGCACTGTTTTATGCCACCTGATCAATTCTATGTGTCCTAAAAAAACCCCAGGTTAAGAGAGATCATAAAAACAGTAAAGGATACATATACAGGCTTATAAATATTAAAAAAAAAATAGTAATAAATTATCAGGAAATATTAAAAAGTTAGATAAATAACAGATTCAGTAGAAACAGAGAACACTGAGCAACGATATATATGGGCGGATGTTATAGGGAGGCAGTCAGGGACTGAAGTAAAGATGGCTGGCCTGGTTCAGAGTAAGCAAGAACCCATTAGTACAATTGCCTGGTATTTAAACTCTCATTGTAAGTCTTCAGGTTCAGGAAATAATACTTAATTGTCCTCACAGCATTTCTTAACCTTTCTCTTTTTTTTTTTTTTTTTTTGTAAATTCATCTGCACTATCTGTTATGGTCAGAAAAAATATTTTGCAAGAGGAAGTTTTGTAGTATGGGCACTTACACATTTGTGCAAGCCTAAGAATAATTTTACCCAAGCTTCCCAGAACATGACACGAAGTTCCATGTTTTGATCCTGGGGAACAGGAATTTGTTTCATGTTGGGAGAAAGGAGGATCAAAATTGCTTCTCAGGCACACCCAATACACTCAGCTTGGCATTGGTGGTTGAAACTTAAGACAGTTGATGCTTATTCAAACCTAGAAAACTTTGGCTCATCTACTGGTGGGTTGCTCCATAAAGCTCAGGTAGCTTTCTTCTCCACATTCCTGCACGAGGAAGGGCATGTCCTACAACTTCTCTGCATTCCTCAGGGAACAGGTTGTTCCCAAGGGCATATGGAGGAAGGCATTCATTCCCACTGACTTCACCAGGAAAACATAAGCCATTCAATTTTGGTCTGATTGGAAATCATAAGTTCAACATAGAAGTCCTGCTGAGGAGTGAATCCCACATTTAATATCTTACTTGTGGGAAAATGTCTAGCTACAATATTTTTTTTTTTGCATATCTTTGAAATACAGGCCTAGGACAGTTGTTCTTCAGGTTTTGAGTTGCCACTTATCACAAGTGGATCTCTGTTTTCACATAAAGCCAAAGATAATAGGAACTTCCCTGATAAATTTCAAGTAATATTGGAAATCTGTCCCTTTTGGATTACTTAAATATTACCATTATTTTTTCTATTTACATTATGCATTTGGAACATGCACAAAAAGAAAATGTTTTGATACAAAGTGTACATATGCATTTCTCAAAAAAGAAAGATCAAACTTGATAAGCACTGCAAGAAGCCTGTCTAAAAACCTAGTGATTTGATGCATCCCAACTAGAAGGAAGTTCAGCAGGAGGGCCAGGAGACCTCCTTGGATGGATAAGGAGCTGCTGAGCAAAATTCGAAGGAAAAAAGAGGCTTATAAAAGGTGGAAGCAAGGTCAGGCGGCCTGGGAAGAATACAGGGATGTTGTCCGGGAAGCTAGGGACCAGGTTAGGAAAGCTAAGGCCCACTTAGAATTAAACTTGGCTAGGGATGTTAAGGATAACAGGAAGGGATTTTATAGGTACACTGCCAATAAAAGACAGGTTAGGGACAGCGTGGGCCCTCTCCAGAAGCTATCGGGAGAACTGGCTACCCTGGATTTGGAGAAGGCTGAGCTTCTTAATGACTTCTTTGCCTCAGTCTTTACCGGCAAATGCTCTGACCACACCACCCAAGTCTCGGCAGGCAGACGCGGGGACGGTGAGGGTGGGGACCCTGGGCCAACTGTGGGGGAGGATCTTGTTCGGGACCACCTTAGGAACCTGAATGTATACAAGTCCATGGGACCGGATGAAATCCATCTGCGGGTCCTGAAGAAGCTGGCAAATGAAGTTGCTAAGCCACTGTCCATCATATTTGAAAAATCATGGCAGTCAGGTGAAGTTCCCGATGACTGGAAAAAGGGAAATATAACCCCCATTTTTAAGAAGGGGAAAATGGATGACCCAGGGAATTACAGACCAGTCAGTCTCACCTCTGTGCCTGGCAAAATCTTGGAGCAGATTCTCCTGGAAGGCATGCTAAGGCACATGAAAACCAACAACATGGTTGGTGACAGCCAGCATGGCTTCACTAAGGGGAAATCCTGCCTGACCAATCTGGTGACCTTCTATGAAGGGGCTACGGAACTGATGGACAGGGGCAGAGCGGTTGATGTCATCTACCTGGACTTGTGCAAAGCCTTTGACACTGTCTCACATGACATCTTTCTCTCTAAATTGGAGAGACATCAATTTGATAGGTGGACCACTGGGTGGATAAAGAACTGGCTGGATGGCCGCACGCAAAGAGTAGTGCTCAGTGGCTCAGTGTCCAGCTGGAGACCAGTAACGAGTGGTGTCCCCCAGGGATCGGTGTTGGGACCGGTCTTGTTCAACATCTTTGTGGGTGACATGGACAGTGGGATTGAGTGCGCCCTCAGCAAGTTTGCCGATGACACCAAACTGTGTGGTTCAGTTGATACATTGGAGGGAAGGAATGCTATCCA
This sequence comes from Amazona ochrocephala, assembly GCA_039720435.1. Classification (NCBI taxonomy): domain Eukaryota; kingdom Metazoa; phylum Chordata; class Aves; order Psittaciformes; family Psittacidae; genus Amazona; species Amazona ochrocephala. The sequence goes on from CM077878.1 coordinate 26,668,442, forward strand.
GAGGGACCTTGACACGCTTGTGAGGTGGGCTGATGCCAACCTGATGAAGTTTAACCATGCTAAATGCAAAGTCCTCCACCTGGGTCGGAGCAATGCCAGGCACAGCTACAGGTTGGGCGGGGAGGAGATTCAGAGCAGCCCTGCGGAGAAGGACTTGGGGATGTGGGTTGATGAAAAAATGAACATGAGCCGGCAGTGTGCGCTTGCAGCCCAGAAGGCCAACCGTATCCTGGGCTGCATCAAAAGGAGTGTGACCAGCAGGTCGAGGGAGGTGATCCTGCCCCTCTACTCTGCTCTCGTGAGACCTCACTTGGTGTATTGCGTGCAGTTCTGGTGTCCTCAACATAAAAAGGACATGGAACTGTTAGAACAAGTGCAGAGGAGGGCCACGAGGATGATCAGGGGACTGGAACACCTCTCGTATGAAGATAGGCTGAGAAAATTGGGGCTGTTCAGCCCAGAGAAGAGAAGGCTGCGTGGAGACCTCATAGCAGCCTTCCAATACCTGAAGGGGGCCTATAGGAATGCTGGGGAGGGACTCTTCATTAGGGTCTGTGGTGAGAGGACAAGGGGTAATGGGTTTAAACTTAAACAGGGGTGGTTTAGATTGGATCTGAGGAAGAAATTCTTTACTGTAAGGGTGGTGAGGCCCTGGAATGGGTTGCCCAGGGAAGCTGTGAATGCTTCATCCCTGGCGGCGTTCAAGGTGGGGTTGGACATAGCCTTGGATGGCATGGTTTAGTGGGAGGTGTCCCTGCCCATTGCAGGGGTTTGGAACTCGATGATCTTGAGGTCCTTTCCAACCCTTACTATTCTATGATTCTATGATTCTTAATACAATCATAGAAGTGTTTAGATTGGAAAAGACCTCTAAGATCATCAAGTCCAAGCATTAACCCAGCACTGACAAGTCCACCATTAAACTGTGTCCCTTAGTGCCACATCTACACACATTTTAAATACCTCCAGGGATGGTGACTAAACCATGTCCCTGGGTAGCCTGTTCCAATGCTTGACAATGCTTTCAGTGAAGAAATTTTTCCTAATATCCAACCTCAACCTCCCCTGGAGCAACTTGAGGCTGCTTCCACTTGTCCTATCTCTTCTTACTTGGAAAAAGAGATTGACACCCACACCATCACCCACTATGGTGAAAAGCACTGGGATAGCCAGTCTTAAAAACCTATGACACCATTGATCGAATGTCCATTCACCCCAACTATAAGGGTTTCTCAGCTTGTATCTTTTTGCTGGAAAGGAAGGAGAGATGGGGGGGAAACAGATATAGTGTTTAGAAGATTGGCTCAGGACCCTGAAATACGTGTTTGTACACATGATCTGCAGATAGTCCAGTCTTGTCATGTCTCTAAGCAACTAGGTATGTAATATGCACTTCAAGTAACACAGAGTAAATTGCCTCAAATATGCATAAATTTTAAACCAGATCTGAATCTTTATTTAGTGATTGCATTATTATCACAGTAAGTAGGGGAATAAATATTGTAATGGGTTTAAGCACTGGAAAAAATGCATGTTTTACGTAGAAATATAATGCAACTGAATCATAGAATCATAGAATCATAGAATAGTTAGGGTTGGAAAGGACCTTAAGATCATCGAGTTCCAACACCCCTGCCAGGGGCAGGGACACCTCACACTAAACCATGCCATCCAAGGCTATGTCCAACCTGGCCTTGAACACCACCAGCGATGGAGCATTCACAACTTCCCTGGGCAACCCATTCCAGGGCCTCACCACCCTCACAGTAAAGAATTTCTTCCTCATACCCAATCTAGACTTCCCCTGCTTGAGTTTGAACCCATTACCCCTTGTCCTCTCACTACAGTCCCTCATGAAGAGTCCCTCCCCACCATCCCTATAGGTCCTCTTTAGATACTGGAAGGCTGCTATGAGGTCTCCACGCAGCCTTCTCTTCTCCAGGCTGAACAGCCCCAACTTTCTGAGCCTATCTTCATATGGGAGGTGCTCCAGTCCCCTGATCATCCTCGTGGCCCTCCTCTGGACTTGTTCCAACAGTTCCACGTCCTTTTGATGTTGAGGACTCCAGAACTGCACACAATACTCCGAGTTAACTCATCCTAAAGTACGTGGATAAAATAGGTCACATGAATCACATGCCAATTTGCCAATTCTCCTCATTGTCTATAAAGTGTGGCTAGCTCAGGTGCAGACATCCAAAGTTAGATCAGATGAATCATGTAATAAAATATCTCTCAAGGACAGAGTTAGAGGGAGGAGTTACGTTCCTTCTGAAGTGACTTGTTACCACAGTGTCTGGGGCTGTCAGAAGTCAGAAAGATTAATTCTACTTACATATTTGTATAAAGGGTGATTGTCATTTCACATGTTATTATTTATAAGTCTCAAAGTTTCACACTGAAAAAATTGGTATACTATTATCAATACTTAACTGAGCATTTTTTGATCCCCCAAGAATTTTAAACTAGTTTGGATTAAAACCAGGCATATAATCATCTTTTCACAGAGTTAGTCTTGAACATATGACACAAAATTTATGTTGGCTTTATGTCTTTCTGACCGTCTCTATGCTGAACATGGGAGAATGGCAAGCATTTGACGCAGCATAAAGTGGATCAGATAAACAATGACTTGCTATGCACAAAACCTACTACTGCAATGTCCATGCCTCACATAAATCATTAAAAGAGACCTGAACTTACACAGCTGGTTTATACAAGAATAGTTATTATTATCATGTGTTCGTTTTATTTTCATCTGGTGCTAGGAGTCCTAAACCTAAATTTTACTACATTCTCTAAACAGAGACTGAAATGTGAATAAGGCCTTGCTGGGGTGAATATTTTACTAAATGTTTTGGTTCAGCATGGAAGAATCCCCTTCTCTTTTCCCCCAATTCATCAAATATTCAGTTATGCAAATACAATTCCTTGCGAAACTGGACGGTAAGCAGTTCAGTGAAATTATGAGAGTTAAAAATAACTGGCATAATCTGAAAGTCCAGCAAATAAGAGGAGAAGAAGGAGCAGAAAGCAGGAAAGAGGAGGATGAGTAGTCTTTACTGTCCAGTTGGCTTCAGTGTCAAGAAAATGCCACATTCGCTACTAGGCAGTAATAACTGCATATGGCCATGACAAAAGCACATCATGTTTCTAAAACTCAAGGGGTTTGAACAGTTGCATAATGACAGGAAAGTCAAAACACCTTCCTGATGGAATTGAGGACCAAGAAACCCATAAAGAAGGAAAAGACATGGAGGACTAAATAATCTTTGAATATCCTTCAGAGGCAGTTCTAAAGAACTATACTGAAGTTCAGGTAAGTACCAGCTTTTCTGCAGCCTGAAGTTTGAATATTGAAGGAGGTACATACATATCCTTAGCCAGAGGACTGTGAAGCAGATATAAGTTAGTCAGATGAAGGATGAGAGAAACCTTCAGAATCTAAACATTACATAAATACATGTGTTCTTATATTTACATTAAAACTGTGTTTTACAAGCCTTTATGGAAGTGTTGTTTATCTTTGCTCAAATGCCTTCATAATGAGAAGGCTGATCTCTTTGAAGCTCTCAGTTGGGTGACCTGGTTCTGCTCCCCATTCCCTGAGCCTGGAACTTGCAACAGTTGGACATCATACTAATGGATCAAAGTTAAGCTATCCTTAACTCTTTGCTATTTCACATGAATTGAAAACAGAGAGACACAGAAAATAGAGTTTCATAGAAAGGAAAGGAAATGAGACACAGAAAAATAACCTGTGTTCTGCAGTAGTCAAGGAGGTGTGAATCTTTATTAAAACTGATTTTATGTGGTTTAGGTTTTTTTAGCTCTATTTTTAAAGCATATTAGTGATTATTTTAACATGGGTTTTTTATTGTACTTCCATGCATTCTGTATCACCTATAACTATTCTATCTCTGGAAAAGTTATATTTCAGGGGTTTTACCATCTTTAATATTGCACCATAGATTTTCCACAAAAAAAAAAAAACAAGGGAACACAACAAAATTTAAGCAAATATTCAAATGAAAGACAGTCTCTATAAAAAAGAACATCTTGAAATAAGCCAGTAGACCTCCCAGGAATGTTCTATTCCAAATATTGCCATAGTTGGAGTGAATACCTCCTGCAGCCCAAGCCTGCTACCGTAACTGGTCTGATTTTGTTACAAGGCTGCCCAATATTGAAAAAAACCCAACCAACCCAACCCAAAACTAAAAACACCCAAACCCAGAACAGTAGTGAAATTTCAAAGATGTGCAACAACTCTTAAGGGCTATACTCACTGACTGTGACACAGACATGTAAGGTTCTTAATGTCCCTTCCTACAGTCAGCACTTTAGTATGTGCAGCAATTTATTTATTTATTTTTAAAGAAGATCCAATTTCAGTAGAACTTTTGCAAGGGCTTTTTAGAACTGGTTAAACAGAAGCTGTTTGCCAGTTCTTTGTACAGTGAAGCCTTCTCTACAGTGACCTCTCTGGTGGCAGTCGGGTCACCAGCCCTACATTTTGTTACTTTTCTTTCAGCAGTATAAACAAAAGCTAACTGAAAGTTTATACGTACAAAGAAGAAAAGCCATGCAATCGTGATCCAGAACTGATGTGTATGTTTACAAATGTCTACTAACATTTGACTTGTGATAGATCCCATGTCACATCTGACTGTCTGCAAGCGCCACATACAGGCCTCTGAGGCAAAAAATGATGAAATGACCAAACAGATATTTCAGGGCTGCCAGGAACACCAGCCACTGATGAAGATTCAGAACAGATCTGTCCTAAAAAGGATCATTGGATTTTTAAATAGCTATGAAGAAAAATTATTACTGTTTTTTTACACAACCAGCGAGAAGACAGAATTTAGAAACTTTGCTTTTCGAAGAAAACTCTTTGCTCAAGCCTAGATTACCCTGGTTTCCATTAAAATTCATATTTCTTACAGACATAGAGTTACAGAATAATTATAACAGGAATGAATTTTGCAGGTCTTGGCCCTGCTGCTTCATGGCAGGGGCCGTGACTGACCCCGGTCCTCCATCCTGGGCTCTGGCACTGGGGAGTTGAGCCTGGGGAGGGAGAGCACCCTCGATTCTCCACACACCTGACCTGGCCAAGCACCCTGCTGCTCCCTGGTACTTCATTTGAAATGCAGAAAATCCCAGCTCTTCCCAAGATGTCTTCTGCAGAAAACGAATGGGAGAAGTTCCATACTCCATATCCTTTGCACAGGACCTGCAAGGATATGTACCAGCTTTGATCACAGGGAGAGGCCAGGCTGTCAGGTAGAGGTGCCTTGCTCTCTGTGTGCATCAGGAATGTGTTGGATATTTGTGCCTTCACATGGCTGAAGCAAAGTACCTACTTCTGCTTCCTAGAATGGGCTTAACTTGTGAAATAAGGGTGTAGATGCTTGCTCTAAAATGTCAGCAGTTTTAAGCTAAGCCTCAAATCAAGGCCATAGGAAACATTACCGATGAAATGTTGAGGTATCTGTGAAATAGTGGGGATTTTGAGAACTGCTTTCCAGATTAAGTCATCAAATGCCAGCCTCATCCCCAATTACCACAACTTGCACTCATCACCACAAGCATCACCTATATGTTTTTTTAAGATGACAGCTGCTATAGAAAGGTTACATTTCTCTCAAATGCATTGTAAGATTTCTTCTTTATTTTTCCTTTATAACATGTACCTGTGCTGATATTCCTGACCTGTTACTGCTGTTCTCAGCAATTTATCCAGGCCACCATGGCCATTATGCCATACTGCAGTGCACAGAATGCAGCACAGTCCTAATGTGCCCAGCTGTGAATGGAAAAATGGGGATAAGGAGTCACATTTTTCCTTACTGCGTGCAAGTAGCCTTTCTGTAATTAAAGCTATTAGAAGTTTTCTTCATCAGATTCTCTCTTGGGTCCCTGAAGCTCCACTCCCAAACTGCACTAAAACTCAATTGTCTATGCAATGTTTTTCTATGCAAGGTATATAAAGTCTCCCTCAAGAACAATTGTTTGTGAAGTGATGAGTTTCTGTTGCACTGTAAAATAATCCTAATTTTTCTGTATGTACACAGGTTACTTTACACATGCAAGTACTTCACAAGCAATTTGAGCTATATAAGCTTATGCTAACATAAAACTGGCCCTTGACAGCTATAAGACTATGCAAATACAGTATTATAAAAGTTTAAAGACTTCAAAATTGAATTCTTATTATTAGAGGGTTTTTGGGGGTTCTATTGTATGTATACAAAAAGGCTTTAGCCTGAAGGAAAGGAAATCTAATAAATATTATTGTTCGTTTTCAGCTCTTACTTTATAACTTCATGCTTCATGTTTTCTTGATAAAACTCCTCTTGGTATGTTTGCGACTTTTCACAAACACTGCAGTCTAAAAGTTCACTGCCAGTTAACTTTGTCTCTATCATTTTTTTTTCAATGACAAGAACGTGTGCACATGTGTTTCCTGCTCAAGCTGAGGCTCATATTTACAGGATATGGAAAGTTAGCATGACAAAAATAATGACGGTGTAGAAGGAAATTCACTTTCGTTAACAGGCATCCTATTTACCCTACTGCCACCTCGCATGATTTGCCACATACCATTTCAGACACCCAAGTTCCTTTGGTGAAAACTTCCTGCACAGAAAATGGAAACTTTGACAAAAAATACCAACAATAACAGCAAACAACAACAACAAAAAGAAAGAAGCTGAGTTTATCCTGGAAAAAATTATATATCAGTTTGACACGTTCCTCAGATACACCCACGCAGCTCCCCTTGAATCCACTCGTCACATGTGAAAATGATCCCAGAAAATTATACTGAATTATTTGATTTAAGAAAAAATTATTAAAAAGTAACCTTTTTTTTTTTTTTTTTTTAAACCCACTGCATTCTGCTTACTGAGAGGCCTGTCTGTCCTCAAAACTGTTTTCCAAACCCTTTTGGTTATGAGTGAAGCTTAATTCTTCTCACAGTTGCTGAGAAAGGATTCCCAGTCAGTAGAAAATCACCCAGGGAGATTGGACTATGGATCCTCAGCAGCTACCTATAGGATTATTATGGGATGAAGAAGGAAAGCAGTAAGTTTACAACCATAAACCGTCAAAAAATGGACCCAGAGACCCAGTCACCAAGTTCATAGTACATTCAAGAGAGTGGCTGGATTTACAATGATGGGTGAACTGAAGAGCTGATACTTTGGCAGCAGGCAGGAATCACAAGAATGAGTCATTTAAAGGAAATCATTTTCTATGCACTTAGCACTACTATAAACCCCCTGCACTTAAAAGCTGGGCTCCATGTGACTGTAACTCAGAGCAATTAAATTAGTATAAAACCAGGAGAAATTCCCATTAACTGGTGCAAAGATTTTTTTTAGGGTCTGTTTTTTTTTTGTTTTTTTGTTTTTTTAGGGTTTCTATAACAATCATGGGTGGAAATCTGTTTATGTGAGTCTTGCCAGAAATTGCACACTTTGCATTTTTGGTTTAAAAATTTTAAAATATTTTAAAAAATTTTAAAATATTCTGGATGCCAATTTCACTCAAGATTATAATCACCAGCAACAGTTCTTTTGCAAAGTCTGTTACACTAAAATTTAAAAGGACATGAGAGACTATATTCTGTGAAGCAAGATTTGATCATAGGTCAGCTCATATGAACTACTGAGAGTCATGGAACAATATTCTTATTTGCTCTATGATGCATGAATTTAATTTTGCACAGTGCTATGGATCACTGAAAATGACCATTTCCAGGGTTATGGAGGAGCTTGCTGCTGATTAGAAATCATAAAGTGCAACTGAGTTTAGGTACAAAAAGCCTGAGAATCAGTTTAAAGATCTGAAGCTCTAGCTTTTGAGAAAATGAATGTGTGAATGGTTCATTAGCTACTAAAATAGACCAGTGTTACAACAGCTAGAGCATGTAGACCTTACTTGTGTAATAAAAATATGGGTGGTAACAAATCATATTGCTGTGAAGAGCAGATGAGGAGAGACGCCTACTGAAACCTGATGCTGCCTTTGAACTTTAAAATTTTGAGTTAATAAGCTCTGCACTGGTGCTGCTTAGCAAAGAGCTGTCATGAAGGGCAGACTGGTTTCACAGCAGAGTTGCTTTATTAAAAATCCCCAGCATTTCCATAAAGTCCCGATTCAGAAACAGAAGGAGGAGTTACACTGAACTTGACTGCTGACCTGACAGTGAGAATGGAGCTATTGTACCCAGAACTGAATATGCATATCTGTGCTTCTTCTCACTGAGCTTCACACGGCAGTTACCCTTGGAGAGAGAGAAACCCTTTAGAGATCTGAAAGTTGCTCTCTGACAGACACTGAGACCCTGAACCAGACCCTAAAGTTAGTAGGTTCCATAGCTGTTTAGAGGTTAAAATACAACTTTTAACCTTCTCCTTTTTTTCCCTGTTTGCTGTAGGGTAATCAATGGACTGCAAACAGCAGCACGGCCCATGTCGTCATCTTTGTTCTATTCAGCAAACTGCAAGCTAGATGTGCCCAATTACTAGTAAAGATTGTCACGGAAGCAGAGCTGGAAGTGCTTATTTGATACCGCATGAATTGAACCTGCTTGTTTGAATAAAACACTAATTGCCTCACTGACTCTTGCATTAAGCATCCTCTTTGTACTGTGCTTTACTTGGTGGGAAGAAGTTGGTACAGTTCAGTACAAAATGTGATACAAACTAATGCTTGGGAAGGAAAAACTCTTAATGGCACATTATGTGTTGCACATTGCATGCCTCTCCCTATTACTGATGAACATTCAGGATAAAGAAAATATCATCAGTAATCACTAGTCGCACAAATAAAACACACAGAAAGGAAATTTATTCCCCCATCTCGAATCTCAGCAAAAAGCAGAGCTCATTTCAGCTCTGCATGCTGTACACTGAATGCAGTACTAATACAGTATCCACCTAAGTCACACTTTTTTTTCAGATTTTAACTTAATTTCAAACTCTGTAGTGAAGATAGATCTGCTTATGATTTGATCTAGTAATGATGATAAGAAAAGGTATTTTAGTTGTTTTCTCGTCTGCCATCTTTGAGACGTAGAGACTGTCTAATCCAGGAGATTTTTTAATGCTTTTTCGATATTCATCTACGGTTTTCTTCTGTTTTCATCCTGACAGAAGCTGTGATGCAGTTAGACATTTTCTTGTTAAGGCTGCACTGAAACACAGCTTTCAGTTCAGTCCTACAGCTCACTTTAAAAGTGATACCAGCAGCAGTAAGCCTTCTCTCATAAGCAAAGAAATGCAAAAAATTCACTGAAAGACTTAAAGGAGAGAACATGCTCCACTCCTGTTATGAGATCTGTAAGGAGCTGATGAAAAGCTTTTTTTATGACTTTCATTTACTTTATGCAAAATTGTTCTAAAATTCAGTGTTCAGCTTTTCCTTCTAATAACTGAATGAACATAATTTTTGCCACAGAAGAAACAGCTCTCTGTTGCCACCTATTAATGAGCTACAAAAGACTGTGCATACTATGCTGCCAGAGAAATACTTTGTTTTGCACCACAGTGACAAAGCTGAAATAACTGTACAAGGTAGAACTGCAGGATATCTAACCAGGACTATTGAATGAAGCAATGCCAATGCAACAAGACACTCTTTCTGACCCCTAGAAACTTTTTGTCACTAGCGCCAAGTGAGGAGCTTGTCTCCCTAGAGTATAAACTCAAGGCAACACCATGATGTAAAGATGGCTTTGAGGGCTTTTGGTGAATGAATTCCAAAAGACAGCAGGGAGGGTAGCAGGGGATTAACAGAGGTGACCTTGCTGGGTAAACAGAAGAAAGTGAGATGGTGTAAGATATTTATTTCCTATTCATAGCAACTGATAGGAAAAATGAAGCAAACATTTACTATTGTATATCACTATTAGAGGGGACTAACAGTAACTTTCCCATGCCCATGAGAAAGTTATCAAGAAGACAGGGCCAGGATCTTCAGAGTGATGTATGGCAGGAGGACGAGATACAAACCATGTATGCTGCAAAAAAGTAAGATTTAGACTGGATCTAAGGAAGTCTTTTCAGCACAAGGGCAGTCAGGTATACAACAGCTTCCCAGAGAGGGTGCACAGTTTCCATTCCTGAGGGGTTTCAAGACCCAAATGGATAAACACCAGAGTAACATGGTCTGTTCTCACAGCTGACCCTGCTCTGAGCTGGAGGTTAGACTAGAAACTGCCTGAGGTCCCCTCCAACATGAATTATTTTATGATCCTGTGATCCTATGACTGTTCAACTTACTGTGGAAACAGGTCCTTTTCTACTCATATAAACGAACTTTTCATTTATCCTTCTAATTGACTCAGCATTAATTATTGTTCATTATACACATCTGCTTGACTGCTGACTATTGACTTTTCATAATGTTGTGGTTTAACCCTAGCTGGCAACCAAGTATCACCGAAACCAGGATATATAATTACCACTGTATTTATCTTTCAGATAAGTAATATTTGATTTCATTTACATATAAACTCAATGCTTGCACAAAGAGATGCAATGTTAGAGAACTCAGGAGAATGCGTTTAGCTTTCCCAGTCTAGATACCAGAAAAGGCTGAGACAGTTTACTATTAACACATCTACCTTTTTAAGTAGTTTTAACATCATCTAGCAGGAGGATGGTATGTAGGCTACAATTATTCTATCTCTTATAAGACAATAATGCACTTTTGGAAGTGAAGAAAGCATCATCTCAATGTTCCTAACACTTCTATAGCTGTGCTGTTTGTATTACAAACTAGATGAATGATAGCCTAAGCTTGGAATGCCTAGATTTGTAGAGGACTTAAATTGTTTTCATGTTGGCACCATCTCAAAACTGAGTGCTGTTACATTTTCTTTCAACTTTTGACTAAGAAGCACTCCTTTTTAAAGAGGTGCCATTCTTGACTCTTCAGATTTTAGAGAAAAAAAAATGGAATGTGGGGGGTTTTGTCAGATAAATAAAATACGTAAGACAATTTTAAACTTATTTATCGTCCTTGATCTCAAATAAAAACAGAAAAGAGAGAGAAGTCAGTCTTCTACTGCTTTGCATGTAGGATAGGTCCCCTATAATTTGTGAAACACAGATAAAGGGAAAAAGTATCCTGCAGGGAAAAAAAATAAATAGATTTACACCTAGTGATTTTATATGTCCTGAGATTTATTTTGATACATCAAACCCAATAAACAGGTACAGATAAACCCAAGTGACTTTAATAAAACTTACAGCATGTGCTTTAAGTATTTTGCTATATCAGAAGAGCCAAATAATTGTAGAATAGCAAATCTAGTTTTGAATTCCTTAAGTTTGATGGATGCTAAGCAGATGTGCACTCCAGAAGCAACCTGCCCATCTCTCTCTCCACATTGTACTGGAAGTTGTCACATTTACTCATGTCTTCCTGCAGAGTTGACAAGGTAAGCATATCATAACATGATTCAGTTGAAATGAGGTGACCCAGGAAACACCTACAAGTAAAACTGTTTAACCTCTCTCATTTTGACTATATTAGCAAATCATCCCAGCAAATCTGTGGAGACAAATACAGGCAAGAAGTTGACAAACAGCTGTGAGTGGTCATGTCCTTTGCATTACAGTGAAACAGAGAAGATAACATCCATTTACAACTTAATGCTCTTTCAAGGGAGAGCTTGGACCCTGCAAATCATTTCAAATAGCGCGTGCAAGACAGGGGATTAGATCTTATTTAGTTTGATGTATTCCTTAAACAACTGTAATCCACATGTTAAATACAGTATTTAAAGCTGCAAAGTTAAGAATTAGGATATACCAGAATCAAGAGTTGAATATACTTTTCCTGTAGTCCAGTTGGGCACCCCCCCTGCTTTCTGAGTCAGAGGCTATGTGTGTTTATTTATAAACATAAGGCATTCATGTATATGGAGTTAGCAAAAATATCATAATGTATATGTATTGGGATCCACACCGAGACTGTATGGGCAATTCAAACCCTTGCTTTTCCTATTACAAAAGCAAAGAATATAATTTAGCAACCCAACTATTACTTTAACATGTTTGCGTAATTTCCTGTGGCAACTGCTCATCACTTCATACATCATGAAACGGAGTTCTGACCTTTTAACTCTCTAACAAAGATTCCAGTCAAACTTAAGTTCACTGACTGCCATGTTGCAATGGGGCAAACTGAGATGGCTGAAATTTCCATTTTCATCAGCTATGTACCCCTCTGTTTTGACAGAGCCAGTTATGCTCAAGGAAGGCTCTATTGGTTAACTCGTGAAGCACGTTCTGAATATTGTGTTGGTCAGTACCATGTATGGATGGGTCCTAAGGCACCTGAAAACTTCAGTGGCTCAGCAGTTGCTTCATGAACTGCTGACCCATTCTCGTCCTTTCCAACCCTAACTATTCTATGATTCTATGATACATACACTTAGCTCTGGTACAAGGACAGGAAAAGTGATTGAGGACTATTTCAGCTGTCAAATTTGAATTTATTCTGGGTATAACTGAGTCTGGATATACACTGGTATATCCAGATTATTGTATTAGAGTGGAACAGTAGCCATCATGTACATTGACAACCAGCTGGCGGGATTCTGGTTCAATGTACCAGCTATGTTGCTATAGAAAGTTTCATTTTTCATTGTTGTTTTAGAAGGAACTATATAGGCCTGGTTTGTTAAGAGTATTCAGGTTCAGTGATTCTGGCCCAGACTGAAAGCTCTTAAAGAACACAAGTGGAAAAAAAGAAATAAGTTCTTTGTATAGACATTTGGCACTTATGAAGGTATTATACCAAATATGTTTCTGTAAACAGAGCTTTGTCCCAGCTGAACTCCTTAGATCTTGTCAATAAAACTGCTTTGATAATAAAAGAATATACTGAAGATACACAGGTTTCTGCAAACTTTCTTCTATAGCAAATGCAAACAATTCACACATATCCACCAGAATCAGAAGACAGGCTTCTGAAAAATGTCCTTTCAGTGACATTCGCACACAATATGATAGAAAACTCATATATATCACTTCAACCTAGTGTTTGCTGTAGGCACTCTATTAGCTTATCAAATTTTCAAGTCAGCATGCATAGATGTGGTCAGTGCTTGGAGCCTCTGCTCTTCCTCTTCCCCCTGTAAGTTCTACGTGAGTCTGGGGAAAATAGCAGTATTTTCAACTCAGAAAATAATGCAGTAGGAGCAGGGTTGTGGTGTGGGATAATCATTACTTCCCAGGACACAGCTTGGGTTGCTGCTGCTTTCCATTTTGGAGTAAAAGTATGTGAACCCTGTCAGATAAATGTTTTAGCTGCGTTGATACACTGAAAAAAATGTTTAATAGATTATTAAAAAAAAAACCTACTCACATGGATTCCTAGCTCTGAATGATAGAACTTACCCATCTCAAATCCTCATGACTTTTGCAGTATTGGTTACCTCATTTGAATTAAATGAATAGAATAAATTGTTATGAATCCAAAAATATACGGTTGCCAGGATACATCTTGCTAGATGCAAATGAAAATGGGTTTGTGCCGACCAGCTTAAAATAGTTTATTACTTAGACATTTTCTTATTAATAGTGATAAATGAAACATTACATGTCCTGTGAGCTATTGAAATTATTACTATTTGTTTTGCAGTAGAAATATTATTTCAAGCAAATCTGAGCTAATTTTTTACAACGTAATTCCACTGAAACACCCTGCAGTTTCATTGTAGAAGCAGCACACAAAATGAATAAATTTTCCATGTTTGCTTCTCGATAAACTTTTGAATTAAAAAGTTCACTGTTAATTGTTTTTATGATTTTCAGTGTTACAGCATTAACAAGAAGCATGTCTCAGTGTATATGAACACTATTATTACACTTCGTCCATGTTTATGTGAAAAAGGTAGTTACAACTGAGAACCATATGCCAAAAAAGTCCTAGGATCTAACCACATTCCTATACAGTTACATAGCCAAAGTCCCATTACTTAATGTATATTACTCTGAATTACTAAAAAATAACAAAAAATAGAATTTATTTTTTGTTATATATTTTATCTTTTTATAAGCTGTATGCATACTGTATGCACACATATTAGTATCTTCAAAAGCCATAAGCTTAGTCATATCACTTTCATGAGTAAAGTTGTTTAAGATTGGTGATGAAAATAATTCTGCATTGAATGCCTAACTAAGAAAATTAATGTATAAAATAAATACATTTTTATTGTGTGTCATTCAAGGTGTGTACACGTATTTTAAAGGGGATTTTATTTTCTATATATTGACTTCCAAACAGGTAGATAAATACAGGTCAGATTTCCAGCTGAGGCTCCTGCATTTTCAGTGAGTGGCATAGCTGCTCTAATCTGACATAGTTGGTCCCTTGTCAGCAAAGAGCAGGCTGCCCATGCTTCTTCCAATGTCATGTATCTGTTGATAATAGAAATAAACTGGAGGGCTTACTGTAGTAAAGGCTCAATGTATGCTGAGAAAGGAAGCTCTTCAAGCTGACTATATCTACAACAATTGAGATGAAGAACATATCACTGCTCCCTTACTAATGATTGGTTCAAGAAGAGAGAAAAATACTGACAAAACCACAGCAGCATAATTCTGTCATAAGAAACAATTTCAGACAAAATTCAGAGTCGTAAAATGATAAACTCCCTTCTCTGCTCCTTCCATCTGTCTCAAAAGGCTTTACTCCTAATTTTCAGCAGTATAACTGAGAAGAAAATTATGTTCCTAAATTCCAAAATGGCACTGAGGTTTATCTTCACAAGTGATGAACAGCTACAATTCCAAACAATATCACTGGTACCGTGAATTATGCAAGTGATGACAGGATCCTACTGAATATTCATATAATTTACTTCATAGAATATATTAGCATTATCCTTTTTTTCCGTGTTAACCACAAAAATAAAGTACTTCCAGACTGAGGAGATGATTAAGGGGCTGATTCAATGTCCACTGAAATTGAAGACACTTCCCTTTGAATTTGGTAACCTCTGAACTGGCATCTAAATCTTTCTTTCTCCCAAGGAATGTTCTTTGTACTAACCTTCTTCATTCCAGTCTGCACAAAGCAAGAATGAGCATTAAGAAAGATGTCCTTTTATTCACAAATTGAGTCCTACATGCAATACTTAAGAAAACTGCTAGATAAATACATTAGTTCTGCTTAGCAAGCTAAACATCAAAAGCTGAAAACTCGTATTCCCATCTGTTCTGAGACCAGTGTTTGCATCCAGATGACTGTTAGTGCAATTTTGCACAAAGCCATGAATTTCAAGACTTGCAAGGCACCAACCTCTACAAAAGACTAAACAATTCTCTTCCAGGTAGACAAAAGTTCAAGTATCTGCCAACATTGTAAGTTACTTTACGAATCATTCCTGATAAAAATACAACCAAAAAACCCCAACCAACCAACTAACAAACCAAAAAAAAACCCTAACCAACCCAACCCAAAAAACCTAAAAACTGTGACAGCATTCAAAATACAGCAGATGTTACGAGGCCAGCATCTGGGGGGAAAAAAAGTGCTAAATTTGCCTGACATTTGAGATTGCAAACTGGTTTGGATGAAATTCAGCGTGGGATTCAGACTCTTAAATTTTAGATGTCTAGATGAAGGTGTCTTCAGCTAGGTGTCCAGGTTCCTACTGTAGCTAAGACAGATTAATTTGCATAGCAATGGGCATTCTGAGTTACCTGAGATAGGTCACAAGGACCTACAAGAGATCTGATGCTTTGGAGAGCAGTAGAAAACAAGGCATGATACCCAAGTGCACCTTAAGAAGCCCCAAATCTGCTTATCCTACCTGTGGATCAGGACCTGTGTCAACAGAGCCTGGGTAGCTTTGAGCTGTGATAACACAGCCTCTTTGCGGCTGGTCCATTGGGTTGCTCACCAGGGAACTGACTGTAGGCACTTACCTGCTTCTCATGATATGCAAGACAACTGTATGAAAGCATCAGGCCTGGACCCTACTACTGACTGTAATGGAAGAATAGACACCTAATTAACATCTAATAACATGCAGGTGTCTGTATACCTACATTTAGAGGTGCAATTCACTTGTATAAATGTAAGCACATTCTTTCATCTGAGAAAGTTTAAGGTGTTTGAAACATTGGGATGGGGCTGGTAGACATGAGATAGAATCTTAATGGGAATCCTGCACTTCTTCAAAGACAAAACTTGGGCACTATGTGAGATCCCTCACAAACTCCAAGGAATAAGAGATGACCTCACTGAGGAATCTGAAACCTACCGATGTGCCTCAAACTAGATTTGTCTCACACCACCACCAGCATAACAGTTTAGCACAGATAGCTACTGTTGGCTTGGATAATACACAAGTAGCCAGTTAAACAATTATTTCCTGGTCTCTAACATCATCGTGGAAAGCTGAGAATCTGAAATGTGTCACTTGCCTGCCATGCCACTACAGGCTGTTCAACTTCAGTTTTTAGAGCAATATGTGATGCTAAAGCTATGTAGATGTTCTACAGTTCATTTCATCAATATATAACAGTCTTTCTGTTTTGGCAGGATTTAAAAGTTGGACTTTTCTATCTCCTAATTACCATCTGTATCAAGAATCAAAATATTCTTCTGGCTAAGTCCCTGATGCATTCAGTGCAGACAATCTGAGTGCATACACATAACATGCACTAATGGAGTCGGACTATTTCCAGATGATGGGTGACAGTGCCTCTTCTTTTGTAAAAGCATTCAGCTAAAGACATGCCCATTACACAGCAGTCAGAAGGCATGCCCCAGAAAGAAAAGAGGACATTAAGCTGCTATCTGAGAATCTGAGGTTCGGTTCTCTCTCCTGGTTCCAGTTTTTCATGTGACTGTTCTTCCCGTTTGAAAGCGGAGCAATGTGATTTACTTCTTTTAAAAGGCACTTGAGGATAAAAAATGCAAGCCAGCAGCTTAGTGTTCTTCTAAGCTGGGTGCTGCAAGGGTAGCTATACTAAATATGTGCTTCAGTAACAGACACCAAGGCTTTTAATAGACTAAGTATGTCACTCAAATTATTTTCTAACTAGAAAATCAGGAATTTTCAGACCAAAGAACAATTCAAGGCCATCTGGATACAGCCTGGCTAAAGGCAAGAAGTTAAAACATGTCAGCGATGCTGCTCTGGGATGCTCGCTCAGAGGGAGTGCAAGGGCAGAGGGTCAAGTCTGCAGCAGACCCTACGTGCTCACATCTCTACCAAATCGCTCGGCTTCCCAGCGCTTCACAGCTTGCCTTATTCATGAGAATCACACCTCTCGGTACACCCAGGCCCTTCCTTCGAAGCGTTCGCCCCAGGCAGAACGCAGCTGTGAGCTCTCTGGTTCACTGGCACAGTGCTGTACTGACTTTGTGGTCAGCATCATGGCTTCTCACATTTAAAGAGCTTGCCAAGAAAAACCCCGGTATGAACAAATATCTAGATACTTTTATGCTGTGCTTCCAACACTGTTACTTGCAGGCTTTTTGTTTCTTTCTTTCTGTAAATGACTCACAGACTTGTATTTTAGGCAAGGGGGAGACTAAGAGCAGCTCCACCACTCTTGCAACTTTTAACCTTATTTAACCCACAAAACAGCTAGAGGAAGTACAAAGTATTTTCACGAGCTGTGAACGGGCTCAGATCTGGTTTTGACGTCTTGAGGAAGTGCTGCCTTCTGCAAAGCCAAAAATGCAAAAAATGTATGCGCAGTCCCGCCGATCTCAAACACAGACACACACGCAGTCCTGCTCCCCCTTTCCCCAAAAATAAGAACCCACCAGCTGGGAGGAGAGGGGATGGGATCTCTGCGGATCCGGGTCAGTACCGATAGCCCCGGGCGCGGGTGCGGCACGGGGGACAGCCGCTCCTTTCCCTGCCCTTATCTCTAAGCAGACGCCCCAGCTCCCCTTTCTCCCCTGCGTGTGCGGAGCCGACGGACTTCCCGTCTCTCGTTCCCCTCGTTCAGAGGCGCGCCGCCCTCTCCCTGTCCGCAGCCATCCCGCCGCCACCACCTCCTCCTCCTCCTCCTCTTGCTCCGGGCCCGGCAGGGCTCCTCATCCCCACCCCAACCCGCGGCGGCGGGAGGCGGGTCCGAGGGAGCCGCGCCCGCCCGGGGCCGGGAGCCGCACGCAGCCACCGTGGGGCGGGCCTGGGAGCGTCGCGTTGGGCAGGGCTGGGCCGGGCAGGGCCGCGCCGCCGGCTGTCTCTGAGGTGCGGGGGATGGACGAGGGTCCCTGCAGCAGCGAGCGGCGACGGGCGGTTCAGGTAAGCAGGAAGGGCAGAGGAAAGGGAGGCACGGGGGGGCCGGGTGCTGCCGCCTGCCCGGCATTGCGCAGTGGCGAGCGGACTGAGCCGGCTCTCCCGCTCGTTCCCGCAGCGTCCCCCGCATCAGCCCCGCAAGTAGCGGGGCGGGGACGGAGCTCTGCTGACTCTGCGTCTTCTCCTTCCGGAGGGTCCCCCTCGCCCCCTGCCCTCTCCGCCGCTTTTGTGCCCGCTCCTTGCTCCAGGGTCACCGCGCCCCAGCCGATGCCGCAGGCGGCGCGACTGCCCCTGACCCCCGCAGGGCGGCGGGGAGGGGAGGTCCGGGGGACGCAGCCAACTGTTGCCCGGGAAAGCGCCGGCCCCAGACTGCTGCCAGCTCCTGTAGCATCGGGGCGGCGGGCGCTGGGCGGGCTCGCTTTGCCTCAGCTGCCGGCTGCGTTTGAGGAAGGCATCGGTTGCGGGGCGAGCCCCAGAGGAGGTTCCCCGGTTGAGCTTGCCCCAGCCGAGAGGCGCTTCCCCCGGGCACCGGCCCTCAGTCCACTCCCAGGGGTGGATGTCGCTGGGTCTTCGTTGGCAGCCGGTGAGTGCCGGAGCCGCCGCGGCTGCAGGTTTGCGTAGCGCCAGTGCGGGGACCTGTGCCTGCCTGCTCCCGGCCCAGGAGCCCGGCTGAACTCTGGCCCTGGCCGGGGATAGCAGCCAAACCGCACGGTCCTAGTGCCTTATTAGAGTAAGTATGTGCCTTATTGGGGGCTGTATGGGAGGAGAAAGCGGGGGGGGTTAAGCTCACAACTTTGATTATGCCGAAAACTTTCTATTCCAGCTGTTGGTGGTTGTTGGATGTAGGGCGTTATAGATGCGCTGTTTCCAAAGGGATGTATGTACATAGGTATGAGCTAAGAAACAAGATGTTATACCGCATTTGAATCACCGTCCATATAGAGATGTGTTACAGTGAACAGACACCATGCTTACATCTATTCGTCGTATTTTTCTTCCCCCTAATTTAATTTCATGACCATTTAGCTTTAATTTTGTTTGTCTGGGTTTTGTTATGCTAAGGTCTTGGTGTAATACATTACGCCACTGTCGAGTGCTCCATAATTCACTGGCAGCAGAGGAAGGCTCTAACTTCACATGCTTTCAGTGGCATTGCTAATAACTTGCCAAAGGTGGTGATGTGGGTTGGTTTCCAGCCTGTTCCTGCTAGTCTTTGATTGCTGTACAGCCCATCTTTAAGCCCTGTATTTGTTAACCAGCTCCTAAAGGCAGTTTACATGTGCATGGGGAAAGGGTGTGTTAAGGGGATGAGGATGTTTTTGCATTAGTGCTTCTGTTCTTACCATTTGCAAGGTCAGAAAAATGAAAATTAATTAGTGAACTCTTAGGTGGGGAGATCTGGAATGAAATGCCGTTGTGACATGAGGTTGCTTTGTGCGCAGTGAATTTCACATGCTCAGCACTGCTCTACAAAAATACCCCAACTCATATTACACAGGGAAGAACCAAGCTGGTACTTCCCTTTTTTCTGTTATGCTAACTTCCATAATGTTATAATACATAAGGAGGACTTACACATCAGCAACATACTTCTTTATGCTTTTAAGGAATAAACTTTGTCAGTTCTTGTGTTTGACTCTTCTTTCTACTCTCCTGTAAATCCCCTCCCCCTCCCCCCCACAAGGCCCAAGTTAACAACTAATGATAAAGCCCTCCTACTCATGAATTTAACTTTCCTATGGTAGGCTTTGGAATAGCATGAAGGGTTTGATTTATATTAATAAAAAGCATAAAGTAGCAACTAAAAGTGAAATTCTTGAACTTCGATTTCTGTCTGGTCTTCAAGGTTTCACTGAAGTGTAAATCATGGCAAGTATAAGGGAAGCTCTCTGGGTTTCTTGATGACTACCCAGTATTTTGCCATATCCTGCTCTGTACTTTTTCACTACCCTCCTGTGCTTTTTTTGCAGTGACACAAAACATCCTTTTAATTAATGTTTTTAGAGCAACTGTGAAAGAGTTTTGTGGAATCACTGGCATTCTTTAGCACTGTAATGCATGCAGTAGCATATGAACTTGATCATACAGTTCACATTTTATACAAAAAAGAAAAGTATTATTCTATATCCAAAAGCTGTATGCAATCCAGACATCATTAGGTCTCCTATAAAATCCCTGGGGACAAACTGAGTATACTGATGTGACCTATAACATCAGTGGACAGGAGAATATGCATACTAGTAATACATATTGATTTGAAGGAGCCAGAACCTCTTGGTGTTTCTTCTGTACTGATTTTCAGAAGAGTCTTCAGAAAGTCACATCAGACTTTTACCTTATAGTGAGGGGTGAGGCACTGGAACCCACTGCCCAAGGAGGTTGTGAATGCTCCATCCCTGGCAGTGTTCAAGGCCAGGTTGGACAGAGCCTTGGGTGATATGGTCTAGTGTGAGGTGTCCCTGGTTGGAACTAGATTAACTTAAGGTCCTTTCCAACCCAAACCAGTCTGTGATTCTGTGAATTCGGTATGTATTTGGATCTGTTTCAGTATTATCAATCATTCTTTTTGCAGTGCTTTCTACTCGTGTTATCTGGGAATGCAAAACAGTTACATTAAATCACAGAAAGCAGTTTGAGAGGCATGAATTAAAATCTTTAATATATGGGGCAGCTTGAGAGTTGCAAAAATGCAGTCATAAATTTGAATTTTGTAGTTTAAATTAAAATTGTAATAGAAGCTGCTATGCACTTGTGTGAATGATGATGAGAGCAATGTGAATGATGTGAGATGTGCAGGTCCTAATTCTTGTGAAGTACTGAATTAACCATTTTTCTACTTTCACAGAATTCCAGTTCATACTTCCAGTTAAAATGAAAAATGTGTCTTATTTTTTGTCTTTATATACTGCTTGCTACTAGTTCTTGGTTAAACTTGTAGTAGTAGTTACTTTTACAAGAAAAGTACAGTAATAGATCTAAGGACAAGTGTCTTTTAGGACATACATGACCCAGTGCAGCACTGAGACACAGATTTTTATTTAGTATTGTGGATTTTAAATGTTAAGAAATTATTTCATGGTTGGTATCTCCATGTTGACATGAATATGAGTCAGTCTCACCTTAATTCTGGAATGGTTACATTTGCATGCTAATGGCTGAAATATCCTTTTCTGATTTATGAAGAACTTGTCATCAAACTGCAAAACCAGTGATCTGTGGGACTTCTTTGTGTATTTTATTCTTTTTTTCCTGTCTGTGACAGTAATTTTGTAGGGCTGCTCATAGTGGCAGTGGGCATGTTGACTTTTAACGTCATGCTTTGGATGACCAGCAGTGCAAAAGGTGAAGCTAAAGTGTAAGTCGAATGCTTATTTTTGAGTAAATCTGTGTAAGGAAGTTGTAAAACTTGTAGAATGTGAAAAGGTCATTTTGAAGGTTCCAGTAGCAGTGCAACTCATGGTGTCGTGCAACTCATGCCTGTTTCAAGTGCTGTCTGATTCAGTTAAAGTCTTAAGTTAATAAGCATGTTTCATGAATTTATGTCTCTGAGACCACTCGAAGAGCATTGGTCCACCATGGGAGTTGTCATACAGAGGATACATGGAGCATACTGGGAACTTGATTTTGGTCCCCTGTGGTGACCTCTGGGTTGCTGAGTCATCTCTGGGCACTTGGAGTTTGCACAATATAGTAACACTGTGGAGGTGGTTCGGTGTTTTTAAGGGGATGTGTAGACTTCCTTACGTTTTAGGTAAGCACCATTGTGTACTGTCCTATATCTCTCTGATACACACAGGTTTAACTTAAATTTTAAGTAGTTGTTAGAATTATTTTTATATATAATTTATGGGATTTGGCAGGAGGAGGAATCCTCCCTATTGTATTGCAGCCTGAATTCATAAATTGAGTGGCCTATTTTACAATTAGGTGCCCCAAAGCTGAGGTTCTTAAAACTCATGTCTGAAAGCACACTGTTGTTTGTAT
The DNA here is from genome assembly GCA_039720435.1 of Amazona ochrocephala. NCBI lineage: Eukaryota > Metazoa > Chordata > Aves > Psittaciformes > Psittacidae > Amazona > Amazona ochrocephala. The sequence continues at coordinate 26,690,724 of CM077878.1, forward strand.
TCTTAACTGTGAAGAAAATCAGACACACACAGCTTCATTTCTGCATCTGTCCAGAGCTGTTACCACTGTGACTTCTGGAGAGTGGCATCACTCTCCTGTATAACTGCCTTTGGCATCATGAGATGGGAGTGTTCCCTTGGGATTTGAAAAGCTTGTTTTGCTAAGAAAATAAGTAAGTGCAAGCTATTTACTCAAACTGGAGGCAGAAGCATTTGCAGTGGCTCTTCTTGTTATAGTCGATGGTGCATTAGTTACATCCTTTGCTCATGAAGTTCTCTGTCCCCTTTTCAGCTTGAAGTGACTTGGGTTCACATTTCGCTCTCCCCAGGAGAGTGCAACAAGCAGCATGGCATAAGCTGCCCTTTATTTCACCTGCAACCGTGCTACTCTGAAAAAAATAATTATGCCAGAGGGAAAGTGACTTCTGCCCTGTGATTACGGCATTCAGGTGTGGGAAATCTGGTTTCTGTGGATGTTTCATTCTTTCATCCAGTAAATATTTTTCCATTTCATAGCTCAGCAGGAATAGTCCAGGACAGACTATAGTCTGTAGGTTAGCGCACTGCCTTAACACAGATGTGGCTGTGAGCCAGCCTCTCAACCTGGAAAGAGCCTACCACCCACTTTTACTTCCTCTGTGGTTACTTTCCTGATGTTTTTAAATTGCTTGATGGTGCTTGGGGGCATGCTCCTGCCTTGCCATCCGAAACTTTAAAACTGCATGACTCCTTTCCTCATCGGCTTGTGAAAGGGATGACTTTATCTTGCTCCTGGGGAGGCCTGAGGGGTTTTCAACCCTTTTTAATAACATAGGTACCTCTTGAGCTTCCAGGATAGGTGATGTTTAAGCTACAACTTTCACAACTTTGTTTCCTATTAACGTAGATGGCTTCCTGCTTACCATCCCAGCTGTCTTAATTTCCATTATATATGCAAACTTACTGCAGCCATGCTCAAAATTCTTCTGTGGGTCCATTTTGTACTTCCAGCCTCATATGGACTAATAAATCTAAGTGTAGCTCTTTTGGAGGATGACGGCCAGAATTTGGCAACACTGAGGTTCCCTTCTGGAGAAAGTTTTTATTTGGGGGTTAGAACACAGTTTGAGCCTGGTTTGATTCAGTTGTCCATTATCAGCATCTCATCCTTGCTGATATTTTGACAACTGAACTGAGCCCAGTAGTGTCCTAAGACTATTGTTGTCTAGACTGAATGTGGTTAGACTTAGAAGCGGGAGGAAGGGATTGTTCTCTTGTTTTTCAAAGACATTTCAAAGAAAGCCTGCTTTCTGTTTTCATTTCTTTATTGTGAGTGTATTTGGTACGTAGCCTGATCATTATAATTTTCATTTTGCAGCTGCCCCAGATTAAGTCTGGAAGGTTAGGTTGAGTTAATGGCTTTCTGGGAAGATGGGGAGAAAGTTTGTCTTCTGGTTTCTCTCATGCATATTAATAGTGGTGTGGAGCTATGGGGCAAAAACTCATTACTCATGGTTGTTAGCTGGTACAGAAATGCTGGGTGATGGTGCCACTTATGGAGCTGAATTGATTTTGGAGAAGGAAGAAGATTCTCCCTGGTAACTGATCCATATGATCCTATCTCCAGTAAATCGATTCCAGAATTGTATTTAAATAGCCTTCATGAGAGATGTACAGTGGTATTTATTTGGTACAGATGATTTGTTGGTCCTAATTATTTTTTCTGAGGGGGCTTGTTTAATGCTGTGGAAATTGGGTGTGAGAGGCAGTGGTGAGGGGAAAAATTTCTAATAATATTCCTCAACATTGAGGAGTTGATGCAAATGTTGCTCAAACCTGTTTAGATTTTAGAAGGCTACGTTGTTAAATTTGTTACGTTTTATTTTATTTCCAGGAAGGGTCTAATTTTGTCTCAGTTATATTTTCTCCCACCCACATATATACCGTCTGACTCCTTGTACTATAGTGCTTTGTAATTGCACAGTGTTTTGCTTCAAAAATCATCTGTAGATTTTTTGGTGACTCCTTCAGATAAAAGATTTCATGACAGACGTTTACATCTTTAGAAGCTTCTGCAAATAAGTCTGTAATCATCTCCCTAACAACTGATGGTCACAGAGGAAATGGGAGCTGATATTCTGTGACTGTTTTTCCTATGTTTTTATTATTAAAGCATAAATACCCTGTAGGACTGGAACATTTCCCTCACCCTCTCAGAAGGCTATGCTGCAGCAGAGCTCTGTAATACCAATTACTGCAGGGACAGTTTGCTGTTCCAAATGAGATCACGATGGGGATGCTGGAAAATGAGTCTCTCTCAAAATGTGTTTCATGCTCTGAATACTTGAGAGATTTTGTTAAGAGTGCAATACTTAAGTCTACGGGCTTTATGCTTTTAATTAGAGAAGGTGTTATAAAATCCACTTATTATTTAATATCAACATCTCTTGTTTTCAAGAGGAAAATACAAAGAAAATATTTAATGATCTTGCAGTATTCTGGGAGATTTGTGTTTCTGCAGCTAAATCATCTTACTACTCTTATTTTTTTTCCTAAAAGACAGGAAGAGAACACATATATTAGAGGCCTTAGAAGCACAGATAATCTGCTTTGTCCGTTTTTATACTTACTGTGAGACAAAAAATGATTGGGGTCTGACTACTTACGCCTTTGTTTTACTGAGGTTTTTATTCATTATGGCACAGACAGTATCATGTTGTCCTTTACCGAACTAAAAGTAAATCAGCCAAAAAAAATCCCCTTTTGTTCTGCTGCTGAGGAACACTGTGGGCTGCCAAATCCTGGCAGTCTGAGTCACCACAATCGTAATAAAGTGTTTGTACTTTGTGGTTGCTGTTACTCAGTGTCTTCTAATTTATTCATAAGGCAGAGGGACACCTACAGGTTAAAATACTACTTTTTTAAAGAAGTATTCCATGTTTATACTGAAATAAAATTTGTCAAAAGAGAATTAAATACACATTGTTAAAATGTCAAAGCTTCCAAGGAGCAAATGGCAATCTTTAACAATAAGAAATATTTATAGATATTTAACAAATTTTATTTTCTATGTAAGAGCAACATTAGACTTCAAAAAAATGATGGGATTATTTTAAACTCCTTACTGAACTCTGTTTTGGTCATCTGATCTGACCTGATAATGATCTGAGAACCAGGGAGACTGTTTCCTTCCTTAAAACAAAAAATAATGTTTTAAGGACAGAGACTCTGACCCTGGAAATACTTATCTGTATTTTAACTCTGATGCATGGGCTGTGACCCAGCAGCATAACTCATGTAACTGAATTCAGTTGTTTGCAGGATCTCTCCCAAACAAAGCAGTCAAATACTAAGTCACAGTATTCAAGTAGAACTAAGAGCGGCTGCACATAAACAGCTGAGGGAAAGCAAGGTGGTTCTGAATTAATGATGGATACCTGTAATGCTGACAGATACGTTCCCTGTCTCCTTGGAAGATGCACGGAGCGGTCCTGTGTCTGGCTGAGTGCACACTGTGGGCTCTGGCTGATGTACCCTGTCGCTGCTCTTGGAGGGGAGATGAGGGTTCTCAGAAATTCTTCATCCCATCACCTGTGCATGGGAAGGAGATGGATTTCCTTATAATGTCTCAGTTCTTTAGCTATTATTGGGAAGGAGTCTGCACGATTTAGGCTTTTAACTCTAGTATCGGTTATTGAGGGAGAAACAATGATTTCTTTCTGTTGATAAAAGAACAGCAAGGCTTTTACTCCTTTTTTGCCTGATATATAGAGAATTCTATATGTCATTTACCTTTCCCTAGCGTTGAGCTACTGAAATTTCCACAGTTGTCTCAAAAAAAGCCAAGTTTGGTAAATCAGATCATTGATAACTTCTCCTGACTCCCATCTTGTACAGCTGCTGGAGAACAGGAAGGTGGACTGAGCTGGGTGCGGGTGGTGGGCACTGGGGCAGTAAGGACACGCATGGGAATTAATGCAGCATAAAGTACTATAATTTTAATTGCTACTCTGCATCATGCTATCCCTGCAGCTGTTTCCCAAAGAAGAGCCTCTCGTGCTGTTCACAGGACATTCAAAGGGCGATGGTAGATAAGCACATGCAAATACATTACATGCCCTCCATCCTTTAGTTTTTAATACATTCAGTAGTGACGAGTTCAGCGTGAAACACTTGGTGACATGTAATTATGTGTGAATTAAGTAAATGGCAGTTGATTCATGGTACCCCTCTCGCAGGGTTTGTATTCTTAATGCGCGCAGGACGCATGAGCACGGCGCAGCGCAGCCCCGCGCCTCTGGACGCGTGTGGCAGCGCACCCCCGCTCGCCCGCTTGGTGCTGACTTCCTTTCTTCTTTTTTTTTGCCCATAAAAGGAGAAAAGTGCTGCCATATGACTCGCTTTGGGGAGGATCGCGAGGCGAGGGGGAGGTTATTCAGGTAGCTTTGTTTTTGTCCGCAGTACAAGACATTCTGCTGTGTGTTTAATGTGATTCTGCTTGCAGAAAGGTGTTTCCTTCAGCTGACACTGGAGTAAACCGTTTCATTTTCTACTAACTTGTTTTCTTTGTTTGTATGAGATTGATGCAGAGAGATTCTGAAGGGAAGTTGGATATAAATTATTTTAGAAGGTAAAAATCCCAGTTCTCTGGGATTAGGCTGTCCACCAAACTCACTGACATTTTTGTGCTGCTGGTTAAAGAATGGCTGCATGTGGTATTTTCCCATCTTGTGCCAGTCACTGTAGTTAGGCATGCCTAAGGTTAGTGCTTAATTCTGCACTATTAAAAAGTTTCATCTCCAGTTTTCCAGAAAATAGACTGTTGAGGTGATGCTCTGAACACTTGCCCAGAAATCATGTGAGGAGATCTCAGTGCCTTTACGTGACCAGAGAAGTCTCTGAGCCCATTTGATGTGCAGTCTTAAGTGACTTCCAGTGTACAGTAAAGCATGAGTTGCCTGACTTCCTCTGACATATTCTGTCAAAAAACATAGCCCACCCTCTGATGATGGTCATGTTTTCTCCGTAGAGTGAAGGCAATTAACAGCTCTAAGTAAGTTCCACCCATCTTCTGCTGTGGGTTAATAGGTGGTATTCCATGGGCTCCTCATTCAGCATTGGAGCATGCAGCCCACACCAAGATGGTCTTGAATGTAATTTTCTAACATGTTGCCTGCTGATGCCCTGCATGTGCATTTCAAAGCCATCTCTGAGTCAACAATCACAGTATTGATCAGCTTACGTTTAGTCAGCCTTGTATGTTCCCTTTACTTACTGATGCTGTGAAACGGTTTGTGATGGGGGCATGTAAATTAGCTATGTCTCTTCTTGCACAGTCCAACACAAGATGTTTTGGAAATCACAGCATAATGGATTTACCTGTGGCAACGAGACTTTTTTTTCTCTCTGACAGCTGTGAAGAGTGGGGATCTTTGACTCAAACATTTACTTTGACTTTCTTATGAAATTAAGCATTTTGTAAAGGAGTCCAAATGGAGATGGAAAATAAATTAAGATCTTACTAATGCACAGTGATTTTGCAGCGTCATTGTTTTCTAATGTCATCATAGGTATCCTCGGAACAGAGCAAAAGGACCGTAATAATTCTGGATATGAAGTAGCTTTTTCTTTCAAGCTGGTTTATTAACTTTTTTCCACATGAGAACTAGGTTGTAGGCCAAGATCTGTGAGAAACAGATGTCTATCTCATGCTAGCGGTCTTATCATTGCTGGGATTTAATAAATTTGTTACTTCACTTTTAAAGTGAATTTCTCCCTTTCCCACCACCCTGATGTGGGTAAAGTGTGGAGAAGCTGCTGTGCATTGGGATGCTCTCAGTAGAGAGATGCCCCTTTGTACCAACTGACAGTCAGGACCAATGTTCTACTGGCAGCTGTGCAGGCTTGCTGAAATCAGGAAGTCTAGATGCTCATCTTGAGTCTGCCTGAACACATGAAAAAACTCCAAAATGTAAAAGCTGCAGTTTTTCACCTGTGCTGCATATTATACGTATGCATACATATATATGTAGAAACACAAATGCTCAACTGTTACTTGTTTATTTGGTTCTGCTCTCTTGGCCTGGAAGGAACAGCCACCTAAGTGAGGATGTGATACTAAACCGAGAAGAAGCTGGAAAAGGTGACCTGTTAATTCTGAAATGCATTGGCTACTTACAGAATTAACTTCTGAAAATTACGTTCTCCAGAAGCCACTTGGTACTTATAATGCATGTTCATAGTAGGAACTAAATAAGGAATAGATACAGTATGCGACTGTACTGTTATGTTTTTAGTACTGTTCGTGACACAGTTTTGCCTTGTGCCAGCTAACGCTTTCCCAGAAAATGCCCAAGCATAGTTCTGGGGTTAGGAGAGATGATGGACCATTTCTAAAAGGCTGCTTGGATCTGGCCAGGCTTTTTTGGAGGGATTTTAGATATCCAGCCACAAGCTGTACCATGCTCATTGGTTCCAAGCCCAGAGCATGGCTGTGTGCCCTACTCTGTTTTATTTTCTGGCATACGTGTGGCCTCAGATCCTGCTTTCCAGGAAGGTGGGTTTCCGCAGCTTCTTTGGGAAGGCAGTGATAGGATTGTCTTTATGTGCTTAGAAGGGTAGGAGAAAAAATTCTGTCCAGCCTGAAAGGAGAAGCTGTGTCTGGAAGGCTGGAAAAACAAACCAGAGCAGCTTCAAATGATAGAATAATTGAGTTTCATATTGTTTTTATAAGAAAAGCCTTAGGAAATACACAGGTGTAATTAGCTGTTTTGAAAGTACTAGTTTAAAAAAATACTAAGATTTATGGGCTGTCATTTTGAATCAAAATGAATATATTAAATGTAAGCAGATGGCATCTACAGTGTCCTCAACTAGAGAACATACATCCTGGAAGTAGCGTAAAACTCATCCCTGTCCTAAGCTTTGCCTTCCCTTAACTAAAGGAGCAGTGGCAACCTGCTAGTGCAGACCTGAGTTGGCATTATATTTAGTTTTTCTCTGGGGAATCCCTGGCTCAAGAAGATGTTCTGCCCTGTTCTAATTGTCTGATTGCTTCCTGTGAAGGAGATGCAAGTCTGATTTTATATTTCGTCAAAACTATAGGGCATGGGGGCAGTTGTGTGGGGTTTTTCCTTTTTTTTCTTTTTTTTTTTTTTTTTTTTTTAAAGCAGTGTTAAAGCTATTGAATTTTAATGATTTAGCAGAGTCTGGTCCAACAGACAAGTTATGAGTTGACTGCAGTCCTTAGAGTGCTTCCATTTGTCTCTGCACCTCTCTTCAGCAGATGAGGATGGTGTAGGTTGCCTGGTGAACTGGCCATGTATCCCCCCCACCTGAAAGCAGTCTAGCAATCAGAAATTTAGCTCCTGGTCCCTGTGCAGACAGTGATGAGCCAAGTGCCATTCCTGGGCTGCAAATTCCTGTTGCGGTTTGTAGTGTGAGAAGAGAATCGAAGTTCTGGTTAGGATGCTTTGAGGATGAACTGCCCTGAATCACCTGTGTTGCCATTGACATCTCTTGCATCTTTCTGCATAATGTTTAAATAGTACTAGCTTGGTAGTGAAGGCCTCAATGAGTCTGTGCTTTTTCAGTACATACAATGTTGTGTTCTGCTGCTGCTCCTTTTTTCTTTTTGATACTAAATCAAAATACAGATTTCATTCTGGAATTTATACTTTCTACTTTTTGGGTGAAGAACTTCTAAAACGTGAAATAATATTATTGTTGCCTAGGATTAGGATTCAGAGTCTTGCCTCTGGCACACGCTTCATCATACTTAACTCTTCTGTTTTGCCTTTGAACTGCAGTATTATGTAGTCCATTCTGTAATGTGACTTCACTTAACTCTTGATTTGCAAATAGAATTAATTTAGCATCTTTGCTATTTATGCTTTGTTGAACACTGATCATACAGGCTTAATTATTTCTTACACAGCAGGAAACTTTCAAAGTAGCAGCTGTCTTTTGCCTTAACTGAAATTGGTTGTGGACTATGACTGCTCAAATCCCTGGGTGGATAATAAGCTTTACTCCCAGCAGGCCCCCCAGACTACTATGCCAAGGGTACTCAACTGACTTCTGTGTTTCATTGTATAAATGCATTTTAACTAGGGATAAATTTACTTTACTGGATGCTACCAAAACAGTAAAAGAGAATTTTCTCTCTTGCATTAATATGTGGTGATTGGCCTCCTTGTTGACATTCTTTCCTTAGAGCAGCATTAAGCTTTTTGCTAAGGTTTTCAGAGTGTCTGTTTATTTCTGTTTTTATCTTACTGGTGTTTAAGAAATGATCACTTCTTAACAACTTGTAAATTCTCCTGAGGAGGACAGCCGTTGCTCATAAACGTTTCTTCACCCCATGTTTAGGTCAGAATATTGTAAGGGGTATCATTGTTTAGGTATTTTATAAACATATTAAAATGTTGTCCCTCTTCATTCCCCCTGGCTATATCAATCTTGGGCTGTTTATGTCAACCTGTAAGGTTTTAAAGACCTAAAACTGGAAATTTGAAGCTTTTTCTGTCAAGAGTGGTTTATCCGTTCTCTCCCATGGCACTTGCTTTCCCATTTGACAGCATTTCTCCCAGTCCAAATGTCTTACCTCACTGAACTTTGTAGCCTGTTCTGCACGGTTATTGCTTGAAGCAATAACTTCACAAGCACAAGAAGGAAGCATAAGTAGTGCTTCCTGGCAGCTGTCCATAGTTGTCTTTTTTAATGCCATGTCACACCTATTCATCATAGTAACTCTATGAATTGGACTGGCATTGTTTTCGATTCTCCTCTGCATCCCACTGCGGGTGGAGTGAGTGAACGGCTGTATGGTACTTATTTGGTGGCTGGGCTTAAACCGTGACAACATTCCATTTAAGATTGATCTAGTTTGATTTTGTTTTAGACTGAAAGAAATTTGGATACTGGGGTAAATTGTAAAAAAAGGTTAAAAAGCAGACTTCCAGGGTGTAATGTGTATTTTGTTAAAAATCTAATTCCATGCTAGCTAATACTTGAGTTGTGCTTGGGACAGCTATTCTGTGTAATTCACAAAGGTTGTGTGATTTCATGATTCAGCTGATCAGGAGGTACTCCTTGATAGTTGCCATTTTTTTATTTCCAAAATTTAGTTTTTCTGTATCAAAATATGTTTTGACTTCTGAATTAAATGTGCTGTAGTCCGTTTCTCAGGCTGTAAGCTTTTTGTGAGTATATTTTGCACCTGTGTCATGTCAGAGTGCTTATTGTTACCAGCACTCTTAATTTTCTCAAAATAAGCCAAGTTATATAACAGAACAAACTGGTCTAATGTTAAAATATGGAAATTATGAATACAGCCCAAGAAAATTCTAATTTACCTTTTCTATGATTTATGTTAGTTCTCAAGATTTTTAATTAGCTCACTAGGTTTAGCTCTAATGAACATACAGTTTTTTATGTTATTTCAGTTCTTATAGCAATTCTTTATTCCATAGAGGTGTTTTTTTTTCTGTCCCACTTGACCAGTTTAAAGGTTTCTGGCAATTTTTTACCATAATTAAACTTTTAAGTCATGTTCTATAATTAATTAATTTTCCTGAAAAACATTTCTGTTTAAATACTTCTGTAGGTGAATTTCAAGGGAATGAAGTAGTTGTTCACTTTCAAATTTCGAGTTTTGTTGCATATTTCCATTTAATACTTACAGAAAGAAGCAGACATTTAGTACCTTTTTTCCCTTACTGAGGTCTTTTTACTTCTGTTTTCTTTCTTGTGGTAATGGCTCGTGAATTCAATTAGACTGAGTTGCCTGTGGCTTCAGTGACTGAAACCTTTCACATTGTTGAACTCCTTCTGGAGTGGATCAAATAAATGGATCAGGTCATGGGTCAAATAAATGCAGTTCCGCAGGTATCTGCTTTGGTGAGAGATATTTAATTGATTAATATATTTAAGGTATTTAGCTAACAAATAGTTTCCTTCCCTTTCTCAAACTGACTCAGGATCTTTTTTCATGTGACGTTCCAAAGCCAGCTGATGTTATGTCAGCATAGTCTGTGCTAGACTTGCCTTTTCAAAACTAAATTCCACCGTTTTTATTTCTGACGATCATCTAAATTTCACAGTCCTCTTCCTTTGCCTGCAGTGTTTCTGTTTCTGTTCAGTTTCTTCTTCCCACCTGTAATTCTTCCTCAGAATTCTCATCCCTTCTCTTTTACCACCTTCACTTTCATTTCTGCTGGTAAATCTGCTTTGGTTTCTGTTTAACACACATAGAATCATAGAATCATAGAATAGTAAGGGTTGGAAAGGACCTCAAGATCATCGAGTTCCAACCCCCCTGCCATGGGCAGGGACACCTCCCACTAAACCATGCCATCCAAGGCTATGTCCAACCCCACCTTGAACGCCGCAGGGATGAAGCATTCACAACCTCCCTGGGCAACCCATTCCAGGGCCCCACCACCCTCACAGTAAAGAATTTCTTCCTCATATCCAATCTAAACCTCCCCTGTTTAAGTTTAAACCCATTACCCCTTGTCCTCTCACCACAGTCCCTAATGAAGAGTCCCTCCCCAGCATCCCTATGTTTTTGCATAACCACTCTTTCTGGTTCACTTTAAATACACGAAGCTTGGAAAATACCTAAGTGCTTAGTAGCTTGGGAGTTAACATGGTCTGGTAAGTGGGATGCTCTCTTTGAAAATTTTTCAGGGATGCTCATTTAATTAGTGCTGGTGTTCCCAAGTCTCAAGCTTGTCATTTTTGTTGTTGTGTCAAGAGGGAAAGGGTCATGTTTTCATACGTCTCCAGTAAATGTTGTAGAAAACAAATGTATCTAGGGATGGTTTTTGCAACCTGGCAGGGCTGGAGGGTCAGAAGTTGTCTCTTACTACATCACCACTCTGTAGGAAAATGGTGGTTTTCTGGGCTCCGTGAGATGCTTCCAGTCCTTTCCCTGTCCTGAGGTGCTCCTGCTATGCCTGTTCTCTCATGCTCCCTTCCCAGCTTCTTTCCCACATAAGCTGCATCACTGTGGAGTTAACTAGGTGTTGTAAACATGCTGACAGTAGTTCACTATCCTGATGTTTTGTCCTATGAATTCGCCTGCCTGTGTTTTGTACTACTGTACTGTGTACATTTGCTTTGGGTATAACACATGGAAGAAGATACCTTGCAGCAGTACGCATTGCTTTTACAAAAAAAAAAAAGGGGGGGGGGGGGGGAATTATTATGTTTTGAAGACATTTGTGTAACTTTTCTGACTTGTAATTGAGTTTCATTAATAACGATTCTTTCAAATTTTAAAATCCACAGATTGCAGCCTCATTCTGAGTATCGGGAAGGATCTGGATAATCTTCAGCAAGGTTAGAGTCAGCTCTGGTACTTTTCTGTCTTTCACAGAACAGCTGTCTAGCAGATTTGAATGTCATAAATGATGAATCAATACTCAGACCCCCTTGAACAGCATCCTATTTTGTAGCTTTACTGTTGCACCTAACTGGTCCTTTCAAAATGCAGTCTGGGCATTATATTCTCATTTTGAGGTTTTTGTTTGCTTTTGTTACTACAGAACAACAACTGAGAATTATTCTTACCATGTACTTTTTCACTTATTCTACTGTTTGTTTTGAATTATTTCACTGTTATCGTTCTGGTCTGTGTAAACCCTTGGGATGGAATTGGCCTAGGCAGAGAATGGGACTTGTTCTTATCCCTTTTGAAGTCCTAATTTGTGGGGATTTTTTTTTTTTTTTTAGTTTTTTAGGCCTTCTGCAGGCTTTTTTTTTTTTTTTTTTTTTAAATCTTGACCAGATTCCCATTAAACTCTCTGAAATAAAAGTTCTAAGCACCCTCTGTTGCTACAGAAGTGGAGAGAATTTGCAGCCAGCAGCGAACTAAACCAAGGCTGAAAATAGACTTTTTTCCCCTAGAGAAAGGGAGTTCCCTGACTTGACCAGCTATTAATTGGTACAAAGGTTTGTTTACACAGAGGAGCTATTCCTAATTAGTTCCCTATGTGGGTGCTCTACTTGGGAAATTAATGCTACATTCTGATTTAATTTAATATGCTTTTATAATGAATTGTTCCAATTTGCAGCAAGGAACTTATTTTTAGGAGGTTAAAATAAAACCCCTGCACCGCACACTTCTGAGTTTCAATAGATAATTCTTCTTTAGACAGCAGTCAAGCACCTTTGCTTATTGAAATTAAATGAATAAAAATCCATCACTAGATTAGAGGCAGGTTTTGGTCATATCTATAAATATACCTGCGCAAACACAATCACATGTTTTACAAAGCCAAAACTTAATTCAGCTGATTATAGACCTGATGGCTTAACCTCTGCTTTATTGTAGTTGTGAGGATAATAAACCCCAAAGTATTTGGGAAGAGTTTGTAGAGTTACATTAGCATTGTTGAGGCTATGGTTGAAATGGAAGTGCACTTGTGAACTTTTCTGTAATGGATTTCTTTAGCTGATTCCACGTTTGTTCTGGCAGAAAATTTGTGAGGTTTTTTTACTTAGAGTTGAAAAAGTAATAAGAATAGCTGTCCCTGTATATCCTGAAGAAGGACCTGGTCCCCTTGTTTTCCTCTTAGCCTCCCTCCACCCTCACTCGCAGGAAAAAAATTGTCACTATTTAAATTACATTCTTTATTTCAGTAGTTTCAAGATAGGAAAATTAATTTCTGAACTTCGAACCACTTTAACCAGATTTCTGTCAGTGTAAATATTGTTTGAAATAAATTCAGCTTTTGCAGTAAAATGTCAAATGTTTTGGAACTGTATTCTTATTTTTGATCTTTCATTATTATTTCTTTTAATTCTTTATATAATGCATATCAGTGCCAGCATGCAGTACCAGTGCTGGTAACAGTTCACTATGAAACACAAATTAAATTGAATCTGTTCTGAGGAATTATGTGGGACAAAATTTAGTTTAAGGACCTGATCATTTTAACCCAGCAGCATTTTTTTGAGTGTTACTGCTGCAGACATTTTTTGGATGTTACAGATTTCGCTTTGAAAAGAGTAATTTCTGATTTCCATGAATGTTTCCATTTTAAGAGAAAGTCTCATCTGAAAATAGAGAGAGGGAAAACCACAGTGATTCCAAGTGTAATCTTGAATGTTTTTCATGACAGACGGACGTTGAATGTTTAGCATCATTACTTCTTTGGATTTTTGAATGTGAATTGGAACCGCTGTATTTCTAGGTAAGACATAACCAAGTGGTCATTTTAAGTACCCCCTTTCTTTTATACATGAATTGTGAGAAAGCTGAAGAGTGAAGTATGCTGGCCCTTCCTTTGTACAGAGCATTTCTCTCTTTGTGGAATGAATCTGATGCTATTTGAGATTTTAGATAGTGACAGTTTAATTGTCCTAAATTTTTATACTCCCTGAGAGAAATCACACCAGCAAGTCTTCTTTGTCTCTCTATGTAGGGGATTTAATTTTATCATCACATGTGTAGTTGCTTGATTAGTGTGATGCCATTCAGAGTGGCAGTTCAGTTCTGTCTGCCCCTTCTCTTGCATCAACATCAGAGTGTGCTGGTTTAGATATTTTGCTGCTGAAAATCTACAGGATTGCAAAGACTTCTCAGAGGAATATATTTCTGACAGTTTAGACCTCTGCATAAGACACTGTGGACTCAAACAAGTACTGGTGTCTACGCAAGAAAATCAGTGACAGTACTTGTAGCAACAAATTATTTTATTGGCTTTAAAGTTCTTGCTTCTCTCTGTTCCAAGAAAAGGTCTGATGCATGAGGAAGACTATGAAAGGGTTGTGAACAGCTGCAGGTTTCAATCTGAGAAGGAAGCAGAGGGTGATAGAGAAGTGCTAGGAGGTATTGATCTGTAGGCATAATCACTGAAGATTACCACCTTCTTAGTGAAATACTAGAGGTCATGCCAATTTGACTACTTGTATTTGCTGCATAGATTATAGGGAACAGAAGGGAGATCTCATTGTCACACTTCACATGTGGCCAAATTGTGGTAAGCACTGTGCTGGGGCTCCAGGGCTACAACTTGTAAACACTAGTTCTGCTGGTTCTGACCCAAACCTGCTGCTGTTTGCCAGCCCTTTCTGGACTGCTGCATCATGGAATGGTTAGAGTTGGAAGGGACTTTAAGGATTGTGTAGTTCCAACCCTCTGTCACAGACAGAGACACCTTTCACTAGACCAAGTTGCTCAAAGCCCATCCAGCCTGGCCTTGAACACTTCCAGGGATGGGGCAGTAACAGTGAATGCTGTCATTATTTCAGCTGCCACGAGAAGCATTCAACCAGGGATGCTGTGGCAAATGACCACAATTTGAAACTTCTGCAGGTGAAACCAAGCCCAGCATGACAGCAGGCCACCTGGCTTTCTGTCAAAGCAGGTTTGCAGTACACAAGTGAACCCAGGGATCTCAGTGGCAGTCTGTCAAAGTAAAGGTGTTTGAAATCATGTGGATGTTTGTTCAGAAGAAATAAAAAGGCCTGCAGATGCGTTTGGAAGATGCAGAGATTCATTAATTTAAAACCATGAATGATTCTGGTGAATGTGGAACCAGTGTAGTTGAAAGATGATGGTATTCCTGTTTTTCACTTCACTGGATGAGCAAACAAACCCAAGTCAGGAGGCAGATGTGAGGGGTGAAAGGAAAGACTTAGTAAGATGAAAGGCTATATATAGTCTTAGCTTTCAGTTTCTGCAGTGTAGGAGATTATTCTGTTTTACCTTGTAAAATAATGAAGTGATACTTGTAAGGACGGTGTACTTAACCAGTGAAGCTGCTTTGTGTATTTTATTTGTATTCTGTATTTTTTTCTTTAAAAGTCCTTCCATCCTTCTATTTGTTACAGTCATAAGGAATTTAAAATAGGGATTATGTATATGACATCTCTATTACATTTTATAAAGATAGCATTTCTACTAAAGTTTAAGGCCCATTCTACTTCTTTAATGAGAGATGATCTTTCTGAACTGGAGAGAAGAGGATCTCAAAAATTGTATGCTCTTCATGGTCCTATCCACCCTGGTGGTGGGGAGAAAGATGAACTGAAGGATGATCGTGGAGACAGGACAAGTAGAGTGAAAGGAATAAAAGGAAAAAATGGTAGGAATGGAGAGTCTAACATGTCGGAGAAACAGGAATTAGAAATGAGAAATGAGTATGAAATGAGGAAATAGAGACTTATTAATTATGGATTTCTTTAAATTTAGCCCATACAAAGTTAATATTACTACAGTGTAGTTCACTGCTTTCATTAATTCAGTTGGTAGGAAGTAATTAACTGGTAGGAGCTAACACTGGTGGGAATTTTTTTACTTTTTTTTTCCTGTTAGATTTTTGAAGTCTGAAGTGTTTGCGTTAGAGACCTTTGGCAGATATTAAGACAAATTATTTTTTTTCAAAATGAAGCTCTTAATTATGCCTTTAATGACCTTAAAGTTTGACTCTTTCAGAAGACTGACAAAATGAGGACTGTAGAAGCATCTAAACAGGGTTTTTATTTCTGAAAGAAAAGGTTCTGGAAATCAAATCTTACTGTGACAGTGACAGGCCAATAATAATTTCTAAATACTATGCAGCAGAAGAAATTCTTTGTGCTCATAGCTGTGAGCTGTTTGAACTATGTTGAAAGTCTTACATGATAAGGTTTTTCATTTCTGTTGGTGCAAAGAGAAAGATTGTCTCATAGGCTGTGTTTAAAATTACCAGTATCCTTTACAACTGTTTTGAATAGTATGACATGAAATACTGTTTTAATTCTCCACAATTTTAATTTTCTTATCAGGTTAAATGTATGTATAACTGTTCACAGAAGTGGTTTTGTGTGTGCATATGCATGTGTATGGTGTTCTGTTAATGTTGTCTTTTAAATGAACTTGGGGGTCAGGAGAACAAAGAGAGTAAACTAGTTGTCATTTTCAATTTCCTGTTTTCTAAGAATACATAGGAAAGTTTCTTAATGAAATAATATGATAGTGAACAGAAGTTGAAAGATGAACTGTGATGATAATTTTCAGGTCTTTGGATGGCAAGCAGATTTTTTTAAATAGTAACTGGATGACAAGAATTGGGCATCATTTTCTGCTAAAGCCAGTGTGAGCTGTTAAGAGAAGTCAGCAGTGCAGAGAGAGAAACACTCAAGAGAGAAACACTCAAGATTAAACCTAATTCACACAATTAAGTTGGATTCTTGTATTGATTTTTAGGTGCCAGAATTAATATCTAAACTTGAGTTTATGAAGTGAATTCGCACTTCACACACTGTGTCCTTTAGTATCACTGCAGGCCATGATATCTAACTACTATTAACTTCTACTAACTACTACTTCTTGGCTACCTTGATAAATTGAGGAGCCCTATGGTTTTGGAACTTCAGAATGCATTTCAGACATTTTTTTTTTAGAAAATAATTGGAAGTTCACATGAAACAAGATGTAATATTTTATATCTGTTACTGTGCAGACTTTGAAAAATGTTCTTTTTTTTATGTTCACAGAATATCTTATACAGACGTGTTCTGTACTGTCATGAGGAGTACCATATAATGAAGAGTTTTCAATACAGATTACTAGTTAATTCATTGCTAGGTGTTGTGCAGATTTATATTTCAAGGAGAAATGTGCAGAAAGGTACTGTAGTAACTGTAGTTGGTTGCCTTGCATTGTTGGCCAGATGTTTTCTAAAGAACTGGGCACACTCAATCTGGAATTCAGCTTTAGGCCTGATTTTGATCTGTAGTGGTAGTCTGTGACTCAGAGCCTAAAATTAAAATGCTTTTCCTGAATTTTCCATTCTCAAAGGAGGATTGTTTCCTGGCAGGTGTTAATGATGAGGCATTGCTAATTTACGGCAGTGAAACTTACTGGCGTTCTTGAAATTAAAGAGTATCATTTTCCAGCAGTAGCAAAAGGCGCACATTATGTTGTCTTCTCCTGAAACATAGTTCTAATTTTCCACCAATAGCAAAAAGTAAGGTTTTCTATTATCTTTACATAGAATAGAATCATAGAATCAACTTAGGTTGATTTAAGATCATCATGTCCAACCTTTGCTCCAGGCCTGCCAAGTCCACCACTAAATGGTGTTACTATTTTTGAAATAAAAAAACACTTTCAAAGATATTTTTCTGTCATGAAATCTTTATTTTTTTTATTTTTTCTTTTTAACAAAGATCACCTTCATTAACACAACTTGCTGACTTCCTTCCTCAGCTGCTGTTCTTCCTACACTCAGAGGTCAGAGAAGAGCAACATCAACAAGCCACACATCTGGCTGTCTCTCTTTCCAACTGGAACAAAGAACCAATTTTTTTAATAGCTTTTTTGAGTTAATTGTAAACAATTTGGTTTTGGAGTCCCTGACTTGCAGCAAATGTTTGTCGTAGGCGGATGTAGGGAAAAAGGACTATGTCCTAATGCAATTCCTCTGTGGCCAGGAAGGGGAAAAAAAAAAAATCACTGAAGAAAAAAAACCAGGAATGCCTTGACTCTTGTAGCATTAACGTATGCTCAGAATTTTGAGTGCTTTTTAGGACGTTTCGCAAGCTTAAGATACATGCTTTCATGAAGCAGAGAGACAGAAGTAGTTTCTCATTTCATTTTTCAGTATTTTTATATACAGTAATAGTGATAATTGTTTTTTTCCCCTTTGTTTTCAGTAGTATGAACAAATTGGCAGTGATAAATGACTAGAGAAAGCAACAGGAATGTTGAGGAGGGTAAACTACTTTAAAATCAGAGTTCTGTTCTAATACTTTTTTCTTGTATGTATACTGTTCCTAAATGCTTTTTTTCCAGTAAACATTTCTCAAAAAGCTATATTTACAGTTATTAATTCTTAAGTAACATTTTGAAAACTAATCCTTAAATAATTAGTGAAACATAGTACTTACTTTCCCAATTATTGTATTTTTAAAAATACCGTGTAGCATCAGGTAGCATCCATTTACCTGATCTATTAGAATTACTTTTATTGAAGTGCTGTATCAGAAGTAAAGTAGGCATCTGGTGTGACTTTTGTACTTTCACACTTCCCAACAGGAAATACTGGAATTGTTGATGTACAGCACTTCTGAAACCCCAGCTACTTTTAAAATACCTTATTATACTTTTCTGTGTCTAATTTGAGCTCATGTTACTCCAATGTTTTGGTTGCTTTGTTCAATAGGTCTGTCATAATAATTTTATCTCTAACCTGTCGATTGTGCTAAATGCAAATGCCTTCATGTGGAAAGTAGATTGGTTATGCTGGTTTACTAATATATTTGACTGTTTGGAATGATGCCTAAATTTATGACAAACTTGAATGAATTGCTTGTAGGAGGCAAAATGCACTGTACTGTGATTACTTTTTGTCAGATGTAGGTGTTTGAGTTGATAATGCCACTTAGTGGATAACAGCATTAACTGCAGCCTTTTTTCGGAACCAGATGAGGTAGCAGACCGCTATCTTGATTTATATTAGAGTTTTCCTCCTGGCTAGAATATGCTGATCATAGCGTGTTTTCAAAGAACCTTTTATTATAATTATTGTCATTATATTACCCATTTTAGGAATCCTATGATAGCTAATTCAGTTTCTGGATGTAGTGTATTAAAATGTAGGAATCATTTATTACAGAATTGTAAACTTCTCATAGGAAAATAGGGAGCTTGTATTTAATTTGATTGGAAAAATTAACCATTTTGGTCTTCTTGCACTGGTTCTTTAGGTTAATGAAATGTAATTCATAGTAAGGCGATAATTTTGCTGTTTAGGCAGTGCTTTGGTTTAGCCCTTACAGTTGGAGGGTTGGTGACCGGGCAAACTCTGAACTAGAACAAGCCGATTCTTTAGGAATTGAATTGAAGAGGACTTGATGGAAAGTATTTATTGCCTTTTCTTGCATGGCAGTGTGAAGGGCATATACAAAATGAGAGTATAGGACTGGCCTGGGTCCTGCTTTAGTTGGATTTTGTAGGCTTCAAACAATTCTGCTTTGAAAAGTCAGAAAGGTGAGATAGACACCAAATATCTATTCCACCCCTTTTACAGTTATTACTTCCTGAATATATTCTATTTGTAAAGATTCTTCTTTGCTAAGTACTTTGGATGGTAGTATTTGATACGAAATTTAAAGTATAAAAATTCAGACTTTTTACCTGAGACCAATGTCTCAGATAAATCTACATATATGCAGTTTAGATTACGTACATATATATATTTTTCTAATATCACTATATTAAAAAAAATTCATTCTGTCATAAAAGAATACTGTCCTCTGCAATTTACTTGTTATTTTTTTTTATGGAAGAGGTTTTTTGCACTGTTGAGACATACATTGATTTAGGTCCTTACATTCCTTTTCAGTCTTTAAACTGTGTTCTTCGCACTTTTTTCCTCCTAAGTAACTTCCCATTACTTCCCATCAACCCTCATAATCTTTAGTCACTAAGCATTTTTTTTTGCTTAATCTCTCAGGCTTTTCTGAAGTTTTCAGTTACTCTATTTTTGTTAGTAAAGTCAGTTGAATAAATTGCAATTAAAGTAATGATTGGCTCATAGGAGTAGGAAGATGTAATTCAATTTCCAGGCCTGTCTGAGTGTAGAATTACAGGCTGATTGTGTTAATGATAAAGATTGAAAGACAATACAAAGACTTTTATTGGCTTAAGTAACAATATTTTTCAGATAGTCTTTATCTTCCATTTGTTTGACATGAAATTGGGAATAATTGAGGATTATCCCATCCTCCAGAGAACTTGCATCATCTAAGTCATGAGCTAAGAGGAACCTGAGTTTTACAGCTCTTGTTAGTGTTGAAATCAAAATCACAGAGGCATTCTTCCTCTTTGTACACTGTGCTGTTTTACAACTGCTCATGTCTCTGGATAGCTAGAAAAGATGGCTTTGAGTCAGCAAACAGAAAGCTTTGGTTAAGTAGATTATTTTACTCTTGATTTTGTTAAAGTTTTAATCTTGATGTATCTTTTTTTTTCCCTGTAGCAGGCAACTAGTTATCAGTTCTTGCTTAAACATGCTCATTTGCAACTCTATGTGTGCATGTGTTTGTACATATGCGTATTTATGTGTGAGCATGTGTATTTTTTTATACAAATCCAGTTTTTCAACAAGGTTCTAAAAACATTTTTAAATTAACTTTTTACGTAGTTTAGAAATTTTATTAGAAACTATTGAATGTTGCCTTTACAAGGCTGTATTTTCTTTACACGTGACCTAACCACCTGAAAGTGTGGATGGGGAATTAGTTGCAATTAAAATGCAATTAATTAGTTACAGTTAAAACAGGGTTCTTAGATCATTTTTATGCAAAAAAAACCCCAACTTACTAAATTTGCTCTAAACCTAAGTATTGTGTCTTTTCTATAGTTTCTAGTTCTACAAGACATGATTTGCCTTTCAAACCAGGAGCATTCAACAAATGCAATAAGAAAATCTTGGCTATAACTACCTGCATTTTAATTTTTATATCCAGCAGATATAATTGGCTCCATTTTTGATTACAGATAGCTGGCATGTTAAAGTTAGCTTATCTCATCCTGTTTTTTAGTAAGAGACTACAAAAGGAAAACCAGATTTCTTTTTTCTCAACTTCTTAACTGGAAAGAAATAATGCTAATCAAAACTTCTTGAATAAGTGTAAATACAAATGGCATTTCTGTTCACATTGAGAACATGGGACTGTTGCTAGGGGCTGGTGCAGCATGTGTTTGACCCTGAGCTGGATGCCCTGCTAAGAACACTCGCCAGCCCTGGATGTTGTTCGCTCTCTGCTAAGCCTGGTCACCCACGTGCTGTTCAGCATTCTGTTAGAAGTTACAGTTTTCTGAATTTTAGACGCAGTCAGTTATGCCTGGAGAAGAGAAGGCTCCAGGGAGACCTTAGAGCAGCTTCCAGTGCCTAAAGGGGGGTACAAGAAGTCTGGAGGGGGACCTTTTACAAGGGTCTGTAGGAATAGGACAAAGAGGGGTGACTTTAAACTGAAAGAGTAGTTTTATATTAGATGTTAGGAAGAAATTCTTTTACTGTAAGGGTGGTGAGGCACTGGCACAGGTTGCTCAGAGAAGTTGTGGCCGCCCCATCCTGGCAGTGTTTAAGTCCAGGTTGGATGGGGCTTTGAGCAGCCTGGTCTAGTGGAAAGGTGTCCCTCCCTGCCTGTGGTAGGGGTATTGGAGCTAGATGAGCTTTAACATCTCTTCCAACCCAAGCCATTCTGTAATTGTATGATAAATTCTGAGTTTCAGTAGGAGGAAAGAGAAAAAACAGTGTAACTTCTTTAATGTGGGTACTTGTTCTGAAATGTGGTTATTAAAATACTACCTAGATTAGTTTGGCTTTAGTTTTAAAAGTAAGGTGGAGTCATCCCCTGACAGCAGAGCTGTAGCCCCTGCAAAAATTCAGTCTGAATGCAGAAATTCGCCCGGAGGCATAGGTTAGCACTGATGACCGACTGGTAATCCAAACTAATGACTGGATCTAGCCGTGGCCTTATACCTGGGGACACGGGTGGCAAGGCGTACTGTAGGAGTACGTGAGTTTTCCGTGCGTGGAGTCAGAACCCCTGGAGTGGTCTCTGAGGCGCGGTGCGGGGTCGAAGCAGCAGGGGGAAGCAGAGCGCACCGGGCTCTGCGCGGGGTACTGCGACAGGATTGGCTTCCAGGAGCCATTAGAGTTAATTACTGCAGAGCCTGTCAGGGTCAGCGTGTTACTGTAATCTTCGGTTACACCTACAAGAAATCGAATTTTTAATTACAATGACAGTTTAAATTCAGCACCATCCGCAGTACTCCTTCCTTATTTGTCCTATTGGTCTGCAAATAGCAGACTTGTTAATACACCACCACCACCACCCCCCCCACCCCCAAAAAAAACCAAAAGTCGCCGTGGTTTTTAGCAGCTCATCTCAGGGCACAAAAGTTTGGCATTCTGTGTAAGTAAAACGCATTATTTGGAAATAGATTTACTAGAGAATGTGCTTCTTACAGTGTTAGGCACAATGCAAAAATGAAGAATCTCCTTGTTTACATCATTAAGAGAGCTAATGGGCTTGTCTGTTAACTAAATGCAATTTTCAAGGCAGGCTATTATGCAGAAAATTGCTGTGGACCCAGTCAGCCCCTGTACATTTTAATAAATTCAGTGTTTAATGTGAAAAAATAGGAGTTAATAAAACGATATCAGTAGGGATTAAAAAAAAAGGACACAAAGCTAATTAAGAAAAAAGGAGGGGTTTCATTGGAAGTTGTACTTTCCTGTAATTCCCGCATAATTACAGGTTAGTGTTTTGGAGGAAATCTGGTTTTGTTCATTATTCGGTTCCCTTATCACTTAACTTGACTGTGAGAGTGATCTTTGAAAGATTCTGGAGTTTAGCAACTTTCTGACCTGCTTTATGGTAATTTATAGTCCAGTATAATGATTAAATATTTTTTTTTCTCTCAGTCTTTCTGCTTACCAGCCCGTCTGCATTTGTGGGATTGATTTGTTTTTTCCTTGAATGGGCTATTTTACATTTGTATTTACTGAATTTCTTCTGGATAGCATCTCCAGTACATCACAATGATTTTGAGTTATGATCCTGCTTTCCAGAATATTTTAATTCCCGTCTATCTTAGTGCATATTTTAATTAGTGACAGAGAAGAAGAAAATACATTTTTAAAAATATTGAACAAAACCAGATCTGTACCACAGATACCAGATACTGTTTAAAAATACGTCCTCTTTTTTTTGCCAGTAAACTGCTGACAACTTTCAGATTTTCAGTGCTGCAGCAAATTTATGGTATTAAATAACATTTCCTCTTTTCTCATCTCCAGCCAGTTGACAAGTCTCCCTTCTTTATATATTTATTCCTTCAGTTCTTCTGTATGCTTATACAGGCATATTGATTTCTAAGTCTCTGTTTTGTCCATTGGAATAACATGCTGTGTATGTTCTTAACTGTTGAGTTCCTGCACTCCCTTATCCCTTAAAGCAACTTTCTAAGAGACCTATTCTTTCAGATATCTGAGATTACTGGAAGTGCTTTTTTGAAGTCATGATCTTTTAGTTTGCTGTTTTCTCCTTGTTTAGTAACTTCTGCTGGTTGTAATTTATTTTTCCTGTATTTCTATCATCATATTCAGTTAATTCTGCCCGTATCAAGCAAGTCTAAAATAGCCATTCCTCTGGTAAGTACTTCTGTATTCTAGAAAGAACATATATTACTCCAGAAGCTTGTGCAGATACATGGGTAAATAGCCCTCCTGAAGCTTCTTGCCCAATTCTGTTACTGAGGTGCCTCCATAGTTCAGCAAAACCTTTTTTACCATGTTCTTGGGGTTAGGTGGTCTCTCCAGTTGCTGTCTTGGGGTGGTACCTGTTCTTTTGTCCTGTACCCTCACCCAGAGGCACATAGGAAGTTCTTCTTTTTCCTTTTCCTGAAATTTTAAATGAAAAATAAAAAAAAAAAAAAAATAATAATAAAAAAAAAACACCCAAGAAAACAAGACTATCCTCCAGTCTATTTACAGTGGTTTTTTGAACATTTTTTTTTTCCAAGTGGAACTCTTGCTGTTTCCATCAACAGCACAGTAACACAATTTGGTTAGCAGTGTTATATTCTGTGTAGTTAAATAAAACCACTATCATACAAATGAAAGTGTTTTAAACTGGTAGCAACTAATCCGAAAAGGCCCCCATTTCATCTTTAGTTCCTCAAATCTTGAGCTGTTGATACATAGTCAGCCGCAGCTATCTTAATTCTAGTAATGTCAGTATGTTTCTTTGATCAGAATTAATTGTCTCCGCAGTATTTTAAATTATTGTTTGACTTCTCTCCCCTTTTCCAGAAAAGAATACTTGTAAAGGCTGCTTCAGGTCCATATTTTATAGATTATTACCATTTAAACCAGAAAATCAAATTTAGATGGCTAAATGTATTGTGTTCTACATACTGACACATTCAGATCAGATCACTGGCAAATATGCGATCAGAAATCCAGTCACTGTAGGAATTGTCTGGCTTAGACGTCTGATACTAGATGTACTGTTTTGCCATTTATGTGTTAAAAAGAGAAGTAAAATAAAGAACAAAGTTAACATGCAAAGACTTATTCCCGTTATGAAATGGCACAAGAGATAACTTGAAAATAAAATCACTTGGAGTGATGTCTTCACCATAGTTGCACAAAGAACTAGAACATGATAGTTTTCATCTTGGCTTCTTGGACACTTACACTGGCTTTTCTGGGAGTATAGTGCAAAATATTCTGTGCGGAATAGTCAGAAGGCTGAATAATTGGCAGTGATTAACAGGCAGAAAGAACCAGCAATATTTTTCCCTGTTTCTGATTTTTCACCTGAGAGTCCTGTTTCTGAGAATGTTTATGATCTAGAATAGATTTTTCACTCATTATATTCACAAATGTTGAAACCAGGTACCTTCTCAAATGCCCAAATGCTTATTTTTTGAAAAACAGAGTTAATCTTTTTCACTATGATTTTGGTGAGAGAAGATAAGGACAAGGAAACTTCAAGAGGTAGATGATGATGTGGTTGCTCTTCTCTTAGAAGAGTTCAGAATAACTGGATCAAACTCCACCTGGAAAAAAAAAAAAAAAAGCAGTGTTTTTGGTTTGAAGGAAGAAGCCCTTAAACTAGCCAAGCCTGTTCTGTTCCTGTTAAATGTATCTGTCTCCTGTTTATCAATTTGAACATGAGTGTCCTGCTTTGCTTACCTAACAGCATCCACTGATAGACGCTTCATTCGCTGTGTACAGGGAAACTGTGTCCCTGTTTTGTGTACAAGCATTTGTGCATGCGATGCCATATTTAGTCAACATTACTGTACAGTCAGGTGGAAGGATCAAAGTGCAGCAGTGTTTTCTCAATTTCAAATATAACTGTATTGTAATTACTTAATTGGCTTCCATTCTACATTTTTTGTTGGCATTTTTAATTTATTATGACCTATGAGTTGGAATCCAGATATTTTGTTTGCCTGGTTTTCATCTTTTCATGGTGGCTTTTCTGCATTATGCATTTTGAGAATACGTGGGAGTTCTGTTCAAAGTACGTTCAGGTTTGAGGGTTGGCATATAGAAAAATCCGCCTGTGAGGAAATTGTAAGTTCACTTAAGGTAATCCTTTGGGGTTTATTTACCTTTTGATTTTAGTGAAACCATGAGCCAAGCTCTTTAATCCTTTGGGATACTGGTATTAATATTGTTGGCCAGCTCTTTTATTTATGATTAGTGAAAAGTGTATTTGTCATTACAAAGCATTTATTAACTCCCTTTGACTTGATTCACCTTTTTTGTAGTGTCCTTTTGTGTGCTGCAATCTGTATATCAGTTAACAGCAAAATGGCTTGAAGTGTTGCTTTTCTAGTAATTCTAATAAAATAATTGTTCAAAGCAGGTATGATTCTTTTATCTTGGGTTAATTCCACCTTGAACAACTTTCTTCTTGTCTTCCACTTTTCACTTCTTTACATCTGTTTTTGGGTTTGAGTTTTGTTGGTTTTGGTTTGGTTTGGTTTTTTGTCTGTTTATGCTTCACCTGGATAAGACATTTATGGCACTTTTTTTTCTTCACTTGTGTGTAGGTTGCTTCTTGCTGCCACTCTTCCCCAAGCCTGTATCATTAGATGGTGGGGTTGTTGTGGCCCAAGTGCAAGACCTGGCCCTTTGTCTTGTTGAACCTGAAACCATTAACTACAGCCCATTGGTGCAGCCTGTCCAGATCCCTTTGCAGAGCCTTCCTGTCCTTTACCAGTTAAACACTCCCAGCCAACTTGGTGGTGTCTGCAAATTTACTGAGGGTGCACCCAATCCTCTAATCCAGATCACTGATAAAGATACTAAACACAACTGGCCCCAGTACTGAGCTGTGGGGAGCACCACTTGTGACCAGCCACCAACTGGATTTAATCCTTTCACCACCACTCTTTGGGCCCAGAAATCCAGTCAGGTTTTGTATCCAGTGAAGAGTACCTCTATCCAAGCCATGAGCCAGTTTTGTCAGGAGAATGCTGTAGGAAATGGTGTCAAAGGCTTTAATAACATCTAGTTAGGCAACATCCACAGTTTTTCCCTCAGCCACTAAGCAGGTCACCTTGTCATAGAGGGAGATCAGGTTAATCAAGCAGGACCTGCTTTTCATGGTCATGCTGATTAGGCCTGATCATCTGGTTGTCCTATCAGTGCTGTGTGATGGCGCTCAAGATGATCTGTTCCAGTATAAGGTACTGTGTAGAAGCAGGACTAATGAAATGGCAAAATACAAAAAAGAAAGCTATGGGTAAAATAAAACTTAGAGAAGCAATATGTGAGGGATGTGTAAAACACAATTTTCTGCAAGATGTGATTCCTTCATCATATTTGGCATCATACTTCGATGCATTTGGAGCACTGTACCTACAGTTGAATGGCCCACTGGAATTTGGACCCTTTGGAGAGATTTACAAGAAGGATAGTGAGACTGATCAGGTATAATAAAACATAGAATAGAATCATATAATCATAGAATAGTTAGGGTTGGAAAGGACCTCAAGATCATCGAGTTCCAACCCCCCTGCCATGGGCAGGGACACCTCCCACTAAACCATGCCATCCAAGGCTATGTCCAACCCCAACTTGAACGCAGCCAGGGATGAAGCATTCACAACTTCCCTGGGCAACCCATTCCAGTGCCTCACCACCCTTACAGTAAAGAATTTCTTCCTCAAATCCAATCTAAACTTCCCCTGTTTAAGTTTGAACCCGTTACCCCTTGTCCTCTCACTACAGTCCCTAATGAAGTGTTCCCCCCCAGCATCCGCATAGGCCCCCTTCAGGTATTGGAAGGCTGCTATGAGGTCTCCACGCAGCCTTCTCTTCTCCAGGCTGAACAGCCCCAATTTTCTCAGCCTGTCTTCATATGGGAGGTGCTCCAGTCCCCTGATCATCCTCGTGGCCCTCCTCTGCACTTGTTCTAACAGTTCTATGTCCTTTTTATGTTGAGGACACCAGAACTGCACACAATACTCCAAGTGAGGTCTCACGAGAGCAGAGTAGAGGAGCAGGAGCACCTCCCTTGACCTGCTGGTCACACTCCTTTTGATGCAGCCCAGGATACGGTTGGCCTTCTGGGCTGCAAGCACACACTGCCGGCTCATGTTCATTTTTTCATCGACCAACACCCCCAAGTCCTTCTCTGCAGGGCTGCTCTCAATCTCTTCTCTGTCCAACCTGTAGCTGTGCCTGGCATTGCTCCAACCCAGGTGCAGGGCCTTGCACTTGGCATGGTTAAACTAAATCAGGTTGGCATCAGCCCACCTGACAAGCGTGTCTAGGTCCCTCTGGATAGCATTCCTTCCCTCCAATGTATCAACCGAACCACACAGCTTGGTGTCGTTGGCAAATTTGCTGAGGGCGCCCTCAACACCACTGTCCGTGTCAACCACGAAGATGTTGAACAAAATATGAGCTATCATGATTGATCTTAAATTAGTTTTTGAAGAGCTTTAAGAATACTTTAGACAAACATCTGTGCAGAATGACAGAGCTGCTGCTGTTCCTGCTTTGGAGTCTAGATAACCCCGCCCCTAACTCCAGTGCTTTTATAGCGTTGCTGTGAGCATTAATCAGAGTGCTTCACTGACTATTCCTGTCTCCAGTACTCTGCTTTTCACAGCCGTGATCATGGAATGGTTTGGGTTGGAAGGAACCTTAAAGATCGTGTAGTTCCTGCCCTCCTGCCATGGGCAGGGTTGATAATATTCCCAGTTTCTTACCAATGGTAAAACCTGTTCTGTTGCCTGACCTTTGCAGAGCTCCATTCACATTCTGATGATGAGAGTGAGAAGTAGGGGAGGTGTGTGTGGGGCACCCATGGGAAGGTGCTCCAGTTTCTGCCTGTACCTTTGCTCTGTGGATGACACTGAGCACTGCAGCATTCCAATTTTCTTGGAGCTAGTCTTACAGAAATAGAGATTAGGTGGTTTTGATATGTTTATTGCAAAGGAGGGGGGAAAAAGACAAAAATGTTGGTAATAGATTTGGCAAATGCAGTTAAAAATTATTTACTTTCTCTCCCAAGCAAAAAACAATGGGTGATACAAATTTTCTTCAGAAAAAGTAGATTATTGTTGTTAAGAGATTTCTGTGTTTTTTTTATCAGGATTTCTTCGTTCAGTTTGGGTTTGTTCCTTAATAGAACAAAACCAGTTTCTGAATCTTGGACTTCTAATATCTCTTTACAAGCATCTTAACTAACTTTGTGGGTGAATATCACAACAATTTGGAGTCATGCTTTTGATCTGAGAGATCTTAAATTCAGATGTTGGTGTTTTTTTGAAACCACAGTTAATTATTTGTGCAATAAGGTCAGTTCCACTGCTTTGAAGATGCTAATACACTTAGTACAGTACAGTTCCTCAGACTGTGGACTGGATGCCTGTCCTTACCCACATAGATGTGCCATTATTATTCCTAGAAGGTATTATTCCTTTGCTGTTATCACTCCCAAGAATGATAACTTTTACTGAAGTTGCCAGTCTTAATCATCCATTGCCGCCTCTGAACTTGGGAGCCTCTGTTTCCCCTGGAACACCAAATGGAGCTGCTCATGAGAATCCTCCCATGCCCATATTTTTAGGATGATCTAAATGAGTATAAGCAGTAGGTATTTGCTGATCCAGCTCATTTTGACAAAAGCCTTTTAGACTGTTTATATAAGCAGGCAGATTTAGGAAATAGTTTCTGGCAAAGGAGCGCTGATGAGCAGCAAAAGGTCGAGCTGGTGAATGCGTCCTTTTTCACCACCATGAGGTTGTCTGTTATACCTTCAGTGTAGCTACAGTACTGGTGATGAGTTTTTCAGTTGGTACTGATTAAATTAGTCCCGTAAAGGAATAAGAAATAAATTAGTATTTCTCTAGCAATTTATGTAGTAATATAGCTATAATTTGAAAGTAATACAGAACATCACACTTCAAAATTATGTAATTAGTTAAAACAGTGTGTAAACAAAGAGCTAACTAACATGATGCTTAGCTTTGGGCATGCAGTGTTTAGCTGATAATACCTAGTTTCTGAACATTTACCAAACTTTCAAAACTGGTTTTCAGTATCTGATAAATACGTACTTCAGTATATTTTCATTATATGTATATAAAATCCATGGCTGATTTTGGTTTGTTTTTGAGGGGGAGTATTTATTGCAATTCAAAAGTAAATGGATTGGTTTAGTAGGGGGGAAGGAATTTGTTCTCCTGTAACAGTAAACTGTCAACAGTAGCTTAGAAACTTTCTTCTGTATGCTTATGTAATGTTCTAGGATAAGCTTTTATGGTTTGGAAAACATGCAAATGCAAACATCATCGTCATGTCAACATGGAATTTTTAAAGCATAGTGTTAAAAGTTGGAATTCTAAGGAATTTGGACACTAAAGAGAAGCTGCTATCATTTTTGAGTGCTGTAGCAGCATTTTTTTTTTTTTTTTCTGCATGCACTGAGTCTCATTTCCACATTTAAACTGATTTTGCAGTAAGTAAAATGCTTTCCAGGTTTAATGAAATGGAATTTTATGCTCTTAAATGAAAGCTTTCTAATTTGCTTCTATGCATCAGCTGTTCCTTTGCATTTCTGTTGCAGCCACAGTATATATGCTGATCTGCTCAGAATTTATATCATTAGTTACTTTGAAATCTCATTAAAAATTATCCTGGAAGTGACTTGCAGTTCTTGAAATTTGGAATACATCACTTGAGTTTTCAGGGAAAGACAGTTTGGAAGGTCTCAGTACTGGGAAGCGGCAAGCTATACATAATAAAATAATTTAGTTTGGGGCAAGGAATTATGTTTATAAACACTTCCATTAAAGTGAAGTTTGGCCTTTTAATATGGGTTAAAACCTTAGTGTTGAATGATGAGTTATAGTTTAAAGTGAAAGTTTCTTGGAACTAGATCCTGCTTTTAGTTTTGGTGTTCAGGAAACCTCAAGAAATTATTTTGTATCATAAAGAAGTACAGCATGTTTAGCAGCTGCCTGAACCATATCTTCTAGATGTCAATGTTGAGTATCACTGGGTTTTGGGTTGGTGTATATTGGAAATGGATAATGTCAAACCAATGCCTTTGAGATCATTGGAAAACTCAGGCTGACCCTGAGAGTGTGTATAAAGTTCGTGGCAGGGTTCTTGTTTCGTGCTTGTGGCTTAAATAGCTGAATCAGTTTCTGCATGGGGATTGAAAGAGAAGGGCATAAAATTAGATTAAGATACAGAATAAAAGTTCAAGAAAAACACTTACATTCGGAAATCTCCAGAGCACTGATGTGCTGTACTTCTGTGAGAAGGATCAGAAACTGGAGCTTGGGCACATGACCTGAAGCTACTTGATGCAAATGAGGGAGCATATCCTCGGGTTTTTGGCAAAAAGGCTTCCTCACTATTCGAAGCATACTGTCAACTAAACCAGTCTCTGGATGCAGTGTTAACTTTGGCAGTAGAAGAAATGATTGGATACTCTCTGAAGATTGAAGGCAATGAGGTAAGATATGGCTTAAAACAAGTTGAAAGTGAAGAATCCAAACTGACTCAGTAATTTAGCTTGTGATAGTATTTCATAATAATATAAATTGTTTCTTCCAAGGTTATGAAAATGAAAATAAGTGTATGCGCATTATCTTATCTGTCTTATTTGATGCTGATAAAATGTATTACACCGGTGTGATGAAAATGGTCAAATTACTGAAGATAGAAGTTTCAATGCTGTATGAAATCTATTGCTCTTTTGTATGTTTTTTCCCTTTGTAGGCTAATCCGAAAGTCAGGCTCAGCTCATACGGTGCAGATCTTGTTCTGAAAGTAAAAGTGTAAATTTTTTTTCATGTGTGTAAATGGTATAACTTTATGACTAATGGAGAATGTTTCTTTACGTTTCAATATTGTATGTGCAAGATGTTGCTAATTGTAAAGGGCTTGACAGGCTGCTCATTAGATTTGTTCTGGACAGAAAATTTTGAAGAAGTATTTAATGCAAAACAAAGCCATCTGTCTAACAAAAACCTCTTTTACATGAAGCTTCATGTTCCAAACAGATTATCGATTAAATTTATATCATTTTATGGACTGCTTTGAAGTCTCTAAGCCTTACATTACCTTCCTAGGTTTTCCTGCTATAGAAATATGCCCCTTACAAGCATATAGACATTAGGGTTGATGATACATTTATCATGCTTGGGGGAGAATTTGAAGAAACCTTAGTCTCCTCATATAGAGTATCAGCCATATATATACATGCTTAGAATAATTTTTTGTGGTCTGACTTCGAAAGTGAGAAAAAAGTTTAACTGAAAAATAGATGAGCATCAGATGTGAGACCCAAACGCCATGGTTTAAAAGTACTGAGAATATTTATCTTTGAGGCAAAAATCAGGTTTCAGTCGGAGTTTTAAATCTAAAATTACATTTTTCTGCATCCCTTCAGGCAGACCTCTTCATCCGTGTATGTGCTTTTCATGATTTAATTTTTCTTTCTTCTGAGAAAAAGTTTGCCCAAGGAAGATGTACTTTTACATAGTCTCAGAGTAATGTATCTTCCTAAGGACTATACTTGTAAAAAACTTCTTCAAATCTCCTTCTTTCTTGTCTTGCATAGAGACTTGCCTTTTCAAGAACTGGTCACTTTTCCTTTTGGGAGTTTTTCATAACTTCAAATGCAAAGGGTTCCAAGATGATAAAAGACAGGAATAGCACACACAAAAGATTAAAAAGATAGTGGATAAACCTTTTTCTGTTTTTGTTTGTTTGTTTGTTTTTCCTCCAAAAATGCATATGTACATTTTTACAAGTTATAACAAAATTTTTTAGCTTTTATTTCTGATACATCTTTACAGTAATATTTTATAAAACCATGTTGGTTAGAAACAGATTTTTCTCCCTCTTGAATTGAATTACTTTCATGAAATAGCATGTATTTCTGCTAAAGAACACAAACAAAGGATTAAGACCTCATTTTTTACTCTGGAATGGTATTCAGTAATGTTGAATCCAGCAATTTATAGGATTTACAAATACAGATATTGTTCTGAGTTTGTTCTTCTGGCTAATAAACTCTGTTCTCTGTGTTGTTTTACTGATACAACATTTCATTTCCAATTTGATTAATGAAATTATTTCTCTTATTTATCCAAGATCTCTCTGTCCCCATGCATAAATATTACAGAATTGACCATCAAAATGTATTTCGCGGTCCAGAACTTGCCAAAATGTTTAATATACGATGCAGACCATGTCAAGCCCTTAGTTGTAGTATTCTAAGTTTACATGTATAACTGTTTACGATTTTGTTGCATTTACTAGGTTTGCTGGGATGGGTAATCTTCTTAAGGTCCTTACCAGGGAAATTGAAAACTATCCACATTTTTTCCTGGATTTTGAAAGTAAGTTCAAACAATTACAAGACAATGAGAGAATCTTTTCTCTGACTTAACAGCAAACTGAGGAAAAACTTTTAAAACCTATTTGCTTGCAGTGTGTATTTTCCAGCACAACCAGTCTGTCCAGGTCCTTGTCTTTAAAACCATTTGTTCACTCAGGACTCCTTTTCTCTTCCTTTTCTATTTTTCAGGAACCAAATGGGAAATCTTTTAAAAGTTCTCACTTGCACAGAGCTTGATCAGGGGCCAAATTTTTTCCTTGACTTTGAAAGTGAGCAAAGCTTCTTGCCTGGCTTGCCTTCTTTGCTTATTATTTCCTAATACACTGCATGCGCTTACGCATCATAAAGCAATTCAAAAGGGATTTGCAAACAAATCAAATTATGCTTCAACTGAACAGTGCTTTTTGATATTTATAAACCATACAAAATTACTTTATTTCCTTCTGAGAAGGGAAGGGGCAGAAAGATAGATATGAAAGTAAAATCTTACCTTGAATTAGTTTCGAAACCTGAGCCATTGTTTAATTTGCATATGAATGAAGTTGACCTCAGCTTTCTTTAATAAATCAGTTTAAAAAGAAAAATTCTTTAAGTTGCTTCCTTGAATGGAAATATATGTTGGAAATAAGAAGCTGAAAAAATATAAGCAGTGGAGGTGGCACAACTTTTGCCTGGTTCAGTGGTGATTTAACTGGGATTATTATAGTTTCTAAAAAGAAGGGAAGTGGTCAAAATGGATGTGCTTGATTGCATCTCTCTTAATTGCATGATAATCAGTTTGCAAAACAGTGTTCCCCATTCTAATTCCCTTGTCACATCTATATCTGATTCAAAGCTATTTCACTTTTGCTGGTTGCAGTTTCCCTGCATGTACTTCCAGACATTGTCTTGGAAACTGGTCATCAAATCCTTAAATATGGGTTTGATCTTACTTCACTACTGCAGTGAAATGATTTTTATTTAAAATGCTAACAGTGTGTGATGTTTTCTCTCTTAATATCTTCATTGTAAAAAAAAAGTCAACAAAAAAAATTTGAGAGAAGCCACTGTTTTTAAAATAAATTTGTTTTGAAGTATGGTTTCAGAGACAATTTCAGCTGATTATAGACACACATTTTATCACCTTGAAAGTTTTCTTGAATCATTTATTCCCGAGTTATTTTTCTGAAAAAAAGTTACAGACATGATATGAGTCTGTGTGTGTGTGTGTACCCACACTGAAGCACTGATTCAAAAAAGTTGTTTAAGCACATGCCTCATGAAATTGTTCAAACATGCTTTCTTGGATGAGAGCTGGAGTATCTGACTGAAAGTTTGCACAGACCTGAGTCTTCTCATCTAGATGTTTTTTGCCTCATTATGAAGTATCGGTTTTAAATTACAGAAAAAAAAAAAAAGTTGATAAGTTGGTTTGGGTTTAAGAGAAGGTACTGTCAGCTCTGTATCCCGTTTTCTTTCTATATCATTTGAGAATTCTATTGTAAACCCCGGGTATCAAATCTTTATCCAAATTACCACATCATTTTTTTTCCTCTCAGACGTTTGAAGGCTTCGGTAGTGCTCTGTAGCTTTACCAAGCTATTATTAAGGTTTTCAGCTACTCTGAGCTTCGAGGTTTAATGAGCTCCATCATGTCCTGGATGGTAAGAAAGTGCTGCTGACCCAGGCTGCAGACTTGGCAGGAACAAGAGGTCTGGCAATGGGAAGTCTTTATGGCATGGAGGTGGTAGTGAGAGAGGAAAATACCTGGTTTATTGCCTTGGCAGCAAAGGTTCTTTGGTTTGTTTCCCAAAAGTGCATTGCCAAGAGCTGAATGGGGTGAAGCACCCTCTCCCACTGGAGGTGACCAGTAGTTAGTGCAAGAACATGGGCATGCTAGTCAGTTATGTCTACCTAGAGAGGAACAAAACTCATCTCCAAATTTCAGTGAGTTTGATGCGAGTGAAAAGTTAAAATGTTTTACTTGTGAAATAAAGTTCTGGAGGTTTTTAAGGCATAAAATCTTTATTGTGTCGAAGGGATGTGACTGAAAGCATCTGTAGTTTTGTGCTTTGAACTTTAATTAGCCTTCATACAGTGTAGCAGAATGGATGCTTTTAGTTAGCGGACATAGATAAGAGCCTGCTTACATTCTTGCTGGATGCGTGACTGACTTTCTGTAGCCTGAGTTTTCAGTTTAAGTTCATGAATAAAAATGGTGACTACAGTTGGCCATTCAGAGAGCGCAAAGGGGTATGTGGAGTTGATTGTTTAGTCTGTTTTGTTACTTGCTTTAGCATATTGTTTTCTACTTTTTGTGCACTTTTTCATTAGCCATAAGTTGAAATCTCAAATATGTCAGTGCTACTTCTGAGATGTTTACAGAGCTTTTGGATACTGCTGCCGTGTTTTGCTGGGGGATTTTTTGTGGTCTTCATTTGGTATGTATTCTACCTAAAAGGAGGGTGTGTGACATACTTGTTTGTGCTGTGCGTACAATGTGCCACACAAATACTGCTTAAAAAAACAGAAACAGCCTTTTTCCTCATTTGCAGGAGTGGAACAGATACAACCTGTTTCCATGCCTCAAAAATCAGAGTCTTTATGGGTTGGTGTTGATCAAAAGTGATACAAGTGTTTATAGAAAGAAAGTGGAAAAACATGGTGTTAACTTCATTTGACAGTTGATTTCGTCTGTGCTGCTCCAAAGAGGAGATCCCATGGGTGATGATTTACCGCATAGTCTCATACCCTTATGCTAGAATTAAAACCTAGAACCACACAATTGCACCCATCGTGAATGATAGCTGCATGGGAAAATTAATGTACTAAGAACTAGCTATTAAACACACACCGCTGCCCCCTCCCAAACTTAACATTCTCTCCCTCACTTACTACATACTCTTTCAGTCAGGTCAGGGCGATGTGGATG
Source organism: Amazona ochrocephala (assembly GCA_039720435.1). Classification (NCBI taxonomy): domain Eukaryota; kingdom Metazoa; phylum Chordata; class Aves; order Psittaciformes; family Psittacidae; genus Amazona; species Amazona ochrocephala. The sequence continues at coordinate 26,726,016 of CM077878.1, forward strand.
ATGGCATGGTTGGAAGAGCCCCAGCAGTGGCACATGGATGGAAACAGAAATGCAGGAGAGGATAGCAAACAGTTGTACAGATCTTGATATCTTAGGTCAGTGCTGAAGCTACACAGTAAAGTTAGTGTAGTAGGTTTTTATTCAATTGCTTTCCCTTATTACCCTTAACTAATACATATGGCATAGGCAGTATGTTGTAAGGGTGAGTTGTTCTGTGCAACAAAAATTATTGTGAGTTACTGTTCTCCAGAGGACAGTCTGGCATTGCATCTTTTGGAAAATGCCATTCTTGGCTTTTGTGTTTGTTTTAAAATATACTTAATTACAAGTTGTTTTTCTTCATTTGCATGCTCACTTTTCTCTTAATTATTTTTCACCAGCCTGAGGTTTTTTATATTTAGCCTTAGTCCTTTCAATGCATATTTTCTATGCAAATCTTGAGGTCTTGAAAAATGGGAAGGTAGAAACAGAACTTAGAAAAATAAGTTTTCTTACCTAATTCAGAGTTGTGTTTTTTTTTTTCCTCAAAATCTTTCCTTGTGCTATAGTTGAAGATGAGCAAAAATCATGAAAAAGAAGTGAGTTTCAGATTTCACCTTCCCATTGTTGGAGGGTTTTTAATAGCTATTTTAATTTTTCCCTAGAAAAGTTTAGGTTACAAAAAAGATAATGTTTAAAATTATCTCCTTTTCTCCCTGTTTCCTACAGCTGTCTATAGCATCAGTTGTAATTCTTATGACATCTTTTATTAGTATTCTTCTTCATTCCAGATGGGAAACCATGTTTTGTAACTCCGTGGTCGTACTTGAAAAAGCTTGAACCCAGCATTAGTTTCAGTTAATGTGGTATAGCAGAGGCAGTTCTGTATGATCACCAGTAATCATTTCAGAGTTAGGCAGTTACTCTGGATCTGTGCAAAGAGAAGCAATTTAAAGATCCATTTAGTCCAGCCTTAAAAGCTAACAGTGACAAATTGGAACAGTGGTAACTTCAGAGAGTGATATGGAGAATAGTGTTTTCCTGTGCAGGTGAAAAAGCATTTTCCTTGAGGTGAATGCAAGCTATCTGCACTCAACCAAATTACTTTTTTTTTTTTCTAGGGTCTACTGAAAGGTTAATGTAAAGAAAAAGAATCTCTTCATTCCCAGAAAGTGAACTGTATTACTGTTTTACACTTGTATCTTGGTATAGGCATCATTAATCAAAACGCTACCATCTGGATTGATTATAGAACACTTTCTTTACCTTAATACTTTTCTTAGCTCTCAACAAAAAAATAATGTTAGGAAGAGTGAGTGGATGGCAAGTCTTGAGACTCTGTGCGTGTCAGCATTTTGTGAGCCCATAGGACAAATTCTCTTGAAATGGATTTTGTTGGTTCAGGAACCATTTTGTTCTTTAGATTTTGACCTTGTTTAAAATGCTCCCAGGTAAATTAATTCTGGATATTTGAAGCTCTTTCCATAGGAGTTTACATGTGCTCTTTTTTTTTGCAGAAAATCTGCTGTCAAATTACTGTTGCCCATAGAAAGCCTATTTCAGGCAAAATAAATAATTCCACATGATTGTTTTTTTTTTAAACTTAAAATACTAAAGCTTACAGATTATTAGGAGAAGGTGTCCTTAAATGACACCTTCAGTACCATCCTCTCCTCAGACAATAAACCACTTTTATAAGACCAAGCTCTAACCTTAAACTGAGCAGGTTCCCTTTTTTCCTGCGTATTAGGGGGCTTGTTACCTGATCCTGATTTAATCTCCCTTATACTCCCAACAGTCAAGGGCACTTATTTTCTGGGATTTCCCATCTCCAGAAATATTAATGAATTTTTCAGTTATCATTGTTAATGTATGATTAAAAGTCTCAATTAGAATATGTCTGGCAGCAGAGCAACTGCCCTCTTTTTGCATAATAGGGTATTAATACACTTGTTCTGCAGGTAGCAGGGATGGAAATGGGTTTTGTTTCCAGCCGGCTGGAGGTTAAACTCTTGTCTCCTGTGCCGTAGGGAGTACCCTAAGCAAGAAGCAATGGCTCAGTCAGAGAGAGGCCTGTCCACTTCTGTCACACAGCTGAAGCCTGGCGCTGATATCCCTTGCACAGCACCATGCCTGTAGCAAGTATTAACAATTTAGGGAGCTTCATTTTGTTATAGCTAATTTAGAAAGTTTAGATTCACATTGCAGACTGGATAGGGTACTGTTTCCACCTAATACTATTCTTTTTTAATGTATGGAGTGTAGCAGGTTCTGATACCCTCTAAAAAGTGTAGTTGTAATCACTTTCGTCTTTTCTGAGGACATAAACTAGCTTTTTGTCTAGTTTTTTTCCCAGGTTGGAATAGGAAAAAACACTGCCATGGTGACAAACCTGAAATAAGACTTCAGCATTGTACAGTAAAACAGACTTACTGCTCTCATAACTTGCTGTCAGTGACTAGTGGAATTATTAGCCACCTTCCGCAGTGGATAGGAGAAGAAAACCTGAAAGCAGAGCCTGGAAGGCATCTTGTTTTATTTGCTCTTCTTTTGCTAGGTTGTTGAAGCCAGGAGGGTATGATGTGTTTTTGACAAATATGATTCCCCGTTCACGGAACTGAAAACACTAACCAGTTTCTATGGGAATCCTAATCTGCAGACAGTTTGAGGGGGAGAAGAATGTTTTATGCATCTTTTCTGCATTTCAGATACAGAAAGGGTGTGTAGATTGGATGCGCTTTTTAGTACTGTCTTACCTTTTCATACAAATTAATTACTTGGATATTATACTTCATTTTGCATTGATAAAGGCTTCATATCCTTCTTATATTTAATCTTGTCCTGTGAGTATTAATGTATTAATGTATTACCTACATTGCAGTTTCTGTTTCTTTGAATTCTTCACTTGGTGAAGAAGAAAACCTCAAAACTGTTCAGAAAACTGTTTGGATGATTTTTTTTTTTTTTTTTTGAGGGGGAGGAAACAAAACAAAGTACAGGTATTTTTTCTAAGAAAAGAATGATGATTGCACATTCTTTCCCCACCAGGCACCTGAAATACTTAATGCATCCACAAATGGATTGTAATGGGTCCAGTGTTCCACCTTCTTGTAGTGGAAGTCTGAAGCCCCATCCAAAATGTTGACTAGACCATAAGTAAAGGTGAAAGCATTTGTTCATGGAATGGATGAATTGTCATGTCCTCATTATTTCTGATGGAGCCAATGAAATTGCATTCCTTCCCAGAGATAAAATTTTTGCTTTCTAAGTGAAAATTTCATGGTAGAATCTGTATATGGAGGAGTCAAGCACAGTCTGACTCTTGAATTAATTTGATAGAGGATTCATATAGTTGTCAGGTTTAAGATTTGCTTTAGAAAGATTTAGGCAAAGGTGAAAGGGTTTCCTATTTGTCTTATTAAAGGTAGTGTACTCTGAATGCTAATCATGAGTACTCAATACTCGTGCAGTAAGTCTGGTGATTTTGATAACTTATTATTGAGAGGGCTTGCAGTCATTGTGGATTAGTCAGTGCCTGTGGTTTTATTTATAAATTGTCTCAAATTGCCTAAATGCATGCTGGTTCTGTGGTGGTATGGGGTAAAAGGAGAGCACAGCCAAGCAGTGATTCCATGCTGTGATTCAGGAATGGCATTTTTGTACTCAGAACAGGTTTTGGTATTTTTGGAATAGAAAACCAGTTTTAAAAGCCAAAATCTGTCATGAAGAAATCTATATTCCTTTTTGTTGTTGTTGCTGCAATTACCGTTATTGTTGTTGACGGCAAGATGAGATCTTTTTCAAAGTGATCGATTACAGGTATTTTAGCTGACCGTTTTTGGCAAGATCTTCGTATAAATCCCTTTTGAAACATGGCCATGATCTTATCAGAACATCTGTTTGCATAGCATATATTTCATAAGTAAGATGCATGGGTTTTTTTTAAAAGCCTGAATCATCCTCCCAATCCTTATTTGTAAGCTAAACACTTTCAGCGCTTTTGGCATTAATATAAACTGCTTCTGCAAATGCAAGCTAAGCCTGTTGCTCTGTAGCTTTTGCAGCCGTCTTCCTCTCCCTTTCCTTTCTTTCCCTTTTCCACCCACCTAACTTCCTCCTACTTCTACTTCCCCAGGTGCAGGGATCGTACGGAAAGCTTAGTGGGTTTTAAACTCTCAGCCTTCCCCCAACTTCTAGAAGATGAACTGAGAAAATTTTAAAAAGACTAACAATAGGGGGTGTTAATAAAAGTAATTTTTAAGTTCCAAAATGCTGAGCTGGTTATAGTGTTCAAATTTTTATTAGAGACTAACATTTTTTAAAGTAAATAAATTATAAAAAGTAACTTAGAAGTACCTTGTTAACCAACCCATGCTTCAGGTGACGTGGACATGCAAATTTTACACTTATGAACTGTACTGATAACTTACTCTTTTATGTCTTAATATTCACTGAAAATGTTACTTTATTTAACTTTTATTTAGCTATTAAAATATAGATACTGATTTATAGGTGACACCTATCTTCCCCTACTCTACTGTTGAATGGTATGTAACTGTTTAGCAAGATTACTTTCTCCATTAAATTCTGAAGCATTTACTGTTTTTTCTCTTCATCACAAGGTGACAGACCCCTTACCCTGTATAAATGAGACTTCTTGCAGCTCGGGGAAAGAATCAGTCAGTAACACTGTAAACTTAACCTGACTAATAGGTTGGTTCCACAGCTGTGTCCCAGCTGGGATTTTCCTGTTAGGGACAGTTTTACCCTTTGGTGCTACTTTCCTTTGCCTTCTTTTGTTTGTGTTTTTTTTTTTTTGTTTCTTTTTTTGTAGTTATGTAAAGTATTTTGGATATAAAACCCAGCTGAGTAAGCCTGGCTTATTTTTGCTTTCACTTGTTCTGTCTTTTAAACAAGATTAGGGAAAACTTCCGTAGTGAAACAGAAGTCAGATCAGATTGTTTCATGTGCCCAGTCTCATGGGACTCACTATGACATAGGAGTATAAGAAAGATTTTAAGTATTAGTTTTGTTTCTAATGGGGGTGGGTAAATGAATACAGTTATGATAGATGGGTGGAATACTGTGTCTTATTTCTTGATGACAGTGAGAAGACTAAATAGAAAAAGTGCTTTTAAAATTTCTTGTCTGTTAATGTTGAGATGTATACAGTAGCCCTTAATCGGTGTGTTTTTAACTGAGGTGTCTCATTGCCTTTAATTCAGACAAGCAGCCCTTGAGTCCTAAGATACACCTTCAAAGTATTTTTTTCTTCCATAATAATTAAAGTTCTATCTTTACATGCAAGTACACATTAAGGGGGAAAAAAAAAAAAAAGTGTCTCTGTAGAAATCTTCAGGGACAATGATTATTTCTACCAATACTGATTACAGGTATATATGTAGGTCATCCAGTCTTTAGTCAGTGCCAGTTGTCTTGATGTTTCAAAGCAAGAGAAGGTAGAAAATGTCTAACATGTTGATGTTCTAGGGGTAACGTCACTCCCTGGTGTGACACTGCTGTGAAAATCCCATCGGATGGGGTTTGAATGGGAAAATTGATCTACTTCCAAATGTAATTTCTGAACAATAAAGGTCTACAGGTCACTCCCTCCCTGAAAACTGATCATTGACAGAGCTGGATTTATTTTTGTAACAGGAATGATCTCTGACATAAGAAAAATGTTTATTTTTAGCAATACAGTATCTGTGTTATACAAAAGGAGAAATAAATTACTCTTGTTAAGGAAGCCGGGAGGAAAGTCAAAGTGGTATAATATCCCACTGCTCCATCCTCTGAAAGGCTGATTTTATCCCCAAGCTGCAAGAAAAGTGAACAACTCTTTGTAATTGAGCTGCAGAGCTCATGAAAGAAGAGCATTTTTACTAAAGGATTGATGTATTATCTATTTTCAAGAAACATTGCTTTATGATACTGCTTCACTTCAAAATGCTGCGTTTTGAGAAGAGTCATTGTGAAGCAGAGTATACAAAAACCGTAGAAAGCAGAAACTTGGAAGTTAGCAGAATAGCAGTGCAGTATAATTGTATCATTTATAAAAACACATCAAAATGGAATTACACATAGTCAAGCTGGATATAATGTTAAGTAGAACTGAGTAATCTTGCCATTTGCATTGCAGCTACCTTTTGACTTTGTGCATTTTGCTCTTCTATTTCTTAGATGCACAGCCCACGGATGGAGAAAGGGAGGTATGGAATCAGATCAGTGCAGTTTTACAGGACTCGGAAAGTATGCTTGCAGACCTTCAGGCGTACAAAGGAGCTGGACAAGAAATTAGAGATGTATGTTTGTTAATGACAGTTCTTTGGAAACAAAATCGAGCAAAATTCAGTGTGTTCCTTGCTCCCGTTCTGTATCCAAGCATGTTCTATGAAATGTTACGATTTAGAACCATAGAATGGTTTGGATTGGACAGGACATTGAAGCTCATCTAGTTCCAACCCCCTGCCATGATGGGCAAGGACACCTTCCACTAGAAGTTGCTCAAAGCCTCATCCACCCTGGCCTGTAACACTGCCAGGGATGGGACAACCACAGCTTCCCAGCAGAGCCTGTTCCTATGCCTCACCACCTTCCTAGTGAAGAATTGCCTTCTTGTGTCTAAGCTAAATCTACCCGCTTACAATCTAAAGCCAATAGCCTGTGTTCTCTCAATACATGCCCTCATAAAAACTCCCTCTCTACTTTCTTGTTGGCCCCTTGAGGTGCTTGAAGGCTGCTCTAAAATCTCCTGGTGCCTTCTCTTCTCCAGGCTGAACAGCCCCAACTGTCTCAGCCTTTCTTCACAGGAGAGGTACTCCAGCCCTCTGATCATCTTCGTGGCCTACTCTGGACCCACTCAAACAGGTTGACATCCCTCTTGTGTTGTGGGCCCCAGAACTGAACGCAGTACTGCAGGTAGGGTCTCAGGGGAGTGGAGCAGATGGAGGGAATCACCTGCTTGTTGAACTTAATGAGGTTCACACAGGCCCATCTCTCAAGCCTATCTGAAAACTTAGAAAATATATTACAGATTATGTGTACCGTTGAATACAAAGACCTAATGTTTTTTGTGGGTTTTTTTTGCTTCTTAAGCTTACTGTTAGTAATTACTATAATTTTTCATTTTTAAAAGCACTATTTCATATGCCTCATTTCATATATCTCATGGTAGAAGTCAAAGGTGAGGATGTGGAAGAAAATACTCAGATGTTAGAAATACACTACAGAAGAAGTTGAAAATAGTAGTTTTTCAGTGTAAGCGAAATAATGAACCACTGTAAATTATAATCTTACATCCACTTTACAGACATTCTGTGAAACTGGTCCAAGAGTACAATTTTGAACTTTAACTTAAAATTTAAGTATTCAAGGCCAGGTTGGATGGGGCTTTGAGCAACCTGGTTTTGGAACTAGATGCTCTTTAAGGTCCCTTTTACCCCAGACCATTCTAAGATTCTATGATTTTTCGCAGCTAACCAAGCATTTTTGTGCATCAGCTTCACAGTTACTGTTAGCGTGAGCTGTTGGTTGCTTGAGAACCTGAAGGGAGACCTCATAGCAGCCTTCCAGTATCTGAAGGGGGCCTATAGAGATGCTGGGGAGGGACTCTTCACTAGGGACTGTAGTGAGAGGACAAGGGGTAATGGGTTCAAACTTAAACAGAGGAAGTTTAGATTGGCTATGAGGAAAAAATCCTTTACTGTAAGGGTGGTGAGGCACTGGAATGGGTTGCCCAGGGAAGTTGTGAATGCTCCATCCCTGGCTATGTTCAAGGCCAGGTTGGACAGAGCCTTGGGTGGCATGGTTTAGTGGGAGGTGTCCCTGCCCATGGCAGGGGGCTTGGAACTAGATGATCTTAAGGTCCTTTGCAGCCCTAACTATTCTATGATTCTGTGGTGAATATTTCAAAAGCATTAAACCCTTTATAAAAGGCCATTTCTGCAATCAGTAATCGTACAAAAGGTGTTACCTGATGCTTCTGCAACAGTTTTGCTCCCAAAAGAATATGTTAAAACATATTTCTGTATATAGCGGTGCATTGGAATGAATAATTTTAAATCAGTGCATTATGGGGAAGAGGAAAGGTGGAAAACATAGTATTTTTTGGATTTAGTAATTTCCTATTCCTGTGCAGTGTAATTTCTCATCATTGTTCTATGTTTTATGGTACTTACTTTCTAAAATATGATTGAAAAATTCCAAGCCACCTTTTGCTTGTTATGTATATACCACAGTTCTTTACAGTAATATTTTCATTTCAGGCAATACAAAACCCCAATGATATCCAGTTGCAAGAAAAGGCATGGAATTCAGTATGTCCTCTGGTTGTAAGGCTGAAGCGCTTCTATGAGTTTTCGCTCAGATTAGGTGAGTCCTGGTTTAGTGTGTCTGTTACTTTATAAACAAAGGAATAGGAAGCTTCTTTTTCCACAGCCTTTTAAAGGGTGGTTATTATTATTTGTTTGATATGAACAGACATTTAAGTACAAATAAATTTATCAAGGCATATTTTTAATCTTAATTTGATTTCAAAATTACTGTAGTTTGTTAGTTTGACACTTAAAATAAGTCTGTATTCTCTAATTAGAGTACAAGCAAAGAATGCAATAAAACTGTCAGGTTTTTCTCTGGTGCGTGTTGCTCTCTGCATTTCACTGTTCCATATTATACTGATGGAATTTATTTTTTTGTAATTTGAATACTTCAGAGTTTTGAAAGGATTGTGAAACAACAATTCTTTGAGACATTTTAAAAACAGGGATAATGGGATAACTATCCCGGGGGAAAGGATATTAATAAACTCTCTCACACAGTGAAAACCCGAAGTTTTACGCTGACTTTTTCATCCCTACAAACCCAAAACATGGTGTAATTGCTCCTTGAATTAGGACTTTGGAAGAGAACCAGTATGCAAAATGTATGTATGAAGTGGGAGAGCTCCCATTGCAAGGGAATTCTTCTGCAACATCCTGCTTATTAAGTCTTTTCATTTTTTGAGTTATGCTAGTAATTATAGCTGCGGGAGCTGAATTGCTTTGCTATCAGTGCCTAAGAGTACGCTTTTAGTAACAGAGATGCCAGAATAATCTCTATACTGAGTTGATGGCTAATTGGGAAAGATGAAAGAGAAAGATTTGACTATCTGAATGCCATAAAAATGCTTTCTCTAGAATTTTCTATAGAGAACCCAGATAAAGGGTGATAAAAAGGAGAAAAGAGCTCACTGGTAGAAAATGGAGAGGAAATGGCAGAGAGCCTGAACAGGCAGGTATCTGACTAATGTTTCTCATCTTAGAATAGTAAGAAAAAGCATTTCCATTAGGGTTCTCCAGTTTGGAGGGTTCCCTCCCTTCAAATAATGTATATTTAGATACTTAAAATGTGTCATAATGTGGACTGAATAGAATTTGTGCTTCTGATTTTTATTCAGAGAAAGCCCTGCAGAGCTTATTGGAGTCATTGACGTGCCCGCCTTATACGCCAACTCAGCACCTGGAACGGGAACAGGCTCTAGCGAAAGAGTTTGCAGAAATCTTACATTTTACTCTTCGTTTTGATGAACTTAAGGTTAATAAAATCTTGTAATACATGACTGTTTTTTCTATGTATTTTGGACTGAAACTGATTATTTTCTATTTTTCTTCCTCAAAGATGAGAAACCCAGCAATTCAGAATGACTTCAGTTACTACAGACGGACAATAAGTCGCAACAGAATAAACAACATGCATGTAAGTAAATAAAATCTGATCTGCTGTTCACACTGAGGTATTTGTCAGTGTGCATTTATACCATTTGTCATAGTGGTTTTTCTTTTGATTTGCAAGCTGTCATGTTCTGTCCTTCACATTGAGAGTTAATCAGCAGTTCAGATGAAGCAAGTCAAGTTGAACTGTTCATGCAACAGTCTGCTTGCCGACATGAGCATGCACTGTGTCTTTTTCTTGCTGCCGGCAAGATTTAAAGAGTTTTGCTGACTATTTTTTCACATGTTTTCATCAGCTAGACATTGAGAATGAAGTAAACAATGAAATGGCCAATAGAATGTCCCTGTTTTATGCAGAAGCCACACCAATGCTGAAAACACTGAGTAATGCAACTACACTTTTTGTGTCAGAAGTAAGTAATGGGGTAGAAAAGGTCTATCAGAGACATGCTTGATTTTAATTTTACAAGATGATTTATTGAACCTTGGCTACTTTTTTACCCTTCTAGAACAAAACTTTGCCAATTGAAAACACAACGGACTGTCTAAGTACTATGGCTAGTGTATGTAAAGTCATGTTGGAAACACCGTAAGTTTTACATTAAATCCTGTTCTTCTTGTGTGAGAGAATTTTGTATCGTATTTTACGTAGCCACCTGGGATAAACACAGGTTTTTCCAAATGAATTCCTTTATGTATGCCTTAAGTTGCTAGCACCTTTATATAGAAAGCATTGTATAGCATTTATATACATTTATATACAAAGCTTTGTATATAAAAGTGTATTAGAAATCCTTGCCTCCTATTTTAACCACCTTATAATATTTTTGATGAATCAGCATTCAGTTTTCTTAGGGAGAGCTTAACAAGGTCAGCCTGCCTTTCAACAAAAGGTTAAAATAGTGTAATAGGCTTCAATGTCTGTGTCTTCTCTAACAGGGCCTTAGGCCACCTACCGTTTCTTGTTTGCCCATGCTGCTCACTTACTAGCATACGTAGGGGAAAGATTTTGGCTTTTTTAAGTAGTGCTTTTGCAAATGATTAACATAGCCTATTTCAAAGATCGTTTGAGTAGATCTTGTTTGGATGCAGCCATCTTATTTTGGATATGAGAGAGTTCATCCATATAGAAACTGTACAATTGTGTTTGTATCTAATATTGTAGATAGAACCAGTGGGTTTGCTGTTGTTTAGCTATGCATTTAATCAAATGTTTTTTGGTTAGATGTTTACTTAAGTAGAAAACACATACAAGATAGTCAAGGTAGTCTTCTTGGTTTTGAATTGTTTGTTCATGGTGCCATATAAAAGGCAGAATTCCTGAGGTTACTGTGTTTGTTTATGAAAGTTCTGGGGAAGCGTATGTAGGTGGTAGGACTCATCTCAATCCCAGGACATCCTAGAAACTGAAGAGTAACCTTATGTGTCAGCTCATTTTTTTGCAAAAGTAGAGAAACAGAGTTGTGAGTCGTGTACCAGAAGGTTATCTGGTATTTAGTTCTAGTTGTGTCAGGCATTTTCAATCTCAAAATGTCTGTAGCCCTTAAATCTCTTCATGTTATGATGCTATGTAAGAATAAAAGTTGAAGTTATTTTAAACTGAGAGGTAGTACAGTACAGACTTTAGTATTTTAATGATATGTTTAAGTGAAAAAATCAAGTTTTATATTGAAAATCAGTGAATGACAGTAGACAAATCTATGTATTATATATTCTAAATATTCATTAGAAAAAGTGTGATATTTTCTGGTTTTTAGGACTTCTGGTTTTCTGTACTGTAGGTAATTTTTTCATTTCATGATGATGGTTTCAGGGATTAGAGCCAGTAGGGGCTTTTGACTGAGCCATCCATATTCTTATTTTGGAACTGAAAAGTCAAAGAAAAACTCTTTAGAATTAGTTCAGTGCAGTCCTAATTTGTAGGCCTCCACATTTTAAATGCTTAGTGAACCTGGATTGTTGAAATTGCCTGTAGACTTAGAAAGAGATCAATGACTATGATTCACCAAGATGAAGCCCTGAGTTTACTAGCTGCCGAAATTAGATCTCACTTAACCGTATCAAAGTAGGACTTTGAGCAAAAAGAGTAGCTTTCCTTTAAGGTCCCAATATGCTGTGTTTCTGAGGTTAAACAGAAGCATAGTCAGTCTCCATTATGTGTTGTGAATTGTGGAAATCTTCTATGAAGCCATCTCAAGATACCTTGCTGAAGTAAGGATCTGAACTGTGAGAGGGGTATTGGAAGAGGTTTACATATCTTCATTTGCTTTCTAGCCATTCTTCTAAATTTACTAGGACTTAGTCACATCAGAGATTTTTAAAGTCTTACTAAGACGCATCTTCAACCTTGAACTATAATTTTAGTTCAGATTTAATGTGCTTGTAGTCTTAATTTGCAGAATTATCCAGTACAAAGTCAAGACTGTTTCTTTTTTTTGTTCTGTTTTCCAGAGAGTACAGGAGTAGATTCACCAGTGAGGAGACCCTTATGTTCTGCATGCGAGTAATGGTGGGAGTTATTATTCTGTATGACCACGTTCATCCTGTGGGAGCTTTCTCAAAGACATCAAAGATTGATGTAAGAGTGACTTTTCTTTAATACTCTGTAGATTTGAGAAAACTAGTCTACAGCTCTTCTTAAACACAAGCTTATGGCTTTGTATAAATCATTTTCATTACTTTTGAATGGCAAAATTTAGAATTTATCTTCACCTGCATACTTATATATATATCAGCTAGTTTGAAATTAAAATAAAGATCGGGGTTTTGTGGGTTTGGTTTGTTTTTTTTGCATTTTCTTCCAGACACGGGTACTCGTTTTTCTCTGTTAGCTGTTTTCCTGACAGCTGTATGGTTACTCTAAAATAATTTTGTATTGTTATTAGACACCTATGCTGGAGTAAGTGCTATGGTCATAATTTTTAATTAATCACATTATTTATGCTGAAATGCTCATCTTTGGCAGTATTTCTGCTGTAAATAAGTGGATACTCAACATTGTCTTTGAAATCTGAAGTAAGGGAACTGAAATATTATTGTTGTAATGTTGATAATGAACCTTCAGGTTTAGCTTTGGCATAAGCAATCACAGGAAAATCAAGCTTATTATTTCATTTCAGGTATTGCAAGCACACACAAAAATGTGTTCTCTTTGCTATATGTTTTTAGAAACCTAAAGCTCATCTTTCAGCAGAAATAAGCTGTCATGAAAAAAAGATGTAAAGTCTTTCCCTTTACAAGAAAGCCTACTTCAAAAGAAAATAAGTTATATACCTCTGTTATGACATTCAGTCTTTGTTAGCATTTTTCATCTGAAGATATCAGTATTTTACCACATCTCCTCTTTGACTCTGTTTTACAGAGGGAGAGATGTCACAGAGAGGTGAATTGATTTGCTCAAGGTCATGCAGCAGATAGAGCCTGGGAATTGAATGTAGACTTCCTGACTGCTAATTCAGTCTCTTGCCTACAGGGACAGCACAAGTAAAATTTTGATAGTACCAAATATACAGTGTGTGTACTTTGTTTCTCACATTTATCCTAAAACCGTGTAACCTTACAGGAAAGTTAGCTAGGTGCAAATGGAAGGCAGGAGATGTATGGATCAGTTTTTAAAAATGATTACATGATCCCAAATCTTAATTCACCTCAATAGTTCAGTGATTCTTTTCTAATAAAAAAGTCTTCTCATATTTCAGCTGATCAGTTTGTTTCATTGTGAAAAACAATTGTTTTCTCCAAACTAGTCACTTACTGGGGGCTGTTTCAAGAGAATTTTGGGAACAGTGAAACAAATTGCCCTTTCCTTACTCCTTCAAGACGGGAGACTCCATTTAAAGCTTCTCTCTTTCGACTGTTTTAGGGATTCTGATTCTAACAAAACCGGAGAAGAATGGTTTGAACTTTTAGCCCCTTTGAGTTTGTCCGGTCTGGGCTGACCTGATCTGATGGGGTGTGTGTACCTGTTCTGAGTGATGTGAATAGTCTTGAGTTTCTGTAGCTCAGGAAAAGTAACTGTCACTTCAGAACATGTGGTGCTACCTGAGGATTTCATCTGTTCCACTAGTTGCAGAGTTGGTTTTATCTTCCAGGTAGACACAAGCCAACCGAGCAGGGATCAGGGACTGTTAGGCCAGTTATTGTGCAGGAGGCCGAGCTATATTTTCCATATAATTTTTATTGGCAAATTCACAGTCCCTGGCCTCATTTAAGTATTTAATCATTCACTTCCATAATAAGGCAAGTTGCTCTTCAGCTACAAAGAACATGTTGGCTTTTAGATTTAGCACTGTAATGTGACTTGGAAAATTAGAAGGTTCAAATCTTGACTCTGCCATGTCTTTATCTGCCATTTTAAGTAAGATGGAATTAATCTGTCATGAGCTTTTAGATATCTTCTTAGCAATGGGAAGAAATAGGTACTTTCTGGAGCATGACATTATATATGAAAGTATATTCTGAACACGATAAAGGAATTTCTTATTTCTCTGTATTGACTAGACAGGGAGTTCTACCTCTATTTTTTCTGCTTCATTTCCTGCTTTGTAAATTTGGACAAGGTTTCAGCCTGTTTTACAGTCTCCACAAAGATGTTTGTTCAGTGTGATGTTTAAAATTACCATCATGGACTTCTATCTGAGATTAAATTTGTAACCATTAGTTATGAAACAAATCGTAAGTTATCACCAGTTAGGTTTACAACTGAATACTGAAAATTACTTCCTTTTGTGCAAGTTTTTTGGTTTTGTTTTTGTGGTTTTTTTTTTTGTTTTTTTTTTAGCATATATCAGCTGTTCTTAATAATTTTTAAGTTGGAAATGGAGAAATTATGTTAAAGATTAAATATATGCATTTCATAATATAATTATCACCAAATGCTTGTTAAAATAGATTGTTTTCTCAAAAGTTAGCATTTTAACTTAATTTTTAATAAGTTATAATTTTATTGTATCATACAAAGCAGCATTAACATCCAGTACTGAAAAAACCTACCTGTGTATGGTGAAATGTTTCCTTATGTTCAGCTAGTGCTATTCATATATTATTGTTCAATAGTGGCATGCTTCTGTTCCCAGATGAAGGGATGCATAAAAGTTTTAAAGGAACAACCACCCGACACTGTGGAAGGGCTTCTGAATGCTCTCAGGTACGTATGGAATAATTGTTTGATTCAGCTATCACAAATTCCAATTTGCTTTTTTTTCCAGATCTCTTTATATTTAAGACTTTTCACCTTTGAAGCTTGATTTATTAAGAAAATTGTCCTTTCAGGTTTGCCTTCAGCTGGTTTTTTTTTGAGTAATACTCATTTATGTTTATTTCATTTCACTTTGATAAACAATCACTATTAATAATGAAACTCATAATGTCCTTCTTGAGAGACACTTAAGGCTTGCTTTATTGCCTGAAGCTTATCTTAAAAGGTAAATATGCTTTGTTATATAAAATACCCGAGCAACTAGAACATTTTAGAAGTATATAATTTATTTCTCAGATTCTTGATAATTCCCTTCTCTCTTTCCCTTTTAATATGACCCTGTTTGTTTATTTTTTTAAGTTAGAGAAAACAGCAACCTAAATCCCAATCCTGTAGCTAGGTGTTTACGGTGCTGTCTTGGGAAGGAAGACACAATGGTCTGACTTCTCTTAAGCTGATACGGAAGTCTTAGTGCCAAGTTTATCGGAGCTGTACTGAATTCTCTAGATGGTGAATGCTTGGATAGAGTGAGAACTGCACCTCCATATTTGCTTATTGTGTTTTTTGAATTAAAATTGATGTGGAGTTAAATCCTGCAGGTATGAAGTGTGTTTTGAGCTTATGTGGTAATCAGTCATCCTACAAACATAAGCAGTGGAGAATGCTTGGGCTTAAATGTAAAAAAAAAAAAAAAAAAAAAACCAAAACAAAAATCTACACTAGAGGTTTTCAGTCCTCCCAGGACATTTAAGAAAGCTGCTTAAAATTAGATTTACACACTATGCCAAAATTCAGTCTAGATTCCAGAGCCCTTTTATATTTACCCTGTTTCTTATGTATTTCCATGATCTTATTTGTTTTGAGACTTCTAACTGGAGAGAAAAAAAAAAAAAAAGAGATCATTTCAACCCAGAATGATGAGAATGTCCTAGATGGATGGCAAGCAGTATTTAGGCAGGATTTAACCACAGTTCTCCACCTAGTAACAGGGAATAATTTACTGCAAGGGGTATATAAAAGATAAAGAACACCAGACTATTAACAGTTATTAATTCCAGTGATCAGTGATGAGAGGAACAGGTAAGTTTCTCTTTCGTATAATTGAAATGCATTGATTTCTAAAACAGTTACTGAAGTTTTCAGACTTTTCTAATCCCTGTTCATTTTGTAAAATGTTTTACCTTGTTATTTCTAGGTTCACTACGAAACACCTGAATGATGAATCTACTTCAAAACAAATTCGAGCTATGCTGCAGTAGTGTCCTGAGACAAGTAGATGTTTGTATTGGTCACAGAAGATGTGTATGTTTACATAATTTAATACAGTTTGATGTTAATACTTGTGTGTATTTACATAACCATTTCCTTCACATTGCTAAAATATATGAATCTGTTCATAACCTGACTGACTTTATATAGTGCAGCCTAAGTTTTTATGGTAGCCTTTATCTTTTGACTTTTAGAATACTTTTTTACTTAGATACTCAACTACAACAGTTTATCTGTGCATTTTAATTCTTAAACACCTCTCTATCAGCGAAGTAAGTAGTAGTGAAGACAAAATGGAAATCAAATAGAGAGAGGTGTCAAAGACACCATAGAAAAGCAGCCTGAAAAATGGAGAAATTTAACGTAAGAGAAAGTAAAATTCATGGGGTATGTTTTAAGAATGTGCAGTGTTTTAGTTTATGAATAGGAGAATATCTGGATGTTCATCAGTCTCATAAGATACGTTGTCTTTCCTGTAATAAGTGGAGATCCACCTAATTTCAGGCTTATATGCTGGCTGGCATCCAAAAACCTATTGCAAAGAGGTCATTTTTCCTTTTTTATTAAGTATAACATGTACTTTTCAATAACTGAAGAAATTAATATCCTTTTTTCAGATTCAGTATAAATAAACAGAGAAAGTGTTCTAAGACCATTGCTAGATTTTGAAAATCTTGTATAATTGTATTAGATTTAGAAAGGAAAGAGAAAATAGTAATGCCTTGACTTAACTAGAAATGGTTTATCAGTGTAAATATACGATGGTGAACATTATGTCTCGGACAGGTCTACTCAGTAAGTAATTCTTCTGTTGATACAAACTGGTATAAAGCAAAACACTCTTCTGTAGCAGCAAACTTCCCTAGAGTCAAATTGGTCTTAGACTAGGATGATATAAATAAGTTTTAAGAGCTGAGCTGGTCTTAAGAACTTCATCAAGTTCCTTGGTAGTGTTATGCATTAGATGATTCAGAGTTAACACAGAAATATTTGTCAGCTGACAGCTCTCCATTGGTTTTCAATTGGATGTGATTGATATTTCAAGGATTTGAATTCCTTGCCAAGTTGTTTGTTCTTACTTTTTAGTAATTTTTCCAGTAAATGGAATAGAAATACTTTGCCAAAAGCAGCAAAGTGCTCATGCTCTGTTCAGTGTGTCTTCTGGGTTGTCTGCCATTGCTGTAAATATTCTTGCAGAGGTCACGTTCTGAAAACATGTTTGGTTTTGTGTACTGTGCTTGCGCATATGTGTGAAAACTCCAGTGCTTGTGCACAGATTCAGAGGTGTATTTGCTTATTCTGGTGTACTTAGGTCAGGGTTTGTGTGCTCTCACTGGAATTCCCATGCATATATCACTTCTAAAAACATTACCTTAAGACTTTGAAGATGTGTTTGGTCTGCTGAAACTCATCTGTGCTGTGACAGATTGAGTCATTGAACTCAGTCCTTAAACAGTATTACTATCTTAAGTTCTTTGGAGTAGAGATTGCCTTAGAATTTATTTCTGAGTGGAAGGACCGCTATGAGGTTTCTCAAGCCTGATCAGAACCCTCAGGTGCCAATGTTAATATGTGTTGTGATACTGGACAGCACTGCAACTCCAGCGTTCATGTCACATCTGCAGTTGTAGCAGCAGATCACTATGTTGTTGTCAGGAACAGAATTAGAAATCACACTAGGTTTTGGGGGGTTTTGTCTGGAAGCAGTGATTACACTGCTTTTTCACAGTAGTAAATCCACTGTTTATAAGCTCCATTTTTAATGGGGGGACATTTAAAAATATATATTGGGGAGAAGCCTGCTTTGTTCATAGTCATTTACAGTTAGGTAAATCTAGGTGGATGACAGGTCATTCTATTGAGCTTTGGTAACTGAAGTTAATACGTGCTTACCTGCAATTATTTGTCAAACAGTGAAGTCTTTAAGTAGCCCAGAAGAAAGCTATTTGTCACTTGGTATAATAAAAATATAAACCTTAAAGCATTCTGTGAGTTGTCATGTGCTGTTAGCCAAAGTCACTGAATTTCTTTGCCTGCTCTGATGTTTTTGTACAGAAGTTTGTTTGAAATAATAAAAAGTTTGGTACAGTAAGTATTGAGGCTGTCTATGTTTAGAGACAACACAAACAGGTTGAGAAACATCTCATTTAAAGTTTTGAATCTGAGATACAGTAGGCTCAGCTTTATGTATCCAGGTTATTTAAAAAGCATTTAAAATGTTTCACTTGTATGCCACAACAGTATAACCTCACATCACATAATTCCTGTTTTTTTTCTGATAATTCTGTACTTGTCATCTGGACCAGGGGAAATTGTTGGTACTCTTTACAGAGTGGAGGCCATGAATCCCTTCTATGATTTTTATATCTTCGTATCAGTCATACTAGGCTGTTGTGGCTATCTCAGGTATTTATAATCAATAAGGTTGTCAGAGAATGATTCATTGAACTTTTAAATTAAGTGCAAATTAATTGCTCTAGGAAGAAGAGCTAGATAGCCGAATGGTCAAAGTTACTGATCTCCGTTTTGTTAGTGATTCTTCTTGACTCATCATTATGTAAGAATACGTGTTTGTAGTATGATAAATATTTAAGCCTCATAATGACATCATTTCAGAGTGTGCATAAATGACTGTGACTAGTTTGGGTCAGAATAGACCTAAAGATTTGCTTGTTTTGTGGTGGAAGAAAATATTGTTTTAGTAAGGTATGAAGTTGAAAGACTAGAATTTGCTGCTACAAACAAGTGAATGGGTTTGAAACATTATTTATGACTTCTAAGCTCTCTGCTGCTCCTAAGTGGCTGTCATGAAGGATAGTTACTAAGATTATATTTACTGGTAACATCACTCAGATGAATTAGCTGATATGTTGCATGTCTACTAAAATTTACAAAGCAACAGAAAGTCTCCCCTGTATTGTTTTGTGTTGTATTTCACAGAAGTAGATTTAAACTGAAGTGTAAGTAGTATATAAGATGGTTTGCATTCTTTTATTTACCCTGAATTAAACAAAGTAGGATTCCTCATACAAATTGATCTCTCTTCACCCTCCCCCATTTACTTCTGGAGAAGTTTAATGGAATCAGCATATTCCTACAAAAATACAGTGCCAGTTAGGTGGATGCACATTTGGGATATACTACATAATTTTTTCATGTCACATCTAGTTTTGGCCAAAACCAATAGAGAATCATGTCTGTTTAGTTCATGGTCTGAGATCCCTCTGAACTGCAGCACAACTATCTGGTGTATCAACAAGGCCTCACAGTTTTGTCTTGCCTGCAGAATTCCTGGGGGTGTTTTCTGTCCTAACCTCTGGGTCATTAATGAAGATGTTAAATAGTCTCTGTCCTGGTAGCAACCACTGGGGTACACCGCTAGTGACTGGCCTCTAGATGGAGTTTATGCTGTTAATCACAGCCCCTTTGAGCCTTGCATTTCAGTCTGTTCTTGGTATACCTCACTGTCTGTTTATTTCATCCATGTTTAGTCAGTTTGCCTATGAGGTTTTTATGGGAGGCACTGCCAAAACCTTGCTAAACTCAAGCTAAACAAGCCTTCAGTGACACTGACCAGCTCTCAGCCATTTGGGTTTCATCCCATTAGGTCTCATGAACTTGTGTATGTCCAGATTGTTTAAATGTTCCCTAACCTGATCCTTCTTCACCAAGAGTAAGTCTTCAGACTTCTCTCTGGTCTCAGGGGCCTGGGATTCCTGAAGGCAGATCATACTATTAAAGGCTGAGGCAAACAAGGCACCAGGTTCTTCACCTTTTCTGCATTTTTTTGCCCCCAGGTCCCATACCCCATGTAGCAGCAGGCACACATTTTCCATAGCTTTCCTGTTGCTGCTGATAGAGCCGTAGAAGTCCTTTGTTGTTTATTTTTTTTTTTTTGATGTTCACATCCTTCACCAGGTTTAATTTCAGAAGGGCTTTGCCTTTCTTTACCACAGCCATATAATCTTATACAGTGTCTTCATATTCTTATCGCTGGTCCGACTTCCTGCAGGCTGTATCTTGTGTTTTAGTTAAGTCAGGACCTCTGTATTCATCTCTGCAGGTCTCCTGCCATCTCTCCTTATTTTGTGCTTATCAGGGAGGACTGTTCTGAGCTTGGAGGAGATGATTCTTGAAAATAAGGCAGCTCTCTTGGGCTCCTCTCTAGGGCTGTATACCATGCAGTTCTTCCAACCATTGGGCACTGAACCATTGACCACAACTCTTGGCATGTGGCCATCCAGCCAGTTCTTTATCCACCGAGTGGTCCACCTATCAAATTGATGTCTCTCCAACATGGAGACAAGGATGTCATGTGGGATGATGTTGAACGCTTTGCACAAGTCCAGGTAGATGACATCAGCTGCTCTACTCCTGTCCATCAGTTCCGTAGCCCCATCATAGAAGGCCACCAGATTGGTCAGGCAGGATTTCCCATTACTGAAGTCATGCTGGCTATCACCAAGCACCTTGTTGTTTTTCATGTGCCTCAGCATGCCTTCCAGGAGAATCTGCTCCAAGATTTTGCCAGGCACAGAGGTGAGACTGACTGGTCTGTCATCCCCTGGGTCATCCCTTTTCCCCTTCTTGAAAATGGGGGTTATATTTCCCTTTTTCCTGTCATCGGGAACTTCACCTGACTGCCATGATTTTTCAACTGTGATGGACAGTGGCTTAGCAACTTCATTTGCCAGCTCCCTCAGGCCCTGTGGAGAGATTTCATCAGGTCTCATGGACTTGTGTACATTCAGGTTCCTAAGATGGTCTCGAACCAGATCCTCTCCTACAGTGGGCCCAGGGTCTTCATTCTCACTATCCCTGTGTCTGCCTTCTAAGACTTGGGTGGTGTGGTCAGAGCATTTGCCGGTGAAGACTGAGGCAAAGAAGTCATTAAGAACCTCAGCCTTCTCCAAATCCAGGGTAGCCAATTCTCCCGATAGCTTCTGGAGAGGGCCCATGTTGTCCCTACCCTGCCTTTTATTTGCCATGTACCTGTAGAATCCCTTCCTGTTATCCTTAACATCCCTAGCCAAGTTTAATTCTAAGTGGGCCTTAGCTTTCCTAACCTGGTCCCTAGCTTCCCGGACAACATCCCTGTATTCTTCCCAGGCTGCCTGTCCTTGCTTCCACCTTTTATAAGCGTCTTTTTTCCTTTGAATTTTCCTCAGCAGCTCCTTATCCATCCAAGGACGTCTCCTGGCCCTCCTGCTGAACTTCCTTCTAGTTGGGATGCATCGCTCCTGAGCTTGCAGCAGGTGATCCTTGAATATCAAGCAACACTCTTGGGCCCCCCTGCCCTCTAGGGCTATATCCCATGCAATCTTACTGAGCAGGTTCCTGAAGAGGCCAAAGTCTGCTCTCTTGAAGTCCAGGGCAGTGAGCTTCCTGCACGCTCTTCTCACTGTCCTGAGGATCTTGAATTTGACCATCTCATGATTCCTACTACCAAGGCTGCCCTGGAGTGTCACATTTCCAGCCAGCCCTTCCTTGTTGGTGCTGATGAGGTCAAGCATGGAACCTCTCCTTGTCGGCTCCTCTCTTACTTGCAGAAGGAAGTTGACTTCCACGCAATCAAGGAACCTTCTGGTTTGCTTGTTGCCAGGCCGTACCATCCCTCCAACAGATATCAGGGTGGTTGAAGTCCCCCATGAGAACAAGGGCCTGAGAGCGTGAGGCTACTCCTATCTGCCTATGGAGCGCTTCGTCCAGCAAGTCCCCTTGGTCAGGCGGTCTGTAACAGATCCCCACAATAATGTCTCCCATCGCTGTTCTCCCTTTAAAACCCTGACCCACAAACACTCTGTCGACTGCTCACCTGTCCCCAGAGTTCCATACTCTCCAGCCTATCCCTAACAGAAATAGCAACTCCCCTTCCCCGCCTGCCGTGCCTGTCTTTCCTAAAGAGCCTGTAATCTTCCATTCCAACACTCCAGTTATAGGTGCCATCCCACCATGTTTCTGTGATGCCTATGATATCATACCCCCGTAGACGTGCACACATCTCTAATTCCTCTTGTTTGTTCCCCATGCTACATGCATTTGTATAGAGGCATCTGAGCTGAGCTCCAGATGAAGCCGGCTCATTGGCTGGAGCAGCTGCAATATCTCTACATTGCTCCGAGCATTTATTATCGGTGCTGGCAACTGGCTGGGTGTGTTTGGATGGAATGATGCCCCCCTCCCCCAACACATCTAGTTTAAAGCATCCTTGACCAACCTGGCAAGCCTCCTACCAAAACTGCTCTTCCTCTTCTTAGTCAGACCAGCTCCACCAGCCCCCAGTAGACCTGGCCTACTAAATAGAGTCCCATGTTCTAGATACCCAAACCCCTGACTGCGGCACCACCCTTCTAACCATTTATTAACCTGGCCAATCCTCCTAGCCTTTTAAGGTTCTGCCCTGTATCCTGGAGAATTGATGAAAAGGCAGTCTGAGCTCCAGAGCTCCTAACCACCTCTCACAGAGCTCTGTAGTCCTTCTTTATGTTCTCCAGGCTACTGCTATCTATATCACTAGCACCCGCATCGACAACTAGAAGTGGGTAATAGTCAATGGGACTTACTAGACCAGGCATCCTCTCTGCATCATCCCTGATCCATGCCCCTGCAAGGTGGCTTACCTTAGCTCACTTGTATGCAGTCTCCATCTGCCTTCTCCTCTTGTTAATGGAGTCTTCCCAGTGGATTCAGAGAGATGGGAACTGAACCTCATTTTGGTTATATTTCTGAGCAGATTATTGAAAAAAATTATATTATTTTTCAACAGTAATTACTATTTCACAATTTCACATATATTTCTAAATTGAATGGTGTAGTTTTATTGGATTTTTTTTCCTGATGGAATTTTTCTGTGCAGTTCATATTTGTGTCTTTAATAAACTCATAATAAATGTCTAACAGTGAAATATGCTAGTTCCATGATTTTTTTGTGTTTGATTTAGTTTAGGGTGACTGGGAAAAAAAATGTTAAAATCCATTTCGTAGCTTTCTTTTTGTATTGCATACAAGGGTGTGTTTAATTATAGGCACTTTAACTATGAAACTCGGAGCTGAATGGCTCTTTAATAGAAACCTTCCCAAACAAGATTCGTAACAGTAGACTTGAATTAGGTTTCTTAATTGAACATCACCCAACAGCTGTACATGGTTCCTCGTTACAGAGATACTGAATTTATCAATATAAGACTGAAACAGGTATTGCATCTCTATGAAAACTCTCTTTTAATTTGGAGGGAGAAGAGTCGTATTATCTAGCCAACCTAATTAAAGGATTTAGCAGAGTTTTTTGTTAATGTGGATCAGATGAAATTACATATTTATACTGATCTATTTTGGATTCTGCATACTCAGGTATATGTTCATAGTAATATCTATGATGTTTGTGTAATGAAAGATTATTTGTAACCACTGGCTTAGCCATTTATTTGCAGCTGTGTTTTAAAACTACAGGATGAATGCCACATTTGTTTTACACAGTCTGTCAAAATGGCATTTCCTTTATTAAATTTGGAGACTTAAAAAGCTAATGAAGATTCCTTTTGTTCAGTGGTTTCATATTCGCTTTGAGACCAACTATTCTAATTATATGTTGTAAAACTATAATTACTTTGTGATATGCAAATAAGTCCATTTTTTTTTCTTTATTTTTGTCATTCATGATCTAATTGGACAGATTTTTAAATAACACAGTCCAGTGTAGGATAAATGAAGTCAGAAAAAGTACTCAAATGCATGCTGTCTGAAAATTAGTTTAAATTATTTTGTTGAAAAGTATTACATCTGAGATTATTTTTCAAACAAGTATCAGTAATCATCCTTATTATATATATTTTCTAAATAGAAACTGGGGCTTTACTGTTACAGATACTACCTTAATATGCAAGTACTTTGAAGCAAGGGGTGTGGTGTAACTGAGCTAAGAGAAGACAGAACAATTTTCATGGAGTTTGACGCAGGTGCCCAAGCCACTGATCACTGTTCATGTTGGAAAGTTTTAAATTCTTCAGTTCTTTCATACTTCTGAAATTAAAAAGAAAAAGTCTGTCCTCTCTGACCCCAAGAACAATTTGAAATGCCATACTTAATGAAAATCAGCCAGTAAAGACTAACAAGCAAACGTTTGTGGTTTTTAGCTCTGAGAAGTACGGGCTTCAATTTAATTCAATTATTTTCATGCCAGGTAGTAGTGGGGCCATTCCTGTGTAAAACAAAAGGCCGTGAAATAGCAAGGTTTTGGCCTAGTGGAAAGAAAGTCTAGGATTTTGTGTCTATTTGGAAAGTTAATTTCTCCTGGGCATTCATTCAATTGTATCACAATTGTATTAGAAACTTCTGCTGAAAGAACTCTCTGAGACGTCTTTTATTGACTTCATGGGTCGAGAAGCACAAAAATGAAAGATGCATTCAAGACTTTGCACTGACGGGTCATTTACCTCCCTGATCTTGAAAGCACAAGGAAAGTAATTCATGGTCAGAGTACTGATATCAGAGTTGCTAAAGTGACGTTCTCTCGCCTTCTTTTTAATGGCATTATTTTTTATTTGTTTTTAGCATTTCTTCTCAAAATCAGAACATATATTTCTGCCTCCCTTTGAAGCAGATGAATTCTCTGTTCACAGCTTTGTTCATATTGACCTAATGCACTGTGTGAAGCACAGACTTTTGAGTCCTGCCTGCCACAGGCGTCTAGAAAATACAGGTAGCAGGTGTTCTAACCTTAATTTTCACTTGACATTTCAAGGGACTTCACTTGAATAAGCCATATGTCCTATGTGCAGTCCTCCAGAGAGTATAGACAGACAGACCTGCTGCTAAAGAACCCTCATTCTTTCTTCAACTTCTACGTTAGGGGAGCCTGAATCACTCCCCAAAATGCCTCTGTCTCTCCATGATGGAGATCCTGGATTATTACCTTGAACAACTCTTAACACCGATCGCTAAGAATCTAAGTGTTTGTGGTACCCTCAAGTTTTTGCTTTGAGCCATGTCTTGTAGTGTCCTGTGCTGGGATTTCTGCAACAGCAATAGAGGCAACACATGCAGCAATATAAAATTAATTACTTGCTTTTCCTTCTCATGTAGTTTATCTCTGAAGATCTGATTCAAAGCCTGTTCAAGTCATTAGCTTTCAAACTGTCAACAAACAAAAAACCCCAAACAAAACCCCTTCAGTCCTACAAGTTGTAACTTTTTCTTCATCTGCACTAATAAATCATCTTTTCTGTCTAGCACTCAGCTACCTGACAGCATCACTAGCGATGCTAATTTCCACAACAGGGTTCAGCAGTTCAGCCTTACTGGGTTACTAGGAACTCTTTTGACTTGCTCTCTCTGGTCTCTTCCATCTGTATCCACTTTGAATAAATGTCCTCTAAATACAATGTTTTAAAACATGTTACCTTACATTTACTAAACATGAGTTTTGTACTCTGCCACTGCAGAGGAGAGTTACACAAAATTTCCTTAGTAATGTCTGAGTGTGAATCTGTTGTAATTGCAGGAATCTTCACAGCTATTTTTTATTACCATAAATAATTGTTCAATTGGAAATATTCAATAGGTACTCAAAAGCATTTACATCAGCAACAGTATGCAACAACTGATAACATCAGAGCTGCATTATCACAAAGATTCTGAAAAATTTTGCTTACAAAATTGCAGCATTTACTAAAATAATAAACACTAAATAGTGTATGTTTGTATTAGTCTAAGTGTCTCTTTGTATTATAAAATAAATGTCTTCACTATTTTATGCCCTTTATTGTTTGCTTGCTTTCGAGATACAGGGAGTGTTTGCTGATAGGATGGGGTCCAACTGTGAATTCTAGAGCACACAAAGGGAAGATCTGCTCTTGAAACCACTCCAAAAGTTTTGCTCATCCAAGCAAAGTGTAATAAACCTTCACCTCAGCTGAAGGTCTCAGCATCAGAACAAACCACTGTTCAATAACAGCTTTCAAAGACACGTTGATATTTTGCATTTGAATCCACTGAAGAAAATTACAAACTACTGATGTGCAAACAACTAACAAAAGGATTCAAATTTGTTGAGTTTTAACTTGAAATGCATTCAGTAAAAAGGCTTCATAAATTTTTGCTGACTTTGGACGAGGTTTAAACTGTCTTTTAACGATGACCTTTATTTCAATGACAGATTAAAAGCAAGTAAAGTTATGGCTCTTTTTCATTTGAAGTTACTGTGATTATAGGAGTGGGAGTTTGTCCGAGTGAAGTTACAGAACTGGGTCATTTACCAAGACTGAATTTGCTTTAATTTTTTATATTTTTCCCTGAGCTAGACTTAGTTACTATCAACTGTTCTGACAAGCAGAGATTCTGACAACCACAGGCAAAAAAGTCTCTGCTGGTGTAACACTATTAATATAGGTGTCCTAGACGTAAAAAATAGCTTTTTATCACAGATATGGTATGTTGCATGAGACACAAGTCCTTAGTGTCCTATTTATACATCATGAAATGCAAGGCAGCATAGGGAAGAACCAAATTTGGCCCTTAGTTTAATCTTATTAGGCATTTTAATTTTTCTTGGTTTTCATTGCAAGGCGGATTTCTCCTTTATTACTGGTGGTACTCTTATTTTTTTCTTCCAGTCAGATCTGCTTTTGTCTTGTAGGGAAATAAAATTAAAAGACCAGTCTGTTATCTCATGTTTCAGTTAAGTCTAACATATATTTGCTTAGGGGTAAAAAAGGTTGAAGAAAAAAGGGAAATGTCAAAAATGAATAATAAATGGTGTATAAACAGAAGCAGATTTTCTGTGATATGTTACCCCTGATAAACTTGATAATGTTTCCCAAATGTGTTGCCTTGGTTCAGATCCAAATCTACTGGTCAGATTGTATGTGCTATTTTTAATTTTACTGCTTAAAAAGCTTTACATCATCTTGTAGGAATTCCCTCCTACTTCATTGCTGTATCTAGTTATTTGTAGGTTGAAATTCATCTTAATATAGATTCATATAAAACATGTGTTACCACAGAGGCAGCAAAAACACAGATCTGGGTGGGTAAAACAAGCTGGATTTGCAAGGAAACTCTTTTTTTCTTATTAATGAAATATGTTTTCCTTTGAGGTCACTCTGCTGTTTGATATTGTAGACTCCAAGGTCCTTACATTCAGTAAACTTTCCTTGCCCTTTAAACAGTGAAATCAGAACGTGAGAGGCGAATACAAACAACTAGGGACAGGAGGACTGGAAATGTTTAGGATCCACAAAAAGCTTCTAGAACTTGGGAGTGAAACCAAGAGGTATTGCAAAGGAATTCAGCTCTTTGGAACACTTTAAACCAGAAATTGTCTCCTATAGGTACTGCTGCACTGAGTTAATGGAGTTACTCTAGATTGATAGTAGTGGAGATATTTTTAGAGAAAGAATCTGTGGAATCATTAAAATGGTCAGGGAAAAGAAAGGCATGATGCTTTCAATGGCACATAATACTGTTACAAGAAAACAACCCTCATAATTGAAACCTTTGCAGTGTTACTTGCTGCTTGGTCTGTCAGCTAGTGTTTTTTCACTATTTTTCCATAGCAAGTAATAGATGTGCTGCAAGTAATGTCCTTAAATATTGAGTTTGTGCTTCAGTGCCCCAGCCTTAGCTAAATGTTTGGAGTAGATTGGGCCTGATGAACTTCATCATAAGGTGTTTGATGAGCTGGCTTAGCACAGACTATGGTTACATGCGGGGGAAGTGAGTCAAGTGCCCGTGTTTAAAATTCCGGAATTAAAAATAAGAGCCCAGTTAGAAAATGGGCCATGTCAGACCATGTCAAAGTAGTACAGTTTCCTTAATACAGTGGAAGAAGTAGCAGGGGAGAAGCAGCAATTTGCCTCTGTGCACTTTTAATACTACCCCACACAGATTGCACAGATTGCCTATAAGTAGCTAAACAAACATGGTCTAGATAAATATGTTACAAGTTGAATAAAAGCCCTTCCTTGAATGCAGACACTCCAGCTGTACATCTGTATGGAGGCACAGCATGGGTATGAGTTCCAAGTTTCTTGATGCCTGGCATGCTTCAGTAGCACCCCATACCCCAGTACCTAAGATGGTCCACCTACAGCTCAAGTCTTTGCTATGTCAGGTGTGTGACAATGCGGTTCTGAAGGCAGAGAAAGAATAAGGATATGGGTATAGCGAAATCATACCTGCAACCCACTGGCTAGAAACTAGGCCAGTTCAATTTATTAGTAGCGCTACAACATTTTTATGTAGGCACTTTGAATTGTACTCCAGGTAACTGTGGTTCAAGAAGACAGAGATGTGTGGAGAAAAAAATATGGTTCATCGATTTTCATGTATTACATTATACCTTTTGTGTAGTTAGTCTTTTAAACAAACACCATTAATGCATTAAGGAAAGCATTAGTCTTTATTAAATGGTATTATATAAAACTAGCCAGCTGATGAAATGCAAACTCTGCCATGCAGTCTAAAATATGAGGGATTTACATATCGTCTCTCATCCCCTGCTGAAACACTGTAATTGATTTCAAATACAAGAATTTATACTGATTGAATTTTGTGAACATTAAGGCAAAATACACTCTAACAATAATGTTTTTAAAGCTTCAATGGAAATTAATGGGTAAGATATCCTGGCACTCTTTTTCACTGGGAAAGTCACCTTTTTGCCTTTGTTTACCAGTTCTTATAACAGGAATAATTATGCAAGGCTAGATCATTTAATCAGTGGGTTAACAGGTCTTGCATGAGTACACTGCTGTCAGAGATTACATTTGTTTTTCTTCCTTATTTGAGTACCCTTTGACTGTGAGAGTGGTTTGCAAAAGCCATTAATTATAATTAACATAATCCAAGAAAGGTGAAGCGTAGCATAAGTGAATGTGGGTAAAATGTTACTCTCACTCCCTTATTCCTGCTATATAATTATTATCAGCAGATAGTCAAAATAAGTGAGAAAAGAACAAAAGAAAAAATAGT
The DNA here is from genome assembly GCA_039720435.1 of Amazona ochrocephala. Taxonomy (NCBI): domain Eukaryota; kingdom Metazoa; phylum Chordata; class Aves; order Psittaciformes; family Psittacidae; genus Amazona; species Amazona ochrocephala. Next base: position 26,755,140 of record CM077878.1, read on the forward strand.
TACAGTGATGGATGTAATAACCGTGGGTGCCAAGCAAGAGCTGGATTTTGTGAATGGTTCTTTATGTCAGTTGTATAACTCCTTGATCTTACCTGGGGAAGGAAACACCCTTCTCTCTTTTTAGCATAAGCTATCCAGAACAATGTCTTGGGAGCAAACTTAGACCAATATTACACAATTTTGTGTTTTCTTCTTTTTTCTTAGGTATGCCTGTAGAGTAAAACCAGGGGGGTGTGATTTATGGCTGACATAGGCTAAATGCTGAGCCATGGACTTCCCCACCCTGTGGTTCACATTGCTGCCAGAAGCTGAGGGTCTCAGGATCTGTTTTGAGAAGGTCCTGGCCCCTAGCTGGGGCTGATGTAACTGTGTTCCTGCTAAGTAGAGGCTGGTTTCAGAGAGAGATACTGTTCATGTGCTGAGTCCAAACTCTGCTAAATCCTGCAGAGGCCAAAGAAGGAAGCAGGACACAGCAGCAGTAAGAATAAAAAGATAAAAGTGGGCTGTGTATTGGACTGGGGAGGGGGGAAGCAGCAAAAACACAAAAAGGCCTCTGAGTGAGTTGGACGAGGAAACAATACAGCTTTATACAAACCACGCTCCATGGAGAATGATGCGTGTGCAACTCAGAAAAAGGGTTTCCTCACTCAGACGCCTATGTAAACATGGCTTAGGAGCCTGAATCTCTTCTTTTGCAAATTGTTTGTATTCTAGTGTAATTCCACTAGTTTTAATGATCAGAAGGTAATTCTAGGAGAAAAAAAAAAAAACAACTTTAATCTGAATGCAGGAAAAGAAATTATCCCTCTCACAAAAGCCTAAGAAAAGAAATCTCACATGTTAGATTTGCATAATGTTGCTCCATTCATGGTGGGAAGGTAACGAGCAATACAGGAAACCCTATAGGCCTTGTACCCTGTTGAAGTATGAAAAGCACAGCACATCTTTGGGGTGCCTGTCTGTGAAAACCAATTAATATAAAGCCTTGATATAAGAAAGAATGCTATCTAGGGAAGGTAACTGAGGTCTCTGGTTAGGTGAACCCTTCCATAAAGTTTCCACCTGAGTAAGGATTATTTGAAGACTGAGGAAGGACCTCAATGTTGGGTTGAGCTGTGGTTGTGCAACATGGGAGACATACGCCTTCTACCCATGTCATGTAGGTTGGGATTTACACTTGTTAGGACAGAGTTTTTGTTTGTTTTGTCTCCTGCCTTGTGTGAAAAGGCAGAAACTGGAGGCTGTAAGTGAAGCAATTGTAGGACACAAGAGTTGCTACAGATGTTATCTGCAGTAGGCATTGGCAGCAGGCTGAGTATCGGCTCCCTGACTTGTGGAACAGCCGTCTCTCTGGTTTGCCCTGATACTTAATCATAACCAAACTGGAGCAGCAACCCAAAATTCACTTAGGTAGGATAGAGGTACAGGATCAAGATGGTGCACTCTAGGAGTCAGCACAGAAATAAACTTGCAATCTTGCAATACACCTGCAATGGCCATTTATATTACTTAAGTACAGTGCTTCTATCCTATTTAATCCTATTTTCAGTGAATTTCCCATTTGCCAAGATTATTTTGAATGCCATTTCTGGCCTTCAGTGTATTATTGGGTGCAATTGCATGGTCCCTTTACATGTCTGTGGCTGAAAGGGCATCATCCCCACCTGCCCGTAGATGTGTTCATGCATTTCCACCCTGTTCTTTGTTCTGAGCCACATGTCATGTCACTTCACAGTCTACAGTATGCAGCTGAAAATTAATCCTTTCAGGTTTTTTGGTCACATTAGTTTCAACTCCTACATCAATGATTGTGTCTGAGGGAAGGACTGTGCCTGGGGAAAATGGGACGGTGTTTCACGAGCAAGCTGTGCCCAAGACTTTCTGTTGCATTCTCAGTCCTTCCCACATTGGTATTGTCTATAAAGGTAGACTCTAAGTATGTTTTTCCTTTATGAGATTAATTGAAGTGAATTATTTTGGATAAACCGGAGTTTTAGGTGGTGGTTTGTTTTTTGTTGTTTTTTTTTTGTTGGGTTTGGGTTTTTTTTTTTCATTTTTATAGGCATGTTTTTCTGTGCAGCCATGCTCATGCTAAGTTGATAGTCTATAAGGTCTCCAATAGACAAATGAATTTATAATAAATACTTCCCCTTGAACATCCAGGTGTTAGACTAAAGAGGTAGTTCTTAAGATTTCACTCCTATCTGGAATTAATGCTCTTAATATGGACAAGTATTGGATATGCATTTTGAGTGTTCATCGACAGGAGTTTCATGGATGTAGAGATTTTAAATTAAGAAATTGTCTGAACCAAATGCAAGGAATTTATTCCATCCATCTTCAAGGATTCTGTGTCTAATTTTTAGGAACAACTTCTTCACATCTTGTTAAACCCTCTCCTGAATTGACACAAATTAGAATAGCTTTATTTAATGAGCAACTCTAATTTATCCAAGTAGATGATATGGCCTTCCAAGCACTGCATTCTGAGTCAAAATACTGGCAGTTTATACTTGAACCCTGTTTAACTACTTTGTCTGTGTAGAAATACAGCTCCTATTTTTAGTGTGGTATTGTAACACTTAAAAAAAAAAAAAAAAAGGAAAACATCGTAGAAGACAGGGAAGATTTCAGTGTAAGCTGAGAATAGAAGGCAATTTTTACCTAACGGAGAGGCCACAGCACCTACAACTGCCAGCACTAGAAGCACTGATAACTGGGATCCCTGGTATCAGCAGGATCTTCACCAGTGCCATGAAAACAAAGCAATTTGCAGGTATACAGAATCTGCAGAATGGGTTTTAATTGTACTAGTTTTGTGCAAAGTGTGGAAGATTTTGGGTGCATTAGTCTCTGAGGCCTAGTATTAGGTGCTGGAGACTTGAGGTATGCTTACATGCTCTCAGGTCTGGTCCTCAGAGTAAGAATGGTAAAATAAGGGATGGGTACTCCGCACTGAATTCCCAAACAGGAGTATCATTTCATCATCTTTGTCAGGGTGTACAACAAATTCAGATAGTTTTGTCATTCCCCCTGCCCAAGGCAGAGGGGTTGGATCTAGATAATCTTTAAGGTCCCAAACCATTTCATGATTCCATGATTACCATGACAAAGAGCTGTAGGAGAGTAATAGTGCCACTCTTTTGAAGAGAGAGGATTTACCTTGTTCTGATGGAATTTTTTATTCAATCCTAAAATTAAAAAAATTAAAAAATAAAAATAATAATAATAAAAAAAACAACAAACAAAAAAAAAAAAAAAAAAAAAAAAACAAAACAAAACAAAACAAAGCAAAAAACCACCAAAAACAACTACAAAAAAAAGGCAGGAAGTGGATAAGAGATATCTGCAACTTCACTACAAGATGCAACACATTTACCTGAGGAGACCCTGGTTTTGGAGGGAAGAGAGCTGAGGTGTGTGGGTGTGAGCCAAACTATGATCTTTGGCATGTGTTGTTTTCAAGCATAGACATAACCTGAGGTCATCGGACACGTATTTCTCACTTCCTCAATACCCAGTCTGCAGATTAAGTTGAGGAAATGTGAGCTGCATTTACCACCTCTTGCGTATGAGACGTGTGTGTGTGGTAAGGGCAGGATTGTTGTGGCTTTTTCTGCAAACACAATAACCCATGGCTGTGTCTAAGATGAGGGCTAGTGACATGGCAGAGTTTGCCTCCGTATACAGCAGGCCCTCTTGCAATAATTAAGCAATGTATCTGGATGTGTCTGCGTTAGTTTTTTAATTTAGATCAGAGGAATGGAGTTTCCGAAGAAACTCTCTTGCCCATGTGGTGGAGCTGTCTTGGAGCACATGAAGCATCTCCTTTCCCCTGATACTAAACCAGGAGCTGTGCTCCAGAAGTTCACTTCAGTGCTCTAGCTGCTAATGAGTATTCAGTCCATGTCACCAGAATAGATCTTTCGTTAAGTAAAACCTCCAACATATGTATTACAAGGGACATCATGTCAGCTCTTCAGGTGCATTCCTCTTGAGCCACACAACTTCTTAAATTACACAGAATTGTTAGGATTGGAAGGGATCTCTAGCGATCATGTAGTCCAAGGGTTTAACATGACCAAAGAATGATCAGTTAACATTTTTGACTCCATGCTTTGGCTCTTTTTAGTACAGATATTATGAGTAGGAAAGGGCCAAATTCATTGTCATTTAATGCTAGTCAAAACTTTAGTATACACTTCCTTATTGCAATGCTGTTTACCATAATCGGGAGAACACTGTTTACCCTAATCAGCAGACCACTGATGGCAGTAAAAGGTTCAGCATCTTCCCTGATTTCCTAGCAGTTTTAAGAAGATGTAACCTGCATCCATATTCACCTCAAGAAAATATTTGTATCAAGCTGACTAGAGCTGCAGCATCTCAAACAGGAATCAGCAAAAATAAGAGCCTCACAGAAAATGAAGCTGACAATTAAGCCAAAATCTGGCAAAGTCCGCCTTCCCTTCAACCTGCTGAACTCCTGCCTGTGAACATCAGTTAGTAAAGCACACTGGTATACAGCATCTTACTTCAAAAATAATTTGAGAAAACTCATCTTCCCTTTTAAATCCCTATTGTTCCAGTGCTGCATAATCATAGAATCATAGAATAGTTAGGGTTGGAAAGGACCTCAAGATCATCGAGTTCCAACCCCCCTGCCATGGGCAGGGACACCTCCCACTAAACCATGCCATCCAAGGCTATGTCCAACCCCACCTTGAACACCACCAGGGATGAAGCATTCACAACTTCCTTGGTCAACCCATTCCAGTGCCTCACCACCCTTACAGTAAAGAATTTCTTCCTCATATCCAATCTAAACTTCCCCTGTTTAAGTTTGAACCCATTACCCCTTGTCCTCTCACCACAGTCCCTAATGAAGAGTCCCTCCCCAGCATCCCTATAGGCCCCCTTCAGGTATTGGAAGGCTGGTATGAGGTCTCCACACAGAAGTGCCCTAAAAATTAGAATTCGTAGAAAATTTTTACCAGTTCATTAAGAGATGCTCCACTGGAGGCAATTTCACCCAGATGAATGAGTTAGGATCCAGTATAAGATGATCACCCCAAGGTGCCAAGAGTATTTGGAGAAAAGAAAGTTCTCTCTCTGCTTTTTCCTGTGTTCATTTTCTTGTTCCTACCTATTGTTTGTAATAATTTCCAAGTGTAGGAGCCTGATAGGGTGAAACAATTGAGAAGTTTTTTGCTGTCAGCAGCAACCTGAACTAATTCTGCTTTACTGGCATTATCCAGCATAATGTCTTGCGGAACTATGGAGGCTTTCTTGGGAATATTTCTGACAAAACCTGCTGGAAGTCGGTTTCATCAAAATATAAAGTTGTTTTCCATATTCTGTGCTGTGTATTCTCCATCAGAAATAATTAACAGAGAATTATAATCTCATTAGGCAAACTCAGTAATCCAAAATTAATATATGTGTATAGAAAACTGCTCATAACAATGTTTTTCATTAGTGAGAACAGTAGGGAACAAGTTGAAGCCTCAACACATGGACAGGGACTATATATAGAAAGATCAGATACTGTAATTTATGGAAACATATTGTCAGGGCAATTTTAAATAAATATTGTGACACAGCTAACTCTTATCAGTTCAGATAGGCAAACATTAACGGCACGATGTTATATAATATGGTAATGTTCTTTGGAAAAGGGATAAATGTTGCACAGTTCCCCTATGTGAATAGTTTCATTAAAATCATCAGAACTGTATGATTTTAATCATGTATGACTAATGATCAAAAAATGAATCAAATTTAATTTAAAAAAATAAAAATCAAAATTAATCAAAAATCATGTATGAGAAACCAAGCAGGTTCTTAATTGTAATGTAAGATTTAGACTCTGCCCAGCAGTGCCTCTGTGAGTCACAGTGAAGAGAGGCATTTCCAGGATTTCTGGTCAGCTGTAATCACTCATCCAAGACAAATTCTTTGCACTGAATCCAGCAGCTCTACACAAGTGGAGGTTCTGCCTGCTAGAAATGTCAAGATCACCTGCGATTTCAAAGCAAACCTTATGTGCTTCCAAACAGTTATGCTCTACCACCCTACACCCTTATTAAAGCTGGTTTCAGGAATGCAGAAATCACAGCACAAGGAAGTGAGCAAGCTAAAGAGGGGTGTGGGAGGGAATCTGTAAGGTAACAGTTAAAGAACCTTGCCTGAATCTCAAAATGATCTCTGTTAATCGCAGTAAATTACTGCTTAAGCCATTTATCATCGAGATTAGAACCACTCTCACTTTCTGCAACGTATCACAGGAAAATTTTCATAAATACCACCAGTTGGTGTCTTTAACTGAGCAGAAAAGAGTGTTTGCACCAACCGAATTCATGAACCAGCATGGTGGAAATGCCAGAAATAGTTTGGGAACAGGCACGAACCCTACTGGCAATCAGCTGTCATTTTTGCAAGTTATAGAAATAAAAGAATTGGGTTTGGGCTTTTTTTATTTGGTTTTGGGGTGTTTTTTAGATAAATCCATATGGCTTGCAGCAAGATTATTCAATGAGAAGGGTAACATTTGGTATGCAATGCCAACCAGACTTGAATTATTTTAAGGTCTCTCTAACTTTGTATCAAATCCAAATTTTCGTAATTTAAAATAGAAGCGTCACTTCCTAAAATGGCTTTGCTGCACTGCTTTTCAAATGACCTGTTTATGTGCTGACAAAATCTAAAGAAAATCTGTTCAGCAATAGAAGTGCTTCATGAAATAAGTCAGAACAAGACTGTGTTTTGTGAGGTCAGGAAATTGACACTCTTATGAAACAAAACAATCCAAAAGCTGACAGTCAAGCTTACCATTGTACCTTTGAAAGCTGCAACAGTTCACCTCAACTTTCTGTCTTGTTGCTTTTCCAGTCCATCTTCCTGTCATTTACATTAATGCTTTCTCATTCATTTTATTATTCAGCTTATTGGCATGCATTCTCCATTGCTTACCTGAAGTCTGAATTTATAAACCTGTCAGCTGTGTAATGCTGTAACTCAGAGGCCTCTCTCTGTATTAATCAGTTTTGCTGTGTTTTACTGAGGTATTGGTTTTTGTGTATTGACTAGTAAGGTAAGGAATGAACATCAATCAAGGTCTATCAGGAGCAAGCTCAGGCAGTTTTTTGTTGCTTCCCTAAGCTTCTTTTTGTCTCTGCATCATCATAGAATAGAATCATAGAATAGTTAGGGTTGGAAAGGACCTCAAGATCATCGATTTCCAACCCCCCTGCCATGGGCAGGGACACCTCCCACTAAACCATGCCATCCAAGGCTATGTCCAACCCCACCTTGAACGCAGCCAGGGATGAAGCATTCACAACTTCCTTGGTCAACCCATTCCAGGGCCTCACCACCCTTACAGTAAAGAATTTCTTCCTCATATCCAGTCTAAACTTCCCCTGTTTAAGTTTAAACCCATTACCCCTTGTCCTCTCACCACAGTCCCTAATGAAGAGTCCCTCCCCAGCATCCCTATAGGCCCCCTTCAGGTATTGGAAGGCTGCTATGAGGTCTCCACGCAGCCTTCTCTTCTCCAGGCTGAACAGCCCCAATTTTCTCAGCCTATCTTCATACGAGAGGTGCTCCAGTCCCCTCATCATCCTCGTGGCCCTCCTCTGCACTTGTTCTAACAGTTCCATGTCCTTTTTATCTTGAGGACACCAGAACTGTACACAATACTCCAAGTGAGGTCTCACGAGAGCAGAGTAAAGGGGCAGGAGCACCTCCCTCGACCTGCTGGTCACACTCCTTTTGATGCAGCCCAGGATCTACAGGTGCAATGACTCCACTGTATGCGCACATCAAGTTTAGTCCTCTCTGTGATTTATCCTGGAAGCATACCCTCCTCCCATAAATTAGCTATACTGAATAACTGCATTTACTGGGAAAACACACCCTTATGCTGATGCATGAAAAAGGCCATTGATGTGGTATGTCTACACCAGTTTTAATGACAATATAAGCATTCTAAATTTTGTACACATAACCCTCCATTAAATTAATCTCTTTTTAAAGATCACCCATTCTTCATTCAGTCCTTATCCCCCCATAGCCCAATTAATTGCATTATTATCTCTTTTATAATATTTGAACTTAATCCTTCATGATCCTTCTCATCTCTTTATCTGAAATAAAACAGAAAGTGAGTGAAAAAAAATCCACGTGAATCTTCAGGGGATTTCCTGCTTTCTGGTAATAGATCTTTTTTTTTTTTTTTTTAGCTTACAAAAGGATGAGTTTGAATCACATATCCAAGAGGAGTTTAGATGCTTCAGAGCATCTTAGAATTTAGATGATACAGAGGGAAGTGGTTGAATCATAGAGTTAAATGTTTGTATCACTGGAGAGCTAAACAAGCTCATGAAAAGGTATGTGATGGGCATTTCCTCACGTAAAAGCAGCTAGACTGAAACCAGGTTGAATGCTTTATGTGGTTTTGGACAAGCATCATGGGCACCGACCAAGATCCTGCTCAGGCAAGACATGCGGAGGACTGAATTCAGTGGTGCAGGAGGAATCCTCCGCTAGCGCTCTGGTTCCTGTCTAAATGTCTCCCTGCAGGAGCCTCAAGGCAGACACTCCATGGTCATGTCGGGTGGCAGTGACGGTCATGAAGCACAGAGCACTTGAACTGATGGAGGCCCGAGCACGGCACCGAAGCGCGGCGGGGTGATGAACGCGGACCGCTCGCAGCGCCACGCAGCGCCCCGCCGCCGTCCGTCTGTCCCCTCCGCACGCGCGTCCCCCCGCTTGGGCCGTAGGTGGTGCTGCAACACCAGCGGCCGCGGTCGCGCAGCGGCGCCGCGCAGGCCAGCGCGCACCCCCCAGCACCGTCCCGGGCAGCGGGCGGAGGGCGCAACGGCCCCGGGGAGAGGGGGGTCACGGCCGGCTGGGGGCGAGGGGTGGGATAATGGGCGCAGTGTGCCGGGCCATAAACCGCGCAGTGTTGGGGAGGACGCGGGGAAGTCGTGCCGGTTTCTGCTCATCCATCACCTGTCAGGGCTCAGCTCCAGCAGCCCCGAGATGAAAGAGCTCAGCTTTGTCTATTGTCTCTCTCGCCGGTCAGTCTGGAACCGCTCCCGCGCCGGAGCCTTGATGTTAATCCCAGTGAACTGGGGGGCTGTCAAGCCAACGCGCCGGCAATTCAGTAAGAAATCATTTCGAGGCAGTGCTTCACTGAGTTATCTTCCCTATCGTGTCGCTCCATCCCTTCACAAACCGCCCTAATCTTTTTCCCATCAGGAACAGGGCTCCGGGGACTCACTCACATATGCCCGCAGCCCCCACCTCCTGTGGGATCGGTGAAATTATGGGCTGTGAAAAGCTGCATATGGCTTCCTGCAAGGTTAGGAGGGGACAGCTTTTAAGTCTCTGTACCTACAGCAAATGGTCCCTTTCTTAGCAGGAATAGCTGAGAAATGAATGTCATGGCCTCACTACATGACCCATGTAGTTTCCCTCTTTATGTTTGTTATCTTCCTCTTTACATTTATTACTTTTACTAAACACTCTTATCATGCTTATTTAAGAAAAAAAACCACTCTACCTCACAGCATCTTTTTTTCCTAGGGCTTGCAATTTCCCTCCTAACCTGATGTTTAACATTAAGAGCTTGTCAACTTTATCTTGGGAATCTTAATTAAAGAATAGAAATAATCAAACTTCGGAGTTTTATGCTCAGTGTTATGGAGAAGCTGTGGTTGCATAAATGCTAACCTGTGTCTTGGTAATCAGTTCAGGGCTTTTTCTTGCTTCTTCTCAGCAGATGAAGATTTTTACCATTAGCTACATTACAGATAAATACCAATGTGCTAGTTTTTTGTTACCTGTCAAGCAGATGATAAACTTGAAGATGATCTCTTATACACGTACTAGTGAAGCGTCAGGACCTGTATCTGAACGCTGAAGTTCGGTTAGATCTGAGTCTGCCGGAGGCATCTTTGATTCTGCAAGGACATCCTGTCCTACTTGCAATTTGTACACAGGCAACCTGTTTAAGAAGCACCAAAAATGGTGACAAGTGGTGTCCCTGAGATGTCTGTACTGGGACCACTACTGTTTAGTATCGTCATTGATGACATGGACAGTGGGTTTGAGTGCATCCTCAGCAAGTTTGCCGATGACATCAAGCTGAGTGGTGAGTTTGACACACCTGAGGGACAGGATGTCATCCAGTGGAAAATGGACGAGCTCAAGAAGAGCACCCACTTGAACCTCATGAAGTTCAACAAGGCCAAGTGCAAGGTCCTGCAGCTTGTTCAGGGCAACCCCCAGTATCAATGCTGACTGGGGAATGAAGGGATTGAGAGCAGCCCTACAGAGAACTTGGGGGTGCTGGTGGATGAAAATCTGAATATGAGCTCACAGTGTGCGCTCGCAGCCCAGAATGCCAACCATATCCTGGGCTGCATCAAAAGGAGCACGGCCAGCAGGTCAAGGGAAGTGATTCTGCCCCTCTACTCTGCTCTCGTGAGACCCTATCTGCAGTGCTGCGTTCAGCTCTGGGACCCCTAACATAAGAAGGACATGGACCTATTTGAATGAATCCAGAGGAGGCCACAAAGATGATCAGGGGTCTGGAACACCTCTCCTATGAAGACAGGCTGAGAGAGTTGGGCTTGTTCAGCCTGGAGAAGAGAAGGCTTCAGGGAGACCTTATTGAGGCCTTTCATAACTTAAAGGGGCCTTATAAGAAAGACGGGGACAGACTTTTTAGTAGGGCATGTAGTGATAGGACAAGGGATCATGGTTTTAAACTAAAGGAGGGAAAATTCAGATCTGATACAAGGAAGAATTTTTATACGAAGAAGGTAGTAAAACAGTGAAATGCTTGTCAGGCGTGACCATTGCACAACCATTGCAGGGCTCCTATGTGCTCCAAGAAACACACATGAACAGGGAACAGAAAGTGAGACTGCAAAAAAAGTCCTTTGATATAAGAATGTACAAAAAGCAAATGCTATTTGCAAAAATCATGCCTTCATATAAGGTCTTGAGCTATCTCTAAATGGAAAGGCATGAAGTCCTCAGAGGGCTAAGAGTTCTGGAAATAAAATCATGTTTTCAATGGATATTACTCCTACATGTCATCAATATATTATGGTAACAGGACTGCAATTTAAACGGTATGAAAAGAAGCAAATGTATTTTTCACATTAGCCTCTCAATATTATTTCTTCACCAGTCAAAACAGAGTGATCCTGTCTCGCTTACTGAACTCCTGTTGCAATAACAATGGCGAAAGAGTTCTTGCTTAGTGATTCTTTGGATTGATTTTTTGTTGTTCTGAAAATCATCCATCTTTGCCAAACTCTACTCTTTCTGGAGCTTTTTCAGTGACTTTGATTGGTGACAAATTCACTTAATGACATACTTTTTGAAATCTCACCTTAGAATGTCCATTTCAAAGCTATTGGAAAATACAGATTTTAATGGGAAACCATCAGTAAGGTTGACAGAATGCTACTGGTACATATTCATATATAATAAGAGAATATGATTCTTTTTCTTTTACCTTGGGTTTTGCAGACGTAGGGAAGAATGGTCTTGCAAAGAGGTTTCTACGCTGCAATCTAAGTGTAAACTAACTCTACCAAAGTAACCTTTTGGGATTAGTGCACAGGAGGTCTAGATGTGCAGTCATCACAGACACACATGCACTGCATGGTTGTATTTGCATGCTGCTAGCTTGAGTCAAGCTCAAGATGAGATTTTATCTCTCTTGGGTGTAGAATAAGAATACTCAATTCCCTTAGAATATTGAGGATGAATTGATTAAATCAGCTGCAGCATATTAAAATATGAACAAATATAAATAACTGCAAGCCGTGTTGAAGTGCCACACTTGAAGCACGTATTTCAGAGAAGGAATTTTGCAAGCAACAGTTCAGCGTGTCTGACACTGCAACACCTGATGCCCTATAGAAACCTCTCCTGACCTAGCATTTGTGTTCATAAACTTTTGCTGATCACTGTAGCATAGCATATTTACTTGACTTCCTTAGCAATATCGTATTAAGAGTGTTCAGTGGCTTCTGCCCTGAGATGGTCTAAAATACCAATTGCCTACTAGTGTTCTTATGTCTTGCCACCAACTGACTGATATTATCTAAAATAAAAACATTTCTTGTGGATGTACCATTTTCTGCAGCAGCAAAAAAAAAAAAATACCCCAACAGTAACAAAAAAATCCCCAAACTCACAAACAGACAAAAAAAAAAAAAACCCAAACACCTCCATAGGTCACTTTTCTCCATAACCAAGGCTTGTTTGTGTGCATAAACTTAAAAATGTATTATTTACAAGATAAAATGTGCTGTACACAGACTAGGAGAAGACCGGATTGAGACATCTTACTGAAATGCATCTGCACTGGTCTGCAATCCGTCTCTTCATCCTCTGATGTAGGGTATGGTGGCCCTGTAAAGAGTTCTGGTGAGAAACAAGGTCTTTTGGGATGAGGTGCAACCTCTTAGGGTGGAGGGTGGGTTTAGGAACAGAGCCACTATACAGGCAAAGTCAAAGTAGTGCTCAGGGTATCACTGCAGTTGTTCTCCTGACAGTTGAAAGATGTCTTTTCTGAATCAGGAGATACTTGTTAGTTCTTTTTCTATCATACTGACATTTGACATGGCATTTCAGAAGTGTATGAGCAACTTTGATGAACCTGACTACTGATTTCACTCTATCCTCCGTGACCACAGTTTCACAACTTACCATATGTCAGCTGAGTGGCAGCAGCTGGCTCTGTGTGTGTGCTTTTAGTTTGTAGCAAATGTAGTTAAACTGAGTCACACCAGACCTCAGTGGAAAGGCAATACTTTCGTGTTATCCTTGGCAGTACCAGTGGGCTACCATTAAGCATGCGGGAGCTCTGTGGTTCAGCTGATGCATAGTCAGTCATTAATATTCAATAACTTAATCATGTGGCAGAGCCCTCAGTTTTCTTTAGCTCCTTTTAAAAAGTCTTAGTCAGGGATCGTGCCTTGCAAAGGACCTTCCACCTTGGAAAGGTGTGGTTTTCCCAGGAGTTTAAGCCCACCGTAGCTGGGGGATATTCTGTCCTTGAGAATGTTGTGAATCACATCTATGTGAGAAAAAAACTCAGATCCCACCGTGGCCTCTGGCTAGTACAGTAAATCTGTAAAACACTCCTGCTGAGAGGTGTGGATCCACATAGACCTATGCAGAATGTAAATCACATAGCCCTGACAAAACTGCCTGGGCTGCACAGGAGAGAAACTGTAGCATGCACAGAATACGTAAGAAGGGTATGTGCAAAGGCAGACTCTTCCCCCACAGGTGGTTTGTGAGAGTTAACATTTGGTTTGTGAGAGCTTCCATCACTGCCTTCCTCCCCTCAGACTCATAATGCCTGGAGGGGAAGATTCAAGCTGCTCCTTGCAGGATGAAAGAACAACAGAGCTGGGTGGCCCAGGCAAAAATAAGTTTTACCAAGCAAATTTTAAAACCTAGGCATTTAAATCCAGGGTGTTGTACCCTTTCTGTCAGCTAAAGTGGCTTTTTATGGATATCAGCTCACAGGGCTTGACTGAAGGTATGCTGGGAATGTTGGATAGGTCAGCTGGGCGCTGACCTGTCATGTCCTAAAGGAGGTGAGACATGATCCAAGAGCAATACCAACATCAAAACGTGTTAGGGTGTGTCAGGACAGAAAATGATCAATACCTACTACTTCTAATAGTCCTGAGTTCTGCACAGCAGCACTGAGCAGTCCACGAGATGTTTTACTGATGACACTATGTGCTGTGAGACCAGTTCCATGGATAAAGATTTTCAGGTTTGCTTTATGGCCTTTCCAATAAGGAGTAATCTTTTTTTCAATAAGAGATGAATTATTTGCAATCCTTTTAAATTATAACAAATGCCTGAAATAAACCTTAGCTAATTTAGCTTTAATAGGAAGGTAATTACAAAGCCAATACATACCTATTGATTGCTACAATTGCATTTACTGGACTTCATCATCTACCTACTGTTACATGCACAGTCTGTGAAATCTTTCAATTCATATTTTAAAGTCTTAGAGGGAAATCTGTATCTTATTAAGGTTAAAGTCACTGCTGCATACAGGAATCCATTTTCAGTTGTTTAAAATTTTTCCTGTTTTCTGGGCTATTATTTTTAAGCCAAGCATTCGGGTGGAATTCTGTGCATGTGCGTAGAAAATTTTGTCAAAAATGCCTCACCTATTTCAGAAAACTAATACATCAGTTTCAAGAAAAGTATATGATTTTATTGATGTTACAGAGGTGATTTACTTCAAGTAATCCAATTACCCACATACTATGAGGCTTTAAATTTGGCAGGGGGACTCTGCCTTTTACAGCACCTCAGTCCTCGTCTTCCCACAGCAGCACGACATGTCACCCCATTCTTTATGTAAAGTCATTCCCTTTTCTTATTTCATTGCCTGCACTTTTACAGACTCACCAGTTCTCAGGCCAAGTTTCTTTTTTGTGCTTGAGCAGGAGGTTTGGTCAGAGACCTCCCAGAGCCCCCTCCCAGGCAGCTGGTTTGACCTCTGATTCCCCCTCGAGCCTCACTGCTCTTCACATCCTGCTCACATTTTCCTTCCAGTCTCCCACCACAGGCATTTTTTCCCTTTCCACAGAAAGCCAGTGTCAAGTTCAAACTCCCATTTCGTATTTCTGAAGCTTTTCTGTTCCTGAACTTTACTGTGAATTCCTGTTCCTTACATTGTTTTTTGTTTTTTCTGGGATCTTTTTCCTTATCTGAAGCGCATTTATTGCTGTATGGATGCTTCTGAATTCCTGTAGTAGCCCACTAAAAAAACAGCTTTTTCCCTACAGGGAACCAAAACCAGATTACAGAGCCTGAAGAAGCTCTTTGCAACTTCACCCACACACCTGCACAAGGGTGAGGCTCCGTTTGCTTCCTCCAGGCTCACTCCTCATGACCTCATTCAAAATCCTGACTCAGATAAAACTCCCCTTGAAATCAATGGATGTATAGAGTAATTAAGAACTTCTGGACTAGAACCAAACATCTTGCTGGAAGCCTAATTAGGGATGATTATAAGTTGATTGTCTACAGTAAATAAAATAGGCCTTCTTGATTTTCTTTTCTGCTCTTCTTGAGAAGTTGAGAGTTACTGCAGGAAAAATTTTTGTTTATGTTGGTTTGTGCATGGCTGCTTTGTGAGTGTTCAACAGTGGACGAATTTTCTTGCTAAATAAAAGAGAAACAGATTGAACACCCCCCCCAACAAAAAAAAAAAAGGGGGGGCAAAAAATAAAACAAAACCACCAAAACCAAACCAAACCAAACCAAAACCCTCCAAAACCAAAGCATGTACCAAAATTCACAACATTCTTTCACTGAATGTGTCTGGACTCATTTCTCAGGTGACAGGATAGAAACACCACTACTTTGCCCAGCTGTAACTCAAAAGGTCTTTTGAGAGGAGTGGTGGAAAAATTATTATAAGACCCTTCATGAGATTGTAGGTCTGGTCATATGCTTCGCTTCCATTACTTTTTCAGCTCTTTGAACTGTATAACAGGCTGTTGGCTTCAACTTCCCAATGGGACCTGACCAAATAACACCAAAAATCTAGGGGGAATTTCGATGAGGACTGAACAGTTTATGGATATTGTGCTTTTTGTTAGATTATTCAAATAAAATTTAATTGTGAATTCAAAAATGTCAACATGAACAGCTATATGTAAAGAATTGAACAGTAAATGTGAACAGTTTGATATAGTTCCTATGAGCCCAGGAATTCTGTATCTAGCTCTGTTATTATTGTTCATGAAATCTGGTTTTCCTCAGTAACAACAAATTAAACTAGTTTGTACCTAGGCTGATGTTATAAAGACCTGACTGCTGATGTTGATAATGCCAAGCAAGCTAGCTTGAGTATTTCCACTACAATCTGAAGAAGGCAGATTGTGTGACAATTTTCAATGAACAATGTCAAAATGCTAAGAATTATCATTTATAACTTTATTTTCTCTCTCCATGACCTGTGGAATTTAATTCATGCTGACATCCACAGACAGCAGTTTTCCAAAAACTAAGCAGAGAATAGTAGTTTTTGTGCAATGTTTCAGATGTGGTTATCTTCCTCTGATTCCATTTCCTTCCTTGACCAAGTGGGGGTGTTCTTGGCATAACATTTCTCAAGAATAAGATCCACAAATATATAGCAATTCTCTGCTGACATCTGGGAAGAGCTGGTTTTAGTCCATGTTCCAGCTCTGACAGCAAGCAGATGGGATCACCATTTTGACTGGATCATAGAAAATGACTTATTCTGAGGCTCCTACTACAACAAAATCCATGAGTCTGGGCCAGTGGTTCTGAAGCAATGCATTATAATTAGTATATATATTAATTACAATTACAATGATTAAATTTCTTGCTGGGGGGGGAGATTTAGGGGAAAAAAGAAGTTTGAGGGTTTGGAGCTTTGTTAAAATTATAGAACAAAATGAGAATTCTGCAAATAGTATCATGTAGTCTATAAAAAGTTAGCCTTTCTTCTGGAAGCAGTTTATCCTATCTCTGTGAGCTATGGAATTGTATTAATCTTAACCTCATATTTTATGTTTTAGTACCTTTGTACCTAAAAAGAGAAAGTAGTAGTTTACAATGAAACTGTTATGCAATGGAGAATTTTACAGGATGAAAAAGGGCACAGGATTTCAAGTCACACGGAAAGGCTGTGGCTAAACCAGGACATTAAGCCAGGGTAGTGCTTTCCTGTTTGATCGTCACTCTTAAAGTTTACTAAAAAATAGGAGTTAAGTGAGTAGCTTAGAGAACTGGTCCACTTGTTCCAGTGCCAAGAACTGAGTGTCAAGAAAATTCATTCATATTTTTACAGACCTTTACATTAGAGCTGTGGGCTTTCTCTTGAAGGTGACTTCTGCTTCCCAAAAATGAAAGTGTTGCCACCTGAAATCATAGAATCATAGAATCATAGAATAGTTAGGGTTGGAAAGGACCTTAAGATCATCTAGTTCCAACCCCCCTGCCATGGGCAGGAACACCTCACACTAAACCATGCCACCCAAGGCTACGTCCAACCCAGCCTTGAACTCCGCCAGGGATGAAGCATTCACAACTCCCTTCTCACACAAGTGGGATACCCAACAACCAACAGTCATCACCATCATCATCGTAAAAAGTGAGTATTTCTCAGCTTAAGGGGTATCAGTCCATGAACATGTGATGTGAAATTAATGAAGAAGATAACAGTATGGGCATAAGGGATTGCTATTTTCCTCTTACAAAGAGGAGTTGTAGCTGAAGCCTCTACTGACCCTCATTAAGATGAAAGTCGTGTATTCAAGAACACTTCTGTACTCACCGTCATCTTAGTTAAACATCATCACCTTGACAAAAGGCATGTTTCAGCTTTTATTACTGAAATCACAAATTCCAGGAGATAATATCATAGGTCCATATACACACATTTGCAGCCTATGATGTTCCCTGCAGTGTGAGCAATATGAGATTACAATCCCTTTGTGCATATGCAGGAATCTGTGTGCATAGGTCTGCCATCATGTCCATCTACATCCCAATAATTCTGAATCACTTAACTAAATTCAACCCAGTGTAGGGGTTTTGTAGGAAAGGTAGGTGGCTAAGCAGGAAAGAGAGATGTCATTAGTGGTCTCATCAAGTCAGACCTTCTCTGATCACAAGGTTGCAGTATGCTCTCCACCCATTGGAGAATTCACACAGAAGACAACTATTATGGCTGCCCCAACCACAGGAAAAGTTTTAATTGGTACTCACACCAGAGAATCCAACTACAAGACACAAAACCATAAAACCCCCAAGCTTCATTAGCTCTGCTGCAGATGGAGATGCTTGTCTCTCCAGGAACCACTCTTTACTTTGTTTCTGGCAATTTCACCATACTTTTCATCTTCCATTTAATTTGAGCTCATCTCTCCCCATCACAGCTGGCCTGCTGAGCTCTGAAGAACAGATGTATAAGGTCCCTGACTGCTGCTTGGCAAACTCAGCTTGTGCCATTTCAGTGCTAGTGCTGTGCTGTGCAATTCCTCCACATCCACTCCCTTTCCAATGTCTGAGTGCTTAGAGCTACCACAAAGCAGCTGTAGATCAGTAAGGGTTTCACAGACAGCCTTCCTGTATTTCTGTGGGGAAAAAAATGACGGCAACTCCTTTATTTGTCATCTTTTTCCCAAAGACACCACCTCCAGTTTCCCAGAGCTGGCTAATGAAGCCAGCAAGTTGGTTTTGGAACAAATGCTTTTAATCCTTAAACTAACTCCAATTGTCTGTCCTATCTCTATAAACCCCAGATTTTCCTGTCTTTGTGAATTGCCCAGAGAATCACTCTCTATGAGGAAAGACAGACATCTCTGAAGAGAAGCATTCATGCCAGCTATTTTTTAAGATAGTTTATAGGCACCCTTTGGCAGTGCCTGTACATTTTACTGATACAGAAGTGGTCTAGATAAGTAGATTAGATTAGATACATAAACTTGATCATGTTTGAAAATGCGTTACAAAATCTTATTCAAAATATACAGATTATAACCTCTCATGAACATAGGATGAAGCAGAACACAATATCCAATTGAGAAAGGAGATTAGGAAGTTAAATGATTTTTTTATAATAGCCCAATCCTCATTTGAAATAAACTGACAGCAGCAGCCATCAAAATCAATAAGATTATGTTAACAAAAAAACAGCTAATGGTGTGTATTTAAAATAACATTATTTTGTTTTCACTACATAGAAAATGCTAGGGAGGCAGCTGTACTTTTGAGAAGAGCCAAGCAAGTTGCTATGCTTTCTCTAAGCCCATCTTTTCTACCAGTAGGGGAAGAAATGATGACATACATGTCTTAGCATACTACAGAGGAAAAAAAATTCCAGGAAGGTAGTCACTTTTTTGTTGGTTAAGGGCTGTTCTAACACCAGCTCAAATGGCCAAGATGCCGGTGAAGTCATCCCCTTTGCACCCAGATAGGAATTTCACATTCTTTTTGCTCAGAGTGGACAACAAGATATACTCCCACATGATGACCATAGGCTCACAAACATGTTAGCTAGGCTTTCACGTTTAATTTATATTGCTCTTTACCTGTAGAAAAAGGGAAACCTTTAAGCTGTCAGCCTTTGTCCAAATTAGATGAGCTACTTTAACTTGTAGGTTCTTAAAATCCTTCAAATGCTCAGGCGCTTTACATAAGTGACATGGAAATGGAAAAAACAACTGTTAATGCTGTTTCAAGGTTGTATCTTACCATTAAGAGTTCTGATCAATCCTTTGCACCTATAGTTAAGATAAAACCTAACTTATATTAACATATGCCCTTCCAAAGGCCGGAGGGTTGGAACTAGATGATCTTAAGGTCCTTTCCAATCCTAAATATTCTATGATTTATATATATGTATATTCTATGATAATAGATATATACATAAAATATATATACATATTCTATGCTAATAAATGCTTGGAGCAATATAGAGATATTCTAGCCTCTCCAGCCAATGAGCTGGCTTCAAGTGGAGCTCAGCTCAGATGCCTCTATACAAACGCCCGTAGCATGGGGAATAAACAAGAGGAATTAGAGATGTGTGCACATCTACAGAGGTATGATATCATAGGCATCACAGAAACATGGTGGGATGGCTCCTGTGACTGCTGTGTTGGAATGGAAGGTTACAGGCTCTTTAGGAAAGACAGGCTCAGTAGGTGGGGAGGGGGAATTGCTATTTATGTTAGGGATAGGCTGGAGAGTATGGAACTCTGACTGGGGACAGGTGAGCAGTCGATAGAGAGTTTGTGGATCAGGGTTAAAGGGAGAACAGCGATGGGAGACATTATTGTGGGGATCTGTTACAGGCTGCCTGATCAAGAGGACTCTGTGGATGAAGCAGTCCACAGACAGATAGGAACAGCCTCATGCTCTCAGGCCCTTGTTCTCATGGGGGACTTCAACCACCCTGATATCTGTTGGAGGGATGGCACAGCCCGGCACAAGCAATCCAGAAGGTTCCTCGATTGTGTGGAAGACAACTTCCTTCTGTGAGTAATAGAGGAGCCGACAGTGAGAGGTGCCATGCTTGACCTCGTGCTCACTAGCAGGGAAGGACTGGTTGGAAATGTGATGCTCCAGGGCAGCCTTGATTGTAGCAATCATGAGATGGTGGAATTCGAGATCCTAAGGACAGTGAGAAGAGCGTGCAGGAAGCTCATTGCCCTGGACTTCAAGAGAGCAGACTTTGGCCTTTTCAGGAACCTGCTCAGTAAGGTGCCATGGGATACAGCCCTAGAGGGCAGGGGGGCCCAAGACTGTTGGTTGATATTCAAGGATCACCTGCTGCAAGCTCAGGAGTGTTGCATCCCAAGTAGAAGGAAGTTCAGCAGGAGGGCCAGGAGACGTCCTTGGATGGATAAGGAGCTGCTGAGGAAAATTTGAAGGAAAAAAGACACTTATAAAAGGTGGAAGCAAGGACAGGCAGCCTGGGAAGAATGCAGAGATGTTGTCTGGGAAGCCAGAGACCAGATTAGGAAAGCTAAGGCCCACTTAGAATTAAACTTGGCTAGGGATATTTAAGATAACAGGAAGGGATTCTGTAGGTACATAGAGAATAAAAGACATACTAGGGACAATGTGGGTCCCTCTGGAAGCTATCAGGAGAACTGGCTACCCTGGCTTTGGAGAAGGCTGAGCTTCTTAATGACTTCTTTGCCTCAATGTTCACTGGCAAATGCTCTGACCACACCACCCAAGTCTTGGAAGGCAGACACAGGGACAGTGAGAATGAAGACCCTGGGCCCACTGCAGGAGAGGATCTGGTTCAAGACCATCTTGGGAACCTGAACGTACACAAGTCCATGGGACCTGATGAAATCCATCTGCGGGTCCTGAAGGAGCTGGCAAATGAAGTTGTTAAGCCACTGTCCATCATAGTTGAAAAATCATGGCAGTCAGGTGAAGTGCCCGATGACTGGAAAAAGGGAAATATAACCCCCATTTTTAAGAAGGGGAAAATGGATGTTCGGGGGAATTACAAACCAGTCAGTCTCACCTCTGTGCATGGCAAAATCTTGGAGCAGATTCTGCTGGAAGGCATGCTGAGGCATATGAAAAATAACGAGGTGGTTGGTAACAGCCAGCATGGCTTCACTAAGGGGAAATCCTGCCTGACCAATCTGGTGACCTTCTATGATTGGGCCATGGAACTGATGGACAGGGATAGAGCAGCTGATACCATCTACCTGGGCTTGTGCAAAGTGTTTGACACTGTCCCACATGATATCCTTGTCTCTAAATTGGACAGACATCATTTTGATAGGTAGGCGACTCAGTGGATAAAGAACTGGCAGGATGGCCACACGCAAGAAGTTGTGGTCAATGGCTCAATGTCCAGCTGGAGAGCAGTAACGAGTGGTGACCCTCAAGGATCGGTGTTGGGACCGGTCTTGTTCAACATCTTTGTGGGTGACATGGACAGTGGTGTCGAGTGTGCCCTGAGCAAGTTTGTCCATGACACCAAGCTGTGTGGTTTGGTTGATACACTGGAGGGAAGGAATGCCATCCAGAGGGACCTAGACATGCTTGTAAGGTGGGCTGATGCCAACCTGATGAAGTTTAACCATGCCAAGTGCAAGGTCCTGCACCTGGGTCAGAGCAATCCCAGGCACAGCTGCAGGTCGGCCAGAGAAGGGATTCAGAGCAGCCCCATGGAGAAGGACTTGAGGGTGTTGGTCGATGAAAAAATGAACATGAGCTGGCAGTGTGCACTTGCAGCCCAGAAAGCCAGCCGTATCCTGGGCTGCATCAAAAGCAGTGTGACAAGTGGGTTGAAGGAAGTGATCCTGCCCCTCTACTCTGCTCTCGTGAGACCTCACTTGGAGCATTGTGTGCAATTCTGGTGTCCTCAACATCAAAACGACCTGGAACTGTTGGAACAAGTGCAGAGGAGGGCCACAAGGATGATCAGGGGACTGGAGCACCTCCTGTATGAAGATAGGCTGAGAAAGTTGGGGCTGTTCAGGCTGGAGAAGAGAAGGCTGCGTGGAGACCTCATAGCAGCCTTCCAGTGTGTGAAGGGAGCTTACAGGGATACTGGGGATGGACTCTTCTTTAGGGACTGTGGTGAGAGGACAAGGGGTAACAGGTTCAAACTTAAACAGGGGAAGTTTACATTGGATATAAGGAGGAAGTTCTTTACTGTAAGGGTGGTGAGGCCCTGGAATGGGTTGCCCAGGGAAGTTGTGAATGTTCCATCGCTGGCTGTGTTCAAGGCCATGTTGGACAGAGCCTTGGATGGCATGGTTTAGTGGGAGGTGTCCCTCCCCATGGGAGGTGGATTGGAACTAGATGATCTTAAGGTCTTTTCCAACCCTAACTATTCTATGATTCTGTGATTCTATATAAGGTTTTTTGATTTGGATTGCTTTTATAGTCACTCTAAAAATTTTGACCTTTTTATGGAGCTTCAGTATAAAATTCTGCAGTGCATTACAATTACATGACAGTACAACTCTAGATTTTGAGGCAGACCATAGAAGAAGAGTTGTGACATACTGAGATTGCAGGGAAATTTCAGAACACTGCCTATCCCCAAACAAGTTTGGCTGCAGGTTAATATCCTTTTGTTTTTGAAAATATATCTTGGGATATGCAACGTCCTCGATCACATTTTTATGTATCACCTAAGGGCAGCAATGGAGAGCTTTTAACACAGTTTGGGAATGTGTCGTCAGAGTCTTTTGAAAGATTTCTCCTCTTGGTATAATTCTAGAAATCCTTGTTTTAATTTGTACATCTGATAGGATTGCTGAATATAGTGAAACGTATTCCATTGTGCATGATGCATGCTCTTCTTTCATAAAATACACCAGATGGAAAGATGGATAAACGGTAGCCCACCAGGAATCCTTCATGAGCTATCCTGAGAGATACCTATTATCTTTAATTTTCTAATAATCTAATAATAACAGAAATTCTCCTTTTAACTTCTTTATGTGAATGTCAAGAAGGAAAGCACCTCTAGTGACAGATAAACAGTAGTATTTTTTTACTTCTGATAACTACTTGTGTACCTCCCAAAAATCACGTGCACGATCTTGTCAAAACTCCAGGCATTCTGTTCTGTTGCATTGCAGCTCTGGCCAAAAGCCAAGGAATCAGCAGTTCTGGTTTCCATGAGGAAAAAATTCTTCCCAGAGTTCAGATGTGATGGGATTTTAATGTGAACCAGGGTGTTTCTTAGGTCAGCAAGTCTTTTCTAGGTGGCAAAAGTAAGCATTATGAAGAGGTAGGCCTAAAACCTGGGATTCAGGGTGTTTTTTGAGGTAATTCTAGCCCTGCTCTTGGCATCTTGCCCCTCGCTGTATGCAGGGAAACTGTGTTCAATTAATGATATCCATAACTGAGGACTTCACAGAGCTGTGACAAATGCAGCTGATTGACTGATTGCTTTTCTCAGGCTTTGCTTGCTCTGTTTTTCAAGTGGAGACCAGCTGCTGGAAAATGGTATATCAACTCCTGCTGTAAGCCACAGGTCCCAGTACTGAGGTGCTACTTCAGCCTTTTCTGAGAACATTGGTTCCCCCAAACTGAAACCATGGACGCTGTACAGGGACGTTTCATTCATTTTCCTTTTGTATTTTAAGCCATATCTGTTAACATCCAAATTATTCTCTGCTTCCTGCAGTGTTCCCTAAGATAAGAGTGGTTCACAAAGAGTGGTTTGTGGTAATTAAACTGTCTTGAAAGTTGCAATGTCAGGAAATACATGGTTCTCCATTCTTTTCCCCTCTTCTCTTTTTGTTCCCCTCTCGCCACCTACTTGTCTATTTACAGAAAGACACCTCACCATTTTCTTCAGAGGCAGTGATGTGCAAAAGCAGATATTTTGAGGAAGTTCATTTGCTGGCCAAAAACATCCATTACCTTTATCGCCAGTAAAGACCAAAAAAGAATTAATTACAACACTTCACTTTGGAATGACTAATTGAGTTGTGAAATATACTGACATGCTGAAGTCACTGTGGTAAGCTAGATACCGGCACTCATAGAAAGCAGGAAATGCAGATAAGATGCTAATTCACATAATTTGAAACTAGAATACATTTTCAGTTTTTGTTGATGTTCTGAGCTTCTCTAATTTCTAGCAAGTCTTATTAATCAAGGGTCAGGGAATTATCTCAGAAGAGAGAACAGCAGAAGATTTGTACCTGCTTGGTTCAACTATGAAATGAACTCTGAGTGCTAAATACACTACATCCCATCCTACAGTCAGAGATCAGCTCTCAACTCATTCAATCTTAGAACCACTTAAATTAGTCATTTAATAGGCTTTAGTGGTGCATCTATCATAAGTACTCTATCATCCTCCTCCGCTTGTGCTAGCACCTTCAAATCCCGCAGGTTATGGCAAAGAACATAAACAAGAGCGTTGCTGGGTAGCCTCACTGCAG
This sequence comes from Amazona ochrocephala, assembly GCA_039720435.1. Lineage (NCBI taxonomy): Eukaryota > Metazoa > Chordata > Aves > Psittaciformes > Psittacidae > Amazona > Amazona ochrocephala. The sequence continues at coordinate 26,779,634 of CM077878.1, forward strand.
GTGTGCTCCAAGTCCTCGTCCTGCAGCTGTCCAACTGTGTCATGTAGTGCTATACTTTGAATATCTCCACTGACCATCCCCAGGGACTGGAGCTTCATCATCTGTGCTGTTAAATTCTTAGGAAGATCCTTGGCAGGTCTTTAGCTGAGGACAACCTCTCTATCTCAAATGCCTCAGAAATGGTTCAGAAGCTATTGCTAGGTGAATTTCCTCCACTTGGGCATTGACGCTAAGAGCAATGTTCTTGATGCAGGTTTTACTGTGTCATTTGATCTCACTGGGAAAGAACAATATGGCCTACATTTCATTTACTGGTGCAAGACACTGTTTCTATGTTGCAACAAATGATTGTTCAGCATAAAATACAGGAATTAATAAAGTCTAGCCCAAGAAATTGAAATTTTATACATATGCTGCAAAAAAAATCAAATAACATGATACTACTATGCAGTTAATTCAGATATAAAAATCTGCACATAGATATAATTATTATGCTTACTTTGCAACAAGCATGTTGTTCATTACTGAAGGAGACTTACAAGTGCTCAGGGGATCCTCTTTTCCACATTCTCCCTGAGCTCCAGGAAAGAAGAAGAGGTTACCTTCCTGCCCTGGTAGAATCCACCCTACAGATGCATCCAGATCAAAATTTAGCTTTTATTTCTAGGGCTTTTTGAAAAGCTTCTGAAGAGGAAAGTACTTTGGTCTTTGCAATATCCTTGGGGCCTGATCCAAGCACTTTGAGAGGAAAGAGAATTGCTGAGTTTGCTCCAGAAGGTAAAATCTCAATGCCATTGAAATAAATGCAACTGTCCCCTTGATCCATTGAAGTTAGGATTTCGGCGCATAATATTGGAGAAATCTACCTCCCTATCTCTCAGCTTCAACTCTTAGAAGTAACAAGAGTTCAGCAACACACTTCACGGGTAATGTACTCAATGCTTTTTTTCTCACAGAGAAAATAAAAGCACATTCTACAGGTACACTTAATTGAAATTGGTTGCTAATTGATTTTTTAATATATTTTATTCAAATCCTTAAAGGGCTGGCCTTGTTTACAAAATGGAATAAACTATTAGATTCTCTGGATTCCCTCCCCTAAATTCACCTTGATGTCATACTGAAGAATCAGGGGTTTTTACAAGGAAATTCTCAAAGTAGACACAAGAACAAGTAAACATTTTTCAGTCATGTCACACACACAAAAATGACATGCACTCCAATCTCATTTCCAAGGGTTTACACCACATATTTTCAGTGCACCTGTTATGCAAATAAAAATTGCACTTCCAACTGGAATTTTAGCTGACCATGTCCACATTCTGTAGTAAAAGTTGGCTTGCTATGTAAAGTCAAACACTAAAGCCTGAGAATGGTGCTGAAGAAATGATAATACAGATCCTCACTTTTCCCTTATTTTCAATGAAGTAGAGGATGAGCTTCTGGAATGAACTTAGTTTTGTACAAAAAAACATGAATATAGATGTACTGTGGAAAAAGGAGTCTGGCTGACGAACTGGAATGAGATGGCCAGGAATTCAAACCGTAATTCCTCCAAACTCCTTTGGCAGAACCTAGTTGTAAGTCTATCACAAGACAAGAGTGATATTTACCACAGGAAAGTCAGTTTGTTTGTGTTCTCTTCCTGTAAATCTTTGTGCTAACACCAATTTACAGCACTTCCATTTCCTGAAAAATTACTTTCAGTAATCTCATCTGGGAATTATACCCATGTTGCTGTCAATATAGTTTATATTGTCCTTAAGTGATGGCAAATGTGCAGTGTGCAGAGACCCCAACAACTGCTTAGAGCCTTGACAACTGCAAAACAAAGATGTTCTGTGCTGGCCTAAGCTTGCAAGAATGAGGGAAGTGCAGGAGCCAACTGCATACTTTGGGAGTTTTCCAACTCTGGCAGGAAAACCTTTCTTTTTCTTTTTTGGTAACAAATGGCACTAATGAGAACAACAAATTTCAGTAATTGCCTAAAGAGGCTTAAATAAACAACCTGACTATAACAATGAAACATGAAGATGGGAATATAGATTATTGTAAGCTTATTGTCACTGTTGACTGATAACGGTTTAGCAGGCTATCTGGCAACACTGTAATTCATTTCATCACAAGCTTCATTCCAGAGCTGCCCATTTCTCTATTTATCTATCTGCTGTTCAGATTTAGAAGCAAATGAGCTGTATAACAGAACTGGAAAAAAGTAAATCTAGGAGCTGCTGGGGGAGAGGGGAAAGAAGGGATATATGAATTGACTGCACAGAAAGGGAATTCCTTGTTCAGTCAAAGAACAGCTGTAGCTTTTACATAAAACAGGATCAGTCCATGAGTTAATGTCTCATGGAGAAGAGAGTTCAAATCCCTGCCTGCTCTGCTGCACATTTAGCGTCCGATCTTGAACAATTCACTTGAACCTCAGTTTCTGTAGCTAAAAACTACAGTAAAAGACAGAAAAAAATATCTCTTGCAGGAGTTTATGACATGCAAAGCTTATGACATGCTCAGATAAGGGTTAATGAGTTAATTTAAACATCTTATGAACCACTGTGATATCTAGCAAATTACACTACTTAGCTTCAGCTGAAACCTGAAGGATGTTCAGTGGAAAGCCTGCATTTACATGCAATCTTGTGTTTTCGATAAGGTTTTTCTTTCTCTGGTGACAATTATTCAATGGTTCTTTACGTGTGACATTTCCATACATTTTCCAAATTGGCCTTTTTTTTTGCTGTACAGTAAGTCATGCCAAACATGCTTGCAAAGAGATTTCATATTTTGAACAGTTAGTAGAGAAACTAGGAGAGGCAGCTCCAATGAAGAGGGCACAACTTCATTTTATTCTTTAGGACAAAGACTGTTGTGATCATAGAAGTCGGCGTTGCTGATAAATTTTTTGAGGAGCAAGTGGAGCTTCTTTTCAGGCTTTCAAGCTTCCACAGCAGCATAGCAGGATGGGTTAACTGATGGATAAAGGTAAGAGTGGTGTTGGACTGGAAATGTGCTGCTTAAAGACCATTGATTGCAATTTGTCTGTATCTAAGGTGAGAGAACAGAAGGTATATCTCAAATACTAATTCTTTTTTATTTATAAAGTACCTCAAAGTGTATTCAAACGGGTTCAATCTACAGAGGCAAGACCAGTTTTGCAAATCTGATGGAGAGAAGGGGTTGGACAGGAAATTTGGGCTGACAAAGGCGTTTGCTTTAACACGTATTTGCTACATACCTAAACCTCCCACTGATTCACATCCAAGTGTCTAAATTGTTTATTAAGAAAGTGCCTGGTTACATCAAGAAGCAAAGCAACATTTAGGAAAAAAACCACAACTATATACAATATGTAGAAAAACCTATGCATTTAACTTGGAGGTTTAAAGAAAATACTGAAAAGAGAATGTGAGATACTAAAAATATTGAGGGAAAATGTTAGCATGATAAAATGTGAGTGTTTTTAATATATGTTGGAAGAAAATTATGTTTTAGCATAAATTGTCCCGATGTTGGGAACAAATCATCAGATTCTTATTAGAAGACATAGAATAGTTAAAATTCATGAAATGGCTGGATTTCTAGAAACAAAATATGGATGATGTACTTCTACCACATAAGAACAGCAAATTTCTTTCTGGCTTGTCAAAGTCAGAGGGAGATATAATACAGCTTTAAGTAGAATTAAGCATTTCTGATTCAATGGACAGTGATGCTTTGCTCACAAATTGCTCTAGGAAATCTTTAATCCTCATTTTTAACAAATCCTGGAATACCAGGAAAATTCTAGAAGACTGAAAGTGAACTTACTCCAGAGTGCCAATACTCCAAAAAGTCTGACAAGATGACTGGAGTAAGCGTAGGTCAATTAGTCTGACATCTGTTCCAGAAAACAGAGAAGCTGGGAAGAGAATCAGCTGAGACATAATTAAAGGATAGAAATAAAATTAATTCCAGACAACATGGTTTTATGAAAAGCAGATCATGTCAAAGAAATCTCACTTTATTCTTTGATGAAATTGCAAGCTTGTTTGAGTAATCTGATTTTTGTAAAATATTTGGATTTAGCAGCACAAGATGTTCTGATTTAAACACTGGCATCATATACTATTAATAAAGCAAATGTTTTATGAATTAAGGACTGGTTAAGTGATAGATCTTAAAAAGAGATTTTCTCCAGGAAATTATCAACAGCTGAACATACTTATAATGGAGTTTCATGGGGATAAGTAGCAGACCTGGTACCATTCAACAACTTCACTGATTATTTTTGAAAGTAAATAATAAATCACTTATGATAACATTTGTAATTAAAATAAAAAAAAACAACAACACAACAGCCCACAAAAAATCCCCAACCCCCCAAAAAACCCAACCTCAAAACCCAAGCCAGACTAGGTAAAATAGTAAATAAGAATAAGGCAATGAGGAAAGATGATCTGGATCTTTTCATAAAGGGGACTCTGAAAAAGACCTAAAGATCAAAGTGAAGGAGCAACCTAATGTGACGTCCTAGCATGGTAAAAGTGATAATAATTAGCTCTAGTTGTAGCCTGACTGCAAATGTAACTACGCAGTCCACTGGATTCAGGCTCTTCGGTGCGCAATCAGCTCTGGTGTCTCTCTATTGCACTTCTTTACACTTCCTCTTCTGCTGGCTAGTATAAATTGAGACAGCTCAGATGCCTTGGATGCCTCTGCCAGCATGATGTGGTTTTGTGCTTGATCACAATCTCAGTACTTTCTCAGGGAGAACGTAATGGGTATTAAATAGCCCTTCAATCTAGGAGGAAGGAAGTGACAAGAACCAGTGTCTGGAAGTTGAAGACATGCACATTTGAGTTAAAAAGTATTATAGTTAGTATATGTACATCACTGGAAGAAATTATAAAGGGAACAGCCAGCTTTAGTTATATCTGTGGCTTTGGAAGCATACAATTTTTTGAAAGGGGGGGGAGCAGTTTCTATGAGACCTAGGTTGAAAACATCGCATAACTTTATTGTTTTAAGAACAGTGACTTGGTAGCAATTTTTATTTACTGCTCACAACAATGAGCTTGCTAACACTGATTTTAGTCTGGAAGAAATTGAAATCTCAGTACTCACGGGCAGAAGAATATAGTATGTACAGAAGAATTTGCAAAGCAGAGAGCTCATAATAGAAAGTTCTAATAAGTCAAATCTGAAACTGCTTTCAGTTAACAAGCCTGCTGGTTGAAAAGAAAGAAAAAGTCCTAGAATGGCCCATGGTTAATGCTTTTCAGATGACAGAAACAGTATGACCTTGAGAGGTCATTGCCTATCTTAAGTCAAGATCAACTCCACTGAAAGCTGATTAAGAAAAAAATGAAATGCCAGTAATGTTAAGATCACAGGTATAAAAAATTTCCTTGCTGCAACAATGTAAATGGCTTCTAATCTGGCTGAACTACCCCTTAATTCAGGCAGCTCAAAGAAATAATAGCAGCTTCTCATACAACCTGCGAATGTGTGACCCTTCCAGAAGGATCCTTAAAATTCCCCAAATATGCTGTTTTCTCAGAGACTGCAGACTACAAAACCAGAAGGCACTGCAGCTGAATCTGTGTTTGTATGCTAGTTTGGTTCAAGGATTAAAGACTGTCCTGACCATAATTCAGCCCTGCTAGTGTGGAAGTGCAGAACAGGTTGTATTTCAAGAACAGACAAATGATACGATCAACTACAAGTGCCTGAACTTCTCAACGTAAGCAAAGCTTCTTATTTGGGAATACACTATTTTAAATTCAGATTTATAGGAGGATTCTATAGTTAGCACCCTAACCTGCCTATAACCCTCCTTCCCTCCTTCTGCCCACTGCTAAAACAATAAACCTTCCAGACTCCAGTTCCTGTAAAATCACATCTCCTATCTGACAATATTATTCTTAAGGATCTTTAAATTAAAGGTTACTGATTTGGAAAACCACAGTAGTTTGCAATTAAGAGTGATATTTAAATATTTTTTTAGTAAAATGACCTCAAAAATCTCACCATTTTTACTATATACATCTTCAGTACAATTTCATTCAGGGAATATTGCTTAGCTTGGGCTAACGAGGGGAGCATTAGGCAGGTAGTATTCATTTTCTACTATGAATTATTTTGGTATGTAGACTAATGCACTCCCATTAATGACTTGATACAAGAGAGATTGGAAGAGATAGCCCTTGTCTTTCCAGACAAAATAATATAAAAATTAAAAGAGTTCTAATACTGCTGCTTCGGGAAATATCTGAACTGCTACTTGTGTAAGAAGCTACTTACACATTCTACTCAAATTATATCTTACAAATTCCAGCCAAAGACCGTGAAACTGCACAAGCTAAAGAAATGTAGAATTAGACCACATAGGGTTGATTCAAATAAGCAAGACTTGACCTAAAAATAGCAATACCATAGGCCCTTTCTGCTCCCACTTGCTATCGACCATGGTGTCAGTCATGAATAATTTAGTTGGCTTGATGGGTTTGGATTTGCAAAGCCTAAGAAATTGAAATTGCTTTTTTACATTTTTTTATTTATTGAAAGTGAGAGCAAATTTTGAAACAAAGTATGTAGATTATATCATCAAGGCACTTGCACTGAGATTAGGTGGGAAGAAGTCAGAATAGGGAGAGAGCAGGATTAGCCTGTCAGCAGAAGGGTAAATTAGGTCAAAGCAGCTCTGAAACCTCACCGGAAGTCTCTCTTGTCAGGTTAGTCTGACTGGAAGCCAAATCCGTGATGGCCTGGCTCTCATCCCAAGCAAACAGATTAGGTCTCTGGGCAGGTCTGCCTTACGTAGGAGCTCTAGCGACAGGTCTGGTATAGTCAGCTCTTAAACTGCTCCAGCCAGTGGCACAGGCATCACAGTGCTTCACAGACACTCTTCTTAAGCTGTGCTTGATGCAAACACACCATAAAAGATTGTGCTTGACCCAGTTTTAAAGATCTTAAAAGACAGGTCAAAAGTGAAGGACAGGACATGGCAACCAACAGATGCAGCACAGTGAGATGTGTAGGAATTGCCATGGGAAGGTGGGATCACTCATCCTTCCATTAACACCTACTTATGCATGTCCTGGGTTCAGCAGTAGCAGTCACTTTTGTCTTAGTAGCTGGTGCAGTGCTGTGGTTTTGACTTTCAGCCTGGGAACAGCGCTGATAACACCGATGGTTTTAGTTGCTGCTCAGTAGTGTTTACTCTGCCCAAGGACTTTCTGAGTCTTATGCTCTGCCAGGGAGGAGGAGAAGCCGGGAGGAAGCAGAGACAGGACACCTGACCTGAACTGACCAAAGAGGTATTCCATACCACAGCACATCATGCCCATTATATAAACTGGGAGCAGTTACCCAGAAGGGTTAGATCACTGCTTGGGTTGGGCTGGGTATCAATCGGCAGGTGATGAGCGGTTGTATACTTTTCCCTTGTTATTTCCCTTATCATCATTATTATTGGTGGTAGCAGCAGTGGTTTGTGTTATACCTTAGTTACTGGACTGTTCTTTTCTCAACCTGTGGGAGTTACATTCTTTCAATTCTCCTCCCCATCCCTCCAGGAGCCGGGGTAGGGCAGGGAGGAAGGGGGGGAAAAGGGGAGGAGTGAGCAAGCGGCTAGGTGGTTCTGAGTTACTGACTGGGTTTAAACCACGACAATACACAAGGTGAGAATCTAGCTTTAACAGTTAACATTGAGCATCCAAATCACTTTTCAACCTCAGCTCACACAGATGAGTTGTCATTTTCTCTGGAGACCAAAGGCAGTGCAGCAGAAGTTTGTGTGTCTGTAGTGGTTTCTCTAATGGACATCACAAGTATTTTCCTTCTGGATAATGCCCATATCTCCTATTGTTTGCAACGCCAACCACACTAATGGCCCTTAATAAACAACTCTGTGTCAACAGGCCAGAAGCAGTTTGTAATAACGACTCTATGGGCACTGCTTGATGAGAAAAGTAAAGAAGGGTATGTGTCTACTAACCAAATTCCATAGCTGGATGATCAGGAGGGACAGCAGCCGAAATAGCCACTCCACAGCAGCAATAGTGGATTACTTCTGCTGCTTTGCGGGCTCACCAGACCATCTTACCCAGGATAATAAACACAGGAGGAGGTGATTAAATTGATAAAGATGAAGGAGAGGAATTTAAGTAGTCTCTCTGAAGCGAGACATACAGTGCTTTCGCTCAAGTAAAGCAAAACCTCAAGCCTAATGTATCAAAAGAGAGGAATATGCAAAGGAGACAGAAACATTATTGTAGACTTATGTTGTATTAACCCTTTCCCTTGTTACACTGTGTTACTTATGTGGATTTTAAATTACTCTTTGCTTTAAGAAGACTGTTGGCTCATCGATGATGGGCCCTGAAGGGAAGCTTTTAAGCTGACTCACAATGTGTTCAGTAAACGTATTTCGCAGTCCTCTGCAGCATGGACTGAATTTACCATTCTGTTCCTCTTCACAGCGGTTACCTAAAATATAGTCTTTAATAATTCTGTTGGAACTACTCATGTTTTACTATAAGTGCAAGTTTATATTCCTGTAACTTTCTGCGGAGTTATGCTGTCAAAACTCACATTGAGATTAGGTTACACAAGTTCACAATAGCAGCATATTCTTCTGTCTACACTAGCTATCCTCATATAAACACCACTACAGTGGCACTTCTTCATTGTCTTGAATTGTAGCCATACTGTGCTGCATATAGCACCATGCTATGCTCTTGTCTCTCTTGCCTGAGGCAAGAATTAACCCTGAAATTTAACTTCAACCATTAAAAGCCAAAGATGTTGAAACTACAGAATGACCACTTCTCCTCTATCTCTCCAACTTTCTGCATCACACTTAGCTTTATAAAAGTTTTTGAACTTATGAGTTCCCTTTGGTGTAATGTTCAAGCAAAAAGAGTTTTCAGGTGTTAGTTTTCTTACATCTGCAGACTTCAACAGTACTGAATGTTTAAACTTTACTAAAAGTTATGCTGTTGATTCACTTAATATTTAAGCACTGTAGTAAGATCTTGTCATTTTCAGTGTAGGCTTAGGGCTTTGGTACTCAGATGTAACCACTGTGAAAACAAACGACAACTACCAACTCAGAAGATGAAGGAATGGACATCATGCAAAAGCCTGCTGGCCAGCAGAACATGAGAAAGAATTAACACATTTTGAGAGGAGAGCTGTTGGCCTCTGGGGGATGGTGTTCAGTGTTTCTGTCACTGTTCCCACTGGCTGACCTACAGATTGGCTCCAGACCTGGGAACAGCTTGCTCAGTTATCAGCCCAGGAAGAAGTGCTTCAGCAACTGAGCATGTGAAATAGAGAAGGAAGAAAGAGGTTTTATAGAGAATTTCGTGAGTGGAATATGGAAATAATGAAATAATCCATCAAAAGTGGTAGGACCTGCTAGGGGGAAAATAATTTTGGCTGGGCTTATAAAGTGCTGAAGTTAAGAATTTAGAAAGTGGCAGTCATCAAACAAATAAAAAATGAGACCCACATAAATTTGTGGTCCAAGAGATGAAAAATTAATAAACTGATATCAGCAACAGTTTTAAAATGAGTTTTAGTAATTATTAAATATACTTGCTGATTAATTGATGCCCTGTTTAGATTTGTTTATTTGAGAAATGCAGAGTCTCATTCTAAATCTGTGTAAGGTGGTATATTCACTTGGGAAATGTGAAGCCCATGTAGAGGGGTTGCCTCAGTCTGCAGAGTATAATTATATCAGTTCATGATGTAGCTACGCAAATTAGTTCCTCGTGAGGAGTAATTAGGCAGTAAATAGAGGTGAAGGATCAGTTCATGCATTGTGTGCTCAAAGATTGAGAGAAAAGGTATATAGTCTTACCTATTTTACACGTGGTATGCAAATCTTCATTAGTTATGTAAAATGTGTGGAATCTCTTTTTTTCTGTTATCTGCATCACTGAAAAAATGAAAATTTTGAGAAGTATAATAACAAAGTTTCCCAGCTATTTGGAGAAGTGAAGAACCTAGAAGAAAAGCAGATCGTAGACTCAAGAATGAATAATGCTGAAAGGCAAAATATGCCAGGAATATATGAAAGGTAGAATATGACAGTTCTGTTGGCACAGGAAGAACTAAACATCAGTTTCCTCTGTGAACGGAGGGTACTGTTGTAGATGTCTTATGAAAGCAGGTTGGCAATTTCTGCATCTTCAGGGCTTCATTTAGTAGTAACTTGCAGTGCTGATGTGCTCAGTAAATGGATCTTAGATAATGTAACTATTCTATGGTTCTATGATTCTATGTTTTCTTCAGCCTTTTGAGGGGTTAGTCTCTTCAGGTTTTCTTTTCTGTTACTCCAGTTTCTCCTGAAGTTATAATAGCATTTGCTGTCTAATTACTTTAGTCACCTCTGCCATAGCCTGGTCTGGTACCCAGTGAGTCCTTGTTAGAGGACTGAGCATAAACTTGCATTATCCACGAGTAATGACACAACAGGTCAAGCCACATACTCAGGGCAGTAGGGAAAGCAGTTGGATTGCATGTTTGGGACCTTATTTCTCTCTGTGTTTAGAGTAGAGACTCAGGCTTAGAGAGAGGGGATCACTAGCCTGGCTTTAGGCAGTCTTTTCTTTCTGGGTTTCTGCAATGTTACTATAAATGTAAATAGGAATAAGGAGAAGAAAATATGAAAAGTTTGGGCACATCCAGAAACAAATCAATTTTTGCAGGATGCATAAAATATGAATGTGTAAGCAAAGCAAAAGAATCTAAACACCTGCAGTGATAAAGGCTCTTTCGCAAAAATACTTTTCAATATTTAAATATCCATTTCTGGTAGCCTTTGGGGTAACAATACCACTTGATTGCTGGCCATTTCTTACAGTGGAAAGTTAAGGGGCATCTGGTATAATTTTACTGTAATAAATAGAATCTGAAAAAAAACCAAACTGTAAGACTGCAAAAGCAGACTGTTTTCCTGAACTGCTTTGCCCTCTGAAATATTTTGATGGCATGACATACAGTGTTTATTGTTTTACATGTCTTTATAGCCTTCAGCCTTTCTCTCTGTCAACACATTACTCTTCAGCTGCATTGTGCTCTTCTCTCCTCTCTGGTGCCGTGGGAACATAAAGCAAATGATTCTACTGTTCTCAGCTAGAAATTGTTTTTCATTATGATTTCAAGAGGGGCTTTGAAGTATCTACTTAGGCTCTCACAGCTAGTAAGAGACAAGGCAGTTGCTATGCTACTTGGTGATTAAATGAAAACCAGACCTGATAACATGTGCAATCTTCCAAAGGGAGGTGTTCTTCTTATGGAGACGAGTACCAAGCAGTTAAGACCTGAATTGCAGGGCTGTATTTCTAAGGTTAAATGTCTAAATGGTCACTTTAAGTTCCCAAAGCAATGCACTGGCTATCTGGAGCCAGAGTGTCAGTGGTGTTAATCATCATTTACACTATCTAAGCATTTGGACACTAGGGACTTTGAGGCCAAGGTGTATATTTTGTATTCTGATCATTAAAAATCCTAAATTTTCAATTAAGAACAAAATAAAAAAAAAAAAAGAAATAAATCTGAGGTGCAATGTGACAGAAAATTCTGATGATGCCCAGGGGAAGCTCAACCAAAACCAGGATAGTATGTTAAAGGCCATAAATAAAATGTAGTTTCATACCTTGTCATGGCTTGAGCCACAGTTTGAAAATGGGTTTCCAGGAAAAGTTCCAAAATACAACTTATGTTACTGAAATGGAAGATAGATTTTTAAATTCAGGACCGCAGTCTAATCTGAAGCCCTGAATCTATTTAGACATTGAAAGTCTTAAGTACGTTGTATCTCTTAAGTCAGAATTAACACATTACAAGAGCATGGAGTTCAGAATAAAATATAAGTCACAATGATTTCCATTGTAAAACACAAGAAAAAGAAGTGTCATAGCAGTTTATTAATTATTTTTGCATGGGAATAGAATATGTATAATTTTAGACTTCATACTGAAAAATGCATTTCTACCTTGCTCCTGGAAATGGGCAACTCTACAGCAAGGGATGTAGGAACCATGAGACCAGAAAAAGAACAGGTAAGAGAAAGCTCAGTTCTGTAGCCCAGTGATTAAAACACTACTTGGGAGAGAGCAGAAATGGACCTGATCTGTACATAATTTCCTTTCAGGTTTGTTTGTCTGTTTAAATTGAAATGCAGAAGCAGTCCACAGCAGCAGAACATCTCATCTTGCTTTCCATGTTATTAGCCCCACACTTATTAGCTGGACTGTGGTTACCACGACTGTGCTTGAGGAGTGGTGAATGTACCCATAAGATTATGGTTATCCTCTTAGAGTAGAAGAGATCTGAGTTTAGTTCTCTTAAGCTAAGAAAGGGCTTTATTCTGTTTCAGTTAGCAGCAGCAAACACATGATTTTGTAGCTGTTCAAAAATCACCAGAGATACCAAGGGTTTACATTCTGGCTTAACTGAGAAGCAAACATCAACTGTACATATGCGTTGGATGTCAAAGCTCAAAACACAGATATACATGTTTTCAGATATATTTCTATCTCCTGCTGGAAGAACAAACTGGCTGCTGTTGATGCCCTTCTCTCCTATGGCTGAGCAGCTGATATGTTTTCCACTCCTATTCCAAGGAATCTAGATCTTAGGTGACATGTTACTGTCAGTTGCAACATGTCTTTCTTTTAATGGGGTTCTACACAAAAGTCATCAAAATATTTTATCTACTATATATTTCATGCATATGGTGTGTTAACATTTCAGTGATTGCTTTAATAATATATACTAGATGAAGAAGTAACAACTCACTGTCAATGTGTTGTTAGACAGTAATACTGAGCATTTTCTGAATACACCAGTTTCTGAAAGCAAAGGTACTTAAGGTGTTAGAAAAATGCTAAACTTGCTCTGTTAATTCATGTTTTCTGGAGAGGAGGTGAAAGCAAGAAGCACAAATACAGGCTGGATGGAGAGTGGATTCAGAGCAGCCCTGTGCGTGCTGGTGGATGAAAATCTGGACATAACCTTGCAGTGTGCACTCGCAGCCCAGAAAGCCAACTGTATGCTAGGCTGCATCAAAAGGACCACTGCCAGGAGGTCTGGGGAGGTGATTCCCACCCTCTGCTCTGCTCTTGTGAGACCCCACCTGCTGTACTCTGTTCAGCTCTGGGGTCCCCAATTTAAGAAGAACATGGACCTGTTGAAACAAGTCCAGGGGAGGCCACAAATATGATCAAAGGGCTGGAGCTCTTCTCTTATGAAGAGAGGTGGGCTTGTTCAGCCTGGAGAAGAAAAGGCTCACGGGAGACCTTAGAGCAGCTTCCAGCACAAGAAAGCTGGAGAGAGACTTTTCACAAGGGCATGTAGGAATAGGACAAGGGGGAATGGCTTTAAGATGAAAGAGGGCAGATTTAGATGAGCTATAAGGAAGAAATTCTTCACTATGAGGGTGGTGAGGCACTGGCACAGGTTGACCAGAGAAGCTGTGCATGCCCCATCCTTGGCAGTGTTCAAGAACAGGTTGGACAGAGCTTGGAGCAACCTGGTCTAGGGTTGGAACTAGATGATCTTTAAGGCCCCTTGCAACCCAAACCATTTCATAATTCTATGATTCTCATAGGGTAGCAGTGTCTACAGATATTTTATTTTTTATATCTTTATTTACCTTTCATTTAATTTTCTATATTATGATGTGGTGTTGGTTTATTTAGAGGGGTTTTTTTTGTCCTTGCTTTGAATAGCTTCCTTTTTTAAAAATATGCACATCCTTCAACAGTTAGATGAAGAGAAATAGATCAGTAATTTCAAGCTCTTAAAAGGAAATTATGTGCAGGGATAATCTTTTGTTTATTGTTTCAGATTTTTCTTCATTGCACTTGGCAATTTCATCCAATCCATGCACCGAAAAAAGAAATCTTTTATTTCCAAAACAAACAAAAATTTCAGTTGCACGGTAACGAACCCACATTCTAAGCCCTAGAAATATCAGATCCAGAGGGCTCAGAAATTTGCCAAAGAATCAAAGTTCTTTTAACTAATTTCTTCATATGATAATAACTGCAGCAGCGATTTTAACCACTACATTATACAAAATGATCCTGTAGCCAAATTTTTTTGCTCTCAATGAAGTCAAGGGAGTTACATCATTGGAGAAAGGGATTCTAGCTCTTCCTAAGCAGCTTGTCTTTGTGTAGCCTGCAGAGAGGAGTTTGCTTACATCAGAAAGGGAAAGGCTGACCAGGCAACAAGCTCTTTCTGCAAAAAAAAGAACTTTACTTTAAAGACACTGTGGACATTAGATCCACAAACTGAGAGGGCATAAGAACAAAGGGCATGAGGGGAGCTAGGAAGGCCCCTCAAGGCTTGCCATCCTTGTCATATTACAGAAATAAAAAGACAGACACTGTTGCACAATTTCCTACTGGGCATTTCATATTAACCTCATAGTTTCAAAGGTTGTAGTTAATTTGGCTCCCCTGATAGTGTGGATCCACTGGAGATATATTTCAAGAAGCTGGAAGGAAGTCCTGAAACTGGTATAAATGCCTTGCTAAGGATCACAGTACAGGGAACTATGATTAGCAAGATCGTAACTGGTCTCTTGAGCAAGGATAAAATAAGGTCCCCAAAAAAATCTGCTTCACAATTCAGTTTATAATGTGCTTTCATGAATAAAAAGCTAACAGTTTCTTATTCATAGCATGTAGTTTCGCCACAATCATGAACTTCAGCAAAAGTGAGGTAACGTCAAAATAGTTACTGAGATATTCTTGATTTTCTGCCTAACATTGAATGCATCTCAGGCTCTGGCTTTCACCTCAATATTTCGTTCAGTTATAGCTTTTGATATACTTCAATCTTCAACCTTTAATCCAAAGGCAATAGCTGGTGGGACATGGGGGTAACAAAAGTAGCATCTATGGCAATTTAGACATTGTGTATTGAAATCAGCACTGCATGTTCAACAGATGCAGCTGGAAATACCTGCCATACCACAGAGTTTCAACTTAAGTACAGGTCACCATCACTGCTGAATTCATGTTTGAGCGGGAACACCTGACTTACACTGCCGAAGTTTTGAAACTGTTTTGATTCCAAAGTTGTTTAATTTTGAAAAATATACTCAAAGTACCATTTTTCAGTTGTGTTCTCAGCCTGAACACACACACACACACACACACACCCACACACACACACACACACAGTATTCAAGGGGTATGTTTCTTCACAAGTATATGAACTCCAGAAGAGAACTGTTAATCTTTGGGAGGAATTGCAATTCAGCAGTCTGATAGTGGTGAACCTTTGCATTAATGAGCCAAATTTCATTCACACATGCTGGTTTGCTCTCTGCATGCCCCCAGTTCTGTGAACAACACCCAGTCCTCAGATTTGCCACCGTTCAGCCTGATGCAGCTGCTTGTTGCAGCCCAACCCATGTGGTGTTTCTTATTGCTCCTCTCTCTCTCCTTCCTCTGCAAGTCCTTTGCTCACTGTATTTTTGACTGTGGATGTGACAGAAAGCATCTCTTTTTACATCTTCAAGTCTGTAAATTTGTCTCAATTTAGGTGTTGTCCTGGGTTCAGCAGTAGCAGTCATTTTTTTTTTTTTTCTTTTTTCCCTTCTTGGTAGCTGGTGCAGTGCTGTGTTTTTGATTTTGGGCCTGGGAACAGCGCTGATAACACCAGTGTTTTCAGTTACTGCTTGGTGATGTTTAGGCTGGCCAAGGACTTGCTGAGTCTCATGCTCTGCCAGGGAAGGGGGGAAGCAGGGGGGAAGCAGAGACAGGACACCTGATCCAAACTGACAAAAGACGTTATTCCATACCACAGCACGTCATGTCCAGGATGAAAAAGAACTGGGGCAGGAACCCGGAAGAGGGGTGGTTTTAGTTCACAGCTCGGTCGTTGGGTGGTGAGCAGTTCTGTCCTCTTCCCTTGTATTTTTCTTGTTGTTATTATTATTGGTGGTGGTGGCAGTGGTTTGTGTTGTATCTTGATTGCTGGGCTGTTCTTGTCCCGATCCGTGGGAGTTGCGTTCTTTCGATTCTTTCCCCCCCCCCACCCCCCCCCCCCCACCCCCCCGGAGTGGGGGGGAAGAAAAAACTCTTCCCTTGTATTTTTCTCTTGTCATTTTACTATTGGTGGTAGCAGTGG
The DNA here is from genome assembly GCA_039720435.1 of Amazona ochrocephala. NCBI lineage: Eukaryota > Metazoa > Chordata > Aves > Psittaciformes > Psittacidae > Amazona > Amazona ochrocephala. The sequence continues at coordinate 26,795,780 of CM077878.1, forward strand.
TGGTTTGTGTTATACCTTAGTTACTAAACTGTTCTTATCTCAACCTGTGGGAGTTGCATTCTTTCGATTCTCCTTCCCATCCCTCCAGGAGCAGAGAGAAGAAAGGGGGAAGTGAGTGAGTGAGCAAAACTGTTTGTGGCTGAGAAGCTTAAACCACGACAGGTGTCCTCTCTCGCTAGCCACAAAAGCACCAACCAGCCCTAGTCCCAGTAACACAGCTAGACTTGCCAATCTGTCTAGACCCAAATCTGGATGGCACGAGGGCAGTTGTCCCCTGCTCTGTGTCTGTCACTGAAGGATCTATCCTATCTGTGCTCTCCAGGGTAGATTGTCAGACTTCTGATAGTCTAGTTTTAACGAATATGGTTGCTTGACCTGAAAAAGAAATGAATGGAACACAGACTCTTTGATCTAGGTATGGCACTTTTGGAGCAGATCTGTTGCTGGAATGTGACAGAATTCAAGAGGAGAAACTGGAGTCTGGAATGTAGGATTTTCTGGACTAAAGCCAGGGAGATTAGTTAATAACTCAGCAAGACTGACTGCTCCATCTTCTAATTAGCTGACAACTTCAGGCCAAAAGTGGTCGGTTATTCATACAAGGACCAGCACAACTGGAAAAGATCTATATTGGCTACAGCCTTCATAGTCGGTTTATTCTGTCAAAAGTGGTTGAATTAATCCGTCTCTTTGCAGACAAAACACAGGTTGCAAGTGGCTTGTGGGCTGCAGAACCTCTGAATCAAACCACACATCTGTCTCAGTTTGAACAGCTCCATCCTTATAAATAGCCAATATGAAGCTCTGTGTTGCTTTCTCAAGATAATATCAGACTTGAGGTGTGGAAAGCCTAAAACCTTCTGTATCGTCTCTGTCTTTAAATCTGAGTTAGAGATAGATCAGCATATGTGACACTAGGCAGGAATATATTGTTCCACTAGTATTTATATCTAGTAGTTGCGAGTGATCAACCTGTTGTAATCAGTAAGTGTATCTGAAGGATCCTTCTGTAAGCCTCATCTTACTTAAATGTTTGTCTTTGACCATTTTGTGTCAGAATTATGGTCTGAGTTGAGCTTCACTTAAAAAGAGCTGCCTATAAGATTTGTCAGGTAATATGAAGTTAAACACTGTGCAAAAAGATGGCACAATCTGTAGGAAACCTCCTGCAAAATACATGCATCAAAACCAATCACCTTGTGATGCCCATGGTGACAAAGGATTTGGGAGGATACTGCCTTACTGCATGTGTGCACAGGACACCAAGGTGGGAAAAACAATACTGAGGAAAGAAATCTATTGATTCTGCAAACAAGTGTTGAGAGCCTGACTCTCAAAACAAATAAACAGAGCTTATTGAGGATGATATTTTGGGTGTAAAGTGCTGGCTGAAAGAGGCATTAAACTATTCTAGCAGGAAGAAGTCTCCTCTTATTTGCTTCCTTCTCAGTTCAGGAAAAAGGGCTTTGTATGGTCTTCATAAATGAAAGGGGTTGGCAAAGCACACGATTTTAGTACTCCTATCCTCTCCAAACTGAAACAAGCTTCGAGGCTCATTTGTTTTCCTAGCCAGGAAGGTCAAAGGAGGCACTATAGAAAGTCCATTATGGAAGTGAATTGAGAAGAGACATAAAATCCTTGAGTGTCAAATAGAAAAGGATATATCTCAATTATCCCTGTGGAAAATTCTGGCACTGGAGAACAGAGCAATGAAAGAGCAGGAAAACCACTGAGGCAGTGGGAGGACAGGCAGAAAATATCTGCAGCTGTATATGAAATTATGTAGAAAATAAGGCAAGAAGGGAGGTCATGGTAGTCTAGAAGAAATTATGCCAAACAGGCAGTGTATTTGGGCAGCAGGGATGATGAGGAAAAGACTAATTTTGTGAGTATTATAGAGAAAGAAGCAGCAGGACATTAAGGGAGGAAAAGGGGTGAAAGAAACGAAAGGTGGCATGAAGGTCGAGAGCGTGAAAAGAGAAAGAAAATGTTTCAACCTCCAAAGATCCAACTGTGATTATGCAGCTGTCAGCCCTGCCCCTTTAATTAGGTAATTGATTAATTAAAATAAAGCACTTAATCTCTCCATTTACATATTATGCCTCCCACTAACCAGCAGTGACTGTGGGGCCCTCATCAGAAAGCTCTTTCCTATTTGAATTCATGTTGGTTCCCAAACATATTACTTTGTAAATAGGAAATGACAACATTGGCTCAGTGCCCCAGTATCCTTTCAGCGTTGCCATATGTCAGTATCATGCTAAACATAGTAAGCAGAAGACCCAACAATATAATTATTGAGGACATCTGTCAGCAGCACAAGCTACATCTGGGATTAGTAGCTGTAATACTGGAAAGACCTATAAGAGCAAAGAGGAAAGTCCTTTTTTGTTGGCATGGATTTTCAAGAATAGGAGCCAGATCCTCAGCTGGTGTAAATTTAAGCCATTCAAAGAGGTTAATGAATCCAGCATTAGTTGATACTAGCTGAGAATCTGACACTGAAAGCAAAGACAATGTCATTAAGTATGAGATTTAGTACTTTCCATTTAAAGGTAGAATGCCTCAAAACAATCTGAGTTTACAACGTGGCAGATCATTTATTAGTGGAGCCAGAAGATACAGACTGTCTTTTATCTCAGATCTGAAGAATTGTGGACAAGTTTGGAAAGCTCCTGAAGATCATTCAGTATTCTTTTTAATGTTCTTTGTACATCAAGCACGCAGTAATACAATTCTATATTTCAAATAAATTATAGGTAGGAAAAAATGAATCTTTTGAGTAAATTTAACACTCACTAAAGATTATTCATCCACAGCAGGCTGTCCAGTGAAACCAGTGACACATACAGATTATACCTCTTTATTAATCTCAGGGCAAGCTCCTGTTGGGAAGCCAAGTAGCTGTGTTAATGTAATGCTGCATTCAAGGTAATATCCCCTGTAGAAATCATATAGCTGTGTTTGTGCCATGCTGTGCTCATTCTAACATACCGTAGTTCTCAGCAAGACCTAATATTTCAAAAACCATGTTGCTCTAATATCAGTTATATGGAATCTGGGCTGGAAGTTTTCCACGTTTAAATATATGGCAGAAAGGCTTCACTCCATGTGTCTGTATACAAGCCCTGAGGATTTCCAGGCAGTTCACAGTCCTATCATTTAAACACCAGTATATGATGAGGAGCTGGATTGCTGTCTTCCAGAGAAAAGCCAAAGGGATTATGCACAAAGCCTAAGAAATGTCGACAAGGAGATTTTAGCAGCAACAAGAAAAGTTGCTTTCCAAAGAAAGTGCCTTGTGATGTATTAGACGAGAAATAAAGGACAAGAAAGGTTAATCTCCCCCGATAAAAGCTTTTCCTGCATGTGTCACAAAACTTTTCACTCATTACACTGCAGATTAACAAACAAGGGCATCTTTGCCCCTCAGTCAGGTTTGTACTCAAGAGAAAATGAGCTCAAATACTGATCTCTCTCCCCACTTTTTAATATTTTTTGCTTTGAAAGATTTGTTTGAACTACGAATACATAATCTATATGTAATGAAGGATTGCAATAAATGCAGTAGTTTTCAGAATTGTCAGAATGTAGTGGGTTTTTTTTCTCTAAAACTGAGAAAAGTCCTTCCTAATGTTAATGTCTCTTAATCTCACTTGTTCAGCAGGAGGTACTCTGAAACACTTATGCTTATGGGCGTATATATGTGTGCCTATATATGAGCTAAGTGTTTAAATTCTTCCTGTAGTCAGTGAAGATATGGTCCATAAATCCTGTAAGTCTAGAGAGTGATACAGTTGACTAAAGGGTCTACTCTAACTTTGATGCTTTGAATTGCCTTCCTGAGGTGTTTATTGCTCTCTCCTGACTCTAGAGGAAGCATTTGAAGCCTAATGTCCTAACTGAATGCCTCTATACATTCCCTCTCCCTGCTGCCAACATACCCTTTGCAGTCTGGCAAGCAAGGCAGCCAGTTAACTAAGGTTTAAAATATTGGTTATGATGATGAGAGATGAACAAATGAATTCAGAATAAAAATAACCTGATACAAACTGTGACTGTTTTTATTTACATAACATGCCAACAGCATTACCTTTCCAGGTTTCACTTGTGCCTTTTCCAGGAGGACAGGAGGGAAAAAGGCATGACCACTGAAATGAAGAGGGGCAGGAGAACTGCATTTGCAGTGTCTTGCTGCTGGTGGTGATCTCCAGTGGGCTGAACACTGCCTGAACCTTGTGTGACTGTGAAGGATGAAAGCACATGATTATTCATTGACTGCATGTATTCTTCTGTCAAAGGCAGAGGCTGAATGAGCAGTTTTGTTTAATTCCATTTCCTTAATAAACCAGGAAAAAAAAGTCCTCTAAAATCATTGCAGGCCTCCAGCCTCCCATACGTTTATCCTCTCCTCTTCAAATGACAGAGGAGCTGAGAAAAATTTTCTCTCAGGTTGAAAAATAATGAAAAAAACCCCAAACCTGGCACATTATTTAGATACCAATGGAAATAATAATAAAAATAAAATTAAAAAAAAAAAAAAAAGATTTTTTTTAATGCTTCTTTTTCAGGATTTCTCCTCCCCCCCCCCCCCCCCCCCCAATAACTGAGGATGGTTGGTTTTATTTTGGTATTAAAATACAAGGAAAAACAAAAGCTCAATCCAATGGCCTGACCCTGAATTCACAAATTCATCTGCATCAGTTAAGCTATCCACTTTATTGACATTACTTACATTTGGAAAATCTCTGTCCTGAACAATAGTTTGTAGGATCTCTTCCAAGTAGGGTTGAAATACAACTTAGATACACACTCTTAGCTTGGGGGTAGATTTCAATGTTACTGTTGAGGGAAAACACCCAGTTAAAAAAAAACTATTCTATTTCTTTCTAAAAATAAAAGACAGTTTAAGAAACACAGACCTTCAGAATGAAAAACTTATTCTTGACTGATTGCACCGCTGTAGTGAGTTTTGATGGTCGAGTTGAAAATAGTGCCTGGATGAAAAGGAGTCTATAATAGGAACCATGCAGGAACTTTTAACACTACCAGCAGGGCCAGTGAGTTAGTGCTCTATGCAGGGAGCTTCTAAGAATATCAATCTTATGGGGAACTATGCACCTCTTAGACTTGTTCATCAAAAGATTAACTTCAAAACCTATAAACTCAGTTTCGTGAATTTAACTATATTTGAATGATCTATGAATTCTAGAATAAAGAATATTTACCTCTATAGAAACTGTTGAACCCATACAGCTTGTCTTTATTTGCAACGCTATAGACCTTATAAGAATTCACTTAGGTGCAGCATGTTTAATTTTTTAATGGGCTAATGCTTGTTCCTTTTTAGGAGAGTTTCTCTATATACAAAGCAATTGCTTAAACCAGTGCTTGTTTAGCTCACCCAGCCAGAGCAGTCACGTAATCTTTCGGCCTTTTCATATATTGCCAGCATTTTTATTAATGGAATAGGGTTGTTCCTGTCTTAAATATACTTTTTCAAATGTTTCCAGGCAGAACAGAAAAAGAATGTGAATGACTTAGTGTTCAGCAACTAGTTTTGAACAGATTCTCATTCTCCTGTCTGATCTTTGATAAAGAAAATCCAGTAGTCATTACATAGGCCACATTTATACCATTGCACTTGAATTTTGTTTATGGCAGTTAGCTAATATTTGTATTCTTGCAGGGAGGATTTGAAGGAGAAATGGAGGATGGATTCAGGAGTTTTCTTTGTTCACATATCCACAGTGCGCTGCAAAGCCCTGTTCTTATTTTTCCTTTGGGATCATACTAAAAGGCCTACCTGAAATTTTGACTTCCATCTTATTTTCACAATGACCCACTATAATGTTTTGCTGTTTAAATTTCTTTCTCTCTTACCCATCATAGAATCAGAATCATAGAATAGTTAGGGTTGGAAAGGACCTTATGATCATGTAGCTCCAACCCCCGTGCCAGGGGCAAGGACACCTCACACTAAACCATGCCATCCAAGGCTCTGTCCAACCTGGCCTTGAACACTGCCAGCAGTGGAGCACTGACAACTTCCCTGGGCAACCCATTCCAGTGCCTCACCACCCTTACAGTAAAGAACTTCTTCTTTATATCCAATCTGAACTTCCCCTGTTTAAGTTTGAACCCGTTACCCCTTGTCCTATCACTACAGTCCCTAATGAAGAGTCCCTTCCTAGCATCCCTGTAGGTCCCCTTCAGATACAGGAAGGCTGCTACGAGGTCTCCACACAGCCTTCTCTTCTCCAGACTGAACAGCCCCAACTTTCTCAGCCTATCTTCACACGAGAGGTGCTCCAGTCCCCTGATCATCCTCGTGGCCCTCCTCTGCACTTGTTCCAACAGTTCCATGTCCTTTTTATGTTGAGGACACCAGAACTGCACGCAATACTCCAAGTGATGTCTCATGAAAGCAGAGTAGAGGGGCAGGAGCACCTCCCTCGACCTGCTGGTCACGCTCCTTTTGATGCAGCCCAGGGTACGGTTGGCTTTCTGGGCTGCAAGCACACACTGCCGGGTCATATTGAGTTTCTCATCGACCAACTCTCTCAAGTTGTTCTCTGCAGGGCTGCTCTGAATCTCTTCTCTGCACAGCCTGTGGTTGTGCCTGGGATTGCTCCGACCCAGGTGTAGGACCTTGCACTTGGCATGGTTAAACTTCATCAGGTTGGCATCAGCCCACCTCACAAGCGTGTCAAGGTCCCTCTGGATGGCATTCCCTCCCTCCAGTGTATCAACGGAACCACACAGCTTGGTGTCAGAGACAAACTTGCTGAGGGCACACTCCATCTCACTGGCCATGTCACCAACAAAGATGTTGAACAACACCGGTCCCAACACAGATCCCTGAGGGACACCACTCATTACTGGTCTCTAGCTGGACATTGAGCCATTGATGTGGCCATCCAGCCAGTCCTTTATCCACCGAGTGGTCCACCTATCAAATAGATGTCTCTCCAACTTAGAGACAAGGATGTCATGTGGGACAGTGTCAAACGCTTTGCACAAGTCCAGGTAGATGACATCAACTGCTCTACCCCTGTCCATCAGTTCCATAGCCCCATCATAGAAGGCCACTAAATTGGTCAGGCAGGATTTCCCCTTAGTGAAGCATGCTGGCTGTCACCAAGCACCTTGTTGGTTTTCATGTGCCTCAGCATGCCTTCCAGCAGAACCCGCTTCAAGATTTTGCCAGGCACAGAGGTGAGACTGACTGGTCTATAATTACCCGGCTCATCCATTTTCCCCTTCTTGAAAATGAGGGTTATATTTCCCTTTTTCCAGTCATTGGGAACTTCACCTGACTGCCATGATTTTTCAACTGTGATGGACAGTGGCTTAGCAACCTCATTTGCCAGCTCCTTCAGGACCCGCAGATGGATTTCATCAGGTCCCATGGACTTGCATACATTCAGGTTCTTAAGACGGTCTTGAGCCACATCCTCTCCTACAGTGGGCCCAGGGTCTTCATTCTCACTGTCCCTGTGTCTGCCTTCCAAGACTTGGGTGGTGTGGTCAGAGCATTTGCCAGTGAACACCGAGGCAAAGAAGTCATTAAGAAGCTTAGCCTTCTCCAAATCCAGGATAGCCAGTTCTCCTGATAGCTTCTGGAGATGACTCTCGTTGTCCCTAGTCTGTCTTTTATTCGCTACATACCTATAGAATCCCTTCCTGTTATTTGTAACGTTCCTAGCCAAGTTTAATTCTAAGTGGGCCTTAGCTTTCCTATCCTGCTCCCTAGCTTCCGAGTCAACATCCCTGTACTCTTCCCAGGCTGCCTGTCCTTGCTTCACCTTTTAGAAGTATCTTTTTTCCTGTGAATTTTCCTCAGCAGCTCCTTATCCATCCAAGGAGGTCTCCTGGCCCTCCTGCAGCCCTCCTTCTACTTGGGATGCAACACTCCTGAGTTTGTAGTAGGTGATCTTTGAATATCAACCAACAGTCTTATGCCCCCCTGCCCTCTAGGGCTATATCCCATGGCACCTTACTAAGCAGGTTCCTGAAGAGGCCAAAGTCTGCTCTCTTGAAGTCCAGGGCAATGAGCTTGCTGCACGCTCTTCTCACTGTCCTGAGGATCTCGAATTCAACCATCTCATGATCACTGCATCATGAGGACATCTTCATACACACACATTCACACCATATCAATGTCCTAGGTTCAGCTGTTTTTCTCCTTCTTTGTAGCTGGTGCTACAAAGAACACTGAGATTCAAACCTTTGTTTAACTCCAAACCGTACATCCCAAATCATGCTTAGAGGCTCATATCTAACAGCTGCTTTTCAGATACAAATTTCACAAAGGCATTTCATGACTCCTTATAGTAGCTCTTAATAGAATTAATTAAGTTTCACAGAACCCTCAGGATAATGACATTTACTGAAAATAAATTAATAAATAGCATCGATATTCTATTTCTGTATTTGTAAATGCCAGGTACTGACTTTCGTTTTGGTCAAGCTTGTCTAAAATCATAACAATTTCACCGACATCAAAGGAACTACCTTCAGGTCAAAGTGCTGTAAACTAACAACGAATTTGGCCAGACCATTTCATATTGTTCGGGAAACGCTGTTTGTGATTAAGCCTGTAAAAACAAATCAATCGCAACCCCTTTTCAACTGTGCATTCAGTAAATCAGACTCAACCCTGCTGCATCTAAGTCCCTGACAGGGTACACTAGGGTATGACTAACATCTATTATATATTTGTTGATTCCTCTTCTTCCCAGGCAATAATCATATGCAATAACCAGTGGAATATTTAGAATACCCCCTATATACTTACACTGGTCAAGGTAAGGTCAAAGATGTGCAGATTCCTTTTGCAGCAGGAGGTGCTGAGGTTTGTTGTAACTCTTTGTTCCCGTGGGAATTTATTTCCCACTTTGGGTCAGCTCTGAGTAAACTCTGTCTCTTGCACTGACACACTTACAGATCTTTTACCAAAGCAGCTGCACTGGCTGGGAAATTTTTAATGTGCCAGTTTATGTGTGCTTTCCCCTCGGGATGCTACCAGTGGGTTCGCTTTGCCTTCACTTCTTCTTCTTTCACACAAAATGACGACTTGCCTAATTTTGCACAACCTGCTTTTAAAGTAAACTTAAATCCTTTACATTATATCAGTGGAAATATCTTTATTTAATACTGCACCATATTGAAAGCAAAGTACTGCTGGTTTCTGCATCATTAATAGAGATGATATTCTAAGAAAGCACCACTTGGCATTTTGCAATTGTTGTAAACTAACTATCCAAAGGCATTAAATGCAGAGGAACATAAAAATATTTCACAGTGGGAAAGCAGAGAGATGGAAAGCAAACAATGCAGAAAAACTAAATATAAAGGGGAAATTCATCATAATGAAAGAAACACATTGAAAAAAAAAAAGGGTACTTAAAAATAGAAGAACATTCCACTTCTGAAGAGTACAGCAAATGTTATAAAAGCCCTTAAAAAGTGAAATATAATTACAAAGTACAGAATTTGAACAAAAGAGATGCTTGAATGGTTAACATGCTGACTTTTCTCACTGCTAGTATTGTTATTTCAAAGTGGTGTTGAACAGCATTACCGTCAAGTTTAGAAGGAAGATTACAAACTGCTAGAGCACTACCTGTGACACTGAACATTATTTGCCAGCAAACTGGTCCCAGGGTCTGACTTTGAAAAGAGCATTTGCATAGCTGTGAACATGCTTAATTTTTATAGCAGCACATTACTTTCAAATTGGATTAATTATTACTGTTTTATGTTAAAAGCTGGTGATCTGATTCTCCAATTAAATATATATATATATGTTGCTGCTTTAGGTACAGCAGATTCTTCTTTTCATTTTCTTCTACAATGAAACACGTCAGTACAATGGGCTCTGAAACAAATTTTAATGCTGACTCCTCTGCATTCTAGCTTCATTTGTGGGGGTACACAAAAAGCCATAATAACAGCCTCAAACATAACTTTCAAAACAGACTTCTTTTTGTACTTCAAAAGAGATATGTCCCCATTTCTTTCTTATATACCTTTTCTCAAGCCTTTTATTCTTCACAAAGAAATACAGAGCCGACCTGACAAAAACACTTTTCTTGACAGAGTAATCAAAATTATCCTGCCTGAGTAAATCTGAGAGCTCTTTTCCAGATAGTGCTACCTGGGAGGATAAAGGCATATATTTTGTTTGTATCATCTTTTAGAAAAAATGTGGACTAGGCTGTAAAAGAAGATAATGACACAGACCTAGAGTCTTACCAGTCCTCTGATCTTCAAGAGGCAGATAACTTCTGTCCCACGTGAAGACCCATTGAATTCATTAAATGTACATAAGGACCTTGAGGACTGTATTTGTAATGGGGATCTAGATGCTTACCTGCTTCACCTGAGCACCCCAACACCTGCTACCTTGGAAGGCCTCAGACTCCCTGGGTTTTGACACCCTCCAGGTGCCCATACAGCTTGAAGGGTCAAAGCCAGGAAGGGTGCTATGAATTTTTTTCTCAGAGTATACCCAGAAAGAAAGAAAAACTAGTATAGTTCCTTTTTTTACTTAATCATCCAGAATTAACAACATGCTTTGTGATGTAGCAGGATCCCTCTCATCTGCTTTATTGCATTCCTGTTACTAGATAAAGTCATAGAAGACAGTTCTTTAGAATGGCCTTGCAGCACAAGAGAGCAGATAGATGTTTCTGAGGGAGTGTAAGTACTACAATTCTTTATACTAAAAAAAAAGACAAATAAGCAACCAAACCCCAGCCCAACCAAGTAAAATCTCCCTTACCAAGAAAAGCAGCTTGAATGTTTTTGCAGCACCTTGACAGAATTTATGTTGCACCCCTAACCTCTCATCCTGTTCATCCATATGATGTTCAGGTCATCCAAAACCATCTGGAGTGGCATACCTGTGTTTTCTTTGTATGGAAACCAAGGATGGGAAGGAAGAGCCATCAAGTTTCAGCAAGGCCAGGGCACACTCTTGAGATGGGAATCAGACAAAGTGTAGACATACTCCTTAGATGTTCTTTTTTTCCAAGATTCTTTAATACTAACCATTTAGTCTTTACAGAACATCCAAAATGTTGCATGTATTAATATTCTTTGGGTGAAGCATCAAAAAAATCTGTGCTTCAGAGTCTGCAGTTCTGTTCTGAGGCTGTTACTGTAATATATGCAACATCATCTCCTGCTTCTAATATTATTTAAATGCAAACATTAAAAACATTCAAAAAGACTAGTTGGAAAAATACATGGCTGAAAAAAATGTTTTAAACTCACTTGAAGGATGGCTGAGATTAACGGTATGTGTACTTATTTATAAGACTTAAGTAAATGAAGGATTTTCAGATGGTGAGTGTCTCTTTCACATCCTTCATTGTGTTGTATAAACTATCTTGCACTTTAGGAGGAATAGAAGTTCCCAGAACTGGACTCACACAGTATGATGGGAGTCTGTGCCATACATAACTGCTGCTGGCCACCTTCCCCGCACAAATCAGATGGCAGTCCACAGTAATGTGGAAAGCAGTAATGCTGACCAGAAGAACTTTGGTCAGCAGGATTAACAATGCTACCTTCAAATCCTGTATTTTTAAACCAGTTATGTATTTAAAAAGCCTCTATGAAGACAAGCCTGAATGATAATGGTTTGGAGAATGGGTCAATAGTTCCAGAGATTTTGAGAGACATTAGTCTAAGTCTGGAATTTATGAACATTCATGGTGTTTTCCCATCTTAATGGTACAGGAAAGCTGCTAAAATAAAATAGAGTGGGGGAAATCAGCCACACCAGATGATTCATGTATGCTTCTGCCTCCACTCGTATTTTAAACAACTTCTCATTGAAGCTTATAATCAAATGTTAAAATATTTTTCTTTATGGTAGTGGTAAGCAATGGTCCCTTTGTCTGCAATCTGTCTCATAAATATAAAGTCAAATGCTACTTCAAGTTGAATAAGATCTAGGTATAGGAGACCTTTGTTAACCTAAGTAGTTTAAAATTCCCCTAGTTATTACTAATTTTCTTAGAACCCTGAAGTTTAATTTACTTTGGCAAGTTCATAGATTGCTCTTTGCCAAGAGAAAACTCGTACGGAAAAAGGTGTTTCATGTCCACATAAGTGACAAATCATAGAATCATAGAATAGTTAGGGTTGGAAAGGACCTTAAGATCATCTAGTTTCAACGCCCCTGCCAGGGGCAGGGACACCTCACACTAAACCATGCCACCCAAGGTTATGTCCAACCTGGCCTTGAACACTGCCAGCGATGGAGCATTCGCAACTTCCCTGGGTAACCCATTCCAGTGCCTCACCATCCTTACAGTAAAGAATTTCTTCCTCATATCCAATCTAAACTTCCCCTGTTTAAGTTTGAACACTATTACCCCTTGTCCAATCACTACACTCCCTAATGAAGAGTCCATCCCCAGCATCCCCACAGTCCCCCTTCAGACACTGGAAGGCTGCTGTGAGGTCTCCATGCAGCCTTCTCTTCCCCAGACTGAACAGCCCCAACTTTCTCAGCCTATCTTCATACGGGAGGTGCTCCAGTCCCCTGATCATCCTCGTGGCCCTCCTCTGCACTTGTTCCAACAGTTCCATGTCCTTTCGATGTTGAGGACAACAGAACCACACGCAATACTCCAAGTGAGGTCTCACAAGAGCAGAGGAGAGGGGCAGGATCACCTCCCTCGACCTGCTGGTCACGCTCCTTTTGATGCAGCCCAGGGTACGGTTGGCTTTCTGGGCTGCAAGCACACACTGCCGGGTCATATTGAGTTTCTCATCGACCAACTCTCTCAAGTTGTTCTCTGCAGGGCTGCTCTGAATCTCTTCTCTGCACAGCCTGTGGTTGTGCCTGGGATTGCTCCGACCCAGGTGTAGGACCTTGCACTTGGCATGGTTAAACTTCATCAGGTTGGCATCAGCCCACCTCACAAGCATGTCAAGGTCCCTCTGGAATGCATTCCTTCCTTCCAACGTATCAACCGAACCACACGGCTTGGTGTCATAGACAAACTTGCTGGGGGCCACTCAATCCCACTGTCCATGTCACCAACAAAGATGTTGAACAACACCGGTCCCAACACAGATCCCTGAGGGACACCACTCATTACTGGTCTCTAGCTGGACATTGAGCCATTGACCACAGCTCTTTGTTTGTGGCCATCCAGCCAGTCCTTTATCCACCGAGTGGTCCACCTATCAAATAGGTGCCTCTCCAACTTAGAGACAAGGATATCATGTGGGACAGTGTCAAACGTTTTGCACAAGTCCAGGTAGATGACATCAACTGCTCTACCCCTGTCCATCAGTTCCATAGCCCCATCATAGAAGGCCACTAAATTGGTCAGGCAGGATTTCCCCTTAGTGAAGCCATGCTGGCTGTCACCAAGCACCTTGTTGGTTTTCATGTGCCTCAGCATGCCTTCCAGCAGAACCCGCTTCAAGATTTTGCCAGGCACAGAGGTGAGACTGACTGGTCTATAATTACCCGGCTCATCCATTTTCCCCTTCTTGAAAATGAGGGTTATATTTCCCTTTTTCCAGTCATCGGGAACTTCACCTGACTGCCATGATTTTTCAACTGTGATGGACAGTGGCTTAGCAACCTCATTTGCCAGCTCCTTCAGGACCCGCAGATGGATTTCATCAGGTCCCATGGACTTGTATACATTCAGGTTCTTAAGATGGTCTTGAGCCACATCCTCTCCTACAGTGGGCCCAGGGTCTTCATTCTCACTGTCCCTGTGTCTGCCTTCCAAGACTTGGGTGGTGTGGTCAGAGCATTTGCCAGTGAACACCGAGGCAAAGAAGTCATTAAGAAGCTCAGCCTTCTCCAAATCCAGGATAGCCAGTTCTCCTGATAGCTTCTGGAGACGACTCTCGTTGTCCCTAGTCTGTCTTTTATTCGCTACGTACCTATAGAATCCCTTCCTGTTATTTGTAACATTCCTAGCCAAGTTTAATTCTAAGTGGGCCTTAGCTTTCCTATCCTGCTCCCTAGCTTCCGAGTCAACATCCCTGTACTCTTCCCAGGCTGCCTGTCCTTGCTTCACCTTTTAGAAGTGTCTTTTTTCCTTTAAGTTTTTCTCAGCAGCACCTTATCCATCCAAGGAGGTCTCCTGGCCCTCCTGCAGCCCTCCTTCTACTTGGGATGCAACACTCCTGAGTTTGTAGTAGGTGATCTTTGAATATCAACCAACAGTCTTGTGCCCCCTTGCCCTCTAGGGCTATATCCCATGGAACCTTACTGAGCAGGTTCCTGAAGAGGCCAAAGTCTGCTCTCTTGAAGTCCAGGGCAATGAGCCTGCTGCACGCTCTTCTCACTGTCCTGAGGATCATGAATTCCACCATCTCATGATTGCTGCAATCAAGGCTGCCCTGGAGCATCACATTTCCAACCAGCCCGTCCCTGTTCATGAGCACAATGTCAAGCATGGCACCTCTCCCTTTCGGCTCCTCTACTACTTGGAGAAGGAAGTTGTCTTCCACACAGTAAAGGAACCTCTTGGATTGCTTGTGCTGGGCCGTACCATCCCTCCAACAGATATCAGGGTGGTTGAAGTCCTCCATGAGAACAAGGGCCTGAGAGCATGAGGCTGTTCCTATCTATCTATGGAGTGCTTCATCCACAGAGTCCTCTTGGTCAGGCAGCCTGTAACAGATCCCCACAATAATGTCTCCCATCGCTGTTCTCCCTTTTTCCCTTACCCACAAACTCTCTGTCGACTGCTCACCTGTTCCCAGTCAGAGTTCCATACTCTCTAACCTATCCCTAACATAAATAGGAACTCCACCTCCCCGTCTGCCGTGCCTGTCTTTTCTAAAGGTCCTGTAACCTTCCATTCCAACACAGCAGTCATAGGAACCATCCCACCATGTTTCTGTGATGCCTATGATATCATACCCCTGTAGATGTGCACACATCTCTAATTTCTCTTGTTTGCTCCCAATGCTACAGGCATTTCTACAGAGGCATCTGAGCTGAGCTCCAGATGAAGCTGGCTCATTAGCTGGAGAGGCTGGAATATCTCTACATTGCTCCGACGATTTATTATAGGTGCTGGCAACTGACTGGGAGCGTTGGGATGGAATGATGCCCCCCTTCCCCAACACATCTAGTTTAAAGCAGCCTTGACCAGTCTGGCAAGCCTCCTGCCAAAACTGCTCTTCCCCTTCTTTTTCAGATCAGCTTCACCACCCTCCAGTGGACCGGGTCTGCTAAATTGAGTCCCATGTTCAAGGTACCCAAACCCCTGACTATAGCACCACCCTTCTAACCATTTATTAACCTGGCCAATCCTCCTAGCCTTTTTAAGGTCCTGCCCTGTATCCTGGAGAATTGACGAAAAGACCATCTGAGCTCCAGAGCCCCTAACAACCTCTCCCAGAGCTCTGTAGTCCTTTATGTTCTCCAGGCTATTTCTATCTATATCACTAGCCTGATATATGCCTGATAACCATTGAATAATATGTTTTCTTTAAAATATGTGTGTTTTTACTTTGTGAGTGATAGTAAAGTTTAGGTAGTTTTAGCAGAAACCCTCCTTAGGAAACTGGAAGTGCAATATCAAAGTATTTTCTACTGCCATTCCTTCTATATTTTCCTCTTTTCGAATAATCTGGATACCAGAATGCAGCTGTCTTGGTCTTTGTTCTCTTTGAATTTTCCAGCTTATAATGCATTACACTTATCACAACCTCATTTGGGAAAACCGATTTTCCATTACTTTTTCTATTTCGTTAGAATAATGCTGAACTATGTGATCATGGAAACTGTGTTACTATAGAAATTCAAAAGAATATATATGAGACACTTCACATAGAGATATAGAAAACATCTGTACACATATAGAAATACATACAAATATATACAAATATATACACATATCGAAAACAGAAGAATACATATGAGACACTTCACATACACATATAGAAAACATAAAAAATTAAGAGCTATCAATTAAATCCATGCCAGGCCCCAGGTGAGAGCTAAGAGTGATCATACCATCACTGTCTATATTTTCTTTATATTCAGGGCTTATGATAAAATGGAAGAATAGCCCAGAGGGCTTCACACTGTAAAATACAGTTATAAAGGTGTGGGTCTAATATACCTCCTAAATCTCCAGTTTTTAAGAGGTTTCTTTGCAGCTAAAGTGTAGAACAGAAGTAAACCTGATTAAAAATGGGGTCTGAAAACAACTGTAATCTTGTAAGGTTATGAGGAACCTCATTTGTTGACAACCTCAGACAGACTGCACAGAGGATGTCTGGCATAGATGTGGTGAACCCACCTTTTTGGGCACTGGTAACATCTGCTGTACATTTAAACCCTGCAAACTCGACTTACCAAAATGCAGCACACTGGTTAGTGATCCACAAGTGACTACTTTTTGTGCTTTCAATAGGCCTGGCAACCACCACCAGAATATGTGCAATGATCACGTCTGCAATTTCTGAATGTCAGTCTAATCAGAGCCATTATTTTGAGTGGTGCATCAAGTATTTATCTTGAACACACATAGTTTATCTGGCAAGAGTGGTAAGAGGCTAACATACCTATAGTCCCTCCAATAAATCAGGCTCTAGACTGATATGTCCCTGTCTTGAGCTGCAGATGGCTCTGCCTTTCAAGTACTTTAACTTTCATTCTCAGACTTCTTCCATTTCTGTTGTTCCACAAAGACTTGTTCTACAAGCAGGGCCACATAATCAGGGTATTCATCAAATAAATACCATTGTCAAGTTTTTTTTGATATCACCCTCTTGAATTGCTCCAGTTTTATCTCCATGTAGGTGCAGAAATAGCTCCATACTTCTTTGATATTTACACTATAAGGCTATTTGTGAACTACAGAACTGTTTACCATTGTTCAAATACATATAATTTAATAAGTATTTCAAGAAATGGGCTCATTGATTTTGCAGAACACTAATTCTATCATTAGTTCACATTCTGTCAAAAACATTATAAGATTTATTTATATATACTTATTTTTCAGCCAGTTCTTGCAGACCAGATATCACATACCTTTGTTAGTTACTATGTGGCCACAGTATAATTTTTTCTTTTTGATGACTTTCCAATAAGCAGAGTTCTTTGGTCCCTCTGAGACAGATTGGAGAACATTAGCAATGTACGTAATAATTATACATACCATTATGCCTGAGTAACTCCTGTTAATTCTCCTGTTAAAATATTCACAGCTTTAACTGAAATACAGTTTGTATAACAGACGCAGCTCAATCAACTGTTTGCAACATACTTTTGTGATTTCTCATTAGCTAGCATGTCTGCCTTCTGCCACAAACTGACTTACATTCCTCCCATCTGTTGCAAACCCAATTTAATTATCAGTCACTACTATGAACACAACAACAAATACTTTTATGCATGAAGGATCTGCCCTTTTCCCAGTTGCCAGAATTTTTGTGAAGTAATATTTTCAAGTAAAGTCTTCATAACAGATTACTTCAAAAGATCTATTTCTGTATACAACATGTTTTTATTAATGTTAGGTTCTAGATCTGGTAAGATCAAGCAGTAATTTAAATAAAACCATATTTCCATTCAGATTTATCCAATTAATTTTTTTTATTTGAGTGTTTGGAAAATGGAACAATTGTTTGGACTATTTCTACAACTGTAATCAAGTTAGAGATTATGCAGTTACTCAGTGCTGGTATACGGCATGCAGCACAGCATTGTCAGTTATTATAACCCTGAACTAGAAAAGCAAATAGAAAAAAGAGCTCATTAAAAAAATATTATTAAACTAAAAAGAAATTAACTAAAATACAACAATCAAGATGTAATGGAAAAATAGAACATTTAAACAAAATATAGAAGTTTATGAAGAACTGAATAATCATTATTTTTAGTGGAAAATATGTCAAGATGAATTCTAATCTCTGTTAACTGTTTACGACTAACAATCAAGAAGAAAAATCTGAGCTGTGCAAAAGAATCCTTGTAACTCATTTGCAGACTAGTCAATTTATATGGTAATGGTGTTTAGAATTATTTTTACATATATTAGCAACAATTTACAAAAAAAAAAAAAGCTTTTTTTCACATTTCAAATTGGAAATTTTGAAATTAACTGTGAAAATATTAAAATTGTTTTAAAATTTCCAGGCTTTTTTTGTGAACAGCTGATTCTGGTTGACTAGCTGGATTAACTTGTGTTTTTTTTCACATATCAACCTGTACTAATTGTATTTTTTTATTTGGTTTATCTGCTATGACTTTGGTAATGGGCAGGTGGCTGCAGTGGTGTCTTTTCACAGAAGACAGCAGAAGCTACCCCCATGTCAGAGAGAACCAGTTCCCGCCAGAACCAAGATGAACCTGCCACTGGCCAATGCTAAACCCACCAGTGATTTTAGTAGCTCCTCTGTGCTAACTTAATTAAGAAAGGGTGAAAAAAAAAGGCACCGCAGCAGGAGGAATGAAAAAATGTGAGAGAAGCAACTATGCAGATACCAGTATCAGTGAAGAAGGAAGGAGACGGAGGAGGTGCCCCAGGTACACCTCTTCTTGGAGAAGACCTTGGTGAAACAGATGGTTCTACCTCACTCATGGGGGAGGAGGTAGAAGAGTTAGGATGGAAATTGAGCCTGAGAAGAAGGGAGGGGGGAGAAGGCATTTCTAGTTTTGTTCTTATTTCTTGCTATCCTAATCTGCTATTAATTGGCAATAAATTAGAATATCTCCTCTACATTGAATCTGTTTTCCCATGATGGTTATTGATAAATGTCCTTATCTTGATCCGTGAGCATTTTCATTGTATTTTCTCCTCTTCTTCTCTTGAGGAGGGGAGTGACAGTGTGGCTTGGTGGGCATTCCGCAGCACCAAAGTGAGACCATTACAGTATGTCTGTATAGCATTTTCTGAAAATAATTCCCATAATTAGTTTGAGTGTTATGCTTTATTTCACAAAATGCATCCTTTCTCTCTTTTCTATTACTGAGAACAAAGTCCTTCAATTTTCCTTCCTCAAACTATTCTTAATACAAAACAGGACTTCAGTGACATCCTTAATTGATAGAGCTGTCTGACGTTGTTTAGACTGTGCTTTGCTTTATCATTTGACCAAACTTCATTTGGGGTGGGGTGTCCCATGTTAGCTCTTTTTACACATCCACTCTTTTGTCTCTGGAAAAATTCACCTAACATGGTCCAACTTGATCAGGAAAATGTATTATCTTGGCCTTGTTCAACATTCTGGTAGTCCTTTCTCTGCAATGCTCATAATTATCAGGAGTCCCTGAGCTGGGTCAGATGTCAGCAGTAGCAGTGATTGTAGGATATCATGTGATATGTTGGACAAAGACTGGGAGAAGGAAGTAGGTGAACTCAATATAAAAACAGAAGATGTAGATTGGAGAACATGACTATATATCAGTGGTTCAGGGAAGAAAGGAGCAGATGAGAGGGGGATTCAGGACTGGTGCGAGGGTAACAACAGGCAGTGGTTAGACAGAGCTTGTGAGTGTTTGACTTTTGGAGGAGTCTGCTGAAGGCTAAGCAAGAGGCATGGGATCAAAGGCTGTTTTGGGAATAAGGTGTAACTGAGTATTTTAGTATGACTATTAGCATTTGCAATCAAGTTATCACTGGATGAAGACTGTACTTTTGAAAGAAATCTCCTGGTGGTCCGTGTTACTGTGTTCTGGTTCACATATTACAGCACACATGATAGATTCCTTTCAGATTAAACTGGGAAATGCACTACAGATCATCAATTGCTATACTTCTGCCTATGCACTGTTAGACTTTTGTCCCCTTAGACTATCTGTTGCTTTCAAACTTAAGGAGCATGGTGGCTTGCATTCACATACTTTGCCTTAAAATTATGTATTCATTATGCATAACACTTAGCCTTCTGTTGTGAAGAGAAGCTGAGAGAGTTGGGGTTGTTCAGGCTGGAGAAAAGAAGGCTCTGGAAAGACTGTAAACCAGCCTTCCAGTACTTAAATGGGGCTTATAAAAAGGCTGGAGATGGACTTTGCCAGGGCAAGGGCATGGAAGTGTAGGGCAAGGGGAAATGGCTTTAAGCTGAAACAGGCTTTAGATGAGATATAAGGAAGAAATTCTTCACTATGAGGGTGATGAGACATTGGTAAAGGTTGCCCAGAGAAGCTGTACATGCCCCACCCCTGGCAGTGTTGAAGGTTATTCTGGATGGGGTTTTGAGCAACCTGATCTAGTGGAGGGTGTCCCTGCCCATGGCATGGGGGTTGGAATTAGATGGTCTTTAAGATCCTTTCCAAAGCAAGCCATTCTATGATTCTATGGATCTTCTCTACACTCCACATAACTTAAAGCCCTAGTAATTATTTTTGGGTGAGAGCATGAAATAATGTTTGCCAGAATGATTTTTTTATAGCACCCCTGTGAGAATGTATGATTCATGTGCAGAGATGTGGCACTGGGAGGTATTTGAGAAGGTAAGACCTGCAGAGACAGAAGGATTGTGCTGGGCAGAGGAAGCTAAACCTGTCATTATTAGTGTTCAAACTATCCAGCTGGAACATGCTTTGTTGTGCACTGCTCTAGCACTTGTAGCTGGGTTTCCTCTAGGAGAAAGCTGGTTGAGTCATTTCAGCAAAAGACAGTAGGAATGAGCTGGCAGATATCCAAGGGAGATGAACTGGGGACCAGGCATGGGAACTGTTGCCAGACCTGTAAGACAACTGTTTGACAAATGCAGGTGCATACCAAACCCAGGATCTGAAGAAGCTGGGTACATGTCAGGAGACATCAATTTGATAGGTCGACCACTCAGTGGATAAAGAACTGGCTGGAAGGCCGTACTCAAAGTGTTATGCTCAATGGCTCAATGTCCAGCTGGAGACCAGTAAAGAGTGGTGTCCCTCAGGGACTGGTGTTGAGTCCGGTCTTGTTCAACATCTTTGTCAGTGACATGGACAGTGGGATTGAGTGCGCCCTCAGCAGGTTTGCCAATGACACCAAGCTGCGTGGCTTGGTTGATACACTGGAGGGAAGGAATGCCATCCAGAGGGACCCTGACATGCTTGTGAGGTGGGCTGATGCCAACCTGATGAAGTTTAACCATGCCAACTGCAAGATCCTACACCTGGGTTGGAGCAATCCCAGGCACAGCTACAGGCTGTGCAGAGAAGGGATTCAGAGCAGCCCTGCGGAGAAGGACTTGGGGGTGTTGGTCAATGAGAAAATTAACGTGAGCTGGCAGTGTGTGCTTGAAGCCCAGAAAGCCAACCATATCCTGGGCTGCACCAAAAGGAGCGTGACCAGCAGGTGGAGGGAGGTTATCTGCCCTCTCCTCTGCTCTTGTGAGACCTCACTTGGAGTATTGTGTGCAGTTCTGGTGTCCTCAACATAAAAAGGACATGGAACTGTTAGAACAAGTGCAG
The DNA here is from genome assembly GCA_039720435.1 of Amazona ochrocephala. NCBI lineage: Eukaryota > Metazoa > Chordata > Aves > Psittaciformes > Psittacidae > Amazona > Amazona ochrocephala. The sequence goes on from CM077878.1 coordinate 26,817,195, forward strand.
AGGAGGGCCACGAGGATGATCAGGGGACTGGAGCACCTCCCGTATGAAGATAGGCTGAGAAAGTTGGGGCTGTTCAGTCTGGGGAAGAGAAGGCTGCATGGAGACCTCACAGCAGCCTTCCAGTGTCTGAAGGGGGACTGTGGGGATGCTGGGGATGGACTCTTCATTAGGGACTGTAGTGATAGGACAAGGGGTAACGGGTTCAAACTTAAACAGGGGAAGTATAGATTGGATATAAGGAGGAAGTTCTTTACTGTAAGGGTGGTGAGGCACTGGAATGGGTTGCCCAGGGAAGCTGTGAATGCTCCATCACTGGCAGTGTTCAAGGCTGGGTTGGACAGAGCCTTGGGTGGTGGCATGGTTTAGTGTGAGGTGTCCCTGCCCATGGCAGGGGGGTTGGAACTAGATGATCTTAAGTTCTTTTCCAACCTTAACTATTCTATGATTCTGTGATTCTATGACCAAGAAGTACTGTGAGGGAATTAGGGGATTGAGAGGACTGGGACAACATCTCTAATGAATGGACAAGGAAGAGAGAATTCTCTTTTGGGAAAAGGCAGAGAATCTGAAAAAATAAAGCTTTTGTAATGTCTTTCTTAATTTTCACCTTAATTTAGTAGTCTCCCTCTAATTCATCTGCCTTCTTTACCACCTGAACTACTGCAGCCCTTTCAGTTGCTCTATGAATTGCTTTCCAGATCCTTTTTTTGAACATGTTTGAACACCACAGACACATAAATGGGTTAGCCTGAAGAACATCTATTTGGCTTGCTACTAAAAGATTTTTCATCACCTCCAAGAGTCAAATTTATTCCTGGATTTTCAGCACTCACCTTTCAAAGTAAAAGCTTTCCATCTTCTCTTCTTTAAAAAGCAAGCCTGATTTGTTGTTTTTTTTTCCTCTTTTGAAGTGACTTGTCCATGTTTGTGCCTCAGGCTTCACCTCTCCATTTACTGACAACCTGATCTTTCAATATTTTAAATTGCTTTTACTGGCAAGCTCAAGAAAGGTACAAAAAAGACTTGGCATCCACTGAGAATAAACTGCTTTCCTACCTCTGATCCAGAGTAGGGCAAAAGCACAGTACTGGTGTGCTTGTTGTTTGGAAAAGCTGACTCCACATAGGACATTCCCAGATAAATCTGTCTGAATATAGCCTTAATTGCAAACTCATCCTTTATCATTGTTTGCCTAAGAAAGAAACTATTTAAACTTATTTATAAAAGTCAAGAAAGATGGCAAGTAGGCAGGATATTAAAAAGCACTGTAAGGTAATGAGGTGATCAAACTGCAATTGTCAATATGAGTTTCTTTCGAGGCATTTGAAAATCCAGTGAAATTCCTACATGCAATCTGTCAAACCCTTCAAAAGTAGAGATTGAAAAAGTACCTCTTCTTTTTGAGAGGATATGTTTTTCTTTTGTACAGGTCTTGTCTGACCTGATTTCTATATTTGACATCTGTTTGTTTTTTGGCTGTGAGGGAGTTCCATCTTGAAAGGAGAGAGGTGTATAAATTTGCAGCTCTGTCTCAAAATGTGTGGCTAGATTTCAGCTACTTTAGCTATCATTATGGCAAATCTACATTTCATCTGAGAACTTCCACTGAGAACAGTGATAGCATTTTCTAATACAGACCTTTAAATGTCTCTGTGTTGCACCATCTGGCCTTTATTTGTGGGTTTGTGTAATAAAATGCTATGACCACAAAGTACAACCATAATTACCCCTTTTTATTATTATTATTTTTTATTTTAAACTTCAGTAGAAATCAATTTATTTAGGCTTAAATAGTTCTTTTGTCATGACTGCAAGATTTCTGTAAGTGATGACATTGCATGTTGCAAATGGGTAGTGCAGTGCTGACACCAGCAAGTCCAAATGCCAGCCAATACTATACACAGTAGTAACCCTGGGACAAGGATAACAAATGAGCATGTATCTAATTAAAGTTCTCTGATAGGATTAAACAGTTGACATTTTGCCACATAAATCAATACCTGGACTTTCCTCCCAACAAAAGCCTCCTTTTAGCTGAGGAAGCTATCCACTCTAAGAGAGAAAGTCAATGTTTTAAGCAGATGACTAATTCACCATACATTTTATGCATTCAGATTCAAAATACAAACAACAGATGGCTTTCTCTACAGTCCTAAACCTAGATTTGATTGGTGCAATCCACTCAACACTGCTGGAATTCTAACCCTGTAAACTTAGAATGACTTATGGATCTCTTTTCTACCCTTCTCAAATGGAACCTGTGAAATTTAGCAGGTACAACATCAAGTGATTTAGATCTCCAAGAGGTGTACAGTAAGACAAGAACTATTTTGTCACTGTTAATGGCTGCTATGACACTGTAGAAGTCAGCAAAGTAACTTCACACCAGGAAGAACTTCATTAAGAACGACCAGAAGAAGCCACTCTCCAGATTACATCCTTATCAGCTGGACCCTCCTGCAAGCGCACGTTATTTTGAGCTGCTACACGTTTGAATGAAAACTCTTGGGCTGGCTTGAGAAGATCTGGCTTTTAATTAGGTAATTATAAATCCCTAATTATAGGCTGTTAATCTTTCCAATATCTCTTCTTAACTTTGCTGCCAATTAGACCAGATGATTTGGATTTATCCTCTTCCTTGAGGAGAATAAGATATTTCTTCCAGAGATAAGAGTTGTTGTCTGTAGATCATAAATGGTTGGGTGTTAAGATTACTACTATTAAGCTGCTTAGACACAGCATTAAGGTTCATTTTTTTAAATTGTAAATAACGCGTTATCATGTGCTTTCTACAGCTGAATCTGAATCTGTTCAGCAGCAATACCAAAATTTGTAAGAACATTAGTATCCATGTGTACTATTATATTAAGCAACATGATTTTTCCACGTAGATGTAGGATTTCACAAAATTCAATTAAAATATTGCAAACAAGAGGAAAATTGGGCACTTCATATATATATATATTTGAAAGGTCCTGCTGTTTCTTTAGTGAAAGCTGGCACTAGTGAAAGATAGTACATTGTTACTTTTACTCAAGGAAACTACTCAGTGGCTCAGTTTAGCTTCAGGAGTCAGTTGGATCCTGATCATCATAGTAAGTTAAAAAAAAATACCAATTTCACCCCAAAATTGAGTTTAAGGAGCATCAAAACTACTTAAGAATTGAAGTAAAATTGAGGGAATAGTCATGGAAACAAAAGGGAGAGGTGAGAGGCATTTTAAAAATAACATTAGGATGACTCCATAGAAAAAGTGACCTAAATTAAAGAGAACTCACATTGAACAATCTTGCTAATACACCTAAAATTAAATTAAATATTCATTTAGTTTTAGGTAACATGAACTATATTTGTTTTACTAAAAACTTGAAATATTTGTTTGGTTGTTAAAATTTTTTTGTGTGTGTGTTTTTTTTTTTTTTTTCTTCTTGTTCAGGTTTGTTCTTCAACTACTAGCTGAAGACCCCATGACCTGGCCTGTTGAATACCTTCTGATGCAAACCTGACATTGCTTCTGCTGGAGCATACATTAGCTTTAGACTTATGAAAATTTATAGAACATAGATCTTATATGCCAAGGCCTCTCTGTCAATTTCTACAGCTAATCTGAGACCTTGGCTGATTTCAGCATTAATACAACCCAGCAGATTATGTTTTTCAATTGTTCTCGCAAATATACTGAAGAAGTGCTTTCAAATGCTGAGGAACCTAAGAGGCAAAAAGATTTTACAGTCATCTCCAAATGAAAGCTGCACTAGAGGATGTGAAGAAAAGGCATAATCAAGAGAGAAGGTGGAAATATATGTGGAATTTACTTCCTCTAAATCATTTTTTCACCTTGAAATCAGCAAATCCAACTCCTGACAGATATTAAAGTTTTACAATAATTTTTGAACTGTGGGATGAAAATGTAGAGTTATGGTCAGCAAACAGAATAAATAATACTGCAGAACTAATTCACATACACTGCGGGTGTTATTTCATGTTTATGATCTCTCTGTGGAAGTTCATCCTGGTCACCAGGAAATAATTCAAATGAGGGGGTCAAATTTTTCTTTGTAGCTCCCTTTGGATTCTATTGAGTGTATGGGTATGAATTCGAAGGTTATAAAAATTGTATTACATTGGCATATGCATATATAATTCTTATGAATATGGATAGAAAGCTACAGTTCTTTCATGCATGACTGGAAAAAGTTTCGCAGATCCACAGAATGAATCAGTTTTGGGAATAAGAATTTTCAAATGCTTAAGATTATTTTTTTTTTAATTAGGTTTGAGCTAGGTTTCTGAGTTGATGAATTCGCCAAAACTCACTATCCCAATGCCACATATCTGCTTTTTAAAAACGTCTGTGAAGAAATGTTATGACCAGAAAATTTCACACCTGGAAGAGTCCACATAGAATGGTTTGGGTTAGAAGAGGTCTTTAAGGTCATTTATTCCAAACCTCACAATGTACATAAGGGGACACCACTATAAAATCTACATCGCACTAGTAATTTCTACTTTTTTCATGCCTCTTGACACACTGCTTTAGATTAATATTTTATTCTGTAACATTCTTAGAACTCTAACATAAAATAATGTTACAGTGCAGTTTACATGCCTCATTTTTTGTAATTATGTTCATTGACATGAATGCTGTGACATCTAATAAAAAATTTTAGACTGTGGGCAAGATTATCAAGTGTTAAAATTCTTTTGTAACTCTTCTGATATCCGTCCTGACACACAACTGATAGTAGCCAAACAGCTGGCCTGTACATCTACAATAGTTCCGACCAAATTACTAAATGTGTTATGTGCAAAGTTGTTTCCTGATCATTTCAGAAGCTTTCATTTTGTCTTTTTTTCTTTTTTTAATCAGTTTTGGACACATTTTCCTCTCTGGTTAACCTACCTCTTCTTAGGATGAAAAAGGCATTGTCCTCTGCTGGAAGAGTTATGTGATGAGGAAACCACTTCTACAGGAGACAAGCTTGTGGTCAATTTTCTCCCTGCATACAGAGCAAACAAAAAGCTTTCTGTAAAGAAGAATTTAAAATAGGGTTTTCATGAATCATTGTTTGCTGGACATGCCAGGGAAATCTAAATTAAGGAAGACATCCTTTCACTTAGTTAGGGAAAACCGCTGTTCATAATTCTGTCAGAAACACACAATGGCAAACTTTGTACTGTTTAGATACTGAAAGTCAAACCAGATTAGATTAAAAACTGGGTAGCTATATTTTATTAATGCTCCAGGAAGTGTTTTTTATGAGAATTGAAGGGGAAAAAAGTTAACTGCAGTAGAACTGATTAGGAATCCTTGACTACATGAATTTTCACTGGAAAAGATTAATGTTCAAAACCTAACTTTTTATAGAAAACTGAAGGTTTGGAAGGAAATACTTTTGGAAAGCTTCACGTGTCAAAAAATGATTTCAGGCTTTATTACAATTAGATGAAAACTGCAGAGATCAAGAGCCTGGCCAATGTCCCATAGTCCTGAGGCACAGAAAAACAAGCTTCCAATGTAAAACATGTATGACATGAAACATGAACACAGATCTGCTATATTCCAGGTGAATGTCCTAATGAAAGTGTATATATTCGATGTTTTTCTTGCTCAAACGATGTTATTTTTATAAGCTCAATTAACTCCCCACAGGAGAATTATGCAGCTGTTTCTCCATAGGCTGATGGTGGGACTTTTACCCAATATAAGGGAGGCTGAGAAGTAGTTCCCTGCTCTAAGAAGGCCAGAACAGTAACTTTCTGCTGTTTTATAAAAAGAGAGGGAGGCAACCTAATTAATCAAATCATCATCATTATTAACCACTAGTAATAGTATAACTGAAGTTGTTAACTAGGTCCAAAGCATCTCTAAACTATATTTCACTAGCTTGCATCTTCCTACAATAAACTGGTCTTTCACCACTCTTACCACTTTGTGTATCTGGGAAGCTGTTTATCTCTTTATTTATGCTGTGAAGTTTGAAATGTGAGAAAGATGAACATAGTTGTTTGAGGAAAAGATATTTCCTGAAATTAGCCCCAAATAAAACCAAGTTCCAAAGGATTATGTCCTGAGAAATTACGTTTCATTTGCACCTAGATCTGGAGCCAAACTTTACAGAGATTTCTGAAGGAATGAATAATATAGTCCTGAATGATGAATTAAAAGCCCTCAAATTAGGGGTGGTTTAAATTTGAATTAGTATTACAGCAATGCAATCGTAAATAAAATAAATTTTTGAAACATAATGAAACCACGAAAAAAGTTAAACTTTTTTTATTACTATTATTAACAATCTTCAAAGTTACTGTTATTTTTCTTATATTTGAAATTCATAGTCATCATCTGAATCAGAAACAGGTATTCAGGAAGAACTGGCAGGACATGGAAAAACAAACGATTCCTATCTTTATTAAGTTTTGATGATTCACTTTAATTGTTTATTAACTCATCCCTTAACTGCAACCATTAGTATTATTCTCTGAATTGGTATAAAATTCTGAAAAACTTAGAACTGTTACTAGCTTTTCACTTGAAGTCAGGCAAAGCTTGGAGCAAATTTAATTTTCATTGGATAAGCTGAATTCATTCATAGCTGTGAGTAAAAGTTTGAAAAGATGCAAGTCCATATGGATGAAAAATTGGGGGGTCAGACACTTGCAATTTCATTACTCAGCTTCAAAAATACTGTACACCTCTAACTACTTTCCTCTGAACGTTCTTGCTTGGCAAACAAAATGTTGGACTGCCAATCCCCTACACTGAATGAGCCAAGTGTAAAAATTGTATTATCACATCCACAGCAGTATTAAAGTGTAAAAGAAAAAAAATGTTTGCAGAGAATATTAATTGAACTGTTGCTACAGAGGGGAAATACAAGGGTTTTGAGCAAGCCCTTTTTTTAGCGCTCTAATAGAAGCATGTTAAATACATGCTGAGAATAATAACAACTTTGTTTTAAACATAACTGTGGTAGTCAATTAGCCAGTTGGAAAGAAAAGGGCAGATACTATTGGAGAGGAATATTAGGGGAAAAAAAGTGATTAAAAAGCTGTCAGCTCTGTGAGTTACAGATGATGACATAAGAGTTAGGTCCTGCAGAACTACAACAAAGGGAACACAAAAATATTTGCATGTGTCGTGAAAAATAGCATCTCTTTTTTAGTCCACGATTTTTAGAGACATCAGAAACATTAACGGAAAAGCCATCAAACTGTCTTTTGTAGATGTTTGAAGTGTTAAGAGGTTGAAGAAGAAAGGCTAATTGTTCTGAAAATATTTTCTTCTAAAGTCCTTCACTGACTGTCTTTGTGAGATCATTTGGATGCATAGCTGTAGCTTCACAGATCATTTTAGCTGTATTAGCTGAAGGATGTTGCATGCTGCATGCACAGGTTTAGGTCTGCTGGATTTAAACAGTTCTTTCAGTGATGGGGACATTTTTCTGATATCTGTAGACAGGTAATGGCAGGAATTGCTAATACAGAAACTAAGAAATGAGCCTGAGAGATCATAAGACTTTCATCATGTAGCTTGAACCCTTTGCTAGGAAATCATGATTTTTTTCAAATTATTTTAGGCATTATGGCAAGCATTGGACTTCTCTGTGGAAATGCCCAACAGCCAAACCACAGAAACTTGCTTTAAATTCCACCAAAGTGTGTTTGCAGGGCTGAATCAGGTCTCAAATTGGACCTAGATATAATCAGCATAATTAAAAGTTGAATTCAAAAGAAAGGAGCAGAACATAACTTCGTAACACATAAAAGCCAGTGAAACCAAGATGAAGCAATAAAAAATCTGTTCTCAATGTAGCAGTCTTGTTTCTACAGTTCTTTTCCTACTGGTTTATATCATCCAACTCCTGGGAAATCAGGTGCTTCCTGTGAATTGAAGACATTAACACTTTGAAAACACACGGTTTTCTGTAGATTCTTTTTAGCTCTTCCTTAATGGGAATACATTTTGAGCTAACCTCAGACAGACAAGAGCTTAAATGTGTGTTTTTAGTTTAAAAAAGACAAATGCTTAGTTTATATCAGATCATAAAGACAGCAGGATTAACACAGAAAAGAAGAAAGACAACAATGAAATTCACCTCATCTAACTTTGGACAGCTGTGGTGGCAGACATCTATATCTAAGCTAATAACCTCCCCAAACTCCTTTTATCATAAATAGACAGGAAATAGGTACTTTTGGTATGCTAAACAATTAGCCCAGATGTCAATGCTTACAGTGTAAATGATTACATTTATTCAGGCGAATCCCACTCTGAACTACTATAACATGTAACCTTTAAATTCTGATGTCAGGCCCTTAAGTCTGAGTTGGTTTATGTGGCTTCAAATCAGCAGTGTACTTAAGCAATGCCCTAATTTTAAGCATATAAACAGTCTTATTGAAGTCAGCGGGATATTCACGAGCAGCTGATTCACAGGGGGCGGCGCCAGGAAGAGCGGCACCTCCCTGGCTGGTTAAAAGCCTGCCTCGGGGAGCAGGAGTGAGCAGGGTGTTTTGCCTGGCGGTTTTCGTAGCAGTTTAGGCCGGCAGGCGAGGGGGATGGTAAACTCTCGCCGCACGAGCAAGGCTCGGTCTGGGAGCTCTGCTCTGGATGCCGCGGCGGCAGTGGTGTAGGCACTCAGAGCGGAGGAGAGGGGAGGCTGCCGTGCAGAGCTCGGGGTCCAGAGAGCGCCTGCACTGCTCTCCTGAGGGGAGGGTGCACAATGGGCAGGGCTGCACCCTGTGCTCCCTGGTGGAGGTCCTCCTGCAGCAGGTGGCTGAGCTGGAGGAAGCTGCTACTAGGCTGAGAGATGTCAGTGAAGCTGGGAGGGAGCAGCCCTGCTTGCTCCAGGATCAGACTGTGCAGGGGCCTCAAGCATCCACTGTTGCCCATGCAGGAAAGGAGGCTGCTAACCCAGGAAGCTGGGAAACAGTAACAGAAAAAAACAACAAAAAAAGGAGGAAGAGGAAAATTAAAAGCAAGGGGCTTCCTCCTACATCTGTTGTCGCCACCCAGAACCACTTTGCTGTCCTGCAAGGGGTTGATGAGGAACCACACTCCCACCAGGTACAACTGGCTGATGCCCTGGTAAAGAAGATCATTACTGGTGCTGCCAGGAAAAAGCGGCGGGCCGTAGTAGTAGGGGACTCTGCTTTGAAATGAGCAGAGGCACCCATCTGTTGGCTTGACCCTGTCTCAGGGGAGGTGTGTTGCCTGTCAGGGGATTGGATCAGGGATGTTGCAGAGAAGCTGCCTGCTCTAGTTGGTCCCACTGACTATTACCCACTTTTAGTGATCCATGTGGGTGCTACTGATATAAATAGCAGTAGCCTGGAGAGTATAAACAAGGACTACAGAGCTCTGGGAGAGGTGGTTAGGGGCTCTGGAGCTCAGATTGTCTTTTCGTCAATTCTCCAGGATACAGGGCAGGACCTTGAAAAGGCTAGGAGGATTGGCCAGGTTAATAAATGGTTAGAAGGGTGGTGCTATAGTCAGGGGTTTGGGTACCTTGAACAAGGGACTCAATTTAGCAGACCCGGTCTACTGGGGGCTGGTGGAGCTGGTCTGACAAAGAAAGGGAAGAGTGAATTTGGTAGGAGGCTTGCCAGACTGGTCAAGGATGCTTTAAACTAGATGTATTGGGGGAGGGGGGCATCATTCCATCCCAACACACGCAATCACTGGCCAGCACCTATAGTAAACATTCAGAGCAATGTAGAGATATTCCAGCCTCTCCAGCGAATGAGCCAGCTTCAATTGGATCTCGGCTCAGATGCCTCTATACATTGGGAGCAAACAAGAGGAATTAGAGATGTGTGCACGTCTATGGGAGTATGATATCATAGGCATCACAAAAGCGTGGTGGGATGGCTCCTATGACTGGTGTGTTGGAATGGAAGATTGCAGGCTCTTTAGGAAAGACAGGCTCGGTAGGCGGGGAGGTGGAGTTGCTATTTATGTTAGGGATAGGCTGGAGAGTATGGAACTCTGTCTGGGGATAGGTGAGCAGTCAACAGAGAGTTTGCGGGTCAGGGTTAAAGGGAGAACAGCGATGGGGGACATTTTTGTGGGGTTCTGTTACAGACCGCCTGACCAAGAGGGCTCTGTGGATGAAGCACTCTATAGACAGATAGGAAGAAACAGCCTCATGCTCTCAGGCCCTTGTTCTCATGGAGGACTTCAACCACCCTGATATCTGTTGGAGGGATGGTACGGCCCAGCACAAGCAATCCAAGAGGTTCCTTTACTGTGTGGAAGACAACTTCCTTCTCCAAGTAATAGAGGAGCCGAAAGGGAGAGGTGCCATGCTTGACATCGTGCTCATGAACAGGGACGGGCTGGTTGGAAATGAGATGCTCCAGGGCAGCCTTGATTGCAGCAATCATGAGATGGTGGAATTCGAGATCCTCAGGACAGTGAGAAGAGCGTGCAGCAAGCTCACTGCCCTGGACTTCAAGAGAGCAGACTTTGGCCTCTTCAGGAACCGGTTCAGTAAGATTCCATGGGATATAGCCCTAGAGGGCAGGGAGGCTCAAGACTGTTGGTTGATATTCAAGGATCACCTGCTGCAAGCTCAGGAGCGATGCATCCCAAGTAGAAGGAAGTTTAGCAGGAGGGCCAGGAGACCTCCTTGGATGGATAAGGAGCTGCTGAGGAAAATTCGAAGGAAAAGAGGCTTATAAAAGGTGGAGCAAGGACAGGCAGCCTGGGAAGAGTACAGGGATGTTGTTCAGGAAGCTAGGGACCAGGTTAGGAAAGCTAAGGCCCACTTAGAATTAAACTTGGCTAGGGATGTTTAAGATAACAGGAAGGGATGCTATAGGTACATAGTGAATAAAAGACAGACTAGGGACAACGTAGGATCCCTCCGGAAGCTATCAGGAGAACTGGCTACCCTGGCTTTGGAGAAGGCTGAGGTTCTTAATGGCTTCTTTGCCTCAATGTTCACTGGCAAATGCTCTGACCACACCACCCAAGTCTTGGAAGGCAGACACAGGGACAGTGAGAATGAAGACCTTGGGCCCACTGTAGGAGAGGATGTGGTTCAAGACCACCTTAGGAACCTGAATGTATACAAGTCCATGGGACCTGTTGAAATCCATCTGTGGGTCCTGAAGGAGCTGGCAAATGAAGTTGCTAAGCCACTGTCCATCACAGTTGAAAAATCATGGCAGTCAGGTGAAGTTCCCGATGACTGGAAAAAGGGAAATATAACCCTCATTTTCAAGAAGGGGAAAATGGATGTTCGGGGGAACTACAGACCAGTCAGTCTCACCTCTGTGCCTGGCAAAATCTTGGAGCAGATTCTGCTGGAAGGCATGCTGAGGCGCATGAAATCCAACAACATGGTTGGTGACAGCCAGCATGGCTTCACTAAGGGGAAATCCTGCCTGACCAATCTGGTGGCCTTCTATGAAGGGGCTACGGACCTGATGGACAGGGGTAGAGCAGTTGATGTCATCTACCTGGACTTGTGCAAAGCCTTTGACACTGTCCCACATGACACCCTTGTCTCTAAGTTGGAGAGACATCAATTTGATCGGTGGACCACTCGGTGGATAAAGTACTGGCTGGATGGCCGCACGCAAAGAGTAGTGCTCAATGGCTCAATGTCCAGCTGGAGACCAGTAACGAGTGGTGTCCCTCAGGAATTGGTGTTGGGACCAGTCTTGTTCAGCATCTTTGTTGGTGACATGGACAGTGGGATTGAGTGGCCCCCAGCAAGTTTGTCTATGACACCAAGCTGTGTGGTTCGGTTGATACATTGGAAGGAAGGAATGCATTCCAGAGGGACCTTGACACGCTTGTGAGGTGGGCTGATGCCAACCTGATGAAGTTTAACCTTGCCAAGTGAAAGGTCCTACACCTGGGTTGGAGCAATCCCAGGCACAGCTCCAGGTTGGGCAGAGAAGAGATTCCGAGCAGCCCTGCAGAGAAGGACTTGGGGGTGTTGGTCAATGAGAAAATGGACATGAGCCGGCAGTGTGTGCTTGCAGCCCAGAAAGCCAACCATATTCTGGGCTGCATCAAGAGGAGTGTGACCAGCAGGTGGAGAGAGGTGATCCTGCCCCTCTGCTCTGCTCTTGTGAGACCTCACTTGGAGTATTGTGTGCAGTTCTGGTGTCCTCAACATCAAATGGACATGGAACTGTTAGAACAAGTGCAGAGGAGGGCCATGAGGATGATCAGGGGACTGGAACACCTCCTGTATGAAGATAGGCTGAGAAAGTTGGGGCTGTTCAGCCTGGAGAAGAGAAGGCTGTGTGGAGACCTCATAGCAGCCTTCCAGTGTCTGAAGGGGGCCTATAGGGATGGTGGGGAGGGACTCTTCATTAGGCACTGTAGTGCTAGGACATGGGGTAATGGGATTAAACTTAAACAGGGGAGGTTTAGATTGGATCTGAGGAAGAAATTCTTTACTATAAGGGTAGTGAGGCACTGGAATGGGTTGCCAAGGGAAGTTGTGAATGCTCTATCGCTGGCAGTGTTCTGGGCAGGTTGGATATAGCCTTGGGTGGCATGGTTTAGTGTGAGGTGTCCCTGCCCCTGGCAGGGGGGTTGGAACTAGGTGATCTTGAGGTCCTTTCCAACCCTAACTATTCTATAATTCTATGATTCTTTATTAAAGGCACACTTTAGCGCTTTGCTGAATCAAGGCCTATGTGAGTACTGTGCCACACGTGTTTTTTCTTGCAGTAACTGTTAAATCACTTTCCCTTTAGGTAGTAATTTCACTGTACAGTGGAATTAATGTTTTCAGAAAGGTCTCTTAAAGTTTTAAGGTTTTGGCTTTTTTAGAGCAGATGCTAGTAAATTGGTTAGGCTTGTATTCTTTCCTATACTACATAATAGCACTAAAATCTAATAAAATATAATCCAGTGTTTTTGCTACTACATTAATTGAACACTGAAGCTGCTTCCTTTTCTTAGTAAGGGTTCAAATAATAATTAGAGACATGCTAATTTTTTTTTATGTTTCATGTAAAAATGATAAGCCCAAATAGTAATGCCAGTTACCAAAGCAGTAAAAATCTTTTCAATCATTTACCAGTTGGACAGCTCAACATATCCATCACTCATCTGTAATTTCTAATCCTTAAAAGCATAGATGGCCCTTTAGATACAGTTCTCACTGTATCTAAACTTTTCAATGGCTTTGTAACCGTACTATTTATACAATCTCATTGAAGAAAGCCTAAAACTGAAGCATACCTTAAACTGCATATTTTTTTACATGGATCAGTCTCCTGGTTCAGCTGAAAGAAAAGGGCTCACTTACAGTGAATAGAAACTTGAAGCCAGAAATTGCAAAGAAGAAATCCTCTCACTGAGGTGTTCAATGCTCTGTTTTGATCTCAGTGGACATCCGAACAGAGCACAATATTCTGGGCTTAGCAGCATACCTGGCCCCTTGTATCAGCATGGAGGAACGTTGCCAAGAACAGGTCTTCGCTGCCCCACTGCTGCAAGGGGGGTGCAAACTGTTTAGCTGAATGCAAACTAAATGCAAGACTTAGATTTCTGACAAATTCCCAACGTGGCCTTTGATAGGATAAAAGTTTGGCATCTCCTCCAGCAAGTAAGAAACACTGTTTTGCTTGCCATGAACTTGACAGACATACCAGTCAGCTACTCAGCATAGAGATCATCCCAAACAGGCCTCACTGTAAACTATTTTTATACCAAGATATCCTGTAGCAGTCTTTATAAAAATAAATGAACTAGTGACATTAAGCTGAAAGGTAAGCAAAGGTGCTGAGTGTTAGACATATTAAGGGGGGGGGGGGGAATCCGTTAATCGTTTTATTAGTGTTTTCTTTTCTGCAGAAATCCTTGAAAATGCTTATAATTCTTTGCAGCTGACAAGCTGCTGATTTTGCAGAAAGAAGAGCTTTTGAGTCCCTAAACTCCAAGTCACAGTTGTTCCTTGTTTTGACTGTTGGAGAATTAGTTCAATAACTTCCCAAATAGTAAGTGCCTATGCTCTCACAATTTAAGCATAAGGTCTGCATCTGAGAAAAATTATAGTCAAACAAATACTACATTGAAATGCAAGCTTAATGAGTTACACTGAAGCTGTGTAAGGGATTGCCAAAGTCATTTTGCTGCCTTATGGATTTTTACAATGCTTTTACTTCATTTGTTTCAACAGATTTAGTCCCTGTTTGAAGGATTCCACTCTTTCACACACACTAAGTGGTACTCAGGCACTCCTAGGCTTGTGGGAAATGGCAGCCAGAGGTGAGGATTTGTGTCTGTGATCTCCTCTGTCCTTTCACCATGCCCATGATAAAGCACATGAGGCCCAGTAACCAGCTGTCCACTTGGTCTAGCACTAATGCTGTGTTGAGGGTTGGCACTTGGAGTATTGTGTGCAGTTCTGGTGTCCTCAACATCAAAAGGACATGGAACTGTTGGAGCAAGTCCAAAGGAGGGCCGCGAGGACGATCAGGGGACTGGAGCACCTCCCGTGTGAAGATAGGATGAGAAAATTGGGGCTGTTCAGGCTGGAGAAGAGAAGGCTGCGTGGAGACCTCATAGCAGCCTTCCAGTATCTGAAGGGGGCCTATAGGGATGCTGGGGATGGACTCTTCATTAGGGAGTGTAGTGAGAGGACAAGGGGTAACGGGTTCAAGCTTAAACAGGGGAAGTATAGATTGGATCTGAGGAAGAAATTCGTTACTGTAAGGGTGGTGAGGCCCTGGGATGGGTTGCCCAGGGAAGTTGTGAATGCTTCATCCCTGGTGGCGTTCAAGGTGGGGATGGACATAGCCTTGGATGGCATGGTTTAGTGTGAGGTGTCCCTGCCCATGGGAGGGGGGTTGAAACTAGATGATCTTAAGGTCCTTTCCAACCGTAACTATTCTATGATTCTATGGTGGCACCTTCTCAAAACTCCAAGGGGAACCTCCCACTTCGAAGCATGCCTCAGATGCATGTCTCCAAGCAGTCTGAATATTCCCTACTCTGGGTATGCCCCTACCAGCCACAGGCTTCAGATGCCCAAGTCCATCAACATGTTGGTCCACCAAGATGTATTGCAGAAGAGCAGCTTTCTCAGCTGAGCCAGGCTGTTCCCTTGCCTTCACCACTGTTCAAAATATGTGGAGCACCAGGTTATCCCAGCCAACCCTGCTGCCCACACCAAAACATGACACCTGCCAAGAGGAAGACAAGCTCATTTCAGAGAAGAGATGTGTTTCAGACCACAAGTGGAAAGAGGAGCACATTCTCTCTGCAATAATGAAGAGAAAATTATCTAGGAAGACCATTCCTACTAAATCCCTGATGCTTTTTTGGCTTTTTAAAGAGTGTTGAAGCACCTGATTCTGTAGTCAGCCATGAAGATCAGGCTTGACAGCTGACTCAGATCTGATTAGCAGTCGTCTTCATATGGTCTGCAAGTAAGAAAAGCCATTCACCGTTTTGCATGGTCATACAGCTCTCCACCACTGAGTTGTCTTCCTTTGCTCTGCTGCTTTTATCCTCTCCCTTTCTTTCACCTTCCAATGCAATGAAAGGTGCATTGACAGCTCAAAAGCAAGAGAATTTGTCTTTTTCTTCCTTTCCTTTGGCAGAACAAGAAATTGCATCTAATATTCTCACAGTAAAATGAATTTGGTAAATTTAGGTTGTATGTTTAAGTACTTTGGGTCTTGTTCTCATTTTCTTTACATTTATATCTTACTAAATACATCTCCAAGTCTTGGTATGAGTGATTTTGCTTAAGTGGTAGACAGGCTGAGGTTCCTGTATGAAAGCACCTATGACATTTTTCACTGACTAATGTTTTTTGCTGACAGAATCATTCTGGCAGCTATTTTCCTGCAAACCAACTCTTTCCAGAGACACTGAAAGAACAGACTCCAGGGTTTCAGGTTACAGAAGCTGGGAATAGCCATATCACACAAACAGACTCCGTACACTTCCTAGGTTGTCTGAAAAGCAGTGGCCCTTAATGTACTGTGCTTGAATGAAAAAAGCATAGATAAGCCTAAGCCTTCCTGGTGATAAAACAAGCAAACAAAAATTCTTAGAATTAAAAAAGTAATGTCAAATCCTGTTTATTGTGCAGTGTGGGCGTGCTTTTCATGCTTATTTAGGGACAATGTTAAACTTGGGTAGTGAATTAAGAAAACTTTTTAAAGGCAAGATACCACTATAAGGTCAAGTAGTTAGAAAAATGAGAAATCTTGTTTCATTTCGTCCTCTGATTTCAGTGAACCGTATATAATAGTCAACCTTTTAAATGCGCTGTAGTCTCATCTGCATTTTTCTTGTCTCTGTCCTCATTCTTTTTATCTGAATATTATATTAGTCTGTGACGCAGCTGTGGATAGGCCCTATGATCAGAGACTGTGGTCTGGACACGATGAAATAAATGATGAGATTGAAACAGACTTGCACCATCTCTCTTTTTTCTGTTTTCCTAACTTTTCTGATTTTTTTTTTTTTTTTACTTGTTCTGAATTGAACACCATTATGTGTTATTCAGTCTCAGATAAAATACATACGTTATACCGGAAAAAAAAGTATTTTCCAAAAATCCTTGGTTTTCTACTTAAAGTATAATTACCTGGTCAATCTTAAATCCTACATTCACCATAACCTCTTCTACACTCCTAAATTTCAGAGAAATTACTGGGTTGATTCAGGTCACTGCCTTTATAAATTAAATCTGAGAGTAATGAGAGCAGTGAAGGAGTAAACAGGAGTAATGTACAGAGCAGACAGTTACAGCAACATAAAGGAATTATGGAAGGTTTGCCAGAAATACCAATCTCTTGCAGAGGCAGGAAGAATTTCCGTGGGGTATGTATCCTCACATGGAGAATGGAATAAAGAATTCTTATTTCCAGCAAAGAAGAGTGGAAGACAGAATATTTAAAAAAAAAATTATCAACAAACCAAAAAAACCCCATGTAATTTTAACCCAGGATTGAACAAAGAGATAATCAAAGTTGCCAACAGCCCTGAGGTAGTGACTGCATGTTTTTAGGACCATGCCATCATATCAATCCTACACCTGTTTTAACCCCCAACTCCCTTGTTATCCCCACACAATCTCCCTGTGCTCTGTGGAATTCGGGTTTGTTTTTATGGCTAATGGGCATGGGTAAAAGCCAGCCTCTGCTTCAGTTTATGTTGGCTTCTCTCCAATTCACAATGAGAATGCAAAATCAGTAGTAATCCTCCTATGACCTTTCTGTAGTTCACTGGGCTTTTATGGTTGAGATCTTTTGCAGCTGCCACTCTGCACTGAGAAGGATTTAGAAATTTTAGTTGCTTCTGGTAACTGAGGACAAAGGAATGAAGGTGGGATTTCTGTGTGGAAGTCATCATACTCAGGGTAGTTAATATTACATGAAACCAAAACAAAAATGTGGATATTGAGTGGTAGAGAAGGCATGAGCTGGGAGATGAGGCTAGGTTAGAAAGCCTCATTCCCCTTGGGAGCAGATGGGGTTCAGTTTCTGCATAGTTAATAGAGATCCAGTCTATATATGGCATTAGTGATATTCAGAAATCAAACACTGCCAAAATGAGTGTAAAATGTTCTCAACATACAGTTAGAAAATTCTTAACATTAAATTCAATACAACATTACCTCACTAGTTAGAAGACATTTTGGGGCTAAACATTGTCTGTACTTAGTTATATTGAGTTCAAAGTGAGATATGTATTTTGTGGTCCTTCTAGAACTTAAGCAGTATGTAATGGTGGCTGGAAATGGCATTCATCAGAGAGGGCCCTGCCTTTTTGATAACCACTGAAAAAATTTATTGCTTTTTTTTCTCAAATAAAAACTGAAATTTAAATTTAGGAAGTGATCCCTGTTGTGTTAACACTGTTCATATATTTTCAGTGAATTCAGACAGCTTTGAGAAAAGCTTCAGAAGGAAAATGTTGACTATTCCTTTAAATCTGAAGAAATACAAGAAAGAGATGAGAGAAATACAAAAAGAGATAAAATCTGTTGAAATTGAATGGGATAAAAATGCCATCAACAGTTGAATGTATCAACAATGGGTTTGATTGTAAACTGAACCTGAATGTAGGATGCAACCACATCTGTTTTTGATAGTAAGCTTTAAATGATCCAGATATCAAAACTACCAGTGTCACTCCATTGTGTTAATGTTTCACCTGCCATTTGTACACACAGGTTCCTTATAGCTTCACCACCAATTAAGTGCAGACTTACGCGAAATTCTTTTCTCATGTATTCAGTCTTCTCCTTTCTAGACTAAAGCTATGTGCTATATTTTCCCTAATATTGTTTCACTCTAGGTATATTTTTATCTCTTTTCTGCTGTTTCTAACTCTATTCAATTGGTCTACTTTGTTTTTATAGCAAGTAGCCAAAACTGGACTCCAGCTGCGGCCCTATGTGTACAGAGTAAAGAATAATTACCCCCTCTGTGTTACTTGCCACAGCCTGTTACTTATTAATAGCATCACATTTTTCACCTGGAGTTAGTTTGTGATCCACTTTAACCTCCCCTCCTCAACCTTTTCTTTTTTCTAGCATTGTGCCTAGCTAGTTATTCCTGATTTTCTGTGTGTTCAATTTCCTCTCCCAACTGTTGCCTTTCTTTCTTTCTTTTTCATTTCATCATGTTGCTTTTGGACCATTTCTCTAATTTGTCAGGATTGGTTTGAACTGCTACCTTAGTCTCCAATGTGCTTTCCACCCTGTATGACTTACAAATGTCAAGGGTAGTCTCTGTACTGCCATTCATGTATTTAATGAAAGTAACAAATAAAAGAGGATGCCACAGAAATGTGTTGTCGATTTGTGAGAGGAATGTTGACAACTTCTCTTTGAATATGGTTTTTTCAATTAGTTATGCATTTATCATAGGGTCATTTGTTCCAGATAGTATTTTCTTCTTTGGCTTAGAGGAATGTCATACAAGGCAACGTCAAAAAATCTTACTAAGCCCAGTTGGTATATGTTACTGCTTTCACTTTATCTAGCAGATGTTTCCAAAAGGAAATGAAGTAAAATAGAGTTTTTTACTCTCTCTTTGCTCTCCATTTGTTTCTTTTTTTGCTCATTTGTGCCATCTCTCTGGGTTTTTTCCTCCTTCTAAACCTCATAATTGTTGAACTGGCTCAAACAGAAGTGATACTAAATTCAGTGAAGGAGAAAATGTGCATCATTATCCAGTGCAACACTTCAAGAATAGACAGCGTGAGATTAATTCAGCTGATTTGTTGAAAAATAACATTGAATCCAGATATGAACTCTACCACCTTTAATCATATTAATCTCTACTTCAAATACTCCTGTTGACTTCAGGGAGATGAGTATCTTGGCATATTTTTCAAAAGCCTTGAGTAATCTGTAATGCAAAAATCCTGAGTAACTAACTTCTCCATTTGCCCAGAGAATTGTGGCTATGCAAGTGTTTAAAGGAAAAGCAGACTAAGAAAAAAGACACAGCATAAAACAAATGTTTCTTGATATTTAGGAATACTTGCTTTTGATTTTTGCATTTTTGCATATCATGTTTACATTTCATCCAGTATTATCCTGTTCAGTATCAATTTATCTATTGCATGAAAATTGAAAATTGTCTCATTCCCATGTCTTTCTCCCTGTCCCAGAGGAAAAGGCAAGGTGACATTCAGTGAGATGAAGAGTGTCAAATGTCCATCTGATGCAGAAGAAATGCTTTCTTTGGAATGCCAGATGATTCTGTGGAAACTGCTGCCAGAGAAGATCACGGTGACCAACCCTTTGTAGGTGACCTGACACACAGATGAGTAACTAGGAGACAAACTTACGATGGATGATGATAGCAGCTTTGAAAAAACTAATTTAATGTTTTAAGATTTGGAAAAAGGTCTAGTTTGAGTACTTATAAAAGGGCAGACTAATGCTGACTGCAGAGTTTTCAAACTGCAGCTCTGGTTTAGATGAACTTTACATCTGAACTAGTATGTCAATTCTGCTTCAAAGTACCCATGTTAAGTGCTATGAAGAAAATTAATAACAAGCCCATAAATGCTTTACTTTACCTCCAGTGTAAAAAAATTGTGGTGTACAACCAAAATGATTTACATGACTTAGGATAAGCTAGTCACCTGAGCCTCAGCCTTTGGGTCCTAGTTTTTTTATTTCATTGCAAGTAGCAGCGGTATCTACTGGCTCTGTGCTGGACGGTGATGAGTGCAGGTACAGCTCCAGCACCTCTGCCTAGCTGAATAAGGCAGCAGTTGCGCAGGATATTGGAGCAGCTGCATATGATTCCTGAACAGGAATCCTACTCCCTGTTGTCTTGAAAAGAAATTGTCAAGCAGTTCAAAACTGACGAGCAGTTCATTGGCTAAACTAAAGATAATATGAGATGATTAGCTTTACCCACCCTCAGAAATTTACAAGAATTGAAAACCAAGCAAATAGTTCAATAAATCAAGATATGACTTCTCTGAGGTTACACTGGTATAACTAAGATTAGATTATGGATTGTTCTTTGTAGATAAAAGAACTTTATAAAATTTTAACTTTTTTAACATAATTAAGCATTTTTAATATAATTAAAGATTATCAATATTTCGGAAGTTGTAGAAAAGACCAAAGTAGCTGTAGAAATATTGTTCCACATTTTGACTGGATATATTTTAAAATGGAGTCTAAAAAAAAAGACTTTTACATATTTACTCTCTATGAATAAACCTTATTTTCTACATGGGAATAACAGATATTAACTCAAGGGAAATTACTCACATATGTCAAGAAGGTAGTGTGCCCCTCCACTTTCAAAGGGTTGGCATTGGTGCAAATTATTGCTTACAGGTGTTAACTTCTTTGATGTTTTTTTTTTTTTATTGACTGACTCACATTTCTCATGGAGATAAAAAGCTACTGTAATAGAGCATTTATTTAATTAAAAAGAGTGAAGGATTTTTCACAGTAAAGAAATGGGTGTGGATGGGTGATTTTTGTTGAATGCACTTGAGCCAAGACGGAAAATGTTTTACCAGGTATTCTCTTACCTTTCATTTCCATAATGCTACTTGTATCACGTGCTTGAATGCAACTTTTGTTGAATAAAGAGTATTTCAATGATTTTTCTTTTTTCTTTTGGTTAACACAAATAATGCTATTTAGAAATTGTGTAGGCACTTTCTTATGATTTTGGGTCCTTCATGCAACATAGTCCTTAAGACTTACTGGTTTGAGTCATGTCCTAGATACTTTGTTTTCTGCAAGTTCAATGGAAATGAAACTTCAGTCAAATGAAATACAAATGGGTAAATTCGAAGAAGACTCATGCTGTATTCTCAAAGTGACCATCAAAAAGGCCTGATTTAAACAACTTCCTTTTCCTTTAGGTCCAAAATTTGGTCAAACATATGAAAGTGCAAAAGGCAAAAGTGCATTTTTTGCTGGTTTAAATACCTGGAATTTCCCACTGAATTAATTGCTTTCCTTTGTATTGAAGTAAAGATAGATAAGCAAATAACCACAAATTTCACACCTCCAGAATATATTTGCAGCAATGTCTGTGATTCTCAGCAAGAAACTTTACGATGGAAAACTATAACAAATTTGTGGTTTTCTCTCCCCTTCTCTAAGATAATATCCTTTTTCCCCCCCAAAAAAGGAACATATAAAATCCTGCTGCTGGTTTGCACTGCCATAAAGTACCCAGACACATAGTTTTATCAACTGCTAGTATGCCTTTAACAAATCACAATTAAATATTAACAGCCTGTGGAGCAGCATGGAGGACTCTGCAATCCTTTGAAGGCATATTTGCCAATTAAACACAGTCAACATTGGAGTAAAGGTGGCAAGGATCCAAACCAGAGAAATGAAAGTCAACCACTTTAGTGGCATTCATTAGCTCAACAGACATTCTTTGTGTGGCCTGTTTCTTTACTACTGCCAAATCCACACCCTGTTCAGGAACTTACCCAGGCTCAGATAAGCTTATTATGGAAATATCACTTTGTCACCCTTTACAACTTGCTTCTTGTTAAATTATCTTTTATCTTCTTTGTAGTATTTGTCACCTTTCTTTGGGTGCCTCTTGTGTGGCCAAATAGTATTGTGTTTGATTTGGAATAACCAAGTTGTAAAGGTTAATTGACATTAATCAGGTAATATTTTAAAGATTTCCTCTTCAGTACCATCACATACGACTTATTATGGATAGACATTTGTGCAGACACACCATGTTGCTCTGTTTGGCAATGTGTGAACATTTAGATGCTTGTTTGGGTCATCTAGTAATAGGTGCTGATAGGGGTAAGAAGGAACATTTGGCTGGGAATTCTCTACCCTGTACCTGGCCTTCCCAAATATTGTTGCAACTGCAAACCCTGTGCTGAAACCGCAGAAATACCCAATGTGGCCTCTGCATACTGAGAACATGAGGTAAAAAAGAGGCTTTTTTCACCACTCCTTTTTCTGCTGAGAGGAAAGAAAGAAAACCCTGGTGTTGGATGCTGAGCGCCCTGGAGTAATGCACCAGCATGGAGTGTGCATCATCCTTGAAACCTGCAGACTGCACACAAGCTTCTGTCCCATTTCCTTCCTTCTGCAGCTTCAAAGCCACCTCACTAAATGGCTGTGCTTCATAGGCTCGGTCTAGCTTCTACCTGAGCCTGCAAAAAAATCCTCACAAAGAAAGTAATTTCTGCTTTTGTGTCTCAAAGGCATAAAAATGTAGCAAGAAAAAGTAAAACTCAGTCTCCACAGAAACAGTTCAAAGTGGTAAAGGCAAAATTAAATACTACCATGAGGTCAAGACAAGGCTTGGGCTGTCATGGCAGGGAGTAGGAAGAGGGATGGAGAAAGAAATAACTGGGCTTGCTGCTCCTAGCAGAAGGTACAGAAACAGCCCATATAAAAATTTACTTTAATGTGGTCCTACTTCTGTGGCAATAGCTAGCTTTACACAAACTTGGACCACAGCTTTAGCACAGACTCCAACAGACCTGACCCGTGTCTATGTGTGACAAAGCCATCACCGCAGCTGGTTTCTTGCATCCGTAAACATATTTTGTCTATGCATATCCCTGCCTGTTGTTGAGATCTACATTTCAATACAGAGTTGCCTAGCCTTGCTGTACTGTACACACATTTTTGATGACATTCTCAGTTTTGAAGCACCCCTTTTTTTTTTATTCTGTGCTGAAATGTTGTGTTTCATTTTACTCATCCTCCCACACAGACACAGGGAAACAAGATATCCATCAGTAAGTAACACAAAAGAATAGAAGAAAAAAAGAAGTGAAGAGAGAAATGGAATTTCTTGGACAGATACTTAAATGACCATCATATTTTGATTCTTTGTATTTGCCATATTTAAACTGAGGCCCTAGTCTGTGTTATTGTAATATGTGTCTGTTGGTTCCCAGGATTTATAATGACATAAAACCTTACTGGCTCAGAAATTTAGAGGTTTGAGGTTTTTTTCTATATTCTATATTTATTCATGTATATACAACATGCATAATTCACTGTAGTCACAAATTGCATTTTCCATAAACACATGCAAATATAGCTTTAACTGAAGCAAGAAAGAACAAGAATATCTCAGAGTTTTATTGGTCTGCTTATGTCACATGTGCAACACTGAAATATTGTCTCATTCAACAATATCACTGCTCGTATCTCACTCATACACTTTCTTTTTCACTGTTTTGAAAAGAGGCCCTATTTAGCATTCCAAACATGAAAATTTTTCACCTGAAGGCACAGGAGTATTCTCCTGTCTCAGAAAGATACAAGAGAAAAGGAATTAAAAAATAAGCTTTCTTTGTGAGCATCAGGAAGAAAACATCCTTTTTTCCTTGCTCCAGTAAGGGAGGCTTCTTCCCAAGCTGGCAAAACAGCTCCTCATCAGGTGTCTATCTGCCTTGAAGTTGCTGGTTAGGTTTACAGTAGCGAGGGGTTTTGCTTCTAACCTGCTGATTCTGACATCATCCTTACTGCTGATTTAATGAGCCCAGTGTCATAAATAGGATTACAGACCGCAGAGGTCTAATTCTGAGCTCCTGAATACACTGAAGAGCAACAGTAGCTATGGTAAATAATTACCTCAAATCATATCAGAATTACAGCTTTAGATTTGAATGCTGGAAATGTTTGTTCAGTGATCTGTACAGTGGAAGTAACTTGTCTTTATCTAGCTCCCAATGGAACAAGATGGCACCCAACGAATAAAACACCAACATCACAAATAGCACCTTTGCGAATACAGTATAGAAAGGAACACTGAATTCAGCTGGAATAAGCAGAAAGCAGTGGTTTTCAGTGGGAACATGGGTGAACTGTGACTGTTCTTTTCCCTCAGCAGCTTTTTTTTATCTTTTGGATTTGGGTAAAATCAGGATCTGATTCTCAAAGTACAGATGTACCATGCAGTTCTGATAGAATGATGGGAATTAAACAAATGCTTTGGAAAGCTAATCTTTATCAGGAGAATTAAGGCTTGTTCCATGCTTGCTTTATGACTCTAATTTTCAAGTGCTACCTGATTACCAGGATGTCCGCATGGGATACTTGGTCACCTGGATAACTATAATGAATATTCTGCTTTTGTGTCACTATTCGCATGTAGATTTCAATTGTGGTTTGTACAGGAGTGTATTTTATGGAAGTTGAGAGCCAGTGAAGTAATTTTCTCATAACCCAAGGAAGTTAGTAGAAGAACAAAGGATGGGACTCAGACCTTCTCTCTCTTATCTGGTATCTTCAATCACATTGTCTCTTACAATCATCAGTGAGTTTTCAGCTGTTGTAAATTAGGCTGACATTAGTGAATGCAATCTGCTTTAGAATACATACATGCAAATTGTTCAGGGTGTTTTCTACCATTCATCAGCAATGCTAAGTAAATGACATTTCTGCATGTGATTAGCTCTGTATATCCCCAGATACTAATGTGCATATGTAAAATAGATGCAGCTATATATTTTAGCACGCACAAGCATGCAGTCCTGAGCACATAAAAACACTTCCTCTCTCACACAGATATACATACCACTTGTGGCAGATAAAAATAAAGATGCCATAGGGAGGCTTTTTAGATGAGCATGTATTGAGCTTATCAACTTGATAAATTTTATTACCATTTGTGCAGTACTACAGAACTGTTTTCTAAAAGGGATTAAATATCATAAAGATACTCATATAGATTTTGTTTAATAGCAGTTTCCTATGTAGAACTGCAGAGTTAAACCAAAGGCAGGAAGTAGTCAAGCAGGAGAGGAAAAAAAATGCACAGTTAAGCAAAAGACTTGAAAAATTAGGCAGCAGAGAAAGAGCAAATTGAAAGCTGCTTAGAATTACTGCACCTGTAATGTGTGTTCTGCTTATTTGCATAAGGTCTACATGATTATCTTCTCTGGTGTTCAGTAAGAATAGTCCTTACTATAGTATCTGCTGCAACACATGGCACTTCAGTTATCTTGGATATGCAGCCTTCTTATTAGAGAAACGCACTAACTAATATGGGACATAAACTTTTGACCGTTCACAGTGTTTGGAGACAAAGAATTTATTCCACCACTAGCAGATACAAACTTGGCCCTAAGTTTGTATTCCCAAGTGTGCACATTACGCTGTTTTTATTTTAGGCTTTGTAAAATTTTGGTTTGCTTTTTTTTGTTGCTGTCTATTAAAAAATATAGGTTCTTCATTCTGAACTTTGTTTGAACGCAGTTCTGAGACCAGATATTGCACTCTGTTACTTGTGAAACCAAGGCTTTTTTATGAA
The DNA here is from genome assembly GCA_039720435.1 of Amazona ochrocephala. Lineage (NCBI taxonomy): Eukaryota > Metazoa > Chordata > Aves > Psittaciformes > Psittacidae > Amazona > Amazona ochrocephala. The sequence continues at coordinate 26,842,941 of CM077878.1, forward strand.
AATGCTGAACTCTCTTCTGGGCATTGATTTCCCTCAAGGTTTCTTTACTCACTCTGCATGACTAAACCTATGTCTAAAATATTCTGCAAGTATCAGCCTTTAACAGTCATTTGCTAAGGAAAGTTTTCCACTTTGCTCTCTTTCTGTTGTACAGGTAGATGGGATGTATATCTGCTTTTTCTCATCTATCAGGGTGGGGGTGTGTGCTTTGCAAAGTACAACTATATGGCAGTAATCTGTGCCCATTCAGCTACCAACTTTTATCCATAGAAAGAAGAATGAGTGTGTTCACGTCTAGATATGTAAAAAACATGCTTCTTTGTTTGTTTGTTTGTTTCTGAGAACAGCAGCATCACACGGTTCTAGGTGAGTACTCAGTTACAGATTCATACAGAAAAAGTAGTGCTCTGTCTTTCAAACCATTTGTGCTTTGTTTACTTGAAAAGGCTTTTTAATTTCTTTTTTTTAAGTGAGTTTTTTCATAGTTCTAACTTTAAATACGCAGGAATTGTTGCTCCCATAAGGAAATAAATAAAAGAGTCCAACACATCCTGTAGTGGAAGAAGACTCAAAAGATTTCTTTTTAGCAAAGCAATTCATATGGATATTTTAAAAACCCCAACCAATCAAACAAAAAAAAACACACCCACAAACCACTGGTCTTAAGACATCTTAAGACCTTCATGCTATACCAGATGAACGAAATTTGAATTCACCGTTGACCAAAAACTATTAACAGGTTATCTGTCCTTCTATCACAAGTAAGAGAGGTCTCTGTACCATCTCACAGTTCTCTGAGTGAAAGAGCAACATTTCACACTTTCATGATTTCTTCTCATAATGACTTAAAATAAATGTTTGCTATTTAACCACCCTGTACCATGGCTGGTCTTCAGCTCATATGTCTGGCCACACGTATTATTAAGTTGTCTTTTCCTCCTGGTGGTAATTTTCATGCTCTGCTGGGGGCTAAATTGACACATCTCTTCTGCTAGCAAACACCACAGGAAAATTAGCCAGACTAATTGATCCATCAGCTAAGAATGACCATGTACCACTGCCCAAGAAATCAAGAAAAAGATAGTATTTCTTTGTTCCTGTCCATGTCTGAACAGGGATGTTTTCCTACGTTGTATCAAGCATAGTCTCAGACTCCAGTCCTGGTAGTGCCCTTATAAGCAATATCTCCTGAAACTAAAGATGAGTGTTCTGTCAGCTGCCTGGCAGGTGATGGGAGTAACACCACCAGATAGTGAGTAAGCCACAAGCCTTCAGCTTTTGTTTTTGACTAATGAAAACATTCTCGACAAATGCTTTTGCTTTAGTTCATACTGCACTGGTCCGAGAATTCTAATTCAAGTGGCACAATATGAATGCCACACCTATTGCTCTTAATCATGGCCCTCCTTACAAAAAAAAAAAAAAAAACAAAACAAACAAAAAAAACCAGAAAAAGAGTCAGAGTCCTATTCTGTTATTTCTGTCTGGAGTACACTGTTGGTCCGGCAGCTTTGAACACTTCCATTACTTCAGAAAAATGTATTAAAGTTCTCAATGAGTGCACTCTAAAGTGTTTTTTTCTTGGTTTGTTTCTTCACAGTAGTATTAGTAGCAGTATTTTTAATGGAGGCCATTTCAGAAGATGGGACAGTCTGGCCAACAGTGGTTTCTTACAGCTTCTCTGATTAACCTTCTTCTAAGTATCATGTGCAAGGGCAACTCTGAATTGGCAGTGAGAAGAGTTGGTTTTTTAATTCAAAGCTTGCATTCTTTCTAACCCACAGTGTAAAAAGCACCCTGTTGTGTTCCTTCTTTGCCTCAGTTTACTTTGACTATAAAATGTAAGTGATAATTTCTGTTGTAAAATAGTTACATCTGTGGATGGAAAACATTACAGAAGAACTAATTACTGTTATGCTTAAACATTCCAGCATTGCGATTAAGTGATTTTTATGCCTTGATAATTATATTTCACTAGGGAAGAGCGGGCAACCATCCATCAAACTTCCTGGCTGTGACTGAGCTACTAAGCTGACAGAAATTTTGTGGTACAGTCATTGATAACCATAGTTATGAATAGCTCTGAAGCAAAGCTGTGAAAGAATTCACAGCCTCTTCAGATTGACATTATTTATAGCACACCCCAGGATGAGGTAAATTTCAGTCACGTACGGCTTGTTTAAAAGCAGAGTAAATTTTTATCAGTCTCCTGAATGCTAACAGATGAAAGACTGTTCAAATTTTTAGGCCTTCTACAGTAGATAGCATAGCAAGGGCTAATTGGTACTGCTGGCATTCAGTGTCGAAGTTAACATGAAATAAGGCTGTTTTACAAAATTATTATTAGTTGTTTTGTACAGCTGGAGTTGATTTGTAGTTTGGAAGTTTCATAAAGCATCTGTAGTACACAGAGGAAAGTAAAAGATGTAGAATAAATAGAAAGTGTAATAGATCCATAGCATGGCTTTAGAAATATATTCACTTCAGACGTCTTCACTTTAAATATGGCTTCTGAAGTCCTTATTTGGCATTTCCTCTTGATAAATCGATGTTGAGAAAGGACCACATGATTTTACTGATAACTAGGTGAGAGCAGTTTGTTCAGGCTTATATGAAACAGAGCCTCAATTTATAAATTTTTCCTTTCATGCCACTGGGATTTTTGAAGAGCGAAGATCTCAGTAAGCCAAGAGTTGTGTAATGTTGTTCGAGGATTAATCTTATCTTGGGCTGACTACAATATGGCTAAAATAGGCACTATGTCTTGGCACCCTAACTACCATCCAAGCACATATACGCTGTTGTCCCTTACTGTGACATGATGATATCAGAGCTCACTTATCATCCAGAAAGCCCTTTTTGTTGACCTTGATTGTCTTGTGGTATAATAACACCTTTGAAAGTCTCTTTGGAAGAAAATAGAGTATGCTTTGGTTCCAGATGCAAAAGTCCGATCAACCGCTGTTGCAGCAGTCAAACCAGATACTGTATGCTGGTGCAAAGGAGGCCAGTAGAAAGACAAAACATTGTTATTGCAAACAATTGCCACTGGAATGTGGAGCTAAGCTGACTTCAGTATGACTAAATTCACAGTGTTAATATATATTGCATAAGCTTTTATAAATGTACAAAATGTCAGCTGTCTGCGCATTAAATAATGAATGACTTGGGCCGGGAGTTACCCATTGCAACAAAAGCACTGTGTTGCTGAAAACTTGGGAAACCTCTATTCCAGTAGTATTGAAATTACTGCAGAAAGAATCTAAGTTTTCTAGATACTGAAGAGGGACACCTGGATGCCTAAAAATAGGATCACCATGCTTAACACACAGAATGGAATCTCAGCTAGCAAACAGAAAGTGCTGGAGAGGAAAAAGCTCTGTTTATTCATCTAGTCTCCCCACCTTGCCCACTGGCAGCTCTGTGGTAGGTACTTAACATGATTAAGAGCCAAAAGCTGTTTCCAGATTCCAGGCACCAGCTTCATACATTTCCATAGTAATGACTAGCTCACTTTCTTTCAAAACAGACAATCAGTTCATCCTACTCTTTCCAAACTAATCTAATGGTTAAAAAATTTACCTCCTCAGCCTGAAACACTCAAGAGTTGCATCTCCTGCTCCCTTACCCAGCAGGTGATGGTTAAACACAGGGGTGAAAGGAGCTGCGTTTGCCAATTCTGCATCTGGGCCACTCAGAGCCACAGGGCAGAAGACTGCATGGTGAAAGCTGCTTCTATAAGCCCAGACAGGGCTCTATAAGCCAGGACAAAACCCGAGCAGAGTTGGAAGCCCGGCTTCCTTCTTCATCAGGAATGCCCAATCCACAACTTTTAGTCTCATTTGTATTTTGAAGCCCTGTCTGGTTCACATGGGCTACTAATATGGGCAACATGTAACTCTTGAGCATTAAGTTAGGTAAACTAAGAGATTTCATTGCTATCCTTTCGGTGAGCATTTGTCATTCTATACCTCCGATTAACAAGAGTTGAGGGATTCACAATGAGAGAAGAATTAAACTTTTTCCAATGAATGCCATCATTTCAGCCCTTGGTACATTTTCACAAATCTTTTTTTTTTTTGTGCTACATAGTAGTACTGTATGGAGAAATAAGGGCAAGCTTTACTCCTGAATTTCAGCTGGCTGCCCTCAAGACTCCTTGGAAATGAGCTTGATAATCCGGCTCAAAAAAGAGTGCATGAAATAATAGCTGCTATAGGCAGCGAAGTTATAAAATTTATTTATTTCTTTCATAATAAGTCTAGCTGATTGAGGAAAAAACAAAAAAAAGGGGGGGAAGGAGAGAAGAAGAAAACAAATTGAAACGAGCCCCACTGTTGTGAAATGAAAGGCTCACATTGTGCATTACTGTAATTTGTTTTATATCTAGACACCCATATGCATTTAATGTTTTGCTGGGAGGGTTTAAATATCCTGAGCTAATTATAGGACCATATTTTCCAACGTACAATGGTTAAATTGAAAGTACTGCTAATGAGATACTATTCCTGGCTATCAAACTGAAAGAAGGGTCTATTTAATTATAAAGTATGAAAAAAAGCATAATCATCTTGTAATGTAACAGCTCTCATCTGGATTATTTTTTTTGTGAACTTTATAAACATTGCCTGACACATCATTGAATTGTTTAATATTTATGTGAATGTAGTTATTCTACAGAACAATAATATTGACGCCGTAGGTTAGTCTTCTTTTTATTTCACCAAAAATATTTCATATTTACCAGACCCATTTTGTCCTTTGTCAGAAATAGAAAATAACAAAACATGAAGGAGGTGGAAAAGACAGGAGGAACTATTACTCTAGTCTCTGTGTATTTTCATGTGGCCATTTAAGATATTCATTCATTTTACTTTAAAATGCACTATAACTAGCAATTCTCAGCAACCTATAAGGCAAACTAAAATTCTAATTATGCTTTTTTTCCTTACTCTAATTCAGTTGCAAAGCCATTTATATTACAGATTGCTCTTCCAGAGTGACTTGTTCGGTAAAACATTTCTAAGAAACTGAGATGTGAACAACTTTGAGAACTAATTAATGAAAACATGCCAAGAACTGCTTGGATGTCACTTAACTGGAAAGCTTTTAGTCCTCTTTTTCACAGCAGCCACATGACTTCTGTTAATTCTTTACCTTCTTTCGGCTGGCAAGAGCTGCTGGAAGTCATAAGGCGTCACTGGCTATACCTGCTGCAAAGGTACTGTGCATGGAAAGGTTCTTTGTGAATTAGATAAAAGGCAGCTGAGATAAGCCATGGAAGGGAAGAAGGTAGAGGAAGGTGATCTCTGTAGTTTGCTTGATATGCATGTACCATGTGGTTAAAGGATAGATTCAAGTAACTTGAAAATTTTGAAGCACATCACTGAGCCACTGTGTAGGGTCTCTGGCAGATTGCTGGGGACTTCTTGCTGTGGCAGCTGCCAGCAGGTAAATTGGAAATGTTTATGCCTATGAGTTTAAAGACTAGTTTGTGAAGTTAACTGTGTAGCTAATAGAAGCTTTTCTTGAACTTCTTGAACACACAAAACTTCTGTGAAGTAAGCAAAGCTGTTGACTTGAGGGAAGCTGCGCACATCTCACAGAAGATCAAAGAGTGAAATATAGGCATTATGGCTGTACTGAGGCATCATATACCACTTCAAGAGGGTCAAGTCTTTATCTCCTGGATTTAGAAACTAAGGTTTTGCTAAACTAAATGTTCTGAAAGGTCACCAGTAATTACCAACTGTCATTAACTCCCTGTTTTGTCATAGGATTTCCTTGGCTTTATAATAGAAAGAGAATGCAAATATAAAAAATAATTGTTTATTGTTATCTCACGGGCCTGCAATTTGAACCACTATTTTGATCAGATATAACTGGAACACACTATTCATCTTATTGGAGTGGAACAGAGATAGGGATCATCATTTCATATGTGTAATTGCTCAAATTCATGCTGGGAGGAATTATAAACTCTTGTGACTGTTTCATTATCTGGAAGCCAACCACGTGAAAGAGAACTGATGTGCTTCTGTCCTTCTGTCTTCCACTGCCCCCTAAAACATACAGGTCCACATCTTTCTATCACTATTTTCTAAATGACTTTCACCGCTTTCTTTTCTTATTAAGACACTAATTATCATTTTAGAAGCTACTGGCATAGTGTATTTTGTTCCTCCATATCTAAGGCTCTTTGATGCTCTTCACATCTGTCACTTGCAGCAGCTGACTACTTACTGGTCACTTGTAGGTGGGATGACTCTTCGGTCATCTTGTCTAAATTGGAATATCAAGAAAAGAAAAACTCTCACTAAGGAGCCAGCCCTATGAACAGGAACACAAGGAAGTATAAGTCTAAATTAACAAGCCTACATGTTAATGTTGGGAAATGGGAAGAAGAGCTAGTTCTTGCTAGATTTTCCAGCTCTCACTTCATGAAAGGGAAAAGGAGAATATCTAGGATTTCCTGGGGTAGCTGCCTCATTTTGGAAAAAAAAAAAAATATATATACATATATATACATATATAATGGAAGAATAAGAAATGGAACAAGTCATAGTATTTATATACTTTTAGTTACATAGGAAAGAAGAACATATGGTTAATATTTTCACTTGAAATCATTTCACTTATTGTATTTCCTACCTATATAATTTGCTTTAGCGCTCCTTACCTTTTTTTTCATTTCTCCCAGTCTGTTCCTGCTGTCTCAACTGTGTCCCTTCTTCTTGCATCTTTTTCCTCTAACCTAACCCACAGGTTTTAATTCTGCTATCTGATCCCCATCTTGAAAGCATTTGCATGTGGATTGTAGTTTCTTTTTGAACGTAATTTGGGCAATTTTACTATACAGTGACTACATTTCCCCATGAGGAAGAAAAAAATGTGCTTTGTTTTAGGCACAGAGTATGTCTATGTTGAGCAAGTGGTATGACCAAACATAGTAGATGTGTATCCGTGGAGCAAAATAGCATCAGGACATGATTCCAGCACTGCATGTATTTCAGGGCCTTTGCCTTGGACCAGTTCTAATCTGACTGTGGGGCTTAAATACTTGTTAGCTGTTGAAGTACATTGCGTGTTCTCCTGCAGTACATCTTCCAGTTTAGTTTCATCCAAAAGGATTGTTTGCACACTCTGAGATGTGTTGCATCACTCGGTAATGCAAATCAAAGCAAAATAAGAAGGAGGATGAGAAGACCCGCATCCAAACACATGTTGTAGGTCCAGCTAAAACACTAATGTAGCTGCACCTGTACTGAGGCAAGGTCCTTCCTCTCCCTTCCTTCTTCTCCCCTAAACTTTGCTTTAGTATTCAGATGAGCCTGACACAGCCTGCTACTGTTTGGTGGATATTGCATACTCCAGTGGAGTACCCAGCTCTTAGAGAAAAGGATAGTACATATTTCTTTTGACAACTACGTATGTGAAGGCTCAGTGCATTATGTTTTGTTTTGCATAGTTTTGCTTCTGTATGGAAAGATGAGGGGGTTGGTTTGGGTTTTTTTTTCAACATCATTTTTAGTTTGGCTCATGTTTCAGTAACATAGGGAAAAGACATGGTCTTCTTTAAGTATTTCTCTGGAAATCATGGACCCATGTTTTTTTTCTCATGTGCTTAAGTTGCTTAATTCATCTGGGTGAAGACATTAAACCATTTATAGATCTAGATTGTATTTCAGTAATACTAAGACACATTGTTGATTAAAAACTATAATTTTTTTACTGGTCAGAAAAGATAGATGATGTTTTCCAAATTATGTCATGTTTTTTACTTACGTTATTACTGCATATTCCCTAGAATTTTGCATTCCTCTTGGAATTATGAACATTTACTTCAGGTCTGACTTTCTCCCTGTGAATTCCCCTGAGTGATATCACTGGCTTCAAAGAAATCTTCTCAATGAGACAGATATGTTTCTATGAAGATGTGAGTATTTTAAGGTTAAAAAATGTTAATTACAAAATCAGAAACAGTGATACATATAAGAAGACTTCTTGGACCACTGATATTATTTTCACAGTGCTGTAGGCAAGCATTTTAGGAATAACCTTTTTCCTAAACCAATTATATGTATGGATTATGAATATGTATGAATTATATATAATTCTGCCATTTGTTTCCATTACTGCCATTGGAAAGCTACTCTAGAGTCTCACTTACTTCTGGCAGAATTAATTTTTATTTATATCTAGTTCTTCTCTTATTATACTGCTCTTCCCAACCTAATATTGAATTACTTGATATATTAATGGAAAACTTTGTCATTTTCATGCAGCTTTCAGCCTTCTTTTTGACATAATAACACAGAGAACATCACCAAATGAGTAAGAATTTACTGTATCATTTTGTATGACAGCACAAGCACTTATCTATCTTACCTGATTTAACTTATGATCTCATTTACCTTTTTCACAGGAACAAATTTTTCTTGATGTAATCCCTTTGTTAATAGATGTATGTCTCAGTCTTACTCCTTAGTAATTTCTAGCTGATGAATATCTGGCTCATAACAGAGATGCTTTTTATTAATCCCTAAGATAAGTTGCAGCCTGGACTATTGAATTTAATCCATTTCTCTGGTCCTTGAGACCAGTCTGCTATTCATCCTCCCTGGTATTAATCATTAACTCCTTTACTTCTCGGACACTGACATCTTTGATGCTTCTTCTTTCAGCCCCAACAATTGCCATGTTTTTCTTTTAACATGTCATGTCCTTATTATTATCTTGTTTGTTTTATCCTACATGATACTGAAAAATATTGCTTACAGGAGAAGAAAAGTACAATTTTTTTAATCCACTGTTTATTCACAGAAAACTATCAGAACAGTGTGGCATGGGCAAACCCTAGCAAATCCATGTTGCACTTGATACAATTTTCCCATTTACCTTTAACTACAAACCTATCCAAACCATGTTCAGCCTTGATCTTGTAGTTGGATACAGAACTTTCTTCTACTTAACTATTTAAGACCAACTTGCTCCTCTCCAGTTATCCAGTACTTCTCTCAAATACTTAAAAGAAAATTGTTAAAAATACTGACTACCAGATCAGCAACTTCAGAATTCTGGAAGTTTTTCACACATTGCTGTATTAAGCTCCTTAATTTCTACTTAAAAATCAATATAAAATATTTATTTCTATGCCAATTTCTGTTCATCCATTCACATTAAACTATTAGACCTCTGATTCTGATTCCATATTTGGCAGAACTGTGAATCTTAAAAATGAAGAGGTAACATCTCATTTGGTTTTAAGCTACACCTCGAAGTGTCTCTACTTTTTAATCGATACTCACTGCATATGATTTTTTTTTTTTTTTTAAATTTCTTCCTCTTATTTAGTTTCACCTGTTTTAACTGCAGTTAGAATTGGGTTTGATTCCTGACAGTTGTCATTATGCTCTTTCATATCTTGGCTTCAGAATATTTTTTTCATTACAAAACTGTCTTTATTTTTATTTTTTCATTTCTTATAGAATCTCTGCTTATTCTTAAATAACTTCTGTTATTTGGTAAAGCCCAGTTTTAAAAGGTTAGAAGTTACTCTCCTAAACCTGGGATAGGAGGTCTGTGTAGATTTTGTACCTTCAGCAGAGAGAATTCCCAAGCTTACACTACAGGGAAACCTATATGCTCATCTGTGCAACTGACTTTATTAACTAGATAACTTAATTTATCCTTTTGAAATTGACGACCCTACTTATAACTATACCTATGGGAATCTTTCCATTTCATTTAAATGAATCAGTCCGGAATTGGCTAATCTCTAATAATTTTCTGTGAATATCTTTAAAGATCATGAGCTTTCAAAGCTAAGGCTAAAATAATCTTACTGTTGTCTTTTTGTTTATTTGATTGTTTTTTCTGTAAAGGAAAGGACTGAAACACTTGGGTCTTAACATTGTTAGCACCAGTTGTCTTCCTTGCTATACTTGGAAAGAGAAGTCATTCATACTACAATTCCAAATAGTATTTAATGACTTTATACGTTATTCAAGTTCATCATTAGGGTTAAAGGCACAGAACATGTGCTACAGCTCTCTCCAGGAATGATGCTGGCACAGGCAGGCTTTACTGTCTCCTCAGTGTACATGGTTATATTCATATTTCATTAGTCTATCTTGAAGTCAGTGTAAGAATGTGAATATGTTGATCTACTAATTCTTGCTTTAGTGAGCAAGATACCCTAAAAATACCTCTATTTCAGTCATGTTCCTTATTTAACAATGTCTTTCTTGTCCTGTAATATTTGCTGTCAATTCTTTTTCAGTATTTCACATTTCTCCAGTAGATTCTATGAACATTTCTATTATGTCCTACTGATCACACCAGTTTCTCAAGTAGATAAGTTCTTTTACTAATGATTTTTGCCTCAGATGAGTACTTTTCCATCGTTATTAATAATGTTGTTTGGTGCTTTTTTCTGCTTGATATTTGTCCTCTACTTTCTGGCATTTTATTTATAAAAAGCCATAACATCAACCAGCTCCAGTGCATAAATGAATGGAAAACTCATTGAGATGCAGTTTCTATTTGCGTGTTTGAAAAACATGCAGATAGAATATATGACAGGGAGGCTATAGAAAGTTACAGTTCCTAATTTAAAGGAAGTCAAGCTCAGAAGAAAGCCTGAAGCTGTCCAAATATATGCCGTGGGCCCTAACCTGTACTGAACACTGTCCTTGCTCTTGGTCTACAAGTTGTGAAGTGAGCCGGAGGGAGAGCTAGCTGCCCAGGGGAGAATGGCGTTCACCATGACAGATGACCCTCCTGAATAGACGGACTTCCCCATTGACAGTCTCACTGGTCTGAAGGTGCTGCTTCGGCTCAGGAGTGCTCGGTGACCTTAGGGGATCAGAGAATCTGGACATACAAGATACCTGATCTAAATAGCTGCTTGCTACATAACTTACCTCAGCACACATGCTCTAAAATTCAACACTCGGAGCTGTTTTAGAGAAGAAAAATGACATCAGATGCTAGAAGCACAAGCTGCCACTGCAGCCAGTCCAATGCCCAGAGTATGGGTAGATATATCAACTTTTCCTTCTGCTTCAGTCAGTGATAAAATACATGTAGCTACTATGGCAACATCACATGGTACATTTGTTATCCCTGAATGAAAATGTTGAATGAAGTAGCCGATCAGTATGCCATGTCTGCTTCCATTTTCTGGAATGCTTTCAAGGGAAAACATCTGTTCAGATATTTTTCCTGGGATTATGGCTTTAGTTAAAAAAATGTGAAGAAGGGATGCAATTCTCTCCCTCTCTGCATTCTTTTCTCTCCTTCTATAAAATTGCATTTTTTCCAAGAAAGTGTAGCATTTTGTATCCGATACCATGCTGTTTTCTCTGAGTGGACTCTATTATTTGGACCTTTAGTAGTTTCTTTAAATGATTGAAAAGCTAAATATTCCTCTGAATGCTTATGTAGGGATATTGCGGATAGGTGGGAGTGGAAGGTGTGGCTGGGAGATTGGCCAAAGTCTTTTTGTACTAGCTGGAAGCATTATTTCAAGATGCTAAAATTTTTATATACCTACTCATTACTTTTCAGAGAAAAGATGATCTGTGGTTAAATTATTGAGCGGGAATTCAAGAAATATGTATTCCATCCTTGGCATGGCTACTCAGGTGTTATCTATGATGCTATGCATGTTCTTTAATATTTTCATGGTTCAGACTTTTCCCATATGATATCCACATTCTTGTTTTTGGATGGTAAAATCCCTGGATTCCCTTTACTTCAGACATCTGCAGTATAGACATTTACATCCAAACAAGCTGTCTAGACTTCCTTCATAGACAACAGAAAAATGTAGAGACCTAGGGTGCCATTCATTTGGACAGTTTTAGACATCTAGGTTAGACTGAGATAAATTGCATCCTAAAAGTACCTTTGTCTTTCAACTAATCGAGTCACAAGCAGACATTCAGATTGTTTCTATCAAAATGTGGGCAGATAAATCCTACCTTTGCAAAGAGTGCTATCTGTTTATGCCTATCTGTAAAACATCTTTGCTGATGTGCAGCTTTGTCATAGCTGATATGACTCATTTTGACCTTCCAAAAAAGGCAGTGGGGAGAGGTGCTTCTAACATGAAATACAAAGTTTATACAGACAGAGGTACATGTCTTACTCGGAAAGTTCATTTATTCTTCTTTCTGTATCTAAGGTTAAGGTGACATCATTCCATACATGTGTTAGTAAGAACCCTCTCACAAATAAAACCACACAAAATAGCTAAGGGAATTGAATCTGAGGTGAATCTGAGACAACCTTAAGACAAACTGTATCCATTCCTTTCAAGTTTTTAATCAAAAGCTAAAATGTCATCCAGATGCAAGATTCAACAGTTTCTGAAATCTCAATAATTATGAGATACATTAAACATTGACTTGCACAATTTGGGCACAAATAGAATCATAGAATAGTTAGGGTTGGAAAGGACCTCAAGATCATCGAGTTCCAACCCCCCTGCCATGGGCAGGGACATCTCCCACTAAATAGTCTGGAAACAAACGACAACTTTGTGTAGATATGTATCTAATATTCAGGCTAAGGAGCTTCAAGTTTCACTGGAGATTTGCATCTCAGGTTAATGACATCCATGTCCCCATTCCAATAAGTTTTATGCCTTTAACTGAAGGAACTGAAACAGAGCTAATGACCAAAAACAAAAGCATAACTTAAATTCCAAGCCTTTAACTTTAGTGACAGTGGTTTAGAGTGCATCTCCATGGTAGCTTTATTGACTCGAAAGGTATTGTGATTTAAAGACTCTGTGAAGATGCCAAAGAAGTTATCTCCTAAAATATATGAGGTTGGTTTAATAGTAACTGGGACAAGAAACAGTGAGATGAACCTGAAATAATAAGTAATAGAATTACAAAGAAAAACAGTTTTAAGGAGAAAGAATAAACCAGAGGACCAAGAAAAAGTAGAATGGCTTTGCCCTTGTCTGCATTCTCAGAACATTTAAGGTCATGCAGGGCCTTGGGCAACCTGATCTAGTATGAGGCATCTCTGCCCACGGCAGGGAGGTTGGAACTAGATGATCTTATGGTCCTTTCCAACCCAAACCATTCTCTGATTCTATAAGATTTTTCATTACCATATGAGCTGAAGGAATCTGAACATAAATGCTTACTGTCCCTAAAAGATGAGAGACAAAGAAACATTAACTGTTGCTACTAGGAAAGACTACTGCCCTTATGGTAGTAGATGCTGCTCTGACTTCTCCTTTTGGGACAGTAACAGCTCAGTTTAGCTTTTCAGGTTCTGGCACAGTAAAAGCTGGAAATGGGACTGTGGCTGTCTTGTCACTGTTGATAACTCACTTCCTTAAATGTCTGCCTGCTTTACTTCTGCAAAGGGTTTAGCTTAGCCTCTATACAAGAAATACTTTAAAAATCCTGTGTTGGTATTCTGCCTTTGATATCTATCTCAAAATTCCTACCTTTCCTGAGGACTGGCACATGTTGCTGCACATTTAAAACTTACTTAGCTTTCTGTCAGCCTGTGAATATCTGCAGGATCAGATCTTTTTCTGGTTAATGTTAAAAGAGGAGTTTTCTCCTCAGTAATTTTACAGTTTTGCATGTTGTGCATTGAAAGAAGAGCTAAAGATTTGCTGATAGCAACCAGGCTTGGACTGAAAGATGCTGCATTATCCTCTGCAAAACTTTTGCAGTGGGTTGACATGCAGAGGTTTAATGCAGACTAAAATTTCACGTCAGACATAGAATTCGTGAATCAGGTGAAAATTGTGATGAAGCTTAGACAGGACCAAGATGAACTGCCTGAAAAAACATAACTTTTCATTGTAACTCATCCACATTCAGTTCTATAGATGGACTATATAGAATCATAGAATCATAGAATAGTTAGGGTTTGAAAGGACCTTAAGATCATCTAGTTCCAGCCCCCCTGCCATGGGCAGGGACACCTCCCACTAAACCATGCCACCCAAGGCTATGTCCAGCCCTGCCTTGAACACCTCCAGCGATGGAGCATTCACAACTTCCCTGGACTATATAGCCTATAATAAACTTCTTTTATGAGATCATGTAAAAATATCCCTGACAACAGATGGACTTTGAGTCAATGAAAACTAATTACATTTTACAATTCTACAGTATGTAAATTTTTTAGTACGAAGGAAGAATTTTGGCTGCATGTGCAGTATTTTTTCTTGAGTCTATATTTTGAATAGCAACCTGAAAAAATATCACATTTAAGTAAAAGCTAATATTATGATTGTTTTCTTTCTTAAAAAATCAACTTTCTTCCTAACCTGATGTTGGTTCAACACATGCCTGTAATTCCTATTTATGCACAGATGTGCTACTCTTGGAAATGAAGCAGTAATACATTACTGGTCCTAAAAGTCAGAGTGTCCATTTCTGGAGAGGTAATATTGTGTATATGACATATTTACTCTCTATTAGTTTAATTAGGATAAGTGTCCAACATTGGAAAAAAAATGTCAGGACATAATGGGTCAGATTGGCATTCCTGAGTATTCTGCTTCTGACAGTGGCAATATGAGATGCTGTTTGAGGGAGAACATGAGCCTAGTCATGCTCTGTAGTCCATCTCCCATCAAAATTTTTTTATGAGAAATGGAGAAGACATATTTTTGCCTCATCACACTAGTATTAATTTATGAACCTCTTGTCCATGAATCCATTTTAACCTGCTAAAACTATCCTTTTCCATAACCGCCTATGGTCATAATTTCAGAAATTAATTAGATATTGCATAAAGAAATACTTTTGGATAATGGTTTACATCCCATCAGTATTTTGCGTAAGTTTATTATATATCACTCCTAACCTTTTCCTCTTGAAACAGAAGTGTTCCCATCTTCCTAATGTTTTCTTTTATGACACCTGTTCCATCATATACTTTTGTCTTTCTTTTCACTATGTCCTTCTTAAGATCACAAAACCACATACACTACTGAGGAGGTAGGGGCACCAAAGCTTTTATATATGCCAAAATAGTGGCATCTGGGTTGTGTACTTCCAATGATATCTGATGTCTCGCTAGCTATTTTTAACGGCAGCCAAACATGCTTGTGAGATCCTCATGTTGTTTCTTGTCACTGGCATGATATCCAGTTCTCCAAAAATCTTAATTTCATCTTCAGACTTGGAGATGTCACTGTTTACTTCCATTTTCAGGTCACTGAGGAAGAAGTTGAATAAAGCAGGTTCTAAAACTGATCTCTGAAGGACCATACTGTTCACTCTTTTCCATGCTGAAAAGTAACCATTAAGTCTTACACCTTGTTTCCTATCCTTTAATTCATTTTCAGTTCTGAAAAGAACTCCATCCTCCTGGCAAATGAGTTTTCTAATTAACTTTAAGTTTCTTTAACATTTCTTTTTTGTCAAAAACATTTTGAAATTTCAAATACATATTCTCCACTTCATTCCCTTTATAAATTGACACCATCATAGACATGTTCATTTCCTGGTTATGTGCTCTGTAAAGTTTACAGTCTAAAGAAAAGCATAACTATACGTGTTACCTGAAGAAGCTGAAACACAATGCTTCTCTAAAAATTTCTACTTGTTCATTTGTAACTCAGTCAAGACCATTTAATTACAGGTTTTTTCAAGTAAGAGCCAGGCTTTCTGCTCTCTATTCCTACAGGACCAAAGACAAAGTTCCAACTCACAGCTGGGACTCTTAGGAACAGCAATAATACAAGAATATATAAATTTTGTGTTAGGCTTTTTGTCAGCTGACCACAAAGCATTCATAATTTCTCTTCCCAGAGAAGGAAACCTAAAGAGGATAAAGCATTCCGGTGGAATAAGCAGGAGTTGAACCCAGGTCACCCAAATCTTAGCTGTACTACACTAGACTCTCCTAAACCCAGGGATCCTAAATGTAGAGGTGCATTAGCATTTTTTACTATATCTCTCTTTTCATTAGCAGTGAGCTGAATTAAATTCCTGCACCTGAATCATGAAAGTATTCAAACTCTGTGGAAATTCAGGTTTATATGCATTTCAGAAAATTTTCCAGTTTAAGCTCATCTGTATCTTAAGGGCATTTTTTTAACTTAACAAGTTCCCAATCTTTACATTTCCCCATCTTCAAGCTTCCTGTTTACTTAGTAAGCCTTCCCACCCTCAATGCTGAACCAGATTTTGACTGCTTCACACTTAATCAGCATTCGTTTATTAAAAAGCTATCAATTAGCTTCTCAGTGGCCCAATCAACTGACTATTGTGATAATTGTAAGACTTTTAGAGCTTTTGCCCCCACTTTGTTGACAGACCACTAGACCTAGAAACAGCACCACAGGGAATGCGGGCTCATCTTTCTTTCAGCATACTTAAGGTGCTTTTATCTATAGGTTTGCCTTGAACAAATTCCTGTTCAAATTATATTAAGCCCCAGATAAACCTCTCTTTCGGATTATGGTTTCCAACTGAACTCCTGTGCACTGAAAAGAGGGCACCGAATTCTTGATTGTTTTAAGAAAACCTCTTTGAGTAATCCCTTGAGCTTGCCTACAGGGCTTGGATTTCCTAATGGATGCTTTGATGACAGGAGATAAGAGCCAAAGGTACCTTTATTCTCTTAGAAATTGCTCCAAACAAACAACCTCGATGATTAAAGCTAATAGAAATACCTGCAAGATTGATAGCTTGCAAAGTATTGCTGAGTGAATGAATAACTTCCCCTTTAGTTCCAAAAGCTAATATTTGTCCACATTTGCTGCCTTTTGAGAAAGTGCAATGTTTTTTCTATGCAGAGTGTTGATCAGGGACAAACAGGCACTATTCAGCGATTATTTGAATTCTAAACAAAGCTTCCCTACTTCAGGCATTGAGGCAGCATTCTCCACTGGCCCATTTATAATAATTCAAACATAGCGCGGGGAGGGTCACTAAAGTAAAGTACATATAAGTGTGAACGTGATACTCTTGTAAAAGTCTTTAATGATGTGAATGGGCAGTGCACCATGGTATTCTATACAGGGGTTTTAAACTGCACAAAGGGCATGTAAAACTGCTATATCTGTTCCCAAGCAATACACCTATCAGAGAGTTGAACAAATGGAAACCAAACTCTGCAGCAAATAAAAGTCTTAAATTTACAATGCTGGATTATAAAATGATGTCTTTCAACAGCAGCTCTGACTTATTTCATGTTCTGATGAAATCATTGCTTGTGAATGCCAAGAAATTCAGCTGTAAACTTTTGGCAATAAGTAGACTCTCCTTGGAACTGCTGGTTTTGAAAATATCTGTAAGTGAGGAATCCACTGCAGAACCAATAAAAGGGGCTGAAGAGACCCAAAACTTTCACTAACACCTCGTAACACAGGCAGTCCTCCAAGTGCCACCAAGCCCTGCTCCCTGGTATGTGGATTATGTACATACCAGAGTTCATTTCCAAAATGTGGGTTTTATGATTCCCACTGTCACAGAGCATGCAGTCAGGGAGTGTATCACATAACAAAGCAACCTAACAATAGAGCTGCAAATAGTTGAACATTTGGTTTTGAAGTGATGCAGCTCAGGGGTGGGGTGTTCCAATATTGAAAATTCCTTAGCTTGCTTTCACACAACAAAAGCAAAACTTAAAAAGGATTTGCTTTGAGTGGTTTAATGAATTCCCCTTTCATAACCACATTGAGGATGGATCCAAATTAATCTGATTTTCCTTAAAAGATAATGGAGTATGGAGTTAAGAATCACAAGAGAAGCCAGGAGGTTTCAGGGTGAGGAGGGTATGGGTATGTTTTGATAATTGAAAAGGAAATTGTGAGCAGCTGTTGACTCAGAGCTTTCTTTCCTTAGCCCGATTCATCACCTGGCCTTTGGAGTTCAACTAAAAGTGCCTACTGAAATGGAAACAGAAGTGTGAAGTGAGATTTAAAATTATGTTTAATCCTCTGACTGAGGCTTCGATATTCAACAGCTTTAAGGTGTCTTCACCAGAATCAGACATGGGAAGAAATACTGATATGGAGAAAGCACAGCTTTAATTTAACAGTCCTTTCTCCCCCTTGTTCCGCTTGTCCCTCACGCCTTCCCCCCCCCGCTTTGGATACAGTCTGCAGTCCCCATAGAGGATGAGAGATTGCAGACAAGCCAAGGAGATACTGTGGTCTGAGCAGTGCTGCTCTGTTTACATCTGAAACTTAGTGATCAGACCCTTTCCCTGTCCTCCGCACTGCAGGGAGGGAAAAGCCTTTCAGACCACTCCCTTCCCTCCCAGCTGCCTGATCCCTAGCAAATCATAAAGTGCCCTGCAATTGGAAACAGTGCAGTTTGTTCACTGATGCCTACCCAGCAGGAGAGCAGCCATGGCCCTTTCTGCCCACTATGTCATTTCTTGGCAGAGAGGTGAATGAAAATTTTTCATTAATGTGGTCACCATTTAATAAAAAATGATGGAAACAAATTAAAGATCTTATTGAAAAGAGTCAAAATATTTTTCATGTTATTTTTCTTGATTGTCTTGGTGATGCCACTGCCTGAGAATTCAAGGATTTTTTCTGAAACAGCCATGATTTCATGCTGAGGGACACAATTGCACTTTTAAATAATTTAGTATAGAAAATCAAGGCCATGTTTCATTTACAGCTTCCAGGAGTTCAGTCCCTCTCTTCTACCAGCACGTCTTCTACCAAAAAGGGGTTGTGGCTTGTGACAAAGACTGTCACCTTGATAGCATCTGAGACTTGTGGGGTGATGATAGCCTGATAGCCTAGATGATCAACAAGATCTTTCTTCCTTCCACAACCCCTTAGAAGACTGTGGCACAGAGCTTTCATTCATCTGCAAACCTTTTGGGAGCACAGGCTACCAGGCCAGGCCGGAGACAGGGAGGCAAAGTGGAAAATGGGGGGGGGGGGGGGGGGGGGGATGGGGGGGATGACATCCATGCAGGTTTTGGGGAATTCTAGGTAAGGCAAATCTCAGGCTGAATGCAGAAGTGCTCTCCCTTGTGTTATGCTAAAACATGGCAAATCCTTGTCTTTGGAGGATGCTCAGCCTAACAAAACAAATCTTACTCCTCTGAATTTATGTCCTTCTGAAGGCTTGTGCTGGAGCCTTTGAATAGGATCTGCGGTAGTCTTTCAATTGGGCACTGAGTCATACCATGTTAATCTGACCCATGACTCCCTTCATTCCCAGCAAGGAAAAGGTGGAAGTCTCTCATGGTATACAGTACTCAATAACTAAATACTTCAAAAGAAATCCTAATACATGTAGCACCTAATGTTCAGAGGCAGTAGGAGAAACATTAACATAAGTTGGCTGGCAAGACTGAGTTGTGATATACATTAACTTGTGCTGTTTGTTTCCACTCTCTTGTTTTCCTTTTACTTACGTAGTGAACTACAAGTCACAGTATTTTTTTAATTCTCCTTAATGAGGACAACCTTCCCGAAAACTACATAGTTTGTGAGTATGAAAAAGATTAGTATTTTAGAGCTGTCATGAGCAATATTAAATACCTGTAAATATGCTTTCTCACACCAAATGCCACAAATTGTGTTGCATAATTTTTTTTAACCTGTATCTTAAAAAATTTTAACATTGATTGACGTAAAAAGTTATTTACAAAGGATCAAACTGAAAAACAAAAAAGAAAAATAAGTATTTTTTGTTAGCTTACTTCATCATGTAAATAAATAGAGAATAACCATACTGTTCAATGTCTCATGGAAATTAACCAGTGCGTGTCAGAAAGTAATTATTCAGTTAACTTTATGATATATTTTCAGATTTCAGCATCCTCTTTTTGTTCCACATAATCAAGAAACAAAATTGCTTGTGATCCCTCAGAAACTTGACACAGAAATTATTTCGCATGCTAACAACCACACTAATGGAAATGAGAAAGAGAAAGCTCTTTTCTGGAACTATCGATAGCTTCCTAGTTCAGTTACTCTTCTAAAACCTGTGGCTCAAATCCTTGATCTGCCACTTCCAAGCCCAAATGTAAGCGCTGATTTCCTGCCTCAGGGTACTGTGTCTGAAACCATTGCCTTGCTGGTTCTTCTGGGAGCAGATAAACAATCTTTTTTTGAAGCATGTTTGTAAAAGATAGTATGTTCCCAGCATCAACAAGAGTGGAACAGCTCTGTAGCTACAGCTGAGCTTGGGAAAGTGCTGGAAGGACCCTGTGGAGCTTGGGATTTCTAAATGTCAGTATAGATTTCTTCAGCCCTTTGAAGACCCTAGCATGTATTTGTGATGATAGCAGCAGCGTCCATTACCCACTCCTTCTGGGCACACACACCCACTCTTCTCCATGAACAGAAAGAACATGAAAGATTAATGCTCCCTGGCATCACAGATATTTTTGCAGTGGTGCCTCTTCACACATTCTTACAAAGAAGTATCCTTACTTCTCTCTGACTAGTCATGTTCCTAGACAACTGTCACATGTGCTTTGCATTCACAGCTCATCTCTTTTCTAGTTCTGTATCCACATTGTGTGCAGTGTTGCTGTCATACTGTGGTCTGTAGGGTCAAGCGGACAGCCAGAGTTCACTTGTTTCCTTGTTCAAGGACAGAAGTGTGCCCTGCACCACAGATAATCCTATACTTCTTGCAGAAACTCATTAAGGAGGCATTGCATGGTGGGAAAGGGCTTTGATGCTCAGTTGGTTTCCCACATCTGTAAGTTAGAGAAGGAGGTAGGGAAGAAATTGTACCAATAAATCTGTGCTATCCCATTCTGAGAATTTTTGATGAAAGTCAATCTATTGCAAAGAGAAGTTGTGAGAGATGAATAATAAAAGAATAAGCAGGTATCTGAGTTTACTGCCATTACCCCAGCTGATGAGTGTGGGTATACTAGGTCCTCAACTTTTGACACTATTGATGTCAGCTTTTGGGAGCTGAGGTAGGTCACTGCTGAGGGTGCTTGAAAAATCCCACCCTATGAGTCAAACAAACTATATGAGTCTAGTGACCTGCATTTGAACCCACTTTCCTTTTAAAAATAAACCCCTGTACAATTACCAAAAGCAGCATACGGTTAGTTCACATCATGGACTAATAATAGCTTACATCATCTTATTTTTAAAATCAGTCCTTTTTTGAATTATCAGAACACCAAAAATAGTGTTGGAAAATTCCAGAAACTACCAATCCTATAACTTAAAAGTGGACAACCCTTTTTTTGAACCTATTAAAAGAAAAAAAGAAAGAAAAAGAAATCCCAACCTCTAAAACTACAGGATTTGTCCGCCAAGTTTCAGTCTGGAACACATTTTTACAGCACTTATAATCTCGTGAACAAACTAGGTTTGTAATGGATGTGCTGACAGACCTTTAGTTATTCCAGCTATCTTAATAGCTCAGCTGTATTTATTTTTCATTACATTTAAATATAATTGCTTGAGGTTTAATGCTAGTTCAATTTGATGAGAACCTTTTCATTTAAATGCCAGTTCTGGGAAATGGGTCCTTTCTTGGGTGCCTTTTGGGGTTATTAGGAACATAATTTTGGGGTTGCTTTTTAGATTTTTCTTACTACCCCATTTGTGTGGTTTTCCTTTTCATTCAAAGTGCAAGAACTAAAATAAGCATTCTTACAGAGCATATGGTACTCAGTTGTGGTTTGAATCCCAGTGTGAGGAATTCCACTAGAAGTTTCACACATTCTGTTTTGGTCTCAAATAAGAAGTATTTGACCTGTCTTGGCATATCAGTGGAAAAGCTGTACGGTGATATGCTTGGATCCTTGGTGTTCTTCTGAACTTATTTTGATAAGTCTGAGCATGGGGAAAGGCAAAAAAGGCAAGGTGTGAAACAACTGTGGAAACCCAGCAATGCATGTGTCGGATTCTTGGTGGGATAGCTGTGGGATTAGCTTAAATGTGAGGTGTCCGTATTCTCCAAATTGAAAAATATATTTTTCTGGGTGAAATATGACCAAGTTGGAACACCTTTGAAATTGAGAATTAGGAAGTAAGAAAACAAACTCAGCAGAATTACTTTAAATATCAAATCTAGCTTGCTGTTACCCTATGGGGAAAAATTTCTTCTGAAGGGAGAAATGTGGGATTTATCTTTATGTTTTGCTGCTGCCATACATAAAGTGATGGCATTCAAGATACAATGATAGTTATTAATACTATTACTAATACGGAGTAGATGTTAGAAGCGTAAATTTAAGGGGAAATCAGTACAATAATTTTTTATCATTTAAAGGAAACATTTAAATGACTCAATCCTATATTTTTTGTAATATAGGATCATAGAATCACCTAGGTTGGAAAAAACCTTCCAGGTCATCATGTCCAAGCATTTCACCAGGACTGTCCAGTCCACCCACAAACCACATCACCAACAGCCTCGTCTACATGGTTTTTGAACATTTCCAGGGACAGTAAATCCACCACTTCCTGGGTCAGCCTGTTCTATCCTGACTATCCTTTTGGAGAAAAATTTTTCCTAATATCCAGTCTAAACCTCTCCTGACACAGCTTGAGGCCGTTACCTCTTGTCCTATCACTTGTTACTTGGGAGAAGAGACGAGCCTCACCCTGTCCTCCTTTCAGGTAGTTGTATAGAGATGAAGAACCACATACTCTCTAAATTAAGACTTTGTGCTTTTTTAAAGACTGTGGTCTTTTTGTAGAAGATGTGATTTATATAGGAAGTCTTAAAGAGCTGGAAAATCCACTGGGGAATTTGTCCCAGTTGCTCTCCTTCTGCTGAAAAGGTTAGTTCCATTTTTTTTTATCTTTGTATGTCATTGTCTGCATGAGCAGAGAGCTTTCAGTATCCGTTTTCTTAATCATTACATGATTAGTGTTTATATGTAATCACCATTCTGTTCGTTAGCTTACTATTCTATAAAGTAAATAGAGTAAACTCCTTAAATCTCTTGCCAACAAAGATATATTTCCAAGTCTTCAATATCTTCTCAGGGTCTAAGGTGACTTCCTTAGCAAGATGACTTGCTTAGCTGTATTACTGCACTGGACGTTCATATTGATTTGGTTATCCAAGTGATTTGTAAAGCATTTTCAGAATTACTGCTCCCAAAGACACAATTTCACATTTTGTGGTAATGGCATCATTCTTTGGTCTTTGAACACGAAAATTCCACTTGCCTTTACTGTGTCAGGAAACATGCTTGACTGCACTCGCCATATTAAATGATCTAGATAGTGTGGTATTGCAGTGTTTTTTCATTGTTAATTTCTGAATTATCAGCAATAATTAAATAAAATACTTTCAGATCACTGAAAAAATATTGCACTGAAACTGGATTAGAAAAATATCTCTGTAGGAGCTAACACCTTCATGGTTACCCATTTACAATTAAAATGAAATATATTAGTCTACAATTTCACTTTTCTTCACATGATTTGTTGTATTTTGAGGTACGTGGTATGTCACAAAATATGAAATGAGAGAAGCCATTGGGAGTCGGGTAAGTCAGGTAAATCGAGGGAGATAAATTGGCAGTACCTGGGGAAAAACAAACAAACATTCTTGTATTCACTCATGTTATTCAAAAGCTTGTAGAACCTTTTTGCCCTTGTATTTGAGAGTATTTGGTGAAAACCTGATTGATATTCCTTTTAGTGAAGTGACTTCGCTCTCAGAGTGGCACTGCAGTTTGAGAAGAAATTAAATCCTAGGATTCTTCAGCTTGGAACAGAAGTGATAGGATGCATGAGAAAGACTTATAAAATCACAAACAATACAAAAAAGGTGAACACAAACCAATGCTCACTAAGCATTTGAAGAATATGAAAGTAGTAGGTGAAGGTGAATTGCTCTGGGAAAACAACAGAAGAATAATACTTGTCCAGAGGTTACGACTGCAGCATCTTGATTCTCCCTGAGATCCCAGAAATACCAGCCTCGTAAGCAAGTCTTCTCACCCTAAGGAATTCTTCCCCTCCAGAATCTTTAGATTCCCAAATACATACTTTGAGCCATCCAGGCAAACACATGGGATGGTTGCCATAGAACTGTGAAATCCATAGTATATCTCCATTTCATTTTGAGTGACCCTGTCTAAGGCCAAATTTCCACTCCAGCCAGTCACTCATACAACTGCAGGGCTCCTGTCACCTTTAGCTGTGGAAATCAAATACCTCAGGCAGTCAAATGCTGAGTGTTGGCATTACTCAGTATCACTGATGCCAGAGCAAATCATGACACAGTTACTAATTCAAACCATTTGATTGTAGTTTACTTTCTTTTCTAATGCAATCCTGATGTGATTTCATAGCTTTCTGGGAAATAGCTAAGCAATGCTGGATTATGCACCTTACAGCAAGATAGCATTAAAAAATTGTAAAAAAAAGTATTTTCATGTTTTCAGGCATCAGATGCTGCAGAGAAAAAAATATGTAATTTTCTTTGTAGCACTCTTGAAAGAGAGTACTGACAGTACACAAAGCTGCTATATTTCTCATGCTAAAATGTGTCATTTTAGCTGTGGCTAAATCTTGAAATACATTAGTTAATTTACCAATGAAATGTTGATTTATTTAGATAACATTATAGTACACTATAATTTTTCCTACAGTCATCATTATGTTGTTTTTGTGTCTTCGTATTTTTAACTATGAGAACTCTCAAAGGCATTTTTGTTGTTTTTTTTTTCTTAGATCCCACGTAAGATTATTTTAAAATAATTTAGTCTACTTTCATGCTGATGCTACTGACAGCCTCTTGTAAGTAAATGAGAAATTCCTTCTGTAAAAAGTACATTGTCTTATTGTCAATTACTATTATCTTTTTGACCCTACAGCAAATTATTTTCCCATTCAAATGAAAAAACTGAATTCTACATGCTGAGAACAGGCTTCCCAGGGTAGTGGTGGAATCACGGCCCCTGAAGCATTCAGACTCTATGTAGAAGAGGCCTTTTGTGACATGGTTTAATGGTGGGCTTGGCAGTCCAGGGGTAAAGGTTGGGCTTGTTGATCTTAAAGGTCTTTTCCAACCTAATTGATTTTGTGATTTTATGGTTCTATGATAGCTCAAATGAAACATTCACAAGTCCCCATAGAGAGCTGAACATTCAGAATAGGTTTGTAGCTCTTTGCATCACACTGTCTATATTCTTCAACCTACAACTACTGTAGGTTTTCATGTAGGATTGGAGGGAATTTCCATCACCATTTTATCAAGGCATTTTCTACTTTAATACTTCTCTTTTACTAAGGAATTTAATACTCTTTTTGTTGTTGCTTCAAGCTCACAAGGAGTCTGTTTTTTGTTTCAGTCTCAGCACTTGCTTTGAAGCCCCATTACAACTTACCAGTGGTCTCTAAAAGCTTTAGTCCTCTACCTATAGATTTCTGGATTTAGGTAAGCATTGTCAAAAATATCCATTAGTGCCTCCACCTTGAAAGTGTAGATCCTTACAAAAAGATCCTTACAAAATTCCACTAAGTGTGTTCAGCATGTGGGACTCCATGAAATGCCCTTTTAGAAAAACTCAGCTGAATAAAATTGATTGCAATATTGCCTTAATGAATCTTTCTATACTTTTCTTTCTTACATGTTTTTTACCTGCTTTATAGATACCAAAACAAAAGCTAAAGACAATTTCACATTTTGAGTTATGAAGTCTGAAATAGGAAACTGTGCCTGGACTTAATATTTCAGATACATAATTACATCAAGGACATATGCAAATAACATTTGTTGCTGTGGTGGTTCTGTTTGTTTGCTTTGTTGTTTTTATTTTGATTTGCTTTTTAATTTTGCTGTTCATTAAAACATCTGAATTTATTTCACATTCATTCTTTGAGTTAAGGAGTTAGTCACAAGACTTAATTTGATGGAATGATGCAACCATCTTTTTACATGAGAAAACTTCATGAAATAAAATCTTTCCATTACAAAAAAAGGAAGAAAAAAAAAAAGGGTAGTAATTTTTTCTTTTAACTCTTCAGTTACATAAGAAGGCTGTTGCAGAAAGGAAGGAAAGGAATAAACTCTTCTCTATGTCCAAGCAGCTATCGCAAGAAGTAATTGACTTAAATTGCCAGCAAGGCAGTTAAGTTGGACGCAAGGGAAAATATTTTCTAATGGTAAGGCTAATTAAGCATTAGAAGGTCTAGGGAGCCCATAAAACATAAATTATTGAAAATTTTAAAAACATATTGGGCAAAGTGTGATATGGCTACCATTCCTTCTGACTTCATAAGAGAGGATCTGGTAGATAACCCCTTAAAATTCCTTTCAACTCCACTTTCTGTCATCCTATCTTTATTTCATATTTTGTTCACATTTTGCATACCATTTCCCAAGCTTTCGTATTGACACTACTTTGAATTTATTCACAGCTCACCCAACATGAAATGTCTTTTTGGCTTACCTTTAACAGATGAACCAGTTGTAAGCTGAATAACTCATTTATACTATAAATGTATAATAATTTCATATAACAGTTAACTTCTGTATGATTTTGCAACCTATAACCCAGCACCACATATTTTGGCAGGGTGAAATTAATTAGTTCACTTTTATTTTCCTTTCTACAAGATAAATAGCACAGCAAAGTTTTCACGCTTTTGAGAAATTTTCAAGGTGTGAATTTTCTTTTTAAGTATGAAGTAAAGGTGAGGAAACAAATTTGATATCATGTGGCAGCATTCGGGAAATAGTTCTGCCACCTATGAGCCTTGAGAGGCCTTAGACAATCTTTTTTTTTCTCTTTTATCTTTCAAGACTGCAAGTTTCCTGGGATAAGAACAGTCTTACTTTGATTATGTTATACCTAACAAAGCAACCCCATTCTGGGATTCTGTTGCCCATTTTTCCAGTGCTTTCTTAGACTAAGGAAATAAATGCCTAATGACATAGCGTCAAGAAACTTGTGATGAAATGCATAAAAATGCAGCGTGTTACAAACACATCACATTCTCAGAACAGCAGTAAGAAGTAACACCTCTTTCTCTCTTTTTCTTATATTTTAACTCATACACTTGCTGTGTGAAGCAGCTGTACAAGGTTTTGAGTATTCCCATGAAAACTGCCACAAAAGCCTCCTGCCCACTTTGCAAAGAGCAGTGCTGCATAACTGCTGCCCTGCTGAGTTACGTGCTTTGTGCTATGCCATACATGCAGGCTTGCAAACACAGATTTAACTCTGATGAAAGCAGAAACCTCTGTGACATGAAAAACTTCTGTTGAACAAAGCATGTACTCAAGCAAGTTTCCAGTAACTTTTGCTTTGCCGTCTTTTAACGGATTCATGAAAGTAGGATAGCAACAAACACTGTCATTACTTGTATCATACAAATGCATTCAGCAATACAAAGGACAAAAAAAGGGCAATCTGGAAGAAACAAGATATAGATATGAAACACTGGGAAAACTTGAGAGCTCATTTAGC
The DNA here is from genome assembly GCA_039720435.1 of Amazona ochrocephala. Classification (NCBI taxonomy): domain Eukaryota; kingdom Metazoa; phylum Chordata; class Aves; order Psittaciformes; family Psittacidae; genus Amazona; species Amazona ochrocephala. The sequence goes on from CM077878.1 coordinate 26,870,325, forward strand.
TCCAAATATCAGAAAAGTCATTAGGAATCTTTCCACTAACTTTCCTCCCAGTCTTTTGAACATATATATTTAAGTTACATTTGCCTTTCCTTCCCTAGACAAACATTGAGTGCTGTTGGACTATAGGGAAAATGATTAATCTCTTCTGTTTTCTAAAGGTGATAACAGTTAAATGTTAGCTTTATTATGTCATTATGTATCCAGTTTATGATCACTGCATCCTACAAGATAAATTATTTTTACCTGCAACACAAAAAGCTAGAGGAATTGTGACCACTATACCATTGCTTTAACAGCAACATAATGAATTAATGTAATTCGTTAATTACTGTAACTTGTTCAGAGTAATTAACATATCATGGCACAAATTTGGATCCACATTACTGCATGAGAAATAGACTAACTTGAATTAATTAATTCCTTGGTGTAACTGAGATAAAAATCAAGACTACCAGGAGGTTAGAAGAGTTTCTGAGTATTAAAAAATTCTTTCTATTTTGTTTTTATAGTACTTTGGATTTGTGCACTATCATCTGCCTCTAGTTGGGTGGTCATTTTCTTCATTCGTCATTGCCTCCCTCAATTGCTGCTTCATGCTAAGGAACTTACCAGTGGTGAGCTCTTCTCTCAGACACAAGGGTCAGACAACTAGGGAACAGACGGTCACATAAAGAAGGTTGCTAGTTTGTTCTTTTTTGGTCCAGTATAAAGTAAACATACAAGTTTAAATTTAGTAAATTATCTTTTAGGGGGTGTGTGTGTGCAGAAGTGAAAGTTTTATTTTCCACCAGTATTCACTTCAAACTGAAATTTAAAAAAATTGTGAACTAAAATTCTCAAGAGTTTTGAGTTGGAAGTGTCAAAGAAGAGAACATAGATTTAAAAATCTGATTTAATGTAGTCGGCACAATAAAGACATATTGCATATAGAATAATTTTTCTGTTTAGATTCTCCTGAACAGAAAAGTGGCCAAAAAATATTAAAGCAGCATGACATTCTTTTCTAAAGATATATTTTCTAATATTATTTTAGTGTTGGGGAATATCTAGTAACATTAATAATACTTCATTATTAATTTAAAATTGTAATAACAACAACTTTAAAACCTTATTTACACACCTAGAATTGTCAAATAATTCTGTCCAAAGACTTCATAGAATCCTAGAGTCACAGAATAGTTAGGGTTGGAAACGACCTTGAGATCCTCAGGACAGTGAGAAGAGCGTGCACCAAGCTCGCTGCCCTGGACTTCAAGACAGCAGACTTTGCCCTCTTCAAGAACCTGCTCAGAAAGGTTCCATGGGATACAGCCCTGGAGGGCAGGGGGGCCCAAGACTGTTGGTTGATATTCAAGGATCACCTGCTGCAAGCTCAGGAGCGGTGCATCCCTAGCAGAAGGAAGTGCTGCAGGAGGGCCAGGAGACCTCCTTGAATGGATAAGGAGCTGCTGAGGAAAATTCAAAGGAAAAAAGACGCTTATAAAAGGTGGAAGCAAGGTCAGGCGGCCTGGGGAGAATACAGGGATGTTGTCCGGGAAGCTAGGGACCAGGTTAGGAAAGCTAAGGCCCACTTAGAATTAAAATTGGCTAGGGATGTTAAGCATAACAGGAAGGGATTTTATAGGTACACTGCAAATAAAAGACAGGTTAGGGACAACGTGGGTCCTCTCCATAAGTTATCGGGAGAACTGGCTACCCTGGATTTAGAGAAGGCTGAGCTTCTTAATGACTTCTTTGCCTCAGTCTTCACCAGCAAATGCTCTGACCACACCACCCAAGTCTTGGAAGGCAGACGCAGGGACAGTGAGAATGAAGACCCTGGGCCCACTGTAGGAGAGGATGTGGCTCAAGACCACCTTAGGAACCTGAATGTATACAAGTCCATGGGACCTGATGAAATCCATCTGTGGGTCCTGAAGGAGCTGGCAAATGAAGTTGCTAAGCCACTGTCCATCATATTTGAGAAATCATGGTAGTCAGGCAAAGCTCCCGACAACTGGAAAAAGGGAAATATAACCCCATTTTCAAGAAGGGGAAAATGGATGAGTCAGGGGATGACAGACCAGTCAGTCTCACCTCTGTGCCTGGCAAAATCTTGGGGCGGATTATCCTGGAAGGCATGCTAAGGCACATGAAAACCAACAAGGTGCTTGGGGACAGCCAGCATGGCTTCAGTAATGGGAAATCCTGCCTGACCAATCTGGTGACCTTCTATGAAGGGGCTACGGAACTGATGGACAGGGGCAGAGCAGTTGATGTCATCTACCTGGACTTGTGCAAAGCCTTTGACACTGACTCACATGACATCCTTGTCTCTAAGTTGGAGAGACATCAATTTGATAGGTGGACCACTCGGTGGATAAAGAACTGGCTGGATGGCCGCACGCAAAGAGTAGTGCTCAATGGCTCAATGTCCAGCTGGAGACCAGTAACGAGTGTTGTCCCTCAGGGATTGGTGTTGGGACCGGTCTTGTTCAACATCTTTGTCAGTAACATGGCCAGTGAGATGGAGTGTGCCCTCAGCAAGTTTGCCAATGACACCAAGCTGTGTGGTTCTGTTGATACACTGGAGGGCAGGAATGCCATCCAGAGGGACCTTGACATGCTTGTGAGGTGGGCTGATGCCAACCTGATGAAGTTTAACCATGAAAAGTGCAAGGTCCTCCACCTGGGTCGGAGCAATCCCAGGCACAGCTACAGGCTGTGCAGAGAAGAGATTCAGAGCAGCCATGCGGAGAACGACTTGGGGGTGTTGGTTGATGAGAAACTGAACATGAGCTGGCAGTGTGCGCTTGCAGCCCAGAAAGCCAACTGTATCCTGGGCTGCATCAAAAGGAGCGTGACCAGCAGGTGGAGGGAGGTGATCCTGCCCCTCTACTCTGCTCTCGTGAGACCTCACTTGGAGTATTGCGTGCAGTTCTGGTGTCCTCAACATAAAAAGGACATGGAACTGTTGGAACAAGTGCAGAGGAGGGCCACGAGGATGATCAGGGGACTGGAGCACCTCCTGTATGAAGATAGGCTGAGAAAGTTGGGGCTGTTCAGCCTGGAGAAGAGAAGGCTGTGTGGAGACCTCATAGCAGCCTTCCAATACCTTAAGGGGGCCTCTAGGGATGGTGGGGAGGGACTCTTCATGAGGGACTGTAGTGAGAGGACAAGGGGTAATGGGTTCAAACTTAAGCAGGGGAAGTTTAGATTGGATATGAGGAAGAAATTCTTTACTGTAAGGGTGGTGAGGCCCTGGAATGGGTTGCCCAGGGAAGTTGTGAATGCTTCATCCCTGGCAGTGTTCAAGGCTGGGTTGGACATAGCCTTGGATGGCATGGTTTAGTGTGAGGTGTCCCTGCCCCTGGCAGGGGTGTTGGAAGGAGATGATCTTAAGGTCCTTTCCAACCCTAACTATTCTATGACTCTATGATTCTATGATCATCAAGTTCCAATCCCCCTGCCATGGGCAGGGACGCCTCCCACTAAAAAAACGTATCTACCTACCCTCAGAAAACTCAAAATTCTTTATGTTTCTCCTTCAACCTTTAAACTTCTGCCCAAGAAAGTAATCAAATTTAGGCTATTTTATACTAAGGGACAAATCAAGTTTAAGAATGGAAAATTTTTTTTGCAGCATGCTCCATTCCTGTGCCATTTCTGTGTAATTTAAGGGATCTAGTCCATGTGGTGTGGTGGGAGGGAAAGGACTGGTGACCACAATTCTGACAAGGTGGCACAGAAAGACCTGGTAACTTTCAGGTAAGATAAACCTAAGCTTTGCATTTACAGGAAGAATTTCTGGTCATTCACTGAAAAACAGCTGAATTTATTTTCTGTATTTCATGGACAACAGGATGAGGCCTATTAAGCGTTTACTTAAAACCAGAGAAGGTCAATAGAAAGCATCGGATCCACAAACTAATACAAGATCACAAAGTAGATTTACAAGATATTTTGTTCTTTATATTAGCCGTCCATTTGCAGTCTTACTCGAGGAAATTTGCTCCCGCTTATGGTACTTTTTTCAAGACATAGACTTTTTTGCATTGACTGTGAAGAGCATGTAGAAAGTAATGTACCAAAGAATATTTAATGAATAGCAAGTTTATAAGGTGTTTACCTTACTGACAGACTTATTTGTCTGCAAGATCATCACACTCAGAACTAAAAGGAAAGTCTTTAAGGACAAATTGCCCAAACATTAAGGTCAAAAGCTGGAGTTAAATTAAACATTTGCAAGAATACTTTACCTCCAGCTTGCTAACTCAAAGGGCTGAAAAAAAGCAGCGGTAACTATCAGTGATTTAAAAGCTATTGCTAATGTGGTAGTTCATAGTTGTGTTCTTTGAGTGTCTCTTTACCTTCTTTGCTACACAGTATAAGGTTATTTCCAGAATTGTTCTAACCTAATTAAATCTCCTATTATCTCTCAGCCAAGCATAATTCACAGGCTGTGCTATAAACATCATCTGTGGCAAACATTACAAGTAAGATGCAGTGGAAAACCTTTCAATGGAAAAGCTGGAGGATCTCAGCTTTCTACATTCAATTATCTGATATTGTGATGAATTTAAGGAGAAAGAGAGAAGAAGAGCTAAAGATCACTATGTGATAGGAGGTGGCTGGATATAGTGTTAAACATCAAACAATTATGTTCAGTAAAGGTTTCCATAGGTGAAAGCTAAAGGCAAAAAAATGAGGTGATGTGAGAAGTAAAGAATAGTTTTGAACCAGGATTGGCACTTAATCTTTGCTCTGGTTATTGTTTGGATCCTGCATATATGTATATTGCTACTATCTAAGGATGTGTACAGGAGATTTTATTATTATGCTTGAGAGAGACACACAACAGAAAGAGTGTACATCCATGGAAATGAAATGAACAGCTTCCACATTACAAAGGTTTCATATACCAGCTGCCATCTCTTTTTTCTCTCTATGCAAAGCTAAAATCAAGAAGTGTAACCCTTCTGTTAGCTGGTACTGGCAGCAGCCAACACCGTATTTACTTTCGCAGTCCTGCTTCAAGCATCTCATACTCCCATTATGGGAAATAAAAAATAAAAAAATAGCCTTTTATTTTCCTAAGTTGTTCTTCGCTGCATAGAACCACACTTGAGAATATTGGAAAGAAGAACTAGACTGAAAAGAAAGAACAGAAACAAAAAAATTATGGGAAGCTCAAGTTTATTTGCGTAACTAAGAAACCTCAAAAAAATTCACAAGAACTCTGTTTGATGCCCATTCTGTCAGTACCTCCTTGAAGTCTTAGTCTATGTGTCAGTGTCACATATAATTCAAGAGCTGCTCTCCATGCCCATCTTAGCTATCCTTCTCACAGCTGCCTATACCCTGTTCTCCTAAATGTGGCTTCAGAATCTTCAGATCTCTAGGTGTTTATCTGCTTAAAAAGACACATCGTTCCCTCTGCCTACTTTATCAGTCTATCTGAATCTGCTGGCTGCTGGCAATTCTAAAGAATAAGAGAAATAAATTAGGCACAACTGTCTGTTTCCCACCTCTCTTCCGTGGGGAAGAAAGACAGAAGGAAGGATGGAATTAAGACATACCCTCTCTTTGGTTCAGTCTTTTCACTACTGCCACACAGTCAACAAAATTATATTAAAAAGAAGAGCATCCTTCAGGCATTTAAAGGACTTTTTCTGAAAGTATTAGTGAGGAGCCACCATTGCATATGGTCTCTGCAATGAGGCAGACATGGATTCTCATGAATTTTAAAGTTTTGGTCTGATTGTTTGTTTGTTTGTTTTCCCAGAACTCTTTCAAACCGTAGTAAGCTTTCCTAAACTGGTTGGTGGAGAGGAAGAAGAGTGCATCAAGCTGTCAAAATGACAGTGCGGACAAGGAGAGGACTTAGCTTATCAGTGCAGCTGGTTCTGTAGTCAAAGAGAGAAAGATTGAGATAAAGGATCTTTCTCCTCGTTGGCCTGAGGCCCTGGAAGTATGCTAGGAATGCTGCTCTCCTTCCAGAGGATCTGATTCAGTTTCACTTGTGGTGGTTTAGCTCCCACTGCCATCACTCTTGCAGTGACAGTTGCTATAGTGAGTGAGAAAGTGCCTTGCCTGGTTTTGAGTACTAACACAAAAGGCTGCCTGTCTCCTCTGCAATTTGGCAGGAAACCCTTTGGTGTGGGATGATGTGTAGCTGTGCACTTACTCACTGAAGACCTCGCTGGAGCTTGTTTCTGGAGAGAGCAAGCAAGTACAAGCAGCGCTGACTCCTCATTTTCCTTAGGGGAAGCCTACCACAATATCTACATTTGACCCATATGTTTTACCAGCTGCTCCCCCAGCACTTTATAGACTTCACACCTGTTTTGCACAAAAGAGAAAACATTCGCTCATTTGAATGGAGTATAAAATGATTCAGCTGGCCATCAAAGGTCCCCTTGCATGAAACCTAACCCGTATTTGTGAAGTCAGCAGTACAGAACAGCCCTTGGATGCAGTATTTTTGCTCTTTCTTGGAGGGGATCCCAGCTCCCAGAATGGATTTTAGGACACTTTAGTTTACACCATTAATCTCCCTGTAGAGCAAGAAACCTAAAAAAGAAGGCAATATAAAGAGATACAGATTTTAAAAGGGGCTACACAAAGTCTTCATGCTTCCATTTAGCACAAGCTAAGGATACAGGCTTCCTCTCTGCTGTGAGGTTAGATGTAACCATCCACTTGGGAGCCAAAAAGTACAGAAAGTTACTCCAAAAGATACAGTAAGAATTTTATTTCCTGTGATTATTGCTTTTGTTTTCAAAATACAGTACATTAGCCCTGCACAACACAGTGCTCCGTTCCAACCTATCAAGAAACCCCAGTTTCTATCCCTCCTTTAGAAGAGTTCAGATGTGTGTTCTCGTACTACTAGAGTAACATAACGGGAGGAAATTGGGAGATGTCCTTAAAAGGAAAGATGAGTCATTTACCCATAACTCAAGGGTGAGATGCAAATTCAAATATTCTGAAATAGGCACTGAACCTGGAGTGAAAAAGCTGGTACTTCTTTTCTCGCTGGAAATTAAAGGATTGTCCACCATTCCATCTTCTGTGTCTGCATCTTAGTATGCTGTGAGCATGTCTCCACACTAAAGCATTTCAGAGAAGTTAAACTAAAGAGTATTTTGTTCTTAGCCTCTGACAAGAAAGGGGTGCCAGCCCTGAGTCAGTCATAACCTTATGTGTTAAAGCATTTTTAAGTATATATAAAGTACAATTACAAGGAAGTCAGACTTTTTTGTTGTTGCTGCAAATTGAAGTACTGTCATAATTTATCTATGTGAGGATTTGGGCAGCAAGTAGACAAAGAGGTTACTCTCCAAGGGAAAATGTTGGTTGAAAAGATCTTGAAAGCCACTTAAACACCTTTTTCATTTTGCAAATCGAGTCAAGCCTGACTCTTCTGAACACCTAACACAGGTGCTTCTGAAAATATTCTGCTTTTCTAGTTTGTGTGGATTGCTTCAAAGACAAAAAAAAAAAAAAGTAGAAAAAGCAGAAGAAAGGTACACCTTCATTTTACAAATACCTGACCCAAAATGGAACAAAAGAATGGCCTCATGCTTAAGGCATTGAACTATTACTCAGCAATGACCTGGAGCAAATAATTTAATCTGTCTATACTCTGTTTCAATGGGGAAGATCTCTTTTTCTTCCCCAGCAATTTAAGCAGTAAGCTCTTCATGAGAGAGTTTGTTTTCCTTTTTGCTTTTGCATTTACATTACATCAGAGAGCTGCTTTCTCCAACAGCTTCCAAGTACCACTTCATCTTAAAAATATATAAAAAGAATATAAACATAAGCATAAAGAAAACTTCACAATTTTTATGATCAGTTCTGGGGACAACAGTTTAGGTTTTGAATAAACAGGTTTTTCTCTGCGAATATATTTGGAGATGTTGCATTAGATACATGGATTGAATATTGCAGAATACAGTTTAGTTTGCACACATCTCAGTATCCTCCAAACTTAAATGAATAATGCATAATCTGGAAGGATGGTCTAATGTCATCTTCATTTGGTGACAGTTTATCATGGGCTATATTCCCTGAAAGCATCATTATTTGAGATGTTATTATTATTCCTTTAGAAATTAAATCATGTCCAAGAAGGAGCTACACATATAAAATGGAATCAAAGCCCCCTTATCTTCAGCAGTATTTATATTATAAATTATCTCAGGGACCCAAAATAGAATGCCAAAGGAATCTGGCAGCAAAAAACAAAGGAAATGCATGAACCTCCCTTAGGACAAATCTGATAGCTCCTACTTGCATGTCAAATAGGCATTGCCCTTACCATTCAACAATCAAACCCCAGATCCTCAGCTGGTGTGAGCTATCCTCTCTCTGCTAGTGGAGCTCTGTCAGTCTACACCAGCTGAGGATCTGTCTCACTTGTAATTTATAGCAAACTGCCACGCCTCAGGCTGTGCAGCACAGTGTATTTATCCTGGGATTCTTAGAAGAGTCACAGTAGCTTTCCTTGAAATGCAGCAATTAGGATTTTTTGCTAGGAAACAAAGTTTGTTCTTTAGCTTCTGTCGATAACATGTGAAAGGGCATTTCAGAATTTTAATTATTTAGTATTGTCGTGGGTTCAGCAGCAGCAGTCATTTTTTCTCCTCTTTAGTAGCTGGTGCAGCGCTGTGTTTTTGACTTTTGGCCGGGGAACAGCTCTGATAACACTGATGTTTTTAGTTGTTGCAGTAATGTTTAGTCTGACCAAGAACTTTCTGAGTCTCATGTTCTGCCAGGGAGGAGGGGAAGCTGGGAGGAAGCAAAGACAGGACACCTGACCCAAACTGACCAAAGAGGTATTCCATACCACAGCACGTCATGCCCAGGATGTAAAAACTAAGGCAGGGACCTGGAAGAGGGGGGTTGCACTGCTGGGTAGGGCTTGGTATCGAGTGGTGAGCAGTTGTATTCTCTTCCCTTGTATTTCTCTTGTCATTATTATTATTGGTGGTAGCAGTAGTAGGTTTGTGCTATACCTTAGTTACTGGACTGTTCTTAACCCGTGGGAGTTACATTCTTTCAGTTCTCCTCCCCATCCCTCTGGGAGCAGGGGGGAAGAAAGAGGGGGGAGTGAGTGAGCAAACTGTGTGAGCTGGGCTTAAAACATGATAAGTATAAAGATTAAAAATAAGGTAAGTGGGCAAGAAGGTCATAAACCACTTTCTTAAAGGAAGGTTATTGTTTCTGACTGTACTGAAACAAATCCCACTGTGTATCGAGTCTGCTGAGAGTGTATCATCCAAGAGAAACTGCATTGAATATTTCATTAATAAAACCAAAACTCAAAGAAAAATTTCATGTCATGTGCAAATAACATTAGAATTGGCAATATTCCTATTTCTAAATTGTTTCATGGTGACTCAGCTGGAAATTATACACAAAATATGGCATTTGTGACAGCAAAGGAAGTATGAGGTAGGCGGACTGGCATGCATCTTTTTATATCTGCTATTATCAATCAGAACAGAACATGCTGCAGAATACTCAGGACTTGTAAATCCCATTTGCCATACAGGAATATAGGGAAGTGCTTCTGAATGTTGGTAGCAAGAGGAATTGAACCTTAATCTCAGCAGCTATATTCATTCATTTTTACTACAAAGATTTAAGCATTCAGCATAATGGTTTGTAGGGTATTATGATGCCTATGACCGAAGTGCCAAGCCCTGAACTCCCAGGGTTGCTGTGGTTATATTGGGTCGTACAGGTAAATTAAAGAAAGCAAAGCTCCTCATAGAGACTCACAACAGACTTTGTGTTGAGTGCTAGAACAAATCAACCAGCCAATAGAAATTGTCAAAGGGAAGGGTATGTCTGAATTCTGGTGAAGAAGGTTACTCACCTCGGGTATGTCTAAACTTATGATGTTGAACCTGAAAGTACTCCTAAAATGTCTTTGTATCAAGATGTGGCCTTTTCCTCAGTAGCCTAATGGTCAATGCCTTCGCTACAGAAATGGGTCATCTGTCATCCCTGTCCTCTTCAACTTGAGTGGGTTTGAAGCTCTGGTCAGGTGAGTACTGCCACCACCTGGCTATGCAGTTTTCTGGACAAAAGTGTTCTCAGCCTCCAGTTGAAGATAGGCAACTCTGTGTACCCTAAAAATAAAGATTTTTTGAATGCAGTAAGCAGGAAAAGATGATGTCCATCTGTCCTGAAATGAAGCAATTTCTTCACCTCTGATTATAATACTCATTATAGAACCAAATGAAAGTGGACTACTAGGAACAAATGTGGAAGAATGAAAACTGACATTGTGAGAAGAAAACCAAAATTCAGAGCTGTGAAATGCAGAAATTGGGAAACCCAGGCAGCTGGAACTCCATTTCAGAGTTCTGCAGGAAGACTGGTATGGAATTGCAAGTCCGTTAAGAAGATTTCATAAAATGTCATTGTACAAGGCAGTAGAAGGCAGAGATGTGTGGAGCGTGGAATATACAGTTCTAGTTCCTCAGTTTCAAAATAGGTGAATTCAAAAGAAAAAAGACACAAAGAAGAGCTACCGAGATGTAAAATTAGAAGACCTTGCTCTGACTGATCTGGGAAAAATGGTATATGATTGTAGTTTTTCTAAACACGGCAATAAAGTGATTACCAGGAGGAGGAAAAAAGGATTTTCAGCTAACAGTGCTGGCACAGGAGCAGATGGATATAAACTGGCTAGAAAAAAATTATGCTGAAGACTTCAGTACTGCACCGAAAGAGTGAGGTTCTGGAACAGCAATCCGGTTGTAGCTGTAGAGGCAACTCCCCCAAATCAAAATAGCAACAACAAATTTAGTTTTTAAGAGGACTTTGATCACTTCATAAAAGGATTCTCCACCATGGTTGCCTCAAGTAACAGGGCATGGGTTTCCATTATCCAAGAAGTCCCTTTCAGCCTTGTGTTACTGTGAATTTAGAAGTTGTTACTCAAATAACATAAATAGCTTAAGGTAATTTGAGTACTTAAGCAAATAGGTAGGTATAGCTTCCTGTATCTAAGATCATTCATTAACAGCACAATGGTTATCCCTTATCTGTATTTAAAAGGAAATGGTTTTCCATTTCCCACTTTAATCTTTCCTCACTGTCTATATTAATTCTAGTGTCTGTGTTTTAGTTATTTTTTTCACTGCTTAAATATGTTGGATGCCAGCTTGGTTTGCCCAAGGGACCCTGAGATATGGATGCGTTAGCTGCTACTATTTTAGCTAGAGGCACAGAGCAGAATTTGTAACAAAAAAAAATTATAATAAAAAAAAGAATCAGCAGCCAGCATGTTACATCTGAATCTCTGTCTACCATACAGAAATGGCATATTTCCTTTTGCTAGCAAGTTATATTATTTTCAAGCCTATTAGCATCAGTAGGCACAAGCTATTTTTGAGCTTAGAGAAAGCTCTGCTATTCTTCTGCACCCCATTAGTGCCTAAAGGCTTCAGGAACAGCTTTGTGACAGTAGAAGAACAGCAGTAAAGAATGACCCAAAGCCAGCAGTGGATATACTGGGTGGCTGCTACTTGTGCTTACCAACACCTTTTGTCTGAAAGCCAGTGGTACCAGCAGAAACAATGTGGGAAGCACATAGAAAGTGTATAATTAGATTACAGTGCTTCCTTGTAGCTGGTTTCTTGTGACCCCTGACTGTGTTTTGTTTTCAGCATCAAGCTCACTGGAATCACGTTACTGTGTAACATAGACACAGTTCACTTTAGTCATAAGCAGCTGGATCTTGAAACCTCAAATGGGCCCATATGCTCATAGTCCTTGACAGTTACATCTTTTCTTTTTTTTTTTTTTTTGTACTACAAATTTTCTCTCAGCCTCTTCCCTAAGATTTTTCTTGAGCTGCAGAAAGCTGAATGTAATGGAAACATGCAACAAGTCTACTACCCAGTTAATTCTACTTCAAACTGCAGTAAACTCCCCTGCATCTGAAGAAAGATATGATAATGGGTAATCATCTCCTCTCACTTACGTATTATGTTTCAGTTGCAGCAAGAAATTAGTCATAACGGGAGGGAATGGAGGTTGTCAGGACTGTGAAGAGAAGGAAAATGACTGATCCATAAGTTTTGTGAGCCTATGTTGTGGTTTAAAACCAGTACAGCCTCTGAAGCTTTTCTTATTTCATAAATTAAGCACCCTTTAGTAATCTTATACAGTCATAGGGTAACACAAGGTTTATGAAGAAAATATTTTAACTTCTTTGTATCTTAAAAATATTTTTATTTGTCTGTTTCCTTCTCAGAACCAGTAATTCTTCATATAATTTATAATACTATTTTCCAGCAGGGAAAAAAAAAAGGAACAACAGAAATCGTATTAGATTTTTTTTGTCTTATTAGAGAAATTGATACAAACAATTCAATGAAAAAAAAGAGCTAATGTTCTATACAATATTTTGAATAGTTGGTCCTTAAGTGATTTTTGAACTCCATATCTCTCTTTTAAAATTGAAAATCAACATATGTTTATTGGAAGGCCTGAGACAGACTAGAATACCATATTCAGAGGCTCTGATTATCCTCAAGCCAGTTTCCACAAACAACTACTTCACAGTGTTTTCACCCATGTTGAACAACTTGCAAGGGCTGACACAATTTTATTTATGTCACTTTTATTGTATTGTCCGTATTTAGTAGGAGTTTGTTAGTGATTAGAAAAACAATGGAAGCTATTCTGCATTTCACTGTAAGAACAGATTGCTACTTACAACTTTCTAGCAGAAATTATTGAAATTTCTCAGGTCACAGGAGGTAACTCTGTCCCTTAATCCTTTGTATAAAGGGTAAAATTCCATTCTTGAAACTCAGGATTTTTGTCTCTGCTATTCCTATTGGAAGGATGTGTTGGATCACTCTGCTTTGATGGCTTTAAAGTATTTCTTGCCTCTTGGTCAGTTTATAATTTTTCTTCTGACAGTTCTGCCCTTTAATTTAAATAGTTTCATTTCCTCCCACCCCATTGTTGCATTTATCATTCAGTTGAATCAACAGCTATATTACCTTTTATTTTCCTTAATTATATTTAACAGAATAAACCATTTTTTTCCAGTAACTGTCTATCCTTCAAAGAATCATTCCCTTAAGTTTTTTTATAAGACCTGCTTATCTCTCAGTGAGATGTAGCATCTGACCATTAACTACAGAACAAAGCCAAAATCTTCCCTCAAAGAAAGATTTCCAGTCATGTGCTTGCAATGCTTTCCAAGCATCAGGTTAATAGCCATGTAAAGGAGGTGAAAAGAGTGTTTTCTGTTGATATACTATTAAAACCAGAAGACAGACTTCAGAATTGCCTAACTGTGAAAAATGGATTTATGAATACTAAGAACTAACTACCTCTTAAAAACCTAATGACCATGGGGCAAGCCATATATCAGGTTTCTGCTGTTGAAACCCTTTGTATGATGTTACCTCTGAATTCTTAGAACTGACCATGTTTTTTTTGCTCTGGTTCCCTTCAGGAGCAATGTGAGTGTCTGTAGTTTAAATTGAGGCTTCTATTTTTGGTTACTGCCACACCACTTCTAAAAACTACTTCAACTACCTAAGGTACAGCCTAACAAAGTAAGTCTTAAGGCTGAGAAGAAAATTATTAAATGACTATATTTTATTCTTATGCCTTGTCCACCTGACTTCCCAGCAGTTCTCCATGTTCTACATTCTGAATTCATTCTACCACTAAACCAATCACTTTATGTTAAAAAATTCATAACTTATAAATAAAGTACCTTCTAAGCTCATTCTGGAGTCAATGCTCTCTAGCATCTTCATCAAAAACCTAGATAATGGACTGTATTCAAGATTGCAGATGGTATCAAACTGAGTGGGAACAGCTGATATGATAAGGAGCAGGGTCACCTCAGGTTCTGATGGATCTTAGCTAATTACTTGTACAGGTTACCAAAAGAGACTGTGGAATCCCCTTCTTTACGTTTTTTTTACATATGACGGATTTGATCCCTGAGCAACCTCTTCTGGCTTTGAGAAGGAGGTTAGAGTATGTAACCTTACGAGTGTCCTTCCACCTGAAACTATGCTATGATCATATTATTAACTGGGTGGGGTAAGATCACAAGTCTAAACAGGTTCCAATTTATTTTTACTTTTGGGCTTGTGAATTTCTGAAAGATTTTTTTTCTCATAGATCTGCCAAAGGTACAACACAAAAAACTTGATTTTGACTGGAAACTATTGAGATTTAACAAGCACAAGTTGAAAAACCTGAAATAGATGAACTAGAAAAGCATATTTTTTTGCTGAAGGAGATGGCTAAACTGAAATTTAGGGAATCTCTTCAAGCCCTGTGAATTCAGAATGAAGCTTTCTTTCACAGAATTATAGAATTATAGAATCATAGAATATCTCAAGTTGGAAGGGACCCATAAGGATCATCGATCCAACTCCCTGCTCTTCGCAGGACTACCTAAAACTAAATCAAATGACTAAGAGCATTGTCCAGAAGATCCTTGAATGTGACAGCCTTCCTTACTCTGACCACTTCCCTGGGGAACCTCTTCCAGTGATCAAGCAACTTCTCAGAGATGAACCTTGTCTTAATGTCCAGTCTGATCTTCCCCTGATGCAGTTTCATTCCATTTCCTTGTGTCCTGTCGCTGGTCACCAGAGAGAGGAGATCAACACTTGGAAGTCTTCCTGAATGTGAGGGCTCCCAGCCCTCTTCCTTACCACATCTTCACAGGCGAAGGCTAGTTAGTTTTCATGCTACTTCAACCGTTTCTGAAATTCAAAGGTGTTGATAAAACAAATTAATTGCATAGCCTATTTTTTATGATCTAGGAAGTTTTGTGCAAATATAAGTACCTGATAAGTGCTCAAGCTTTGAGGTGATTCTATGAATTGAATTGCATCCTTGTATAATTCATGGTTTGTTATCACTACTCTGTTCACACCTTGCTGTGTGGAAGTTTACAAGTAACTCCCTGTGGTGCAAAATGCAAATGAGCTTCGTTTTGAGGACAAACTCAATGTGAAGCAATGTGTTATGACTTTCCTAGAAAGTAAGATATTCTGAAGACAATTTTGATACTGAAAATGCAGCCAGGCAATCACAAATTATAAAACTTTCAAAACCCTTCAATTTTATTTGAAATTCCTTTTATTTTTAGTGTTTAAAGCCTGCATATGTCAGTACACTAAAAGCTGTGAAGCCTCTGAGGATTTAAGCAGTGTAATATATTTAACAACAGTGCTTCAGTGTAGGGAAAAACATGTACTTTTTACTACAGTACAAAGGAAAAGAGCGTGAATGAAATAAAAATACTTTAGAAATATGATACTATAAATATAAAAGCAAAAACTATTACTTTTGAGGTAAAAAAGAATTCATTTTTAAGTAATCTTTACTTTTGAAAGTCCTGACGTATAAGTTAAAGGGTTCTTTTTTCCATGTCTTCCCAGAATTTGTGATCGGAACATTGTAATTCATTAGTACTATCATATCAGTATCCTAACTAATGAGAAATTTTGATTTTCCTATAGCAATGATTGTAAAAAAATAGCCAGAACGTTGTGAACTAAATCCGATTGTTTAGACAAAAAAATGAATTAATACTTCTTACATAAGGAAACTAGGAAAAGGTAACACTCATTCCTTTTACAGCCCATGCTGGTACTGTACTAATTTAATGTATTTTAGCGCAACTTCTTGGGACGACAACCCAGGCTTTTAGCACTTACTGGAAAGTAAGTCATCCCATGCATTATTGCCTTGAAACCTGAAGCACTTTTCTCAAAATACAGACAGGAAGAACAAAACCATAAGATATCACCAACTCATAAGGCACACAGAAATAAGCCTAGAAAAGACCACTGAAATTCTGTGTTAGAAGACCAGCCAAATATTAACCTGTAGCTTCTCTAAGGTCAACTTACATGAACTACTGTACTGAAATATCGGATATGGCCAAGCATATTAGGAAAAGATTTACCTTGAGACATAAGCCAGCAGTTTAAGATACCTAACTTGTGTAACACATTCAAAATTCAAGGAGGCATTGCTAAGCCCAAAGACATCAGTTAGTGCAATAGCGGATATATTGTTTCTTTTTTAAATATTCATGGCAGGCTTAGTCATTCCAGAAATCCCTTTGTTTTCTCTCCCATGTGCCAATTCTGCGCAGCATAGAGATGGAAAAGGAACAGCCGTTGCTGGCCAGGTAGTAAATACATGAGGAAGCTCTGAGCCAACTCCAGAACTGAAAAATCTACAGCGAATACCTGAAGATGAATCCCTCGTTGCTTATTCACCCTATTCTCTTGAAGCCATTTTGGTAAGCTGAAATTGTAAGGAATGATTTGAAGATGCTGCTAGGAAAATGTTTGGATTGAATTTATAAAATCCTTGAATGAATTTTACATATATTCACACAGAGCTAATTCTGAAGTGTGATGTCTGCTCTATGCTTTGTTGCATGTTAGGATGTTCTAACTTAGAAAAACAGAATTTCTACCTAAAATTATAAACTTTGTTAAATGATCAGAACTAGTTCAGTTTCTGCTAGTATAGACTTTCCTAGAGAGATCTTTGTGCAGTTAGTGTCTGGAGCAAATCTGTGATTTCATTGTAGAATTCCTGTGTGACCTTGAGATAGTATTTTGTTTTATCAAATAACACAATGCTCTGTCTGAGCACATGCTAGCAAAACTTCCCGACCTCATAGGGCAGGCTGTGGGAATCAACAGCATTGAATACCTAAGGTGCTCAATAGTCTGGTAATTTTAACCATGTAAGTAGTTCCGTAGTCAATCCACCTAAGGTTAGACCGTTGTGAAAGTGTGTGCTCTATGTATCTGTGTCTGATGTGACATTTTCCTAGTACCAAATTATCTGGAGACATTACAAGCAGAATTGTGGAAGGATCAAAAACAGCTCAAGTGGTTTACCCAGTCCCTTGTTGCAAGATAAACTGGTATGCAGCTGACACAAAACATCTCAAAGCCCTTGATTTGCTTTAGAGCCTTCTAAAGTACTTCTTCCGAAGAATGAATATGTGTGTGCACACAGGAGTTATTACCAGCTAAAAACCCTGTCTGCTGATATCGCACGTTAGAACACTGCATGCATCTATTCTAAAATCAGATGCGACACTGAAAAAATATTTGACAGAGGTATGGCTGTCTTTTGATCTTTATGAATTCTTGACATACTTCTACTGATCATGACCTTCTCGCTACTTTCAGAGGTGTATAGAAATGAGAACCATCCCTTGTGTGCTGTCAATTTTTATCTTACCAGTGAATAGTGATAACTTTTTTCTTTTTGTACATTTACAAGGGGTCGCTCATAGGCCTGCATGGGATTTTTGACTACATCAACTAGAAGAAAACATGGTAATATAATAGTGATTATTAATGTAACATGTAATGGCTGGTTCTATAAAACAATTAAGAAGCTTGCTGTCCTGTACATTGGAGATGAGATCACTTTCCACAGAATTTAATGCAGTTTTATTCCCAATTACAAGTAAAATTCTTAAAGCACATCCCACTTTTAAGAATGGGACCTTTAACTGCATAGACAGTTCCTCAGTGGCTGATCTAAACTAGTTCATACAGTAAATACGGGACAACTGGAGCTGTTCCAGTTTTCTGATGATGATATTGAGCCTAATAAGCAGAGGGGACCGATATTTGTAGAAGCTCTTTGTTGCTTCTCTGTCAAAGCATTTCATTTGTTTGCTTACTCTTTAGCTTGCTTCTCCTGAACAGTGACTCAATCCCAAATAAAAATCATCTGAGAACTTCTGACTGAGGCAGGGGCTCATGTTTAAAAAAACAACCAATATGGCTGATGGACTCATATTTTGTCTGTTTATGCCCCTTTACATGAAGAGCTGCAATGCTGTGACATCTCTTCCATACAGGTTGTAAGCCCATCAATATTTGATTAAAATCATCTGTCTTTCTTAGTAAAGATTTTTGTGAGTTCTTTCAGTTAATTGACAAAGGTGCTACATTCTGTAAGAGCAAATCTGACCCCCACATGACCTCTTAAAGCACAGTCGCTCTATTACACCTCCCTGTGTCTTAACTATGTTCTAACCCACATATTTGAAGACAAGTTGCTGATTTTATTAATCACTGTAACTTCTTAGCTGAAATATTGAGTAGTTCCAAATGACATACTTCGTCAAAGCCCATTATAGCAGCAGCCTTCCTGCTAATTTTCAAACTTGGGCTTGATTTTTAAATGTTCAGGTAGGATTTATGCTTTTTTTGCTTCTTTCTGCTCATTTTCTTCTAATTCTATATTAAACAAATAATCATCATCTGCTCTTTTGCCCCAGGGCTGATGTCAGCCTAATGGATTCCTTGTTACTCATGCAAGTTAGCTGAAAAGTTAGCAAAATGTGCGTTTGCTTTTAGTCTCCAGACCTTCTTCAGTTATCTTAATGAAAACCACCACCAAGGATCCTAAGGTTTCCTTTTCCAATGTTTCAGCTTGCTGTAGACAAATTATCAGTACTTGCTGGCACAAAAAATTCTGGCATAAGTAGTTGCTGTTTATCATCTTCTGAAGTTTCCAGTTGGAAAATGCATGAAAAGCAAAATATAGCTGCCTTTCCACTTCCTTGTCTTTTTAATCCTTCTGCCCAAAAACACAAAAGAGAGATTGAGTCTTCAATAAAATAAATGTGCAAACTTTCAGAAGTCTAATTTACTTAAGTTTGATGATCAAGAATTCTACCTGTGCCTCTCTTAACAGTTCTATAATTCTAGAATATTAATATCCAATGAATTACTGTTATTAGTAATATCTTCGTCTATAATTCTAGAATATTAATATCCAACGAATTACAGTTATTAGTAATATCTTCTTTTTTCCTTTTTGTCCAGTTTGCTCATACGTGCATACACGTGTGGAAGAACTTTTGCATGTATGTGTGTGGAGCTGCTTTCACTTCCTGTCAAAGTCAGTTTGTGGTTTCAACCACCGTGGACTTTCACAGATGTGAGTGTGGATTTCTGAATACCAACTAAAGTGTTCTTAAACAATTTATGATTATTATTCATATGATTTTAATTAAATTCTGCCTGCCTCCTGCCTGATCTAGCTCGTATTTGTTTTCAGTTTTTTGAAACTGGCCCTTTGAAAGTATCAAGTGTATATATCATTGGTTTGGACTTTCTTCCTCTTAATCATTGCAAATATAATTAAAATAAACTCACATCTCTCCCAGACTAACAACATTTTCTACAAAAAATAACTAATATCAGGTAAATTGTTTCATATCCTTGAGATTTTTGGATTTGATTTCTTATCCCTGATTGGTTTATGTGAGTGTGTTTGAGAAGAATTAACATATTGTAATGCAGCTTGGGAAAAGTCAGTGCAAAGTAGAACCATGTAAGGAGCAGCAGGAGCAAGTTATTTCTGAGGTGAAAACTCTAGACCAGTCTTTTTTTCTGTAGGAAAGACCTGACTTTGACTTGGTTATGTTTAGTGTTGTTGGCTCAGTGCCACACTGACTACCTGCATGGGGTAGCAACAACTTTGGGTCATTTTCCTGCTTGCCACACTCATGGGCCACCAGCACGATATTCTGCTACCTACCTGTTTTTAAAGCTGTGATGTTTCAAAAGTTGTGAGTCCATCTTCCTTTTTCCCTTAATAGTGTAATACAAATATAGTCCCCAGCAGCAAATAAAGAAATTATACCTAGACTTTTAAAAAGAAACATCAAGTTAGACATTAAAGGGGTTTTTGTTTTGTTTTTAAACCAAATCCATGAAAGCTGGAAACCAGATGAGGAGGACAATCTTCTGTTGTAGCATACTTATAAACTTATTTAGGTTCCTTCTGCTTTAGGCCAAATGCAACAGAGCTCTCATAATTGTATCTTCTAGTGATAACTGATGATGGTGTGTTAGAGCCATTCTGCAGGAATCTGACAAATGTGGAGAACAATGGAATGGAAAAAGTAGCGTTCATTTTGCCTCTGAAATATCTGCATTTCAGTGCAGATATTATTTGTGGAAATCTGGAAGGCAGAAACTGATGGTATTGTAGACCTAAATAATTTCAGAGACACCAGCGCTTGTCAGAAAGCTTTCATAGAAAACCCACGCTTCCTTCTTACACCTGTCCCTTCAGCGGGTCAGACACAGACAGATCTGAGAGGTCATACCAACCGTGCAGTATGATCTTCTCTTCTTTTTGCCCACAGGACCTTGGGCCTCAGAGGCATGAAGTCTGTGGCATCTTCCAGTAAAGATGTCAACAGCTCACCCTTTTGTCCACCTGGTTGTGGTCTCAATTGCTTATTACTGACAGGCCTCTAACATCTTCCACTGAAACCTATCCTTCACAGTGCAAACAGGACAAAACAAAACTCACAATTGTAAAGAAAGCTGCAGTGGAGGAAACAGGTTGTTTGAACAGACGCAGACATGTTTTGCCATGTTTCTGTGTCTTTCAGGTATCTTTGCAGTGTCTCAGGTGCAATGGAGAGGTGGAACAGTGGCTTAGAGCATCACAAACAGCCATGTGTTACACAGTATATAGAATCATAGAATAGTAAGGGTTGGAAAGGACCTCAAGATCATCGAGTTCCAACCCCCCCGCCATGGGCAGGGACACCTCCCACTAAACCATGCCATCCAAGGCTATGTCCAACCCCACCTTGAACGCCGCCAGGGATGAAGCATTCACAACTTCCCTGGGTAACCCATTCCAGGGCCCCACCACCCTCACAGTAAAGAATTTCTTCCTCATATCCAATCTAAACCTCCCCTGTTTAAGTTTAAACCCATTACCCCTTGTACTCTCACCACAGTCCCTAATGAAGAGTCCCTCCCCAGCATCCCTGTAGGCCCCCTTCAGGTATTGGAAGGCTGCTATGAGGTCTCCACGCAGCCTTCTCTTCTCCAGGCTGAACAGCCCCAATTTTCTCAGCCTATCTTCATACGAGAGGTGCTCCAGTCCCCTGATCATCTTCGTGGCCCTCCTCTGGACTTGTTCTAACAGTTCCGTATGCCTAAAGTAAGTCTACCCTGCTCAGCAGTGCATGCAAGGAAAAAAAATAGACATATGGTTAAACCTGTATCCTCATGCTTTGTGTTTCTGCCTATCTTACTTGTGTGTCCTTGAATCCATCACCTGGGTTACCAGTGTAGGAAAGGCAGGCAAGGTGAGGAGCCTGGCTCTGTCAGGCATCACAGCTCTCAGAGTGCAGCAAGAGGTGAAAGCAGCAAAGGTGAACTTGGAAATTAAAATCTTGATCTCTGTTGCATTAAAAAAACAGCCCAGAAAACAAAAACTGAACCACATTATGTTATCCTTTAAAATGAAAGGTTTTGCTTCAACTTTATTGAGACAAAATGAAAGTGTTTAATTTTACAGAAAAGTGCAATCTTTCTAGAGAAAAATCCTCATTCAGCTGCAGTAAAGATATTTCCCAGTTCCTTCCATCTCTTCTACAGTTTTCTGCCCTTTGAGACTTAACATTTTCAGAGGAAAAAAAAAGAAAAAAAACACACACAAAACCTGTGGCTTACTGAGTCACTTACTGGCAAAGGGCTTTGTTTAAATATCTTCCTGAAGTGGCTGCCTTGGCATTCCCTGTCTCTGAGGGTTTCTAATGGATTGTTCTGCCTGAAATTAGGCCAAGCAGTTTCCTCAAAAGAATTGAAGCTTTTAAAATAGTTGCTACTATTTTTTTTTCTGTTTAAATTTATCAGCTGATTTCATCCATGGATTCCTAGTGCTCTTCCCTCCCCCCATCCAAAAAATGGATTTCTGCTTGTGCTGTACTATGGCATCTTTGTTCTGAAAACAACTGAAAACTTCCCCAGCTCCGTTTCTACACTCATAGATCTGGTACTCAGACACAAAACAGATGATTACTGCCTCAGTAGCACAGTATCAATTTAATAAACCAACATTTCCAACAAGTTTATAATTACCTGGAGGATGGTCAAGCAGAGGAATAGGCTGCCCAGACAGGCTACGCAGGTTCCATCCTTGGAGGTTTTTCAAGCCCTGCACATCCTCTTCTTATCCCATAGCTGCCCTCACTGTGAGATGAAGGTTGGACCAGGCACCTCTGGAGGTCCATTCCAGCCTTCATGATCCCACAATCCTTTCCTGATCGTCTTTTCAGCAATTGGTTTGTTCTCTTTTAAGTGCAATGTTAGAATTCATTCTTAGACAAATGTCTTTGTCCAAATCCTTAAATTCTCTCATTACTACCAAAATATACAGCTATGTAAACATACAACACTGCAATGTCAAATTGCATTTTGGAGATTTCTTCATGTAAAATTAATGTCATAAACATGCAGTGTTTCTCTCCTCTAAGTAGTTCTAAATTGATCTAGTCTCCAGCTTTTCCACTCACCTGACATCTTTTCTACCTATGTGGTCCTGCTGATAAACAGCAGTAGCACATAACACTATGATACAAATTGCTGTTGAGTTGGAACTGTTTTTTCAAAATGAAAATGTTACTCCACTTTTGCACATTCACTTTTACCTTTGAATCTAATACTTTCTGACACTGTCTGGATGCATCTAAATGTGTTGCTATAGATTATTCATGTTCAAAGTGAGTGTCAGATTTTCTTGTATCAACTGCTTCTCATTTCAAAAACATGAAGTAGCCCATCTCATTAAGGTATTTGCAGAAATAAGCACATTTTCCAACTCTACAGGAATATTTGCCTGGATGTGCCACAAATTAACATTTTTCTGGGAAACCAAAAAGATTTGATTTCCACTTGAGGTACTCTGAAACAATTAGCTATATCACCCTCTTGAGAGGAAGGATATTAAATGAATCATAAAGTGTCAAGTGTGAAAACCCTCACTAAAGACTTGATTGCACAGTAATGTAGAGCTCCATAACACGATATATGAACCTGTCTGAGGGAAGGATTTGTAGGAATTCCACCTCCAGTATTACACATGGCAACACTAGTTCTATGAAAACTCTTACTCTTCGCAATTTTCAAAGATGAGTTGCTAGGAATTCTGTTATAGAAAAGAAGTATACATACCCAATACTTCGAGGAAATCACAAAGATAGTGAAGTTTTGCAATATTTGCTGCAATATTTGTTAAACGTATTTCTGAAATTTGTACAAACCAGTTTGGGTACTATATAGAACATCTAACACAGCTATATTAATTATGTTAATATACAACTGCTTACATAAAACTGTAACAAAATCCTGGACTTGTGAAGTCGGTATGATTTTTGGCATCCGTTTCAGAGAACCAAAATTTTATTCAGTGTGAATTTCCAAAAGGAATACAATAACCTTTTACAAGTGATAATATAATAGCTCTTAGAAAATTAATCAGTACTTCAAAATATACTGTAGAAGAGGAAAAAGGTCCTTTGTAGGGTTCTGTGTCTATTTTATGTGTCAACAGCGAATGTTCTAAACTGTAAATTATTTAAAAGTGTGGCACTCTATGACATCTCTTTAGGTTCAGATCACTGAATTTGTAATGCGCTTGGTTCTGCAGACAGAAACATTTCTATGTGATGCATGCAAAAATTTCTTCACCGAATTAAATAATATAGCAAAATGTATGAACTCCAATGGGACAACATATTAATCTAATCTAAGCTGTCATGGAGTCATGGGCTAATGAAGAAAGGATTGAAAAAATTAACCTAGTTTCTCTCTTTCTCTTATCAACAGTCACTTGGGAAGTGTGAGTCAGGGGAAGATACTCATTCTTTGATTCTGTCAAACCTTCAGAAATGTTTAATATGATTATTACTTGTCCTTTAAGTAGTATATGTGTATATTGTATAGCTTTTCTTCTTTTTGGTTTATCTCAAAACATTTTGCATATAGAATAAATATCAGTATTCTTTTTACATGAAGAAAATGTTTATTTTGTTATATATCTTATTTCTTAGCTCTTTTATCTGACATTGTAAAATAAATAAAAAGGTCTTTATAAAATGAAAATTAATCAATCCTCTCAGAAAGATGAAAGTTGTTAGAGTTCTTCTTATGATGGGATTATTTATATTATTGCAATTCAGTATTTCTTTAAACTGGACAGAATCAAGTGTGTGATTTGTTTCCATTAAGAAACTGTGGTTATGGTGGTGACATGTTTCCGTCAGGCAAACCCAGCATCATCTTGAAGGCATGAGGACATTTGCATCACATTTCTACACTGAAAAATGTTAAAGTAGATGATACATCTCTTTTTTTTTGTTCTTCCCTGAGATATTAATAAACCTTCACCCATTGGGATAGCAAGAATACAGAAAAGCTTTTCAGTATGTCAAAATAAAAAGCTTTAACTAGTCGGTAGCTCTCCTTTGCAGCCGTCTCTTATGGCACTTAAATGACATTTCAAACTTCACTTCATCACCTTAGTGAGCTAATGCACTCTACAGCCTCACCAGATGTGTTTCTCTCAGCTGCAGTAAGCACTTTAACATGGCTTCACCCTCCCACCCCCCTCCTGGGAAACTGTCTTGAGAGGATGTTTATATGTTAAATTGCAAAAGAACTATGGATGAGAAATATCAATTCTCCTGTAGCCTATGAACTGATCTACATTTCTTTTAACTCACTGAAAGGGGGTCATATAGTTAGAGACACACAAACCAGGGAGGAAAAAACAATGGATTGCCTATTGTAAAACTGGAGTCAAATGCCAAGGATATACTTGATGGAGAAGCAAGAGAAAAAGCAAAAGAATTACGTTGATAAAACTATATAAAACAACACATGTTTCTTCAGATACATCTGCAGTCAATACTTACTCTCTTCTGAAATGTATTATGTGCTAGTGCAAATCTACTGACTTTAATTGCATTTAAGTCTACATTTTGCCAATCTGATAGGTGATACAGGGTCATGTACTGGTGCCCACTCATTGCCTCTTTTTTCTAAGATCAGTACTGCCTTTCTGTCAAGTAAAGTAGGTCCTTGGTCACTTCAAGGTTGACTTCTCATAGCATCAATGGGCTGAGGCCAATTCTATGAGGTTCAGAAAGACTCAGTCCTGGGTCCTGCACTTGGGCCACAATAACCCCATGCAATGCTACAGGCTTGAGGAAGAGTGGCTGGAAAGCTGCTCGGTGGAAAAGGACCTGGGGGTGCTGATTGATGGCTGCTGAACATGAACCAGCTCATGCCCAGGCAGCCAAGAAGGCCAGCGGCATCCTGGTCTGTATCAGAAATAACATAGCCAGCAGGACTAGTGAAATGACCATCCCCCATCCCCCTGTACTGTGCTATGATCCCCAGATGCTCCTTTCAACCCCTTTTGTAGATGGGTGACACATTTGCTGATTTCCAGTCAGCTGGGACCTCCTTGGTTAGCCAGGATTGCTGACAAATCATGGAAAATGGCTTGGTGAGCATTTTTGCCATCTCCCTCTGTACCTTTGGTGGATTTCATCCAGCCCCATGGATCTGTGTGTGTCTAAGTGGTGTAGCATGTTTCTAATCATTTCCCCTTGGGCTTCATTCTGCTCCCCGTCCCTGTGTTCCAGCTCAGATGTCTGAGTACATAGAGGACAACCAGTCTTGCTAAGACTGGGGCAAAGAAGGCATTAAGTACCTCAGCTTTTTCCCTATCTTTTTGCATCCAATAAAGGACGGACATTCTCCTTAGCCCTACTTTTGCTGCTAACGTATTTACAGAAACATTTTTCATTGTCTTTTATGGTAGTAGCCAGATTAACTTCTAGTTAGGCTTTGGGTCTTCTAATTTTCTCCCTGTGTAGCCGCGTAACATCCTTGCAGTCCTCCTTTGTTGCCTGCCCCTTCTCCTAAAGGTCATAAGCTCTCTACTTTTTAATGTTTTCCAGCCAAATCTCTCTGTTCAGCCAAGTTGGTCTTCTTCCCTGCCAGCTTGTCTTTCAGTGTGTAGGTACAGCTTCTTTAAGATCTTCTTGAGGAATGTCCTCAGCACAGGACAGTTATGGTCTTGGTAGTTTCTGAGCATATCTTCATTGAATTGCATATGCACATGAAACAGATAGGTGGAGAATTACTAAGCAAGTATTACAGCCCAAATCTGCTAGATTTCCATAGTGTAACACTGCCTGGGAATAACTTCCATCAGTTCTAACACAAGCACTTTTGATATTAACCCTATACTTTCTGTATAGGATCTGTACATGGTAAACAATAATGGAACTTTCTTTAAATTTTCAGATAGTATACAATACTACATATAATCTTATAATAGTTCACTGCCATCATGACATTATGTTACAAGAAAATGTTTAAAACATACAGACATGCACTTCCTTAAAAATATTTAACATGAGCCCTTTATTATTTTCATTATTCTTGAAATATACTTTTACAACAGCTCTTGGAGTGACCACCAAACATTCCTTTGCTGAGGCAATTTTGAGGAAAATTGCAAGAAAATATTTCAAAAATCCATTCTCTTTAAGACCGCTGGACAATAAGTGTTGTCTTTGTTGACACAAATTGTGCTTTGATGACAATCCACATGCCTGGAGACAGATTATTCCGTGGATTTGAGATGGAATTTTTCCAGTGGTATCTCCATTCAAACTAGTGAGGGGCCTGGACCACAGCTAAACTTCAGATTTACCTGTCTAGGTAGATGGATACCTAAGGTTTGTCATAACCGTAAAGTTATGTACAATTCTACTGTGCTCATAATTACTGAAAGGAGTAGCACAGAAAATAGTATTTATTAGAAACTTTTGTAAGTCAGTTGCATTCCTGACATCTGGAGTATAATGTATTATTAATGAGTAAGTAAATGAGTAGCAGAATACGGGAAGATTATAACAATTATAATGTGCTACCAAAGCAAGATTAAATAGTCTCAAGAATATGGAATAATGTGTAACTAAGCTTATTTATTCACAAGCTCAAGTAGTTTAGAGTAATGTCCTTCAAGGGCAATAGGTGAGGGCTAGCTCATGAAAGCCAGGTATAGCTTTTTTCTGTTTGCTTTCATTGTTCTGCCTGGTTTCTTCTGCTTCATATCAGAGCTGTTCTGACAGTAAAAATTGCAAAAGCAATTAATAGTAATGGAGAGGCAACTGTCATAGTACTTTACATCTCCTGCATGATCTGATGTGTACATCCCACTGTCTGGGTTACTGTGACATGCGGCTGCCGGCACATAGCCCACACGTGGAGTCCAGCAGACTTAGAAGGGAAACTGGAATCAAAGCCACTGCCCATGACTCTCACTGCCTTTAAACTGCCAAGCTGGATAGTGCTCTCATTTAACTTCCTAAGCTGAACTGGAAGGAAAGCATTTTGGCTTGCTCATCCCTCAGATGGCTGGAACAAAAGATATCCATTTGTCTGTCAGCACTTATGAGACAGTCATTAAAATCTGTCCTTGAATACAGGCATTCACACTGATTTTACTGGAATCCCAAGGCAAGATTCTCAGTAAAGGCACATAATAGTTTCATGGAAACTGGTAGAATTATATTCATCTATACTGTCTAAAAAGATAAGCTACATATCTGAGGTGAAAATGTGGCTTTTTTTTTCTAAGCACTAAAAAAATCACGCAAGGCCAAATTCCAGGTTTGTTTGAATATTAGTGTCTTTGACAAACTTCTATGTAAGCAGAATTGTGGACATCATTTTCCCGCTCTGAGTGGGACACAGAGGTGTCAGCAGGTATTTACTGCCACAGGGTTAAATTGACAGAGGTGTTTGCAGCATTTCCTACTTTGTGTATGGGAAATACTGCAATGGTAGATGGGGATCTGGGGTGTTGATTGGTGGCAGGCTCAACATGAGTCAGCAGTGTGCCCTGACAGCTAAGAGGGCAAAGCTCATCCTGGGGTGCATCAAACACAGCATAGCCAACCACTCAAGCAAGGTGATTATCCCTCTGTACTCAGTATGGTGGGGCCTCACCTCAAGTGTATTTCTGGGCTCCACAGTTTAAGAAGGATGTGGTGATTCTTCAGAGGAGGACAATAAAGCCCGTAAAAGGGCTGAAAAGCCTATCCTATGAGAAGCAGCTAAAGGCTTTGTCTAGTTTGGAGAAAAGGAGACTCAGGGGGGCCTCATTGTTCTCTACAGCTTCCTGAGGAGGGGTCATGGAGAGGGAGTTGCTGATCTCTTCTCCCTGGTGTCCAGTGGTAGAATGTGTGGGAACGGTTCAAAGCTGCATCAGGGACGGTTTAGACTGGACATTAGGAATCATTTCTCTACCAAGAGGGTGCGTAAACACTGGAACAGTCTTCTTATAGAGGTGGTTAATGTCCCAGGCCTGTCTGTATTTAAAAGGCATTTGGACAATGCCTTCCCTTCCCTTCCCTTCCCTTCCCTTCCCTTCCCTTCCCTTCCCTTCCCTTCCCTTCCCTTCCCTTCCCTTCCCTTCCCTTCCCTTCCCTTCCCTTCCCCCGCTTCCCTTCCCCTCTCCCCTCCCCTTCTTCCCCCCCCTTCTTCCCCCCCCTTCTTCCCCCCTCCCTTTCTTCCCCCCTCCCCTTCTTCCCCCCTTTCTCCTCTCCTCTCCTCTCCTCTCCTCTCCTCTCCTCTCCTCTCCTCTCCTCTCCTCTCCTCTCCTCTCCTCTCCTCTCCTCTCCTCTCCTCTCCTCTCCTCTCCTCTCCTCTCCTCTCCTCTCCTCTCCTCTCCTCTCCTCTCCTCTCCTCTCCTCTCCTCTCCTCTCCTCTCCTCTCCTCTCCTCTCCTCTCCTCTCCTCTCCTCTCTCCTCCTCTGCTTCATAAATGACAATTTTATATGGGCTACTGTTTTTACTCTTCATTCATTATAGTGCCACAGAATGATGTTACAAAACTGTATCTGAGATAAAAATCTAGTGTTTCTTAAAACATGATATAGGAATGTAACTATGGCTGCAAAAGCATTCAATTCAGTCATAATTTAAGCAGAACAATGCGCATTAAGCATCAAAAAGGCCACTTCACCTCTCCTGATTGGCATTTATGCTGGTGTATAATATGGCAAACCTGACACGACAGGATGAAATATTATAATAAGAAAACTGTCTGATTAGTTAATGTCTGCACAGCACTTTTAAATGTGAAGCACTGCCAACTTAATGCTAAGAAAGCATTCGGAACTGCATGAAGTGTATAAGTTAAGTCTGAAAACTACCCTTCTGATGAAGTAATGTATTTGTTAGACTGTATCATTTAGAATTCATATTCACTCCAATTATTACTATGGCCAGGCATTTTCTGGTGATCCATTGAATATGTGGTCAATTATCCTGTTGTATAAAATACAGAGATAGCTGAATTACAGTGGACCTAGAGAAAGCTTTATTCATTAGCTAAACAAAACATTATTCCTTAGAAAACCAGTCATGGCTGTCCTTGAAGAAATCATGTAGTAAATGACATCTTACAGCGGCAACTTTCTGTTTTAAAGTAGATGGCTTGAGTGGTGGGAAACTTTAGGGGAATCCTTTACTCTGGATCCAGAGAAATTGATTCTGATGGCATGAATTCAATTTAACAGAGTAAATATCAAGTCAACACATAAGCAACCTTTGGAATATTTAATTTGCAAGAAAATGGAACGGGTAGGGCTTGAAAGTAGAAGTAATATAGAAGTTTCCTGATTGGATGATTTTAGGAATGTGAATGTTACAGCCAAGGATCAGTGATCTTCAGGACAAAGGTTTCCAGACTATCAGGTTAACAGCTTTTCGTGAACTATCAAAATATCAAGATTCAAGAAAACATTTGCCATATTCTGCATTCAGACATTACTAGTATGACTGCAGCATCAGGAAAGAAAGGTAGATGTTGGCAGTAGCACACAATGTTTTATACCGGTCACAATAATCATCATTATAGACTGTTTTTTTTCATACACTATGCAGCTAATCCAATTGCAAGTCTTGCTTTTCATTCTTATTAATAGTAAATTATGGGTGGAACTGATGTCAATGCTTTTATTACATTTGTCAAACTCCTTGCACTGTTATCAGACCTTACATGCTTTTCAAACTAATCCTTTGTTTAAAGCTCCATGCTGCGTTTCCTCCTCAGGCTGGCTGTTTCTGGGAAATTTCAGACAAAATTGCTTTCTCCTTATTACTTTCTGGTAACAGTTTCTTTCAAAAGCTGTGTGGCCCTTTTTTCTGGATGAAGGTTTGGCAGTTTGACAAGCTATGTTCACTACTATCCCACACAAATAAACACAAATAAAGCCAAGGTAGAAGGCTCTGTAACAGCTCTTTCTTCGTAGGAAAGGACATGCTTGACTGTCGCAGGCAGCTCTTCAGATGACTCAGTCCTCATTGCTTGCGTCTCACAACTCACAGTGCTGACCAGGCTGTGTGTGCGTGCCAGGTGCAGCCCTGCTGCAGTGAGAGGTGGGGTTGCTGCTGGCTTTCATCCTCAGTGCCAGTGACACAGAGAGATCACAGAGGTACAGCCTAAAGTATGTTGCCTCCTGCTACACTGGGATTCATGAGATTGCAAAGCTCATGCTGAAGTCATGCTTAGTTCAGGCCCTCATAATTTGATTTTTATCCAGATAGTTTAGATTAAGCCAGCATAGGCAAGACAACCAAGCATAACCACATCATACTTTCTAGTGGCAACAAAGACGTTCCCAGGGACTAAGCACTGATATAAATTGCAGTCCGTTCACCAGCCTTCTCAGCACTAGCTTCATAGGTATATTTGAAATACATCTTCATTCTGGAAATTAGAGTTGTTTGCAGTTTAATAGCAAAGACAGATTGAAAGAAATTCTATATATGCCTGTTCTGATCTCTTCTTTAATGTGGCTTAAGTAATGACCCAGTGCTATATAAGCTCTAGCTTCAGTGTCTTCCAGACGGGCAGTAAATCTGAACACAAGGGAGAGGTTCTTAGCTGCTCTAAGTCAGCACATATCCAGATGAAGTAACTTGTGCTAAGGGGTTATGTACTCCACAGATTATAAAGCTCTAGTTTCTGTAAATAATGTACACAATCATGGTGGTTACTTGGCAGTGTGGCAGTGTAGCTGGGGAAAATAAAATGCATGGAAGACCAAGCTGGAATGCACTAATGGAAGACCAAGCTGGAGTGCACTAATGGACAATTCAGGACAATACAGTGAAATGATCTTCTATTTCTTTACCTAGCTTTTAGTCATTAATAATCACTCCTAAGAAGATGCATTACAGACTTGTACTGGTATGTACCAGCTAAGATTTTGGCCCCCGAGTAAATTTCGAGAAACAGAAAAATAAGTGGGTGTAAATGTAAAAATGAAATTAACATAGTTTCACCTTGTTTTCCATTGTCACATCACTAATCTATTTTGTTTTTCTGATGAGAGCATTTTTTTGACATAAAAGAAACATGTAGGTTTAAGATGTCTAGATCTCACTCCAGCATTCAGTATTGGAAAGTGTAATAATTAAGAGCTGAACTAGACAAGATGGCGCATAAGGTACACACAAAGTGCAGAAGGAATTAGCCAAGGAGATAGCTCATAAGAGAGGTATCTTGAAAGGGGAATGATTATCAGAGAAAGATTATTTGTGAAGTTCTTTATGGATCACTCTGAAATCTTGTTTAATATTTTCCTCAGTGACCAGTGACGCTAGTGACATCTGCTAATGACACAAACATGGAAGGTATATTGCTGGTATAAGGCTGGTATTTGAGCACAGCTGGGAACCTGGTATATGCCCTCCACTTCTGAAATACCAGGGGCAGTGACTTGTAGATACTCCTTGTTGCTGACTCAAACACAAACCAAATATACTGAAAAAGAAGGTGTGTGAATAAACAACTTTTTGTTTTCCATGCTCCTATTCTGTGAAGAGTCCAAACTGTACCGATATCTGATGTCAAGACAGAACAAAAGTAATGACCATGAACCAAATTAAACTATGATTCTTATTCTGAGTAATGCAAACATTGTGCAGTTGTTAGCTCTTGCACCCAGACTTGTGGACAGCTGGACTGGCTGAAAGAGGACGGCTGAGAGGATTTTATAATGACCTCACACAGGTAACTGGCCTTCATCCCAGAAGCACCCATATTTCATAAAGTGACATATGCATCTGGGTATATAAATAGTGAGCGAGCTCACTAAACTGAAAGAAAAAAAATGTTTGGGCCTGATCACTTAAGCTGTCAAATGAAGAAAGATTTTTTCCAATTGAAAAAGCAACGTCATCAAACTAATTCTGAAATGTGAAACACTGCAATACTTATTTTTTCATTTTTTTTTTAATATTTTAAAGACTGGACATTCAAAGATGGGAATGACATGCAAAAGGGCATTATGTTGTCGAGATCACTGAAAAGAAACAGTGGAGGGAAATTTAAAGAAGTTGTTGCAACAAACAAAACTTGTGACTCATCCAAAAGCAGAAGCGCTGCCAGAATGAAGCATGAGGTAAAATGAGTGATCTGACTAGCAATCAAACACTTGCATGAAACAGATAATTGTGCATAAGCAGGGTCATATTCAGCCAGGAAAGAGACATGTATATGCATTAGATTTTCTTTCATATGGACATCATCTTGCAAAACAAAAGGAATGCTTATCATTAGGGAAGATATGTGTGAAATGCCACAGGTGATTTGTTTGCATAAGGTTACCAGTAGGCAAATCAAAACAGAAAACTTTGCAAAACAGAAACATTTACACTGGTAGTATAGCATTTCTTTAGGCTCATATTGTAAACTAAGAAACAGAGCAGACAAGGCTATGTAACTACCTTCATAATTCCAAATTATGTGCATTAGCAATTTGGAGATTTCCTTTCAGACAGTTATTATGTACTGTTTCACAGATTTTCTTCACTGTGACATTTTAGATTTTATTGCCAACTTGAAGAATAGAGATTAAATAGAATTCAACTTTACATGATCTTGGGAAGAGTTTAGTCAGATCGCTGTGAGACTTTGACATGGTTCAACCTTCATCTTGAATTAGTTGGAGGTTCCCAAGAAAAAAACACCCCATCCTTCTGTTTGGGTACCCAATCCGTAAAGCAGAAAAGCACCAGTCATTAGGAGAGAAGCAACATATTTCTAGATTTAAGTTTTAATGTAAGCAAATACTATAAATTAAGCACATAACAAAGCCTGGACCTGAAGTGAGCTTTTAGAACTAAGCCATCTTCCACAATATCTTGGGTTTTCTTGTTACTTATTGTAAGGACACCCTTCTGAGAAGTCACTTCTCTGGAAGCAAAACCAACACAGAAGTAGTTGTTCCACAGTCAAACAGCAAAGAGGTAGGGCACACAAGGCATGCAATAGCTGGATTTGAATCAGGGCTGTAATATGAAGCCTGAGAGCTTATAATTTACACCAGTTATTCCCCACATTCCTGCTAATAGGAGCTGATGTGCTGTAGGCAATAGAAGGATGGAGGTTCTGAGAGGGAAAAGGTGAAGATAAAAGGGAAAAAAAAATCAAGGAACAACTCCATGTATATTAAATTTTGGGGGAGGTTGTTAGACAGATGCAAAGTTTAAACATTTTAACAAAAACCAGGCCACTCCATGCCTTCTTTGCACCAGTGTGAGAACCTCAGTGTTCTGATACCTCTTAAAGTATTTGATGAGAGGCTAATAGCCTGACAGGCTAACACTTCACTTCCTTCCAATTAGGAGATTTTAACATCAAAGCCGAGGTCCTCCACTCAGCAAGGGCTTACTTGAATGAATTATAGAGGAGAAAAGTCCAGTACTTTCTTGTTTTTTTCCCTTGCAAAGACACAGTCCAGCATAGGTTTTAATAAGATGTTTGAGGTCAAAAGGTTCAGGTTCCTCACTGTGAGTGCTAGGAAGCTGCCAGAGTGTTTCAGTATGTGTGGTGTTTGTAATGCAATCAGACAAAGCTGAAAACTCTATCACAGTGTCATGAGGCTGACTTCCTTTTGGAGTGCTCTTGTGCACAGTTAACAGCAAAGAGCATGGGACTTCTAGTAAACTATGAATGTTCCCTGTTGCCATTTCAGCCTGCTGAAACAAATAACAACTTTGGCCATCATTAGTTTTTGGCTGGCAGGAGGGGTGCAACAATGGCTGCCTTCGAGTATTGTGTCACTTTAAGTATTGGCTGATAACATATCTTCAGGACAAAAAGGTGTTCAGTAGCAAATGATGACTATGTTTGACATATGATGTTAGTTGACTTGCTAAGCTTGAATCTCTGGCAGAGTCTACAAGAACTACCACAAACTGTTCTGCTCTTATTTACCTCATCAGCAAAGCAAAAATATATTAAAATGTGTTTGAGATAATCATAGAAAATTTTTGGTTTCCTTCTTTTAGTCAAATAGGTTTTTTTTTTTTAAATATGGGATTTTTTTTTCCTGCAAATGATATCTAGCTTTACTTTTTATTTTCTAATGGTTTCTAACATCAGGACTGGATCTTTCCATCTTTCAGCAAGTGCTTTTGTTCTGAAGGAGCTTAGAAAGCACATGAATCATTTATTTTCATACCTATTTCACAGAGAACAGCCGCACAATTGATTGCAGCAAAAAACATAGCAATTGTTTGCTGCAATATTACAATTGAATGAGGTTAAAAAAAAAAAAAAAAAAAAGAAAAGAAGACAAAGGAAATGTCTTCTTTTAACTCACACAAAGGACCGAAATCACCTCACCTTGTGCAAGTCCTCAATGGTCAAAGAGAGATCAACATCCACTGAAGAGTTTCCTTCCATGTGAAACAGCTAAGGTATAACAAAGACTAAAAACCACTTCAGAGGTAAAGTTATAGAGGCACGAGAAATTTGTCAGACTTGAAGATCTCATATTAACATCCTGAGTTTCTGCAGTATAAGGTCCCTATCTCAGTAGCCAGCAAATTTTTAGATGAAAATGATTTATTTAGCAGTTCACTGGTCTCCAAGAGAAATTCTTTGTTGTATCCAGGTATTGTTTCCAAACCTTTGTCTGCACATAAACCAAAACCAAACCTGATCTAGGTAAATTGATACAGAATATAACCTTCTATCTCCCAACTCAAATCCAACCACAATGATATTAGTTTATTTAAACCATGCATACTCCATGTGGGAGGAACAAAAATGAGCTTCAATGTGAGGTGCTTCCATAGCAACACAACTATAGCCAAGCAAGTTTGGTTTTTGTTTGTTTTTTTTTATTTTTTTTAAAGTATTACTAATTTATTTGGTTCATTTTAGTTCGGTTTGCAAATCACAGTTCCTAACTGAAATGCCATTCCTGATTAAATAAGATCTATCTATGTACATTCTGTGTCTTGTGTTTTTTCTCCAGTAATAGAATCCCCTAATTACTGCACCTAACTGAAAAACACTAAGTTTTATAAAACTTTTTTTGCTCAGTAAAAATAATTAAATGCTTCTAGACTTTCTCAGTCATGTAAAACAAAAATAATAATGCCAAATCCTTCAAAAACTCTGTTTTCTTTAAATTTACAGTTTAGGATAGTGGTTGAAGCCAGTTAAAATAGCAAGCTGTGCCTGAAGGATAGACCCTCGACATGAAAACTTTAGCCTTGAGAAGACGTCAGCATTGCATGACTCGTTCAGTGTTGACACATCCATAGCAGCCACGAAATTTAGCTTCCAGAATGTTGCAGTACAGATTGTCTGAGGGATATGTTTGACCAAGTCCAAGGAAAATCTTAGGGAGTATGGTTGAATGCTGGAAATAATATCTGATGTACACACAGAAGAGAACAGTAAGATGAACTCAGCTTCACTTTTTTATTTATTTAAGGGAAAATCTATCTCCTGTATTCTTATTGAGATTTAAGTTCTTGAAAGTCTGCTGCTTTGTTACTAAATAAAAATGTCTGTGTGTAATTCATAGGAATTCATCACACATATGGCTCCCCCAGAGGGGCCCAGCTTCCAATTCTTCCAAACCATTTTTTATGGAGAAAAAAACATTGACAAAGTTCCAGCTGTTTGAAATTCAAAATGTATCTAGTCATGAGGTGGTCTAAATACAGATCTTTCGTATTGTACAGTATCTTGGAAACCTGAAGTGGTAGGAGTACTTAAGTCCTTAAAGACTGCTTTTCCCACTAATATTTCTTCAAAGTTTCTTGGTGCACACAAATGAAGTTCCAGTGAAGCTTCACTATTTTTCATCAGTCTTTAAATAGTTTAAGTCTCCTGACTTACTCTTCACACACAGGCACATTTTCAATTTATATCTAACTCATAAAAAAGAAATGTAGATAAATGAAGTGTGCTCAATGATAAGGAATTAAAGAAGGCTTCCGTATGCAGTTTAAGAAAAATGCATGCACTACAGATAATTAAATCTAATTAATATCAACATTGTATATTTTTTTGCTATGAAAGTAAATATATCTTAAAAAAAATCTTTTTATTCAGGCATTACTGGACTAATTGTTTTTTAAAGTAATGCACCACAATTCCAAGGCAAAATAAAAAAACTTTTCTTTTTCAAATTTTGCTTTTTGAAATCAAAAAGAAATTTCTATAGGCAGATTTTTTAATTAAGAATTCCAAATTAAGATTTTCATGGGCTTTTTGCAGTGTCATATGAACGTAGATATGACTCACACTGATTTTTTGCCATACATAAACTTTTTCTGCAAAGTAAAGATTTTGTGACACCACAGTAACCAGTAGCTATCTGATAACCACTGCTTTCCATGTGTAACCATGCCTACAAGGCTTTCATTTTAGTTCAGCAAAAAATTAACCAGATAAATTGAAACATACTATCAATAGATCTTCTATAGGAATGACTTTAAGTTGATCATGCATATGGCAAAATCCACTATGGAAATATTTTTGCCCTTTTTCACTATGCAATGGAATTCAGTCTTAGAAAGCTTTTGATTCCTTTATGTGGCTGAACAAAAGATCATCCTATCATTTACAGACTCTTTCCATTTCCATACTTGTCATATTATTCCAGAAACTCAGTCTATATTCACTTGCTAATCCCCACTGGTCAAAGACAATATTTATTATGTAAAAAAAAAATTGATATCAGAATAGTGGTTTTGAAGTGTAATGGAATGATTAAATAACAACGTATCTTCATATTTCCTAAATGATTTTAAAACTTTAATGCACTGCAGGGGTCTGCCTCAGTGGCATAATGAAATGGGACAGTTCAGATTGCAACCTGCTGTGTAAGGTTCCCCCGTGTACAGAGCAACATGACAATTCTGTCTCCTTTCCTTTTTATCTTTCTTTTCCTCTCCAAGTGCTGGGTAATATTCTTGAACAGGGGGATGTAACTCAGTATCTCATACATCCAGATGGTGATTAATGTACACAGAGTAAAGATGAGGTACTTCTTAG
The DNA here is from genome assembly GCA_039720435.1 of Amazona ochrocephala. NCBI lineage: Eukaryota > Metazoa > Chordata > Aves > Psittaciformes > Psittacidae > Amazona > Amazona ochrocephala. The sequence continues at coordinate 26,907,578 of CM077878.1, forward strand.
AACTAAATCTACGGATAGAGTTTGATCACAAAAGTTGCCAAAAGATTTCAGTATATGGCTCTGCTATCCATTGGATTTTAGTAGAAGTGTTATCAATTTCTTTTTTATAACCACCAAAAAGACCTGTGCACACACACACCCTGGACACAGAGATATAAATATGTAGGTAGGCATATAGACAAACATATATTTAGACAGAAAGTGGGAGAAAAAGAAACATGAATACACATGCTCGCACATACACTGCTGACGCGATGCTACATCATTAAAGACTTCAGGCAGCTGCAAGGGAAAAATGTATGAAAAAAAATGTGTAAGCCGCATGAAATAACTTCACAAGAATTTGAGCAACACTTACAGCTATGAAAATTCAGTCAAATCTTTGAAAATTTAAATGGTCTAATACTCACTGTATTGCAATGATTTTTCTTTATGTTCTTTGGGTGTAATCCTCGAGGCTTCTTCTAGCTGTGGCTGTGGCCTGGATAAAGCAAAAGTAATATCCTAAATAGAAACAAATATACTGATTACTGCTGCTCCTGCAACCTCCTAGAGAGAATGTTAGCAGATCAATAATAGTCTTGAAGGGAGAAAGCAAAAGCAGTTGTGCCTGGAAAGGAGTTTAGCAGTGAGAATGAGGGGGTAATACTGGCTGAATATGTCTGTTCGCCAAATCGTCTCATTGTAACTTTACCCTAAAGCAAAAGTCCACCTGAGTCTACTGGAAATGTAACAGCACTAAACTCGAGCTATTGCTTTGCTAAAATGAGCTGAAGCACCAGTCCTGGGTTTATGTCTTAAGATGGGCTGGATACTGCGCAAACCCAAAATAGAAGGATTTTTATATCCAAACTGTAGGTCATCTTGACCAGACAGAGTAAAAATCATAATTTACAGTATAAATTTCTGCATCTCCTAGGTTCCTGTTTGAATCAAATAGGCACTTCTGGGCATTTTTCAGACCTATTTTAGATGTCTACTTAAGGATAAAATGGATTGGACCCCAGAAGTGCCAATTTTTCTTCCCTGATATAGAGGGAGCCTGGGGTGACTATCTTGTGTGCAGATGGATGAATGCCTATCCCTCTGTTCCTAGAACAGTGCTGCAGCTTAATTAATGTATATGGTGGCATGCTCTCTAAAAGAGCTGCATTACTGTATGAGTATTAATAATGTAGCTGATCCTACTCTGTGAAGGATGAACACATGCCTTTACAAGATGGATTTCTTTACCTAAAGATGAGCCATATGTTAAGTCACATCTTGTTGTGTATTTGATAGTAACAGTCTAATGTGTAATTTTGCCCTGCATGCATTGCATAGCTTTTCCAGTCTTAAGAGTTCACACATCACAGCACATAAATACTTCAGTCTATAATAGCTGAATGCAGAGAGAATTTGACCATCAGGAACTCACCTAGGAGCTAGTGACATGTTAAATAGCACAGGCTTTTACTACCACCCTGCCCTTCCTGCCCTAAACTGCATCTAATTCCATCATCACCTTTAACAATGGATCTAATTTCTTTCATGGCTGTACTTTGCAAACACTGTTTAAACTGTGACACATCCGAGTTTACTGTCAGGTACTGCCAGCTGGCAAAAAGGGGGATCCACTCCAGACCATTTGAACCTCTTTCCAGCTTATTTCCTATGAAATTTTCTGGATCCATAGGGCATGAACCTAAGCCTTTCCATATATTTTGGACCACTTTAATTAATGGTAACCCTGGATGATTATAGATATTCTGCCACGTATTCTTTCCCAGTATTTTAAACATGGTTCCTTTTATAGGACTAAGAGCTATCTGTACCTGAACTGTGAATGTGGAGATATTGTTTCTTCATAAACTTTTAAGGCCCTCTAAACAAGGGGGTAGCTGCTGAGTCCTCTATCTGAAAGTCCTCACTTTTAAGGGTGATACACTTTCTGACATTCATTGCTGGTGGGAACATATCAGAAGGACTGTGATCCATACTGCTTAATTTTAATTTTTCTATTGCCTAATCTTTATTTTCCTTTCAATTGCTGTTACACTTGGGCTGTGGAAGAAAGAAGAAATTATAATAATTAAAAAAAAATTCTCCTGTCTTAAAATAGTTCTGTTAAAGTCCAAGTAACAAAAAGCTTGAGCTTGACCATAATCCAACCATCAATAAGAATGCCAAGAGTAAAGATAAGCTGTTCACAGACTGCCATTTCAAAACCTGATTTCTTCTGTCATGTATATGCGAAGAGATGAATGAGAAGTATGCTTGCAATCAGCCACTTCTTTCTATGCAGCAGGATCTGAAATCTGAATAACTTTTTTTTTTTTTTTTTTGGTTTAAGGCTAATAGAAGACAAAAATGCCTAAATTTGCAATGTTGTGCTGGCATGAATAAAGATAACTTCAGCCATCAGGAGCTGCATTCTTTCTAATTAACTGGGGCACTGATTGAGATGCCTGACTTGTAAATGTAGGCATACCATGCTTTCTCTGTGTTCAACAGCAGGAAATGGAAACCCTTAGAAAGTGATTCACCTCACTTAAGAAGCAAACTACCCTTTCGAAGTCCTGGTTTACTGCTAGGATACTAAGGCAGATGAAGGCTGCTGTACCCCTCAGATGGGTGTCTGCATTTACACAGGGTAACTCCGGGCCAGTGTTTTGAAGCAGAGAAAATAAAATCGACCCCCTGAAGCTGAGGACATCACCTTGGTGGTTAACAATGCTGGTCATGGTAGCAGAATTGGGCTGGTGGGTCGTACAATAACTGAACTCTGCAAACTTGGCAGGAAAACGGTTTGTAAAGGAGGCAGCGTGAATACGCAGCTGGCGATTTACTAGAGGGTATGAAAGCAATTCTCTGCTCAGGCCCAGCATGTTCCGGCAGCATCAAATAAGGAAGCAACCGGTATGTTCACACCTGCTTACACTCAGACTATCTGCTGACTGCTGACACAAACCTTCCATCTTCCTACTGAGACACCAAGATAGATTCAGAAGACATGGAGCTGTACGGGGAAAAAAAGCTACTCTTCCCTAAACTGAGTGATTCCTCTAGGCTCTGACCAGCAGTTTGAGGTCAACATAAGCAGGAAAGACAAAAGAGAGTCCCTCAGGGATTATTCAGAAGCTAAAATAGAAATTCTGTTCAGCTGTTTATCACCTGGATTTGACCTCCCAAGCACCATTACTTTTACAATAAGAAGGCAATGAAGGATTTGGCAGTGAATGAAAGGGAATTCATCTTCCCAACATTTTGTTAGTGGTACTCTGGGGTTCTGTTTCTGACTTCTATTTCCTCTGGAGTTAGATACTTAGGCTTGCTGGGCTTTTTTTCTTTTACACTACGCCCATAGACAGGCAGCGTGAAATATTGTGTGTGTGTTTGTAAGGTATAACTTGGACCAGGTTTTACCTGTGGTTTGGTTTGGGTTTTTTCCCCCAAAACTTCCTTCTAAATAAGCACATCAAAAGCTTTTTTTTGGGAAGGTGGTTGTGGGGTTTTGTGTGTGTTTTGTTGATTTTTTTTTTTTTTTCCTGGGGATGGAGGGGTGTTTGCTTATTCTTTTGTCTTTAGCAAATCTGTTGTTATTGTAAGGACTGATCTTATGTCTCAGATCCTCCTCTCCCATAGATACTGCTACAGAAGCAGGTGCTCGGCATCTCTCAGGATCAAACCCTAAAATGCTAGTTTCCATGGTGACTGAATATGAAAGAACAATAAAGAGCTGTTTACTAGGGAAACTTATCAGCAGGGCTCGACAAAGCACCACAAAACTGTAATTAGGGTTGCGCTGAAACACAGCTTTATTTCTGCAGCTAAAAGTAGGCAAAAGCCTTTGCTTTTGATTTTTGCCTGATATTATCCCTTGTATATCCCTTGTGTAAGATCCCACCCAAACTCTAAGGAGATTATAGCAGAGTAAGCAAAAATTAGCATTTTGAAAAATCCATGAAAAACAAAGCTGTAAAACTGCATGCAAATGACTGTATGAAAAATGACACTTTGAGAAGTAAAGTGCTTTGAAGTATCCTACACATCCAGAGGTTGCTATACTCCATAGCAATCTGGAGAAGATCATGAGAGTTTAGTATGCATTTTGGAATGCAAAGATTTTTTTTTATATTTGATTGAAAGAGCAATACACCCAAAAACCACACAAACCCCTTCGATTTCCCATATTAATTTTTGCTTCCTAGGATTCTGGTTTCTTGTGTTGTTAGTAACAATGCTATCTTAGCTGACAAGTTAAAACAGATTTTGTTAATAGTAGTAATCAATGCTAGCTTGGCAGCTCTGTGTCCTGAATGAATTCAGAGGTGCACTCTGAATAGCATTTCTCAAATGCCTGTGAGAGGAAGGTCTTCACGGTGAAGAGCTTTCACTTTAATTAAGCAAAACAGATGGCGCTGGAAGGGAAACAAAGGCACAGAGAGGTGAAGCATCTTGCTCACAGCTGATCAATGGCAACTCTCAAACAGCTATTCCCAAATTGTTAAGACTCAACCAATGTCAGTCGTCAGCACAAAACATTGTGCACCTTTTGCATTCAGCTGAAACTCAGTGTATGTATTCTTCAGATTAACAGTGATGTCCTGGATCACCACCAGCCCACAGGCAGCAGTTTGAGAGACCCTGTGTTAGATGCATGTCTATATTCCTAACTGCATGCATGAATTGCACACTAGAGAAAGTTTTGCTCTTCTGCCACAGCATTCAGGAGAGTATCACAGATTTTGGCAGCTCAGCAAGAGATACTTGGAAGCCTTATGTAGCGTGTGTCATTTATGTGCCGGGTAATATAACGAGAAAAGTAACAGTAAAATAAAATTTATTTATAGAAAATTCTTTAATAAGGATGACATAGATAGTGATACTGCAGAATTCATCCTCACTGCTCTCCCATAGGTGTATTTGCGATGCCTCTGTCACCCTTTCTTCTACAGATTGCTTTACTTCTTCAGACTTCCACGCTAGTTGTTCACCATATGATTCCCAGACATGGGGAAGAAATGGGGAATTTGTAGCACTGTTTTTATTAGTGCAGTGTTTAAATCAGTTAAAATCTGAAACACTAACACTGCTATTTTTAAGTTTCAGTAGAAATAGATGCCTAATATGTTCACCTGAGAACAATTCTGCTGAACGTGTGAAAAGCATCTTTTGTGCATCTTCTAAAACCTGCTTTTATGTATGCAGAAGAAATTAATAATCTGTGCTTCCAGGCAGCATCCCTCCCCACCCCCAGTAATAGATAGGGAATGATTTTCTAAGAAGGAAAAACTATTTCCTTTGAACATTCAGATCTCTGAACTGATTTCTCTTCCATCTCAATGAAATCCATTGCCTTTGCTTCTGTGTGTTGCAGCTGGATGACACAGGGGAAGGTCAAACTCTTTGAAGTGATATAACCTGAACTGCAAACCAGATCTTGAAGCATGCTAGTGGGTGGAAAGAACACAAGCCAGGACTGATCTCTGCATAAACTGCAGTTGCTGTCAGTATCAGGAACACCGAAATTTGTACCGGTGGTCCCTGCTAATTAGCTCCTACATGAAGTAAAAGGTCTGGTGCCCCCCAGGTAGCTGTTGTTCTGAGAAACTAGGAAAGATAATGGTATCTGTTTCCTGCAATCGTTCTTAACGTTCCTTCATCTCCATCATTCACCTTTTGTAATCAGCAGGAAAGGCACTCCTCACCCCGAGGGCCAGGGATGCACCGGTTGCCCTCAGTAAGACCCGGAGCGAGCTGCCCTGCAGCCGCTGGCAATTGCAGTTGCTGCTCATTTCCTAGCACGTTTTGAGAGACTTCAAATGTAGTGTGGGAGGGAGGAAAACATACATCCTGCAGCAGAAAGAGTTGCCAAGGCACTGTGAGTAGGAAATAAGAGAAAGAAATGATATGCTGGATCAGACTACTGCAAATGGTTGTCCTCTATAGTGTGCTGCTGTCCTCTAAAATACTACTTTTGTCACTGAGCACTCTTTTTTTTTTAAAAAAAGGACTCCATGCCTAAGTGCCCAAGTTTTCTTCAGAGTGAAAGCGGAGGCAAAGATCTCTAAGATCCCAAATACGTGGGGCTTGGGAGTTGCTGTGCTTTCTCTGCTTCATACACAACTACTACCTTGCTCCAACACAGACATCTCTTCACCCCAGGAGAAGTCCTGCCATATTGTCGCATGTGAGACTTGAAAGGGCACAGATATCCTTATGTTAGTCCTTTCCCATTAGTGAGTGGTGTTAGTTTCACCCATAACAAAGATGGCTTCTTATGTTACTTAGCTACACAGCATCTGAACTGATCTTCATGGGAGTTGTTTTCGCACTAGTTCATATGGTGGGTCCAGAGCTGTACACCAGTTACTGTTAGCTCTCAGAGGCATACCAAAACAGCATCAAAGCAAAAAGTCTGGTGAAAAGAAAAAATGTTTTCCTTCAGAACAAGAGCAAACACTCAGTTTGGTGGGAGGCATCTCGTACTGGTATAGCTAGTTTAAGTTAAGTTCTTATGAAGAAGGAAAAGTTCAAGCTCCCCATGCATTCCATGGGGGTTGACAGATGCCCTAGACAGTTCACTCCACCAATTATAAAAACACTTTCAAATGGAAATTGTCCTCTATAATTTAGGAAGTAAGCCTACATGATTATTTTTAATTAAAGGCCTAATTCTGAAGGGTGAGATGAGTCCTGTCTGTAAAATAGACATGGTAAGTGCTCATGAATCAAATGTGTCAGATGCAGTAACTAGATGCAGTAACTAGAAAACACAAGGCAGTGAGAGTTTACCAACTTAACTGAGTAAGTGGAGCATAAAGTCTTATAATAAATCCCTCTTTAATATATGCACATACTAAATATTTTCGCCGCCTCTTTTTGGTGGGTTGTAGGTTTTTTTTTTTTCCTTAAAAATTGCATTTTCCTCCTAAGGTCAGGAGTTTCATGAAAATGCTTCAGTCTGAGAACTCATTAAGTGCCATACAACCGGATGGGCAGCTGAGCCAGATTGTACCTGAGTGTCTCTGAACTCTATCTCTGCAAACAGTATCTAGGGATGGATAGCTCAGTGGTGCTAGAAGTAAAGTACTTTACTCACCTATTAGGAACTTGGGATTTTTCTCGAATGCCATTTATTTACAGCCAATTCTCATATGTACACTGGTGATGAAAATAAAAACTTCTGAACAAAAGAATACAAAGTTACAAATATGTGTTGCAGTATGTTGAGTGCCAGCTTGTAAAACGGAAGCTATCACTTCTCAGGGAAAACAATCCAAATTACAGATATTCCACGATATATAGAAGTCTGTGAAAGTAAGGGAAATACTGATGAAGTAAGGCTGGTAGTAGACAGGAAATTAAACGTAAGTTTACAGTGCATCCCAAAAAGACAGCTGTCTGGGGCTCCATTCAGAAACACATTCTTGCCTTACAAAAAAAAAGGTCAAGTTTTGTTAAGACTTTCTGAAAATGCTGGTTGTAGTTACTGACACGTAGTTAACAGATAAATGCTGGAAAACAGCATAGAAATGATTGTGATAAAGGAGAAACTGTCAGAAAAGAAACAAAACAGAATATGTAGTTTCCTTCAGCTTCAAATTAACTGTGAAAGGGTAGCTCCACTGAATATCAGTTACAAAACCTTTGGTCAGCCTGAATAGTGTTAACCCTGGTGCAGGGAAACCAGTGCAGATGCAAATATTGTCAGAAATATAATATACGATGCACTAAAGAACAAAAGAAAAAAGAGCAAAACAAGGAGTGTGTGCGTCAAAGGAGAAATTTAGAAGAGATCTGAGTTATATCCTGAATTTGCATACACTTTCTATATGATATTGGTCAAAACCACCAAACTTGTTTCTCTCAACTTCCTTCCTCTAAACATCCGTGTTGTTTTCTTTTATTTTGCCTGTTATGATCACATGTATGATCAGTCTCTACATACACTACTTCCTATAAAAAGACCTGATTTATATTGTTGCTGTAAGTTCTATTACTACTTAGTCACTTTCCCTAAGACATGAGGGAATGTGGAACAGGGGAAATGAATGTATTTCTGTGGTACCCAGGGGTGCTGGAGGACTTGTTAGGTTTGTTTAAAACTGATATCAGTGAAATGCTGTGAAATCTGCTGTTAAGAGCTGTCGGGTGGTAGGAAATAGGAGAGGAGTCATAAAATGACATTTCCATCCTAAGGATGTTATACATAGCCATGTGTGTCTTTCTTTAAACACACACTTACAAATACACTTGCAGGAATCCGGATGATAGAGTGAAGCAATTAATCTGTGCAGGTGTTTTTTAAAGCAAGTCAGAAGTATTATTTCTCAATAGGACAGAAGTACCTGCTTTTTTTTCTTTTTTTTCTTTTACTATGAAAATAAATGCATAAATGACATCTCAGACTGGCATATTTTTCTGTTTTTCACTTACTATCAAATAATAATTAAACTGAAGGCAGCTAGGTAGAAAAGCTAGTTGTAATTATTACACTATCAAGGAAAATTGATTAAAGCTTTTTTTCAGACTCAAGGATAAATCCTGTGATATTCTCTGTCAGTGGTCCTGTTATAGATTTATAAGTGGAATTACCTGGTAAAAGTTTAGCTCACAATGAAACATTAAGTCGAATCAAACTTCTGAGCTTCCTTGTTTGTTGTCTTTCCCCTTCTTTCACTTCTGTCAATATGAGAAACCAGAACTAAACTTAGAACTCTTTTCTTCCAGAGGACACCTTTTTAACATGTGAATTTTCCTCCAGGGGGAAATAACACACATGTACACACAGAAAAAGCAAAAATATAAACCCCAGCTCTCTCTCAGATCCTTACTAAAGCCCTAATTCTAGCTTTAATCTAGCCTACATTATTTTCCTGAGCATTCAAACTTTTACAATAAAGCCATTTAGAGAGTAAGCATTTTTATTGTTGCACTAAGCACACTGTGCTGTGTCTGTACCCTTTGAGTGAGCCTAGAAACAACAGTGGAAGAAAATACTAGATTATTAGGTTATACTCAACAATTATGTCAACAAATAGCTTCTACTTTTTTAGCTATGCTACCTGTCTTTCTCTGTCAGCTGTCAATGGCTTGCTTCTTTTTAATGAATGCTGGGGCCTCCAAAGTTCCCCCAGGCACACATACATCAAGAAAAATGCTGAGATTTGTCAATTCCCCTAACATCCATTTAGGATTATTGTCAACATTTATAAATCTATAAGCAAAACATTCCCTTGAGACTAATTCTTTTTGACGGTTAGTTGAGGTAGGTCACCCAGCAGGGAAAATCTTGGTGTGTAGCAAGGATATGCTGCCTTTAATGCCTTCTTTTTATCAGTGGTCTTTGAGACTTCTGACTACTTCTAGGATAGAATTTATAATTTCTCTTTGTGTCAAAAAGCTTGATTTTGTAATGGTGTCTCTGCATTCATATAGAAGTGCCCCTTTGGGTTTGGACTTTGGATGGGAATGAAGTATGGATAGGCATAGAAATACCTCTGTCCTAATATTAACAGAGGGGCTTTGGGTTTTGGTTTGGTTTTGATTTTTTTTTTGCGTGTGGTTATTTTTTTTTTTTGTTGTTGTTGTTGTGTTTTTGTTTGTTGGGGTTTTTTTGTGGGTTATTTTTTGCAAATGTTCCTACACAAATGCTTCGTTTACCCAGGTAGAAAAAGAATTATTGCATAACCAGGAAATTGTTCTAGTTGAAGTCCATTCAGAAATTTGTCAGTTCTTTAGAAACTGGGAAAGTACTACTCTATTCCACAGGGTAAGGAAAGCAGGTGCACACCAAGGAACTGATATTGTCAGGCCACTGGTTGTGGTAGGCTATATTAGTATCTTACATCTAATATCAAGAAATTAGTTTGGTGTAAAAGATCCCTGATGTACCCCTGAATTATTCTCAGAGACATCTGTCTCCACTTTCAATTGCTCAGACATATACCAGTTTATTAGGTTTACTAAGGCAGTCTCACGGCATTTCAGTCAATGAACAAATATGTTTATTAACAAATATTCTTAGAAAGTCCATTTAAGATCTACACATAAATCTATAAGTAGCTTCTATAGGAAGACAATTCAAATGCTTTCCAGCCTCCCTGATCATCCTTGTTAATTCAAAGTGTTTGGAAACTCTTTGAAAAACAGGTGAAGATTCTCAGCGTGCAGAGGAGTCCTGCATAGCACAAAGCTTCAGAGTATAAATAAGTTTGTAATGGCTCTGGTCAAAAGTTCATTTAGCTCCATACTCTACCTGCTATAGCAGGAAGAATATGAGGAGCAGGAAGTGTAATTCGTCATCTGCATATGCTCCCAGACTCCACAACCCGAGGTTCCTGAGCTTTGTGAGCTGGACTTATAGGTGTAACAGCTCATTTCTCACATGTCCAGCTTAGTTCTGAGCCCTTACGAATTGTTAATTTCAGTGTCCTGTGTTTAATTTCACTTATTGTGATGTAGAATTGTGTAAATTGCTGCTATGTGAACCTACCATCCACTTGCTGCCTGTTTCCTGGGGATTCTCAATGGACCTGGTGTATTTGCTTTTAAGGAGTCTTAACACTGGCAAAAGAATAGTGCATCAGTTCATAGACTGAGATATAAACAAAAATAAAAGAAAAAAAAGAGTACAGGCACTTGAAGACTTGAGGTTTTAGCCAAACCTGAATTCTTGTTCTTAGGAAAAACAAGCGCCAAATGTACAAAATTAATATATTTTTGAAACTTTTATGGGTTCTGAAAGAAAACCGAAAAGGTTCTCATTTGATCCAGTGCAGTAAACAGTAGGTTATGTCTGTTTCTGTTGAGGTATGCACACTTCTGAATTCTGGTTCCGAAGTGGTTGTTCCATGCACCGGTTATTTTCATGCCTGTTCAGGTTGATCTTCAAGCATTCAGTCATGGCTCATCAGGCTTTCTGAAAATCATTGAATGACAGAAAAGGAAAGAGTTGTGTACAATCAGCAAAGCTTGCTTAAGAGTACAATATTTCCCACAGATAGAAATGGACTTGATAACAACTATGAGAAATGCCTGGTTACTAAAGATAAGGAAGCTACCAAAGCCAGTGTTGTAAGAGGAATTTAATGAGAATTCATATTTGTTTGTGAGACAGTGGGATTTTAGTAATAGTGGAATTTCTCTGCCACATCCAGCTAATTAAAATTTGTGCCAAAGGCAAATGATGAACAGTGGCATGAAAGTACAGCACCTTAGTAAAGAAAACTGGGCTACAGTGGAGAAAATTGCAATATTTGGGTTTAGGACTAGCAAAGTGTATTCTTTAAGCTGGAGTGTATTGCCATTTCCTTAGGGAAGTTCTCAGCAGTACCCAAGCAAAGTGCTCAGGCAGCACATTAATGTCCCTGTATCAGAGAGAAGAGGGAATTGGAGCAGAAAGTGAGGGAATGAGACTTCAGAGCATGGAGAGAAAGAAAAGAGCAGCCTTAGAGTACAAACAAGGAAAAACAAAGAGAAAGGCATGAAGAAAAATGACCCATGAAAGGTTAGAGCTCACAATGCATGGGATCATATGTACGGCAGTCAGGGGAGCAAGAAGTCCTCCTAGGTTGAGTAAGCTGGGCCAGTTAAAAGGCATTCAGTCATAGTAGTGATAATTAGTCCTTTGAAACTTAGTAATTCTATTATGAGGCTGTTGAGCAATTTTAGAATTTAAACAGGCAAGCCATTGTATTTAATTTGTTTTTTGCCATATATTTTCTTTTGCTTTTTTTCCTCTCCTTCTTCCCTTTCTTCATTTATTTAATTTCATGGGGTTTTGTTTTTTTTTTTTTTTTTTTTTTTCCCCTCCTTTGCATATTTCCCTTTCTGTCTTTTTGTTTCCTTTCTTCTCCTATTTCTTCCTACATTTTATTTAACTGGAGATTAAAGGGGAAAGGCTGTGTGCCCTTTACTACTAGCATTCCTTACATTAGGAGGATGGGATGGCAAAATAAAAGACTCTTTCAAGCAAAGCAGAGTATTATTGCATACACAGTAAAATCGTTCATAAGAGAAGTTTATAAAGGAAACAGTAAACACCACTGTAAGTGACAGAGTTTGTCCTTGGTCCACAAGCTTCACCAGGCAAATGAGTGCTCATCAGGCAAGATATTAATGCAACCAAACAACTGCGTGTTCCTCAGAGAACCTGTAGAAGCACACGATCTTAAAAGAAAAAGGGATCTTTCTCTTCTATAGGTTCACAGATATTCTGTACAAGAGTCAGAATTTTAGTCTTGCCTTAACCGGGTCTCTATTTTGACCTGGAGAACAGCAGGGAAACTTGGTGCATGGACTCTTGGTTTAGGTAGTTATAATCCATACACAATATTGAACCTGTAATTACTTGCTGGATTGTAGTGAGGGGCATTTTGTCACCCTGGACGCATCCCACTCTAACTGCCCCAGGTATTGCCATCCAAATGCAGAACAATCCTTCCTTGGCTAACAGGAGTAGGCACTTCATCTTGCCCACATTTGCTTCCAGTTCAGAGGCCAAAGACATAAGTCACATAGGAAATTGGTTTGGATCAGTTTTAGTCCATGTGTATATGAAAAGACAGATGCTTGCATACTACTTTATAAATTAGAGCCGGCGTAGCAAAGACATTCACAATGAAGAATTGGTGGTGGTGTGAAATGCAAGAGCACTGTGCACTGTCACTTGCTGGAATGAAGGACAGCTTGCCAATTTTCTGTAAGATCTCCATGATCGAAGCGAATGATTGAGTAGAGGTTTCTCCAGCCTGTTAGATGTAAGATGGAGCCATGAAAGGCTCAAGAGCACTTCCCTCCCAAACTGCAAAAATTATACAGCCAAGGGGTTAGAAAACCAGCCAAACAGCATTTGTGGAATTCACAAAGTGCTATTTTCCATAGAACGCATATTTATTTTGATGTGCTTGTCTATGAAATCAAACCACACAGCTGACATTCACAGTATGGCAACTTCACTGCAGTCTGGCAAGGGTGGACAGACCATAGTGCAAATGCAGCTTTTCTCTTTTTGATGTTCCTTCTTACTGCTAGGTGAGGAGGAGCCAGGAATTGTATTAAGCCCTTTGCTATACCTATTAGAGAATTGATTATTTTCCCATCTGCTCCTTTTTTCGCAATGACAAAAGGATAAATCCTTCTGGTAGACTTATTAGGGTAAGCACCCTCTGTTTGTCGGGGCCTTGTGTTTGAGAGAAGAATCTGATGTGAAATGTGTATGACACTTTCTCCATGCTAATGAATGTCCATAAAGACTACATATGGTGAGAGTATCTATAAAGTAAGATCATACCTGCTGTTCATCAATGTCTGTAGTGTTGAAAATGTAGACAGTAGATATGTATGAGTCAGATGATGTTACTAGCATTTCCGAGACCTCATTAACCGCATGATCTATTCACTTGCTACTAATTCATTAATCATTTTCTACTGTAAAAGACTGTTTCATAGGAAAAATTAATTATTTCTGCCACATTTGTTCTCATATATTCTACATTTTAAGAAGACAGAAATCAGATTTCATTTTTTTAGACACCTGAATATCTAATTTTCTAACTTGATGAGTTCTGGAGTTTGCCATAGTATCAGCTCTTCTGCATGTAAAGATTCTTCTTCAGCACTTTTCATATGAGAAAGAAAGTATATTTCTGACAAAATAGCTAACCACTGGAACAAATTGCTAGTGGATTCTGTTTCCTTATTAAATAAAGGCTGCCAAAAGATGTGCTTTATTCAAATGCAAGTTATTGGTCCCTACAATAATAACTAGAAAATACCATTTGACTAAATCATCACAGAATTGTAGAATGTTTTGGGTTGAAAGGGACCTTAAAGCTTACCTAGTTCCACTCCACACCCACTTCCCACCATCATCAGGGACACCTTCTGCTAGACCAGGTCTCTCAAAGCCTTGTCCAACCTGCCCTTGGACACTTCCAGGGATGTGGCAGCCACAGTTCCTCTGGGCAATGTCTCACTACCCTCTTCTATTCTTATCTTTTATACTCTTAAAATGAAAGAATGTATGAGATGAGGATTTGAACAGAAGAAAAAAAGATTCCTGTTTGTCTTTTACAGCCTGAATTCTGTATATGTGTTCTATATATAAATGTGTGATAATACCAATACACTTTGTTAGGCATTTTCTGAAGGGATGTAATGTTTTTTGCAAGAAATGTGTTGTAGAACAGTGTTAGTTTCAACAAATATGAAAAGGAAGAGAATAGGAAATGCATGGAATTGGAGTAAAGATAAAAATAATAAACTTACTGATAATTGGTAGACAATTGGCACTAAATATATTTATAAAAATTAGATGATACTTTGTTATTTAATCAAAGAGAAGTTTAGTGTTTATTCACTGAAATTTGTCATAAATATTTCACTGGTATATGCCAGTATTTAAATATTTATGGAAGGAGAAGAGCTCTAACACAACATATTGGGATTGTACTTAAGGGCCTGAGACAGGCTATTGGAGATCCAGGTTTCAATATCTGCTACAAATAAGATAGTCAAATAACCTTATCATTCTTTGAAAGTTCTTGATTTTCTTCCATTTCAAAACCAGGAAAGAATCTGAAAACTCAATAAATGAAAACTGTTTTTGTCCTTTATCTGTGATAAATTTTTCATGATAAATTTTTCACTATAAAATCAAAATTTTATTTCACAGGCTTATAGAGTTTTATTTAGTTGATTTAAACATTGTGTAGCTACTGTTTTTCTTTACTATAGCAGCATCTATTTAAAAAGAAAAAGCTCGTTGAAAAGTTGCAGGCATGAGTTACTCTGCAACATCTTGAAAGATACTTAAAACAGCAGTAGCCACGATTTGAATCAAATCCTGTAATCCAAAAGTCTTTAAGAATCAATCACCACTAAGTGCTAATATGGATATGTTTATGTCAATAAATATGAGAATAGATTTTTAGGCACTTTGGGAATGTGAATAAATAAATAAATTAATAATAATAATAATAATAGTAATATAAAAGAGGCTTCTTCAGTCCCTTAGCACTGTGCTGCCTGGGCGCCCTCAGAGTATGAGTTATGAGAGCCTATATTTTGTATAGAAATGCAGAAAATATAATTTAAATACGAGCTATGCTCCTGCATAACTTTGTGTCTGAAGGTCCAGACTCAGGAATGTACTAAGACTTTAAATGTTGAATGAGGCTACAGTCAAATTTGTTGTTTTTCCCATAACTTCCATCTCTAAGTGGAAACATTATCACACATCTACCTCACAGAGGTAGTATGGAGATACACTAATGTATACTTCCAGTGGATGACTCTTATAGAGCAGTAGACCAAAATGAAGAGTGCATTTTGAATACACATAATGCCATAATAATGGCATCTGTTTTCTTGTGTATTTTTACATGTGTAGTAGGTGTCTTTATAGTCTCAGAAGTGGTGAGAATAAAAGCAATTTAAAAGTCTCAGGTTTGTCGAAGGTACTTTAGTTCTGCTCTGGCACTGACAGGAAGGAGATTTGTTTTCTTACTAGGCTCTTAAGGGGAGCACCGTCTAAGGTTTTGAAAGGCCAGCCACTTCTTTATTCACACGGTTTTATTTTGTGGGGTTTTCTTGGGGCGGGGAGAAAAGAGGAAATGTCTAAATAGTTAAACTGACTAGATACAAAGAGACAGATTTGCAGGATTCAGATCCCATTTAGGCGTCTAAATAAGTAGCCAGATTCTTAAAAATTTTGGCATCCGGCAGGTCCTGCTAAGACCAGTTTGCTGAGAACAATGCTGCATGCCGAGCCCTTTTCAGACCCTGGTCTTTGTGCCTGACCAGTTTCAGTTCTCCTCCTACATGGTCAATTAATGAGTTCATTTTCCCTCGTATTTGTGTGGGCCTTTGACACTTCAATGAGGGAGAAAAGAAACATTTCCTAAGAGGAATTACAGTAATCACTGGCAAAGGCTTAGAACAGCAATACTACTTGACCCAACTTTGAGCATACTATTCATGCCACTAAAAATATTTGTTGAGATCTGGTAGTCTTTTCGATACCCTTCTGCTGGTTTCCAGCCTCCAAATCTGAATGAGCATCCTCTGTCGCCTGCTGAGTTACCAGTTGTATATGAAATCAATGTACATAATACTGGCTGCTGTTCATAACAGAGACATCGCTTATATAGGGTGGACCTATGCACCACCTTCTGAAAAGAGCAGAGGGGCCTAGCCAACGTCAGTGGATTCCTGTTACAATAGTATTAGACAAAAAGCTACTACAAAAGATTCAGAATATAATGATACTCCTGATGCTTTCATTTTTGATGTCTTAAAAGCTGTCTTTGCATTATATGCTGCTGGCTCTATTGCAGACTCCGGGCATTAGGGTAAGTGAACATGCAAAAAAAAAAGGAAAATCAATCTCCAGCCTCAGATAATGGAACTACTGGTGCAGATGGTCACTAAACAGCAACAGTTTATAGGCTTCACTCTAGGGCTTGAGTTGCCGAGATGATTCCCAGTGGAAAAGAAAGAGAAAACTCATGAAAAAGTAAGGAATGTCTTTCTCCTTAATGGGGTATATATGTACTTCATTGCACTAACTTTTAGTATTTGACTGTAGCTTAGTCTGCATTCACAGCTTGGTGCAAACTTGGGGAGGGCTCAGTTTGTTGTGTTTTAATTCCATGTTCAGTCACTGACTCTTTTAGGTCTTGGATATCACAGTTCATACGGGAAAGTGTCAAATGCACTGCCAATGTCCATGACAATGAATTGCAATGTTGTGCGAGTTACACAGGAGAGCGCCATTGTGTGCAGTTTTTCATGTAATTAGCCAGGAAATAGACCTTGTTGGGCACATAAAGCCTTTGAAAACAAAGTTTTTATACTTGCAGCTGACCCTTTCCAGGGGTCTCACTGAGGTTTCATCATCACAATAATAATAAATGCCAGTATTCTTATGCATAGGAAAAAGATCAGAACTTAATGAGCACAACTCCATATGTTTTAAACAAGTAAAATACATAATTAGGAAACAAACACAAATTTGAAAATATTTTTCCACTTCCCCACTTAATTAAACTGTCAATTCAGGTTCTCATGAATAAAATTCAATATCCAAATTCATTCAGGCATCCAGTGACTTTTCTTTACTCAGAAATGTGCATGTATTAATGAAACAAAGGTCTGTAACCTGATGTTTAGAACAGCATTTTCAAAAACACTTAGTTATTTCCATAAAAGCAGAGTTGGTTCTTCAGTAAACATCTTTGAAAAACACAGCTTATATGAACTTCCTGAAAGTAATGAAATCTCAAGCTAGACAGCTTGTGTGCCCAAAATTTAGAGGAACAAAGAAAGAGAGATAAGAAAAAGTGTAACATTGAAAGAAAGAATGAGAAGACATGTTCAAAGGATACCTTTCTGCAGAGTTTTTAGTTTCTATACTCTTTTAAATTTTAAAGAGTTTACACACTTTTTACATTTTTTATAACCATTTCTAGATGCATTTTTATATACTGTGGATATGAAGCAAACTAATGGATAATAAAGGAATCGAATCGCTGGATTAAATGAACGACTAGGTACATTTTGTGGATAAAATCAATGGAATTTCTGTATTTTTTATTATATCACACAATGTATCAATGAGGACCAGAACAACAGTTACAGAGCTATGCTAATCCCTATTTCAAATTTCATATGGAACTTCTGTGGAAACAAAATTGCTAAATAATTTGGCTACTTCCTGTGCAATATTCATGCACTTTAATACAGTCCACTTAACTTGTTTAATTTTTACAGACTTGTAAATTTAAATTATCTTTTATTTATTTATTTATTAATTAATTTATTTATTATTTAATTTATTTATTTATTAATGCATACATTCTGCATGGTTTTATTTAACTTGTTCTTCTAATGATATGTTAAAATATGCAACAAAGAATTTGTTTACATACTTTTTATTACTTTTATTTGGAGTTTATTGATGCACAACTCCTGCCAGGGCCCAGTTTCAGCGCGACATTTTTTAAGGCTTTTCTGTTTCTTTATCTACTGTAGTTACAGTTTCCCTGGGAGCATTGTTTTACACAGATTAATACAAACCTCTGCTCATGTACAACGACAAGGAAGAAATCTCATAAGATGGCAGGTTTCTTACATAGTCAATGTAGAAAGACAGTGTCCTCTAGGGAGCAATTTAAAAGCTAGGCTCTCTTCCTCTTCTTCTCTGTCTCCAAATGTTACTGCAAAATCAAGGATGTCTAAGTAAAATCAATAGTAATGATCAAGAACTTGAAAAAAAAGAAAGATATTTTTTGCAAAGAGTAACAGAAAGGGTGGGTAGTTTGAATAGACACAAATCAGGAGCACCATGATGAAATGATGTGATCTGAAAACCAGAATGGTCTGAAAAATATGAAAAGTCCAGGGAAGATGAATAAGAACTTCTCTTTGTTTTCCTGGAATAAGAACAAGGAGGTACAAAAGATTGGAAATTCAAAATAGAAGCAGCAAAATGTTTTTCCATGCAGCTTTGTGATTAAACAGTGGAACTTAGGAAGCAGAGGAGCTCTTGGCCAGGTTAAAAAATGGATGTGCATTTATAAGACTGTCGGGACCTTAATTAAGAAAGATAAATACTCCAAAGGGTTTTTAAACATTCAGGTCTTAAACATGTTACAAGTCAAAATAAGATGTTGCTGGAGCTGTTTATTCCAGGTACACTTGCTACAGAGTTTTGTTAGGTCTTACAGAGCAACAGTTTTAGTCCTGATGGAAAAAGGTGCACTGCAGTAACCAGCTGGGGCTGGCACTGCGCCTGTACTCCATTGTTAAATAAATACATGCAATTCTATGTACTTCTATTTGCTGAGGTGTGAGCATTGGGTCCAGCATAACACAATACTGTTGGTGTGTAGAATTCCTCCAGTTTCTCCTGTTGCAGGGTTTCTCACATGCTGCTCCTTCATTTAGAAATTTGAGGAAGGAAAGAAAACATCTGGAGCAAAGGCAGAAGGTGAAGAGGTTAACGACTGATAGAAAATACTGTACTTACCTCCAGTTCAGTAGCCGCAAGGACTCCTCTAATTCTGCATTTCTTTCCACAGAAAAACTCATGCATGTGTTCACAAAACTATCAGTGTTTGGTGGTGAAATGCCAGACCTCCTTCACTTTCTTGTAGCAATCTGGATGTTAATGGGTTTTGTGTACTTAGGACCAAAATGGCTACAAGGATCATGTGCTGTTTAGTGAGCGGCACAGGAATTCTGTTCTCAGTTCAGTGTAGGAGCTCAGAGGTCCCTGTGGGTGATAAACTGGCAGAAATTCTCTATTCAACTGTAGCCCCTGAAATAGACAATGAGCTTTCTGAAATATTCCAGTTTATAGCACTAATTAATAACATATTGCTAATTATAGTACCAATTTATAATACTTCTTCTTTTGGTGACTTCTGCATTCTATTTCTACAGGTATCTGATTCCAGTAGTGAGAATAAACTCCGCTTGTTCTAAATTATTTTTGAGGTAGCAAGCTGTGTTTTTCAGGGAAACTATCCAGTCACTTTGGTTTCAAGCTGCTGCTTTCTCTCTATTTAGAGGAAGTTTTATATTGTGCTGTCCCCACATTCTTTAATTTCTTTGGAAAAGGTGAAAATCATAGTGTAGCATAATTTAAAATAGTGGTGAGCTCTTTTTGCCTTTTAGACAAACTACAGTACATTATAGACTCATTTTCCCTCAGGTTTTATTCCAAAATTTCCCTCCTTTTAGAACATTAACTTTGGCATCCCTGTGTTTTGCTAAGGCAGGCAGTCTGCCCTGGATTTATATTCCCCTCTGAAATCAATAAAATAGTAATGAAGCAACAGAGGACACAGTCGGGCTCTTACACCACAGGTTCAGACTCCATGCTGGGTTAATGTACTAAAAGATTTTGCAGCAGCCAGATTTTCATCTAATGAGTTTCCTCTTTCTTTCCCCCCTTTTTTCCTGAACACCCCACATTTTGGTTTGCTGCCCCTGCTCTCATCCACTTTCTCCCTTTCATGTGACAGCAAGTTGCAAACAAGGAGCTGTGTGAAAGATTGTCAAGCTAGGAGGAGCAATGATGACTGGCTCTCTTGGCACGAGGGATCCAAGGAGCAGACAGAGAGGTGAGGTCACTTGTGTACATCTCTGCCTGGAAGTCATTGCCTGTCGGCTTGCAAACATGCATGGTACATATGGAACAAGCCCCCCAGTGCCAGCAGGGATTCTGCTTAGAGAAAAGGCCCCACCAGTGTTTTTGCATCTCAGAAGATGTCCTGGGAGAAGTAGCAAGAAGGGATGGGGGATTATGATTAGTTGCAGAGAGCAATGCAAGCAAAAGCATTTGGGTGATCAATAATAGGCATGGTGTGAGAGTAATCAGTGCGAGAGAAGTTTAAGAGCTGCTAAAAAAAAACAGATTACAGTTCAAGCTCTGGTGTTTGAAAGTATGACTTCAGGGCATTTAGTTGCAAAGAGCAAAGGAGCAGCAAGAGACGAGGTGAAGATTATGTCACAGGCTGGTTCTGAAAGCTTATAACTACAATACAAGAGTAGCTACACCAAAGGGTGAATACCATTTGCCTTTTCCTTCCCTAAAATTGCTTCAAACTTTGTGAAAATATAGCTCTCAGGTTGAAAGCCTCCGAACAAGGGTTGTGTCTCAGGTGAATTTCATTTTGTTAGGCATATTGGGGATAAAGAGCAGTCAAAGAATTTATGATCTTACATGACAATGAAATTTTCTATTTTGAAAAAAGTGTCATTTCCTCCTCTGGAAACGGAGAGGAAAATAAAAATTCCTGTTTCCAGAACTGCTCAGAAAGCTTCTGTGTATATCTGCTACATGACTGTATTTTTGACAACACTATTACATTTTTTCATATTTTCTCCCTACTTACTGATAATCTCTGAGTCCTGGTTGTAAAGCTCGTGTGCAAGCAAAGTGCAATCCTGTCTCACATTTGCAGTGACGCTGATACATCAGGGCGCACTTGAATACATAGCCCACACACCAGCTACCTTGTCTGCACTTGCTCAGCAAATCCAACACAATTTGGGTATGTGCTGGAGTTGGAGGAGTTTTCTTTTTGCTGAGGAAATGGCATCTGGAGAGGCAAGCTCCACTTCTGAATATTAAAATTTGGCAGGCATGAGAGATTTTCTGGAGCACTGGAAAAGGTTGCTGGCTTTCAATGCCAAATCATGTAAGCAGAATACGGGTGATTGAAATGTGTTTGGCAGTGTGTATCTCTGCCTCTTCTGCTATGTCCGTCTGCACCGCTTCACCTAGCCGGGAGAGTCCAACCACGCTACTAGAACACCACCTGCACAAGCTTTTGGCATTCAAGCTGATCCTTGGAAACATAAAATATCCTACTCTCATAACAGGTCTCTCTTAGATATCCCCAGCACTTGAGAAATACATTGTTAAAGCTGAGTGTTGACCTTAAACAGGCTCTGAAAGCACAGGACTGGTTCACATAATGAGTATGTGCTGTCTTGACTGGTCTGTGAATAACCTTTCATACGGATCTATTTCTACCGTCATGGAGAGAATATTTTCATTAAGATTAATCATTGTCACACGTGTTCCCTTGTGTAATCACCACAATGATGCTTAATGAAGCTTTAAATTCCTTTGTGACATCTACTTTTGCCTATCTCATTTCACACATGCTTTTGCATGCAACCCAGCAATCTGTACTGGATTGTTAGTGAGGATGGGGAAATCTCACTGCTGAACCTTGAGTTCTTTCATATGGTACAGGATCAGAGAGAATTGGATTTACAGAGTGGAGAGCTAAGGGATGTAAACCACTTTCTAAATATATTCCTTTCTTTCCATTTACAATAAAGGAAGTAATTCTGGCATCTAACTGTTCCAAAAATGACACAACAAACAGAAAGTCAGGAGAACAAAATTAGGTTGGTAAACTCACTAGGTAGGTACCTGAATTCACCAATTTCTTGTTATCTATTTACTCCCCAGACTATGCCAAACTGATTCACCATCAGAGGCAGATGTCTAACAGGAGGAAAAATAATCTTTTCTCTAGGAAGTACAGTGGTTGCCTGAGAGTGCAAGGTCTGGATTTGGCATCTTCTCTGCCCTTTCTACGGAAGTTGTACAAGTGGCCAGAAAAGCATCAGGGGGAGCTCTAAGTGAAAGTGCATCTGACCGTAACACACAAAAAAGACTTTGTAAGGTGCTGTTCCTGATGCTGTTTATACGTTTTTATCTGTGATATTAAAATAAAAAATGCAGAAGGAGTTTCTTGAGCAAGACAAGAATCCAGCTTCTTCTCCTAGGTCAAAATAGAGGAACCATAATAGTTTCTTGGGCTCACAGTTAAATATTCACCAGTATGGAAATTAAAAAAAGGGTCTAGGAAGCTACTCCTAATGGCATTTAACTACATACTATTTAATTCATGTCTCCCTTTGTAAGTACACAGCACTGGAATCCAAAGACAAGTTTTAAAAGTAGGTAAGGTAAATGACAGTTGGATAAAAGTTAAATGTTGCCTATGTATAAATAAGATGGGAAGTTGTACTATAAGATTACAGACCTTGTCTCTGAATTCTACATGTGGCACAGCCTACTGGTAACAAGTGAAATCCATTGTGTTATGAGAAATATCTTCACGTACCCCTGTCCTATGATAAACATCAGACAGCTACAGGAAAGCAAATCTGGATTTGACATCACTGGCATCTTATAAAGGGAGGGCAAATGCTTGCTGTGGTAAAATAGATGCCTTTTACAGTAAGCTACAAACTATTTAAGTTATTCTGACAGTTTTAGGTGGAACATAGTAATCAGAATGTTTAAAACAGATTTTTTTATTATTATTTCATATGAGCAGAGAGTATATGAAAAGGATATTGCAGTCTTTACTCAGGAAGAACTTTCATTAAACTTTAGATAATTTTGCCATAATAAGGACTAGGAAAAGAAGGTAAAAATAACTCCGATGCAACTGAGATTTGCGCACATGCTTAGAAAAAAATGTAATAACATAAGGTTATTGCTCACATGTTCAAAGTTATGCACATTCTCAAGCCTTTGTGAAAGCAAGGATATAAGGATGAGACAAACACCTCTGTCTACTTTTGTACATCATGCAATTATGTCATGCTTGGTGTTACTGATCACACAAGTTTTCCATGTGCAAACCATACAATTAAAAAAAAATCTGTGTCCTTTGCTTCTTTTCAGAAATGTGTCCTACAACACAATGCCCTGGTTTTTTAGATAATAATAATAGTGTGCATATGTAGACCTTTTTCCTCCAACTAAGAATTCATTAAATTACTTTTTCATATTTGCATACACATGTATATTTGCTCTTTAAAGCCTCATTTACTTTCTTGCTTTTCATATAAGTGAAAAATTATTTTGTAACAAAAATTGTTTTTTTTTTTTTTTTTTTTTTGGCACAGTTTGATTCAATCAGAGTTTAACTGTACTGACATTTACCGGATGGTCATAAAAAGAAAGCAAAGTGAAAATGACAAAAAGCCCCATGTTTTGCAGAAGTTCACATTCAGTACATCGAATCTGCAGTCCCCAGAGACAAAAAGAGTAGGTCTGTAATGCAGCTGCCAGTTCAGTGATCAAACCCAACAGATTGCAGTCTGGCCAGATCTGGTGTCCAGATAAAAATGGTATTCATGCTAACCATCTGCCTGCAGGTCAGTAGGGACAAAAATTAAAAACAATTACCTCTAATGAATGAATAGACAATGACAATCCTCTGTGAGGTATGGTATCATCTCTGCATGAACACATACACATGCACACATACACACGCACGTATTGGTGAAGAGTTGTTGGGTTGTTTTTCTTGCAATGTTGTCAGCTATAGTTTTTATTTATATTTTGCTATAATTGCCTCATTCTCTGGCTTTATGTCATTGCAGTTTTAAAATACATAGATTTTTTTTTTGGTAATTAAATTGTGTTAATGATGATGATAGTAATTGGTATCTTGTTTATGTCCAGGGCAAGACTCAAAAGTGAATTTCTTACTACTAAAATCCAACTAAGCCTCAATAAGCAGAATTCCAGACTCAAATCTCCAAAATGCAGTTTGGACAGTCTACTTTCAGGAGAAGTAGGAACCTTGAAAGAGCTAAGCTGAGCACTGACTATCATAGCTGGAGCAACACGGAGGGGGAAAATGAAAGGGCCTGGACTTGTGCATGAAGCTGTCTGGGACTGTAGGATTGGACTTTCACATCCACAGATCCAAATCCACCATTTACAGCTGCAGCTGACATCTGTATGTCATGTATGCAGTCATTAAGAAAGGAAAGGATTGTATGTGATAAAAAAAATACAATAAATCATTGAGATTCATGAGCATCTCTTTTTAATAGGCCCTGAAATGGCACTGTTATTGCAACAAGGAGAGTGGATAATCAGTAATCTCATTTCAAGAGATTGCACTTTTTTGTTTGGTTGTTTCTGACACAGGACAAGATTTATTTCTGTATTGATAAATACTTTCTCCAAACAAAATTATTCTATTTTCTTCTATATTGAGCAGCCATTACTAGCTCATCATTTCGTCCAGCTATTCTGGAAAAATCATGCTCTGAAGATACATTCCAATTTAACCACTGTCTGCTGGAAGTGTTTTCCTTGTACACCTGCATATAAACAAATCTGAATGCCCACACAAGTCATCAAGCTGTAAAGGAGGCCAATAAAAAGTGCTTAAGAAGACTTTACTTACATCTTAATAGTATGGGTCTGCTTCCCCATTGTGTTATGCTGGACTTAATCATTTAGGTTGCTGCATGAAGGGTGCAAAATGCTGCTGTTTGTACTCACTGTTCATGCGTGCAAATCTCAATGCAGAGTTCAAGAGGGTAAACAATAAAAAGCAGGAAGTGCTGTTAGGTAGCCAGAAAATTAGTAAAGTGAAAAAAAAAACAAACAAGCCAAACAACAAAACAGAAAGAACCTAAAAGTGAGGAAGAACACTAAAGAAAATGAAAAGTCAAAATATGTTGTTTAGATCTGCAACATGTTGTTTAGCTCTGCAATTGGATTATTATACACGAGGCTGAGACTGAAGCAAGTTAAAGGGCACCTGTCCCTAAAAGAAGCTCACAAGTCCTATTATGGGCTTCATCTAGATATAAATTATCTCTTTTTTTTATATATATATGTATTACATAATTGTAAAAGATGAGTTAATTGTAGAAGTCAAGAATGACAGAAAATATATAAGGAATATGTATGAAGAAATGCATATTTCAGCTTTGATAGAAGAAACCTAAATTGCCTGACTTCCAAGAAATTACAGTTTCTTGGAATCAGAGTGAACTTGGCTTCACTATGCAAATTTGCATTAGGCAAAAATTCAACAAGAACTTCTCAGCTCAAGAAGATTGTTGTAAATTAGATCTTCACCAAAGAAAGATGGACTTGTTTCCCTCGGCATAGAATCATAGAATCATAAAATACTTAGGGTTTCAAAGGCCCTTAAAGATCATCTAGTTCCAACCTGCACAGTGCCTGTGCATTCTAGAAATGCTGGCATTATTTATCAGTTTTCCAGAGAAGAAACAGAAGCATATGTTAGGTAAGAGGCTTCAAACTTCTAAATTTTGACTAAAATCTTCAAAACTGAAATCCCAGTAAAAAGGATGTTTGTTTATTTGTTTGTTTGTTTGGGTTTTTTGTATGACTGCTGAGATTCAAGATTTTGCTTTCCCTCACAGAAGTTTGCCAGATCAATTTCTCAAGCATCCAAAAAACTGGAGAGTTTTAGAAGCCCAGAATTGGGATAATATTTCCATATGTATACTGTGAAAGAGTATGTATACACCCTGGAGAAATTAAGTAAGTTAAATAAAAATACAGCCACACAAAATTTGACTCAGAACCATGATATACATTTTGATAAAATTTTCAGCATTTTGTCTTCTGCCTCTCCTAGAAATATGGCACAGATTACCTTTCCCTTCACAAGTACTGAACAGATGTAAGAACTACAGGAATGAATAAAGGTATCTTGTTAACTTAACTAAAATATTTAAAGCTCTGCAAATAAGCTAGAGCTCAATCTCTTCTCTTTATTTGCTTGCTATTTACAATGATTTGTCCTAAATCATTGCTCTCTTTATGGCTGCTTGTGAGGGTTTTTTCCTACTCTGGAGGAAGGACACAATTATGTCTCCCTTAAGAGAGATGGGGTATACATAGGCTATTAAAGCTTCGTCTAGTTAGCACAATCTAGAACAAACTTTTGGAGAGTAAGAGGTAGTAGGAATAAAGGCAGTGACAGTTTGCAAAGAGCCAGAAGTCTGAGAGGAGACTAAGACACTGCTGAGAACAAACCACAGTCAGCCAGGCATGGGGTAGGTTGTGGCAAGGAGGAGAGTGCTAGAGCTTGTCTCTGTGGAGTTTGCTGTATCTCAGAAAAGTGCTAAATGTCAATAGACTGAAACACGATTACAGGAAAGAGCTCATCCTGCCTTACTCTGTACCAATCAATTTCTTAATTTTGCAAATGCCTTCTAGTTTTTGTTAAAATAAAACTAGCTTTAAAACTTTTTAGCTCTGTCCCATTTTGTTGAAAGAGTAAAAGGCTTTGTGGTTCCATCTTAAAAATGCTGGCACCACATCTGTATATGCTCTTCTTATCGTATTAGTACTCTTAACTCATTCTTATCAAAGCTATCTACAAAGATAATCTATGCAGTAGAGCAGCTTCTCTTCTTCTTTTGTAGTTATTCCTCATGCAAATGTGACAATTTTTAAAATGTCACGTTACTCTCTGTAATTTCCCATCCCTTCAGCTGCTAACTAACCAGGTTCTGATCTTTTCGTAGACTGCACATTTTCCAGGAAATGAAGACCATTTGCCTGAGGCAGCAGCTGGCTCAGAGCTTCTAAAGTGTATTTTTCTGCTGTGTAGTTAGCACTCGTCCTTGCAAGTAGTGGCTATGACCATCTTGTCACATGGTGTGCATCAGCCACAGCATTCTTCTCTGGCAAGGTAATCACTCTGAGCCCAACACCAATGTGTATGTGATGCAGTTGTGACCCCAGAACATGGAATTTTTAGGCAATATTTCCTTTTGGAGACTCAGTGTTTCCAAATGATACACAAGCAAACATTTGTTTCCAATGTGCCATGTTTGGCACAAAAAAGAAGCTGAAGACATTTTATATGCGCTGTTACCCATACTGCCCATCTACACCTATTGTTGCTTAGCATCAATGCCCAAGGCAAAAGTTTTGGCCAGCTTCTGCCTGGGCACCATGCCATCCTGACAGATGGGTATGAGTGTAGACAATCACGAAAGTATGTTTGTTCATCAAATAAGAGTGGTCAGGGTATTTTTCCCAGCTGACACTCTGAAAACAGCTGTCTTCCTTGAGCATGCTTGTTTCTGTTTAAAAGGTCTGTGATATTAGTAATTCTTCTCTGAACTATGCAAGCTATCAATAAATAAAAGAGTCATTTTACAATTAGCTATGGTTACTATGTTTGAGGCTACTTTTAAAAAGTGGCCTAAGATGAGCATTTATTTTTTGCTTCCAGAATTAGGAAGTAAGGACAAATGTCCATGACTCATCTGAGATCCAACTAAACAGAACTCACAAATGTGTTCTCAGGTTTTAATGCAACACTGCGCAGCAGGCTGCCTTCTTTATTGATTACCCCGATACTGTGATACCTTTGCTCCCTTCTCAACTCTGCTGTTGACATACTCCCTAACTTCAAACAAGGTGTTTAGTTTCTGTTACCCAAAAAGAGGAAATATGAGAGATTTACCTTTATTTTCCAATAAAATATCTTTCTTGATAAAGTCCTTTACAGTCTATGGATGCACTTATAGAATCATAGAATCATAGAATCATAGAATAGTTAGGGTTGGAAAGGACCTTAAGATCATCAAGTTCCAACCC
Organism: Amazona ochrocephala; assembly: GCA_039720435.1. Classification (NCBI taxonomy): domain Eukaryota; kingdom Metazoa; phylum Chordata; class Aves; order Psittaciformes; family Psittacidae; genus Amazona; species Amazona ochrocephala. The sequence continues at coordinate 26,935,503 of CM077878.1, forward strand.
CCCTGCCATGGGCAGGGACACCTCCCATTAAACCATGTCACCCAAGGCTCTGTCCAACCTGGTCTTGAATGCTGCCAGGGGCGGAGAGTTCACAACTTCCCTGGGCAACCCATTCCAGTGCCTCACCACCCTTACAGTAAAGAACTTCTTCCTTATATCCAATCTAAACTTGTCCCGTTTAAGTTTCAGCCTGTTACTCCTTGTCCCTATAGTCACTAATATAATATAATAACCTTCACTATAGTCCCTAATGAAGAGCCCCTCCTCAGCATCCCTATAATCCCGCTTCAGATATTGAAAGGCTGCTATGAGGTCCCCATGCAGCCTTCTCCAGGCTGAACAGCCCCAACTTTCTCAGCCTATCTTCATACGGGAGGTACTCCAGTCCCCTGATCATCCTCATGGCCCTCTTCTGGACTTGTTCCAACAGTTCCATGTCCTTTTTATGTTGAGGACACCAGAACTGCGCACAATACTCCAAGGGAGGTCTCACGAGCGTAGAGTAGAGGGGCAGGATCACCTCCCTCGACCTGCTGGTCACGCTCCTTTTGATGCAGCCCAGGATACGGTTTGCTTTCTGGGCTGTGAGCGCACACTGAAGCCAACTCATGTTCATTTTCTCATCGACCAACACCAAATCCCATTGCTCAACTAAAGATCATTTACACAACAGTAAAAAAATTTCCTTACAATACATTATCCCATACAGAGTCTAATGTGGACACACATTTCAAGCCCTTGAGCTTAGTAGTGAGGGTATTTTTCCGTTATCAACATTAAAGTGATTTGCAAGTATGTTTTTGCATCTTTCTTTCATCTTAAACATAACTCACAAAATTTTGAGTTTCATAATCTTCACACATAGACATGTGATATTTATCTTCCTGGGAAAGATTTTATCCAGCAGCAGGACAGAATGAACAACTCAACACTGACTCATCTACCAAGACAGCAACAGTGGTTGTGCTGTTTCACAGAGTGCCATAATGATCTATATGCTCAAGACTTTTACTGTATAGGATACATCACGTATTTATACAGCCAAAAGCACAATAGCTCTTTGTGAAATTATCTACTTATCATTTTGCAACTCTTTTAACACAGGCAGTCAAAATTTTTCCTCTTGTAAACTGGTGATATTTTACTAAAGTAAATGGATTTTCATGGGATTAAATGAATAGTGAATGTATCCTAACATGCCTCAGACTACTGCTACCATGGCATAGGTTACGCATTCTGAAGTCTGCGTAATCCCAAATTGGTTTTGAAGGACACCTCAAAAAAGATCTGAGACATTGAACTCCAAGGTTCCAATCTCAGCAAGTACATTTCCCTGGAGAAAGTCCTGTATCACAATATACACATATACAAAAAAGAATTCACTGGATATTGTGGTTTCACAAACCACAGCCTTTGAGTGCAGAATGCTAGGTATTTTTTCCCCAGTGTTTAACAGAAACCCTGACGCAACAAGAAGCGGAACACACAAGGCCACTTGGCTGTCTTCTTGGGATGGCAGCATTCAGTTTCCTAAGGAAACATGCTACTACATCTATCACACATCCACATTTGTACCAAAATCTCCTTCTCAAAAAGCTTGAATATTTACAGTGAGAACTTCCAGGAATCAAAACATTAATTCACATAGCTATTTTGCCACAGGTTTAATGAGGAATATCTTTGTCCTTGAAAATGTGCCAGGTCTGAGCCCAGCTCTGCAGCATTTACATACTGCCCTCACTGAGTAATTACAGGGATAAGCATGCCCCATTAGGTCTTTGCCATTCCACTAACATATGCATTTACTGGCTTCACCTCTGAAACCTAGGCATTTATCCTAACCCTCCTACATGCAACAGTGTTCACCAGGCTGTCCTAATCCCCCTGTGCTGCCACACTCTCAGCAGTGTTCTTGCCAGAGGAAGATGCTGACCTACTTCTATTGCAAGAAGCTCATGATTTCCCTGAGAGCCCTGAAATGAAGGAAACACTGAGAAATGAGAGTTCTGGTGGGTCTGGAAAGGCTACTGGGCAGGAATGGGACAATAGGGCACTACTGCCTCTCTGGTGAAAGAGGCACAGGCATGCTGCAGTCATTTCACAAATGGAAAAAAAAAATAGTCCTAGGAAGTGTAAATTAATCCTGTGCATTTTTTTTTTTTTTTTGTTAGTCAGTAAAATTTAAAACTTTTTAGCAGGACTGAGATGATATTGTGTCACTGCACCACAAGCATACCTTAAGAAAAAGATGAAAGGCCAGCAATTACAGGTCTTCCTTGTCTTTCAGTGATGCGTCTCTGATCCTGGACAAATATGGAAAGGTGAGTTTTTTCCAGTAAGCTCATTCCTGAATTATCTGAAGACATTTTAGCAGAACCATGGAGCATCCAGGCAGAAAGGTAGAGGAAGTTTTTATTCTACAAAGACAGAAAAATTTTATTCTCTAATCCTGCTCTCATTCCCCATTCACAATTATGATTAAAAGGAGAACCTTCTCCCAGTTTCATGAGGAAACTAGCTTCAGGACCACCCAGAGTGCTCCATTCCCTTCCCCTTGTCTAAATCACACAAAGAAAAATAAACAAATGAGCACAACATTTGCCTTCTCATCCCTTCTTTTCACTAAAGGGTCAGAAGGGTCGGGGATCCTTCCTTTACCATCTCTGGACACCCTCACCCTCTTCAACAACCAATCCAGATGGATCATTGCCTTTGAAATCTCAAATCCTTTAATCAGTTTCTCCAACTTTCTCTGTTGGCTCTTTTATGTCACATTCCTGGGCTAATTCAGGTACCTTCATACAATGTAGGATTTGGATGACACAAAACACATGGGGAAATGTACAAGTCCAGATATCTGTGCAAGTGCTGGGTTGATTATCCTTAGCTTCATTAAGGTTGCTCAGCAACAAGAGCTTGTATTAATCATGTCAGAGCAGCCACATCCTGACAAGCTATCTGCACTGCCAGGATATAGACCCTTCCTGCACACTGCGGAGAAAATGTTCCCATGAATTGTCCTTCTACGCTCAGTGAGGTAATGGATGAATGAAAAGTTGGATTTGTCGAAAATTTCATGCAGAATTATTCTCACTGTAGTAATAATTCCAACAGGAAAGTAACATAAGATCTTGTACAAAAGAGTTTTTTCAGTTTTATACTTACACAGACAGCAAGAGAAAAACAAAAGCAGCAATTGAAATATGAAATAATGTGGCTAAATGGTCTAGATAATTAAAGAAGAAGTAAAGAATTCCCCCATAGAAATATCACTGGCTGCACAGTTCACAGCTTTGGTATGCCTGGAAAGATGGAGATAATATATTCTTGAGCAATTCGTCACTAAGTCAGCAGTTATCACCAGCTGGATTTTTTCCATTTGATAATTTTATACTCTTAATCAGAGCTCATCAGATACTGCAGAAATAGCATTCAGGAACTTTGGTTTAAATCCCAAACAGCTTTCTCGTCCCTTTTTGTTTGTTATTAGGTTTTTTATGTTGCCTCACAAATGTGCTTTTTTTATCTCAACTATTTAATGATTTCAAATTACCAGCAATACAGCAGAGCAGCACCTAAAGTATCATTACAGAACTAGGCTGAACTCTTCCAAGAACTGCCCTTATGATGTCAAGCTAAATGGGAACTTCTGCAGACTTTCAGATGCTTAATATAGACATTATCAAGCTACATCTGATGCTTTTAATTTGGCTCTTAATTAATTCAGGGTTACTGAAGAATTATTTGGCCAAGTGTTAGTGGATTCATATTTTAGTAATGGCATTTCTGGAAGTGGTTTCCATTTAATGATATGTAGGTGAGTTGAAAGGGAATGGTGTCTGCCTTTAAAAATTACGTGGGAGTTTCGCAGACACCTTGCAGATGATTTTAGGACTCCATACCTAAAAGTTCAGGCAGATAGCAATGTACCAAAGCCCCCTTAAATTCAGACAGGATTCTGGAAAATCTATAGGGTTTTTCAATTACTACAAAGGCAGAGAACTTTGTGTTGAAACACTCTAGAGGAGATATGCACCTATGTCTGTATACACATCTACTTTTATTGTCTACCACCACTTTGTTCTGTACAAAATGAGACCTAATTATAAACTGAAGGATTGTGCCCCAAACACCATATAACTGACTCACTTACTGTTACTGCACCAAAGGTGGAAAACTGTCAAGAATATCTTTCCTCCTGTTAATTTTTTTTTGTTTTTAAATCTGTCACATCACGCAGCAGGAAAAAAACAGCATGGAATTGCAAGGAGATTTACTTAAAATAAACAAGCAATTAAACAAACTCAGGCTTCAAAAGACAGTTTGGAAACCTTTGGAAACATTTGGCTCCTATAGTCTGCACAAAGAAAGATTCTTATTAGTTTGTTCATACTTGAACATGTGAGTATGAAAGAAGACCTAAATCAGAGATACAACTGAGGCAAGAGGGTTTTTTTTTTTTTTTTGTTTCTTTATGCAATTTTGCTGCAGCTTCAAATACTTTCAAATAAAGAACACTTCAGGTCATTGAATGCTATGTATTCTCCCATACACATTTCTTATAAAGTCATACACAGTGAAAGAAAGCACTTACTGGGATGGAAAACTACTTTGGGCCCACTGATCTGCAGGACAAACTCCAGATCCCTGAATCTCCATTAGATTCGATAAGACACTGTGACGCCTTAGCTCTGTGTCATTGTCTTTCCCTCCCTGCCATGCCCCTAGCTGCAAAACTAGAACAGTTCGATTTAGTTTGGAAGTCCTTATTTACAGTCTAGACTGTAATTTTGAGTGGTCAGGAACTGCCTCATCCAATGCATAGTATTAACATGATGGATTTCCACTCTCAGCTGAATTTTGTTTACGCAGCAAATAAATTAAATACCATTATTTCTAAAATAATTTGGGCTGGCCAATAATATTTAGCAGTTGAACATCTGAAATAATAAACCAAGGAAATGCAACTTCTGATCAAAGCAGATCATCTGTCTGTCAACTATGGGAGCTCCTTACTTTCACCTGAAGAATGCATCAGTGTCTAATAGAGTTAGGATACTCAAGTAGATGTATCTCCTGTCTTGTTATATGATGAGAATTTTAAGTTGGAAAGGTATTTTCCTATTGACTTAAATTATAGAATCAGAGAATCATAGAACAGTTAGAGTTGGAAAGGACCTTAAGATCATCTAGTTCCAACCCCCCTGCCATGGGCCGGGACACCTCCCACTAAACCATGCCACCCAAGGCTCTATCCAACCTGGCCTTGAACACCGCCAGCGATGGAGCATTCACAACTTCATGTAGAAACTGTTTAGCAGTGTAAGTAAATAACTTCATGATGTTCCTACTGCCTGACACTTAGTGACTGGGTCTGACACAGGGGTCAGCCTTTAACCAAGATCAGCTTGTCCTGTTCATGTTCATGGGCAACATGGATTTGCTAGGGGCATAGCATTTTTACCTCCACACCCCACATGCCACAGATGCTGCTCTCTACTTGCTGCACACACCATGGTTTAAGAAAAGAGAAAAGAGAGAAGGAAAACAATTTAGGGAAATTATGGAAACTATGGAAAACTTTCATTAAAAAAAGAACCTTTGATGCACTGACTCTGGACATGTGATGTAAGACACAGCTAGTGAAAATTCACATGGCAGTGTCTCATTTTTATTTTCTCTTGTGTGGTCTATAAAAGAGTCAGCTTAGTGCTACGCATAGGAAAAATCTGCAGGATAGGAGGAATGAAAGCAGAAACAAAAAAACCCACAAATATTTGTCTTGCTGAAGGATAGATAATGGAGTGCCAAACCTGAGAGAAATAGCCATGCCAATCAGACCGCAGGTTTTGGAGGCTAAGAGAAGTTATAAAGTGGAAACAGTTTGATGGTTGAATAGCTGAAAACACCTTTTTCTTACGTAGAAGCTACGTAGGAAGTGTTTTATCTGTTTCACAGTTGCACTTGATCTTGGCAAAAAGTGTGATATTTGTGAAAATTATTTAGAAAGGGTTAAATTCATCTGACATTTTATTCAATCCACCAGGTATAATGATAAATTTACCTTCTTGATAAGATAGGTAGGAATAGAATAACAAGCAGTTCACCCTAGAAAGGAGATACGTGCTTGTGGCTATGAAGAAAGGAGGATACTGATTTTCAGTTGATGACATTATTCTTCTAGTATTTATTCACATAAGGTTCCCCCATCCCCATCCCTTTAGGGTAAGCAACCTTTTCTGTTCTTGTATGTCTAACAGGTGAATCTCAGAAGGTGGACTAAAGATTTCAAAATGACTAAGCTGTCCTGCCTTTTCCGGGGGTTATTGCTTCCATCTAGCAGCTGAAGTACAGTAGTTGGATGGGGGAAATAAGATGAAATTACTGCTGCCCATGCTTCCTATTGGAATACCTCTCATGCAGAGAACTAGAAGAATCCTGAAAGGGGGAACTGAGGATTTTGTCCTTTGCCCAGAGTGATGTAAGAAGTGCAAGCCAGAGCAGACAAGTTAGTTTGAGTGTCTTATGATTTTATCCCACTGCCTTAGCAGGGACTATGGCTCTTTCTTTTCTCTGAGCAAGCTGAGACTTCATTTCTTTCAGACCATCAGTGTGACTTTGTGCAGAGGACTTGATTTCACACCCAAAATTTTCAGGAAAAAAAAGCCCACAGGGAGTCTCCACATAAAATCTTTTTAAAATAATACAAATCAGAATGTCTTTTCTTCTCCCTCTTTTTTTTCATCTCATATACACACTTCAATGGGGAGTACTATCTTGAAAATATTGATGTATAAATAATTTCATCCTTGAGTTACTCTAAGCTGTGACCTTTCTTCTAGTGATTTCTTTTGGATGGAGGAGTCTTTCCTTGCTTGTAAGTGCTCTCATTTGCAGAGGGAACCCTGTAAAATTTCCTGCCTCTCTGTGTCCTCTGCAATTCTTCCCTGCAGCTCTCACTGGAGAGCTCACCCCTGAGACATTCCCATACTGGTGGGAGTGTAGGAGGGCAGTGCTCTCCAGCTCCACCCTCTTCCAGAGGAAATGTCATGAGAAAAATGTTTTCTTGAGGTCTTTCCTGTTAACATGCTATGAGAATACTTGCTATCAACTGTGCATTTTTATGGCATTTTGACTGGAAGTAATGTGAGAATGTTCTTTCTCACATTATTTCCAGTAGAAATACCCTGAGAACATTGTTGCTTGTGATATTTCTATAAAACGCACTTAGAGATTGGATGTGACTAAATTTGCCTTTACAGTTGTGTTTTGGTTTTGTTGGGTTTTGGTTCTTTTTTTGTTTGTTTGTTTTTTTGTTTTTTTTTTTTTTTTTCTTTTTTTTTTTTTCCAGCTGAAATTTGGGCAGCATCAAAAGTCTCTCCATTTTAAACATTTTTTCTATCATTAAGCCTTGTCCAGATTTGTGTCAAATGAAGTCTTTAGTTGAAATAGCCGATTTGTTTCTTTTGTGGCCTAAGACCTATCCAAACTGAATCAAACATTAAGAAATCAGATTAAACTCCACAGCAATCACAGTATTTATAGGATTTCCTTCTGAGATGAAGTTGTTTCGACTGCCCTTTCTGTTTCAAAGTGGACCTACAATAGGGTTGAACAAAACTGTGGAGGAGTAGAGACCTGGAGGAACAAAGACTGCGTACTGTAAAAAAGCCATTCTAATGAAATCAGAATGAAAACACACGAATGCCTTTGCTTTCAGAGAAACAAGTAAGTGACCTAGAGAACCTTATGACTTGGCAGTCTACACATTTCTCTTTAAAAAAAGCAACTTACATCTTTAAAAGGAAATAAATCCTGGAAAAAATGTAAGATGTGTCAAGTCAATCATCTATTTATGCCATTTCCTCTGTTCCTGATGTTTCTTTCATGAATTATGCACTTTCAGCTGCCGCTACTTACATATGTGGGCCCTTGTGGCATATTTCCCAGGACCAGCATGTGATTATGGATCATAAAAAATGAACATACACATTGCTCCTTCAATAAAGGCTGAGATGCTCAATTCCAACTGTTCCGTGCTAGAAATCTATTTTTGAAAAATAGCAGCTGCTATTAAAGACATCGATAGCTGTAATAGTTGCAGCCATGAAAGCTAATCACCATATTTTCCTTTTCAATTGCAACAAAGGAATTAAGAAACAGATGCCCATGAAAACGAAAAGGTAAAGTAGCCACTAAGAGCTTCCCAATAGCCAGAAGGTGGTGCTACATTGTAATATAGTTGCAGGGGGCCAGGTTTGCATCTTCGATCACTTATGCTGTTTGAGTCACTTTTTAAAAGCTAAACAGAAGGAGAGATTAAGCCATCGCAACTGCACTGTGGGGAAGTGTTCAGCAGAGGTAAAAATAAAGCGTAGAATTTAGTAACTAATATATTGAAATCCCGTGGTTGTGGCGGTGTGAGACTGGGTGTTTCAGTGGAAACTGTGTTATCTCTCTGTGGTTCTTCGTTGTTGGTTCTATTGAACCATCCTGCTTCCTGAGCTTTTCTTTTTCATCAGGATAGTCAACGACACAAACCAGAAAAATTGCATCAATCAACCACACTGTGATGTTTCCTTTGAGAAATCATTCTTCTTATAACATTTCACATAATTTTTACTAAGAAATTTTCACCTTTTTCCTTCAGTTGAATAAAAGCCCCAGTATTCAGCCCCCAATAGACACTGTTGTCTTTGACAAAATTCTGCCAGGTTTTGCCAGCTACAGTGGTCCAATCACCTTCTTAAACAGCAGAAGAGAGCTATTGTCACATCATATGTCTGTGTAGTGGAGAGTAGTACTGTGTGGAGTCAGAGGGCTGTTTCTCAGTGATTTAGCTCAGGTAAAGCAGTGTGTACGCCTTGCCTGCCTTGTTAGACTAAGTCATGCTGCTCCCTTGGTTTGTGTGGGTGTGTCTGCACTACTGTTTTATTTAAGGCCGTGTGTAAGCATTTGAACAAAATATCTGGGTTGCTCCTGCTTTCTGTTCCTTGCTCTACATTTTGGAGTGCTCTTGGAGAGTGCTGGATGACAGTAAATAGGCAGGCACGGTGTTACAGCTCACCCGATGACTGCAGTTTCAAGGGGCAGCCAGGACATGGGATCCCTTCCTCCCTCTATCCCTCCCTCTCCTGAGTTCCGTGGGGTCGGGATGTAAGGCCTCAGCACCAAATGTTTCTCTTCTACAGATTCACTCTTATTGATCTTTTTTAGTGGCTCATGTGAATGTAGCCCATGGGTATCTCTGCACAGGCTTGGGGTCATATGGACAATTCCCTTGTGTTCTCTGATGAGAAAGATATTCCAATTTGATATGATTATTTTTTCTTGGGGTGGAAAAAAGGGTCACTAAGAATCAGGCAGCTGCCTCATGGGGATAAAGTTCTGACTGAGAGGAAAATGACCCTGAACATCAGAGCAAATCATCTCAGGGACATGTAAAATCATTGCCAAGTAATGCCATCATTGCTGCTTGCGCTGCCAAGGCACATTGAAGTCAAGGGCCAGCACCCACTTAGTCATGTACTAGCAAAAACATGTATTCCATAGCAAAGGATTGATTCTGGATGTTAAAATCTGGTGTGGATTAAAGAAGAGGCACTGGAAGTTCATGGAACTGAAATCCATTGAGAATTAATGTGTACTTAAAAAAATGCATCCAGTTCAGGAAACCACTGGGATGTAGCTGGAGGCTTGGGAGAGCAGTGAGGGGGATGGTCACATAGACCTGCCCTCCTCTTATTCTTTTCTAGATACTGCTTTGACAGTTTCTCAGACTGGTCTGGGGAAAAAAAAAAAAGAGGCAGTCCTCCCCCACAAGAGCAACAGCAGTATTTTGGATGAGATGAACTTAAGGCTGAACACCTTCCTCCTCCTCCTGATGCTTTCTGGGGAGGTGTAGCTCCCCTGAGTTCAGCTGTAGCAACCTCTGTGCCACTGGAAATCAGAAGAGGATTCAGGTCCATGGACCTTCAGGAGAAAATTTTCATCAACTTATTATTAACTGGGACATATTTATCATTGTGTCCTGGGTTCAGCAGCAGCAGTCATTTTTCTCCTTCTTGGTGGCTGGTGCAGCGCTGTGTTTTTGATTTTGGGCCTGGGAACAGTGCTGATAACACCAGTGTTTTCAGTTACTGCTTAGTGATGTTTAGTCTGGCCAAGGACTTTGTGAGTTTCATGCTCTGCCAGGGAGGAGGGGAAACCGGGAGGAAGGAGAGACAGGACACGTGACCCAGACTAACCAAAGGGGTTATTCCATACCACAGCACGTCATGTCGAGGATGTAGAAATGGAGAGCAGAGACCTGGAAGGGTGGTGGGGATGCACGGTGGGGGGGTGCACTGGGTGGTCGGGCTTGATATTGGATGGTGAGCAATTGTATTCTTTTTCCTTGTGTTTCTCTTGTCATTATTGTTATTGGTGGTAGCAGTAGTGATTTGTGTTATACCTTAGTTACTAAACTGTTCTTATCTCAACCTGTGGGAGTTGCATTCTTTCGATTCTCCTTCCCATCCCTCCAGGAGCGGAGGGAAGAAAGAGTGGGGAGTGAGTGAGTGAGCAAAACTGTGCGTGGCTGAGAAGCTTAAACCACGACACATTGTCATGAACTTTCTGAGTGATGGTTACTGTCACATCGGCATTGAACTTGTGGATATACAGCAGGTGAGATATGCTTACCTCTGCCATGGAGAGATTTTCCAAAATGGAAATCAGAGACACCATTTTCCACAGGAGATACCTCCTTTACATTGTGCATAATGTCTATGACAGATTGTAGGGCCTTTGTGGATCCACTGCAGGCTTTTCCCTAAATTTACAGTGCCAGAAAGCTGCTTCCAGTTTGGTGGAGACCTATCAGTTCTGCAGCCTGGGGGAGCTAAGACAAGTGCCAAAAAGGACACAGACTTTGATCCAGGTGGAGAAAAAATAGTATTTTATTTCCTTTGACACGGTCATGTCGTTTGACCAGCCTTATGTAGAATAACTTCACAAAAAGTTTGAGTTCCTATAGAATAGATATGACTTCATTTTTGTGATTTTTTTTCACCATAAATGTAACTATATATGTGCATATGCATAGTTATACAGTAGCTTTTAAATTCACCAGATGTTTAACGACTCTTTCAGTCAGAAAAGTGGCCCATAGCAGATGGAATATGCCTAACCATTTCCAAATCCATGGAATTTTATTGTCTTAAATAAAATGAATTTAGAACAATGAGGGCAAAAACTGAAACCTTTAAATTATGTAATGAGAAAAGAGCCAAGCTATGTAAATAAAATATTTTTAAAGCATCTATAGATCTAAGACCTGTACTGGCAGAGATCATATTCAGCTTGGGATAAGTGCTTGTGTGAGAGTTTCTTATTGCTGGAAACAGAGGCCCATGATGGAAGTGGTGACAGACCTTAAATTAGTGCAGTACTACTGTACAATAATGTGTATTCTCAGTGCCATATGGTTATGATATGCAGCTGTTTTCCTATGCTGATTATAAATTTGGACTCTCTGGCAGACATTACAGAAAGGAAAGACATCATTGATCATTCTATCCGTCTACTCTGGGTCAACAAAATATCATTCCTGATAGTCTTAATTTCTATTTTTTAATTATTTGCATTGCTGAAGTGCTGCAAATCCAAAGGCAGGTCAGCCTCCCCTTGTTCTGTGCTTTATACCTCAGGGTAAGTGCTGCCTACTCTAAAAACGCAGAGCAGCTAATGTGCAGATGTATTCAGAAGCAAGTAGGAACTGAAGCTAAGGTGACACCATACTTAATTTAAAGGCTACAGATTCTTAATCTTTGCTGCTTCACTTTTTGTTTTGTTTTGTTATAATCCAGCTATCCAGGTCACCTCAACCGGCTGAAGTTTCAAAAGCATCACAGCAGAACTGGTGTGTGGAGAAGCAGCTCCCTTATGAGCAAATGCAGGAGTAACGTTCCGGAAACAAGGACTGTCCCAGGTAAACTTGAGTCATTTGTCTGAGAAGCAAACAAGACAGAGTACCACAGGAAAAGCAGTGGAAAGGCAATGTTACGAGACAGAAGAATGCGTAAAAACATATGCAGAGCTGCGAAAGACCCTGATGTACAGAATTACTGTATGCCTATGCCATGAAATGGAACTGTGGTAGAAATCCCACAACTAGTGGAAACCCATGCTGTTAGGTCTAGACTGTATATGTTACACAGCACTGTGCCAGAGTGACCTGTCACTGCATTTTCTCGGCAGGGCTTATTAGCTTGGGCGCAATATTGTCTGATGTGGGAACAGTGCATCAGATGTGAGCTGGCTCAGGTCCAGGCAGCTCAGAGCATCCATGTACCAAACGCCCCGGCACACCAGCTCTGGGATTAGCTTGGACACACCTCACTTAGGTCTGTTTTAATTGGTCCGTAAATGATAAGAAGCCCTCACTGCTTCTCTTATCCAACTAATCTCCAGTTAAATAAAAGAAGTTCTTTCTGATAATCAGATGTGTCTTTTCCATTAAAAAAAAAAAAAAAAAAAAAAGTTTCATCCTAGTATAAATTAATCGCCTTCCAAAACCAGAGGACAGTCCTTTGAAAAAGAGATATTATGGCAGGCCAAGCAACCATGTGTTTTGTTGCCATTTGAGGGGACTTACGCTGAAATCCCAGCCGCTGCTGCCTTTCTCCTGCTAAGGAAGAAGTACCTCATATCACAAACCAGCAGCCCCTTCAGGCAATTGCCATTTAAAGAGTGGCATTGATGGACTCTGTAAGGAGTCCTATTCAGTGCTCACTAGCTGGCAGCATGATGTCAGTGATGTGGGCGGCAAATCCCTGAATTTGCTTTGATGGTATTTGTGCTCTTTTTTTTTCATTTTTCACGAATGAGTGATTTATTTCTTTGAAACAATGTGTTTGGAAAGCCTTCCCCTCTAAGGAATTGTCTACACAGTGGGGGAGGCTTGGAACATTGTATGTCCTCATGGCAGTACCAACAGGGGTTGTGCCAGATCTGCAGTGCAAGAGGTAACAGGGATGCTTGTATCAAAGCCAAATATTCATGAATCAAAGGCGCTGACTCTCAAGCACAAGTGCCAGCATTCGGGCAGATAACCTAGCCTGTGCCAATTTAGGGTGAGAGGAATGCCCCAGACTAATCCCATGGATTCAAAGAAATGCAACATAATAAATTTTAAGTATCCCACAGTCCTGAGAGTCTTATTTTCATTTATATCTGTTAAGGGAAGAAATGAGGGTAATGATGTGGCATCATCTCCCAAATAAGAAAAAGCAGAAAATTTTTTGCACCACTTTCTACTGAAAAACAATGTTACCTTGAGTGATTTTTTTCTAAAGCATAGAGGGATGAGGGGGAGCAGCACTGGAACATGAAACTGCTGATGTCAGATCACATGCTTTGCAAGTGGATCAAGGACAACACAAATGTTCATATGGCAGGTGACCAGAAGCAGAGGGCTGTTGAATAATTCTGTGCCATCTTTAGTAGGAAGCGCCTGACACTTGACACTTGCTGGCAGGGTGATTCAGACTGCTTAGATTCCGTCGTCTAAGGCAAAATATTATATGCAATGGTGAGAATAAGGCACCCATGAAAAATCATCAAATACCTTATATGCAGATGGACCTGGAGGCAGCATTAGATTAAACTGTAGAAGCAGGGTCATGTCTAAGCTTCTGTCACTCTGTATACGTGAAGTTCCTGAATCAGGCAGAAAACTGTGTGCCTGTGTTTACTCAGAAAGAAAATGTGGAATCCTCTTCTGCTCAGAGGTGTGTAATCAAGCATTTCTTATTCTCTTAAAAAGGTGACTAAAGGACAAAGTGTCAGACCAAGGTTTGCATAACATTTTTGTGATTCTAAAGAGAAGTGTGAACATAGCTTTGTAGCTTCTGACAAATATATGAAGCCTAATTAATTCAACTTTGCATTTCGTATGTAAAAAGTGGCTCATTTCAACAGCTGGTCTCTACCTTAGTGAAATAACAGGCTTCCTCTCCTAACAAGCCATGGGGAAGTCTCTGCAGGAAAACTGATCACCTGACCTATGGCACTGCCAATCTCTGGTTCAAATGATTGATCCCAAAGAGTAGGACAAAGGACTTTGTGTTAGAGGAGTCCAATGCCATCATATATCTAATCAGTGTTTCCTTAACTCTTTACATAACAGCACACTGCTTAGATTACTTGTTCAGGAACTCCATCTTCTTCTGAAGTTTGAATACATAAATCCTACATTACAGAAAAATGCTTTACTCCAACTCTGTAATATTCTGGATAGGACAATCTTCATGTTTTCTGTTAAATGTAAGCCACCAGAGTAGGGGAGGTGTCTTAAATTCAAGATTAATATTGTTTTATTTCTGTTGAATGTGCCCTGGATAGAATGGATGCATCTGCATTTTGCAGTACACTGAGCCTGACCTACATAATTATTAAAATGGTCTGTTACTGAAACTGAAAATTCATAAGTCAGTGCTCAGATTTCATCTCTGCAACACAAGACAAAATCAGTGAGTTTACAGAGACACTGAATTTGATGGACTCTCCAAGCACAAGAGTTGAAAATGTCCTGTTCTCCTCCTCCCCTGCTTCCTTCTCTGGGAAAACAACATATGCAAGAAGATGCTATCCACAACAGCTGCAGTGCTCTAGTTTTCTAACTCAATTTCATTGAACTGAACTGGTGCTTGATAAGAATAGAGAAGACACTGTTCTCGTTAAATGTTCAGAAGCAGCAGCCTGCAGTTATGTGCACACCATGTAGCAACTAAAGACAAGGAAATGCTTTGAAATCAGACCCTTTTCTTATTTTTTTGGCTGTGGATCTTGGTATTCCATATGCACTGAGTAGATCCTTTCCTTCTGGTTTTGACAATAAATGCCATTTCAAGTCAGAACCCTGCTTAGTTGAAAATGTTGTCAGAATGGTGCATACAAAAATTCACTTTCTGACAATCAGTTTGGTAAGAAATCCCCAACCTTCCCCCTTTACTTACTTATAAAGTCATTTTGTACTCTCTAATGTGTGAAGCATTTGATTTTTTCAGTGCAAATGATATAGATATTGTCTTGAGTTACAGAAGGAATATTCTTTCAAGAGCAAATATTCCTGGAATCAAGCTATTCCATGGTTTTGTTTTTTTTTTTTTTTTCAAAATTTTGGTGCAAAACAAAATAATCAAGTCTTTTGCAGAGCAGAAATTCCGACCAGAATCAACTAAAATTGTTACCTCTTTATGTTGAATTACAAGATTTTGCCAGATTCCTGACAAATGTTTTGGTTTTTATGGGATTGCATTTCCTGATAGAAGTCAGCTTAACTCAGAAATTTTCAACCAACTCTAGAATTGTACATACAGGAAAAGTCTGTGATTTTCAAAGTACTAGTGGAAACGAAGAACATATGGATCCTATTGATAGTTACTACGATTTTGGTACCATGCTCCCTGCAGCTCCTCTGAAATTCCTGAAAGAGTGTCCCAAGCACGGTATGCACTCACTGCCTATTACTTGTTTAAAATAAAAAATGTCTGAGTCACATGTTTGGAAAACTTGAAGTACTGGACACTATCTTTAACTTCTACGTAGCTGTAGGGTAATACTTCCTTTTTGTATCATCACAGTATGACTTTCAATATCGTTAAAATAATAAAAAAAAAAAAAAAAGAAAAGGCAAAAGAAATATATTGCTCTAATGTTAAGCCAAGACAAACCACCAACCAAACCAGAAATGCCTTAGAATTTTATTTGAAGTCTATGATATAATTTGAAACTTTATTTGAATTCCAGAAAGTGATGTTAAATCATTGAATAAAATTCCCTGCATTAATAAAACAGAGTACAATTCATTCTAAACTTCAGTTGTGTCCCTGTGCATAGTAACTTCACAAACACAAAACTTCCCACTGCACTTTTATTCACAGGCTTGTCAATCAGGTGTTCACCATTCCCTTAAAGTTTAAGCCTTATTAACCTACACACTGGATTTGACTGATGATAGGCCACAACAAACAAAGAGCACCAACTCTCAGGTTCCAAATCCTGTCATCCTAGTTCAGAGGGTCCTTGCAAACCCCCTGGAAGAGATGAAAGGATCACTCAAATGTCTGATTATTCAAACACACAAGCAATGAGGGCACATTGTGGAAGAAAAAAAAGTTAGCAGAGTCCCCTGCTGATTGAGATATCTTCTAAAAAAATAACTTGGTGCTGATCTTTGTACACAGATAGCATTGGTTTCTGGCCCAGGTCTTAATGGTTTATGTCAAATGTACGCTGGGAACGCCACGTGCAAGATCTGGAGTGACCATATATTTGGCAAATATTGTTAAATTGAAATCACCTCATCCCAGTGTCGCTCAGATACGGTAGGAAGCCAGCATGCTAGCTACCTCAGAGGAATTAAATGAATCACCATAATTCTAGCAAGAAGAATTTTTATTTCATTCATTTTCACATGCAATTTCGTAGGTTTGGACTTCAGTATAGGCATGTACTTATGTCCTGCTTTATTACATGCCAGGGATTATTTTATTATGAAAATTCTTCTCATTAATGGCCTCTCATGTTGGGAAAATGCAATTCCTGATGACAAGTCTTTGCTGATTTATCAGGATTTTCATTATTGCTAATTAATATTAAAGCATTTCTTGGAGAACCCATTCAGGCATAGGATCATATACATAAAAAGTAATGGTCCTCCTATGTTCTGAAGTACAAATCTAAATAATAATTACGCATTGTAGAATGCAAAGTATAAGAGCTGAAGGGAAGAGAAGGATAATGTTATTGAAGAAATCTGAAAGGTTGACTTTTTTTCTAAAAAAACACCAACACTGTGGACTTTAATATAAGTCCAAGGAACAAGAAGCAAAAAAGTCATCTACCATGAGGACAGACTACAAAATAGAAGCTGACCTCAGGTTTTCCACAAAATGTTCTGGTATATTCCTGCTTTCCTGCCTTTTTTTTTTTTCTTCTTCTTTTTTTTTTTTTTTTAATTTCAGTTTTCTCCTAAGTAAAGAATAACTATGAAGGATGCCAGCAACTGTTGAGCCTGCATGCAAACAGCGTTCAGCTTATGACTGATGGCTTGTTAGCTTCCCACTGAGCCAACTACCAGTTAGTAAAATGCAGATGACACAATAAACAGCTGATGAGAGGATCAGATCATAAGTACAACAATTTTATACAGTACTTTTTGAGAAGGAGGAAACTAGTGCAGGCTGTAGGTGGATAGTGCAAAAATAAAGCGGCAACAGTTCCTTTATTCTATCTACCAAAGGAAATTTTTGTTTTTCTGTGGAAAAAAGGCATAACAAACTGATGGTTGAAATACTTTTGTCACTGAAAATCTAATTTTCCATCCCAAAGTGGCAGATTCAAAATCCAGCTGGCTTTATTGACATATCTTAAGACAATATATTCAAAAAATATGAAGAAATATGTTTGATAAAAGAAAAACAAGGACAAGTACCTCATCAGGGTATGACTTTCTCATAACAAGTTTAGTATCCCACTTACAGAGTTTTAAGTCTTTTTTCCAAGCCGTATTGACATAAACCAGATTATTTAAGAATATGGCATGGGTTTTGTATGGTACTCTATTAACTCTCAAAGCCATAAATGTGTGTTTTGTGCTTGTTTTCTGTTGTCATTCAGCATGTTTGACCATTTCTTTAGAAAATGATAACACTAAGATTTTCATCTGTTTTCTGTGTCAACTACATCTTAATACTTCTATCCTTTAAGAAGATTCCTGACCATTCAATAAGCATGTTAAATAAGGGGTAAAAGTATGAATAAACTTGTTCTTATATGATTCAGAAGCTCACAGCCAAAAAGCAACCAAGCATATACAAGTAATACGCTGTTCCTCTGGGAATACAATACTTGTACGATAGCTTTGGCTTTATGCTGCAGCATTGGACTGAGCCTGAGAGATGAATGTAGAAGATAAAGAAGCATTGTAAGGTCAGTGACTGAGCTCCTCTTTTTGCTAATCGGCTTCCCTTGTTATCCATCTGATTTACTAGAAGGTTAACCTTTTCACTACTGCTTGAAATTAGCTACAATTTCCTACGAAATGGGCATGGTAGCAAATTAAATTTACTACTGTTTATACAGCTCTGTAACAGTACATGATGATGCAAAAAAATAAAAATAAAAAATCAGCAACTCAGTAGCATTTTTCCCTCCAAAGAGCATTGAAATGCAAATGGATGAAAAGAGATACCAGGCCTTCACAGACAAAATATTTCATGGAGAACAGCTTCCTTCTATAGCTTCCATAGCTATAGGAGGAATGTCAATGTCACATATTAATTAAGAAAATATTTAAGATGGACTGACCTAGAATTTTCCAAAGGAACTTATTCCTGTTGAAAAAGCATTTTCTTTTTAAACAGAAGTTGATATGGAGACTTAAAAAAAACCCTGTTCCAAATGAATTTTAGACATTAAATGCATAGAATATTGTATTTAAGTATTTTTAAATGAAAATATTAATTTTCCAGATTCAAATTATCATTAAAGTCAGAATAAAAAAGAATAGTTATAGATAGGTGACTCAAAACTCATTATGTATATACAAGCTTTTATGAGTTTTTTCTTTTCTTCCTTCTCTAAGGGAAGCTAGTACATTTGTGGGAAAAAATTTAAAGTGCAAATGTCAGTTTACTTTAAGCTATATCTCAAAGGTAAGAATGAAAGAAAAATTTGAATCAGGACAGGTAAAACAAAGGTGAGGGCTTTTGTCTACCAGGTGGAAGATTCTCACCAGTGGGTGAGCGCTTGGTTATATCACAAGCTATTTTTGTGGCTTTTAGCCAGACAGTTCATTTCATGTTCACCCAGCCTGAATTCAAGGAAACTGTTAAATATAGACAGCATCATTTGTTCCCTAGAAGCGCATGTAAAGAATTAGTACTTCTGCTCTAGAATATACACACAGGAATGACCCAAAACCCCATACTGTTTATAAGAGCAAGTAGTGATAGGACAAGGGGGAATGGCTTTAAACTGAAAGACAGTACATCTAGATTAAACATAACGTAGAAGTCATTGACGGTGAGGCGGTGAGGCACTGCCCTGAGAAGCTGTGGGAGCCCCATGCCTGGAAGTATTCAAGGTCAGGTTGGATGGGGCTTTAAGCAACCTGGTCTAGAAGTAGGTGTGTCCCTGCCCACGGCAGGAGGCTGGAACTACATGAGCTTTAAGCTCCCTTCTAACCCCAACCATGGTGCTATGATTCTATGAATGTAATGAGGCAGACGGCTGCATACTCCTTAGGAAGTGCTGGTACTAGGGGAAGAACTGGTCCTAAGTTATTACAGCTCAAGAATTTAAAGAGGCTGACAAATAAATATCCCCATAAGGACCATGTTCATTAGATGTACACTGACTAAGGCTAATTCACATAGGCAGAACAAATGGCAATCCCTCTACATTACAATTTCTTGTACAAGAGTCGGAAGTTGGTGCAAAGTCTGTGTGTCATAGTCTGTCCCAGTGGTGAAAAAAGAAAGTTGAGTATTTGTCTGAAAGTGGTCATGAACAATTGGACTTCAGTCATGCCATTGACTGATGTTGCATACTTAGTCTATATACCTCCACCTCTTTTTTGTCCTTTAGTTCTTGCTATGATACAAATAATATATTAGCTGCACCTTGAAAAATCTTTATTCTTTAGGCCAGGTTTGGTTTCAATTATTCTTCTTAGAATATTGTAAAATAGTGATAAAAAATTTAGCTATTCTGTCCTTTAATGACAGGATTAATTTTTAGGCATTTCAATAGGCTTATTTTTGAAACACAATTAAATGTTAAGGGCATAAAATATAAAAGTGAAACTATACATTTCTAAGTTCTGTATCAAGTCATGATGAGGATCCTTAGGCAGAGGAAATGGGAAAGACCTTTGGAATAATTTTCAAATGAGATGAAAGGGAAAGATAAGAAGAAACTGTAGGAAAGTGTTCAGAAGCTTTATTTTAAGAGTTTAGAATCTGATAAGTGCTCCAAGCCACTCCAGGGCTTCACAAACCTGACCTGACCCTTTGTACTTTCTGAGTGCACAAATTCTTGATCAAGAAATAGTTTTGTCATCTTCACATAGTCAAAAAATTTGCATCAGTTTTGAACTTTCAATTTTAGGATTCCTAGCGACATTTGGGGCTAGGTTTTCATTCCAGCCTCAGTATGTCTTGCAGGTGCTTGACATCTCAAAGTATTGAGACTCATCATCTCAGCTTGGATCCCCAACAGTTTAGCCTTACTATTTTAACTTAATGTTGGCATTTACTATAATCATGGATAATTATGTATAATTATAATTAAGCCCTAATCCTCCTCAATTACACTCACATAAATTAGGCATAAGGCAGAATTTAATCAGAATTAATGGATTTGCGCCAGTGTAGAGCTGACACAAGGATAAACCCAGATCTTATATCTTATTATGAAGTGTAGCATTCTAAACCTGCTGAATTAAACCCATCTTTTAGGTAACTATTTTTCAGTTACATGAAATGCTTGTTATTTATTGACTGCCATTGCTAACAGAAAGGGAAAACGGGATTAATTCAGAAAATAAAGCAAAAATTACAAAGGAAGCACTGAAATCAGAAATAATTTCAGATCTTGTACATAAGAAAAAACATTTGTAAGTATGTCTATAAAGATTACTTTTGTTTAAAAAAAAATCAAAGGAAAATTCATTCCCTTGGGCATTTTAATTGTGTGTGGTAGAAATACTCACATCCAGATGCTAACTTTTCTAACTGACCAAGAGTGGCCTTAAAGAGGGTGGCTGGTGAAATGATCCTTTACAAAACAGGAGATGCAAAGCTTACGCTGTTGAAAGGAGAAGCATGTAATCAGCTAAAGAATTCCTGAGAAAGACCAAGGGCAGCAGATACTGAAACCTTGAACTTCCTTACTTCAATGCATTTTTTGCATGCTTCCTGAAGAAAAGAACAACCAAGGGAATTTATTAACTTTTAACTTAATTAGGTAGATGCCAAAAAAATGTTCATTCCTGGAACAATTTATTAAGACACTACAGCCTTCAGAAAACTGTAGCTCCACTTCAGTAAAGGGGTTTTTACAGGCTATGCAAAGTTTTTTGTCTTCTAAATGTAACACAAGAGAATTTTAAGTGCAGACTTACATTGGGAACATATCTAAGGCAACAGGCAGTGCTGTGTGTTAGTGTGTAAGTTTAATTGGGACATTCCATGGAAATTAAAATAAACTGTCACAAAATTATACAGCAATCAGTTCCAATGAAATATGATGCTATTTATCTCTCCTCTCTCATCTCCCATCTATCATCTATCATCCTTCTATCTATCTAGCTAGATATCTAGTTATATAGCTAGTTATCCATCCATCCATCCATCCATCCATCCATCCATCCATCCATCCATCCATCCATCCATCCATCCACCCACCCACCCACCCATCCATCCATCCATCCATCCATCCATCCATCCATCCATCCATCCATCCATCCATCCATCCACACATACACACAGACATACTTTTTTTCTAACTTTGATACTTATTCATTGCTTTCTGTGAGAGCATATGTAACCTAACTCTACTTTTCCCAAGAAACACTGCGGCAAATCTAGAATATAGTTTAGAGTTATGCTTTCCCTTGGCTTATTTGTATAAAACTTAGATTTATTTCTTTTTTATTATTACTTTAGTTGGACATTATTGTGAAATTGTTGATAAAATAAAAAGATTAACCTTATTTTAAATTTCTCTGATTTTATGCTAACGAACAATTGCTAAGAGACGCAACAGCTCTTGGACACCTAATATCTTTATTAAAAAATGTGCAGAAGTACTCAGATTCCTGGTTTCCCCCTAAACTGCAACCTTTATTTCACATGATGTCTTCTGTGTCTATCAACAAGAATGAGGACATGGTGCTGCCCCCAGCAATGGAAACTCAATGCTGGCATTCCAGCCTGATAGCAGCCATGAACTGTGCATGATTCCATACAGGGCTAAGAAAACGAATAGGATTTTAAGAATCAATTTTACAACAAAAACAAGTTATAGGTGTAGAGCAATCACTGTATGCTGAACCATAATAATTTTATTCACTGGGTTAGAGTATCAACATTGGAAAGTAGGTTGCAACAAGTCCTGTTGACAGAAAGTGCCTAATTCTCTAGCTTAATTCACCAGCTACTGGTGATGAATTTATTGAACTATTTCCAAATAAATCAAAACGTCTTTGAATTAAGAACAGACTAATTACAGTAAAACCACCAGACTTCCTCAGAACTCTTATTACAGCAAGGCAAAATTTATAAATAATTTTATTTTTATAATAAATTCAGTCCCAGACATTCGCTATTGCATCCCTTTTGAGGCATAAACTTTGCACAAGGAACAAGACATAAATGAAGGACTTATATCACAGTACTGAGATGATAATAAAAAACCCAACTGTAGTAACTCCCTTCTATCAGAATTGTTGGCAAAGTATGTTTTTCGACTATCATTCACGATGGATACTACAGTCTTGTTACTGGCCTTGCATTTCAACTAGCAAATCCTACTGTTTCCTACCAGTGTTGCAGCCCTATTAATATTGTCATCAGCTGCATATTCAGCCCCAGAATCAATAGCTTTAAGCATCCTTATGGTTTTTCTTTTATTCATGTCTATTGATTACAGTACCACAGTACAAAACAGCAGGGAATGAAACGACAGAAGTCTATTGGGAAAAAAATACCCCAACAAAGCCATGAAACCTTTGAAATGGAGTGAGTCTTCTTACGTGCTATCTTTGAAGAATTTTGATGCACCAGGCATTGCAGGCAATTCAATTATTTGTCTAGAGGCTTTGGCAAAGTTTTATATAAAATATATTTCAGGAAAGATTAATTTCATTTATTGAAGTTGTGAATGCTTCATCCCTGGCAGCGTTCAAGGTGGGGTTGGACATAGCCTTGGATGGCATGGTTTAGTGGGAGGTGTCCCTGCCCATGGCGGGGGGGTTGGAACTCGATGATCTTGAGGTCCTTTCCAGCCCTTACTATTCTGTGATTCTGTGATTCTGTGTGAAAATTCATATATTTGATGATTTTTCTTAAACAGAACAACAAATAGCAGACAGTAACTGAAAGTTTGAATGAGAATAACCAGCATAACTGAAAGATGGTTTCTGCTCCACACTTTTCTGTCACTGAACTGTTAAGGTGCCCAAATAGTTCTTTATTTATTTTTAAATTTAATTACTTAGTATGTCTGAAATCCCTCAATAGACTATCCACCTGACTACAGCCACATGGTTGCACATCACTTGAAGAAATCCTGAGTTATTATATAGAGATTATCCTGACTCTGGTTCTAGGTTTACAAAGGTAGAAGATGCCCATGTGTTCATTTACTCCTTTATTTAACTCCTCTTTTCGACTCCTTTGTTTTAGTCTAGGGGAGACCATTTGCTTCAGCTCCATGCTGTCCAGTCAGGAGACAGTCTTGAGGATAGGACAGAAATTTTGATTTTCTGCTTCTATCAGTATTACAATCCTATCCTTAGGAGAAGAAATAAGCAATAAAAGCAACAACAACCAAACAGGACAGATGTTGCATTACAATGATGAGTTTTAGATTAGACGAGATCTAGATTACCTTTGGGCTAGGAGAACTTCTACAGTAATCCTTGCTTAAGGCTATGCCTGAATAAATAGGAGTCTGTTACCAGTTTCACGTGGGTGTCATGAAATACTAAGATGAAACTCTTAGAATTTTCCTAAGAAAGCTCTCATACAGGTTCTTAGGAGTTTCAAGAGAATAAAAGATTTTGAGAAGATACATGCACATACAAGGAGCTTGCAGATTATATGCCTTCCAAAGGAAAGTGAAAGAATAAAATTTATTTTGATGTTCTGGAAGTCGAAGCAGCTTCCTGCATGTGATTCATCCATCACTGTTACATTACAGAACTGAATCAAAACAAGATTTCATTTTTTTTCCCAGATTGAAATGTGGGTGTCAGGGGGCTAAAAGAACAGTTTTTTCTCTTTTTTTTCCCCAGACATTTTCCCCCCCTCTTCATTGGAAACATTATGCTGTCAGATGTCCCTGCCATCTTCCAATTCAAGTTTTCTCTCTCCATCTGTGTTCATACGTTTTTTTTTAACTCTTAATCAGGTCCTGCCTTGTCTTTGTATAGGAATTCATCATCATATGGCACCAATTCAGACCTGTAACATGAATAAAGGTTGGTATTTATCATACCTGCCGTAAAGGAAGTGCCTTTAAAAGGAACGGGAGCATGTAATTCTCTGCCATTCACTTTCTCCTCAACCTTTCACCTTTTAATCAGTAGCCATAACCCGAGAAGATCTCACAATGGAAAGTTAATTATGCGGTCATGAAGATGAAAGCATCTGACTTGCATTTTCTAAAGGTACTTTGCTTTTAAATTATCCCTGATTTACCTGCATAAAAGGAAAGGAAGTTCCCAAAGATTATGCTAAATGACCAGACTTTCAGATGCCAGCATTTCCAAGTGGAAATGGAAATGCAATCCTGTCAAAATGTTCTTTGAATATTTCTTATGAAAGTCTTCCATTTACCAGTATGACCCAACTCATAAATTGAAGATATCTTAATGGACATGAGGGCATGGAGCACTCAAGGGCAATACTCCATGGAGACTGAAGCATAACCAGCAAGATGTCTGGATGTATTTGCCTAGGAAATTAAGAAAATCCACAGAATTTAAGCATTTGTGTCTATGAGCTTTGAGAACCTGGTATGTACTATTGAGAACTAAAAGGAGAATTGTGTAGAACATTGTCCTATTCTATGCTGAAAATTCCAGCCTTACTCTTAGTAATTTTACACATTGCACGCAACAGGAATAACTGCAACAACAACAACAAAAAGATGTGTTTGTTTTATAGCATCTATTATTCAGTATGATAAGATGGAAAGTTTTCCAAATGTATCAACAGCTGTAAATAGTAATAAGCCCTATTTGACATTCTCTTTTATTACATAAGAATGAATACTCTTTTCAGATAGTGGTTAAGGCTAAAACCCCCAAGAGAATCAGATAGTTAATGTGTTAATTTTAGAGCTATCCAAACTGAATTACCAGACTATTGAATACGCGTACTATCCATCTAATCTGAGTGCTATCAAATTTGAAATGTATCCTTTTTGAGAAATGATGACTGCTAGAAAGAGCATCTCCATCAGACAAAAGGTGGCAAGAGCACATTTGGTAATGGGCCTGCTAATTTAAATAGAAGACTTGTCAGCACATGATAGCCAAAGCATAAGGAGAAGTGGACACAGGGAATAGAGAGAGAGAGGCTGCCTGGGGGCCACTCACACTATCCTGGGGAAAAAGCAGCATGACTGAGAGCTATGTCATCTGCACCCAACTCATGAACTCTGGAAAGGACAGCCTCCATTTCTTCTTGAGGATTTGACATTTTCTGTAGGCAACAGTGTCTTTTCATTGAGTTTTCATAGGAATTACTAACTAAGAAACAGACCATATTTCCCACTCTGACCATAAGTAGTACAGATACCAGCTTCCTATAATGTTGTTATTGGCTTCATTGTTGCCGTCCTAATACTGCTTTAAATTATGTCTACTTGGTTATTAATACTTCTTAAGTTGTTTTTGTTTCCCCTAAGGAATGAAGAAAACGTTTTCCTTGGACTTTCCATGAGTAGAGGATGAATGGAAAGAGAGAGGTTGCAATTTGAGTTGGCAAAAAATTAATTATATATTGCTTCTACTGAAATAGGGCTTAATTCTGAGTACTGAAATCAGCAGTTAGTAGAAATCTCAGTCTTTCAGGATCAAGCCTAGAGTGTCTATATTAGACAAAGCGATAGTCTTTTAGCAAGTTTTTTGACATGAACAAGAAAGTGTTTTGTGCAAAAGAAAATTCTTTGTAATGTTATAAACCATGAGGTCAGCTGCAGCAAGTAAATGGAAAGAAGCACAAAGCTTAAACAAGAGTCTCATGTCTCTGGCATTTCCTTTAAATGCCTCGAAATCATCATTTGATAGGACTACCTCATATTTCCCTTCTGTAAAATGCAGATGTTGAGTATATGCATTCAGACAACTGTATCTGAAATACTATATGATATTCACAGAAGATATGGACTGATAAAAAGCTGAAACAACTGCACAAAACCTATCTCAATCTAATTTGTGTAATATTACTGTTTTATGAAGAAACAGAATGATAAAATTCCTTTTCCTTAAAATATTATCATTTCAGCTGTGACAGGAAGCCCTCTGGACACCATTCTCACCGGCTTCTTGTTCACATTTTCAGATAAAGGGAGTTTCTGATAGGTTTTGAAGTTAGGCATGATTATTCAAACCAGAGTTTGCATGAATGAGCAATAGTGAGTTTATAACCTATGCAGCTGGTAATCCATGCCCATATCCCTCCAAACAGAAACAAGCCTCTTAAGTTCACCATGGAACTTGGATATTTAGTAATTTAATAGGCTTAAGCTTTATTCCTTCAAGGTAATTGTGCAGATACCTTTAATAATACACACTCAGCATTGCCAGCAAACATTCTAGATAAATGAACACAAGAAATGTTAGATGCAACTTTATTATACTGTTAATCCTTGCTGGAAGGCTTCCTGGACTGTTTGAGAGTAGTGTTAGTAGTGATGATAAACTAATTTGCCATGGCTCTTTAGTTCATGTTATCTTTTCTTATCAGCCTAAGGCTAGGTCAGGGAAAAAAAAAAAAAAAAAAAAGAAAGGAAAGAAAAAAAAAATTGGAAACATTTGGCAAAGACAGAAAAGTGGGTAGCTCAAATGTCATTGCAGAGTGTCAATCCATCCATGTCTCCATGACGGATAGTTTAATGGTCCATTTAATTCTTCAAAGCAACTGAATTTCCACCCATATCCTGATAATGTGATGTACCACAGTAGGGTTCCCAGAATTTATTTTTTTTATATGCAAGACAAGTTTTTCACAGTCTGATTTTGCCATCACAGATTTAGCTAAAAGCAACAAATGACGAGATTTTTTACCTCATGTTTTCAGAATCAAAACCCACCTAAAACAGTGGGGACTGTTGATTTGACTCGTTTTCTTTGTTTGGGGTTTTTAATTGTCTCAAAACAGTAAGGCTAAAAATTATAAATGCAGTGTGGATTACAACTTAAAGGACAGCAGAGCAAATCACTGTCTGTTCCTGAATCTGAGGATGAATGTTCAACTCAGTGATAGTGAAGTTTGTAAGTAAATCTCATTATTTTCATCCTGTAGTATTTGCTATATCCAGAGCCTCTCAGATTTTCCAGTTTGTACTGGTCTGCAAGATAAAGGATCCTGAGTCTTCTGCTGCTTTCTATTATTCCTTTCTAAGCCACTTCACAAATTCTGTTCAAGCGCATACTGTCCTTGTGAAGTCAGTCCATGGCTTGTCTGCAGTTGTCTTGATTGTTCTACTCTATTCCACCCAGGTCAGCTTCCACGAAATCAAACCCACCAGATTAGGAACTACCAAAAAAGAGTTAAATTAGATTTCTAGATGAGGTCTTGAAGAAGACTTGGGAGTCTTCTGCCAGTTTATAATTCTCACAGAGTCTTTCTCTTCCTGGTGGATTTGCATTTTTTATGTGTCAGGATAACCTGATTCCTATAGGCTGCAATATTTATTTCACAATTATCTTCACTTACATACGTTCAAGTGCAGGAACAGGTAGAATATATTTTCCAAAAACTGATGACAGACAATTTCCAAAGGAGTTAAAATGAAATAATATATCTAGCAGTAGTGATACAATTGCAATAATTACAGATGCATTTGCCAGAATGTAGCTGTCCTGTGTGGAAGCAGAAAGACTCTTTCCTATATAAGACTTTTAACACTCAGGCTTATAATGCATGTTTTTGTGTAAATGACCTTCAGCTGAAATATAGTTAATAAATATTCACTTCATTCTACTGATCAGTACAATATTATAAGATTGTGTGCAATAACTTTGAAAATATTAAACTATATTATCTTACATGTTGTTGCATTTTTAAATTGCTATAATATCTGATCTAATTCACACCACTAATGTAATAGCAATCCATGAACAAAAAATCCTTTCCCAAATGAAGATATATTGAGTAATGACCTTATTTTCAAGAAAAATAGCTGCATTGCACTCAAAATTTGATAGCAATGAAATTAAAAATAGCGTTACTTTCAAGCCAATATACATGAAATTTTTTTTAACTGTTTTTAAACCCTGTACTTAGCAGTTAAATTATTTTTTAAATCTGGTCAGGAAAGCATCCTTCACACCTCAGTGTAGTCTCAGCAGAACTTAATTCAAACTGTGACTTACTGTTTGCAATAAAAGTAAGAAAGAATTCAGACCCAGATTAACACCTTGAGAATGTACTAAAGTGTCATCATGACTGACGCATGTTGTATATCCTTCTTCTGAGATACCAATGAGGGTTGATAGCATAGTGAAAAAATTTGGTAAAAATCTCTGGATTTTCACAAGCAGGATTTGATTATAGTATCAATAGTATGTTTTGCCATGATCTTTTCCCTGAGGTGTTGGTATATACTGAGAGATAATATAATTCCAAAAAGAGAAAATATATACCAAGACTGCTAAGAAACAATCACCAAATGGAAGACAACAAGAATTTTGCCTTCAAGTGGACTGGAATTTTGTCAGTGATACATTAGTTTCCCTCACTGCCCTGTTCCAACCTTCTGCAACTGCTTTCTTCTCCCAGAAAAATGTGGCTTGAACTGTTCCATTAAGAAAAAAAAAAAAGGCAAAAGCTAATGCAAAACCATAACTCAAAATCCAGTGCTTCTTAAGCATTGATATTATAAATCTGAATGATATAAATATATGTATGCATGTATATATAAGTAACACTGTAAAATAAGATATACATTTATAAAATAGAGAAAGTTAAGGCATTTTCAAACCAATTAAATCTAGATTTGGATTTGCTTTCTTTGGCTTAATCTGAATTTTTTTTGTTGAAATGTATATATTTTGGTTCTTAAATAAGAACAGAAAATTAAATAGAGAAAAATATCAGCTTTAAAGGCCTATGGATTGTTTTTATTTGCTTTAATTGGAGAATATTTTCTTGTCTAGATGTCTGATCGGCATTTTTCTTCCCTAAAAATAATGCTCTGGCTTACAGTGGTCTCACCTTAAATAAAATATTCAGTTAGAAAGCCAGTCTGGAAGTTACCTCATCATTTTCTTATTTTTTGAGTGCATCCAAGGCATCATGAGTCTAAATTTTTGGAAATTTTGATGTCTTGTAGAAAGCATGCTGAGAATTATTTGGAAGGAAGCACTGCAGTGATTTTTAGGTTTTTTTTGGTTAACACGGTGTTATTTAGTTCAAAGGAAAGCATCATTAGCTTCATCATTTCTCATATTGGATTTTTCATTCAGAAGCTATGTGATACTTTAGAACATAAGCCGCAAAAACATTGGAGTAATAACTTTTTATACTAACGTAAGTACCTAACCATGTTTTTAAACTTGTGTTCAAATGTACAAATTGCTGTGGCATGAGTAAACCCAGTCTTTCCTGCCTTTCAGAAGTATATCTAATCCTGATTGCAAGATGCTGTGTCTATTGAAGACCACATTCCAAGGCATCCTGTCTTTCTGGAAGGTTTCCTCTACTCCCTGAAATGCCTTCGGCAGGAACCACTGGGTAAGGCCTCAAGCTTGTGCTACATAGGTCAGATGATATGGTCTTAACATTCATGATGATTTCTGTTTGGAACCATGTAAGACTTAAGCCTTTTCAAAGAACATTGGCTTTGAGACGGAAAATCAAAACCTTCACTGTCCTTGATGCCTGCTTTCCTTAGCACTTCAGTTTATCTGACTTTCAGGGGAGGTTTGATGTTTTGGAAAATAAAAAGATTCATCCTTAGTTTATTTGTGACACAAACATACTCTACCAATAGTGAAATGAAGACCTTACTTAGGGGGTTCTCAAAGTTAATGAGTGAAATTAATGCAGAGCTTCTCAAAACTCAATAAGGAATAATTCCTGAATTAAACAAATACTGTGGACAACAGGGAATGAACACTCCTAATGTGCTACACTGACAAGAGAGTTAGGGACTTACCCATATTTCATTGTGGAGCCTCCATCAGGATTAGAGAACTTTGTTCCTTTAATTAATACAAGGCAAAACTTTTACTCCATGGATTCTCATCCTCTTCTGTCCATTTTTATTTCTTTTTAATTTAGTTCTTTAACAAATCCCTCTTTTCAGGGACCAAAAGCTGATATGTTCTGGGGAAATGCCAGCAAGATGTTAAAGATTGGCACAACTAGCTACTGTCATTCTATCAAGACAATAGGATTTGAGTGAAAGGGGTAGAGTTCTCCATGCAGAATTTAGCTGCTTAATCCTCTCTTGTGGGCTGGCACAAAATCAACAAAAGAAAGAAACCAAATTACCCAGCTCTGCTTTGGCAGATTTAGCCACTGTCAGCAGGCCAGAAGTTAATTCCCTCATATTCTTGTTTGCCACCAACTACGGCAGGCCTTGCTGAGCCAGCTTTCCTGTGTAAATCTGTCAGCTGAAATGATGCACAGCATGAAGAAGGAGAGAAAGGACATGCAAAGAGTGTGGTCGTTTCGCGAAATCAAGTCCCTAGAAGTCAGGGACTGGCACTGGAACTACCTCTTTTCCTTCAGTATGAGTGACACTTTTGACACGAGATGAGAAAGATTTGCAGTTTCTTAAACTACCGTCACACACACACACAACCCTTTCTTGCCAGTAAGGATTGTTGTTACATTAAGCTCTGTGCGTGGGAGCCTGTTTCCTTTCTGGCACTCGGCACAAGCTTCCAGCTGCTTAGCATCTTTCTGAGACTCAACAGTGTGTAGGGTATGATATGTTAATAATGAGGACTACACAGTCATCAAGGCCAGTAAAATTGCAGTGAGGGTAGGAAATGCATCATCAGTTTGCTCTGTCACAAATACTTACTGACTAGTCACAGCGTATGGTGCCTTTTATTGTGTGCCCAAACTAAGCTCTTGGGTGGATAATGTGACATGGGAGGAATGAGGCTGCTGTGTGTCACTCATTATTCTCTTCCCTTAGAAAACAAGTAGCAACACTACTGTGACAGGAGGTAAGTCAGGCGCAAAATATTTTCGGCAACATGCAAAACAACTGAAACCAGACAGCTTTTTTGGGATCTCATTATGAACCCCTAAATGGATATAGTTTCATGAAAATTTTTACTTAGGGGTGTTCCTTTAAAACAAAACCAGGCTCACTGGTGAAAGTGAGAAAAATAGGAAGAAATATACAATCTACTTGCAAGTGAAGGCATATATATAGCTTTTTATAAATGTAATGTTTTTCAAATGAAAATTACAAATGCCTAGCAATTTAACGTGTTCTCAGTGTGAGAATGGACATTTCCTTAAAGTACTTAATGAAACATGTTTGACAGCATGAGCAATCCTGCAAAAATGTATATCCGTGTGTAAAATTCTCAGATAGTCAAATTCTGTGTTAACAGTTCTGGTCTCCTTTTCTCTGTGCAGGAAGCAGTTTCCATTTATATTAAACCAGTATATATCATATATGGTGTACTATGATAACAGTGTATGTCTGTAATGTAAGCAGCGTAATGTAGTGAGTTTTGTTGAAATTCTCGTAATTGATCTGTTTCAGATTATGTAAAATTTCAATGAGTGCGTGGTACAGTTAGATTTTTTTTTTTCTCTGTGGTGAGATGAATTTTTATTAAATGCTCATCACAAACATATTTATTGATTGTAACAACTAGATGAAAAGAAAAGACAGATGAACTGATGGATGGGGTAGAACAGTTGATGTCATCTACCTGGACTTGTGCAAAGTGTTTGACACTGTCCCACATGACATCCTTCTCTCCAAGTTGGAGAGACATCAATTTGATAGGTGGACCACTCGGTGGACAAAGAACTGGCTGGATGGCAACATGCAAAGAGTTGTGCTCAATGGCTCAATGTCCAGCTGGAGACCAGTAAAGAGTGGTGTCCCCCAGGGATCGGTGTTGAAATCGGTCTTGTTCAACATCTTCATGGGTGACATGGACAGTGGGATTGAGCATGCCCTCAGCAAGTTTGCCAATGACCCCAAGCTGTGTGGTTCAGTTGATACGTTGGAGGGAAGGGATGCCATCCAGAGGCACCTTGACAAGCTTGTAAGGTGGGCTGATGCCAACCTGATGAAGTTTAACCATGACAAGTGCAAGGTCCTGCACCTGGGTCGGAGCAATCCCAGGCACAACCACAGGCTGTGCAGGGAAGAGATTCAGAGCAGCCCTGCAGAGAACGACTTGAGAGAGTTGGTCGATGAGAAACTGAATATGAGCCAGCAGTGTGCGCTCACAGCCCGGAAAGCCAACCATATCCTGGGCTGCACCAAAAGGAGCGTGACCAGCAGGTGGAAGGAGGTGATCCTGCCCCTCTACTCTGCTCTTGTGAGACCTCACTTGAAGTATTGAGTGCGGTTCTGGTGTCCTCAACATCAAAAGGACATGGAACTGTTAGAACAAGTGCAGAGGAGGGCCACGAGGATGATCAGGGGACTGGAGCACCTCCCATATGAAGATAGGATGAGAAAGTTGGGGCTGCTCAGCCTGGAGAAGAGAAGGCTGCTTGGAGACCTTGTAGCAACCTTCCAGTATCTGAAGGGGGCCTATAGGGGTGTTGAGGAGGGACTCTTCATTAGGGACTGTAGTGATAGGACAAGGGGTAATGGGTTCAAACTTAAACAGGGGAAGTTTAGATTGGATCTGAGGAAGAAATTCTTTACTGTGAGGGTGGTGAGGCACTGGAATGGGCTGCCCAGGGAAGTTCTGAATGTTCCATCGCTGGTGGTGTTCAAAACCGGGTTGGACATAGCCTTGGGTGACATGGTTTAATGGGAGGTGTCCCTGCCCATGGCAGGGGGGTTGGAATTCTATGATCTTAAGGTCCTTTCCAACCCTAACTATTCTATGATTCTAGAATTCTATGAAATATTGTTTTCGTAGTGTTCGGATTACTTTCTTGACAACAGCAGACTACTTCTGCTATATCATAGAATCATATCACTAGTATATTATACCAGACTTGCTAGTTATGCTACTGAACCTAAACATTACTAAGCAATTTTGTAATATTCATGTGTGCCAAATCTTGGCAGAATCAATAGACAAAACTTGCTGTAATCCCCACATTAAATGGACAAAAAACTAGCACAAAAAGAGCCACTCATCTATTTGTTATTTCTAGCTCTAACCCAAGACAGATATTCATGTTATTAAAAACACTATGGAAATGTTTAATGGAAAATTACCAACACTCCTAAACAGGATAATCTGGATAAAACCCAGGATGCTACCTCACAGAGACAAGTATAAGTTGTCATACTTACGGGGAAATAATCAACTGCATAAATGCAGTTTAGGGGATATTTAATGGACAGGGTTCCAGTTCTGTAGAAATGGTTGCAATCTGTCACTGGTGATGTCATATGCTTTTTTTGTAGCAGCCTTCAAGCATCAAAACTGGATTTTGGAGAGAGTTTAAAAGGGAAGGAAAAGGGGACGGATTGTCCTTTGGCCTCAGCTCTAAATCTAAGCAATACATTGAAACACCTGACCCTGGAGCAAAATCACGTGCACTTCCTCTGCAGCTAATGGAGAGAAATCAGCACTTCCGGAAGAACAGAAAATATTTTGGTCAGACTATGGAGATCTTCCCTAGCTATCTCAATGAAGTGCCTAAATTTGCATGGAATGGCTTAATGTTTAAGTGTCTGCAAACTGATTTTTAGTCCACAATGTGGCCTTGTCAGTCCCCTAAGTGATTTAGGTGTAATTTTGAACTGTGTTTCTGAACTCCCATACCGGCATTCTATCTAAACTTGTTTAAGTCACATAGAGAGACACAACAGGCATTTTCAAAACATTAGACATGTTTCACTTATGGTTATGACTGCTATCACTGCTTATCACTGAGGTTTCAGTGATGGAAGACAATAAACCAACTCTGGAATTAGAAACTATAAGATTGCAATGCTGCTGTGTGGTACTTGCTGAGTACCTGAAGTTGCTCAGCCTTACCAATAGCATAGGTAGCACTTTTCTGCACCTTCTAAATAATATATAATGCTGCGGAAGTGCTTACCCAGGTGTGCCTTTTGCACTGCTCTACCTGATCTAGACATACTTAATACCTCAAGAACTAGTCCAAAAGAAGAACATTCAACAGAAATCCACTCTATAGAAAAGATCATGATAGTCCTTTGAGTCTTATACCTGTGGGCACCCCGTGCAACACATCCAGTTGGGATTCATAGTTAACAAAGACTTGGGGGAGGAATGAGTTTGTGTGTGGAAACAGTCTGGATATTTTATTGGAATTTTATGCAGATTAAGAAATCTTCAGAAAAGTGAAGCAAAGGTGGCTCTCTGAAGAGATGCCTGCACTCTCACAGTCTAATCAATAGGAGTGCATGGGTGTAACTGAGAGCAAGTTTTGGCTCACACAGTTTGAAATCTATTTGAACTCTTAAAAAAATAAGTTTTAAAAAAGATTTCCTTCCTGTCAGCAAAAAGCCACAGACATCAGAGGAGCAGAGTCAACCACATGTGTGTTTCTTTTCATGCTTCCTAATCAGATGTAACGATTGCTCACACTGTATAGGTAGTTTTTATTCAGCGATGTGAATTCCTGAGTCTTAGGAGCCTGCCAAGTGTAAAGGCAAACAGAACAAGCCACACATGAGGTGATATATGCCCTTAGGCTTTCCTGACTGCTCAGGACTTGGGGAATCTAACAGTTTCTCTTCCATCCTGGCTGTTGTAAAGTTCTCAAGAGAAACCACAGCTGGCCTGTGTCCAGTAATCATCCTTTTATTGGGCTGGTAAGTTACTTTTCTAAGAGTGCAGAATAACAGCAGAAGGAAATGCACTTACAGGGGCTATAAATAGTTCTGTAGAAAATTTAACAAAGGTGTCATAGAGTGCATGACTTAATCCACTTTGTATGACACTTACTGACAGCAATTCACCAGTCTGTTATTGTGGAACAAGGGGAAAAATGAAAATGCATGTTAATAAACTGAAACGCTGGGGAATCATTAATTTTTTTCATGTAATAAAGTGTTGAGTCCACTTTTTCTAGATCTGCCTATAGTACAGATACTGCAGTTTTTGCAGATTCAGTTGATCTAGTTCATGTATTACCACTAAGTAGTAACAACAATGCAAAACTTAGGAAAGAACTGCCTAACTTTATCCAATTTCTCAAGTAAATTTTGCAGCTTATAAAGCTGTATGTTATTACAGGCAGACTGGTAGCAGTACACAAAGTAAATCATTAAAACCATACATAATTATGTGAATCTCCATGATCTCAATGATTGTGTACTCAATACATCTATATACTCCAATACAGTGCCTTTAGACAGCTTAAAACTTTGGTTTCTTCAGACATCTAAAGAAATATATAAATTCACTACTGGGCTGAGAGTCAGGAGAGCTGGGATTTATTTGTATTCTGTTCTACTCATCTGTGATCTTAAAGATATTACTTCCCTCTGTCTTTCCTCTTCTCTGCCAAATACTATTGAAGATGGAAGGCTGGAGCAGACACGGTTCTCCAGAAAATATTTGCACAATGCCTAATAAAATTGGTCGTAATATTGGTGACTTAAAATCAGCTTTTCCAGTTGAAGTGCTATCTCTGTCTGGGACTGTGCACATTGTTTCCCTGCTGAACACACACACATACATACACACAAAAAGAAATTATTTTCATTCAGGCCTATGATGAATGTCAAAACTGCCATTCGTCATGACCTCTGCAGCAGGAATCACAACTGTCATGCAAATACTTTCCTTCAAAATGGGGGGAAAGTGCTTCTCATGATTAATATTAAGTTACACTCTTTCTGCATGCTTTAGCTTTGAATGTTTTTGTAGCTCCATTCATTCCAAATAATTAAAAGTGAGTGGTGATGGGCAGACAAAATCATATCGGGTGCTTGAAATGAGAAGACTGAGCTTGTGATACCACTAACATTTTTCTCTGCTTTAGATTCTGAAGACATATGGAAGCAGCAGTTCACAAACATCAGCCCATTCGTCTTTTAAGAGGATATTGAAGCTGTCTGTGCAAAACATTTGGGTTGGTAAACTAATTAAGGAAGAAAAATTGCAGCAGTTTGTAGCTGTGATTAGATGACTTGGAAAATAAATAGATAAAAAAAAATCTAGATTAGCAGCATGAACTATTCTTAACATGAAATGAACTAAAACTTATTTAACACCCCCTCCCAGAATTTTAAGGTTGAAAAGGTTTTAAGGTGTCAGCTTCAGTACAGCCTCACTTTACTCAACTATAACATTCTCTTACCTTTTAGCAGTGGACTTCCTTTGTCTTCATGTGTTCGTTGGTTATCTTTATTGAGATTGCTTGAAGTCACTGAAATACCAGTTGTTTAAATTAGCACTATGAATATACTTCCCAAAATTATGCAGCTTGACACTGAACAGAAGACACTACAGATTGTTGTCTATCTAATACAGCCACACCATCCTAGTAAACAAAATGTAACCAGGGCAGCTCTTAGTTGTGGGGGTCAGCTGGCATGAAGCAGTCTGTGTACATTGCAATAAATTCCAATAGCAACCAAACTGCCCACTGGGAACAGTTTCTGCCCATATTAAATCCCAGACTTTGCCCAGGAGTTTTTAGGGACAGTGCTAGTTGGCTAAGTTCAAAATCATCCAGGAGGTATACAGCTTATCTTACATTTCTTTATGAAGAAATAGGCTTGTTTAAGATGTGATTCATCCTACACGTTCAAATATATTCGTGTAAAACAGGTTGAACGAATCAAGCCATTGAAGAGGTCTATTCCTTTTCTGGTCTGCAAAGTGAATTTAGAGAGACTTAAGATATAGAGCAGAATATTATAGACATCTGCAGAGAAGAATTTCCTTCATATGACTGCAGCAACTAGTTAGTGATAATGCATAGATGACAAAAAACTTTACTTTTTGAGTATATGAGGCTACCAACCTGGATAGCAGCTTCTTCCAGGCACAGAATACAGATCCACTCCTAGTTTTCAGATATCAAAAGGCTTTTGTATAAATCAGTTTATTTACATGTCCAGTACAGGGTTTTCAGGAATCTGAAATGAGCTGCTATTGTTGCAAGTATGGTACGAAATAATCAGACGTGGCAGCAAGAACTTGCACGGTGATGAGCTAGAGCAGAAAAGCAGGAACCTGAGAAGAGCATGATAATAAGACCAGTCCCCTCCAGTACAGGTAGCCACAGATATTATAAAATCCTTTTCTGAATATGCATCTGTATGAGCAGGTATTTGTTCCTGTACTCTTACTGAATGATTGAGTCAAATAACATCACTTCTTTGGTTCTTACAAAATTTCTTCCAGCTTCCAGCCTTACTTTATGCTTGACAAGTCTGCTTTCACTTTTTCTTGTGCCAAATTCATTATTTATTTTACACAGTAATTTTACTTCCCTGCTGTTTGCCTCCATGGAATCCTTGTGTAGAGAAATCATATCTTCTCTCAGACTTCATTTCAGTGAACTATAGCAATGAAGGTCTTCTGATCTACTACCTATGTCTAGTCGAACTTTCATGTGTCTGTTGCAGTTTAAATTAGCTTTTCTTGAACACAGCTTTCAAAAAATATACAGTTAAAATTTCTCTTATTCTTGCAAAATTATTTCAGGCTATTATTTCTTTCAGCTGGAAATAAACCATCAAATGCATCTGTTGTCATTTGTCTTTACTACAGAGGCATCACACTGAGTGTGGAGGTTATCCTGATGCTTATTCTGTTCCTTTATTTGAGCTTAATGAGATCTTTGTGTTTTCCTAACATCTGAGGTGTGACTGTACCTGTCTTATCTGCATTAGATGAGAGCCTTTGCTCCATGTTCAAGCTCTTCACAGTTCTTGAGAACTGAAGCAAAAACACCCCACCTATATTGTTTTGAAAAATCCTTTATTGCCTTTAGCCACACTCTCATCCTGAGCACCAGAAATTTTGTCTCCATTTCCTCAGGTATTTTGACAGCCGAATAATTATTTCAATATCTCTAAGTTTTAACTAATTTTTTAGACAAATCTCTTGCTTTCAATAATTTCTAAGTAATGAGATTGGTTTGTTTATTTGTCCAGTTTTTTTATTCTTTATGGCTTCTCTATTTAATCCTCATGTTGTTTATGGAAGATGTGATTCATTGATACATTCATTGAAGAGGAATATCCATGGATGAGAGATTTTTCTTTGGAAGTTATTTGTTTTGCTTGGGATAAAACATCAAGGTAATTACACAGAATCACAGAATAGTAAGGGCTGGAAAGGACCTCAAGATCATCGAGTTCCAACCCCCCCGTCATGGGCAGGGACACCTCCCACTAAACCATGCCATCCAAGGCTATGTCCAACCCCACCTTGAACGCCGCCAGGGATGAAGCATTCACAACTTCCCTGGGCAACCCATTCCAGGGCCCCACCACCCTCACAGTAAAGAATTTCTTCCTCAGATCCAATCTAAACCTCCCCTGTTTAAGTTTAAACCCATTACCCCTTGTCCTCTCACCACAGTCCCTCATGAAGAGTCCCTCCCCAGCATCCCTAGAGGCCCCCTTCAGGTACTGGAAGGCTGCTATGAGGTCTCCATGCAGCTTTCTCTTCTCCAGGCTGAACAGCCCCAACTTTCTCAGCCTATCTTCATACGAGAGGTGCTCCAGTCCCCTGATCATTTTCGTGGCCCTCCTCTGGACTTGTTCTAACACTTCCATGTCCTTTTTATGTTGAGGACACCAGAACTGCACACAGTACTCCAAGTGAGGTCTCACGAGAGCAGAGTAGAGGGGCAGGAGCACCTCCCTCGACCTGCTGGTCACACTCCTTTTGATGCAGCCCAGAATACGGTTGGCCTTCTGGGCTGCAAGCGCACACTGCCGGCTCATGTTCATTTTTTCATCAACCCACACCCCCAAGTCCTTCTCTGCAGGGCTGCTCTCAATCTCCTCCCCGCCCAACCTGTGGTTGTGCCTGGGATTGCTCCGACCCAGGTGGAGGACTTTGCATTTAGCATGGTTGAACTTCATCAGGTTGGCATCAGCCCACCTCACAAGCTTGTCAAGGTACCTCCTGAGCCTTTAAGAATATATGACAATTTCCTCACATTTCAGTCACTGAGTTATGAAATTTAGTAATATTTTATAAGTTTCAAGCTTTATTTGTGAGTGTTCTGTTCTAAAACTGAAAATATTACTTACTGATTTACTTTTCTTTATATTTTAATGTAATTTAAATTGAGTAAATTCATTATGACTTTAAGGTTATTTTCTGCAGTTATTGAATTACTACTAATGGAAAGATAATATCTTTTTCAAGATTCCATTACACTTTGGCTCAGTGCAGTGTTAGCTGTTGTGACTATACTGATACTAGTAGGATATGTTTTCTAGCCTTTATCTGTGAAGTAAAATACTGTAATGACTTACTTCATACTGATATGTATCTTCCTGACAGTAATAAATCTGTTCCCATTCATATCCCACCTCAGGAGCCTAAAACATGACTGTAGTAATGAGAACCCTTCCTTGCATAGAAGGAAAATCTGTCAAACCTGAGATATTTTGACATAAACACTTAAGGTTCGGTGAACAAGCATGCTTCTATAAAACTTTTCATCAAAGTTTCATCAGGAATTTTTCCCACCAGCTCCACACACATCTCCCATACAGATGATATAAACTTTAATCAAACACAGATCTTCCTAAAAATGACAACCAGACAAACTACCAGCAACTGAAAAACAAAGACTTGCTCCTCCTTCCAAAGAACATGTCTTGTGCTAATTCCAGTGCTTTCTGCTTTTTTGCTCACTGGTTCCTTTAAATTGCCTGAAACATTTGATAAAGTGGGAAACTATGTGGAGCCCAAGCATAAAGAGTCAATGGCAGGTCCTTTTCATATTTTGAGAATTACCATAGAAGAAAACCATATTAAAAGGTTAGAAATACCAACAGGAGGCAATTTCACAGTACAAGACTAGTAATAGCAGTTCAACACATACAAATAGTTCTGCTAAAGTGATCTACAGCACAAGGACGGGTGTGTATGTATACATGTACATATACATACACACATATATACACATATGTGAAGGATAAACAGGACTTAGGAGCTTGAATGAAGCAATGAGTAATTCATCAATATTTTTCCAAATGCCAAACCAATAATCCTACAAGATGTGACACGACTTGATATGAGCTTGAGATGAAACTCACAGAATCATTGAATAGTTAGGATTGGAAGAAACCTTTAAAGGTCATCTAGTCCAATACCCAGCAATAAGAAGGAATATCTTCAACTAGATCAGGCTGCTCAGTGCTCCATTCAATCTGACCTTGAATGTTTCCAGGGATGGAGCACCTACCACCTCCCTGGGCAACCTGTTGAGTGTTTCACCTCCCTCATGATAAAAAACTTCTTCCTTATATCTAGTTTGAATCAACCTTGTTCTGTTTTAAAACCACTACCCTCCATCCTATTGCAACAGGCCTTATTAAAAAGTCTGTCCCCAACATGGCCTTATTGGCTAGCTCTGTAAATGAAAGGTCAGGAATAACACATGATAGCAAGATTCTGGTGCATCTTCATTGCTTAGTGTTAGCTCCTTGACATCTGTAACACTTCTCTTAGTATCTCATCTGGACCTTATGTGATGTTTCTTATACTAAGGCATAATTATAAATTTTCTGTGTTTTCACAGGTCAAAATGTATGAAACAATAGGTAAGGTGTGTAGCAGCAGAACGATGTTTTCATGGCATGAAACTTTCGTTATGTGTTGTACTGGTAACAGGGTGACATATAAGGGTGTGCACGTGACTGAGATCACTTTATGATAGCAAAGCTTACTGGGGAAATACTGAATGACTGGGCAATAAAGACAGAGTGAAGCTAGGTTCAGGTTCATACATATTGTCTCTAATTTACAAGTCCTTGTATTTTGGAAACCCTGTGTAGGCTTGGATCAGTCAACAACAGAGCAAGCTAACAGTCAAACAGTGTAGAGTATCAAGAGTCAAAGGCTTTAGGCTGTGCACTGACACTGCTCTTTACAAAAGCAGTAAACCCCATAGCTCTCTAGTAGCTCAGATGCTACCACTTCTACATCTTACTCTTTCATTAAAAATCTCACTCCATGAAGCAGATTTGACCCACATCTTTAAAAACTGTGAGACTTAGCCAAACGTTTGTCTGCAGTGTAAAGAAACAGTTTCAGGCCTGGAAGAAGCATGTCAATTTGTGTACGTTTTTGCTTAAACTGACAAGTCCATACTTGCTTCCAAGCCAGCAACGAATTGTGGAAGAGGTCTCTGTCTAATGTGAGATCAGACTATACTGATACTGCTACAATGATACTTTCTATGCTTCTAAATAGACTGCAATACATTTCTGTTGTGGACTGAAAATTGATAAACGCTATTTTCTACAGCTGTATTCTACAGTTTCATGAGAAATAATGAAGGTCATGGCATTTTGAAGAGGCTCTTGACTAGAAGAAAGCAACTGTCCCTCTCATCTTCTAGAAAGGAAAAAGGGATAATCTGGGGACCAATAAACTGAGCAGCTTTACCTCAGTCCATGGAAAGGTGATGAAGCAAATGATTCTGAAAAACATTTCCAAATGTACGAAGGGTATGGACAAAAAGTAAAGAATATGACTTTCACTGGTGTGTCACCAGTTCCAGTTGAACACAAGCCAATACCCTGTGAAAAATTGTGTCAAATAATGATTATTTTGTGGTTTGGAGAAGGGATATTTTTCTACATCTGCTTCAGATGATAAAGATACAGCAAGATTAATAGCAGCTGCACCACAGGAAAACAATGGCTTTTGGGCATTTATATTGTAAAACACCAGTGGAGTTTACAAGTACATATTTGATTATGAGCTGAACTG
This sequence comes from Amazona ochrocephala, assembly GCA_039720435.1. NCBI lineage: Eukaryota > Metazoa > Chordata > Aves > Psittaciformes > Psittacidae > Amazona > Amazona ochrocephala. Next base: position 26,977,573 of record CM077878.1, read on the forward strand.
TTTCTTTATGGACATGTTGAACAGGTCTCGTGCCTCTGCTAGCTGTGTAGGTCCCGGACACTGTATGGAAACCTTCAAACTCCAGTTATGTCTATGAACCTTCATCACAGATTATTTGTTACAGTCTTATCAATTTGGAGGCAAAATCGATTGTTCTCCTGAATACTTTACATGTATTTTAAGGAGATATATGACTGCACTCCATGAGAGGATATATATGTATTTAAGATATTACATACATGCTTTTTGGAATAAGATGGATCATTTCTAATAATGTTTGCTAAACCATTAACCCAAAATAGTCATTAATGTGCTTGTTGGATATACTTTGGCTAAAAGAAAGGAGAATTGAAGTTGCTTTCAAATTACAAAAAATCCTGGAATTATTAGTATATTGTTAAATCATAGTTTGATTAATATTAATCTCTTCTTAAAGATTAGTAAAAAGAAGCCGCCCTACTTGAATTAAGGAATGAATTGCATTATAATTCTCATCCTGCTAGGAGAAGGTTTTCCTTTTCTCTTAGACTTCTTGGCTGTATAGTAGTAGTGTATGTATTTGAGATCAGAATGAACTGGGGTTTTGTCATTTATTATTCCTACTCAGTTATGGCTGGATTTTTTTGTAAGAAGGAACCACACTAATAAACCACATAATAAATGAAATGACTACTCTAGGCTTTTAGAGAGAGGGATAGGGTTTTTTCTAGTAGCATAGATACCAAAAATGGGCTTATGGACTGATTTGGGTAACAAATACAGTGAAAATCTCCTGGGACTGAGAAATGAAAACTGATCTCATGAGGCAGGTATCTGTAAGAGACATCAGCTCTTCCTGACTTCAAAAATCAGAGATGTGAGCTAAGGCCAGTAAGAATATTGAAGATAACAAACTTCCTTCAGACACACCAGCTACAGTACGTTGCCAGTAAATGAAATGGTGCCAGGGCCCAGGTGTCAGAACTTAGTTTCTATGATTGAATCGGTAGAATGGATCCCAGCAAGGTTTTGGCTTTGTTAAGCTAACACTTTTCAACTGCACAGTTCAGAAGCCATCATAGGCCAGAATCCACTCCCAAAACAGTTTGGACTTATAGTGGTAAAAATTTCTTTATATTATGGACATGACCAAATAATTTCAATTGACTTCTAGACACCTTATTGTTTATTTTATAGTTTATTGTTCTGTGTGCTAACAGAGTTGTAGGCAGTGTCTCTCATCTTCTGGTAACCTTTTGGTATTCTGATAAACTCTGGTAATGAAATGTGAAGTTTTGGCTCAAATAGCTTCCCCTGGCTTTACACAACTGTGAAAATCCCTTTACCATTTGTATATCTACATGCTAGTGCACCCTCAATCACTTGTTACCTGGTGAATCTTGAGAGTGTAACATTAGAAGAAAAAGTACTCGCAGCAACCGGTATCACAATTTCAGGAAAGCAAGGAAAAATTTTTTCCACAAACAACAACAACAACCAAAAAAGTCTTTCTCACTTTGGACCTGGCATCCACCTGAAATCAAAGAAGTCTTCAGCTGTATTCTAAGTTGAGGGGTTTGATGAAAAAAAAAAAAACAAAACATAAAAGAAATAAACTGGAAATGTGTCTGAATATCTCTTTGCTGAGTGTCTGATTTTCTGACATATGCTATGTATATATACATATATTTATATTTTTCTTTATCATTTTATCTAGCTCTAAATGATATCTATCTTTCATGTTTGTTGTGGTAAATATCAGCTCTGGTAACAGTTACCTGTTACCAGAATTCAGTCATCATGTTGTTTATGCACATAATTCCCATTGCTTTCTGTAAGCATCACATGACCCAAAACAACAAGATAATTAAGTTCCTGGATTGACTCCACTGATTGTAATTAAATTATCCCACATTTACACTGGTACAACTCAGAGCAGAAGTTGACCTCACAGTCTTTATACAAGCTGTGTCTTAACCCAGTCAGACTTTGGTCAATCTTTTTCAGGCATAAAAAATGCCCCTTATAATAAAAGTCATAAGACTTTAGAGCATGACCCTCAGCTTTAACAACACGGAAGCTCCCAGGGTCTTTCCCCTCTTTAAAGAATGAGGATAAATTCTGACAGCTGAATAAATATGAAAGGTCTAATGTCAGCTTGAGGAAACAGGTTTTCATTTTTCCACAGACGACTTTGGTTCACAGGTTCTCAGTGGAAAGGGAAATAGCATCTACTTAACACAGGATTGTTTGTTATTCAGAACAGCCTATAGATAGAGAGCAGCAATCCCTGCCCCACACTTGCTGCAGTACCAAGCAGGCAGAGACAGAATAGAAATTTTTTTCATACCAAATGCAAAAGGACAGATTCACCTCCTCCTACACTTTCTCTTTTTCTCTTCACTAGCCTCCCACATAGGCTTACACAGTATCGCACCTTCCCTTATGCTGCCAAGGCAGCTCAGCTCACTTGGCTGGTATAAGGCTGCAAGACAGTTTTTGTGTCACTGAGTACCTATTAGTGATTTCCATGTAATGTTTCTTTTCTTGGAGGGGACCGGGGGGGAGGGGGTGTGTGTGGTGTGGGGGGTGTGTGGTGTGGGGGTGGGTGTGGGGGTGTTTGTTTTGTTGGTTTGCTGTTTTTTTTGATAGGACTGTAAACATAGAGATAATTCTACAACCATTACCTTAGTCTTTCATCAGTGCTTAAATGTACGTTTGATAATTGCATTTTCTATTAAAACTCTCTACTTTACATTATATTCAAGGAATTGATATTTAGTTTCACCATAAAGACAAAATAACTGTCCTTTTCTCTTATGGATAAATATGAGAGGGAAAGATGGGTTTTAAACCAATACTGAAGGAGGGCCTTCCTTTTTTTTTTTTTAGAATCACAGAATCATAGAATAGTTAGGGTTGGAAAGGACCACAAGATCATCTAGTTCCAACCACGCTGCCATGGGCAGGGGTACCTTGCACTAAACCATGCTACCCAAGGATGCATATTTTATTATACAGTGGGCTACTGCTGAATCCAGTACAGCATGTGTTACCACTCTTCTCCTTTTCTTCTCTCTTTGTGCCTATTTTAACAAAGAATAGTGAGACAACCCTCCAACTGAGGGTCTTAAAGCTTGTCAGGGCATTTGCTTCAGGCATGTGTCAGAGGACTTTTTTTTTTATTTTATTCATCAGTTTTTGCTGTCTGGTTCAAGCATCATCACCTTGTTCATGTCCTCCTGTCAGCAATGCCATTGTTCACCTGACTCTGTCCTGGAATTCAAAGAATTCTATTTGTATCTGTGGTTTCTGCCCCTGTTTGGATTATCTAATATTTAGGTGCTGCACTGCTTTGTGTAACAATGTCTAAACCTGGGCACAGCTGCTATTATAAAATAGGCATTAATGACAGAGTTGTAAGGCATGGCTGCCTTTCTGTACAGTTTACAGCTTCTGCAGTCACATATGCAAACATGCATCTTGAGGCATGCAGCCAAAAATCTACCCAATGTAGACTGTAGTAAATAATTCAGAATAACTAATTTATTTCAGAAAAGAGCTATGTATGGCCATGAACAATATGAAACAGGGAGAGGCAGAACTCACTGAATACATTATTTTCTACGGATTATTTGTTTAGCTCCAGCCAGCACACATCATTCCTGATTTGCATTACAACAAAAAATTAATATGAGTACAGTCACTCTTTCTTGTATCTTAAAATCTTTAGACCATGAAAAATATCTAGGAATGTGTGTGTTCTTTCCCACAACAGATGCTAAATAACAGCTTGTAAGTTAAAAAAATGTTATCAAAGTCAGTGGTTCAAAAAACGCATGTGATTTTTCCCTTTGAACACATTTAATATATAACAGAACATTAAAAATTATTAAGAAGGAGGGTTAAGTTATATATCAATCACAACTTTGATTATGCAGCAAACAAAGGCTAGCAAATGTTGACTTGATACAGAACATTTTGATCTAATAATATCTCTCTTTGTCTCCAAAACATTAGAAAGTATGATTTAAAGGATATTTAAGGCCATATGATTACTTCCACTGAACTCAGAGAGTCCACAACAGCTTCTCAGTCACCAGCAACATTAAAACAGGACAATTCAACTTGGCTGTAAGTCAGCTAGTGGGCTTCCCAGTAGATCCATAGCCACCCACAGCTGGAGAATAGCTGAAGCAAGGGTGCATGGCTAATGTTAATGAGAGAAAGAAGCAGAGCAATAGGAAAGAAATAATTGTTTACACATGTTGAAATACTTGTATAATATGTTCAGGATCCACATATGGTACATTTGTGCCATAGAAAATAATCAGGTACATTTTACTACCAGGCTGTGTAACTGCCCAGGATCACTAAGACCTTCCGGAAGTCCTCAGTGTTTTTTTTCCAAAACTCCTCCTCACATTTCAGTTAATACAGTTCCATATCTCTGTTACTCTAGGTGGTTCAGTGGTGCCATTGTATTGAAGCAGAAGTCAGGATAGGCCTCAGATTCAAGAACATACTTGAGAGTCCAGCAAGCCAACATCTGTCCTTTAATAGAGATGGCAATGGAAAGAATAAGGTTTCACTACAAAACACACAGGAAAAGAATATCTGAAACAGAAAGGAAGTGTAAAATTTGTTGAGAAACCAAGAAAGACATTATGTCTTATAGAGATACTTTTAGGTAGGTTTTCTTAAAAAAAAAAAAAAAAAAAAAGAGTGAAATCAAATAATTTGTCTTTGTTTCTGTTTGTCTTTCCCATTAACTTTTAAATGCTAATGAACAGTGACAATTAATCTGACATACAAATAGCAGTTTTACAAAGCTTTTAAAACATCTGTAAAAACAAGATCAAAAAGAGACCCAGAAGTCCCTTTCAGTGCCCCGATGGCAAAAGTATCACCAGAAGCTCATAATTCATGAGACACCAGACACCCAACTGCAAATTTCCAGCTACTGGGAAATTTCAATCAGAATTTACAGTGAATAATAAAACAAAATTCCATAGAAGACTAAGCTTCATTCAACCAAGATGATTAAGTAGTTTATAAAGCTATTTGTGTTTTGGCATTGTTTTTCATAGGATCATAGAATAGTTTGGGTTGGAAGGGGCTTTAAAGATCATCTAGTTCCAAAACCCTGCCGTGGGCAGGGACACATTCCACTACACCAGGCTGCTCAAAGCCCCATCCAACCTGGCCTTGAACACTTCCAGGGATGGGGCAGCCACAGCTTCTCTCAGCAGCCTGTACCAGCATCTCACCACCCTCATAGTAGAGAATTTTTTCCTAATATCTCATCTAAAACTCACCTCTTTCAGTTTAAAGCCATTCCCTCTTTTTCTATCCCTACACACCCTTGTAAAAAGCCCTTCTTCAGGTTTCTTGTAGGCCCCTTTAGGTATTGGAAGACTGCTCTAAGGTCTTCTTGGAGCCTTCTCTTCTCCAGGCTAAGCAAGTCGAAGCCTCTCAACCCATCTTCATAGGAGAGGCGCTCCAGTCCTCAGATTATCTTCGTGGCCCTTCTATGGACTTGCTCCAACAGGCCCACATCATTCTTATGTTGGGGATCCCACAGCTGAAAACAGTACTACAAGTGGGCTCTCATGAAAGCAGAGTAGAGAGGACAGAATCCCCTGCCTTGACCTGCTGGTCACAATTCTTGCAATGCAGCCCTGGATACAGTTCGCTTTCGGGGCTGCAAGCACACACTGCCCATTTTGGGTTTGGTTTGTTTGATTGATTGATTTTCTTCTTGATATCAATAAAAATATGTTCACATTCACATGCAGCATACGTGATTTAAATTGCATTTAAGACATTCTAAGCTTTCAGAGTTCAAATGAGCTGTAGTGTAACCAGTATAGTGTCTTGAATGTTGATCTGCTGAAATTTCTTTTCCTTTTCCTCTTGTTTTATAACGCGCACATGTAGTAAATTGATATTTTATGATTCACTGAGATTTTTTGTAGTTTATTGATTCATGTTACAGACTAAGTAGATTGAAAACTAGAGGATAAGATTACTGGAAATTGTATTTAAAGATTTAAATATGTTAAGGGAGGACAACAATAAAATAAAAGGCAAAATAACTCCAGCATACAAACTATTTACAAATATAGTGAATCACAATCGCAAAGATACAAATAAGGCTCTTAGTCTTTCTACATGTCAATGAGATTTTATCAGCTATGGTGCAGGATGTAGCACAGCACAACATGCTCTGCAACTCAGGACAAGAAGCGAGGATCAGTTGATGCAAATGATCTTAGCCTAAAATGGTGATTAAGCACTTACTAAAACATACATGTACCATACAGCCAGAACTTTACTTTTTTGCTTAATAGTTTAGGAATTAAGTAGTGATAACCTTAAATTTAATGGGAAATTTTATCCAAAAGAAGGATTATAGGATACGGCTTAGTTTTTCTTTAAAAAAGAACAATTTAAACAAAAAATAATCTATGTCTAATTGCTCTAAAGGGGACCATATATTTGGACCCTGACAAAAAGTAGGGCTGAAGCTTATTTTTAAAATGTGAATCTCTCAAGTTTATGACACAACGAATTTAAGGAATTCAAATAAATTTCCAGCGGAAGGTACACAGAGAGATTTGAGATTTTTTTTTAAAGAAGGTTTTATGTCACATAACATGCCATATGTTTTATGTCACATATGGCACTAATGTAATAGCCATGACATGTAACTCTGAATTCTTATGAAATTCTTCCATAATATTTAACAAACAGTTTCTCTTAATTTCTAGCCAAGCTGGAGGTATCTTTGAAAAGAGTTTGTTTAGAATCAGCTAAGAGGCACCTCACCACCACCCACTACTACTGTCTTGGCTACAATTGTATTTTTATATGAGATTTCATTGTGTGAACCAGAAATCTGAAAGATGCCCGAAGTCACCACAGTGTTTTCCAGAACACAATGGTCTACCTACTGCAACAAGTAATTAATCTTGGGCTCAAGATTTCCTGATGGGAGCCTATTGACCCCAGCACAATAGATGAAAGTATTTTATCCTGTGTGTTCCTCTACTGACCCCTTGTCACCTTTTTTCACGCACTGTCTGTTCTCATACCAAACTGAAGAATTTGTCCTCTCTGATATTCGGGACCTGCTTGATCCTCTCTTGCTCTTTGGAAGCAGCTTTCTTAACTTTGCTTAAGATCATTTGCTTAAGAAAAGTCTGGCAAAGTTTTACCACACCCTGCAGCAAACATGAATGAGATCAGAAGTGTCAGGGATGCTGAGCTTTACTCACACCCCTGATACCACACAGTGTTTAATGGGAGCTGCAGCACGCAGTAGGGCTGTGTGCTGTCTCTTTGTCCACTGTGAGGAAGACTGGGGAACCCCTGGTCATACTGGGGATGGACTATGCAGAGAGGCTTCAGTACAGGTGCTCACAATCACCATAGTCCTTGTGGGAT